>CM022395.1:61038287-63438287 GCA_011833715.1 Carcinoscorpius rotundicauda | reverse complement strand
TAATCAGTGCTTATACGAAGTCTACTGTATAGGTTAATCACCCAGTTCCACTGTCAATGCCATGAAGTACAAGAATATTTCCAACTTGGAAATTCTAAATCCCTAATCTGAATAAATCTTTATAATATGTGAAGAAATATTTTGTGTCAGAAAGTGTTGTTGCATATTATTTCCAAAAACAACCAATTTTCAGTAGCAACAAACTAACAAAATCAAACAAATGCTGTTCTTATACATTTTGTATACAATCTCAACTTTATATCAGTTAGTTGTAACTTGATGATTTTTAAATTCTGAATTGCTTTAAGATAATGGACTCAACCCTCTGTTTCTCTAAGATATGATGGATAAATAACAAAGCATTTATACAGAATGGAAAGTCTATGAATCCCCATCTTCACACTTCAGAAAAATTATTACTGTATTTTATTACTTTTAAAGTTTTCTTTTGCTAATTTTTATATTAATATAAAAAATGAATAACGCTTATGTAATTTGACAGTAGGATGTTAAAATGTAACAAATAAGTGTAATGGACTGGTATAATTTTTCAATTGTTGTTACATTTTAGTTACTTTTCTTTCTGTTGTTAAATTTAACTGTCTCTTGAGTTTGTTCAAGGGTGATGAAAGTTCACACTAAGTAACATTTTTTTCACAGTAAGGTGTTTGTTCTAAGTAGTAATGTGAATGAGTTAAGTGTCTCATGTAATAAAACTGAATGAGTGTTGTGTCAATAAACAATCATAATTCAGCAGTTAATTATAATCTCATCATCTAGAAGCAAATAAAAAAGCAATTAAGAGAGTATAACCCAGAATGCTAAAGAACAAAGTTTTAAAATTGGATATTGTTTCAAACAGTAAGAAAATACAAGTGAGTAATCAGGGTTTGAAAGTATTGTATTATAATTTAGATGTTATGATAATTTACACTTAGGCTCTTTTTCTTTTGAATTATTTTTATTAACATTTTGTATCAAGGTTATATTGTTCAGTTGGAGGTTTGAACTTCAGTTACTTTCTATGTAGAATAAAAGATTTGTTACAACTTTTCAACCCTTAAAATAAACTGAGCATGAACACTTGCAGACAATAAATACTTTGTGGTTAAGTACTCTAAAACATGTCTGTGCAGAAAGTTGACATTTTCCTGCACCAAAAAATGTACTTCCAGTAACCATTATCTCTCCTAACACTTTAGATTTATCCCAATAAACTTCTCTGGTCATTGAAGCATTGGTATGAATTATACTTACCTACAATCTTTATACCCCACTATACCACCCATAGAGATTTTAATTTTGTAAACTTCCAAAACACAATTATCTACTCTCATAGGTCAGCTGAAACTTACCACTGACCAGGTGATGGAGTCAGTGATAGCAAGCTTCTCACAGAAAGTATTTGCATAGAAAACATGTAAATTGGGACATAGTATAGAACATTAGCAGGATTTACACAATTTCTGAAAAAGGCATGATCTTTGCCTAGATTATGTGAAATCTAAAATGTGGGCAGTGGAGACCAAATTAACATCATGAGAATAAATGTACAAGATTGAACAACTATTTATAAACTGATTCCTTCTCCAAAACCATACTCAAATGGTCTGGAAATACTTTATGTGCTCATAAGAGACACCTAGACCACATCCATGCTGACAAGGCCCCAGGCCTTGTTATTGTGTCGGATATACAAGACTGCTTATTATAAAAGTTATAATTTAGTGATCTAATATTTACTTATTATTTAGTTTTCATAACAAGAGATCCCTGCTGGTACAGTGGTAAGTCTGTGGATTTACAATGCTAAAATCAGTGGACACAGCACATGGCCTAATGTGGCTTTGCTTAAAGAAAAACAAATGCACACACAGAAAAATAACAAAGTAATTATATTAAAGAAGATAGTTGTGACAATTTTTATGAAACTTGTTAAGAGTTGTTCACTGAATGTGTAATTCAACTGTTGATACCATCTTTCTTGAAACCTCTAAGTTTTTCTTGCTATGTGAGTGTTGTTATCTCATAGTGTCTTGCAGCATGCAGAAAGTTCAAGGCCTCAGTTAAGCAAGAATGTAAATAGGTGACCAGCTGCTAATATAAGTAAATAATCTGACATAAATTCCCTCCAGTGATCAATGCACCCAAACTGGCAGAAATATAGATATATCAAACATGATGAGCTGAGACTTGTATAAACCACATGGAGCACATGACAATTCCACCCTTTCAAAGTGACAGTGGATAAGTTATGTGACAAAATAAGATCTCAGTTTATGCCACATAACAAACCAGAGTCTGAGTGTGTGCTTATCTTATAGCAAAGTGACATCGAACTATCTATTGAGCCCATCAGAGCCTGAACTGAACATTAAAAGTTATCTAGATCTGTATTGTGATATAAATGTGAAAAGGAGTAAAGATGAATAGGAAGGAAAGCTTTATCCCCTTATCTAGCTGCTAAGTTTTGGGTAGAAAACAAAACTGGATACTACAGAACATAACTGGAATAGAAAAAATCCTGGGAGCATGAAGTGCAAATAAATCTGAATGTCAAAGACCACGAGCCAAAAACAGAAGAAAATAAGTCTTAAGTGAAAAATGATACAGTGAAAATTATTCCAATGGTTAAACATATGGATAAAATAAGCTACAGAGAACTAGTTAACATCCCAATTAGGAACCTGGAAAAGCCTACAAGGATAGGTAATCTGAAACAATTTCAGAAGTAATGGCAAAACTTGAGACTCTGAACTTTTATTCTCTTAGAAAACTGAAAAGCAATCTAAAACAGCCTTATACAGAGCAATGGACAAAGGCACTAAACCTTTGTCAAATGACCACATTAGAAAGTGAGACATGTAGCAAAGTGGGATGAAAATGGTTAAACCCTTGTCTAAGAGACCATTAAAGATAAGTAAATTATTTCTGTTGACAAACATTCAAAGAAAAATACTAAATGACTGTGTTAATATGGATGCACCCAAAAAGACTATCTCTGATGTTGTGAGATGCACTGTATAAGAATTGGGCATAAAGTCAAAGAACATTGATTTTTGGATGATTACGTCTGACCAAGGCTGACATAAAAAGAAATAACCAGAGAAAATGTTGACACTCCTGAAGCTATTGGAGAAGTGGAAATAAAGGCCTACCCAGCCAAAATGGTGCGACTAGAAAAACTTTACAGAACAAGGAGAGAAATGGTGCTAAAACCTCCAATAACAATCAAATTAGAGGGAACACATAATGACAAAGACTCATCCAAATTTCTTGTCATAGGTCGGAAAATAACAGTAAAATTTATGACAAATATCAATCTTTGGAAGATAGAGGGAAGGCAGCTAGTCAACACCACCCACCACCAACTCTTGGGCTACTCTTTTAACAATGAATAGTGGGATTGACGGTCACATTATAACACCCCCACAGCTGAAAGGCGAGCATGTTTGGCATGACAGGGATGTGAACCTGCAACCCTCAGATTACAAGTTGCATGCCTTAACACGCTTGGCCATGCCGAGCCCCAACTCCTAAGATACATCACCAGAAACTTGCAACTTCACTTTTTCTTAGTTAACTTCACGTGTTAGCTAACAACAAGTCTGTTTCTTCTAAAGGTTATCCTCAACCTTTAAGACAATGATGTTGTGACTTCTTTTGGATAATTTGAGTAATGTTCTATATTTCTGAAGTACACAAATCCTGGAAGTTTGAATGCAAAGCTCAATAAAATTCTAAATTCCTCCTAAAAATTAATGTAAATATAATGTTTTTAAAATAATTTTGTTCATTAAAAAATTAGTTTATGTATAATAGAAAATATTTTATCTCTACATGCAAGTATATTACACATATTTGTTAGACCTAGCATTGCAGATTGATACTAATCTTGTAGATATTACCTAGTTTAAGGTTTCAGACAATGGAATACACCTTTACATGCACTTGAATGCCTTACCTTTGATACAATTTCCTGCTTTATTACTCTCGTCCATAAGATCTGTGGAGTCATACTGCTCTATATCTGAAATACTACCATTTTCAACTATGGCTTCCTGTTGCTCAGTGACATACTTTTTAGTTTTTGTGACTTTTGTCACTTTCTCATTGGAAAAGGTTCCTGTTAAAAGCTTTTCAGAAGACTCTGAATATAAAGTATTTCCATCCTTAAATTCTGAACTTTCTGGTAAATGATGGTTATATTCAACTGTTCTGGGTCTTAACAAATCTCTTGACTGTAGAGCTTGAACTGGAGTTTTTATAGCAAATGGATTGACAGCTCTGAAGATTGAATAAAAAAAATACAATTTATCTGTAAAAAAAGTGACTTGTATAAAAGTATTTGAAATTTGAAGTCAGTTTCATAAAGAGTAAGAAGCAGAGGGAAAGGGTAATTCTTGTTAGTGATAAAGGAAAGTTTAGACAGATAATATCTTCTTGAACCTAGTCTTAAAGACTTTCTAGTGATTTTATATTACTTTATGGTAATTAAAAACACTTTTTTGATTTATCACCACATACTTTGAGCAAACTCTGAAAAATTACATATAAAAAACCTGCTTCATGTATAATATATTTACTTCTTATTCTACATTTTACCTGTTTACTCAGCTTAGCTAACGATATACTTTACAGCCCGTTAAAACAAGTTTTAACAATACATCAATAGAATATTATTTAATTAACTTTTTTCATTCTTATCCTGCAAATAGATGACATTATGGAAATTATCTTCACTTGTAAAATGAACATCATTCACAACACATTACATTTATGCATTTGGTCTTCAGCTTCTAATATAACAAAGAAAATGAATACAAACATTAAAACTATAAGGCCGATAAAGAATGTTTAAAAACTGTTTGGATATGTCTTACACTGTAGTTTCAAAAATATTTATTGAGGAATACAATAAACAATTTAAATATTGTGTTTTTACCTCTTTAACTGAGGAGATGCTTGATGATATTCCTTTTTCTTCAATATAGTTGGTTTAGGAGAAACTGCAAAGGAGCCTATACTACCACTATGAACTTCTTCAATAATACTACCCAACAGTTCATCATCATCCAATTTCAACTCTTTCTGAAGTCACAAAAATTAAAAAACAATCTTTAATTTTTTCTTTCCAAAGAAAAAATTATTAATTTTTCGAGAGAGTTTCAACTTAATCTGTAAGTCTACAGCTTGAATTGTGCACTATTATTATAGCTCTCCTCAAAATGACTGTCCATGATTTAGAGAAGTGCATACTAACATTATTAATCACTAAATTACCATACCTATACTAAATGTTTTAAAATGAAGAACAATACACATTTTTAAAAGTACTTTGAACTTTAATTTTGCATCTATTTAAATTCACCTTATTAAAAGCACAATAAAAATAATTTCCAGTTTATGCACAACCCTTGAAATACAAACAAGGAATATAACATTTACTGATGGTCAGGATGTTGAAGAATGTGTTCAAACTTGGGGGTTCTTAACCAATGGTTCATGGAAAGGCTTCAAAGGTCTGTAAACAGGGGAAAAATGATTTTTTGTGTGTATGTATATGTGGATGTACGGAGAGAGTCCACAGCATTTAAATTAGGTTCTCTACGACATGAAAAAAAGATTAAGATATGCTGCTCTAAATGTTATATCCATAAAATGAGTAGATAAGTTTCATCTCTCAAAGACAAACTTTAAGCAACAACAAGTCATCTTAATTAGGTTTATACCTATTTTGTTTGCAATTATATGTATTAATGTTGTGAAGAGCAGGCATATATGTTTTCAACCTAATTTATTTACATAGAAATGTTAAACGTTTTTCCAATTTAGTTTCAATGCAATTTTAGCAGAGCCATACAATATAGGAAGTCATTCAAATCACCCCATTTGAGTTACTTTGTTCTCTACAGTAGATAATGTTTATTCTGTCCAAGAAGATATTGTAATAACATAAATAATCCAGATTAAAAGAATTAGCAAGTATAATATCCTTTGTTGGCCAAATCAACACTGTGCATGCTACTACTGATCAATGCATTGAAAGAACAAAAGTCACAAGGTGACACTGTCAACTAGATATATAGATCAAGCTTATTTGTAGAATTCAGGTGTTTTTCTCAGTTAATTTCTATCTTAAAGTCAACAAGTACAATCCTATCTGCAAATCAGTTTGTTTAATTCTTACAGCTGTCCATCTCTGCAGAAAATGAAGCTTGAATATTATTTTCCTGTGTACTTGGCCTTAAAGAAACTTACACAGAATCTATACATTTACATATTTCTAATTTTCTGAATTAACTGTTCTTAACACTGTCCCACATTCCAATTGTAGAACTGGAACATAAAATAAAATTTCTGTGTCTAACATTTGAATTCTTAATAAGTTGGTTGGTTGGTTGATTGATTGATTTAGTGTTTTATGGCATAAAACAGCTAGGCTATTTGCATCAAACATCCAGTAAAAAGTTAAAATTAAAGTAAATTTAGTAAAATTCATAAAAGAAAATTAAGGTGAAACAAAACGAAGTTTTAAAAAAAAACATAAGTAGCATAAAACCAATGTTTACATGTAGCCTACAACATTAAGAGAAAAACTACAGTAATAGAAGTTGTAAAGGGCTTTCTGTAGCATAATTGTAATTATCAAAACTTGCAAGGAAGAAAAATAGGTATGTACAAAAGCCACCATCAGCCACCTGAAGTTGGCCTTTCCAGTCCTGGTTCTGAGTTATTTGACGTAATGGCCATTTTCTAATTTAAAGTCAAACTACAAGGTCTTTGATTCTTAAAAGGGAATGACATTAAAAAAGGTCTAATGTATAAATAAAAAACTTAAATGGCATTAAAAAGATCATTGGCCTTTAAAAAACATCTCCAAGGTGGACAGTGTCACCATCACCAATAACACTGTCTAACGTTATGGACAAACCTTGAAACAAAACATGTTTAAAATGGTGCCATCATTGAGAGTTGTAACAATAGCAAGAAAGTAAAATGTGGCTTATTGTGACCTGAGTGTTACACAGACTACACAAAGGTGCATCAAGTCCAGATGAAAGAAAATGATGAGTTAAAAAATTGTGACCAATGCGTGGTCTAGTTAGAGCAACTTCCTCTATCAGATCCTTACAGAAGCAAGTCGGCCAAAGTCCAATATAGGGTTTTATTTGGAAAAGCTTGTTTTCACATTGCTCACTCCAAGTCGACTGCCAGCTGGCATGGAGTCGAGCCTTGAATACAGGACCATAGTTCATGTATGGAACAGGCACAGCAGTAAGAGTGCCAGAGCATATAGATTTAGCTGTGGTGTTGGCGAGCTCGTTCCAACAAATACCAATGTGGCCCGGTATCCAGAAAAACTGGATAGAAGTAGATGTTAAAGAGAAATGGGCCAGTCAGTTTTGAATATCAGCAAGAACAGAGTGTGAATTAACATGAAGCTATTTCAGAACCAATAGAGAACTAAGCAAGTCAGTATAAATAGTGCAGTTTGAGTAATGCTTAGCTTATTTGTGATTCTGGGCAAAAGAAATGACATACAGTTCAGCAGTGAACATAAAAGCTGTAGAGGGGATTCTGTGAGCAACGACCAAACCATGGTAGAGCTCACACAGTCACCTGATTTCGAACAATCTATATAAATAGGAATGGAAGGATGGTTCGAAAGATGTTCAGCAAATGACAGACAGTATTTCCAATTGGGAGTGTCTACTTTTCTCAGATGACTTAAAGATAGGTTACATTTGGGGACTGTAAGAAGTCATGGTGGGATGGGCTGACCAGTGGATACAATAATGCACAGTCAAAGATAAGCCCCAATTTCGTCTCAGGGACCACAGGCAGCACAACTACACTGATAAGGAGTTCAAGATCAGGATGAATACTCCATTGGAAGCAAAAGTGCCCGCAAACAGTTTTAGAGAGAGAGAGAGAAGTTAGAGCCATTTGATGTGGTCCACTTCAGTAAATAATTGAAAGTAGTCTGTAGCTGGCGTTTACCTCATGTTCAACAACTGGCATGAGATGTGAAAGTCGTTGACATAGAACATGATTGCAACAGTGAGACAAAGATGTTCAGTGATGGCATTAATTTTTACACTGAAAAGTGTGACACTCAAAACACAGCCTTGAGGGTCTTCAAGTTCCTGTAGCAAAGAACAGGAAAGTGTTGAACCCACACAAACTTTAAATCTCCTGTGCATTAAATTTTTTTATATAAAAATGGGCAAATGGCCACATAACCCATATATATGGAGGTCTCGCAAAATGCCATACATATATCAAAGAATATTGATACAAGATTTTGTCGTTTAAGAAAGGATTCTCTGATTGATGTTTCAAGTCAAATCAGGTGGTCCATGGTGGAGTGCTGTCATTGGAACCCACACTGGATGGGAGAGAAGAGGTTGTTTGATTCGAGGAACCAGACAAAATAAGAATTAACTATCCTCTCTAAGGTCTTACAGAGACAGCTTGTCAAAGCAATTGGACAGTTTTTTGAAGGAATCTTGGGATCCTTCCCAGGCTTAGAAAAAGGTAGGACAATAGCATGGCACCAGACATCTGGAAAAACATTCTCCTGCCAGGTCTGATTAAAAACAATCAAAAGAATAGGAAGAGAAGCAGGAGACAGATAGTGCACATCATCAGATTCAACTGATGTACTGCCAGTTTGAGTTTACCAGTGTAAAGGGGCAATTACAGTCATAGAGACAATCAACTCGAAAGGAAAAAGGCAATTGCTCTGCTGACTCTTGATGGCTAAAAAGGTAAAGGAAGAAGCAGAAGTGCTAAATATCTAGCAAAAGCTTTCATCTAGAGTATAGGCGATGCTCCAGGTATCAGCTACTTCCTGGCCATCAGAGAGCAAGATCAAGAGGGGAACAGAATAATATTGCCCAATAACTTTTCGAGTCTTGTTCCATATGACTTTGGAACTGGTGGTAGAAAATATGCTGGTTGTGAACTTAATCCTGATTTCTTCTGGCTTTGATATTTTACCCACCGAGCATGTGCACAGGCCTGCTGGGAAGCAATGCAGTTCAAGAGTGTGGGATATCTACAGAAAGTATTCCAGGCCCGTTTTTGAGCCTTTCTTACAATTTGGCAGGCACAATTCAGCCATGAACAAGGACATTGTGGAAAATAATTGTGGTTTTAGGAATACATTGAGCAGCTGCCTGTATGATACAGTCAGTTACTGCTGTCACACAGTCGTCTAATGATAGCTTACAGATAATGGCAGGATCAAGTTATGAAAGAACAGTGAAAGAGGGCCAGTTTGCTTGATCCAGCTTCCACTGGGGCACATGGATAAGGTGGTATCGACAACGGCCAGTCTCTCTCAAAATTATAGGAAAATTATCATTGCTTCATGGATTATTGTCAACCGTCCATGATAAGTGATAGAATAGTGAAAGAGAACAAACTGAGAGATCAATAGATCTAAAGGAAAGACTAGGTGCATAAAAATACATATAAGAACTACTATTGAAAAAAAAAAGTTTGAGATCAGAGAGCATATGCACTAGAGCAACCACTCCCATAAATATTAGCACTTCCCCAAGTGGAATGATGTCCATTAATGTCCCCAAGAACAAAAAGGGAGACAGTAACTGTTCAATAAAAGCATCAAAGTCTGATTGATCATAGGTCTCTCCAGGCAACAGGTGGAGAGAACAAACAGTGATGGTATGACCTAAGGAAACACTGATGGCTATGGCCTCCAAGGATGTATTGAGTGGAAAAGACAGGGTGGGCACATGCTGATTAACCAACATTGCTTCCCCTACATGCACTCATCCATCATATTACCTGTTATTTCTGTACAAAGAAAACTGCCAAATGGTGACTGTATTGACAGGTTTCAGAAATGTTTCCTGTAGCAAAAGACATACAGGATGGTAGGAGGCTATCAGTGTTTTTGTGTCATCCAGATTAGAACATAAACCTCGACAGTTCCATTGTATCAAGGTGGCCATTTTTATTTATGTGTAGGTGAATTTGGTAGAGAACCTTACAGTTTACATTCACATCTTTTTTTCTTTACTGTCTTTATTTGAAGGAGGTGTAACGACTTCCATGGATCCTGCCCTGGGTTGACTGGGTAGGTTTTGCTGTCGGAAGACGAATCCAATGACTGAGGACATGAACGAATGATCATTTTGCATCTTGGGGCTGGTAAAAAAGATGTATCTGAGGAAATGCCCTTCCCTGGAACCAAAGGAAGTGAATCTTGGGATTTGCTAGAAGGTATGTTAGGGACAGAGATGGGTGTTGAAGTTGATTCATCAACTTTTTTAACCATGGAGGTCAAAAGACTTTTCATTTGGTTTGAGAATGATTCTTTTGGAGGCACAGAGGGACTTGCCTGCACTCCTACTGAAGTAGTGGAATAAAGTGCAGCAGCATACATCCGAGATGAATTGATGGATAGCAACTTTTGAGCCTTAGGGTAAGTAATGTTTTGAATCATTTTCAAACACTGCACTTCTTTTTCTTCCAACTAGTTAGGGCAAAAACGAAAGTAGGACAGGTGAAAAACATTGCAATTGATGCAATGAGAGTCCATTTCTTCACACTCATAAGCATCTTGGTCCTTGCCATTGCAACAAGCACACATTAAGGAATCACAACACAATGTCTTCGAGTGACAAATCTGCTGACACTGGAAACATCTGAGAGGGTTTGGAATGTATGGCCATACCCTGCAATTAAAATAACCTGCCCTGATGGTGGCAAGTGGACTTGGTGATGTAAACGTAAAAATGAGAACATTGGTCGGCATTGTAATTCCATCTTTGCTAGTGGAGATACACCTTATTGTAGAAACTCTTTGGGTGGAGAAACCAGGTAGAATCTCTGACTCGGAGACATTCTTAAAATCCCTCTCAACAATAACTACTTGTGATGAATTTAAGGTAACATGAAATGTAACCTCAAGAGGTATATCCCCAATTGCCTTTGAATGCAAGAGGAGGTCACTGTGCTGAGATGTGATTGTTTCCACAAATATGCCACCAGATTGATGCTTCTTTACTGACTCTGGAGAGCCAGTAAGTTTATCTAGTCTCTTCTGAATGAAAAAGGGAGACATCTGCCCTGAAGGTTTGTCTGAAAGAAAATATAAGATAAGAAAGTGAGGTACAATAGGTGTAACAGAAGTTGAAGATTACTGCTCAGAATCTTCAAGACATGGCTGTTTACCTATGAACAGTTTTTTCATTATTTTATTTAAGTTTTTGTTTGGAGGATCCATAATGAAAAAAAGTGAAATTTCGGTGCCCACTTACCCCACACACCATGAAGCCCTACAAGAAAATGCACTACAATGCCAAACAAACAAAATGCAGCAATGCCAGGGTTTCGTAAGCACTATACCCAAACATCAGCATCAGATACAATGTCCACAACACCTGCTGAGAACATCTAACACTGGTACTCGATTGATCCTAGCCCAAGCAAGCCAGCCAATTGACCCAAGGGTGGCCACCCCAAAACTGCCCATGTACAGGAATTCAAGGCCAAAGTGATGTGTTAGGGTTGGACTCCTCAACCACCAGGATCCTCTCCTCCCCTTCACAGGTCGCCATGCACGGGAAAAAAGTGGGTGAATGTTTAGGAGATAAACTGAAAGAACAGAACCTTCCCTGGGAGGTCATCTTACCATGTACAGGAATACACACCAAGGGAAATTCTTGTTAAACAGTATTTATTCAATTTTCACAGAGCATCCGAACTTCATCTTCAGCCTGTTCTGTATAGAAGATGCTTCAATGCTCTCATTACAAAAATGCATGTGTGTGTGTGTGTGTGTTTTTAAACAGACATGCACATACATTTCCAGATAATTTATGAAAAAAACAAAAAAATAATAATTATATTAAATTACTAAAATCTAATTCTGTTCCAAATATGCACTAAACTTTGAGCTCAAAAATCAAATACTTCTACCTCTGTCTTTTTCTTTGCAGGTGCTGCCATGAACATACTCTTTATATCACAGACTTTTTTTTGAGCAGCTTTCCGTGCTGGTGGTGGTTTGAATCTTTTTTTGCGTTCATTTGAAGAATTTTTATCTGTAATGCCACAAAATTATATATTTACCATTGACCAATAAACTATTTTAAGTTAGATATAATATTCAAATGCCATCTTGACACCTTAAAAAGATTTTTACAATTATATCCCTACAAAAGTAAATTTAAACAGCAATCAATTACAGAAAAAACGAAATACCTAATACATAGCATAAACCTTTTTATCAAGGAATCCAAGGCTTCACAAATATGACTTTATCATCTAAACCCTGTCGCATAACATCCCAGCAAAAATTATTGAAGTATACCCAATTTATCTGTTTTATGAAGTTATCTTATTGAATTCAGTGCCTATGTGATAAATGTAAGATAACATATATCTACAAATCTGATACGACTTAAGAAAGCTGTTGTCTCTATAAGCTAATGTGATTTGTATAATTAAGATAACTGTTCTATATTTTTAAGTCTGAATCTAATATACATATAGTTTTGTTGATAAGAGACAGATGAATGGAGCACTGTTAAAAGATAACTGAATTTTACATATAAATTTGATAAGTTCCTGAATGAAAACCTCGGACACACTATTTTCAGAGACTAGAGGTTTTAAGTATTATAACTAGTAATGGTTTTATAGAAGTTACATCATTGTACTAAAAAATTAACTTCATGATTCACAGCATTAGTTACACAACCTGCCAGTGAGACATTAATGAAGTAAAATAGCTATTTACTAATACTTTTATCTTACCTTTATCATCAACTTCATCATTGATGTCATCATCAAAGATTTCTCGACCATCTTCTACATACCCAGAACCATCTGAAAGTTATTTCCCCAAACAAAGATATATAAAAAATAAAATTGGAAGTCAAAATTCATCCACATCTTTCACTTTTATAAAATAAAAACTGTGTAAATTATTCTGTCTTGTGTTGCTATGAGCCCTTTATAAATAATACAATGATTTGTAGACTTCATTTATTCATGTTATTTCTTTCAAAATATTACGACTGTAAAATTTTTGCACAACTGAGGTTCTACTTCACTTTGAAAATTCAATGCAAAAAAAACAACAAAAACCAATCAAACAACTTATATTTCCATTATATATTAATGAAAAAAACGTATGAAAACAATACCACCTACCATCATCCACAATCCAATCATCTTCTTGTCTGGACTGTACAAGCTTGGAATACTCAGATTCTGCAACCTCTTCATACACTGGTAAATCATCTTTCAACTTAACCAAAACAAATTAAATGATTATAAGTAAGAAACTTCTTTATACATACACAGGAAATTATATATTAAGAGCTTCTGAATGACTTTCTGAAGAAAAATATGAATTATATAATTACAAAAATTTACTGAGAGCACAAACAATTGCCCATGAATATGTGAAAATGAGAAAAATTACACAACAGAAAAATGTAATGTAAAAAAAAAAAAACCAATAAGCTTTTTTCTTTCTTTTACACAATGATTTCATGATTGCTCTTCACCATTTTTCAAAAAGGAGAATAAATGTACTATATATTTCCTGTCAATGGCTCTCTTTGGAATCAAAAGTGATTAGTGAATTACTCTTTTAAAAACACTTGTTTTATATTCAAAGTAGTGAAACTGTTTGGCTAATCTGTCAGAAAAAAAAACACTTTAGTTTCACTTAGGATTATTTCAAGAAGATCATTTCTAAACTCAAATCATTTAGCAAATCATCAGTTACAATGTACATGTGTGTATATGTATATATGTATGAAAATACTGTTGTAGGTTGAAAAGTGCACATTACAACTTATAAAATTTAGAAGCAAACATCTCAAAAAGAAAGTATCAAAGCTGCTCTGTAATTTACGTCTTTCAGTGGTAGTATTAAAGAAACAAACATACTCACTTCATATTTGTGTTTCCCACCTTTAAGTTGCCTGAGCTTTTCTAGAGCTGCCTGCCGACCATACTTATCAACACGTTGTCGTTTGCTTCGAGATGTTACTAAAGGCTCTAGGATAAAGAAAGACATTAATGCTTATGAACAAAGAACCTAACGACAAAAAAACTGACAAATGTACATTTACTGACAGAAATCACTGATTTGCTAAAACAAAATCATTTTACAAAACTGAGAGAAGCAGTTTGATAGTATAGCTAATTTAGTTCATTGAAATCAATCAATCACAAACTAATTCATAAATAGTATTATCAAAAACAATGTCTGGAACATGAAGCCAAACCTATAAATCTTAACATTAAATTTACATTCCCAACTCATTCATTTCATTACTCAGGTCACCAAGAAACATATTACTCAAGCATTATAAAATTTTAAATATCTCGATCAAGTGGTTTCTTGTGCAACTAAAAATCCAGAAAAACATTTCCTACGTTGGTAATGCTAAAATGTCTGCAATAATAAGCCTAAAACAGAAAACATAATCACAATATTCTAAGTGAAGCTTCATAAATTTACGAAAAATTACATATGTAGAGTGAATCCAGTGGTGGAATATAGAATAATTCTTGCATCTTTACACATTATATATAGTATAAAGTTAAATTCATAACGATTTTGTGTAAAGATTAAGATGTACAATATACTAACAGTACTAGTATTAACGGCAACAAACTGAAATGTACATTTAGTTTGTTACTTTACGTCTGACGTTAACAACTGCTACACAGATGTTACTATTCACTATAATGTAATAAGATTCAATAAGACAAAAATCATGATTAATGTACATCTAAAGTTAAGTTTTAAAATCGGCTCCCGATCAGTACGCTATTCAAAATTAATGTTCCCGTTACTACATAAAGATATTTGGCATAATTATATTTAATGAAGGTTTTTATCTAGAAATTAGAATATTCGACTGATGATAAATTTAAAATTATTTTAATCGATAATTTAGAATAATACAAAAAATAAATATGTAATTTCACATATACCAGTATTAATGTCCATCCTAACTTCAGTTTGTCAAATCACCACTACGTTATCACTCGCAAACAAAATCTTAAAGCAACTCTACCACACATAAAAAGTTTCGTAAACAAACAGTTTGGGAGCGCGAAGAATTTGGCGCGAAGACTGGTGGTATAGATTGAACAATTATACATTTGATAAATTATAAATTTTACGAAAACTATTTTTTCATTCCTGTCAAAGAATTATTTTAAGATGATTAAACTGAAGCTGAATTTTACCACGAACTTCATTTCATTTGTTTTTAATATGTATTTTATTTATTTTTATTTGTTTAAAATCTTACAGTTTTATTTTATTAAGAAAAAACATTTTTAAAGCATGACTACAAATACAAATCTTTTCATATTTAAAATTGCACCACATTTTAGAGACTACATTACTAGAATCATACAGACAAGGTTCAACTCAGTTATATAACGGTTGTATTTTTATACCAGAATAGCTCCTAGTGACACATCGGTGTATCTTCGGACTCCCACCGTCAGAAATCGGGTTTCGATACCTATGATGGGCTGAGTACAGATAGCTTATTGCATAGCTTTGTGCTTAATTTCAAACATATAGTCTGAATTTAGTCTGTGTTTTCTGACGCATTTCTAAATAACTAAATTTAATTTAATTTAGTTATGGGAAAAAAAGGACGATCTACTTATATGTCAACGCAAAGAGCTTCACTTGTTTGGTTGTAGTTAAATGCAAAGCTGCATAATGGAAAATCTGTGCTTACCATGTGTATCGAAATCCCGGGATTTTAGCGTTAGAATTTTCATAACACGTAGAAATAAATATGTTTGTTCAAACAACCCTTTGAAAGTCACTTTGCGTTAAATAAATAAATACATTATTCAGGCTGTCAAAAATTTAATTACGTAACACTGATTGAAGTAGAGTACACATAATTATGAATAAATGGAGTGAACGTGAACTCACGAAAATCTTTGAAATATTTTTATTTGTTTAACGTTCCGGCTGTAAGCTTTCGTCATGGAATATTCTATCATCATATTGTTTTTGTAAGTTTGAAGGAAGTATAGACATCACGTGATGGTCGTGGCTTAGTGGTTTGAACTTTCATGAAAGTTAATCATTTAATTCATTTTGTGAAAAATGAATTTGTACTTTATTAAAGTACTATTGAGGTGCAAAAATACACTACTTCTAAGAGAAGTTAGCAACTAACTGAACGGTTGTATTAGCAGAATATTTAAAACAAGAATCAATATGATCAAACGCGTGATTAAGGAAACCATGGGAAACGTATCGAAATGGAAGTAAAGAAGAATTATAAAAACAAATTCAAAGAAGTGAAGTACAGAAGGACGTAAATGAAGTGAAAAGGGAAATACATAAAATTATAATAAAAACATAAAAATTAAAGAAGTGGAAAAGAACTATAAAAACAAGTTCAAAGGAGTACATAAAGAAGATGACATAATTTAAAAACTGCAAATGTATAGTAAAGCTTTAATGCCAGAATAAAACTTAATTTGCAAAGGTTAGGTTAACCAGCTATCCTTATCCCATCTTCTTATAATTATAATCTCAAATACTATTAACTATGCCAAATAAAAGAGAATTCATCTGATCTACACCTGTTACTACCACTGCTGTGCCTGCAAGATCTTTTTGAAGTACACCAGTCACATAACATTAACAACAAGTTACACAATTTAGCAACCCATTTCAACAGTGTCTGCCAATCAAGAAGTCAACAGACTGTGATGGATATGTATCTTGGGAAATATATCATGGACTTTTAATAATAATTTCCAAAGTGAATTTATGAAACAGTGATCAATGGACCACTCAATTTATTACTCATTTAACAAGGCTTAATTTAACAACATTAGTAAGCTTCTAATAGAAAGTGATACACTAATAGAGAGTGAGGTAATATATTTTTATTTTATTTTGTATCCTGTCTAAGTGAGCTCACCTAAATTTTTCTTTAAAAATTATTTCAACCATTTTTAAATATGTAGTAAATATCTATTTTTCGAAGTGATACACTCAATTATCTTAGCTTATTTTATTTAGTAATGCTTGCTTCACTAGACAACATTTTCTTAGTCACCACATGATTTGAAATCATACAAAATACTTTTGCTGTCTTCTGGAACTTCAATTCAAACCTGTAATTTAATGATATGAACAGTGAATGAAAGGTTCATCACTGCTGTGTGTCATTAGCTTGTTCATGTGCTCAAAGTGCTCATACATGATGTGTAGTTACAGCAACTCAGGTTGATAGACACAGCTCTCATAAAATTCGATAAGGTTTAGTTCAGCCTGAGGTGTGTCACTTCCACATCATGGGCAGATATCAACATTGTATCTAGATTCAATGTTCAGATTTTGTTGTTTTATTTTAACATCTAATAGTATTTTATAGCTATTAATGTGCAAGCTCATGTAGATGTGTGTTTTGGAAAAATACTCTTTTATCTTCCATATTTATCATATTGTTTTTTTCTCTTTTCACAAGTTAGATAAAATCAATTAAGAAGGTTTTCCTCATTATTCTGCGTAGAAAAGCCTGATAATGTAAATTATATACTGTCATAAAAAATACATATTACATTATTCTTTCTTTGGTAGAAAGCATTGCCTTAAAACTGTCATGTTATGGCTGGATAAATCCAGCTATTAATTCTGTTGATTATATGAGTCATTATTACTTTAACTTGAAATATATTTTGTTTGACTTTTCAACTCAGCATGCCACAGCCTGTTTGCTCTGAATATATTGTATATATTTTTCCTTCAACTTCATATCCGATATTGTTTATTATATTTTACTATCAGGTGATTGTTCCACATACTGTGTCCTTGAATGTTTGATTAGTAGATCAGATAATTGTTTTCTAGATTTATCATTGAAATTATTATGGCTTATCTCAAATAAAGAAATTCTGGTGTTATCAACCAGAACTTAATTGTTAAAAAATTTGTAAGTTGTTTGTATTTTCAGCTCTTCAGTGTTACTTTTGTCTGTTGTGTTCATTAATATGAGATATTCAACTGGTGACTCTTCATTCTGTCTTAATCTATAAGAGACAAGAGCAAAGCTAAAGAGATCTAAGACTGAAATTATATGGATCCTAGATGTCTCAGAAAAGAAATCTAGTGAATGTTAAGTGCTTATGTGTACTTTATCAGGTGTTTCAGACCTTCACACTTTATCTTTTCACTAAATCACAGTGTTTCATCAAAAACTGCTGATATCATCAACCATTATTGTTCAGACCAACAAAGCTTGAGATATTAGTTAAAAATTTGTGATAAGGTGTTACCTATTGTAGTTATGCTGCTATCTACTAGGACAGTTTTGAAATAAACTGTAGAGATTGTCATCCAGTGCTCCTGAAGTCCCATACTGTACTGACATTTTGAAAGTGCTAAAGATTATATGTGTTGGTATAAATCTTTGCTAAAAAGACTCATTCCCCACGTAGCAACATAATTACCGTTACTGTACTTGGATGGTGTACCCTGAATCAACCAGGAGCTTTCCATGATGAGCAAAGAAATGTTTATACCATTCACCAACAGTAACCTCTTGTTCAAGTAGCATTGAACAGTGATGCCATTATTATGGTAATCTAATATCTAAGCAAATATGAGTGAGAATTTGATGTTTGGCAAAATGTGCAGCTCCAAATTGCTAAATAAAAGGAAGAAGAGACATTGCTTTGCTATAGATACAAATAAAATCAAAACTGGTACAGTCATCTAAATAAAAAGTCAATAGCTGAAAGAATATTGTGATCCTTACTTTCTGAGCTATCTAGTAAAGAGACTTAGAGTTTATTAAGTATGTATATACTTAACACTCACTAGATTTCACCACTCACTCTTTGATGTAACTTTGCAGTAAAATATTTGTGGAGCATTTTGTTTTTATAGAACTGATTTTGGTTTGTGGAAGTAATGTATGAGGACCATTAGAGAGCAAAGAAGGTTAGTGCCTAGACAACTACTGATCACGAGTTGTATGAGTAGAATATAATATTTATGGATCAACTTATTATATTCCTAATGGTTTTTGTCACTGTTTCTAGTTGGACACTGTGTAGGTTTTATTTAGACAACTGTTAGTTCTAACTTTTACAAGTGAAGCATCAGATGAAGATCAGATTGACTGAAAAGGCTGCATGAAAAAGTTTGGAATGCTAATATAGTGAAGATTAGAACATTGTTGCTCCTTTCGTGGATTTTACTGCTCACAGCACAGTTCATAAAATAAAGTCAAACAAAAATAGAAACATATGATTATGTTTACATGTCTTTAAAGTTGAGTTATAATATTTTGATAATGAACTATTATTTATGAAATATGTAGCATTAGATAAAGGTTTCTTATGTAATAGTATCAATAGATCCATGAAAAAAATTAACAAAATTACTAATAATATTCATAAAAATATAAATAGTTAATGAAACAGATAAAGTTTTCAAAAATTTAAAAACAAAACATATTATTTGGAGTTATAAACCATTGAACAAAAGTATTCTGAGACTAAACAAAACTCAAATGCACTTAATCTAAGATAAAACTGGTATATATAAAACTGAATATGAATGTAGTTGTGTATGAACTGATCAATCAAGAAGAAGTTTAAGATTTAGATTAAATGAACACCAGAGAAATGTTAAAAACAAAAGTGATAATTCTATACTAACTGAATATGCAACTCATACTCATCATACGTTTCAGTGGGGAAAAGCATCATTATGGCTCAACAAGTAATTATGACTAAAATATTAAAGAAACTAGAAATAATGAAGCATATTAAAAATAATTACCATATTTTAAGTTAGGATGGAAAGTTATTAGTAAATCAAAGTATGTGTATGACGTTCATCAATCAGTATAAAAGTTTTTATGTTCTAGAACACATTAATTGTTTGAGCAATTTATTGTATGTCTCAAGTTTATGGAGCCATCATTTTAAAAATGTTTTGATTGGTGAAATATAAATAGCCATTCAACAGAGTGTGTCTTTGTCTTGGTAGACAATAATTAAAATGACTTATACCTCCAATAACTCTTTTGAGTGATACAATACCTTTTTTCCCTACAGCTTTCTTTGTGTATTTGTATTAGGCAATCATATGCTTTTTTATACACTGTCCTTATGATAACACTGTTCATACTGGAAAATAACTAACATCTGTATCCAAAAATAGTGGATTTTCGAGAGCTGGGCACAGTAATTTAAGAGCAGTGGTTAACTCTTTCTCCAGTTTTGACTGCTTGTTCACATTAAATAATCTAACCAAACTTATTTGTTTCATTATGGGATAATGGTAAGTTTATGGGGGTATAATGCTAAAATCTCAAGTTTGATTCCTCATGGTGGACATAACAGACAAGTAAAAAGCAGACAAGTATTTAAATTTTTAAGTAATTTATGTCGAGATTGAGCCTTGCCAGAGAATGGTTTTTACAAAACAATTTTAGTAAGAGCGTAATTCCAGAAATCTTATCTCATGTAAGTTCTCCATGCTGGCTGTCCTCAACAAATTTGTAAACACTACTCTGCTGACTATACATTCAAAGGAACTCATTTTTTCAGGAAACAATTCTCACTAAGAATTTAGCCAAAAGTTCTCTTTTCTTAACGAGCCAGAAATTTTCTCAGCCCTTCATAACTATTATCAAAGATTTTCTCTTGTGTAATTATTTCAACCAAATAAATGAATGTAACATTCCAGGGTAGCTTAATGACAGCTTGCCTCAGTAGTTTTCTCAATACTTGCTTTGTATGACAATACTCTCTCTTAAGATCTAATGTTGTAAACCATTTTGACCCAAGATAGGGTCAATCCTTGGCAGTAGGTAGACATTCTTCTTTGTGATTTCATTCACCTTCCTTTAGTCTATGCAGAGCCTTGTGGATCAGTCTTTCTTCACAAGTATAGTAGATTATGTTCAAGGATGAATATTCATTTCTTTCACTCCTTGTTCCTTTAAAATTGCTATTTCTTCAAAAGCCCCAACAAGTAATGTAGTATATGGTACTGGTTAGCTGAAAACTACTACAGCTGTGATTATATATATCTCATGTAAGCAAATTAGTACATTATCCTTATGTTAACACTGGGCTTCCTCCATCTTTCCCCAGCATTGACCACTTCTAATATTCACTATGAGAGAAGTTCTACCTATACAGTTTTACATCCGAACCTGCCTTAAATTTTCAGTTGCACGGTGTTGATAAAATTCTTTTCATTTAGATCCACTAGAGCTTTTCCAATCAGTAATCCACACAGATATGCTGAAGTATTTTATCCTACTAGATCTCAGTCATTAGATGTAAATTTATAACTAATAAGTCCTGTCATGATTATTTCATGTTTTGGTGGTACAATAACTTCCTTTACTCAAGATCCCTCTCTGATACCGTAATTATCAAGCAATACACATGGATTTCAGTGTAATAGTATATGAAATTAGTTAATGCTAGCCTAACATCACATTCAAATCTCTGCATGAAGTGATTTCATAGGAAGCACTTTTTCTCCAGATAAATTAGTCAATTACCCTCACAGCATGAGCTGTATAGGGAAAGGTAACTTACAACTTTCCTCTTGCTGGAACTTTACATACCCTTGCTGCAACAGTCTGTCTTTTTCCATATTACTAGATGTAACCACCTGTCTTTCATTTATAAGTTGACTTAAACAATGTTGTGTTAATCAACATATTGTAAAGCATATAATCAATGAAATATTAAACTGTCAGACTGCATTATTTTAAATAATTAACTTCTTTTATCATTAGAGACAAATGAGGTATTATCAGCTGAAATTTGTTCCACACATTAAACTAATTACTGTTTTCTTTATCTAGTTGGACTGGAAAACTCATTCCTAACATTGTCTCTTTGACTATTAACAATTATTGATTCATCACAGTCATGGCTAATAATTATTTTGTTTCCATATTTATAAAAGTTTCTTTTTTCTCACATATTCAGGAAGAAATTTCTATTCCTTACAAATTTCTGTCTGTAGTTCATGACAATATATATTTTCCAATAATATTTTTATTTATATATTGCTGTCATTTTGTGTAGGTCCTCCATTCTGTATACATACTTGTGTAACTTATTCTCCAAACTATTACTATGGCAAGTTTGCACTTCAATACTAGTTGTTCTGACAATTCCATAACTTGTGAATGGTATTTTTAGCTGCTTGTATGTAACATTAAAATATCCAAATTCCAATGATAACTGGAAAATATCCTTGAAAAATTTACACCTATTTACCCCATCATAATTGTCATAACCTTATCTCTTATGGCATCTTTGAATTCGTCATGTGCTGAGAATTCTATCATTTTAAATTAATTATTTGGGTAAAATCATTGGAAAGCTTTTTCAAATATTTTGCAAGATGGGTTAAGGTCTCGTTTTTCCTCCAGAACCTTGTTTTTGATACTTTACTCTAGTGTGTCACCATGTGCCCATTTGATAAGGCAGCTTCCAATGTTTTATCATTTTATGGCCCTCAGATAGAAGGTTACTTAAAGTAATTAAATCTAGTTTTTTTAAACTGGCAAAAGAAGAATAGCTTGCAATTTACTATTTTGCCTGTTCACTCTATAGAGGTTTTTAGAACTGAAACTGATATGTTTCATACACAGCCTTTTCATCACAATCTGTTGTTTTCTTAATTGGTTTGTCATGGCTAGGTGGTTAGGTTGTGTATTTATATCCATGTCACACCAAACATTCTTGCCCTTTCACCCATGGGTGCTTCATAATGTGATGGTCTATCTTACTATTCTTTGGTAAAAAGTAAACCAAGAGTTGGTAGTGGATGATGATGACTAACTTCAGGTTTACATTGCTAAATTAGGGGTAGCTAGCTTTGTGCAAATTCAAAGATAAAACAAAGCTTTCTTGAATAAGTCAATTGTTTCACTGGTCAACTAAATTCTGAAATTAAATTGGAGGGTGACCTGAGCTGGACTAGTCCAGATGAGTACTATAGTAATAGTTAAAGCTGTAGGGCAAATAGTTTCTCCTATTCTCTATTTAATAGTAAATGGTGTTTTAGGTTGGAACTCTTGGGCAGATCTATAAAGAAGTGTAGCTAGTTTGACCATAGCATTGACCAATCCATTTTTCAAATGTTTTGTTCTGTCACTGGTTTCTCTTCATACTTTTATTTTGTCTTCCTAGCCCTTCTATGATTACTTGATATGCATTTGTACTTATTCTAACTTGCTATTGTAACCTCTCTGCATTTCCACCACCTTGTCTACATTATGATTTTTTTTCATTTATTATTTCTTAAATATTATGTTTCTTTCTTTCAGTTATTTTCTTATACTTTTCACATTATTCTAACCCTTATTCATTTTTCATGTTCATTGTTTAATTTTCTTCTCATTCCTTGTTGTTTTTTAACAACTTTTCGTTCCACTTTAAATTTCAGTTTCATTCCTTTTGATCTGACATTTCCTGATCCTTAAGATTACAGTCTTTTTAGATCTTTCTGTCACTCACTCTATAACAAATATCTAAATTAAAACATGGGAAATATAGTTTAAAATACTATGTTTCTATTTAATTTCCTTCCATTATACATCACCCTTCATTGTGTAATTCACCAGATTTACATTCATGTATTTCTTTAGCATTTTATTTTAAAATGTTTATCTTACATATTTAATTTTTAGTTTTTTAGTACATACTTCATTAGTGCTTTATTACAGTGCACATGCCATGCTCTTAAGTTTTGTGTATGGGTAACAAGCCTAAGATAAGGAATAAAACTCTGCTATGCAAATACTTGAAACCTCACTCTCCTGCAATGTTTATGTTTCATCTCAACAAAAAGTTAAAATTTTTCTGAGTGCTGATTGAGATTCTTTAGAACAAAATAATGGAAGTCGTGTTACTAAAATGCAAATTGAGATTTTATTTTTCGTAACAGGATGAACTGTTTCATGAGCTAGATGTATTATATATATAAAAACAGCTGGTATGAATAGAGAAAGCACTATGTAGAGGAGCAAACAATACTTCGACCTTGTTTACTCCTCTATGTAGTGCATTCTCTACTTATACCACTCATTTTTACATATTTAATTTTCTCTACAAGTGGGTTTTCTCGTCATTACAAATATGTGTATTGCTCTATACTTTTTCCTGTGTATAAAAGATTGTTCTAGGGCTGTCACATAAAACAGTGATATTTATGGATTCTTGTGTTTCTCTTTATAATTAGCGAGTTAAAAAGAAAACATGGACTGTGAATGTAGTTTTGATGATTTTTAGGCAGATTCTAGAGTAAAAATATATTAACTTCTGTCCTAAATGATTCAAAACTTGATGTTAAGTTTCTTAAGTGTTTAAACCTTTTGTCAGGTAAGTTGATTATATTTGTCATTTTACTTCACAGTTAAATGCTGTAAACTTTGCTTTGTAAATGGAAGGTATCACAATGCAGAAGAGGCTTTCACCCACATGGCTGGCTTTTCGTCTCTTTCTTTCAAAATAGTTTAATTTTTTCAACTTTATAACAAATCTTGTCTTTTTTATTCTTCCATGGCCAATGATTAAATCTTTTTCACATACAAGGTCCTTGACTGTCTAGTTGTAGATTGGCAGTGTAACTTTAATCTAGTTTATCAGCTATTGTAGGTCTCTCATATCTGGTATATTTCTATGGGCATTGTGGAACTTCTACACTAAGAGAGGTTTATTGCATCATATCCACAGAGAACTCCACGTTTTGGATGAATATCAGAATGTTGAAATAACCACTAGTCAACTTCTTTGTCATTGTATACCATACTATCATGATGTGTGACAGCTGTTTATTTTAGATTGTTCTGTTGAGATTAGGAAGCTTTGCAACCATCCATTTTATAGTGTGTTATAACATGCTTTGATTAATCATCAGAATGAGGATAATAAGGAAAGTGTTTTGTGATGACCAGAAAACCACTTGAAAGTAAAAATGTATCTCAGGACAGCTAGTACTAGTATGAACACTTTCACCAAAATAAAGCAGATAACGTTTCAGCCTTCTTAGGTTATCTTCAAGTTAATAAAGAGAGAGTTTGTAATTTAATCAGGTTTGGGGTGAACATCTCATTATTGAAATCTTTACAGAACCATTCATACAATATAATTGAAGAATTCTACTGGCAGATGCTCAAGCACAAATTTCCTTTGACTACATTTGAAGCTTACCTTTCTTACCTTCTGAAGAAGCATGTTCAGGATTTCATTAGTAGACAGAAATCAGTGACTGAATAACAATACATCTTTTCCATTAGTTGCCTAAAAGAAACTAACCCATTTTGTGGAATGGATGAATTTGTACAGATCAGTTTTGAGTGAGATAAATAATTTTGGTTCTGTTTTTGCCATTTATATCGATTTGCTAGTATTTGGACACCAGGTTTAACATGCTAAATACTGTTTCACTAGTTATCACTGGAAGTGACCAAGTACTATCTGAAGTCAATTTCACATGACCATAAACACAGTAATATATTAAGTTGAATCTAGGTTGCTAAAGCAATAATTATTTAACAATTTCAGATGTTCTGATATGTTCTATTGGATGCGTTGCAACAGAAGTAACTCTGGTTCAATATCTGGTTCTAGCTACCTTCACTCTGCTTACTGAATAACAAAAATTATAGATTAGCACTCATAAAGTTCTATCACTTATATATATAATTATCTTACATTTGTGAAACATATACAAACAATTTTTTCCAATAATGCTAATAGTTCATAACAAAAGCAGTTGTTTTAGTCTTCTCATCCTGAGTGCCACCCTGAAAGACATATACAAGTGGAAGTTGTTATGGCAAAACCATCATAAAAAGCTCAAGAATGCCTTCCCAATTCTGTTATCCAATGTGACTGTGTTGAGGTGTTGGTATGTACCTACAGTTGGTGTAGACTCTGGTGGACCAGGTTCTTCACAGAAGTTGTCTCTGTCACAGTGTAGATGACTATCACCCAGATGATATTACATTATTTAACTTGACAGTCCTTTCATGAGCTTATCAATGAGGTATACTCAAATTTATACTGATACTACAATAGAATAGTCTCTTCATATCAGAAATAAATATTATGTACATAAATGCCTGAGTTCTCTGCAAGATCTAATTTGAAGCCTTAAAAACAACCCAGTTGGATTTTGAAATTGCCTCAGTCATTGATGTAATCAAGTGTTACCTAAATATCAGATGTTGTGCCCTTATTTCTGAGTGCAGGTAATAATAAGTTATTGGTTGTACTGGAAGTGATACTATTCCCTTGGTTGTAGCCATGAATACCAAAGAAGAGCTCTGCTTCACCTCACAAACAATGACCTGTGATGGTTGTAGCAGTGTACTTTTTTTTATTTTGAAAAGCATAAGATAGCATTGGCATCCCAAGACCCCCAAATTAAGATGAGTGTTAAGTCTCCAACCCTATGTGGTAGAATGAGAATTTACTGTAGGAAACTTATCTTCCTGTTGTGCAAGATTTTAGTGTTATACCCAATCACATTGTTGTAGCCACAAATCTGCCATCTTAGGAAGACCCTCAGGTGCCTCACAGACCATTTACTCCAACTATTCTTAGTTCATGCACATATATTCTGCACCAACAATGCCTTGATGGCCTTAATTCATATCAGTAGTTATGGAAACACAATGCCTACTACATGATCCTACACTGTCAATTTTACATCACAAAATGTATGAAAGGGGCTAATGGTTCATCTGGATGGTGAACTCCTTCCTGTAGAGATAGTTTTGGAACTTCCAAATAGCAAATACTTTTGCTGGATTACACTACTCAACAGCTTTGTACTTACATTATTGTAAACAGTCTATTTTCATGTTCTTACAGAAGTACTGTTTCAATTCCAATGTCTGAAACATCAACCTGAATGGTGAATGGTTTGTTGAAGTCTGGCATTCTAAGAATTTGCAAACTTCCTAACACTTTCTTCATCTTCTGGAATGCCAGCTGTTGTGGATGCTACTTTTTAATCTTATTTGGTTAGCCTTTTTTGGTCAGATCTGTCATTGTTGTTGTTTGGGATGAGCTTCCTGTAGTATTCCACTAATCATAGGAAGAATATGACTTACCAGTTGGCCATCAGAACTATATGCAGGTTAGCTTTTCTTTTTCTTTGACAATCTATTGGTAACCCACCAGATGTCAACTGAAGTCCAGCACAAAAAAAAAGCTAATATAGCATTTAAACTATCTGATGATCAGATCTGATGCTCTTACTTATTTGAACAACTCTCTTTCTTCAGATGGTTTTTTCCAACTGGCTGTGAGTCAGGATCATCCACATAATGCTTAGTGTTGGTGCTTCAGTACAATATGTTTATGATCATGTAACTGGATGTTAGTGCTGAGTTGACTAACCAAAATGACACCCTCTTAAACTGGTAACATCCATGTGATGTCACAAATGCTGTTTTTCCTTTGCATCATATTTCTATCTGGATTTACCAATAACCTTTGCTGAGGTTAATCTTGGAAAAGAAGCTGGCCCCATCTAGTTTTGCCATAATAGCCTCTGGGTTGTCCATAAGGTTCAGCTTCTGGAAACCTATGGAGAAGCAGTTTGAGTCATCCCTCTTTTTCACAATTATCACCACTGGTGAACAATAAACTGAATTTAAAGGCTTAGTGATTCCAGCTTTTAACATAGTCTCAACTTTTTGCTTTACCAGATCTTTCATCATATAGAACATCTGATGGGGCTTCACCTAGTAGTGATCTCTATCTTGTGTCACATAAACCCCGTCTTACCTTGTCTATCTGTCAGTCATATGCATACTGGCACAGTAGATCTCATAGCTCTTTTTCTGATTTCCAGCCCATTCACTGATGTTGAAATCTTTGTGTTTTGTATCTCCATCTTATATGACAAAGTTATTGTCTTTTGGTTCTGCATTTATGACAGTTACATTTGCCATGTAAAGTACCTTTTCAACAGATACGAGTGGTATACCTAGGTCTTCCTGCCTACTTTTACCTTATAGTACATTCTGTTGACCACTTCCTGCACTTGAAAAGGTTCTTTCCACTACAGGGTGAGTCTGTTGTTATACATGGGTAGAAGAACAAAGACCTTCTGGCATTCTTTTCATAGAAGAGTGCCTGACTCCCTTGATCTGTATAAAAGTTCTCTTGAGCTGGTTGACAAATCTCCCACAGTCAGTTTCTGAAATATAACATGTACTGTTATGGGTTTCTCACTTCTGACTATTCTTATATCCACAACTCTTTCAATGTCAGCATTATACTTCACACAGTTCTTCTATACATCAGCTCAAAGGGTGAAATTTCTATATTTACTTGTGGGACATTTCAGTAAAGAAATAATAGTGCCTGAAGGTTCTTGTCCTGGTCATGGGGTTTCTCTTAACACATCCTCTCCAGCATATTTTTTAAGACTCCATTGACTTTCTCATAAAGTTCATTACAACTATGTTTGTATGGAGTGGTAAAGAAATGCCTATTGCTGATGAGTTTGCATATCTACTTCATCAGCTCTGAGGTAATCTGAACTCCCCTCCCACTCAGACTTCTTCTGGGAAGCCTACAATGCAGAACACTTTTAAGAGTGCATCTGCTAATTTCTTTGTCTCTATATTCAGTAATGTTATGAGTTCTGGGTAATGTGTTGTATGATCAGCTACTGTCAGTACATAACAATTGCCCTTGTCAGATGCAAGTGATAGTAGTTTGATCAAACACACAGCTACTCAGCTGAACAATTCTTCAATGATAGGCATCTTACCCATTAGCACCTAGGCTACCTTCCCTCTCGGTATTGTCTTTTGGCAAATGTCACATGGCCTGCTGAATCTGGTTAAATCTCCAACGACCCCAGATGGAAGTTGCTGGTGGTTCTGTCTGCTATCTTATTTGCTCCTAAGTGTCCTACTACAATAGACTAATGAGCTAGCTTCTTCACTTGAGTTAAGTATTTTGTTGACACTGTGATCTGTTTACCTTCCCCAGAAGAACTGCACTGATAGACCTTGTACAGGATTCTCTTTTGATCCCCTGTGAGTCCTCTTCTCTTTTGTCTTGTGTTCCATTTTCTGCCATTATTCCAAAGTTTTTGCAGTGAAGGATCTTTCTTCTGTGCTTCCTTCAGTTTCTGTTAGCATATATTTGGGATTTCACTTTTCAAGACTTTATACCTTCCTTGCTTTTCTCATCTAGAGCTCTTGTGGTGACTGCAGATGCTTCATTAGTCTTTTTTTTGTTTGGCTCCTTCAAATTTCTACTACCTTGTATTTTGCTGATCACCAAGTTATACATGTGTTTCTTCATACACTTAACCTAAAAACCTCCCACACAGTATGGAGTGTCCACTTTTCACTGTTTTATCAATCAGCACACAGAAATGTACAGTCATGTGAAAAAGTTAGGACACCCCATGAAAGCCTGTGTATTTTTGTAACATTTTTGGATATATAGATATTCAATCTCAATTTCAACAATACTGAGAGATTAAAGGAATATAACTAAACAATTAAAACTGAAGAAAAGACTTTTCAAAATCTTCTGTGAAAGTAATTCTACAAAAATTCATATTCTACCTGAGGATAAAGTTACGACACCCCCACATTTATTCCCACTTAAAATGGCTCAACTCACAAACAGGTGTATCACACCAGGTGCACATGATTAGAAGATCGTTACCCCGCATTTTTTATTGAGGCTTGCCCTATTTAAACCTCAGACATTTAGTTTGGTGTGCTCCTGCCTGTTGATGTGAGAATGAGCACCATGGTGAGAGCAAAAGAGCTGTCTGAGGCCTTCGGAAAGAAAATTGTAGCAGCTTATAAGTCTGGTAAGGAATTTAAAAATATTCCAAAAGATTTTGAAATTAGCCATTCCACTGTCTGGAAAATAGTCAACACGTAGAGGGCTTTCAAAACAACCGCCAACATGCCAGGTCTGGTCAGTTCACCCCGAGAGCTGACCACAAGATGCTAAAAGAAGTCTCCAAGCACCCTAACATGTCATCATGGGACCTACAGTAGGCTCTGGCTACTGTTGATGTGAAAGTGCATGCTTCTACAATCAGAAAGAGACTGCACAAGTTTAACTTGCATGGGAGGTGTGCAAGGAGGAAACCTTTGTTTTCTAAAAGAAACATCAAGGCCAGTCTAAAGTTTGCCAGAGAGAATGTAGACAAAGCCCAGGACTTCTGGAATAATGTTCTTTGGACAGATGAGTCCAAAATTGAATTATTTGGACACCAGAACAGAGGACATGTTTGGTATAAACCAAATACAGCATTTTCAGGAAAAAAACCTCATACCAACTGTGAAGCATGGAGGTGGAAGTGTCATGGTTTGGGCCTGCTTTGTTGCAACAGGACCTGGACAGCTCACAATCATAGAATCCACCATGAATTCTACTGTGTATCAGAGGATGCTTGAGGATAATATGAGACTATCTGTATGAAAATTAAAGCTGAAGCGGAACTGGACCCTGCAACATGAGAATGACCCAAAATATACCAGTAAATCCACCAAGGACTGACTGAAAACTAAGAAATGGAGAGTCCTGGAATGGCTGAGTCAAGGCCCAGATCTTAAACCCCTCAAACATCTCACAGCTGAAAGAATTTTGCATTGAGGAGTAGGGCAAACTTTCTTCAGACTGATGTCAGAGACTGGTAGATAGCTGCAAGAAGTGTCTCACTGCAGTTATTTCAGCAAAAGGTGGTAATACTAGCTATCAGGGAATAGTGTGTCCTAACTTTTTCCTCAGTTAGAATATGCATTTTTGTAGAATTACATTTACAAAAGATTTTGAAAAGTCTTTCCTTCAGTTTTAATTGTTTAGTTAAATTCCTATAATCTCTCAGTATTGCTGAAATTGAGATTAAATATCTATATATCCAAAAAATGTTACAAAAATACACAGGCTTTCATAGGGTGTCCTAACTTTTTCACATGACTGTAATTTTCCTGTCATGTGGTCATCAGATACTATACTGGTTCTCACTGCTGCACCCAGTGTCTTGTAAGACTTTTACCTTCTTGTTTCTGACAGAATCTTCACCGACTAGAATGTCATGGTTTGTCGAAACATCATGATTTCTGTCACATGCTCTGATTGTTATTGGCACTGTTCATCCATTTGCCAACTTGAGCTGGCCATCAATCATGCACTGTTTAATCATGGTGATAGTACTTCATTCTTGTGGTGATTCTGACAGATTGTTTTCATCCTGTTTCTTCTGGCAACAGCATCCATAGTAACAGTTATCTTTTATTGTTTCTTGCTAGCATAATCTATCTGGGTAACTCCAGCTGCTTTTGTTGAGATTTCTGCTGCTGATTGATTGTGACAGACTAGAACATTCTCACAATGTGCTTAATTTTATGAAAAGTATAGTAGACTTGCATTTACTCATGATGTGCCATATTTTATAATAAGCATAGAATCTCTTCTCCCTTCTGCCTGTTTGCTTCTTGTCACCATTAGCAGTACCATGCTACTTTGTTTCGACTTTAATGGCTATTCTTGGATTTCCCTGTTATACTCCAACAACTTGGGCATCCATATACTGTTCCACCAGCTCGATAATCTCACCAACATTATTTTATGTACTTTAGGAAGGGCGACATTTTAGTTGAGCAAGTGATTATGAACTGTTCATGTATTGGTAGATCTGCCAGTCCTTTAAAACTATTTTCACACTTAGTCATACCAAGTCACTTTGTGAAATATTACTGTAGATGTGTCACAAACTGAAATTCAATTTCTCCAGTGTTAGTTTGATTTCTCCTAATTTCTGTCAAAACTATTTCTAAGAAAGTTTATAGAATTTCACCAAGGCCACTTTTAACTTGACATTGCTTATGGCTATGCCTGCACAGATTTGTAGACCTTTCCCTGTGAAAAGTGGGCTGAGACAGACTGCCCACTCACCTTTGTCCCAGTTCTGTTATCATGATATTTGTAGTCTCTCCTCTCTCCTTTCTCAATTTATATTATTATTCTCTCTATTTCCAGTCTTCTTCTCTGATATTCTTTCTCTGTTTGTATTCTTATCCACTCTTCTCAGCCTCTCCTATTTTGATACTCTTCTCTCTATAGTTCTTGTTTAACAAACTCTCATAGATCACTATCTTTAAGTACAAGTTGCTCACTTCTCTCTATCCAAAGTCAGTCAACGTGGTTATATGGTATGGTTATTATTTACAATATTTTTGCCACCAAGATCAGCTGCACTGTTGTTCAAGTCTACTTCTACTGTCGTTTACCATTGTATAATCCTGGCTGGTTTGCCACTCTTAGGTTTTATAGGGCTGCAGTTCTTTACAGTAGGTGTCTAAATTGTTGCCAATAAATTTCAATAATAAACAAACAGCACACAGTCCACTGGTTTTAAAACAATATATTAAAATAAATCATATGTGTATATAGATATTTCTTACACAGTTGAAACCATAAGTTTAAATAAATTATATTTTTGTGAAAGTCCCCACAGACTGGTTCAGTCACCTTAGAACTGAACTGATAAAAAATTATTCTTATTTACTCTGTTATTAAAATACAATTTAATATTATTACAATTTAAAAATCACCACTATACACCCTTTATGACTAAATTCATGATCACCAAGTCTATATCTTGTTTTTTCACTAATTTTTGAAATAAGTAGCTTCAAAGCTATTAATTGTTAATAGGCAATTAGAATCAGCACTCTAGAACAATACTGACTTTAAAATAAACATTAAGTAGTTTTTGTTAAGTTTCCTTTATAACCACACCTTAAATACACAGCAATTTGATTGAAAGTAACAACAAGGAATGACATTAAAAACTTAATACCAAATTATTCAATGTTTATATATATAGATAAATAAACATACATGCTCTGGACAGCAATCTAGAAATTTTTACACACTACTAAGTATTGTATGATGCAATAAGACTTGACTTAAGCAATGAGAGAAATTTAGAAGATTTAAATTACATGACATCAATTCACAACTATTGGAGCACCCAACAAATGATGCACAAACAGTTACATAAGCAAACATGCCCCAACTATTGCTTCTCAAAACAACTTACTTTAATGTTTGGACTTTGTAAATTGAAAACTAATTTCATACTAAACTTAAAATGATCAGTCATGTATATCTAACACTGTGATGGAAGTAACTGCATCTATGCCACAAGGGGGAGAGGGCAGATGCCCATGTTTGAACTTGGAGTTTTAGTTTTAAAGCAACGTAAATAACTTTATTTTCAATTGGTATTTAAACTTAACTTCAGAGTATATTTGTATCCCGAGTTTTGGGTTTAGTATAACATACAAGTTATGAGGGACACAACTGGTACAATCTCAATAAATAAAATCACTCGTTTGCTCTTATTGGTTCTACACACACACTCATAATTTATTTGCTTTATTCTATTGTTTACTACGTTATAATGTATTGTTTTACTTGGTAACTTGCAAAAGCATTGTTAAGTAATTGTGATTTACATTTAGATGTTGAAGCCTTCTCGCTTTCATCTCACAGTCTTCATAGTTGTAATACAATGAGAAACTTACCCTAAGGCTCAATATCCAAGAGCATCCTGTTGTAAACAGATTTAATTCTTTGCTTCATGATTAATCTCTTAAAAATCACTTCATTTTTGTGTGGACTTAAAATTAGTATTGCTCCATCAAGACAAGGCATTCAGTCACATGTCTAAGTTAATATACCAAAAGATGAAAGTACAAATGAAAACTAAACTTACATCATTTGTAGGGATCTGACATGGACTTCTTTGCTTTTTAGTTGCTCATATGGGCTTTCCGAAACTGTCACTCATTATTGCTGGTGAAATGAATAAAACATGTAATGAGGACAAAGGCTGGCCTTAGTGTATTGAGCAAAAACATCTTGCAGTGGAAGTTGCACAGCAGAGCAATAGTTCATATAAGGCCATCATATAGAATATCATTGGAAATTGAAGATGCTGTACTTTTACCATAGATCATGAATACTCATTTGTAGACAGTATTCATTAGTTTTTTGAACCATGTATGGAAAGTGTGCAAAGTGTTGTGGCTGAGATACAACATCACCGTAGAAGATGTTTCTCTTTCTTTTGTAAAAAATGTACCATTAATATATGTCCTTCATCCACACAGTTCTATGGTAATATATATGTAGTAGTCTGATGCATTACAGATAAGTGCTATTTACTTATCCATTAATCTGTTTAATACTTTCTCTCCATCTGTGTGAACATTTTATGCAACAAATTAATACAAAGATCCAGATATGTGAATGGTTTTATTTCCACATACAATAATGTACAATATAAATTCTTCTGACAAATAGTACAATAACACTTGCTCAAATTCTAAATACACAAAAACATAAGACACTAAAATATATAATCTAAAAAATCTATCAAATCAAAGTTACACAAAAAACAAATTAGAGTCTTTATAACTGCTTGGAAAACTCTTCAATAAATTCTTTTTATACAGTTCATAATACAAATAAATCGAATATTGGTGGATTATTACTTCATTATATTTCAGTGCTGCTGACAATACTATAACAGAAGAAGTATGAAGATTGTGAGCTTCAACTTCCCTTAAAATGAGCTTTTCAAGTGTCATATGAGTCATGAATGTAATAAATAGCTCACCATGTAAAAATTTCAAAACTTCAACGATGAATTTTCTAAAAAAATACTGCCATTTATTCACTTCAAATATAATCATAAACGTTGGTAAAATAGTGTGATGAAGTGATTCTGCAGTTTATGTAAATAATATACTTACAAGATAACACACAACATTCCTAAGTTTAATGATGGTAAAAGAAGGCCAAACTGTGATTAAAATACCGAACAGACCAGACCTTTTTGTACTTTTTAAATGATGGTTTGCTTCATCTTTTAATTGTGAGATTTGATCTTTCATTTTGGTCCATAAAAAATATAATGCCTCCAACAACAATTTCACACACAGTATATTATCAAAGAATGATTTTGGTCATTTCACATTTAATACTGGAGCACAGTGATGATACACATTGAGATATTATTTAACAAAATGAAGGTAAAAACTGACAAAACTAGACATACTTTTCTATTCATAAAACACATCAATACAAAAATGAATAAAACATTACACAGTTATGATAATTACAACGATCCTTAAAATCAGAAGGCAAGAAGAGCCCAGATATATCTTTACAATCTACTGTTCAAAGTTATCATCTTTGGTTTGTGAACATGTTGTCAAACTTTACACACATATGCACTGTCTCATTCATTCTTACTTAACTGCATAACAAAATATCTGTCTTCTGGGTCCTACATGGCTTACAACAGCTGCATTTTTAAAATAAAATAAATCTCAAGAAAGAGGAAGAAAATTAATTAGAAAATAAGAAATTTTACCCACATGGATCAATTCCCAAAGCTTTAAAATTTAATTGATAAAAATATCTCCTATGATATTCTTTCTTCAATGTCGTTTTCTTAGTGGAAAGATACACAATTGGTTTTCTCACTCTGTCCACTGCAAGGAACTGAACCACACATTCTTGAGTTCTAAGTCCATAAGTTTATCATTAACCCACCAGGAAACACCTCTTAATTCAGAGCAACATGTTTTGTTCACATACAGAAGGACTAAATAAATACATATAAGTGTATTTGAAAACAAAACTTAAAAGCAAAGTTTTGCAAAATATCAACTTTTTGTATTTCGAGAACAAATATGCAGTTGATAAATATGACTCCGCTTCAAAAACATAACCACTGATGCATTAATTTAGACAAATAAATATTTAATGAAATATAACTTTAGTTGGATTATCAATAATAGAAAGTTTCAAGTGATCTTTAATCTTTTAAAATAACTGTCATCATAACTTTTTAATGACTCTAACAAAGCTTCTTAACTAAATTCAATTCTCATTTAAGACCACACCAACGTGCTTAATAAGTTAAAACTTAAATGCATAAAAATCAGAAAGTGAAGTAAATGTTACAACAAATATTTTGTAGATATAAGACAGAATAAATCTAATGAAGTGTGACAAATACTTGTAGAAGTACAATTGATACCAACAGCCCATAGATCTCTAGTATTTCTCTCTCGTTTTGAAAATACATCGTCATTAATTTCACATATATAGAGTTTATGCAAATTCTAAGGACACTGACAAGTAGTAACAAATATGGCTGCATTGCTGGAAAAAATCAAACATCATATAAATAATTTCCATATTCTACCATAAATGCTAAGTCTTAATAATGAAAATCCCTCTTTGACCAGAAAGAAAATGCATAATACATACAACAAACTCTTTCAGGGCATTCAATATACCAGATTCAATTAATTTAAAAAGTAAAGCAACGGAATGCAATACCTAAATTCCAATAAAGTTTATGTAGCTTTGCTTCTTATAAAATATATTTTATTGAGAATGGAACAAATTAGGATATTTTTAAGCTTAGGAAGATAAGCTATTTTTCTTTCTTTCTTACTAAATACATGAAAACAAACAAACTATATCATGTACTGGATTTATTGTTATACGTTTAAAAAGCCAACCCTTTTTTATTTAGGTGACTTGTTTACTGCTCATTCAGGCTGGTTATTATCACTGATGAAACCTCTCTTTGTTTTGGTGCTCTATACATGAATTTGATGACTTCATTTACATACTGAACCATTTTGATGTTCGTGTTGGCACAATTATAGATGTTCATAGATAACTGGGTCAATGTGGTTGTGTGGAGTTGATTATTTCAGGAACACAATCTTCCTTCTTACTCTGTTCTTCTAGAACCAACCATGAGCTGTAAAGGAAGAGTGAAGCCAATGGACAGTTACAGTTGCTAAACAGTTAGATGTATGTATAATCACAATTAAATATTAAATATGCATGACTGAATTATTCATTTAAATTTCTTACACAGTAAATCAAGAACAAAATAAACAGTGACAAAATACAAAACTTGAGGTTACTACAGTAAGTTAACCAAACTACCATTAAACATTAAAGTTTTAAAAAGATAATTTAGCTCTAAAAGTCATCTTAAGAAAACATATAGTAGGGAGAAATAAAGTAGATTTAAAACAAAATCAATTTTCAGTAAAACTAGTCCAAATGTGATTATTTACTAATTGATTCTAGTTTATTCAGCTGTAAAACGTTGTTTATCTTTAATAAAAAAAAACTTATTTTAACTGCTTTGTATTAGTTGTACGATATAATAAGCATATGGTACATTGGATTCATGGGTTAGTCCTCAAAAATATTTAGTTTTATTTCAATTAAAAAGTTACATTGAGAATTGCTAGAACTACATGACAATTGAAAACTTTGGTTAGGCTGAATAGGAGCATCACAAAATAGCACAAGACAAACAACACAGTACCAAATATGGCTGAGATCAAGTAAAAGTAGGAAACACAAAAAAATTTAAAAACACTTAACCCTTGAGCATGCAAAAAGAACAACACAACAAAATGAAAAAAAAAATCACTAACTAAATTAAACAGGACCAAACTAGACCTGAAATAATTGTAATAATAATAATAAAGAGGAAAACAAACACTGATTAAACAAATCACGAGCATAAAGTAAAATTCTTCAAAATCAGAATTATTAATACAAAATGATCCTTTAAAAATAATATGAAGATAACACCCTTCAAAGAAACACTGAAATGATGAATATGACCCTAAGAAAATTACATAAAATATAGTTCTTCATATATAAAATTTGAACAATATCTTGAAAAACTGATATGAAGAACAAAGCAGAACATCCCATATATTTTAGAGAAAATGATAGATCACTTGAACAAAATATCAACTACAAAGGAAATGATGTATAGAATAAGTTAAAAAATAATTTAAACAAATAATGAATACAAATAAAAATGAAATCCTCATGCACAAAGTGAACTACAAAACAATAAACCTCTTAAACAAAACATATACAACATACAACAAACTCTATCAGGGCATTCAATACCACCAGATTAAATTAATTTCAAACGTAAAGCAACAGAATGCAATTCTTAATTTCCAATAAAGTTTATGCAGCTTTGCTTCTTATAAAATATATTTTATTGAGAAGGGAGCACATTGGGAAATAAACCAAACATATATATTTACAAACAGAAGCTAGTTCCAATGTGATCAGTGAAGGATGATAAGCAGGTTATCCAGGGCAGGAGTTAGTATTTATTTTTCTGAAACTTATCCCTTCAATAAGATTGAAGTCTCAGCTCAGTGGTTGTTGTGGTTCAGCAAGGGCTTTCCAGTTTAGCAGAGTTCCTCAGAGGCTCTGGTACTACTTCACTTCTTCTCTTGCCAATAATCCTGTTGTTGAAATGTGAACTCCCACCAACACATCACTGCCTGGGTATCAGTATCTTTTAGTGACATTGACCGGACATCCACTGGGTAGCTCATGGATCCCAAATCTTTCAGCCAGGGATGACTAAGTTGCAGAAACTGACAACTATGATGCAGATACAGCTGATGCCATTTATTTTATGTTTTGTGCATATTTACCTTATTATTTATTGTAAAATGGAAGTCTTTCTTAGCACCATGCAGGGGTTCTCCCATGCCTCTCCCACCTAGCAGTGCAGTGTAGACATCTTTGGGCTTCTTTAGCCTATGTACTTGTGAAAGGAAAGCCCAGGTTTTATCCTTGTGTTGATGTCTCACTGAGTATCGTTCCAACAGACAAGCTATATACCACCAGGTCTTCAATGCCAATGACATCTTCCTATCTTTCCTTCTCCAACTGTTGCTTTAGCTATGACCAGAGTTTTGGGGTTTTGGAAAAGAGGGTACCCAAATTCCTAGTGGACAGTATAGTTGATGTGCTTATCCTGTGAAAACAATAGAGATTGTCAGACTCTGAATAGCTATTCGACCCCTTCAACAATTATTTTGCTTCAATATCCATTGGTGTTATCAATATGGAAAACAGGCAGAAACTCACTGATTTCTGTGAGTGTGAAAGTTGGAAATTTAGCAGCTTCTACAGACTGGTATGCTGGGTTTGAGTTGTACTTTTAAGGATAGAACACTTTCCATGTTGGTGACTAATGAAAATAACAGTTAACTTAATTCACACACATTATTCAAAGTGTAATAACAAATATTCTAATTGTCGTTCTGAACCATTTGAAGGATAAAGAAAATGTTTGTTCAACATCAGATTGTTCAACCCATTCAGATACAGGTAAAAAGTTTCAGTATAAGGTGATGTTTGGTGAAATCCACATTTAAAGTTTTCAACTATACAATGAGGTTTTTCCATACTATACATGCGTAATCAAATTTTTTGAGTTTCATCTTTACTATTTAAAAGCAAGTAAATTCCATGACAGCAATCTTGGCAGCCTTCTATAAAACACTAAAATCAAATTACACATATATGTGTGCCAACACACAGTGGTTGAACTGCCTGGTCTTCAGCTGTTGTAACACAGCAACCAACATGACACTCTACTGAGCAGCACAAAAATTAAAACCTAAATAAAATACAATTGCAGAACAGTTGCAAAGAGTCTACAATGGTATAATTGCAGCAAAAGCCTTATCAAACAAATTTTATTTGGGATACAGCATCATACATACTGTCCCACACCTTGTCAGCAACAACAAGAGCTGTTAATTTTTCACATGAACTTTGGAGGCATGGCAGTGAAAAGTATTTTAGTTGATTCTATTACTTTGCACCTGTATGTGAATTACTAAAATAGAAATAATAGTCATAATAGTTATTTTATAATTTAGAAATATTCATAAATTTTGAACTTTTTATGAAAAAAAATTATATTTATTTTGCTGCCTTTTCATCTTTGTATGCTGTAGCTGCAAAAGTTAGCTTTCTTGGGGAGACTTCTTACCTCACCAAAATCACAAGTTGAACTATCACTTTAATTTATCAATTATCAGTCCGGTATTCTGACATTTTGCTCAAGGAATACATTGTCATAGTACTGCCCAAGCCCACTGAATAGAAAGTTCAAGTTGGCACAAAGAGTTAATACTGCTCTTCTCCAAAGAAGAGAGCTTCTAGCTTATCCATAGTACATTATATGTGGACTACAATGGTGAATCATGTACTAGCCATGTCTTTAGAAGTTAGGAAGAGATGGATTGGTAAACTTGATTTGCCTACAATAATTCACCTCCAGCCAATTACAAAATCATTGTCCAATATGGAAGCATCAGTTGTACTAAATGATGATGTCTATGGTTCATTATAAAGACTTATCCAGTTTAGTTAATCAGATCCACAGTTACCTGTGTCTTCTTGATGACTTCCCATCTGTGCATTTGAAATGAGAGGGGGGGAGTCAGATACAGCTCTTAAACCTCTGTGGTAGTGCAAGGAAAAACTCAGCATCCAAAAGAGAATTTAACTGAGGTTCCTCTGTTCTACATCTATGATCAAGCTGTTTATTATCCTCTTCACTAAATTGCTCTTCCTGAATGCAGATATATTTCTTGAAAGATTTCTCCCAAGAAGCCCAAGATAGAAAAGATAACTTGGAGAACTTGAATATACAAACCAACTCTCAATTTCACAATAATTAGATGCTGTCACATTTGTTTGATCATGGTTATCTGTGGTAATTCAAGGTTAAACCTAGATCAAAGTCATTCAGCATCTGTGCAAACAACAGGTTCGTGGATTTAATTTGTAGAATGACAGTTGTGGCAATTTGTTGAAGGTAAAATGAATGAGATGAGACACAGCAGTGAATAAAACAAATGATTTATTCTAAAGTAAAAATAAAATAGTATGTGATTATAATGGTGATGAGCTTAGAAAAAAGGATATAAAACACTATATTGACATAAAAATTTAATACAACTTAGTGTAAAAGTAAAATGAAGTTGAAATAAAATGCAAAATAAGTAGGTATAAAAGAGAATGACAAAAAGAGATGAAAATTTTACAATAAGTCATTGTGTTCTTACATAAAAAATGGAATATCTTCTTCAAATTTTGAAATGTTTAGTATTAAAAGATTCACAATACATATTTTCTCCGTAGTTCACCAATCAAAAAAGGGCAGGAGAATGCAAAAATATATTTGTTGCATGTGACAGTTGCAAGTATTTCCATACACATGGCAAGAAAGGATACAATGCAATTATCCTAAGCAATAATAAGTAATTTCCTTGATCATTTAAACTACAACAGAAGTAACATCTCAAGATGAATGTAAAAAAGAAACTCAATCAGATTTAGAATATTACAAATAAGAATACTGAACAAGATTTAGAGACAGAAATTACATATACTATAAGAAAATAAAGTATGTAGCAGTTGCACATTAGAATGATACAGTTCCATGCTAAAGGAAACAGTGTTGCATGCCAATGTTGTTAGACTTTCAATAGGCTTGTACCAGATGCTTTATCTTTAATATTGGTAATGATATGATTACAACTGATATTTATAGTGTGAATAGTTGCACAGTTATTTGGGATAATGTCCCCAAGTTCATGAAATAAAAAAAATCATAAAATAGAAAAATTAGATGGCTACTTTGAAAAAGAGAAATGATTATAAATTGATGGTTATACTTGCTAACTCAATACAACTCTAAAAGAACATATTCTTTCTAAAACTGGGGATTATAAAAGTCCATTCTTAAACAGATGAGAAGCAAAATACCATTATTAAAAAAATGATAGATAGTAGAAAATCTTTCAATTTATAATCAAAGTATAATCAAAGATGAATTTCATTAAAAAACACACACACAAAGTTAACAAAGACTACAAAAGTATTTTAATTTAATATATCAAATTTTACTTGAATGTTTTATACATTAATGTGAATGGCAAAACAATGATAGCATTTTCTCCAAGAATAATGTTGTTTGGAGTTTTATGTATTATAAAGTGTAAAGTGAAATTAAGTTAAAACAAAAACAATGGGTTAATCTCAGATAAAAACTTTAGCAGAATTAAAAAGGCTAATGGTCCTTAAAAAATTAAAAACATTTGTAAGGTGGTCACTGTCAGAATCCCTTTCCAAGATGTTTAAAATAGTGCTGTCGCTCACGAATATAATGTGGGGTATTGTGACTTAAGTATCACACAGACTACACATTTGTTGTATCAGTCCCACAAAAAATAAAAATAAAAATGATGAGTTAGGAACTGTGACCAATGCATAGCCTAGTTAGGGTAAATGTCTTTTTCTGATCCTGATGGAAACAAGGTGACCAAATTCCAATAGAAGGTTTTATCTGAAAAAGCTTGTTATCATATTGCTCACTCCAAGTAGACTTCAAACTGGAGGACACAGAGGATGTTCAATGCCCTTGTATACATAATGCCTAACTGCTTGGTGATAGGAATGTAAGTCAATTTATGCTCAACTATAGGCCCCAAGAACTTTAACTCAGGGACCACAGGAAGCACAACTTTACAGAGATGGAGCTTGGAATTGGGGTGAAGACACCATTGGTGGCAAAAGTGCACGTAAATGGCTTTCAAGAGAGAGAAAAGGTAAAAACCATTTACTGTGGTCCACTTCAGTAACGACTGAGGGAAGTCTATAGCTGATGCTCAATAAACCTCATGCTCGATGACTGACAAGAGATGTGGAAGTTGTCAATATAGAATCCATTTGCAACTGTAGGGGGGAATTGTTCAGTAATGCATTAATCTTTATAATGAAAAGAGTTGCTGTTGTCGAAACCCACTCTGGGCGAAAGGAAATTGTTTGATTCGAGGAACTAAACAAGATGTTCATTAACCTTTCTCTTTAAGATCTTACAGAAACAGCTCTTCAAATCAAATCGGTGGTAGTTTGAGGGAATCTTGGGATCCTTCATTTCATAGTGAATATCATGAGGTTCAACTGATGTACTGCCAGACCAATGAAGAGCAAGCTTGAGTTCCTCTAGTGTAAAGAGGTAATTATAGTCATAGAGATGATCAGCCCAAAAGGAAAGAAGTAATAGCTCTGCCTAAGTCTTCATGGCTAAAAAGGTGGAGGAAGAAGCAGAAGTGATAGATGTACAAGAAAACCTTTCACTGAGAGCATCAACAACTTCCTGGCCATCAGAGATCAAGATCAAGAGAGAGGTGGAAGTATACTGTCCACTGACCTTCTGAATCTTGTCCAATATGACTTTGGAACTAATGGTAGAAGAGATGCTAGATTGATGTCTTGATCTGCCAAGCATGTGCATGGGCCCATTGAAAAGCAATGCAGTTTTAAAGTGTGGGATACGTTTGAAATACATCCCAAGCTCCTTTTTGAGCCATCAGTGCCATGTGGCATGCAGAATTCTACCATGGACAAGGATACTGGGGAGAACACGTCGAGGTTTTAGGAATACAGTCCATCACTGTTGCCAAGCAGTCATCTATCGATGGCTTACAGATGACAGCAGAATCAATTTCTGAGAGAGCAGTGTAAATGGGACAGTTAGCCTGGTCCAATTTCCATCGAGGCACACGGGTTGGGTAGCATTGACTATGGCTAGTCTCTTTCAAAATATACCTCATGGGGTAGGTACTGTATACCCTCCAAGAAAAGAGAATATTGCAGGGGAGCAGAAAGAGAGACGAATAACACTAAAGGACTGACTAGGTGCATGAAAATAAGTATAAGAACAGGTAATAAAGAGAGAAAGGTTATATTCTGAAAACACACACTCTATGGAATGACCCCTCCCCCATCAATATTAACACCACTTCAGAGGGGATTATGCCCATTAAAATCCCCTACGATTAAAATGGGAGACAGTAACTGTTCAATGAGGACATCAAGTCTGACTGATCATAGGAATCTTTAGGAGACAGGTGGAGAGAACAAACTGTGATAGTATGACCCAAGGAAACACAGATGGCTGCCTCCAAGGGTGTATCAAGTGGCAAAGACAAGGTGGGCATATGTTGATCGACCAGCAGTGCCACCACTCCATCTACTCATCCGTCACACAACCTGAGGGGATCTCTTGTTTTCAATAACACTTTTTCTCTTTATTTAATGGAGGTCTATCAATCTCCATTGAACTAGACCTGGGTAAAGTAGGCAGGTCTTTGTCTGTGGACAAACATTCCAGCAACTGAGGGCATGAACGAATGATCATTTTGCATTTCAGGGCTGTATAAGAAGATGGACCTGAGGAAACACCCAATACCAAAGGATGTGGACCCAGACAGCCACTGGAAGGAGTGGCAAGGACAGAGATGGAAGTAGACGTAGACTCATCAACTCTTTTATCCATGGAGGGCACAAGACTCTTCACATGTTTTGCAAATAACACAGAGAGATTAGTCTGTACTCCCACTCTGGCAGTGAAACAGAGTGCATCATAATACGGCTGCAATGTAGTGAGTGACAATAACTTCCGAGTCCCTAGGTAGAAGATATTGTTTATAATCTTCAAGTGTTACATCTCTTTCTCCTCCCCTGGTTAGAGCAAAAACAAGTGAAAGAGAGGTCTGAACTACTATAGTTAACACAGTGTGGTTCTAGTTTGCACTTGTAGGTGTCATGGTCTTTGCTAACACAATGAGCACATGTTAAAGAACCAGGACATGACATTTTCAAGTAACTGAACCACTAGCGCCGGAAACACCTGAGAGGATTGGGAATGTATGGCTGTACCTTACAGTTTAGATAACCTACTTTGACTGTGGCAAAAGGATATGGTGAGCCAGCAAGCCCCTCTAATCCCTTTTGAATGAAAAAGAAGGACATCTGTTCTAAAGATTTCTCAGACAACAAATGCAGAATGAGATATCAATTTGTTGAGTCTGACTTTGAAGGTGACTGTCTAACAGAGTTGCCCATACGTGGTCATTTTCTGATAATTTGTTTTTTTCTGTTTTTTTCATTTTTATTTTTTTTGTTCATGAATGGGGGTATTTATAATAAAGTATGAACATTTTAGTGTCCACTGTCCCAACTCACCATGAAGCCCTATTGGGGGATGCAGTGCAATGCCAGAGTTTCACAAGCACTATACCCAAACACCAGCATCAGACACAGTGACATTTTGAACTCATAAGCTAAAGTGTTTACTTGAAAAAAAACATTGAAAAGTCCTCTGTGGAAGTTCTTGTTAATTTTGGCTGCTTTATTATAGAAAAGATATTTCACTTCATAGTGATTTGGCAGTGTTAAGATTTATCTGTTTCTGTCTTCACAAACTGAATCTTAAAATATTTTTACCCATTAATTTTGAAATTTTAATTCTATCATAGGTTTTGTTATCAACTATAACAGTTTTTCTGGACTCAGTAAAATATTTCTGTATGTAATGTTTTTTTTAAATTTAACTTTTCCTATCATTCAGTGTTTTCAGAAAAATAATGCATTTTCCAAGTTTTACATGAATATGTCTGTCTTTTACCTCTTACTACATAACATTATAATTGCAGTTTAATAAAGATATTAAGATTCATCTATAGATACTGTTACAAATGATGAAATTTTAAGAAATTTGGCAACATTTGAAATATGTTCTAGTTATTTGTAGTTGCGAAAAATTACAATGACATGTATGCTCCTTATTAATTTATATCACTAAAATTAAAAAAAAAATACTTAAAGCATACGTAATATATGTTCACATAAATCATTACTTCAATTTTAAATATGACAGACCTAAATGTTAAAATTAAACTTACTTTTTGCAATTAAAATATATTACAGAGATAAATTTATTATTGTATATGAATAATTCAATTCTTTTTACACAAAATGGTATCATGTACACTCATTTATTTATTTAATTTCATTTCTAATAATGCTTTTTAAAATTATTTATACTGTACATTGAATAATATTTTCACTTTGGTATTTGAAATATAAAAAAAACATCAATCAATACATATATGTGTAAATAACTTGAAATAATAATAATTGTTGGAAGTGAATCTCATTAAGTCAAATAATGTTAGAACATCAAAGATTGTTATTGCCATATACGATGCATAGAAACACATATCCAGATTTAACTACTCTCTATTTTTATTTTCCTTAACATTACCCAGTTAATCATGAGAGATGATCATCAGCACAATTTTGACATAAAGAAGAAACAGTCACAGAGGTAATACTATCATGCTGTGCCATGTTTCTATCTATAAGTGAAAGATGACTAGTCTCAAAAATCAGACTACCCAGTATTGAACGTGAAGTAAAAGTAAGAATTTCTATTAATCTTTATTTTTCCTGTTAAATACAAATTAGTAAACAAAATATAGTATTTCAGCTCCAATACGACTGGACTGGATTTCTAGATAGAATTGTATCTCTTTTATGGAGATGATCCATATAGCAATATCTACTATGATTCAAAAAATACTTGGTGATGAAACTTCACTTGTAGTGTTAAGGTAGACAGAAAAAAAAACTTTATCTGAATTATAACAAATACTTTAAAATGTAAATATTAAAATCTATAACATGACACTAAACAAAGTTGAAACTGAAAAAAAATTGAAACTTAACTTAGCAACTGTAATATATTACTAGAAATGCTAAGCCAAGCATTTGGAGTAAAATACATGTTACAGTATCACCCTGAGAACGATATGACGTGATTAAACAGTGGTGTGTGCCACAGCTATAGTCATACTGTTGTTTGCTACAGTGAAGAGCTAAAGTAACTTTAACACACATGAAAATAAGTATACAGTCGGATGAAAGAAAATTTGTCAGAAGAAACTAGATGTGCATTTCTTCAATAAATTCTTTATGGAGAAGAGACCAGTTTTATTATTGCATAACAGATACATGTTGCGTGGGTATGTATGCAATGGCAAAACTACTAACAGTTGTAAAACAAACTACTGGAAAAATTTGTTATATTTGGTGAAAAATTTTTCTTTCTATTCTGTTCGAAAAATTTGAACTGATATAAAAGGCTGTTATTTGGAAATACTATAAATTTTAATACTTAAATTTGACAAGCATTTAATTCTCAGAGCGTCTCACCTTAAATTATCAGAAGAAAGATGATTGATTGGAGGATTAAAGGATTCCTGACTAGATGACGGATGAAAATATTCAGAACCATGAAGCTCTTGAATGTAGTCTTCTAAGCTATCTAGACTAAATTTTATCCCACCTAGAGACAAAATCCTGATAAACAGTTTGTCTTTTTTTGTTTATTTAATATGCTCTTATAGAAAATAAAAGATATTAATACCACATAGGATATCACAGAAGTCTCACATTAAAATTTGGGACTTTAAAAGATAACTCTGAATATTAAGCAGCAAGTCAAAATATTAACGAAAAACTCAAATTAAAATATGAATACCAATTAATATCAGTTTCATTTGTGAATATTATTGCCAAAATTTGGACATTAATACCTGCTTTCACATCTCTCTCTAGAATTAGACTAGGTTATTATCAACCTTTCTTATTATTGTATCTTCTCTCTGTAGTAATTGTTGTTTTCCATGGGAAAATGTGTTTTTAAATTCTACTACTTTGCATAGTTTCAGATGACAAAAGATTTCAAACACTTTAGTTTTTCCATCACTTGCCAATATATGGTTTAAGATTTAAAATAGCTGGTGAGGTCAGATATTCAAAATCTTAAACATTAGTACTCTTTCTCCTTAAATATATCATTAAAAACATAATTAATTAACTTTGTAAAACTTTTACCAACCAGGATCTACAGGCCCAAGTCTGGTGGCTACAGTGAATAAGACATCAGCTGTCCAAAAGCAAGGTATTCTGGGATATGCACGCCCCACATCAGCAGGAAGATGAAAACCTAGTTTATGCAACAGTTGAATGAAAGAATCAGAGTGAAGAGCAGCTTCCTGAGCTTCACTGTAGGCCACGACCATAATGCTTTGTTTCAATACTAGAAATAAAGGAGAAAATATCAGTCTGCAGTTTTAAACAGTTCCTGCATAGAAATAACTACATATTCACTGAATAACAATTTATTATGGAAATTTTTGTATGTGCTGCATTTTTATGCAGTATTTTTCACCACTGTTTAGTGTGTATTTGCTCTCTGGTAATTCAGCTGTATGATTGTGGGCTTATAACTCTAAAAACCTACATTTTGATTCCTGTGATAGGTAAAGTAAAAACAGCCAATTGTGTAATTTTGTACTGAATAAAAAAAAAAATATATAAATTCATTTTTTTTTTAATTGTTCAAGCTCTTCAATAAATCTGTTATCAAAGTGATACATTTATTTATATGATACAGGTATATTGGTAAAAAAAGAAGAAAACATCTTAAAATAAAATTTACATTTTTATTTTTGTTTAAAAAGAATTATATTTTTTTTTAAATTACTTTATTCCACAATCAAGGAAAATAACGATCTTTCAGTTTGCATCTTTAACTAATTTAAAAACATTTTTTAAGATGAAGAGATAAATTATCATACACAAACTGTTTCTGCAATATTACACTATAAATCCAAAATCATATGTGCATACAACAATACTGCTAACATAATTTGTTTTGAAAAAAGATTATTCAGAAATGCATCTAATCTCTCTGCACCATGAAGAGGTATAAACTCATGAGCACTGCTGTGTTAATTCTTGCACATTCTACGAGCCCTAAAATATGCCTCCACACCTACATTTGTCAAGCTGTGAGGTAATCATTATTAAACTATAGCACCACTCAGTAGAAGAGCAGATGACACATCCTCCATGCACAGTTATCACCATGAGAACTAGTATATGAACACAGGTTCATTCTTTTATTGATGCTGCTTGTCTTTAGACTTATCTTTTATTTTCATAAAATTTCATAAATCTTTGTGCTTATTGTTTTAACTATCTGTTAATATTTATTCAAGGTCTTGATTATGTCTATGCACCATGATCATACCTGGCTCATTTTCTTTCCAACTAATAAAAAAGAATAATCAAATGAAAATCAGACCATTTTCTACATATTTTACAAAAATAGATCATTAAAACATTAGTTTTGTGAATTAACTGGAATATGCATTTATGTTACCACATTTTTGGCATTTCCAAGATTTTTGAAACACCTTTACTTCAATCATACAATACTGTAATGACAACTAGAAACTCCTTTACCTGAGCCTGCCTAATCTTGTGTTTCAACACTTGTTTCCATGCCTATTTTTATTCTTCCTTACGTTAATTCCACTTTCATCCAAAACTTCTTGGATCATCTGTGCTCATGGTGTTTTTTGCCCCCATGATAGGAAGCCCAACTAAGTTTCTCATTGTAAAAGAACTAATGGGGTTGCTCTATTTCTGTCTCTAACTTTTGTTACTAACCATGATCCTCTTTACCTCATGCATTTTAAATGCCATAATTTATCAACTCCACTCTGAGGTTTTACTCTTGGATGGGGTATTGTCAACCAGATATCAGTCTATCCTTATTGACTCCACTTTGGTGCATCCCGATGAGCATTTTTTTTATTCTTTAGTAGATATTTTCCCTTATGGTGGATGGTACATTTCACAGTCTTAGATATTTTCTCCACATCCCAACTTGTCTGCATGCTTTCTATGTTTTTTGGTATATCTACAATGGTCAAACATTTGGTTCTCAGATCTTCCTTTTAAGTTGGTTACTGCCCCATCTTTTCTTCATTGGGTCCTATGCAATTTTGCTCAAAGTTATTATATTCTTGAGGCCTTTTTTCTTCTTTATGGATTTTTAGCTTCTACTTTCTCGTCTTATGTGACTTCCTCCATTATAATCTCCTTTCTTTGTCAGAAATCATGTCACTTGGAAGACCTGGCTCAGTTTTACAGTTAATGAAACACATGCTTCATTAGCTTTGGTATTTCTCACTTATATCGTATGAAAGACAAGCTCAGCCTACTTCTTTGTTTTGATGGTAAGAAGTATTTGATACCAAAATTTTCGTGTTTTCTTTAATTCTTGCTGGAGTTTTTTTGAGAAAATCTTTCTCTTCTTGAGTCCCTCATTTCCACTAGATGTGCTCAGGCATGTATTCTTTAGTGATTCCTGGCCTATTAAGGGAGATTTTTCCAGAAATACACTATCTTCTTTTCACCTATGACAGCTTTGGTGGTTCACTGGATTCCACATGACCTTGGATATCTCTTTTCTGTCTTAATCTAGACTTGCATCTGCTTGGATTCCTCCAGTTCTTAGAAATAAGTCCAGGGACACCTTTTGTTTACATACATGGGTTTTCTTGTGGTGGTAAATGTAGCACAGATGGCAACATGTATAGGCTTTGCACTTGACAATAGTAAATTTCATGACCCTACCTATACACTGCATGTGTTCTTGTGCAGTTCTGGATGCCTGATCTATTTCCAGCATTTAGTTTCTAGGAGTGACATTTTTCTGCTTCTTCATCCTCAAACTTGCCATCACCTTTTAGTTTGTCTGTTTGGTCTTCATACAGTGATCCATTCAGACATCTTTTCTGTTGTTTCTTCCTTCTCTTGATAGGAAGGTACTCACTTCTGGGACTAACGTTTTCTTGACACTAGCCATCTTCTTTTCAGCCCAGGACCATCAGATTCAGTTGTAAATCTATCATTGTAACAACCTAGGCTCCAGTAATAAATGGATTGTATTCCCTAGACCGGAACTCTTCCCACAGAGTAGTATCTCCATTCTCTGATGCCTTTAGTATAATTACTTCCATTATGACTGTCCTATAATCATTGTCTTTCCAACTCCCCTCATCCTTCTCACTTCATTTTATATTCAATCCCAGCCTCTACACTTCTGATTGAGGATATTCTGTGTCTTGTGAGGTTCAACTTTCTTTTATATGCTTCAGATGTATTTCTCACCTTTTTCTCTTGCAAAAGCTGCTACTCCCTTTTAATTTGGCCTTCACCTGCACTACTTAACATGAAAAAAGTCCATCTTTTCCCTTAACAGCTCCATTTTTTCTATCCTTACAATAGGGTCTTTCTCACCCAGACTCTGTTCTGTTCAGTATATTCATTCTCTCACTTACATTGCCCATGTTAATACATTTTCATTCTGTGAAATTCCTCCTTCTCCAGCAATTTTTTTTTTTTACTTTTCCCAATAAGGCTATACACCCCAACTGGCTAGTTTCTTCTTATATGGGTAATGACCCTTTGGTTATTTTTCATGTCTCCAAACACTATGTTTTTTACCTCATGACCTACATTGTCTCTAGCCACCAACATTATTTGTATGAGATCTTGTTGGCAGGGATGTGGACAATCCCTGACACATTAGTATCTCATTACTTGCATCTCATCTAGCTAATGCACACTGTGTTTAACTGCAGTAATCCACTGCATTGTCTCTTACTGTGGGACCTAATTCCACATGATTTTGCTTGATGATGCAATCCAAGCATCCCTCTAATGTTCTACTCCATGCAAATTCCTTGTACCACATTTCTTCTAATGGAATAGAAGAGAAATTTCCATCTCACTTCCAATGTATTTCATTTGCCTTATCATGAATTAGTATATGTGTATATGTTAATGCTTATGGGAATTACTGTACTTAGAGGATGTGTTAGCCTGTTGGTGAAAAGCTATAGCCTAATTATGCTCATATCTTAGGTGGATGCAATACATGTTATTTGTGGGGATGGAAATTTGTTCAAAGATGGTGGAATGTGCAGGAGTTTACATGGCAGTGTGTGTAAAGAAATAGCTCTTTGTAGTGTAGTAAGATATCTACCTAAAATATGTTTATAGGCAAAGTAAATGCTAACTTTCACAGTCAATTTTATTATGAAATCAAATTTACATAGCTACATATTTCAAGAGGCATTGGAAATTGTTACAGATCATTCCAAATTATAACCTTGTAGTTATAGTATTTCATATTATTTAGAACCTTTTGAGATAATAGAATCTGAAATGTTCCCCACTAAAAGATTCATAACAGTGTTCCACAAGCCTCTTCTAGTTGTATGTCATTTACACAACTTGGAATGACAAAGACACTTTATGTATAATGATCAAACCAACCAGTTTTAAATAAACATTTCATTGTATATTTATTTAAGAACAGGATATTCAATTTAAGCAACTTTTGTAACAAAAACATTCTTAAGATTTCCCTTGAAGTAAAAAAAAAACACGAATTGTAAGTTTTTTTTGGTGCTGAGTACATTTTTAAACTATATATAATAATGTATGAAAAAAATTTACCTCACTTGTATAGATAATAATAGTGACAAAATTTTATAAGATGCAGTTGAGCTTTCATTAAGTGAGACTTATATCTATATTTTATAATTATGAATTACAGATTTATATTGTTATAACTATTAAAACATTCGCTAGTTTCAAAATATTTATAAGGCTATACTATGAAGAAAAAAAATGTACTTACATGTTGAGTATAGTGGGACTGGATGCTCGATATCACAAATGTTGTTTTTCCATAAAGCTACAGGAAGTTACAAAGACATTTTATTTTAAATTATGTAATAACTTCTACCTAAAGAGCTATCAAAATTCTTCAATGAAAATTACAACTAATAGTAGTTAGTTTTAAACATAAGTAATAAGCAAACCACAGACAGTTTCTAAGGCCACTTTGCCTTAAGTCGTTTGGTATCCTTGCTGTTATTGGTGTTTTTGGCCAATCTAACATACATTTAGGTCTCTCTTTCTGTCAACTAGCTGTGTGTGTGTAGATTTTTTTTGCTACTTGCTGGAAAATTTTGCTCTGCCAAAAAGAAACCCCAGTAATAAAATAATTAAAGAAGTTTCAAAGTAAGTCTTTTTGTAATGACTGGATCTCAATGAGTTCCTTAAATTACTACTATTCCAGGTTTTAATGCATTAAAAAAAAAACCAGTTAGGTGCACCTACCTTCTGTACTGGAAGCTGATTCTGTATCATTATCAATGATTGTGAGAACATCAGTTTTTTAACAGCCATGAAGTACGAATGACCAAAAGTATGGTATGTACAGGTTTTCTACTTTTAGTCAGTGGGATTAATTAGAAAAATGGATGTTGATTCTAGGTTATGAAAAAAACAGAACAGGTAGTTGTTTTCATTAAAAATAAAAATGTAAAAAAGAAACCAATTGTAGTTAGTAATAGTTATTGATATTTGGCTTTAAAAAATTCTTGCTTGTCTTAGGCCCATTTTAATATTTTAATGTATATTATAAGGGATAATATAGATTAACCTTTGCCCATTGTCTTTGGTGTATTTGAAGTGCAAGTTGGCATATGATTCTACTCACTCAAGTGTTTCTTTATGCATTACAATGTTAAAATATCCATCCAGTATGAAATAAAATAGAAATTTATAAATATTTTCTATTTATAAATGGAGATATCAGAACTAACATATAAAAAGAAGACATCAAATTTATGTGCAGATGCATTATACTCTAAAAACTAAAAATAAATCTTTCAGTTCATTTTTAAACCTTTTTTGCATGTGTTGCAAGGAAAATAATTTCCTTAAGGTCATCTTGTTTTCTTCCTGAATGGTAGAAATTCAGTACTTACCTAATTTAACATAACATGATTCTAGTAGAAGATTCTGCAACCATAAAACGTGTTGTTTCAACCCTGCTTGATAGAGCTTGGCTACATGTTGTTTAATTTCATCAGTATCAGAACCTTCATCAGAGTTGAATTTTTCCTTGACCCACACATCAATATTTTTTGTTGAGTTATCATGCTGCTCTCCAAACTGAATCATCCAAGTACAAATGCTTTACATATATATTCTAAACACTGCAACAGCTCATATTAATACATTCTGTGGTGTAACACATCTTTAGCTATTCTAATACTCAAACAATCAGTGAGTGACAGCTTGCAATACCCAATGTTGAAATTAAAAGTACAGCTACTATAATTTAAACCTTGAAATTCTGCAATGAATAAAACAAAATCATCACAGATAAATGATGGAACTGACTTTAATAGAAATATAATTATCTAAAAATCACAAATAGTAATAAAGGGTTCCTATGAATGCTATACTTGTATAAAAACAGATAAATATTGAGAAGTAAACTATAATAATAATATATATATTTATTTGTATAAGAGGAAAATTTAATACATAAATGTATTAAAATATTGTGTAATATATAGATATATGTTTTTGTATTTATGTATAAGTGTATTTTAAGAACAATATAAAAGAGAGACTTATTTCTTGCAATGGTGGTGCTAGTTTTTCATAGTGATGTAAGGCTACATTTCACCAACAAGATAAGGCCATTTTTCCACTTTTTCTTTATTATTGTCTTTTCTAAGTGGTTTGTATTTGTTTAAAAAAGCTCTAAAATAATTTTGGTTGTTTTGTATTTCTCTTAATTTCATTGTATATCTTTATTTTTGTATTTTCTTGATCATTTCACTGAAGATTTTTAGAAATATTTTTTGCCTGTAAACATGCCTTTTATAATTATAAAGAAATAATAATGAATAATTAAATATTATAAAATATTTCTGAGGGTTTTTAAAGATTTAACATACACAGAGGATATGGAAGCATGAAGCTTACATTAATAATTCATTCCACGTATTAGACTACATGCATTTAGCTCACTGGTTGTTGACAGAATAATCTTGATTTCTCCAAACAAAATAACTCATGGGAGTTTCAACTAATGTCAAGAGTGAAACACAAAACATACAACATGCAACACTGACATTTATATTAAGTATAACCTACAGCTTCCATTTGTCACCTCTGCATTTTAGGTACAAGATATTTTTTAGAAAAATGACTGTTTACATTTGAACATGATAATTTTAGGGCTACCCATACACAAAAATGTAGTAATAAACACCTGAATACATTAGATTAAAAAAAAAATTAACAGGATTTTTTTTCACTATGATTGCTGTCACCTTGTGTTAGGATGTCTTACCCTTGTCCTTTATGAAACATATCCAATGTTTCTAAAAAAATCTGAAAAATAAAACCAAGACTTACTTTTGTTTCTTTTTCTTTCAAGACTTCATAGACACTGTGGCTCACAATACGTTTACTGTACAAGTGCCACAAGACCTTTGGAATAAAAAATGCTTAATGTCTGTCTGCTAATGCATCTTGTATATCAACAACTTATACTCTGCTGAAGTTTGACAGTGACTTGTCAATGTTCATGTCACAAAAAATTCCACATAAATAACATATCACAATCTTACATACAGAAATGATCTGTGTTTTGGATTTTAAATTTAAAGCAAAAACAAATGAAGGTGACTATTCAAATGGAACTTTTCATGTTAAAAAAACAACTTTACAAAAGGTTTGATTTTTTACAAATAAAGTGCATCAATATAGTTATAATTCTAACATGAACTCCTGTATTAATAATTTTGTTACCATCAGTACTAAAATATTGGTGAACTGAATAATGTTTTTATGCTGTCAATTAACATACTGAAAACGATTGTGATTTTCTAGACAAAAATTACAATTTTAAAGACAAATAAGTTTGAGTATCTTAAAGTCCTAAGATTGTCTATTGAAATAAAGGGCCCATATATCAAACACAAACAACATTATTTCCAATGAACTACTTACAGTAAGGTTATGATGTTTATATATCAACTGATGTCATAATAAGTAGCCTATATGATTATATAAATTTTACACTAGTGAATAAATATTTATATTATTATAATTATAATATATTAATTTCCAAATATTTTATGTTTTAGTTGATAATCACTTGCTTTAAAGGAAGTTCTGAGAATCTGATAATAACTGTTTGTGATAGTAGTCACTAGGTTTACATGCTGAAACTTTTTATTAAGACTACTGTGCAATTAACCAGAGTTCTCAACAGTCAGAACAGAGAAATATATGAAACTACTTCTTAAGAAATAATTCAAACAACCAGGCATTACAATATAATAAATTGTACTAAAGTTTAGAGTAGAGCTAGTGATTGTGTGTTTGTATCTGTAACAAAGGTGTCAGATTAGTAAGAATGATGAAGGCTTTATTGAACAACGATCTCTTGATAATACAAGTTATTTGTCCTGTAAGTTAAGGTGAAACATAAAAGCCCTCCCAATGGTACAGCAGTATGTCTGTGGGCTTTTACACTAGAAACCATGTTTCAACACCTGTGGTGAGCAGAGCATATAAAGCCCTTTGTGTAGCTTTGTGCTTAACTTCAAACAAAAACAACAAAAACATAAAATAGAAATGCTAAAAGGAACATATTCCAAAGTTTAAAGTACAAAACAATAGAGTTAAACCAAGTTTATCTCATACAAGGTTCATTCTTTCAGTTAAATGTAACTAAAAAAATAATGGCAAAAGTCAAATAGTTCCTACTTTTATAAAAATGAAGGTTAATTTTAATGTTGCATAAGAATTTAAAATAATACAACATAAAAATACACCAAACTGTTAAATACATTGAAAGTTCTCACATAAAAGTTAAAGTTACAGAAACACTGCTTAAATAAAAATAAAACTTCATATTTATTCCTTGGTAAAATATTTTAGCTCTATTCTGTGTCGATAATGAATAAAAGAAATCTGCTAAAAGTCTCTCAGTATTTCTGAAGAAAAATCTCTCAGACACTGTTTTAAATATGGCAATAAACATTTCAGTTTTTGACACAAGAAATAGTGATTCGAGACAGATCAATCGACCAACAGGACATGAAGATCAAAGAGAGTGCACTCATTGTTACTGTCTTATTTACTAACAAAAGTAACTAGGCTCACTAATTAAAAAGTATTCATTTTATTCCTGCAGAAAAACCAGACAAAAAAGTACCTAATCTTCTCTTAAATTAGTTTACTTTTGGAAAAAAAATTAAAGTCAATAACTTTCTCAAGTCCCATTGTGTTCTAAGTTGTAGAATAAGGAAAATCTGGATATTAAAAATATATAATTTAAACTACAGGGGTGGAAAACATACAGTACATCCTGATATTACAATAAGAAAGCTAGGCTACATTTTCCATCTCGTAGATAACTACAGAAATTCATCATGACACCCCTTACAAGATGGTATCCATTAATATTTGTAATTTTATTATTATGCCTGTGTATTATGTTCGTTTTCTCCTATTGTTTAGTTCAGCTTTCTCTATAGCTTATTTAAACATGATGGTAGGACAAATTCTTTAAACTTAAGTGTACTGTTATTTTCATAGCAAAATAATTGACTAATAATGGGAGTCAATAAGATTTTGTCTTGATAGCTACAGTCATTATGCAAATACACTTTGATCAAATGTTTTGTTAATACCACTAATCATCCAGCATTGAATTATAGTGCTTGATTTGATAATAAAAGATAACTAAAGATTAAAAAGCCAAATGTTGAAGAACATGAAGTTCTAAACTTGTTTACAAAATCCAACAAGAACTCGTAAGTGTTGTGATTTATAATCAGAGAAGTTGAAAGTGTTTTATTATTAAGTGTATTTTATAATATTTTACGCATTTTGCATTTTTTTGTATTTGTTTTTTCTCATGTTTTTGTGTGAATATTATACTGTTGAGAATGTATAGAACTATTACTATTGGTTACGTCTTTTGCAAAAATCCATGCAAGGTACTTTCAAATTATAATATCCTACTTAATTTGTGAGAAAGTTCAATTGAGCATTATTCTTATAAGATCAAACTGTAGCATTAACAGTTTGATTGTAGTTGATGGAGAATACATTGTTTATTACATCCTTAACTGGATATCGTGCACATATTAATATCATCATTAATCAGTAAAACACTGTCACATGTTAAAAACCTTATTACTGAATTAAGAAGCAACTATGATAAAACCACAAGATATAATGATCACCTTCAATGTATTCCACCTATTAACTAATGCACCAACCTTTAAAATACCACAAATACTCTGGAAACAGCTTGAAATTCACATAAGCATCAAGGAATGCAACCATCTGACAACACGCATGATAGCAGAACACAACTTTCTGCATCAACACAAGTTACTTCCAATATTAAACTCAGTGCTAACAACAACATAAAGGGTTATCTGTGGGGTTTTTTTCTTGTCACTAGTTATAAGTAACTTGTTAATGGAACATTTCAAGGAGATGACACCATTAAAATAGCTACTCAAGGATTCTAAAACACAGAATTTAGTTTTGATGTATTAGTGATACATTTGCCATACGATCATGTATTGCAAATGAAGTTCCAGAATTCATGAAATACTTGAACATACAACAACTGACAATACAATTTAAAACAAGAGAAAGAAAAATAGATAAACTCCCATTCCAACATGTAATTTTATGAAAACACATGGCTCAAATACTACAGGGGTTTACAAGAAACACACAGATACTAATAAGTACTTCTACTACAGATCTAAACAATGTAAAGACTGGTATTAAAGACAGCCTAGTCTGCAGAGTGAACAAGATTTGTAATACTGCAAATACTAAGAAAGAAGAAAAATAACATGAACAAGATAAACATTATGAATAAGCAGGAACAAAATTACAAGCACATAACTATTCTTTTGAGCCAAAGGTTTCTCCCCCCAAAAAAGTAAAGAGGATATGCAAATTACATAAAATTAGAACAGTATTCAGATGCTACAACACAGTATAACTGTAATTAGTAAATAGAAAATGATGTGAAGATCCAACAAAGAGCAAAAACATAATTTATAACAAAAGTTAAAATCCAACAGTATAACAGATACATATGTGCATGTTGTTAAGCATGAAGTTATACAATGTGTTTTCTACACTGTGTCCACTAGAACTATAAAAATCCAAGTTTTAGCATTATAAGCCTTCAGACTTACTGCTTAGCCACTTGAGTGGGCAACAGACATAGAAGTCTATATGATAATCATGCTAGAGAAGCCTCTTATGTCAAAAACAAAGACCATACAATAAAACAGAATAATACAGAAACAAGTATAATGTAAATAATATACAACAAAATGAAATATAAAAGTTAACATCTTTTTTAAATTGAAAATCTTTTTTCTAATAATACTGATTTCTTCTTATGCTACAGCTATTACCTGAATGCTAGGGTTTCTTCCTTTGCCCATCTAAGTATTGATCTGATATTTTCTTACTTGCTTCAGTCGTTTATAAACCCCATTTCATTTCCCTTAGCAATATCTGTCTCATGACACTCACCACTTACCAGGACACTCCCAATATACAAGTTAGGTAACTGGAATGGTCATATGGGACAAAGGACCTAAAGAAACATGAAGAATACAAAGGGTACTGGGGACTCAAAGAATATTTTGTCATAAGTATAAAATGGTAGTTAATAAGACTGTCTTAGACAAAGCATCTTGGAAGATGCAAAAGCCTTTGCTAAAGGGCTAGGTCAAAAAACCAAGTTGGCACACTGAAGTGAGTTCAGCCCCTTCTCAATATACCATTTACTGATATGTGTGTCATGTCCATTGATAAATATCCATTGCATGACTGAACCAAATACATGGTAACCTTAAAAGTTAAACCCCAATGTTGTGGAAAATACTGCATAACTTCTATGCCTGAAGCTTGAGCTTCAGAATATCTGGGTGTACCATGTCAGATCATGACAGCCTCCAAAGAGATGGCCTAAGAAGTGAAATAGGTGGACACTCCTAAATTTATTGCAGAACCATAATCCAGGGTTTTGATAGGGTAGCTGTCAATTTGTTGTTATCAACAGGAGTCGACAATGGATTTAAATAAATCATAGTAAGTAACATAGGTAACATATGAATTGGAAGGAAGCCTAGAACTGCAATCCCATTCTGTCTTGATGATTTTTCCCTTAATAAGCCCAGATCATAAGGCACTGCCTTTTGAAGAAGAACGACTAAAAGAGTCTGGAGTAGTCTCATTGTCTTTGTGTGGACCTTGCATTCAAGATTGTTGGTATATGCACCTTATCCCTAAAGTGAAACATTCATGAGAAGATGGAACTCTGAATGAAAAGGTGGCAGAGGAACTAATATCTTATTAATATCCCAAATTAGCAACCCCTTAAGATTGAAGAATGATCCTGAATAATAACACTGGGTAACCAAGTAAATTGGTGTTCACTATTCCTTGGTCACATAAAGATCACTAAAAGGATCTCTTGTGCTCTTATCCCAAAGATACAATGGTTATGAGTGATGCCCACTTTCCTAAAAGAGAAAGAACCATTCATGCAGTGGGAAAAGAAGAGGTGAGTAAGAATTGGAACTGGATAGAAGTTAGTTGAGCCTGAATGAGAGACATGACTAAACAAAAGCAGACTGATGATCTGCTGAATTGGAGCAAGAATAAATTTCTCAGATCTGGAAATGAAACCTGCTTTGGATGTTTCTGAAAGTATCATTAGGATTTGATGTTCTGAGAGTTGACAAAATGGTGCCAACAGCAATCAATTATCTGTGAAATGGTGCATTCACAGTGATATGGAATTAAGGTGACATAAAAAAAAAACTCATATGATTTGGCAGGAACCACGTGAAACTGATGCTAATTCTAAGGTATAAATCCTAAACTCTAGTACCTGACCCTTGTGCACAAAAATGCTGATAGTGGTGGGACGTTACCACTATAAAAGTGTGTAGTTAGAATCTAAATACAAAAAACTTAAATATCCACAATTTTGGTATGTATATATAAGCTACTCAAATTGAATAATGAGTAATTTGTGAATCTTGGAGAATCTAGGCATTGGTATACAATAGAAAGACTGATGACTAGACATCAATATTCTATCTTCTTTGGTCTAACAACTTGGAGAAATAAAACTCTGGAAGAACTAGCATGATGTTCTCACCACTCCAAGAGTGATCAAACTCTGATAGTCCTAGAACTAAGGTTTAAAACCTGAGAATCTGTATTAGATGGAAACCCTACAGGATAGATAGATAATGGTGGTGAAGACATGAACTACATGACTAATTCTTATTTGAGGACTTGTAGTGCTTGTGCATTCATGGTTAATGTTACCACATATCCAAAAATTCTTGGAACTAAGCTCTTGCAGATCCCAAAAGCATATAATAATCACAAATGCTGCTGGTGACAATATGACTGAACAACATAACTCTTGGAAATTGACAGAATCTATACTGTGTACCAATGTCTTGAGAAGTAATGTTGCAGTTAGGGATGTGCTGGAAACAATAATCTGGATTTTCATATCCCAAATTGGCTTGCCAAATGAATTTTTTTATTACAAAAATCACTGAGGTAACATAGAAAATTCCAAGGTATCTCTGAACGATTGTAACACTAGGAAACCCATAAGTGACATTTTGATGAGAAAAAGTGATAACATTATCTGAATGAGATGCTCATATACAGTATCAGGATAGCAGGTGCATTAATGTAGGTGATGAGTGTAAATAGACATATATTGCTAAGCCAATTATGTGGGTAACTGGAGCAAGCAAGAATAAATCAGTCCAATGATTAGATGGTAGAAGGAAGTTGGTTGGTTGCTTGAAGTTTAATGGTGTAAAGCAACTAGGTTATCTGCACCAAACAACTGGTAAAAAAGCAAAAATTAAAATACATAAAAAGGAATCACATTAAAACAAAACAAAGTCCAATTTTCGAATTAAAAACTTAAATAGTGTTATAAAGGCCAGTGGTTCTTAAACATTTAAAAATACAAATGAGGTAGACCATGTCAACATCGCCAATGACAATGTCCAACATCAAGGATAATCCCATGGCAAAAATATGTGTAAAATGGTGCTGTCACTTACAAACATAATGACAGCATGACAGTAAAATGTGGGCTTCTGTAACTTGAGTGTCACACAGACCACAGATTAGTACATCAGTTCCAGATAAAAGAAAATGGTGAATTAAAAACTGATCAATGTGTAGCCTAGACAGGATAACTTCCTTCTTCTGATTCTTATGGAAGCAAGAGAGCCAAAGAGCAATAAAAGGTTTGATCTGAAAAAGCTTGTAATCATGTTGCTCTTTCCAAATCAACTGTAAGCTAGTGTTGAGCCATGCCTTGAATACAGGACTGTAATCAAGGCATGGGACAGGTATGGCCATGATAGAAGTAGAAGATAAAGAGAAATGGGCCAGTCAGTTTTAAATATTGATGAGAACAGGGTGAGAACTAACATGAAGTGATTCCAGAACCAATAGAGAGCTAAGTGAGTCAGAACAAACAGTACAGTTTGAAGCTTTTATATGATCCAGGGCATGAGAAATGGCACACAATTTGGTAGTGAATACAGAAACTGTAGAAGGGAATCTGTGTGCAACTATTGAACCACAATAAACCATAGCAGATACTACAGAGTCAATTGATTTCAAACCATCTGTGTAAATTGGAATAAAAGGATGGTTCAAAAGATGTTTGGCAAAAAGAAGGCAGTACTTCCAATCAAGAGCATTTGCCTTCTTCACATGACTCAAAGAAAGGTCACAGTTGGAGATGGTAGTAAGTCATGGTGAAATGGACTAACCTGTGAATATAGCAATGTTATCCAAAGAAAGATCTAATTCATCCAACTGCAGCTGGATACAAAGGCCAAAAAACAATGGCAGACCATCTATTCTGAAAAAACAGGGCCAACTGAGGAAGGAAAACACAACTCCAGGTTGGATGCTGTGTTAAGGATCATAGTTTTAAAGCATAGAGTGAAGACATTTGCAAACAACAAAGGTACACAGGAGGTTCATGAAATTCAGCACTCAAACTTTGGACTGGAGACTGCAGAAGGTTCCTGTACAGAGCTAAAGACCCTGATGGTGAACATGATCCAACATCTTCAAGAACAAGGTCCTGGCAGAGCCATAAACAGAGATTCTCAGTCCAGTTTCGACTGAGTGAGGGCAAGATAGATTTTTTAGCACACAACATTGATTTTCTCCCCAAGAGGTGGAAGAGAGGACACGGAGGATATTCATGCGCTTTTACACTTGACACATAGTTGCTTGATGTATGGAATAAAGGTCAGCTTATGATAAAAGATAAGCCCCAAGAATTGTGACTCAGAAACAATGGGAAAAAATGGAGCTCAGGAATGGGATGAATACCCTGTTGGGTGCAGAAGTGCATGCAAACAGTTTTAGACTGAGAAAAGGTAAAATCATTTTCTGTGGTCCACTTAAGAAAACAATTGACGACAGTCTGTAGCTGCTGTTCAATAAATCATATGCTTGATGACTAACATAAACTGTGGAAATCGACATGGAGACTGTTTGCAATTATAGGGAGAGTTGTCTACTGATGACATTAATTTTTATAATAAAATAATAGATAAAGAAAGAATTTTTAATTTCAACCTGAAAATTACCTTGCACACGGACTATTCAATATATTCATGGACAAATCTTTATTTTATTGAATTGTTTTGTTTGTTTTTTTGAATTTCACACAGAGCTATTCAAGGGCTATCTGTGCTAGCTGTCCCTAATTTTGCAGTGAAAGACTAGAGGTAAGGCAATTAGTCATTATCACCCATCGCCAACTCTTAAGCTACTCTTTTACCAATGAATAGTGGGATTGACTGTAACATTGTAACGGCCCCACGGCTGAAAAGGCGAGTATGTTTGGCAAGAAAGGGATGCGAACCCTTGACACTCGAATTACGAGTCACGTGCCTTAACGTACTTGGTCATGCCAGGCCTATTTTATTAAAAATGCTAACCTAAAAATATGACTTTTTGTATGTAAAAGACACACAATAGTAACTGAAACACTGCCAAGGTTTGTGAAGATGTACACACTATACTGAATATTTGAATTATCATATATAAAAAAAGACTTTTAACAAGTACAAACTGACCAAATCCATATTGAGAGAGTTAAACAGCTGTTCTTAGGACTTCCGTAAAAGTAGCAGCAGATTAGTAGCCAAATGTAAGATACAAACTGATCAGTAATTAGTTTCTAGTAATAGTAATAAGGAAGTTAGTAGCTAGTCAGAGTGAAGTAATTGTACAGGCTACTAACCACCACAATGACTCTAAAGACTGACTTTTATTTTTCTATCATATATTTTGATAACAGTTCTTCAACCATTGTTTACAAAATTCAGTAGGGAAAAATCTAGAGATGAAATATCTTATAAAGTATTAAAATGAAAATGTTTTGAAGTAAAGGAACAGTTTCACTGATGCATGTTTATTATTTTTTAATGAGGGAAACAACTGAAATTCAAAAACAAAAATGCTGACCTGTTCTCTACTCCAAGGAAAATTCTTATCCTTGTCAGCACAATGTTCCACAATACTTCCTATAGGATCTGGGTCATTTTCAAATTGTAAGTAATACCAGTACAAAGAGTTAGCATCATTGCTTTGACTGCAGTCAGAAAATTTGCTGCTTTCATCACTTTCATCTCCACTACTACTGAAAAAAATTACTAAAAGATCACGACGGAAATCCAAAATCATCAAATTAGCACAACCACTAAAACCAAAATATAAATATCTTTAGACAGTTAAGTATTCTTAAAAATTGATAAGTTTAAATTATAAACAAAAATAGGAAAAAAATTCTAAATTACAGAATAAATATCACAACTTTTTCTTTTCTCATGTGTGAACCCTTTTCAATCATATCACTTTCTCTATAAATAACCAAGGGAACTGATTTCTTGCACACACGCACGCACACACACGCACGCACATATATATATACATACATACATGCATCAACACGTACTTGAATCTAAACTATGCACTTGGACAGCTCTTGACTATTGCTTTTGTACTGAGTTGAAATTTTTCATTTCAATGTGGTATAGATATTTATTGAGATTAATTATTCTTATAACAGTTTAAACATTTTAAAATACTGTGTAATAATACAAGTTTTAATAAAGTAAATACTCTACTTAAAAAAATCAATTACCTTTGATCTCTGTTATTAATATCGTGACCAAAAAGAGAATGTACACATGTCTGTGGAGTACGCTGAGCAGTTCGAACAAACTTGTTCATGACATAGCTCATCAGGTCATTTTGGTACTAAATGTGAATAAAATGTTTTTCAATCAAAAACTGAAATACTGCTGAGAGTTAAAACAGCACATTTTATAAAATATTTAAAAATCTGGACCTTTTTCTTTTACAGAGACTTCATAACTGTGTAGAAAACATTGTCTGAATTTCTTCTGCTTATATATGAGCGTAAAGATTTCTTTGTCTGACAGTCTTGTTTAACATTTCATGACTGCTCTGAACACTTCTTATATGAAGACTAAGAGTTGTATTTCAGCATGCTAATATTAAAAGAAGATTCGTTTACAATAAAATATTCTTGAAGGACTATTTAAGTAACCTATATTGGACTAGTTAAAGTATTCAAATAATTGTTATTTTTTATAATTGTGATGGTTTATTCAGCATACTGCATGTAGTGTCCCAACTTTTGCTTGTAAAAAATACAATGAATATAACATGGTTTGCCTTGTAATTTTTGTTAAATTTTACTGTGTGTGTACATATACATAAATATAATACTTTTTTCTCTCATACAATAATGCTTATAATAAATAACCTTGTTTAAGATATTTCTTCACAGAATATAACAACTAGTAAACTCATTATTGGTTAATATACTTTTATATTAATTAATAATTTCCAGCTTAATGAAATAAATTAGCAATTTTTATGAAATAAAATTTTACAAATCTTGTCTAATTCATTTGCTAATTCCTCCTTTAACGAAAATATATATATACAAAGGTATTATGCTTACCAATGCAAATAAAAGTTTAGAACAATGATTAATGAATTAATTTTGAAAATATAGTAAACACATTGTTAAAAGAAAATGTATACAACTACAGTAATACAAAGACCACAAGCAAACATAGCTTAAGAACAGAATATTGTCATTCAAATACCATATTTGATAAACTATAAATTCATAAGAATTACAATATCCATAGAATTCATACTATGCTTTTACAGAGACAGTTAATCTGCAGTAATTATATTTTTTCAGTGATTTTCTATTTGAATAAGCATTACATGTACACCACATATTGGTTACATAATACTTACACTAGCAACAAATATTATCAATATTTTGTTTATTTAACACCAAATGTTAGCATTCTAACCTCAGAAATGTTCCACTCTTCTTCTATGATTTGCGAGAAGGTTTTCAGAATTATAGGATGGAAAAGTGATTCAGGGGAATTCAAGTCACCAGCAACGTGATGCATCATTGTAAAGACGCAGTCATTAACATATTCACTAAAAGAAAAGTAAATTCACAATGTTTATAATTTTATTATACATGTCCATACAAACACAGATAAACTCAAGACTGAGCAAGCTAACTATCACTCACCCCAGTGGCACAGTGAAATGTCTGTAGACTCACACCACTAGAAACTGGGTTTTGATACCTGAAGTTTATCCAGAATAACTTTAATTTTTAACAAAGTGTTGAATTCCTGTCAGTTGCATCAACTCAGGTTTGAATAAAAGCATTTAAACTGAATAATGCTAGAAATAAGTTTGTTAGATTGACTAAGTACTTACTAGCTACTTAGTTAGGGATTTTTGCATGGTATGGTTTACTCCTCTCTCCCTTGTTTCTGTATTTTGTTCACATTATCATCCATACATCATACTTAATTCTTTTTATTTTTAACATTTTTTTTATTTCTTGTTTGTTCTCTCTCTTAAAACAATTTAATTGAGGTAGGCTGATAAGAGAATATTGGTTTATTTTCATAATTCAATGGTAATACATATTATTTTTATTAGTTTTTCTAATTTTATATTACAGTGGGGACAAGTTAAATTAAAATGGTTCCTTCAGCATGGTACAAGTATCCATGAGTTATGGACCAATATTAAAGAGATATGTACAAAATCCACACCTTCTAATTTCACCCCATCTTACTGCATGTGCACACAACTGACATGAGTATGTAACATAGTTATGTCAATTAACAGGAAAACATCAAGCAGATCCAAGGAAAAGCATACACAAACAACTGCCAAGCTTGGACCCACTGAATATTTGAAGAAAAGTAAATGACTGTGTAATGTATTGTTTTGATAATTAACAAACTGGTGTTTTTAAACTCAGACACCAATAACATGAACACACATCAACCAGTTGTATAAATCCTTGATCTCCTTGATACTTCGAATATTAATTATTCTTTCTTTCCTTAGTTAGTTCTACGAATACTGTTTTGACAGATAAATGTAGCTTATTTATGAAATATGGAAATAATAAATGCTAAGTAGTAGGTACGTTTACATATTATTAACTACTCCAAAAAATATGTGTGGTAGAAAAATATGACAAACTTATTGTTACACAAGCTGTTAAGTACTTGATAATGACAATTAGATGCTCAAACATTGCTATAACTCGTATTTAATAGTTATATGTCAGTGTCATAGATTAGTAATACACTGAATGCAGCATTTTTTCTTGGCTCATTTCTACACACTAAGCACTACTTAATTATATGATATGCCTTTTATGTAAAACTATCTTATAAATTAACTGTAAACATAAAACATAAGTCATTATTAAATACTCACCTATTTGTTCTGAAATCTTCTAACACTCTTCCATACTGTTCCATTACTTTAACAGTAGAAAATCTAAAAGATTACAAAACATACTTCATTCATAGTACTAGTTAACATAACAAAATCTCCATAACCTTATTGCATTAATAATGTTCCTTTAATTACAAATGTTAAACCATATTAACTAAAAAATTGAGTTATTCTTACATTTCTTGGACCATAAAATATTATTAAATTAAAAGGAGACAAAACCAGTTAACAGATTTTTTATATAAATTCTTATGTTAAGTAATCTAATGCTAGTCTAATTTCAAACTAATATACATTTGAGGCTATGCAGTATATTTGAGTTCATTACTAGGTGATAGACCTCGGGGTTGCACAGACAGGTGTTGATCCCTTACATAGAAGCTAACTGCCTTGCAGGAGGTAGGAAAAAAGTTCCTTTGTTGATGTTACTGGTGACATTGTGACTATGTACTGTCCTATTTGTTCATCATCCTATCTATAATAAACAATGCTTTTATTTCCAGCAGTCTTATTTTCTCTGAATATTGATGAAGACCTTCTATGGTTTCATTTTTTATCTCAGTAGTGAAAAGAAAGTTGATATCCTTCTCCATGAGATGATGAATGCTCCATAAGCTCTACCATTATCTTTGGTGTAAGAACAATTAATAGCTATGCTGACAGATTTACCTCTGCTTCACCCCTTTCCCAAGTTCTAAATTTTCTGTTAAGCTTGATTTACATAGACACCAGTGATATCAAAAGTTTATTCTAGATGGTGATATCTAAGATGTGGCAGTGATGAATTTTCTCACTAGTGTTTGTATAGAACCTGAATTTGTCTCCAAATGTACCTTACATACAATCTTCTACTTGGTTGGAGTCTTAAAGGTTGTTTTGGAGATGGTATTTTCTAGTTGGAAAAGACAATGCAACAGTGATGGAATACATGATGTTGTTACTCTGCAAGGTATAATGTTATTATTTTTGTAAGCACTGTTTGTGCCCTGCAATAGTGCCAAGACTTGTGAGGTGAAATGGGGAACTGATGGGATGACTGAACTACATCCTGTGATCAGTCTTAAACAGGTATTTTGTGTATTTTCAATTTTATCAAGTTGCATGGCATTCACAATGATAATCAGTAATGCAGAATAGACCTGATAACTGGTAGAGTGTAAGTAGGAGACCTTATAATGTTCTATTTCCTGTCAAAAATTTTATTTCTTTTGTTAGGTCTGGTTATCACATACTTCAGTGTTTTTTTCCCAAGTAATAACAGTTCCCACAAAGGATGATGATGATTTATTCTCATCAGTATGTCTATTTTTGAGTGTGCAGAACAGGGCTGTTTCTTCTGCAATATTGATGACAATTCCTGAGTCATTGCAGAATTTGTTCATCCTATGAAGGGATGATTACATCTTGCTTTTGATTTTCAGCTGTAAAAGAGCCTGCCTCTGTTGTATACCAGAATGTTGTCACCAAAGGCTAGCACATGATACCTAGTTGGACCGTCAAAGCAAGCTAAATTTATGGTGTAGATTTTAAAGAGGACCACCCATCCTCAAGGGAGATTAATATTGATGGTAGTGTGATCTGTTTGCTGGCTTTCTTGCTCCATTATGCATTTTTTTTAGTTAATGCAATTATGACTTATTTTATACATTATACTGATTCTTGTTTTAAGCATTTTGTTAGCAAGAAAGGGTGGATGAGTTCTATTAAGCATCTTTCAGAACTAAAGTTACTGACAATGTATTATGACTTGTCTCATAGCCTTCCTATCTATTTTTTGGAGATTCAGCAGCATTCAAACTTCTATTTCATTGCATTAACAACTTAATGATGACAGTAATAGTGGTTCAATTTCATCGGAAAGACTTGTAATTATGGCCTCCTTTTGAATATAGTCAATGACATTTTGTCCATACATTGATTAAGTGGATTTTAAGAAAATTAATTCAACATGGATTTGGGTAAGAATCTGATAAAATCATCAGTCTATATTTCAGGGATCCTACCTGTTGCTCAGCTATATTAATACTCAAACAATAACTTTAACAGGTTGGTTTGTATATGTTTCTTAAGGTGGAGATTATTATACTATTTGGACCTGTAGCTGCATTCTTAGTTGAATGACTCTGTGTATCACATTCAAGCTAAAGATCACTTCCATATTGCATTTAATTACAGCTTATATAGAGATTACTTTAGGTTGAGCCTCTCCTTCATGGTAATCTATACAAAATAGCGTATTATTTTTACTGTAAATGATCAACATTGCTATATTTTAAGTTCCTGTGCAAGCAATAAGATTACAAAAGCACCAAAATTATGTGCATGTGAGATTGGTCTTGTTACATAAACCATTCCATTTTATGTCTTGCATTTTGGAAGCTCATTACCTATAAATAGTGCAGGTTTTATTCTGTGCAATTCTTGCATCCCCTGCCTCAGCTGAATCATATCTTGTGTGCAACACTTAGCTTGAGATTAACTGAATGTTTTTCAGGCTTTATCATTATCGCTGTGCCACAAACATGGGATGCTCTTTTCATAATTGTTGATGCTTTAACTCTTCTTGACAGTGGGATGATGGTTAAGGGAAAAGCATTTTTAACATATCAAACTACTCAGTGCAATTTTCTTAAGAAGCCTACCCATACTGATCAGTTATAGGTATAGAAATGTAAGTTTTTTATATTACTTTGGAGACCTGCAATATGAGGGACCCATTGGTGTGTTCCCCTGATTGCTCTGATTTTAAATATGTCACTGGCTTTGACATGATTTAAGAGCTTTTTACACTTCTTTTATCATTTGTCTTTTGTTCTTCAAATGAGTCTTGCACATGAAATGATCACTGTAGACATTACATTCCTCATGCTGCTCAAGGTGGGTTTACCAAAAGCAAGATCTTCATCGTCTTGATGCTCAGAGAATGTGCAATAAATGCTTCATTTATTAGGGTAAGTAATATTGCAAGAAATAACAATTTGTCAGTTTTTTCAGATAAATAAATTATTTTCTAAGTTACTGTTAATTATAATTCTCAAACAGCAATCATGCTTATTTTTTTTTACTTGACTCATGTATTACTAAAAACCTTTAAAAATGATCATGAAACATCTTCACTACTAAATTACTTTTGCATCCAATATTGCTGAAACAAGAAGTTTGTATGAAAACAAGTTTTGACACTTCAGTCTAGCTGAGTGAGAGAAACACATTCAGTTTACATTATAATGGCCACTCCAATTTTCTGGAGTGCAAATGATGCCATTAACGGGGTTCAGTTTAGAGTGACTTTCTGTAATGATGAAAGTTGACATTTTTTAAACTAACAAGTGAGGAAAAGTTGAACTGAAACTTTATTTTATTTTAAACAACAAAAGATGTAAACTTTATTTTATTTTATACAGTGTTGTATATTTACTTACTTTCTCCAATATTATATCATTCAGTCAGATATTTATCATTTAAGGGAAACGTACTGTTTTGCTAAAGTCTATATTGTCATATAACAGGTACATTAGATACAACAGTTCAAATTCCAATGTTTAGTCAATGATAGGATGAAATTGATGTATTAATTTAATTTAACAATTTTGTTTCAAAATGTAAAGTTGACTCTGGGTGTAAATTTTACTTACTGTTGCAAATGACCAAGAAGATCAAAATCTACTTGAATTTCTTCGTCACTAACAGCTCTTTCTAATAGTACAAGAAGGGTGTGATTGGTTGTGACAACATCAACTAAATATTGCTTGGTGTGAATAAAAGGACTGTAGTTTCGAATCAAAAGGAGTAAAAGTTGACGTAGGTCATTCATCTTTACGAGTTGTCCTGCAAAAATAAAGCTTGTTTTATTAATTTTTAAGACATCAGTTACAGTAAAGCTTTACTGCTTTTTGTTTCCAATATATGTATGGAGAAATACAGAGCAGCTTTTCAAGACTACCTTTAGCATTGCAAAATTTATTTTCTATCATTTGTAAATCAACAAAAGCTACAGCACACGTACTTTTAATGCTAAAATACTTGATTAAGCACTATAAATTAATTACAGAAACAAAGATAATTTTCTTTTGATACCAGGAAAATACTAAGTAATTTTCACAATCAAAGTGTAATATTCTGAGGTTTATTTTTGAGATTAAACTAATGTTTTTTTTTATTTCCTCATTTCGATACACACGTCAAAAAATACATATGTTAACTCGTATAAATACAATCTAGTACTTTTTTAAAGTTGGAAAAGTATAAAAATTTTAAAAAATTAAATTCACCTTTCAATTTTTGAAAAACCAGTTTTTCTCGTCGAGGAATAGGCTTCCGACAGTAACTATCAATTGTTGCTATCATTTCCCGTAAGGCAGTAACAAGCAGGTGCATGCTGTGAAGAATCCAAATGAATATCTTTTGTTTAAAATAATGGCAGTTTATTAACTTTTTTTAATTATTGAATTGTCATAATACTTTAAAATTTATTTCAACTAAGCTATAACATAAAATTTGAAAATCACATTTCTATATTCTTCACACAGTATCAAAGAAATAACATCATGTTTGATTTCAGCAAAGTTACCGTCTTAACAGAGGCCTGAGCTCCATTTTTTGTGATCCACAGAGAAGCTGCAATTCTTCACACATTGATACACCTTCAAAAGCCAAATAACCAATGACATCCACAGACAAAATGGAACTGAAATTGTTATAAAAATTATAAATATCTGATTAAAAATGAGGGACATCTTAAAATATTTAAAACTTTCTAAATCAAACTGCACTGAAATATAACTTATTTTCATACTTTTCGGAAAAATATGCATACATAAATAAATCTTTCAGCATAGATTATGGTAACAAATCAAGAGGGAGATTATCAGATGATGTAAAATGACACTAAAAAATACATCACAAATTTCCAAATTAGTATATTATTTCTGTATCACTTAAACTGACTACTAGATATGTCTGTCCACATCTCAGTTTATATGTTTATTTGTTTTGAATTTTCACAAAAAAGCTAAATTAGGGTCATCTGTACTAGCCATCCCTAATTTACCAATGTAAGACTATAGAAAAGACAGATAGTCATTACCACCCACTTTCAACTCTTGGACTACTTTTTTACCAATGAACAGTGAGATTGATTATCAAATAAGAATGCCCCCATGGCTGAAAGGGCAAGCAAGTTTGGTGTAACAGGAATTCAAACCCATCACCCTCAGATTACGAGTTGAGCACCCTCATCACATGGCCATGCCAGGCCTATGTATGTGTAATAATAATAATTCATCATTCAAACAACAAGGCTGGTGCTAATCTAACTGCTTAATATATAGTTTTGAATAACACACTCATGAAAACAGCATAATCCACAGGAAGTAGTTTGACGAAAGCCATGATTTCCTGTTACTAAAAATAATTGTAATCTGTAAAAATCATTGTAATCTGGCTTATAATTTCAGTGACACAATATTAATATAAAGTCATAACAGTTTTACAAGTTTATTTCATGAATATTTTGTTAAAACTACAAAAATCTTCATTTTTTTAATTTATTTTAAATGGTATTGAAATTTACTTTCTTTTGCACTAGAAGAAACATACTTGTATTTGGTATGTTGACATACCATAATTGAAAATTTCAATTCAATTTTGATGAAGCAATGCACAGTGTCCTACCCCTACAGAATCGAAATTTACTGATAAAACAGAAGTTTGTTTGCACAAAGTGTAACTACTTACCATTATTTGAAAAACTGACACAATGGTTTAAAATTCTAAATTTAAAATTACCACTTGTTCATTTCACATTATTTTTACAGTTACTATGTTTTAACTAATGATATACTTTTAAGGTTTTCATTACTATCATTTCTATGCTGACCTGATGTGATGTAGTCCAAGACTTAGGGTTGTGGCTAAACGAAGAAAGTAGGTAAGAAGCCACAGAAAGTGAGACTTATCCAGGACATGTCCATCCTGTTTCAACAGCACTTTCTAAAAATGACAAGAAGAAACACAACATGATTAGAATATTGAACATAAATTATTTTAACATAAAAAGTATAAAATTATAAAATATCTTATAATGTCTATAGAGTCACATGCCTAACTTTGTTGTAAAAAGATATGTGTTACTTTACAAGATCATGAAGTATAGTTTTAAACTTGAAAACAAATCTCTCATAAACCGAATATGTTAAACTATTTTAATAATTATTACTGTATTCTATAAACAACATATTTCAGTTTTAAAACAGCAATTGAATCATAGTTGGGAGATTTAAATATTCAGCTCTTCAGATAGAGTTGTTCTTCTCTAAATTCAACGTATGAAAAATGTGAGACATTTTTATTGCCATTATCCAATAAATATTGATATTGAACAGTACCAACTTCCTCTTAAGTACTCCTATATAAATTACATCTCTAATGCAGCTGCTGTATATAGATCATAGCTTACCTAGAACATTTATGATCATTTCAAATATTCAAATACTGTAATTTAGTTTCTTTTATATTTCTCTTTAGTACAATAGTTCCTTTCTTTTTTGTAAGTTTGATGTGTTTCTTTTCAATTCTTTTAACTTTTGGTGGTTTTGTACAATCCTCTTACTTGTCATCATCCAAATGACTGAGATATTTAAAGCTAATAAACTTTAAGCAGTAACATGTAGAACTATTTATATATCTTTATTCAGACCAAAAATAATTTGTAAGGCATAAATCTTACGGTACAAACATAATGTATTTCCAGTGTAATTTTTTTTATGTGAAAAAGAGAAGTTAGCCTTCACCTTATTCTTAGTTTAGTTCATGAATCAATTAAATGACAAATAAATCAAATAAATTTTGACAAATTTAATTGAAAATTAACTAATATGTGATTTTATAAAAATAGCATTATAACATAAATTTTGAAGTTTATGCAATACAGTTGCTTACCAATTCTAGTGATTCATTATATTTTAAAATAAATATGTTAAAATAAATTTTAACAAAGTCAACAGAAGCAATTACATGTATGCTTTCTTACAAAATAAGTGTTGATAAATACAGAAAACTGGTCTTGGCATTTAATCGAATGTTTTTGTTTTTTTCAAATTTTGCAGAAAGTTACACAAGGGCTATCTGTGCTAGCAGTCCCTAATTTAGCAGCGTAAAACTAGATGGAAGGCACTTGTCATCACCACCCATTGCCAACTCTTTTAACCAACGAATAGTGGGATTGACCATCACATTATAATAATTCCACATCTAAATAGGCGAGCTTATTTGGTGTGTCAGAGATTCAAACTCACCGCCGTAAGATTATGAGTCAAGTGCCTTAACTACCTGGCCATGCTGGACCTAATTAAATATGTATGTTTTGATAAACGGATAGTCAATATTAACTCTTAGCTTGTGGTATATTTAGGTAAAAACTGCTCCTTTCCCAACAAGATTCCAATGGATGGATCTGCAAGTAATTATAGATTCATTTTGGAAATAAGGAAAGTGTTTCCTATAGATAACTGAATATTTATAGTGTGTGTCTAATGACTATACAAATGTAACAAGAATTACAATAATCTTTATCATCAAGTAAACAAAATGGAAATTCTGTATACATACTTGTGCACTGGGGTCATACAGTGGAGTATGGGTCTTCATCACACCCAACACTTTACATAACCTAGTAAATAGTTCATATGGATTTTTCTAGTACTCTGAATCATGTTATCCAGTTCTCAGTTAATACATTCATAGTTATCTGTGCTACCATATTAATAAGTGGATAGGTTTTGGCCCATCTTGAGAAATAGCTGATGATCACGAGTATGTCATGGTGACTTTTTGCAGTCTCTAGAAATAAACCTGCAATATCCAAAGCTATTTACCAGTGTTGAAATATCTTGATTTACCTGTGGATAGAAAAATTACTCTCAAATGTTAGTACAAGTGCAAGTTATATCTTGGTGCCCTCTGATCTTTGTCTTCTGTGAACTCCAGAATATATTTTGCCATGAAACTTTGGGAACTTCTAATTGCAGTACTATCAGAGAGCCACACCTTGCAAGCTGGTAACACTGTCACAGATTATGTGCATCTGTGCTAAATTCCTCTACTAATACTGGCCAGTCTTAACCTTGCTAGACATCAAGGAGTAATAATTTGCTAGATCAAGGCCCTTCAGTTGCTTATTTTGGAGCTCCTAAAGTGTTAAATTCAGCATCCATCTTTCAATGAAGTTGTCTATATCATGGCTGGTTTTCACTATGTTTGAGATGGTCATGGTTTCTACGAATAGGATATTACATGAATGGACAATGCCACATTGTGTGTTGAAATAGTCCACCCACACCTCAGGCAGTGAACTATGACAAAGTCATATTCTTCCAACAACATTACTCAACATGCTATAAACACTTGCATATTTTTTAAAACTTCACTAACAATTACAGCAAAGCATTGTTCAGCTGGATGGTGATCCTCCTGTGATACAAAGGCAAAGGCATTTTAATAAAAATAGCAACAGTAAGCAAGTATTTCTTCATCATAAAGTATCTGCTGTCATAAGCCATGAGCATATGACTAACTACCTCATATCATCCAAATGGTTAACTGTGTTAAGAGACAGACCACTTAAACTCAAAATTAGGTATTGCACAGTTTGCTCTTGGGTTCATCTATTCCAAACAGTGAAGTGCCTGCTGTGAAGGTTTCAAAAATTGATCCATGCCCTCTCTTGCATTTTCATTGAAAATTGAAAGTATGATTTATTTGACCTCAGTAGCTGATCCCTGGTTCACAGTCACCCATCATACAGTTCTGTATTACCTCAGAAATCTTTCTATCCTGAAAGGTATATTGGTCCATGAATTTTAATTCTTAACCTGTGGGTACTCATTGTCTCACCTTCTGTGCAAACAACTCTGACTTTGCAGAAATAATCTACTTATGGCATGTCCAGCCTCTGTCCACTATCTACAGGATGATAAGAAACAAATTCTTAATGTCATCTGTATTCGAACAAAAATCCCAACTGTTCTACTGTATCAAAGTGGCTATTTTTATTTATGTGGGGGAGAATGGAGCAGGTACCCCTTCTGTTTTCAATCATGTTTTTTCTTTATGGGACAGAAGTCTATCGACCTCCATTTATCTTGCCCTGGATTGATTATGCAGATCATTGTCTGTGGACAAATATTCCAGCGACTGAGGGCATGAAAGAATAATCATTTTGCATCTTAGGGCTACAATAGAGGATGGACCCAAAGAAACACCCAAACTGGAAGCCAAAGGAAGTGGAGGTAGGAATGTACCAGAAAGAGTGGTGGGGATAGAAGTGAGAGTAGATGTATACTTGTCAACTCTTTTAACCATGAAGGCTAAAAGATTTTTCAGATGATTGCAAATGACTCTGGTGAAGGCATGGAGAGATCTGATTGCACTTCCACTGTGAAAATGGACTGGAGTGCATCAGTACACATTTGAGATAGAGTGGGGGGGACAATAACTTCGGAGCTTTTTGGTAGGATATATTCTTCACGGTCGTCAAGTATTGCACCTCTTTGCACTTAGGGCAAAAACTAGAGTAAGAGGGGTCTGAACCACTACAGTTGATACAGCATGGTTCCATTTTGCACTTGTAAGTGTCATGGTCTTTGCTACCAGAATGAGCATATGTTATAGAACCATGACACAATGTCTTTGAGTGATCGAACTGCTGACACTGAAAACATTCAAGAGGGTTGGGAAAGTATGGCCATATCTTACAGTTAAGATAACCTACTTTCACTGTGGCAGGTAGATGTGACAATATAAATGACAAAATCAGATCATTAGTAATCATCTTTATTCTGTCTTTGTGACTATCATTTATAAGCTTATGCCTTCATGTACCACTGTGTAAATGTGTTTCTGGGAGCAGCTAAAATTAAAGAAGAGATAAACTAATTTGTTACTGCTAAATTCACTTATTTTTACCTAATCGTTTAAAAAAAGGTCAAGTGTAAGAACAATGTCAGAACAATATTTTGTTAAACTGCTTGAATATGCTTGAGATATCAGTGTGTTATTTTGAAAACATATAACAATATTCTTAATAAATGTGTTACAACAATTCAACATTTTAAGTTTTGACCATTTACTAGCAAACCTATGCAAGTTACTTTATATTCGCTCAGTAGTTACAGTACAGTTTAAATGGTACAAATCGACTTTCATCACAAGATGTCCCATTGTGTTTCTGTTCCAGGTGGTGAATGAAATATACAGGCATTTTCTTTCCATTTGTCAAACACATATACTTAAATTATACAATTTTTTTACTATTTTATAGCTTAGAAGACTTATTAAACCAATGTAACTGAGTAGCATTTATTCCTTCCCTGAAAACCTAATAAGATCCAAGTATTTTTTGCTATATCTGTACAGTTTCAACTGTTACATATTTAAAAATTTTTAACTGTCTTTCATTACAGTTTTATCTTTAGTTTCTTTTAAAATAAATAGAATATCCATCTTAAATCATTCAATTCAAAAACATGTAAAATGAGTGTGTACTGCAGGAAGTTAACTACAGAAACTTTGATAAATAATGTATCTTTCTGATTATGTTACAATAATGAGAAGATTTACCATCAGGTCTGTTATCAAAATGTTGAATCCACTATGAAGAAAACTTATTGTGAAGTCTTTCATAAGGTTACTGAAACATAAAAATAGCATATTTAGCATCTAGTCAGTCAATGTGTTTAACTGCTTACGAGCACTGAATCCAAAAAGGAAATACTACTTTTTCAAATGAAATATTGGTATGTAGAATATCAAGAAATGTTAAAACAGTTGCTACATATACATGTACTTATTACATTTCAGAGCACAGATATTACTAAACGTTTAATTACTAAAAATATCTAACTTTAATTTCATTTACAGATAAGCTATTTCTAGTGTACAACAAATTATCCTTTTTTACTTTTGTATTCAATTTACACATTTCATCAATCACAGAACTAAAGAGATGTTTTGTTCATTAGTTTTTGTATTACACTGTAATGATGCATAATGACCTGTAACAGATAAAAAAGGAGTTACAGGTTGCTTTGAATCAAGTTCCAAAATGAAATACAACTTCTTAATCCATTCAAAAAGTAAAATCTCATAATTTTGTTATAGAAATGACTAGTTTGACCTCTTGAAAAAAGTACAATTTTACTTAACATGTTCAACAGAAATTAAGAAATAACATTTTTGACTGAGAAGTACATATTATAACAAAGTATTTCAAACCTAATGTCATCGTCCGAAGGACTATGAGTTGATATATCATGTAGGATTCGCACATCTTTTCTTTTGTCCCAAACTAAATCCCTCAGAGAACTTTTGCCCTTAGCTGCAGCTGCTGCAAGAGCAGCTTCAAAACATACAGAAGGAGAGCATTTTACTCCATAACTTGGATTGTTACTTTTTCCTTTTCTTCCAACAGGTGGGTGACTACGCTGCTTTGACTTGACAACAGATTCATCCTCATTACTGGAATCACTCTCTGCTTCTTTTAGGGAAGAGTGTACACTTCTGTGTTTAGCAGTTGCCTTTGGATGTGGTTCTCGACGATGATCATTTACTTGAATATTCTGTGGCACTTGTTTCTTGTTTTCATCATCAGAGGATGAACGGCCATTAGAGAAACCTGATGAAGAGCTGTCTGTATTTTCAATTTGTTCTTCCTTTGAAGAATAAGTTGGTAACAACACAGCTGTGCATTCTGCCAACGAATTTTCTGCATGATCAACACCATTTTTCAAGTTTTGCTGCTCACTTCCACTTGACTTATTTGTTTCTTCATCATAAAAACTACAAGATTCCCAATTGTACAAACTGTTTTTGCTGGTGGGTGATGAAGTGCAGCTTTCAGTAGCACAAGCATCAGAAGTTTGTATAAAACCAGAATCGCTATTGTGACTATGACTGGATTTTTTATTGGATGATTCACTGCTCAGAGTGACTGAGGAATGCTTTGAAGTATCACTTTCTGTTTCCTCTCCTGAACTCTCTGATCCTGATGACACTAATGTAAGGAGTTGTTGAATTTTGGAAATGTGCTTTAAGAAAAAGAACAAAAAATGAAGAGCATAAATAATGAATGGCATTATTTTTGAAGTATTACAACAGGTGGATTAATTTTAATTTGCACACAAATTTTCAAATGACAGATTATATAACATTGCATGTGGAAAATGAACCTACACCTAGTAAAAACATAAGAATCTGTTCCACTGGATAACATTTCTTTTCAATGAACTTGCTTGGTCAGAGGGAGCTGAAATTATTGTAAATGGTAAATATGAAATCTGTTAATCAGCATGAGGTACTTTATTTTACGTTACAATTACTGGTTGAGGTACTTGATTTTATATTATAGTTATATTACAGACAATCAGGTAATCTAAAATAATTAAAAAAGTATATTTTATGATTTAAATTAATAATCTATTTAAATTTTAATTAAAATAACCCTCTAATTATATTTTATTTTTAAAATAAGTACATACAAAATTTCATTGGGCTTACATTGGGCTATTATTAATTAGTTATTTTTTGTTTACCACATATACTTGTTATCAAAATTTATTTCTATCTACAATCTAGTGAAGAGTTTTTGCAAACATAATTACTTGTCTGAATTAAAGTATTATTTTAAGTTTAATAATTATAAATTTGGAAAATGCAGATTGAAAAATAAATGTGTTAGGCTACACAGGTAAATATAAATCACTTAATAATGCACTAAATCATGATTTGTCAAAATAAAAATCACTTAATAATGCATCAAATCATGATTTGTCAAAATAAAAACCACTTAATAATGCACTAAATCATGCTTTTAATTCAACTACACTTTTTTCCAAGCAAAATAGTATAATTTTGTAAAAATAGTATAAAACAGATATAAACTGTTGACTATTACTTCACATAATTGAAAGGTGACACATTTATCAGTTGATACTACCATGTAAAAATTTGGTATACAGTTCTGCATAACAAAATATACTTCACTGGCTTTGCCTAAACACTGGATCTCAACTACAATTTTAACCATATGATCAACTAATCATTCATTCTTTAACAACAATTTATACAGGAGGATATCAAGAACAATAAAATTACATTTCATAAACTCAAGAATGATAACAGAAGCAACAAATTAAATTTGATGCGAACTAGAAAACAAGTGTTTACATTCTATTTCACCAGTATATTTAATTGGTTCAATACAACACTTTATAAGTACAAAGTTATACTAGCTAATTTGCTGGAGTATCCTTATACTGTTACACAACATTAGTGCCACTTATAAAGATTATCATTTCTGGAAAGTTAACATTAATACTTATCTTGACTGTCACTATAGGTATTCTTCAACACTAGCTTTGCTTATCTAAGCATTGGTCTTGCATGCTCCAGTGTTTAATAGCCCAGCTAATACTGCAATAATGTTTTTTGACTTACACCAGCTCTTAGTGAGGAGATAGGGTATCAACAGAGGTAAGTATTATTGGAAATACATTTTCAGTTTAAGAAAATGCTAGCTTCCTAAACATACTTATCATCTGCTGACACTATAACTAGAATCCCACATAGAGAAGGTAGAGGGGCCATTGCAGGCACAATCCATAAAGAAAGCATCTACATAGAACAGGGGTATACAAAAATAATAAACATGGTCAGTAGAGAAGCTTCTGCAAGTTAGGACAAGCAGTTAACCTGTCATATTGGTTTACACTGAATTTTTGAATGCACTGCATAGTTCTTCCAGTTAAGCTTAGAGCTGTCATCTGTCTACCATTTCTGATGATGCTTTCTTTATCACGAAAACTCTTTATACCAAACTCCTTCAGTAATAAGCTTTCAATAATACAGTTACAATTTTTCCTGTGAATCCATATTGAAATTTGAAGGGTGACACTTTAAAAAAAATTGATGAATACAAAAAATAACAGTATCATTTAATACAACGCCCAAAGTACCTGCACATCATACTACATCAGAAAGGTAAGAAACAGTTATAAGTGTGAAGTGAAGGTCATGGAAAAAAAACAAGTTTCCAAATATCACAAGAAAATTAACTATAAATTATTATTTTTTCTCTTATTATATTTAAAGTTGTTCATTGTACATTGTAATTATAAAATAGTAATTACAAAATGCTAACTTATCTATAAATTATTTATTTCACTTAAATTTTATAATGATTTAAAGAATTTAATACACAGATAAGAAATTGTTAATAAATTCCAATTTTGCATGTATTCTGAAGTAAGATGAGCTTCTTTTATGTCACAGAGGAAGCCAATGTAACATTCAATATGTTTTTTTTTAAATACAAGTGTGAATTTGAATTTTTTCATTCAGAAAATTATTTGTGTAAGAAACATTTTATGTGTTAAAGACTATATTATGTAAGAAAAATGTTTTTAGTTAGAAATAAAGTCTTTTCTAGTAGGAAAACAGCTAATATCAACTAAAAAAAAGCATTTTGCAATTTCTAGTCCAGATTTTTTCCAATAGTGCTTTTGCCCATATAAAATGATTACTGAATATGTATGGTATAGTTGAGTGCTTCCATATGAATCAACTGAAAGTTCATAATCTCATATTTAGTTGATACTTAAAAACTAAATTTTTTGAACAATACTTAGGAGAAGCACTATTTCCATTGATTGCATGCCTTTGACTACTAGTAGAATCCCATGAAGGCTGATTCCACTCTGACTGGTATCTGGAAAGAAAAACCAGGGACCAAAGTGTGAGGGCTCTCAATTTTGCTTTCTTCTCCAAGAGTGGACAAACCCATTCTAACAACATGGAAGAAAAGCCTCTATTCACCACCTCAGTGACTGGAAACTGAGTGTAGTAAGGACTCTCTACCTCCACAAGTAGAACATTATGTGGGGAATAAATTTTTAGAAGCAGACAAATCCCAATTTCTTCAAACAATCTGATGATTGGAACGGACAGGCAGAATCTCCTTTAGTTTTACTCATGACAGTATATGAGCGGTGATCCATGATATGTTAATACCATCTTTTAAATGCCTAGATGGTCTTATGAAACATATCAATATTTCAGAGTCTGTTGTAACCAGCAATAAGAGTAATCAAATGGGTTGCTAGTGTGGAACAGGGTTGAAAAAAGCACACCTGTCTGGGGAGTACTCACTACAAATTGGAAAGAAACCAGTGAAAGCAAAGAGACAAGATTGTGACAAAAGTACTTCCCCCTCCTTGTTATCCAGAAGATGTTAAAACAGCCAAAGGGTAATAGAAAACTCCCAGAAGAAAGCTACCCAATCATGTAAATAATGTGAGAGAATAGCATTTGGAGAAGTTTGAATACCAATCCATAAAATGTTCCCCACTGAATAAAAGAACTGAGCAGCAAAAGAAAAATGTGCTGAACCTGATGAGATGAATTTAGAAGATACCTCATCTGTAAAGAATAAAATATGCAAAATGGTGAATAAGTGAAATCAGTGAATCCATCTCTAAAGAAATGGGGAAAATCAAGAGATACTTAATGATCTCAATGAATTCAGTGTCCAGTTGATCACTACAAAAGAAGGTAAAGTAGGTCACAAACATTTCCAGGCCTGACAATACAAAACAAATTACCAGAGTACAATCAATTGCACAGGTGAGAATAAGATGGCAAAAGAATTGTAGATATGCATGTATCCTCCTTTCTAATTACCAGAGACTCAGAAAGAAAGAATTTATCAGGATATGGTAGGGCCTAAGGGGAGAATGTTCTAGAAGCATGCCAACAGCTCCAACTTATGGTATCAGCATATTAACAGCCAAAAAATATACTTCCACCAAGAGGCATAAAATCAAAACAAACAGTCAAAGAAGAAACAAGGTCTACCTATTCTGTCTCATAATAAAACATTGAAACTCCCAGCCTGAACTGGGAAAATCAGGTGAAGGAGTAGAAACTAAATGATCTCTCCCAACTTTTCCACCAACACGGGGGGAGTAGACTCAAAGTGGACAAACAAAAGCCTCAAACTCTCACAAACCCACATGAGTAAATGAAGAAAAGGAGTAAGGGTTTGATCCAAACCAGACTCATTAGAAGTCTACTTAGTAAAGAAAGGAATCTGAAAACAGAATTGAAAATCTTCCTGAGATCAACAAAAAGATAACTTCAGAAGCCTAGGACAAAACACTCCAAGCCAAATGAAGGTTTCTATTTCTCAATGGATCAAAACATGGACAGCTCCTAGTGTAAGTGATCCTCCCTCTTGACCGTAGAGAGACACAAGATAACAAAGGAGAAGAGGTCAGATTTTGTGTCCTGGTGACAACAGGAATTCCTACCTATAAATATCACATCTGACTGATTTTAGGATTTTTTAGTTTGTTTTTTTAATTAAATTATACTGAAACTGAATTCACAAGGTAGCATAAAAATAGTAATCCACACATGAAGTAACACTTTGTCAGAGAAAACTGTGACTAACATTTTGTCGACAAAATACAATTATATTATTTAAGTAATGCTCTTTTACACAGTACCAGGATACAGGACACATCAACTAGGGTGGGGAAATTTGCAAGTCTGGTGTTACTATGAGCACTTAAATGAGGTGTAAAAGACTGGAGCATACAAGATCAATGCTTATACAAACAAAGTTAATGTCAAAGAATAGCTATAGGGTCAACAGATGGTAAGTGTGTTTTGGAACTTAGTAAACTCATTTAACAAGAAATAGGGTGATACTTAGGGAAAACCATTTAGGTATGGGAAAATGACACAGCTTCCCTGTTCATGCTTAATATAATTTGTTTATTTTGGGAATATTATATACATAAAATGTGTAGTTTAAGCTATCTGAATGGTTATTAAGTAATATAGGAAATAAGCAGAGTAAATCCTTCCAATATAGACTGATTTTTATGTTTTCACTTTTAAACCACTGACTGCTGATTTGCCATACAGAGTACAGTGCATCTCTGAATGGAAATGTGCTGTAAAAAATGCACATCACACAAAATTTCTGTGTGTGTGTGTGTGTGTTTAAAGCAGCTGCAGTCAAAGAATTAAAAACCCAATAGTGTCCAGTTTGTCCCTGGAACACCAAGAAACGTTACCCCCCTTCTATTGGGATCTTAAATGATGTTCCATAACTTACATAGTTTGTACATTAAAATACAAAAGAGAAATTTACCTGATCCTTATATAGAAGAGCAATCAGCTGTACAATGGATAAAGTCCATTTCTCCTGAAAATGGATATCATAAACTTGCTTTAAAGATAATACAAATTAAAAATAGCATTTTTATATTTTCGAACTGTGGATTAAAACAACAAAAATATCATAGATGTTAATATTCAGATTGTTATTATAGCTTATACGTACTTATTAGCCAAGTTAGTGAAGGTCAATTTTACAACTGCCATGATTTCTAAATTTTAACATTAGACATTACCTCCAATAAACTATTGATAACTAAACAGAAAACAACACATATTCTGCTGTTCAAGTTGAAATACTAATATTAACTTTTTAAAATAATTTAAATTAAAGGACAATGTAATGTCAACAGTTAAACAGATTTATATTAAATTAAAAATACATAGTTACTGAAGCAGACATTTAAATAATAATAAAATTGAAGTTTGAAGAAAAGTAAACAACTGTAATTTTATGCATTGTTAAAACTTCAGGCAGGTAAAAACTTTAAAGTTTATCAGGAATAAATTAGCAGGATAAGCTTGTTATGTGCATAATACAGTAAATAATTTTTCAGCAAAACTAATTCAATTCAGGAAAATAAGGATATTCCTAAGCTCACCCACGTATATAGCTCTTTAGCTGAATCAAAAGTTATACATGTATAGGTAGAAATTAATTAAAAGAGGAAGACGTTTCTCTAAATATGTAAAAAACGGCTGGTATGGGTTGAGAAAACTTTTATATAAAGGAGCGAACAATGTTAATACCTACTTCGGTCATCGACAGGTTCACAAATAAAGAAAGAGATAACTAACTGATAGCTGACTATATGTTCGAAAAGTGTTGTGTAACTGAGTGTAGAAATGTAAAGGATGTGCTTACTTAGATGTTTGATTATATTTATTAATATAGGTATAAAGGTGTTCTTTTGTATTGGTTTATTTTGGGCTTAAATTGTCGTATAAATAAGGCTTCTTTAATTTTGCATTTGTTTATGTTTATTTCTTTATTTAGTATGTGGGTGTTTTCTATGGTTATGTTGTGTTTATTTGACTTGCAGTGTTCAAAAACGTGTGAAGGTGACTTTTCATGTTCTTTGAATCTAGTTTCCATTTTTCTACTTGTTTTTCCAATATAGAAGTTGTGGCAGTTATTACATTGTATTTTATAAATAATGTTGGCATGGTGCTTGTCAGTGTAGTTTTTGCATAGTATAAACCTCAGTTTTGTGCCTGGGGTTTGAACAAATTTGGTATTAACTGGAATGCCATATTTTGTTGCTAGTTTTTGCCAAATGTTGGTTATTTTTCTGCTGATGTCAGGAATATATTGTATGCAGCAATGCATGGTTTCATGATTTTTTGATTCGTGAGATATATTTACTTTTGTTGGTTGATTTTGCTTTTTGTCTAAGTGTGTATATATAATTTTTTCTATGGTTTGTGGCAGAAACTTATTGATGTTGATGAAGTATTGTTTTATTTTGTCTAATTCGTTGTTAATTTTATCTGGTGAGCATAATTTTATGGCTGTGTCTATTTGGTTTTTAGTATGTTGAATTTTAGCGTTATTTCATGTGCCATTTGTTTGTATATAGTTGTAGCTGTTGAACATGAAGTTTGTCTTCATGGTGGTGAATTCTATGAGGGTTGCTAATTGGTTACTAGGAATGTCTATTGATAGGTTATGGTCTCGGATATAGAGTTCTAAGGCTATCTTGCAGGCTTCAGCTGTTGGGACTTCTGTAAAGACGGATATAACATTGAAACTGGCCATTAAGGCTTTATGATCAAGTTGATTAAGATTAGACTTGAAATTAAAGGAGTCTTTGATAAATATGCTGGCTGATGTTACATATTTGAAGAATGCCCATGCTATGCATTTACCAAGATTATAATTAAACGATTCATGTGAGGACATTATTGGTCGTAATGGACAATCTGGTTTATGAGGTTTATATGCCATATACTTGTGGTATGCGTACGTCGGTTTTACGTAGGTAGGAATAAAGTGTTTTTGAAATTGTGTTGGCTTTTTTCATTTTAGTACTTTGTTCAGTTGCGTTTCATATGTCGACATTTCTCTGTTTCCAATGGATACTTTCAAACACGTTTTGAACCACTATCATACAAAGTATTTTTATTGGAAGTTATTTTACATCATTTTTACAAATTTCTGAGGTTGTTCATTCTAAGGATATGAACAGTTGATGTCTTTTTAACATAATTAACATTGTAAAACTGAATACAATCTTATAAATAAATTTTAATTTCGAAGTTCAAATCATTGATTTCAAAAGAAGGGACAGTGTGCCTTATTAATGTTACTTAATATATCTCAATGAGTTAACTCCAATTTTTGTGTGAACCAAACACTGCAGAAACCCAGAAAAAATAAACAAGGTCAACAGGTCATGAGGGAAATGTGTAAAGAAGCTGAAATTAATAAATTACATTATGAAGATATAAGTACAAACAGTATCACTGACACACATGTTAACAAAGTTAAGAGTGCAATGAGAAAAACACTAAACCATAAATTCTATTTGCCACCTTGATCTTAATGCAAATACATTGCACATAAATGGAAAGATCAATTAAAAAAATTGAAATAAACAAAATAGTATAGTTTAGAATAAAGACAATATTCTCAATGAAATGACCAAGATAGCTTTGGAAAGCTTTTCAATCATGTAGAAAGTATTATTTTACAAATCTGCATGAAGAAATAAAATACACTGCAATGTTTTAATTCCATACCTTGTGTTTGTTGTTCACCAGCAACAACAGAGCTTCATCCAGTCCTTGAACAAATAAATTCCTAAAAAATATTTTCAACCTGTATTAAGCACTCTCAAAGTATTCACCTAAAAATGAAGCATTTTCTAATAAACTTAAGAAATGGACTAATTATATACAACAGGCTATGAATATCTGACCACTCTAATCTAAACAACAACATTTTAGCACATACTTAAGCTTTGGGCCTTCTTATTTGTTATACAATGATCTTCAAAATTTTACTAATTCCAACAGATTAAATATGGGTAGGCAAATGTTTTTTTGCAACATTGTAGTTACCCAACAACATTGATTATATGTTACTAACCTTATGATTTTTCAGAAATCAGAGAGTTATAAATCAAGAGCCATGCAAATAAGAAATTGTGGTGCATATTAAAATACAATCTAAAATATTTTGCAGGAATTTTAAATTTGTAACTTTAAGTATACAATATGTTTACAAACTTTAAATTTTTCTAATACAAACTCTCATGTCAAAAGAACAATGAACTACCACAAATCTTAACTTTCATCCTTCCCAATTAGAAAAGATTTATGGAGAAAATTATGATCCACGACAAGTTAGGAATTTCCATTATTATGCTATCATAAAGTACCCTATGATGTAATAAACAAAGTTGATGATGATTAGGATTTGCATACTCTATAGCAAAGATTATTAAAGCAATTCTAAATCTATTAATACAAAACACTATACCTTTCATCTTATTAGTTAGGAGGAAAACTCAGAGCAACAGTTCCTACAATTAAGTTTTTATTAAATAGCAACTCAAATCAGTTATTTTTCAAAATCTATTAAATATGACTTTAAGAGGCTGTAAAAAAAATACACAAAATATGTAACTTTCACTGAATAATTGTGAAGGAACATTTTGTATTTTGTGATGTACATGTTATTTTACCTTGTTATCAACCATCAAAATAGATTTAGGTGTTTTATTTATTTTGGTTTGGTTATTTCTTCGAAAGTTAATGATGCAAATCATAACCAAAACTTGTTACCTACCACACAAGCTTATTTTGAATGTTCTGCCATTCCAGAAATACACTTTCATCTACACCATATTTAACAGTGTCAATTTTATCGGGTATGTGAAGAATATTTCTCAGTAACAGAAGACAGTTATTCACAAAGGAAGACCCAGATTCTTTAAGAGTTGAGCCTTCTTTTTCCTATCGGAAAGTTCAAAATAAAAAATGGAATAGCAGCATTGTTCTTAAGCAAACTATTAAGACAGCTGATAAACAGTTGGCTTGCTATGTTGGTTACAATAAAAGTAAAACCTTCTACTCTTTCTAGGTACTTGGAAGTGACATTCAGAAAAAACAATGTTTAAGATTATTCCAATGAAATCTAACCATAAATAATTTATTTATTTGCCTGTCATGAAAAGCTATCTTATTTTAATTAACATCTTAAGTTTATACTTAATATTTTGCAAGCAGATTTTGCCATTAAAGATGGAAATTAAGTTAACTGTAACATAACAGAAATAAATTTTAGTAATACAAGTTAAACATCATTATAACTACCAGAATTCTTATATGGCTATAAAAATATATTAAACTGGCAAGAACCTCAAGTGTTTTACAGTTTATTTTTTTACCCAATCAGCTTTCACTCAGGAATTAGATAATAAAAGTTATCTTATAATAAATAATAAAATATACTGAATTTGAAAAAAACATTGAGCAAATTTTAAACTAGGCTAACAAGAAGTCAGTGAAAAAATCCTACCGTAAGAAGTGTATCCTTAATGCTTTTGATAACTGCAGCAGTGGAACGTACATCAAGGAAAGCTTTTCTTCCTTCCAAAAGGCAGTGATGGAGTTTAATTATGGTACTTTTTCCTGAGGGTGTTTTGGAAGCTATGTCAACAGGAACTAAGCATTCAAGAGGAAGTGTAAGATTCACCAACAACCTGACAAAAAAAGAATGAACTATTGTAACTAAGTATAAGAAATATATTTAAACATCTTTTAGTTATAAGAACTTTTGTTATACTGTTGTAGCATTGTTGGCAACTTATTGTAAATTATTTGTTGAAAATAAATCATGTGTAGTTCATGTAATTATAATAAATTATTTTATTTCTTCCTTTAACATTTCTAAAAATTTGAATACTACCATAAACTGTTGTAGACCTAGATTATAAATTACATTAACTAATGTGAAACAAATAAACCATACTTTTACAAAGTAACCAGAACAGTTAATACAATTATTGATTCATTATTTATGCTGAAATTGCTCTTTACAGTTATAAATATACAAGATAAAACTCAATGTCACATCTTTAGAAGTTTTTAGACATTCTCTACCCTTTAGTTAATAAACAAATTATAATATTAAAAATACAGTTTACAACATTTTTCTGAAGATCAAAGAATTTAAAGAAATACAAAATGAAAACTCCATAACAATCTATAAAGAGTTATCAAATATTCCAATAAGGGTAATGAAAATCTGTGTGTCACACATAACTTTTAACAAAGTTAAATAATCTTCTTATTTTAATGTTTTAATTAATGTTAGCTTTCAGAAGGAATAAAACTTCTGTAGAATGTTAAATATGCATTTACCCACCTCACAGCCACTTTAAAAATGTCCTTGTCATATTTTTCATGGACTAAAATTGGAACTAAATCCTATAAAAACATGAAAAAATCAAAGGTAAACACAAAAAAGAAATATAAAATTTAAGTCTTGTTTTACTTCATTAATTCTGTTTCACCAAAGTTAAATGGTAAAAAACATATAAATAAATATGAAATTTATGTAGTGAAGAAGCTTAGATTGAATTCATTTGTAAATTTTTCAGAAAATTCAAAATCTATATATATATATATAGCTAGCTTAAATGATAATAATGAAGTTAAATGTTTCAACAAACATATATATTTTAGAAGTAAAGATATAAATTGTCACACTACATTTTAAACATGGGTACAGTTAGACGTGGTTTTCAGCTCCCATTTTTAAAATAATTTTGTGGAATAAAAATGTGTATAAAAATTAATGTTTGAGACAAATCTTGATTTCAAATAACCTTGCATAAATTTTTTTTAAATTAGAAATTTGTTCCAGTTTATATTCCAGTTAAAATATGAATGATCTTATGTACATGTATCTTTTGTGTCAGAAAATTCAGCCCTCTATCTATTCATTTGTTTCTAGTTAAGATTAAAGCAAAACAATATGCTATCTCTGCTTTGCCCACTAGAAGTATTGAAACCTAGTATTTAGCCATATAAGTTTTAAAATTTATTGCTCGGCCACTGGAGTCTTTAGATCCCCCCATGCTAAATTGCAGTAAATTTTGTCCTTGGTAATTATTTTTGAAATGCATCATAAAATAGAAACATATACTATTGTTTCTACTACAGATATTGATCTCATTCACATGAGGACTATTAGAAAATTAATAAAAATAACTGATATCCAAACTTGTTTTCTGAATTATTCAATATAGCAAATAAACTATGTGTTTTGAATAATATATTCCTTTAAAAACACTCACAATGTAACAGTGTCCTTTTAAACCATTTCCAAAACCTCGAATCATCATACCTTTTGGACAACACATGACATGCCAAAACTAAGGCGAACATTCCTGGAACCTAATTCTTCTTGATGAAGCTCTTGTTCCATTGCTTCTAATGATTCTGGAATCAGACAAAAATACAAGCAAACAATGAAAGTTAAATACAAAATACTTATGGTTGGGAAAGAAAATTGAAGGACAATTTTCATTTCAAATCGAGTTTCTTGACGGATTCGTATCAGTTACACAATAACCGGTTTATCACAATGAAGAGTTTTAACATGGAGATATTACAGCATTATTTTAGAGTTCCATAAGTATAGGAATACTTTAAAAATGTTTGATAACTTTAAAACTAAACAAATTTCAAATATTCTAACTAAAAAAAACAAAAAACAATGACAAGTGAGTTCTAGACAGCAGAAAAAAAAATCAACTTGTCTTTAAATATCTATAAATATCAACCAATTAAAAAAATCCAGTGCACTGCCTTTCATAGACCACCTACATATAATACAGTAATTTATCTGAATCAATTACTCACCCACATGACACCTACATACTTATTTTACAATAGAAAATTGGCAGTAATTTTACAATATTAATTTACATTTTCGCATAAACTAAGTTACTGATATCAGACGAGGGGTCCCAATAATCTAAACGTACTTGAAGTCTCAGTAGCAACATATAAATGATGCATAAAATGATAATAATAAAAAATATGACTCGTAAAACCTTTTTTTTTTACAAACAACATGAATTTAAGAACAAAATCAGTTTTTAGAGTATTCTTATGAAGTTCTCTAATTTCTACTTGTATGAATAAATACAGCTAAAATCCAGCTAGTTTCAAAGTTCAAAACAATAAAACAGAAATTTTGTAGCTGTCACTATATCCATATTAATGCTTCCCCATAAAAAAACACACTTAAAAATGTATGGATAAAGCATGAAATTGGATTTAATATTCAGTGATCAATGAGATGAGCAAGTGAAGCAGTTTGGAGTACACTAAACTAGATCTGCTATATAGCAAATACAAAAAACTTTGTAATTTTTTCAGAATTACTGGATAAAACAAAATGAAAACACTGACACATTTTTGTTTCTATTTTTAGTTTTACAGGAAGAAAAGCACCTCCAAAGTGAAAACTTGCCAATAAAAAAACAATTATGAGATTTTAATAATATATAATAGATAAATACACTCTGATCACCTTCAAGAAAATCTACAAGCTTCTTAAGTTCATAATGGGCCAGTATAAAAGCCAGACACAAATTTTAAAATTGCTAGAGATATAAGAAATGGGATGAAAAAAATAATACTTCCTACTCAAAAATTATTTAGAAATCTATTAATTGAACAAATGTTACTCTATAAATCCTCAGAATTCTGTTATTTCTCATTTTGATTTCACGTAAGAAGTAAACAAGATGTATTGTGATTGATAGTGTAACAAAAAACTTGCAACAATTTTACATAAAATTTCTTATTTGCAATGAACTACAAACAATATCTATCCTAAAGAATCATTCTCAAAGACAGCTTAGTATCTTCTGTTAAGGGTAACACAATGTTTTGAGACCACATCCAAGCTGTACCATCCTCCAAACTAAATAAAAACTATTTAAAAAAATTATCAGTCATATAGTTATCATGCGTCTTCTTAACCTTCCTTAATTCTATTGCTCTCACATTTGAAGACAAATCATCCGAGATGATAGCAACGCTGTAAGAAAAACAAAACTATTTTAGCTGTAGATAATTCCTACCTTGTCAAGATTTATGTGTCCCTTAATCCCACGATTCTCACCGTTAAATATGATGCATTAATACTATTAATTATCCTAGAATTCTAAACGCCTCAATCAGATCCACTCCTATATAAACACGCACACATTAACCACTGTATGAATTTCAATCATTCACACGTTTTCGAAGGATTGATGTAGCCTTCAAGCTATTTTGAAAAAACAACAAAAAACTCTTACCTTTAACTCCTGTCATATTTATACCAGACTTCTGAACCATCAGTATATGGTTCTTAAAAAACAAACGATTTTGGAAAATTCTTGTTTTTTGTCAATCAGATTGCCTTTTACCAAACTTTACAGTAATTTACTATAAAGTAGTAATATTCAAATTATATTAAATATTGGAATGATATGGAAAAATATTTAAAACTTCGAATACTTCACTTTTACAAACTAAATTAATTTGAACTAGCTTCATCAGATTTCTACGATAGTTTTAGACAACTTCCTAATTTTGTGAATAATCACAGCTAAATTCCAGCCAGTTTGATATCTTATAGCAACACAGAACAGATTTTGAAGCTTTTTCTGTATCCATAGTTATTCCACCCACAAAAAAAGTGTCGAAAAGACGATTGGATGCAGCATCAAGCTCAATGTCGGATTAATGTTCAGGAGCCAATGGGATAAACTGGTAGAGGTAGCGAATTGGAGTAAGACAGATTTAGTTCTGCCATCTATGGGAGGATGTAAGAAACTTCGCGTCTTTTAACAGTTATTGAAAATAAAAAAATCTCAACAAGGGAATTATATCTCAATGGCTTAGCTACCACTACAGAGGGGTGTTTGTTTCTTTTTTTTTTCAAAAAGAAAAAATGGAATTTTGTTTTAAACAAAGATTTTAAATAACGAAATGTAAATATACTTATGAAAAATATAAGTTTCCGCATACAAACAAATACAACTTACTGATGTGTGGATTTCATTTTACTACTGAGTTCCAGTTGACCCACATACAAAATTAATACTTTGAAAGTGTACACTGTAGAAATTTTTCAGTAATTCTACTTGTGAGGCTCACTATATTATTTATTTCCAGCAGATTGCAGCGAGTGAAAACAAAAGCAGTTTCAGTGAACTACACATACTTTAAAATCAGCTACATTGTTGTCTGTGGAATATCTAATATGATAATACTACTGAATTAAAAGGTAACTTAAAAGAATTAAAATAAGTAAAGTTGAAAAAATGATAAGTGGTTTAGCTAAAGAGTCTGCCTTAGTCATAGTTTATAAAATACATTTTCATTACTTAGAATTCATTAAATATCACTTTCTTTCAGTATGTATCATAATATATATAGAGCATATCTCATTTTCAACTGTGTTCATGTGTTTTCGTTTAACATGACTTTTATTGTTCTTGAACATAAATTTTATGGAAATTTTATGTTTATCTTGATGGAAGACATTTTCTTCGACGATACTAATTCGTAATGTACTATTTTTATTTTAAAATAAACATTCTTAACATATTTGGCTATGCAGTTTGGATTAGCTGTAGTTTGTAAGCAGCGACAGAAAAGCTTTTCTTTTTGTGTGTATATGTGGATACCTGAGTAGTTTAACTTTACCATGTTCACAATCATATAATTCACAATATAATAGTTGAAAATGTAACGATAATAGGCTTTAGCTTAAATTTGAAAAATCAGGTAAAAATAATTACTTTTTAAATCATAAAAATAAAAGTGGGAGCCTTTTAGTAGTGATAACATAAGATACTTAAAATATACCAAGTTGATATCAAACGATTATTGTGATACGAGTTAAAAAATAAGAGTGAAGGAGACGTAAATACAACATTTTTACCCCAGTTGCAAACTCAATGATTTTGTACTGTTTACAAAACATCAACATTTAACCCTGTGAAAAACGTATGGATTCGTGTAATAACGATTGTAAGTAACTGTTCAGATTTGGTTCAAACTTCTTACCAATAAGATAAAGTAGCGTTTATATTCTCTCATAAGTTCCACTTCATTGACAAAGTGTCATATTTTATACATTGTTGAAATTTATTACATTTTCAACAATAAATGTCAATGGTTACTTTAGTTGAATTATACATTAAATAATTAAGCTTATAATTAAGTAAAAAATATAAAAACTACTTACATAAACTAACTGTAAAATGCTGTTCTGAGTTTTTGTTTAGTTTATTACTTCATGAGTGATTATACATAATTTTCTGTATGGGTGACCTTACATATATTTTCAGATATCTCCAACTAACACACGAACTTGCAATTTTTTTTCAAAATGGTAGTGTACATCTGATACGTGAAACTGTACAACAAAATTCACTTTGATACAATTACATGTAAAATTACACTTCTCGTTTTTATTATTTCTATTCAGGCTGTATTAAGTTTCAAAGTTGTTAGAGACTACAAAATGCTACTTTTTCAAAATAATGTAATCTTTAATTTTAAGAGTCTAAATAAATAAGATAGTTTATAGTAATTTAGTTTTATTATATTGGGAATAAAGCTAGAAAAAATCTACCTTCACTCTCCAGATAATTAAAAAAAACTGTTTTTATTTTAAACTACGTTGCGCCACTCCAACTTCTTGGAGGCTAGAGCAAAACCGATCGATATGAAAACATACGTAGACTTTTGATGCTATATTTTTCGAGTCTATTGTAACGAGGTTTTACAATACTCAAAACGTTATTGTTGTTTTTAAGTTGATCTAACATTATGATACTAACTATAATACTGATTACATATATATGTTACAGACTTATTTTTCAATCTCACCAAAGGTAAAATTCAAAGGAGAGTCTGTGACGCACAGGTCTAGTGTTTTCAATGTTAAGCCGCATACTTTGCAGTAGACAGCCGTTTCCCCTACTAATGGCTTACCAGCACAGCTTAAACTGGCAAATCAAACCAATACGGCTAGGCCTCTTTTTTTACTATTTAAAGATTACATATACATGTTACAGCTCTGACATTATTTAAATACCTATATTATTTTAAGCTACTTTACTGGTGATTGAAAAATACTTTAAATCACCATTAATTATAATACTCTACTAACATCTGATACGAATACATATTAATAAATAATAAACTGACACAGATCTCAGTGAAAACAATTTCATTGTATGGTAATTTTTACTACCTGGTGGAGGTTGTCTGTTCGAAACATCGCAAAAAATAAAGTTAAAAACGTTTTAATTTAGACGTGCCAATTTATTTTCTGTTATTATTTATTAACGTTTTTCTTCTCACTTGTTGCAGAACAACACTCAATAATGAATTAACATCTGATAGTTATCACTTATTAAAAACATAAAACGACAAATAATTTCAAATATTTTTTTTATAATTTATCGCAAAATACACAAATAAAAAATTGAGGCGGTTAGGAAACACAGCCTTATGTTGAAAAGGATGCAAATTTAACTATCAGTTTTAACAATGTATATAAAAGGAGCTACAGTTACATATTTTGTTATTGAAACTGCAAATATCTAAGATAAGATGGAGCAGTACAGTGCTGAAAAGTGTTTATTTGTTTGTTTTGAATTTCGCTCAAAGCTACTCAAGTGCTATCTGCGCTAGTTGTCCCTAATTTAGCAGTGTAAAACTAGGAGGAAGGCAGCTAGTCATCACCACCTACCGCCAACTCTTTGGCTACTCTTTTATCAACTAATAGTGGGATTGACCGCCACATTATAACGCCTTCACGGCTGAACGGGCGAGCATTTTTTATGCGATCGGGATTCGAACCCACGATCCTCGGATTATGAGTCCAATGCCTTAATACGCTCAGCCATACCAGGCCCAAAAAGTGTTTGTAACATTGTTTAATATGCTAACGTACGTAAGTACTGATGTACGGGCTGTAACATTAAGGATAATTGGTATTGTTGTATATGTGTTCGAATTGGAGCTTAGTTACACCTACCATTCCCTGTTTTTTATTTGTGATTAGTTTCCTTTCATGAGTAGAAAGCTTCTTTATATATATATTTTTTTTAATATTTGGTATTTGTTTTAGATAGAAACTGTAAATATATTTTAACTGTTTATATATGAGGTTCCGTGTTTTATGAAGGAATTGTTCTGCAATAATGGTTTTGTGTTGTTGATATATATATATATACAGCATTGATACGTTCTGAGTTGCGCGCGCGTGTGTACAGTCATTTTGTTTCTCGTATATATTACGTATGATTGGGTATTCTATCTTTCTGTTTTGGATTTATTTTGTCATTCTTCGTTTCCTCGTGCGTAATATATATTTTAAGCACACGTTTTTGTGTACACGAAAAGTAAACTAATAATTCATTCATTGTTCTATTTGGTTTTTGTGTTACATTGGTGGTATGTTAGGATTCTTTAGTTACTTTTCAAATGCTAATTTTGTTTATGTTGTTTGGAAAAGAAATCCTCGCTGTAGAGATAATGTCAATTTTGTTTCGAATATGTTGCTGTGGTGTTATTATTTTTTGTCTTCTCTCACCTTGAAGATATTATATCAATGTAATTGTCTGGATATTGGTCTTCTAATAGTAAATTTTCAAAGTATTTTTATATTGTCTGAGTGACACTAAACGTGAAGCAGTTTCGATTTGTTCTATGTATTATTTCCATTACCGTTCCTTTTTTGATTTGGTCTGCATGTGTGATGAATAACGAAGAAACATCGTGTTCTTACATTTTTGCAATATATAGAACACTGCATTTGTACGACTTGAACTTTTAGGGCTATGACTAAGAAGGCTAAGTTTCTTTCTGAGTTAAATAGTTGTAGCGTGAACTCCTTTGATGTGTTTAGTTGTTTGGGAAGTGGTAAAACTTCAGTAGTTTATCTTTTGTTTGTTTGTTTTGGAATTTCGCACAAAGCTATCGGTGCTAGCCGTCCATAATTTAGCAGTGTAAGACTAGAGGGAAGGCAGTTAGTCATCACCACCCACCGCCAACTGTTGGGCTACTCTTTTACCAACGAAAAGTGGGATTGACTGCTGAGAGAGCAAGCACGTTTGGCGCGACTCGGGCGCGAACCCGCGACCCTCAGATTACGAAGCGCACACCTTAACGCGCTAGGCCATGCCAGGCTTCTGTAGTTTATCTATTTTTCATGGTTCCATATACCAAATATGTCTTCGATTTATCTGTACCACACTTTTGGAGTTAAACCTGTGGTGATTTTACATATGTCAGTGGTTTTTGTTCCTAGTGTATGCTAGAATGATATTTTAAATGTGACTGCCGTTCTGTTACCCATTGTATCTCCCCCCTTTTTGTTTATACAAAGTGTTTTTGAATTTGAAATAGCTGTAGGACAAGATAAAATTAAGCTTTATGCTGCTTGTTTCTAAGATGATTTATTTTGAAAAAAAAATTAAGTGAAGATATGAAATTAATAACGCCATATATGCCTCCGTCTACAGATATGGATGAGTACAAGTCGATTATGTCTAAAGTAAATAAGATGGAGTCGTCGCTTATTATTGGTGTTGAAAAACGTATGTTTTCTTATTGTTCCTTTGTGTTTTATAAGTGTGTTACTGAAACTTTAAATAAGGTTTCAACAAATGAGCCAATAATCGCAATAATATTTGTGTTTCAAGTTTTTAGGGACTCCGTATAGTTCCGGTTTTAATTCTGTATTCTTTTCCAGAAAAAAATATCTTGTTCAAGATGCTTGAGTATGTTTTCAACCTCTTCTTCAACAATATTGGTTGGATTTTCGGTTAAAATTACATAGGTAGATGTATCTTAAAGGTGTTCTTCTATTTTAACGTAAGTAAATCTTTGTAATTAAGAGTACCAAATATTTATCTTTTTCGAATTTCCGTATGAGTAAAGTGTTGTATGTTTGGGATTCTTTTACAACAATTTTTTCTGCTGGTGAGATGCTATCTTTCATTCATGATTTTATATGCAATATCAATATTTTCTTTTATTGTTGTAGAAAGATCTTTTTTATCCTGTGCCCGTTGATGTTTTGGTGGTTAATATTTCTTTGAGTCAAATGAATGATTGCTGGTTAGAAGGTAATTCCGGTTATCTTTTTAATGACTTTTATCTTTTATGGACTTTTATTTAGTAATGGATGGACTAACATCGTTCAAAGTATTTTCAGAGGTTTCAATCGTGTCTTTAATAAATTTTGAAAGCTGTTTTGAGGCGTTTAATTTTCTTTAGTTTGGTGACATTGGTTCCAGTAGATACTGTATATAGCCTTTTCAAGCAATGTCAAAATTTCTATACAAATGTTATCTGTTGCTTTTTTTCATAAGGCAATGTTTGGATCTTTCGTTAGAATTAGCATAACGTTGACCTGAATATTTAGATCATTTTCTTTGGAAAGCTATTAAAGCATCTTTTCGTAACTGTTCAACAATGTTTTACTTTTCATTATAACCACAACTGATAGCCTACATTTGTAACTTATTTGACACACGAACAGTTTCGTCAATCTCTTCCTTGCCGTTGCGACGTTAAGTCAGGTTTGGAACTACGGATCTGTTATTTTTTTCTATCATAAATCTATATTGTTCTAATAATTTCTGATAATGTGTTTTTATGGCAAATGTTTTTTTTTTTAATTTCTCACGAAGTTACTCGAGAGTTATTTGTGCTAACCGTCCCTAATTTAGCAGTGTAAGACTAAAGGGAAAGCAGCTAGTCATCACCACTCACCGCCAACTCTTGGGCTACTCTTTTACCAATGAATAGTGGGATTGACTGTAACATTATAACGCCCCAACGGCTGAAAAGGCGAGCATGTTTGGTGCGACCGGATTCGAACCCGCGACCCTAGGATTACGAATTGAACGCCTTAACACACCAGGTCATGACGGACCGTATGGCAGATTGAATCTATAACGTCTCGTAATACGTTTTAAAAAATCAAAAGGCGTTTGTTACTTTCTCTTTTCGAAGTTTCATTATATACATGTAAGTGGTTGGATGAGATATTTGATTCCTATTCGTATATTGCTGTTTTTGTGCACTGTTGTAGAAAGCATGCTGTTTAAATCTGTTTTTACCATTTTTTTGTTGGAAGTAAAATAAGTTAACAAGTTTTCATATCATTAAGCTTTTGTATCAGTTAGCCACAATGAGGTTGCAGTGGCGAAACGTCGTTGAAATATATATTTTTTCAATTATTATCTTGAAAGGAATGATAAATTTTGCTATAGGTTTGTAACGCTAAAGATAAGCACAGTGTTTAGACTTTGTACACATAGTTTTCAGAAACAGTCATGCAATATGTTTGTAGCCTGACTTTCAGGATCAGGACCTAGTTAATATCTTCTTACATATGATGAATGGCATTATAAGGAATTACTAGTTTTTACAGTGTAGTGGTAAAACGGGCTTATTCTTTTTTTCTTTGCTACAGTCTTTTGTAACATCCTGGACAGACTGTACTCCTTGTGTTCTACTTTAATGACGTCCTAGTTAGTGTAATTCTTTTACTTTTGGCTATTCATTTTATAAAAATATCGATTCACAATTCTTTTTGATCTGGTCTCTATCTTCTCTAATATCCTTGATATATAATGCTTTCTGTTCTGGTGTTAACGTACACCTGGATATACAATACTACTCATTTTGTTCCATGCCATTCTAGATGTGCATATTCCTTGTTTTGGTTATTATTTTATTGGGATTCCTTGAAACTCAATACTTCTTGTTTTGTATATAATCTCAAGTTTTTGAAACTAATTAGTGATGTCGAGAAAACCCACTTTTAGAGAAAAATATACACGTAAAAACGATTCTTTTGGGTTAAAAAAATTGTTTACGTAGAGGAGCGAACAACGTTTCGACCTTCTTCGGCCATCATCAGGTTCACAAAAAAATGAAAGAGGTAACTAACCGGAAGCTTGACCACATGTTTGAAAGGGGTTGTGTAACTGAGTGTCGAAATGTAGAGGGCGTGCTTAGATGTTGGAATACATAATTTTATATTATTTATTTTATTATTATTATTTATTATATTATTTTTAATATAATAAACACACATGTGTTTGCAAAGTAATCAAATCCTGCACCCCAGAAAGGAATTTTACTGTAATGTTTCACCGAGTAGAGATGTTAATATTCATTGCTACTATTACTTTGAAGTTTATGTTTTATACTCAGAAGTCAAGCCACGAGAAAAGATAAATGCTACAGAAAATTGCTGCAATCGGTAACTTGTTAGCTGCAACTGAAACTGTTCATTGGTATATCAACAGGATCAAGATGTACAATGCATTGTTCATGCTTTTCTTGCACAGCGTTTGGTGCTGCACTAGCAGAAGTCACAAATAACTAGATAAAAACCAAAAGAATTACTGTTAGATAATGTTTCTTGGATTACCTGAAAACTTTCATTTATAAAAGTATAGAAAAATATATCTTACTTTTCAACACGTTATAAGATAGCAAACGGTGGTCCTAGCAATTACAAATGATCTTTGTTAAACTAATGGCATACAATGGATCATGTATAATATTATATACATTGTTTAATTCAGTAGAGGTCAAATTAGTTCAAGGTGCTAACATTCAACTTTTGCAAGCCTCCCGCTGGTATAGCGATAAGTCTACGGATTTACAACGCTGAGATTAGGGGTTCGATTCCCCTCTATGGGTTCAGCAGATAGCCCGATGTAGCTTTGCTATAAGAAAATACACACACAAACACACACTTTTTGAAGATTATAATTGGTTTAGTGATTACCTTTGATTGTAACCGACGAATGTGACCTAGCTATTCAAGATTTACATCCTGTTGCTTAGAAATAAAAACACGCCCCGTCCTTTGGGATCACTGGCACATTTGAAAGTGATGTTCAAATCTTAATATTCGATTAGAGTAGCCCGCTGTACTGGCGTTATGCTCAGAGACCTGTACCTCTTCCTAGTGTTTGATATATAACTTTAATAATTCAAAATCCATCTACGAGCCTTTGATTAAAAATGTTCAAAGTATTCATCAGTATTCATCAAAGTAACAGAGAAGATGTAATAATATGAAAAGTAAAAGACATCCGACTTATTGTTGTTGGTATATTCACATTGATAATACTGGCAATAAACGTATTTTGTTTTCTTACTGTGATCCTCCAAAAGATTTAGCTGCATGACGCCTTTAGCTCAAGGTGTTTTGTCAAGTTATTTTTCTTCATTCTTTCAGTTGTAAATAGGGATCGCTATCAGAGATAGTTCTTGTATAGCTTTTGTTTATTTACTGAAACGTCATTTATCAAAATTCTTCATAAAACACAAATATAAACATTGTTATAGCTTTCCTAAATGTTTAAAAAAACTCCTGTATCAGAACAATACATTAGAACAGATCATCTGACGAACTTTAGCCGACGTTATGCATGTTAATTTGTCCCACATACACATCTTTATATGATCACAAAATTCATAACATATGTACATGTTTGATGACTCACGTTCCCATTCCATGTGACTGACAGTCACGTGTGATTATGTGCCAGCAAGAATTTCAATAGATGCGTGTATCAAGGAAAAGGAGACTACAGCGAAACTTAGGTACCCGTCTGTAGAAACGTAAAACAGTAAGATCAATAAACAAGGAGTAGCGTCACAGCTTTCCTTCTTTTTCAATGAAAGAACGAATTGGGAGAAAACGAAACTGCTCCCACGCTAGGTGGTTTTTTATGGAATTTGTATACCTTTACATTCACGTACCGATTCCGTCTTCTTCAATCTTCTGCATACGAAATTCTTATCACTTGTTAATGGTCTGTGTTTCTTATGTTAAACTAAACGATATTGGGTGAATAAGACAAACCAATTTTACATGCGAAACTTGTTGGTTTTTAATTACCTCTCGCAAGTATACATAATAATTCTAACTAAGATTACCTGTCAAACATAACAACAATTGATTATGCACTGATCTGGAGAAATCAGGGGAAGAGAATCTTCTAAATTAGAATCTAAAGGAAAATGAGAAATGAGGCTAATAACTGAATGATAGAGAAAATCATCATTCCACACGTTCCGTATGTTTTTTTTTAAAGAAACCAAAAACAAAGTTTAATTTGTTTTTAAATAAGATACAAGTGGTTTATATGCATTCATAAAAATATCCAGTTTCAAGATAACTGTTTGAATTATTACGTGATATTAAGTGTTTATTATTTGCCCCCCAGTGGCTCAGTGGTATGTCTGCGGACTTACACGCTAAAATCCGGGTTTCGATACCCGTGGTGGGCAGAGCACAGATAGCTTTATGCTTAATTCAAAAACAAGCTTGTTGTTTACTATTTATATAGTTCGAACATTAATCTTATTCCTCCATGATCTGAAAGAAACTGTCTACATCCTTACGTTAATTTAAAAGTTTTGAAACACAACCAAGGCACCCACGAAATACACAATTATATGTCGCAGAGCTCGTGATTCCTTGTCTTTTCTTCTTATGTTCTCCGCCCACCACATACGCTAATCCTCAGGCGTACTTATCGATCAGTAACTTAAATGGCACAGCACTTCAGCTTTTGTAGTTGGTAAACTTAACCTATTCTTTGTAAATCTATGCCTTTTACTCAGTTTAACGCTGTAAAAATTCGACAGTTATTGGATAACTTGTTGAATAATCTGTAGATTCTAAATGTAAACTGTACCTTGTTTGAGTTTTGTTGTTTTATGAGAATCACCAAACAATTATGTTACAGTAATTACTGATATAAAGCACTAGCTTCCTCACCCACCACGCCGGATCAGCGATAAGTCTGAAGGTTTATAATGCCAAAAATCAGGTTTCAATCACGGCGGTGGGCGTAACACATAAGCCATTATGTAGCTTTGTGCTTAGCAGGAAACAAACTACAAGGTATCATATTCATGTGAAGCTTGTATCGTGCTGTCATAAAATTTATTACGGTCTTTACTTTTAATATATGTAACGTACATAAAAATTAAAACAAAAATTTTGTACTTAATACTTTAACGTTTTTGAACATTTTCTTACGTATTTTATATTATCAATAACAGTCAATCAAAACGCCTTCTGGTGACTAATCAGTAAGTTAAAGAGCTTATAATGCTAAAAATTGGGCTTCGATAGCTACAGTGGGCACAACACGGATAGTCTATTGTGTAACATTGTGCTTAATAATAAACAAACAATTAACTACAGCGGGAGAGACATTAAGATCATATGCGTATATTCACTGATTAACTTATAATGACATCGTGTCCTGGTTACATGGCCGAATACAATATCCAGAAGTCGTAATTTTCAGAGATAAAATTTCAAACTGTTACAGAAAACAAAACCTGAGAGACCAAGCAGTGCAAGTTAATTGTCAAATGAATTTGTAATTATTATCCAGTATTAAAAACTTACACTTGAAACTTATGACATCATTACGCAAAACTGATACTAGGAAACAACTTTCCAGAAGAGGATAAAACACGAAAAGAACTTTTATGCAACATATTTCAGGACTAAGTGCTCCTCCATCCTCATACCCCCCTTACCCCCGATATAAAAGTGTTGAAACCCATAAGCTGCTCATCAAAGCCAAGAATGAGGTACGGCTTCATCCATTTTTATAACCATTGCAACTGAGATGAAGAATAGTGGAAAAAAGTGTCATATACAGTCATCATTTCTGCTACTAATAGTTTGCTGTGAATGAAAAAACTGAGTTTAAGACAGCATGAAGTTCACTTTCAACATGCTTTGAATGAAAAGCTGTGAGTCTGTTTTAAATGGTTTAGATTTGGCGCACTGATAATAGATAGTTTGCCACGAGTGCCTTGTGACATCCTGGAATATGATAAGGTACCAGAAATGATCAACTTGTATTGTAAGGATGTTAGTTTTCATGGAATGATAATAAGCCATGTTGAACTACGTGTCATGTTCAGCAGCAGTTTGAGGTAAATAACCTCCTTACACTTTAAAATAATTTACAAAATAATGCGAGTCATTTACGTTGCGTGTGTACCATTAAAATGTAGGTTCTGGTTAGAATTTAGTAAGACTACAATTTGGGAACAGGATGTTATCGTGCTTTTCTAATACATTTCAACATATATGTATACACAGTAAAACCTGTCTAAGGCGGAATCACACGGGATCGAGTGAAATTTCCGGCTTAGACATAGTGAAGATGCATTTCTTTAATTATATATAATTTTTGAGCGGAACGTTATACTTTCTTTACTCAAGGGAAGTAAGATGTTTGTGAATAAAGTTATTATACTGTTTATGTTATATTTATTAGAATAAGCAAAGAAACAGACATTCAAAATATACATAAGTACACAAAATCTTAATCAAATTTATTTGAATAAAGTGTCCAATTTCAACTGTGTGGTTTTTTAATGGGCTTTTTATTGCGATTAAAAGAGAACGCAAATTCTACGGTCTTTTCATGAAGTTCACTTTTTTCATACTGTTTAATAGCGTTAATACAACTTAACACTTGCGATGACGAAGGAATTTTTATTTCCTTACTATTTTTTTCCATTTTGTTCATTTAAAACTCTCACACTGTTATCATTTTGCGATTCTATTATATATATTTTAAATCAATATCATCAGTTTCTGTTAAAACATTCTTGTCAACGTTCACAAAACTTTCCGCGTTCACAGAATCATCTGCATCAATCTTCTCAATCAGAGTTTGGATTTCACTGGAATCATCATAACAAACAACTTGTCCACAAAGTTAGCCATTATCAAGAATAAATCACAGTTTCGGAAGCACTTTATTACATATTCATCTTATACGCATTTGACTGAATGACTTAAAAATGCAATTGCATCTAACACGTCAATTTTCATGGTCATTTTAGATGCTCTCTTACAGCCGTCCATGTTCACAATAAAATGCTGAAACATCAATTTTGTGTATTACAATTATATACACTGTATAATTCCATTATCTAGTGGCTGTAGAACTGATGTTGTATATGGAGGTAGAAAGACTAAACGAACATTTGAAAGTTAAAATTTTGGGTGTCAAGTTGCATTATCTAGAAAAAGCTGAATATTCCTATTTTCTTGTTCCATTCTTCTGATTAACTTGTTCAAAAATTCCTCGAATATAGCACTTGCCATCCAAGCTTTATTATTCACTTTCCATTACACAGGAAGTTGATTCTTCCTTAAATATTTGAAACAGCGCGAATTTTCACTTTTACCTATTACTCTTTCTAACTTTTCCCTAAATTTTAAAATTAGAGAAGATAAGAATTTATTTTTTTGTTAGAATTATTTGAAGAGTAGAATTTTGCACTTAGAAGACAAATACCGTATTTTCCGCCTAATGAGCCGAATTTCTAGCCCTAAATTTTGGACCTGATTTTTGGGGGTCGGCTTATTGGCCGATCACCAGCTTTGGACCAAAAATACCGAAGACCAAACTCGGCCCCAAAATCATACCTTTGATCTCAGTTACGGCAGAGTTATTTCAGTTGAATAAATTTTATTTATTGATAGAAAAAAGTCTATACATTACGAACGACATGTATTCATAGAAATAACAAAATTCATAAAAAAATACACACTTTAATCTCAGAAATTTATTAAAATCCATCAAATTCATCATTTTCATCGTCGGAAGCACCAAATAATAGATTCCAATCATCGGCAGAGACCTGGTCGTCGTACGGGTCATTCTCTGGTGTTATTAGCTTAGTGAGTGGAATGTTGTCTTCCTCGTCGTCGTCCAGCCACAACATATCATGTTCCGTTCCATCCATTGCATTTGAGATGCTGCATTTTTTAAATAACTTCTCTACGGTTTCCGCACTAATATCGTTCCACGATTTCACGACCCACTCACAGACGGTAGCGAGTGATGCAGCGCGCATATTTCCTGCAGCAGTAAAACTTTGATTGCCGGAAACCATCCACTCATTCCAGCATTGGCGGAGCCTGTCTTTAAAAGGTTTATTTAAACACACATCTAAGGGCTGTATCACGGATGTCAGCCCGCCGGGAATAACTGCAATATCGGTATTGCATCTTTTAATCGCGGCTTTAACGTTTTCATACAGGTGGGACTTAAACATATCCCAAACGAGCAGAGATCTAGATTTCATCAGTCCGCCAGGCCTCGGCTTATTGGGCGGTAATAAGCAAAAAACCCCCATTTTCGGAGCTGAAAATTGGCCTCGGCTTATTAACCGGAAAATACGGTATATTTCTACAAGTTATGAATCTAATTTAACTGCAAAAAATGTTTGTTTTCTTATAGCAAAGAGTGTATGTTTTTTATAGCAAGATCACATCGGGCTATCTGCTGAGCCCACCGAAGGGAATCGATTCCCTGATTTTAGTGTTGTAAATCCGTAGACTTACCGCTGTACTAGCGGGGGGCTATAGCAAAGCCACATTGGGCTACCTGCTGAGCCCACCAAAAAGAATCGAACTTCTGATTTTAGCCTTGTAAATCTGTAGACTTATCGCTGTACTAGCGGTGTGCAACTGTAAGAATAATGACGGCAGAAAAAAGAACAGAATATATTTAACCACTACGTACCGTTACAAAATGTCCGATAATTTATTAATATTTAAAGACATTATTAATTAAACAAGAATTTATTGATATTTAGAGAAATTATTAATTAAATAAGAAATTAATATTTAATCAAAGACATTTTTTTTGCCCAATCCTACTTGTTGAAAGATGAGGAAGATGAAAGATAGTTTTCCGTCCGAGTTACACAGGGTCCGCCATATTGTTGTTGTTGTTTAGAATTAAGCACAAAGCTGCATAATGGGCTATCTGTGCTCTGCCCACCACGGGAATCGAAACCCGGATTTTAGCGTGTAAGTCCGCAGACATACCGCTGAGCCACTGGTGGACATTCCGCCATATAGAGAGCTTTTATGAGAGAAATCTTAAGAAAATACTGCAAAATGTTGATATTTCTGACTTCTACAGATTTCCATTCTATTTAGATTATGGCTTAGACAGGTTTTACTATATTAAAAAAAACATGTTGAACGAAAGTTGGTGAGTTTCATTATATTCTTACGTTTATGTAAAAATTGTAAAGTTATTTTTTTGGAAAATGTCTCAAAGCATAGGTGTTAGAGCTGAAAGGATAATAAAATCTGATAATAAGTTACCTGTGTTATCAGTTGTTTTACAATGCTTTAATATAACAGTTTTCAGAGGCTGAATAAAACCGTAAACATCAATCACTGGTGTTTGATTAAAGTACAACACTGCATTCTTTGTATCTCATTAATACTTATGCAACAAAGAGCATAACATCCTACATCATATGGAATATTATCATATGCAAAACATGGATGCACTTTGCATGGTCCAAGAAAGTGTTCTTTTTCAAGAGTAGATAAAACCCAAATAAAAAGTAACAAATATTTTAAATTATTGCTTTTGAAGCTCATAAGTCATGCTGTGTTGTGGCTCACGGAATGCATAATTCGTCACATAATTCACGGCATGTACACGTTTTACTGACGTTACGACAGTACAAACTGCACCGTTAAACCTCTCTTATGTGACGTCATTTTATTGTATTCTGACAAACGGACAACAAACTACTACAGAATGGTGGGAGTGGTTAAAACAGGTGATCCATCCAGGTGGCCTTTGGCCACATTTCTAAGAAGTAATAGTCACAGAAATATAGACTTGTAGTAAAATAAATATATTTTTACGAAACTTTTCACTTAGAAGAAAGTTATTTGCTTTTGACCAGGATTAAAAAACAGTAAGTAGACTGCATGGGATCATTCAATGCAGTGTTAAAATAGCAAATTCAAACTTTCCAAATACTGTTAAAGGGAAATAACAGCAGTATTCTCAAAAGAAATTACAAAATTAAACGACGTCAGTGGTTAAAACGATACAGTTTCATATACTAAACACAATTCATAGAATGGAAGATACTTGTTCCGTTGAATATTCTAGAAGTAATTATACCCCTACCAAAGAAAACAAAACAAACACCAACACATTTATATACAATAGTATAAAACATATAGTTTATTAACAGAATTTCAAAGTTATATATTCTAGTAAAAACAAAGCCCGAAAGCCAAGGAGGAATTCAACTAACATTGTATTTAAACTACCAGTCTCATACTGGCTTAAATACACACGTCTTGTGTTAACAATTTTTTTTTTTAAAGTCTAAAATTACACAGTAGACTATTAACGTTTTGATGCCTACGAGGAATTGAGATCCTGATTTTTGGTAGGCGCAATCAATAGATGAAATTCATCGCTATCTGAATTTATATATTTTTAAAACTCCAATTAAAACTGTCAGTCCATGTGTTTGTTCTTGAAACTAAGGTGGTGATCTATGTATTATTCTCAAAAATTCATAATAATTTTGATGCTGTTTTGGTTTTAAGAATTTATAAGGGAACATTTTCATTCATGCGACTGTCATCAAAATAGTTAACTGTAATCAAATATATCGTTGTAAATAACTTTAAACTGTAACTTTTCCCACAAATTAGTAAACCTAGGAGAGTTAGTTATCGTTTTCTTTTTGGTGCAGAGCTACAAAATGTCCTATTTGGGCTTTGTCTACCGTGGGAAATGGAACTACAGATCTTTGCGTTTTTAGTTCCTAAACTTAACACTGACCCGTTGGAAAACGCACAAGAGAGTAAGTTTTTTTGTTTTTAAACGCAAAGCTACAAAATTGGCTATCTGTACTGTGCTCACCTCTGGTATTGAAGCCCGACCTTAAGCAATATAAGGCCTCAGATTTAATCTTAAGTTAAATGAGAGGCACGTCCAGGAGATAAAAATATACACGGGAAAGGCCTGAATTTTTTTTTTTCACAGTGTATAAGTATGACTTATGACTGTAGTTCAAGATATCCGAATTCGTTTCTAATATATTAATTATTTCTCTTCGCATTTCCGCTTCCGTTCAGTAAAGAATGAACTGAACTTGAACTTACTTAATTTTTTTTCTAATTTTGAAATCTAGTAAGAATCTAGTTTCATTTAGTTATTAATATTAAGACCTACCATTAAAAATAGATTGTTGTTGTTTGTCATTAAGAACAAAGCTGTAGAAAGGGCTATCTGTGCTTTGTCAATCACGATATCGAAACACATTTTCTAGAAGTACATATCTGCAGACATATGTGCCACTGGGGTCAAAAACTGATGCAGACATATGTGTCACTGGGATCAAAAACTGGAAACTGCTTAGGGCAAAACAGTGTATGAAAAAAATGAGATATACTCTAGCCCTACATTTTTATTTTACATACGGTATTATTCAAATGTAAATTTCAGAGAAATAACATTAGAATTAATAAACTTTTCATATATTTTTAAAACTATGTATCTGTACATAAAACAACAAATGAGTAACAGGTTTATTTTCACATTCAGTTTTTGCCTGTCACAGAGTTGACCAACCTCGATATTTTAAAATATATTTATTACAAGTTTAATGTGACAAAATTTGCGTATCTCAATTAATACTTGTTAATGAACACATAATCTAAACAGTACTCACAGTTTCACTAAGTGCTAGGCGTACCGTGATCCAGTGGTTAGAGTGCTGGACTATGGATCTGGAGGTTCACTGTTCGCATTCCGTTACCATAACAAAACAACGACAACTGCGCTCGGAACCTTGAAGCTTTAAATATATTATAATCGTGACGGTCAAATTCTACTACTGGATCAGACAGTAGCAGCCTGGGAATTGCGATGGATGATGTTGACTATCTGCCTTCCCTCTAGTATATATCTTCAAAATTTAGGACGGCTAGCGCAGTTAGTTATTATGTAGTTTTGTGCAAATTTTGTATTACTAAATAAAGTAATTCTTTACTGTCAATACATTTTCCTAAGTTTAGGTGAAGACTTCTATGACTCTACTGAACCTGGGATACAGTATGCGACAAAGTTTTGAGTTCAATATTCATTTTAAATGAATTAAAAGAGACATGTGGAGAAATGACCATTTCTAGAACTCGTAGAAACTAAAAAAATAACTTGTACAAAAAACGGAAAAGTTACTCCTGAACAACTGAAAATATAATTTATACAGCCCATCAACACTTTGTTTACATAATAATTGTAAGACGCACGCGCAACACAATTTTACAATCACAGAGCACTTAAGTTACACGTGCGCAGTTTGTTCTCTTTGTACAACTTATACTGCGCATATGCAACTTCATATGCAATTTATCTCGCATTTTCTTCGCGTGACGCTCTTTTTCTACGACTAGATACTTCACAGTGGGGAACTGCGATCAATATTTCGTGATGTTAAACAAACCACTACAGTGTAGAGGTAAGTGTCCTTTACGGAACCAAATACCCATTTGTAACATACACACCAACAGGGAATATAAACAATTGTTGTTTTGAATAAAGCACAAAGCTACAGAATGGGCTATCTGTGCTCTGCCCACCACGGGTATTGAAATCCGGATTTTAAGTCCGCAGACATAGCGCTGAGCCACTGGGGGGTGAATATAAACAATGTGAGCCATTAAAACTTTTGTATTCAGGGTCACTGATAACCAGCATATAAGCGTGAAAGTAACCACACAAAGTGGACAATACATCGAATATGGAAAGCATAGGGGAAAAATCAGAAAGATAATTAAATAAGTAAACAAAACATTTATTCAAATGTCTTGTACACCGCATCTATTTCCCAAAATGCATTCAGGCTCCACTTTTTACAGGTGGACTTATACTGGCCGTTGGGTTCAAAGAGATATTTTAAAAAGCCTTTACAGGATAAAGATGATGTTGGTTGTTGTTAAAGCGTAAAGCTACACAGTGGACTATCTGCGCTCTGTCTACCACGATTTTTAGTGTCGTGAGTATGCAGACTTATCGCTTAGCTACTAAGGAGAGAAGACATAGATGTGTAAAATTCCGCGTACTTCCAGATGGAACAAAGAGTCGAGGATTACATATTTACTTCCAGAATTCAAACAAACCATTAATTGTTAAGAATTCAGCGCCAGAGTGGGATTTTAGGACGCTTGATTCGCAATATCACTACCAAATACGATCGTTTTATCAACCCTGTATTTCTTATAATGTGCCAGTCAATTCAACTATTCGTTGGTAAAAGAGAAGCTCGAGAGTTAGCGGTGGATGGTGTTGATTAGTCACATTCCCTCAAGTTTATCGCTACTAAATTAGGGACTAGCTTTCGGTTTGTTTTTATTTAACGAAATTTAACGAACAAATCTAGTTAACGTCTATGGTAGAGAAAACAATTCAAACTTAGTCAAAATCGTCCATGTACCTGAACCATCCCTTGAGACGGACTCGACTCTCCGTAGTGGTATCATACACAAGATTTAACGTTTCTAGCCGATGGCATTGTTTAAGCTTTCACTTTTGACATTTGGCTAGCTAGAATGTTACACTACATGCAGAAACCTACATAAAACATCTATTCAGTGTCACCTGACTAAAGACAATCTAAAGCAGTTAAAAGTTGAAATATCATCAGGGTACAGGTATATAATTGACCGTACTTTAATTGTCAGTAAACAATTAACTTGATTTCCCTGAAATGACTCGTCTGACTTTTTGTTATGCTATCAACCTGATGAGAGACAGAGTATAATAAGTGCTGTGTATCTGAGATAGGCTCGTAGATATGAAAGTCTGTGGCTTACAGTTTTTCCTATTGATTAGTTTTCCGGTGGGACAAACAATCCGAGATTCCATTACCTGCCATGGACACAACAGATAATCCAGAGTGGCTTTGCTTTAATACAAACAAACACCCCTCTCAGTTACTAATATATACATTGCTGAAAACTGACTTCTTAAAGTACGTATTTCCACGTGTTACCCCACACATAGTGTAGCTGTCTTTCTTTCTTTTGGGTGTTATTGTGAATGAGTAAATTTTTAATTAGTGTTAAACATCTCAATGTAATGTTATGTGGGAATATTTTACAGTGTATAGTAACCTTTCATTTAACTACTAGTTGACCAGTAATGACATTAATTACTAGATTTTTGATGCGTAGATTTTTGTTTGCTCTTAAGCGCAGAGCTACACAATGAGTACTCACCGTATGTGTCAAAACCCAATGTTTAGTTTTGTAATCTCTTTAAACGTATCCTTGAGTCACTGACGTGAAGGTATTAAAAATACGTAGCTGAACAAAAAGAATGCCACATATTTTACTGTAATAAAAGTCACGAAGAAGCTGATAGTTAAACTCATAAGAAATCTTTACTAGGCTGATGTTTTCATTATGTCTTTTTAGTTATTTTCTTATATCACCTATAAATTTATTAAACCTTCTTTCGTAAATTTTGTTTCAGACGCTGGGTTTCACTGTTATTTCTTTTTTGTTCGTAGTTAAGCACACAGCTACACAATGGGCTATCAGTTTCCTGCCCACCACGGGTATCGAAACCAGGTTTATCGCGTTGTAAGTTCACAGACATACTGTTGTAATAGTGCAAGCCTTTTAAATTTGTTCACTATTTATTTAAACATTTATTCGTACTCAGTAGTTTTGCAGTTGTAGTTTTTAGCTTTTGTTTCCATGATTACTTTGAAAAGTTACTTTAATTAAGGGATTTAACGCAATTAACTTTCCGTTAAATACTTGTATTCATATTTTCCTTTTTTCCCTAATTATCTCACTTGTTTTTCATACTTTTTGTTACCTTGTTATTTATCTTTTTTGTTTTTCTTTGGCCTTTCACAGGATGTCACACTAGCATCCTTTTGTGTTCTGTAAGGGCGATGAACTGTGGTAAACTGTGTTGATAATAGAGATCATGTGATAAATGTTTTTATTTTCTTTTGCACTCTTACTTTACTAATAAAGAATGAAGGCTTACCCCGTGAACTTGGAATGTTTTCAAACTAAAATTTGTCTATCAAATTGCAAGTCTATTTTTATACTTTTTACTTTATAACTTTGAAAATGACTGTAATGATTAAGAGTAAAACCAATCTTTTACCGCGAAAATATCAATATTCCAAAGAACTTGTACAAAATATCCTGGTTTCTATTTTTAAAAAATCAAATATATTTTGGAATATTTGTTTATATTTATGTATCGTGGGTGTAACTCCCTTTTGTATTTTTTTCGAACCCCCAGTTTTCAAGTAAAATTTATTTTATATCATTTTATTGAATACCTTGCATATAATGATTTTTTATTCAAATTCAGTGTATTGAGTTATTTCTTTTAGCCTTTGGCAGTAGTGACTTCGTACACTAGAACACCAACAAATGTTTCTTTTGTTATCTGTTTTGTGTTCTGTAAGTACCATTCAGTTTTGTTCTTTCTTACACCACGTGTCCTCTCTGTTATTTTACTTGTGTGTGTGTGTTTTCTTATAGCAAAGCCACATCGGTTCCATTTTACTTGGTCTAATTCATTACTCTTGTTCTTTAATATACTATGTTGGTCCTAATTGGTACTTGTGCGGATGACAATCTCGGAATACCAGGTGATGATGGTACTATTAATTATCCCCCAGTGGCACAATGGTACGTTTGCGGACTTAAACGCTGGAAACCTGGTTTCCATACTTCTGGCGGGCAGAGTACAAATAATCTTCTGTGTGCTTCGTGCTTAAATACAAACAAACAAACAGTGGCACAGCTACAACTACTATATATACCAGGTGAGTTTTTTTATCGTTGTGGTATTAGGTAACTTTTTTTTATCTATCTAAAGACTTGAAATATTGCAAATCACCAAGATTTGTTGTTTGATTCCTTAAGAATTTTTCTCTTGTGCAAAATGTATGATACAAAGGAAAAGAGTAATCTGATCTGTGGATGAAATTTCTTTACCACGGACCAGATGATGCAACAGTTGCTACTTAACTTGTATGTTTTAGAACCGAGTATCATGGGATATCTTAAAGATAACCAACTCTGGAATTGGGAGGTCATTGAAGCAAAGGTGCATTATAACTTTGACTAGATAGAGAATAGAGTTATCTATCAAACAGAGTACATGGCTTTAAATTGGGTGCCATAAACATCGCTGTGTATAAAGAGTAAAATTGTAAAAAAACGTTTTTTTTTTTTTCACCACACAGTGAAAGGTAAATATTTTATAATTTGTTATAGCCACCTGGTTTCAGTAACACAGTTGCCAGCATTAGGGCTAGGCATTAGCTTTGATGATGGTAGTTTTGTTACCAAATTGGACAGATGTAACTAATACTAAAGTTTACCTTCCATTGTGCCTTAAACAAAACCTCGTTATTTTTTTTATTCTTAATATATAAGCAAATGTACTTGAAAAGAAACTATAGCTAGGTATGATATTGAACTGTGATACTTACAGCATTATAACAACTGTGATAAGGTGGTTGGTAAGTCTGGTAAAAGTAAAGTTTTTGTGAGTCACTTTGGGATTAAAGATTTCATATCATTAATTGATGCTGTACTTGTAATGATAAGTAAGAGGTGGCACTTCAACTAATTTGCAGAGCGTAAAATGTTTGTATTTAGTCCACGACATTGTAAATTAATATTGATTACATTTAAAAAGAATAACTGAGATATTGTATTTATTATTGATTTTATTCTCTCAAAAGTTAGTATTTTTTATTCGCTTAAGCTATTTTGTGTTAGTCGTGCTGAGTATATATAGTTTATGAGTGAAAAAGTATGGTAAACAGTTGGGCAATAACAAATGTAGCTTTTCTGTGCTTAAATGTTATAGTAAACAAATTTACATGCTGTAAACATAAGCAAATGTAGATATTTATGTGTAGTAAACATTCACAACAACACAACAGTCGTAAAGCATAGGTTGTTCAAAAACTCCAAACATCATTACCCGACAAGAATGAACTTAAGGAAGGACTTGGATATTTAGAATGAAAAGGAATATAACGTTAAAATCATAACACAATAGATGGTTATAAAAACAAGAATTTGTCCTGAAAGACTCAAGATATATTTCGGTGTCCTATGACACCATCTTCAGTTGTAAAGGTGAAGGTATGGTTGAGGCTTATATACTCACATAATTACTTACTATCAGTAACGCTACATGGGCTCAAACTATCCCCAGTTACAAAATGTATACCCAGTAGAATACTATGTCTTAGCCTAGACCATCATATTTGTTCAGTACGATGTCTTTTTTTTTCAATAATTTCTCTGATATTTAATTCAGTTTTAAATTATACCTCTTTTATCAACTTAATATTATTCCAATTTATAACCTGAGATGTTTACGTCACAAGTTCTGCTAGCACCGATTAATTTACTTTGTTTTGTTATACCACATTTTTTTTTTTATTTCTTGATCATGAATTTTAGATATCTACACATTTGGCCAATATAAACTCTACCACAGATACTGTTCTATCTTTTATACTAAGATAATTTTAGTCTAGAAATACCACAAGATTCATAAAACATTCAGGTTATGTTCAGAAATAGAAACCACGGTGCCCCCCGCTAGTACAGCGGTATGTCTCCGGATTTACAACGCTAAAATCAGGGGTTCGATACCCCTCGGTGGGATGAGCAGATAGCCCGATGTGGCTTTGCTATAAGAAAAACACACAGAAACCATGGTAAAAGACAAAACGATGGCTCCAAATAATGCTGACAAAGAGTGGCAATGGATTACAGTTGTTTTATTAAATATAGGGTATCATTTGAACGAAAATATTTGTACGAAGAGAAGTAGAATAGGAAAGAAAATAAACGCAAAATAATCTTATTCAACCCTGAAAAGTAAATAACTTTTTTCTTTATTTTTGCTTTGCGTTTTCTAATAATTTCATTATTTCTAATATACATTAATAATAAACAAACAACAATCCAAGAAATGTTTATATATGAAATAAAAGGAAATTCTCAAGAGGCGCAGCACTTGAAATTCTTTTAGGTAGTTTTATAGTAAATTTATCTGTGAGGCCCTGTTATCCTTCTTTTACGTTAGTTATATTTTTGTGCGCAAGCTTTTTAATTTTTGAATTTGGCGAGAAATTACACGAGAAATATTTGCGTTAGCGTTCCATAATTTAGTAGTGTAAGACTTTAGGGAAAACAGCTAATCGTTTCTATCCATCTCCGATTCTTGGATTACCCTTTTACCAGCGAATAATGGGATCGATCATCACATTATAATGTCCATACAGCTGAAAGTTCATCAACAGAAAGTTATAAAGTCATGTAGGCATCTATCTGTTACAAAATCATCAATTTTCTTCCACACTTATGTAAAGGTGAGATTTTTCAAGCTAGTTTAAAAGTTTTTATCTATACTCTTATCGATGAGGCAAAACGTTTAAATATAATGATTTGAATTTAATCTCTTTAATCAACTATCTGTAAAAATTTAAAACATGTCTGAACAAACATTTTTAAATACGAGGGTTATGGTACTGAGATGGAATGTATACCCTTTTAAAACAAATTTACAGATCTGTTTCTTATGCGTAGCATTTGCGTGATAACTCCATCCATACAAACAAATCAGATCCTTATTAGCTGATTCAGTGATCAAGTTCAAAATTAGCTAACTTACTAGCTAGAAGGATGATAGCTGGAGATATAATTAGTTTTAAGAAAATCTAAATAAATAAACAGGTAAAATATTAAGAAAAAACAGACTTTATCCTACACTGATGGTCATGATGTACAGTGTCTTCCAAAAATATTTACCTTCTGCAAAGGTATCATATTTTGTTGCCGTCTTAGGCATGAACTTTCATGGGAGACGTTATGTTTAGACTTTACACAATACCATCCAAAACAAGAGAGCTAAAAACGCTGTTATTATGTAAGTAAATTAGATTTTCAAAGAAAACTAAAATATTTGCAATTGCTTAATCATTCAGCCCCTTTACTAAATAAGTTCAGATCCATAATATTGGTTTGAAAGGTCACAAAATTGACGTAATGGTCTCTTTCACTGTGTTATCAAAACTGTTTAACATGATTTCAATGTAAAAGCAGATAATGATATGACAAACCAATTACGAAGCCCAATGAACTTCCAAACAAGTAAGGGATAATGTGATAAAAAAGCACAGATTAAGAAAAGGGTATAAGAAAAATTCAAAATTGCTAATTAACCCTTTGAATATTGTGAAGTCCATCATTAAAAAGTGGAATATGCTTTATACCAAGCAGTCATTACCGAGATCAAGCATTCCAAACTAAAGAGTCAGGTAAGCAGGAAACTAGTTAGGGATACAAGTGTAAAGCCAACAGTGGCTTTAAAATGTTTGCAAAATTCCATGTCTGAGATGGGAGATGAATGTTCATACGTCGGTAATATCCCAGCCTCGACACAAAGTTGGCCTGTGTAGAGAAGTGGTGAGTTAGACGACGTTAATGAAAAAGAATAATATTGAATCTCGTATGGAGTTTGAGATAAAGTAGGTAAATGATACTACAAACGTATGCAGACGGTTTTGTGGTCAGAGGAGACAAAAATTGAGCTTTTGGTCTAAATTCGAGTCGTTATGCCTGATGCAAGCCCAACACAGCACATCATCTGGTCAACACCATCCTAAGTGTCAAGCACAGTGGTGGCAACATCATGTGTTGGTAATGTTTCTTATCAGCATGGACTGGGAAGATTGTAAAGATTGAAGGAAGATGGGTGGTGCAAAGTACAGATTAATTCCAGAGAAAAACATACTTGAGTTAGCCAAGTAGCTAAAACTGGTCGGAAATGTACATTTCAGCAGAATAGTGACCCGAAGCACAAAGCTAAAGCCACATTGGAATGGTTTCAAAAGACGAAAGTGGCCCAGTTAGAGTCCTGACTTGAATCCAATGAAAATTTTACGGCGAGACTTGTCAGATTTGGAGAAATTTTTTCAAGAAGAACAGGCAAAAATTACACCATTCAAAAAGATTCACAGAAGTAATCGGAGATAGAGGCGCTTCCACTAAGTACAAACTTAGTGGATCGAATATTTATGAAATCTGCAAATTTCATTATATGTATGTGTTTTTTACAGGTTTTGCTGACATTCAACCTCCTTTGCACATAACAGTGTTAAGTTTGATCAATAGAGTTGTGAATAATGTTTGTTTGTTTTTGAATTTCGTACAAAGCTACATGAGGGGTATTTGCGTTAGCCGCCTAATTTTCCAGTATAAAACTAAGGGAAGGCAACTAGTCGTAACCACGCATCTTGGTATTACCAACGAATAGTGGGATTGACCGTCACATTATAATGTCTTCACGGCTGAAGTAGCAAGCATGTATGGTGCAACGGGGATTCAAATCTGCGACCTTCAGATTACAAGTTGAACGTCCTATTTGCCTGACAAGTTGTGAATGAAAACAAATTCATTAACAAAAATATTTACATTATTTGAACTTTATCAACACTTGAAATTACGTGTAGAGGTGAATATTTTTGCAAGACACAGTAGTTTGGTCAAGGAGTGGACTATAATCAGTTGAGCCTCATTTACAAATAACATAGATAATACCGAGCTACAACTAACCAAGTGAAAATAATTATATCTTACTCAAGATTCCTTGAAATTACAAAAACATTATGTTGTGTATTTATTACATTACGTAAAACAAATATTTCTTCTTATTTCTGGAGCCTAAGATTTGTGATTAGACATCTAACTTACTTGACATTGGATGATAAGATTTTAATCACTTACATCTCATGTTTCCTAAAGAGTTGTAGTTACATGGCTTGTAAAACACCCTGTACGAATAGTCAAGTACAAGTTAAGTTTACATGTATGTTATTAAAACAAATAACATCGACATAAATCGGTGTTTCATAATCATTCTTTAGTAATTTTATTCATGCATTGTACAATTATTTTGTTATTTATACCTCAATACTGTCTAGCTTAACGCTATTATTTTGTTTCTTTAATCTGATATTTATATCTTACAGAAGATACTTGATATTAGATACACTTTCAAGATAGACGTGTTCAGCATTAGAACATAAACTCAGTTTAATTTGGCGCCCACTTCCCCAGTGAAAATAAACATTAATCAAAAAGCAGAGAATAACATTCTAAACTCAATATAATTAACCCCCGAATACAAATGAACTGAACTTCAATCAAGACTTACCTAAGAAAACATTTTAGTGAAGATAACTGAGCAGCGTTAACCACTGAACATTAAAATTTACTGAAGTAACTTACGTTGCGTTGTACGGCCTGAAAATGTAATTATTCCAGTCGATTTACGATAATAATGTGATATAAAATAGTAAATTGTTTAACATGGATAATGTAGCATTTAGGTAAGCATTCTTCACACAGTGTTTTTAACGGTAACCTCAAACACAAGTAACACAAATGAAATATATTTATCAGTGCAGAAATCTGATAATAAATCTGTTGATTTTTAACACTGTTATCAGCCGTAATGTCAATTATTATAAATGAAATTGAAGGCAAAAACAGAAACTAGCGGCACCAGTATGTTTACATCTTTCAACTTCTTTTCTTAACTTATAAAAGTTTGTTTGTTTGTTTTGGAATTTCGCACAAAGCTACTCGAGGGCTATCTGTGCTAGCCGTCCCTAATTTAGCAGTGTAAGACTAGAGGGAAGGCAGCTAGTGATCACCACCCACCACCAACTCTTGGGCTAGTCTTTTATCGACGAATAGTGGAATTGATCGTAACATTATAACGCTCCCACGGCTGGGAGGGCGAGCATGTTTGGCGCGACTCGGACGTGAACCCGCGACCCTCAGATTACGAAGCGCACGCCTTAACGCGCTTGGCCATGCAAGGCCTAATTTATAAAAGTGTAGATTTTATAGGTATCAGAAAGGAAATAATATGTTACCTGAAAATAAAATTAGCACAGTAGCACAGTGGTATGTCTGCGGGCTTAAAACGTAAGTAACGAGGTTTTGATACCCGCGATGATTCGAGCTCATTCTATAGGATTGTACTTAATTACAACCAACCAAAAAGCTGCAAATTAATGTTTTCTAACGACTTTTTAAAAATATTTTTTTTAAATTTCGCACAAAGCTACTCAAGAGCTATCTGTACTAGCTGTTCCTAATTTAGCAGTTTAAGACTAGAGGGAAGGCAACTAGTCATCACCACCCACGGCTGAAAGGGCGAGCATGTTTGATAAAACCGGGATTCGAACCCGCGACCCTCAGATTACGATTCGAGTGCCTCAGCTACCTAGCCAAAAAGAATAGAGGATATTTTTTTAAAGATGGTGAGATATCAGTAATTTCTTTATTTTTAGATTCTGGATCTGATTAAGTATATCAGAATGTAAAAGATTATTGAAAGGTTTATTTACTATTAAGCGCAAAGCTACACACTGGGATATATATACCACCTACCACAGGGACCTAATTCTTACTTTTAACGTTAGAGGCTATCAAGTTCATAACTGAGCCGTCGAAAAATATTCGAAGAACATGACTGTAAAAATTTCTTTGTTGCTGTAACTCGTAACCTATATCTTTAACTAGAAATGAAGTTTTATGCGTTATTTTGCAATACAAAAATTTCGAACTCTGAATGACCATGTAAGAATTATTTCATTATCAGAAATACATATTAAATTTTTCACTTGATTACTTTTTAAAAGTTAAAAAATATTCATGTTATGTGTTATTAATTTTAGTGCTCAGTATTGTCCATAATTTACTTTGTATAAGTGTGAATAAATTAAACTTCTGTGAAATTCAGAAGTTCTTTATAAAAGTTGTTTCATTTGCTAGACGGTTCGGCTTTACATCTTCACACTTTCTGTAATGAATTCCATCACTCAAATTAAGAAAGCTATGCAGTTACGGTGTGAACATCTTTTCTAAGACTTGTTCTAAGTCAAGAACAGTTACAGCTTTTCAACCACGATATTTTCGCCATACTCATTGTCCACGATATGTTTCGCTCAATCCAGAGCTTATCAGGCAGGCGGGAACACAAAGATTGACGCAATCATTTTGTGACAAGTGTAATTAATTCGAACCATTTTTCGGCCTTCACACCATAACAGTTGTTGTGAAAATGCCTAAAATAAAAAAGTGCTCTGATTACCACTGTATTTTGTGTCCAAGACGGCTTGATGAATTTTAGAATAAACAGAACGCGTTATCGGCAACAGATATGGAGAACATAATGTGGTTGAAATACTTTTATTACACACTTCTTCTTCTTGAAAATCCCTAAGGGATTCGATAAGAAATGCTAAAATATGGTAAGCCTAACGATATAGTCTTATGAAATGTATATTCAATTACGACCATTGTATTTGAATAATTAAATCACGTACGAGAGTTTATCTTGCATTGATCATTTTTATTATAACAATGCTTTGTAAGCGATATTCTTATATAAAAAAACAAAAACTTACATAGTAAAAGTTAATCTTATGCGGGAACATTAAATACAATTGAAAACGCCAAGCAAGTTGTACTTAAGTAATAACCTGTACGAAATTTGTAAAATTAAAAAGACAGGACATCGTTTGTATTTAATTTACGCTCTTCTATCAAGCCATCCCATAAGTAACGTCCAAAAATTTAATACAGAAAATGTACCATTATTCCTGTTCTTATAGAAGGCTTTAATGACTAAAATATGTAGTAGGACGTGTATAAAAATGTTCAGACAAATTAAAGAAACTAACCAAACTCCACTTTTTCAGATCATTAATCAAATAAACCCTTATGAAGTTGGATGTGTCTGAGGAGCACATTAAGCACATAATGTTTTATGAGTTTGAAAAGGTAATATTGCAGCAGAAACTACACGAAACTTTCAAGGTGTTTGTAGTGCGGAGTCTCTCAATGAAAGAAAATGTCGAAGGATACCATGAACCTTCTGAGAATATCGAGAAAAACAGAACCATACGGTACAAATGTTCTCCAGCAACATGGGTGATACGGTACGTTAGGAGAGAATTACCTGAATAAACAGTTAATAACAGTTACACGAAGCAGTGAAAATGACCGATCTCTAAGCTAAAATCATACAGACCAGGAGTGAATTTAAAATCTCACAAGATTCGACGATTTTTGAAATCGAAAAACAAGGAATCATACAAAAATATGAACAATTAACGTACAAATAAAGTGTATGAAATTTTTTTTCAATCAAAAACTTACTCAGTTGGAATAAATATATTAAAATCTCCTGCATATGGTTCCCCTTTACTATGAAAACTATTCTTTCTCTATATAACGATAAAGCTTATGCTATATTGCTTACGTATGTGCTACGAACTTTGTAATATTAATAACAATAACAAGAGTCATCAGGTATAACACTGATAGAGTTTGTTACAGTAAATTTGTACTCTTAATGAAGGTGTAAAGCTGGAAGTTAAAGTAAATAAAATACTTTTGAAAGTTCTCTGGAATTCACGGTAATTTCATTTATTTATAATTATTCGCTATTAACCTACCTGTCTGTGAAGTCCATTAGAAAATGATATCTTTATCATAGGTTGTATATGATACACACACACAAAGAAACAATGAAATAAGATCCTATATAACTTATCTAACAATGTTAAAAATTTGATACTGACGTCACTCGAATAAATGTATTACAATTTGCTGTATCTTATGATTTTCCAACTTTCACTCGGTTTCTTTTTACAATAATGAAATTTAATTAGAGCAGGTTTTCAACATAAAGACATGAGAGGTTTTATTTCATATGTACACATACCAGCAAAATATTCCTAAAAGAAAAAAAACAGTGACGTAATTTTATGTTTCTAGTTACATAAATTATTATTACTTTGATGTTTATTGTCTACACTGACTGTAGATTTAATAAATATTATGTATTTATTGTGCATTCTATTGTTTCAATATTCAACTTTTCAAAATAGTTGAAGCAAATGTAAAAAATTATTGTGGTTTTGATACACTTTTTGGAATTAAAAAAATAATCTTTCAAATGGAGTAACAAATTAAAAGTAAAATGCTTTTTCCCATACTGAAAAAAAAATTTAGTTGTATATTTCATAAATTATTGAATAAGTGAAAAACGTATGCCACACGAAATAAAATAATGCAAAACCATCTTAGATTGTTTTGTTTTGGAATTTCGCACAAAGCTACTCGAGGGCTATCTGTGTTAGCCGTCCCTAATTTAGCAGTGTAAGAGTAGAGGGAAGGCAGCTAGTCATCACCACCCACCACCAACTGTTGGGCTACTCTTTTCCCAACAAAAAGTGGGATTAAACGTCACATTATAACATCCCCACGGCTGGGAGGGCGAGCATGTTTAGCGCGACTCGGATGCGAACCCGCGACCCTCAGATTACGAGAGCATGCCTTAACGCGCTCGGCCATGCCAGGCCTTACCATCTTAGAGATCATCTAAAATTTACAGTTAGTCAAAGTATCCCGACAGAATATTAATTTTGAGAGAACATTATAAGTTAATAGTTACTTTATTGTTAAGCGCAAAGCCATGAAATGAGCTACCTGTGTACTGCCCGACACAGGTATCGAAACAGAATATTCAACGTTATATGTTCACAAGCTTGTTGCTGAGCCACCAGGGACAGAAGGGGGTGTGTACGTTTGTAATATGATATAGATAATCCTCCCCATAAAGTTTCTGAATTCGAGTAGTTGGTTTATAGAATAACTCAGGACATCCTTTCTATAAAGCTTCGGGATTCGGGTTGTAAGTTTACAGCAGAAACCAGGGAATAATCAATACAAAGCTTACCAGTTCATGCTGCAAATTTGTAAAATAACTCCGGTAATCTTCTATATAAAGCTTTTGATTACACATTTTAGTTTTATATAACTGCTTACGTAATGCTCGCCATTAGACTTCTAAATTTCAGTTGTAAGTTTACAGAATGACTCAGATAATCTCGCTTTAAAGCTATGGAACTACGGATGTAAGTTTATAGAATTACTCAGGTAATAAACATTATCAAGCTTCGAATTCACTTTGAAAATTTGTAGAATGACTCGAGTAATCCTCTAAAGAAAGTTTCCGAATTTATTTTACGTTTATAGAGTGCTTCGGATGACCCTCTCTATTAAGCTTTAGAAACTGTAATTTGAGTTTATCTAATTAGTCACATAATCTCTTTCAAGATACTTTTGAATTCTGGTTGTATGTTTGTTGTGTGAATTGGATATTATTGTCTATAAAGCTTCTAAACTCGTAGTGATACTTTTTAGAAAGACTCAGGTAATCGTCGCTACAAAGTTTTTGAAGCTACATTGTAGGTTTGTTTACAGAATGATTGAGGTAATCCAATCTATAAATTTTCTGAAGTGGCATTGTAAGTTTATATAACGACAGAGGTAATCCTACTTATAAAGGTTCCAGCTTCGTTTTTTTTGTAAGTTTATAAAATGACTCAAATAATTCTCCCAGTGAAGTTTCTGCGTTTATTGCAAGTTTATAAAATTACTCAAATAATTCTCCCTGTAAAGTTTTTGCGTTTATTGTAAGTTTATAAAATGACTCGAATAATTCTCCCTGTAGAGTTTCTGTGTTTATTTTAAGTTTATTCTAAAATTTCTTGTAATTTTACATTGATAGTTTATAGAATTTTATATGCAAAAACAGCTCGTTTGGGTTGAGAAAATATTTTAAATAGAAGAGCGAATATTAAGAGAAATATTAAAATATTTTCTCAACCCAAACGAGCCGTTTTTGCATATAAAATTTTCAACAAGTGGGTTTCTCGACATCACTGATAGTTTATAGAATTAATCAGATGATTCTCGCTATAATGCTTTTAAATTCGTGATCTAACTTTACTGAATAACTTAGGTAACCTTCATATAAATCTTCTGAATTAACATTTTGAATTTATAGAAAGACTAAAATAATTACCACTATAAAAACTTCTGACTTCGTATTGTAACTTTAGAGAACGTCTTATGCAAATTTCATATAAAGTTTCTGAATTCGCTCTGGAAATTCATAGGATGACTTAAGAAATCTTCTCCATTCATCTTTTAGACACAAATTTTGGTTTTTTAGAACGAGGCCTGACATGGCCGAGCGCGTTAAGGCGTGCACTCGTAATCCGAGGGTCTCGGGTTCGCGCCCGAGTCGCGTCAAACATGCTCGCCCTCCCAGCCGTGGCGTTATAATGTGACGGTCAATCCCAATATTCGTTGGTAAAAGAGTAGCCCAAGAGTTGGCGGTGGGTGGTGATGACTAGCTGCCTTCCCTCTAGTCTTACACTGCTAAATTAGGGACGGCTAGCACAGATAGCCCTCGAGTAGCTTTGTGCGAAATTCCAAAACAAACAAACAAATTTTTAGAACGTTTGAGGTAATACTCGTTGTAAATCTCGTGAATTCGCGTTTTACGTTTATAGAATGGCTCATCAATGTAAGACTTCTGCAGTGGGATTCTACGTTTATAGAATGACTGAGGCAGTCATTCCAATATGTCTTTTAAATCTACGTTTATAAAGATATTCTGGTGATCCTCCATATAAAGCTTCTTAATTCGCATTCATATTTTATAGAATGACTCACGCAATCCACTTTACGAATTTTCCGCATTGTTGCTGTAAGTTTATATAACGATTCATGTAATTTTTCCAATATGGTTTTTTGCTGTATGTTTGTACAATCTTGGCCAAAATGTTTGCATTCTGTTCCATATTAACGTTATTTTCTACATGCAAGAAGTAGTTACTGAGTAAATGCCCAAGTAGAAGATAGAGTACAATCATACAAACATGTACGAGCTATTATTCTGGTCTGTGTAAGTTGTTTTAAGCATTTGTTTACCAAAATACACATACACCTGTTTTGTATAAAAGGGAGTAATTTGGTAAAATATTTTTCAAAACAGATCAACGCTTTGTTCAAACAGTTTTTCTGTGGTTATAGAATTAGAAATTATAGGATGTCAAATTGTTTGACTGCCGAGAAATGGTATAAAGCCGGAACAGTACGGTAACAACAGTGTTCTGTATCCAGAATCCGGAAACGCCATCGGACTACAGGAAACGTTGTTCCAGGAAATTCTACTGGTAGACAACGATATATTACAATTAGAGATTACCATGTTTTGTTCAGGTTAATATGTGAAGATCGAAACAAGCCTTGGAACACCTTATGGCACTAATGACATGAATAACTTCAACTCAGGATATCCAGAAGAATCGTGTCTAGGAGACTGATAAAACCAGGTAATCGTGCAAAACAGGCTACCTCCAAATCGATATTAACCAGAACTGACCATTGTCAGTATGTTACATAAGAAAGACAATATATTAACTTGGTGTCAGGATGCTGGTAATTTGTCATCTTTTCAAATGAATCTTGTTTCTGGCATGTTAAAGCTTATGATAGGATTTATGTTTGCCATCTGCCTGAAGAATAGATGCAAAAAGACTGTCTTTTTTAGAGGGAACGCACAGGAAGTGGTGTAATACATGTTTAGGCATTTATTCACTGCTATCAATAATTTCTAGGGAAACGTCAGTGGCGGCTCCTACAGATATCTCATGGAAATATAATTTCTGCCATATGCTGGGGTAACATTTGGCGATAATTTTGTGTTCCAAGATGACAATGTTACTGCCCACAGTTATGTCAATCAGGAGAACGCTGCAAGACTGTCATGGCCAGCAAAATCTCCAGATTCTAATTCTAATGAAAACTACTGAGTAGAACGCAGCCAGAAAATTGCTAACCATGATCCAAAACAGCTATTGTAATGAATTGCAGCGTCGTATAGTGACAGACTAGAATGAAATCATAATAGATTATATCAGTATGACATCATTAACAGTTCCACCTCGCCTTGCAGTGTTTATTTGAGTACAAGGTTTGGTTTGTTTAAAATTTCGCGCAAAGCTACTCGAGGGCTATCTGCGTTAGTCATCCCTAATTTAGCAGAGTAAGAGTAGAGGGAAGGCAGCTAGTCATCACCACCCAACGCCAATTTTTGGTCTACTCTTTTACCAATGAATAGTGGGATTGAACGAGACATTATAACACCCCTACGGCTGAAAGGGCGAGCTTGTTTGGTGTGACAGGGATTCGAACGCGTGATCCTTATATTACAAGTCGAGTTCCTTAATCACCTAACCATGCCAGACTTAGAGTACAAGGGGGTCCGCTCCGGAGGGTCCACGCTCTTCTATCAGCAAGATTTGTTCATCAAACTTCCTCCCCCTTTTTGTAAAATAAAAACAATCGTACGTCAAGTAGATTCTCATCAAATCTGAAAGAATGGTTTAACTAGAATTTAAAAAATGATTCATGAGTGCTACACACACACATATATTTATAAATGGCTTTTATATATGCTAAAACAGTTATCCTGGGTAAGTTGTTGTTGTTTTGAGCTAAGCACAAAGCTACACAATGGGCTACCTGTGTTCTGCTCACCAAGGGTGTCGAAACCCAGTTTTTAGCCTTGTAAGTCCGCAGTCATACAGCTGAGTAGTGATAAACACCATAGAGCAAACTTAGCTTTTAAATATATCAGGCTAGCATATAAATTGTTACCTTAATAGACGATACTATCAACTTTTTTTAAAAAAAAATGGTTCCTAAAAACAGAGGAGTTAAAGTGAAAATTAAAATATAATAAATAATCAACAATATGACAATTAATTCCCTTAATTATGGCTATATCGTATGCAGAAAACGAGTTCTTTCAGTCTCATTTTTATAACGGGCACAAAATATGAAATTACTTCATGTGGTATATCTATCTTCTGATATTAAAAGAAACTGTTAATATGAGGGCTAATCTGGAAAAGAAAATATGTCCGTTAATATCCTTACATTACATTAAGATCTTACACCAGTTAATTGACACCCCCGTCGCACCAAACATGCTCACGTTTTCAGCCTTGGGGGCGTTATATGTGTCGGTCAATCCTACTATTCGTTGGAAAAAGAGTAACCCAAGAGTTGGCGGTTGGTGGTGATGACTAGTTGCCTTCTCTCTAGTCTTATACTGCTAAATTAGGGATGGCTAGCGCAGATTGGCCTTGAGTAGGTTTGCGCGAAATTCAAAAACAAAAAACAGGTAGCTGAAACGTATCTTTAGATAAAGGTACACCACAGAGATGAACAAAACCGACTAATTTCGGTAAAAACAACAACTTTGAAACAGTTATAGTATACACTTTACACAAAGACTTTCTTTAGTCAGTAGGCTACGGTCGAACTCAGTTTCACTTTATTATACCTTCAAGTTAGCACTTGCTTTACTATATTCTGAATTAGGTGATTAGAGTATTTTGAGCATATTATCCAGTTGCTTTTCTCTCTTTTCTGCTCCCCAGACTTACAACGATAGAAACCGGGTTTTGATAGCTGTGGTGGACAGATATGGCCAATTATGTAGCTTTGTACATAACTACAAACGACAACGATCCTTAATTTTCAGCTGTTAGCTTTGCACGTAATCAACAACAGCAAAAAAACGTCACGTGTCGCATCAAAGACTGTACCTTCGTAGTGTTGTGACGAAACCATAGGAATGTGTGGCATTGAAAGAGTGTTGTTTGTTTACGACGGTAGTAATATTCTGTACCTACACAGTCGTAGTCTATTATAATTACTGACTGCACTGAATAATCAGGATAGTATAATTATCACACTATAAACTTTAAATAGAACTCGTAAGCTTAGTTTGGAAAATTGTTTTTCATTGTAATGAAAATATGAAATGTTAGAGATTTTTTTCGTCTTATATCAGAGTAGACCAGGTGAGTCAAGGTGTGCAACTCTTAATCCGAGGGTCGCGAGTTCGCGTTCCCGTCGCACCAAACATGTTCGCCTTTTCAACCGTTGGGACAGTATAATGTGATGGTCAATCCCATTATTCGTTGGTAAAAGAGTAGCTCAAGAGTTGGCGATGGGTGGTGATGACTAGCTGTCTTCCCTCTAGTCTTACACTGCAAAATTAGGAATGGCTAGCACAGGTAGTCCTCGAGTAGCTTTGCGCAAAATTCTAAACAAACAGTATTAGAGTATTTTTTCTACAAACCTGTTGATAATAAGGTTATGTAATAGAATGGAAGTTTTTAAAATTACAGTAAAAGTATTAAATGTTAGCACCTCAGTGGCACAGCAGTATATTTGCAGATTCACACCGTTAAAAACCGAGTTTCGATACCCGTGGTTGGCAGAACACTGATAGCTTACTGTGTACCTTAATTTGAAACAAACAAATTAAATGTTAAGTTTTTGCTTTTTTACTGTATCTGTTTTACACATGGCTTTGAAGTGTAAAAAATTATACAAATCCGTTTGTTACAGTCTAGAAAGCATGCTTTCCACCATTAGAATACTAGTGTTCTGTTACTTTTCATCATAGAGGCTTACTAATTAATTTAATTAGCGATATGATTTTCAAGGTCTTTATCTCTGAGTTCGTGAACAGTTTCAAATAAGGATTATAAAAATCTTGTAAAAGCCTTTAGAGCATAGTTTTAGCTTTAAGACATGCATGTTAAATATTTGTGAAGTTTTAACATGGAGGTTTGTTAAATATTTTAATTAACAATATGATTTTCAGGAATTTTATCTTTGTGTTAACAAACAGGAAGTTTCTGAAAGCTTGAACCGACAATAATGAAGGCGAGTGCCCTCAGCTTTATATTATATACAGTTACTACATTGGTGTCGTTTGATTTATTGAAATAAGAGGAGTGTTAAAAACCAAATTGTATTTATCCAGACAGAATCTTCAATAACTGTCTGTAAAATTACAATTTTAGTGACTGATGCAAGGGAGTCGTGAGGGTGTGTGTACCATGAAACCTTATAAGTATTGTGGTTGTTGGTATAATAAAGTTTCGTATATATATATATATTTCATTTTATAATTCCAATTTATAGACTGAAAAAAAACAATACTAGGTTATAATTTTGTTGCTGAGCAACATGACGTAAAAGCTTTTGTTAGAACGTAATGTTCAGAAACCCACTGGCTTTTCCATGTTAATCTAAATGGTACTTACCAATAGTTATTCTATGATTACGCCAGGAATTTGTTTCATGAATTATCTTAATTTTTATTTGTTTATAAGGGAACTTTCCGACGTCTGGCTGCCTCGACTGTACTTTTTTGCTTCTTCATTGGTCAAGTTTGATTTCGAAAATTTACTTATTTCAGTTAGCTACGAAATGTGAGGTTAGAATATACCACGAGGTGGGTTTAGTGGTACTTGTTCAGTCGGTTTAGACGGGCTACATGCTAGTTATACGTATTGAATAACAAGTACACTCTTTATGGTATCCACACTGTACTAATATTCTAATAAAGTAACGCATTGTAAGATTTGCAAGTCACAGTTGATTCATAGCAAATTTCTAAATATTTAATAGTGCATGAGAAATCTTATAGTTGGAACGAATACACTGCACAACAAAGTTTTTGATTCTTGAACATTGTTGGGTGTTCCTTATAGATTTTTGGCTGCTGATCACAAAAATCACATCCACGTATCGTTCCATCAAAATCTTTAGTTTTGTCATGTTTTTTTCATATTTGTATCCAAAATTTCTGTAGGAGACCTATGAACATTGTTTTGTTCCGTCTCGGCATGTCCAGGCATGAAATCAGGCAAGATTGAAATCTGTTCTGTGGAAGTATGAAGCTAGGACATGCCTGGGCAGGCCGGAGCCCTCTTGTCACTGTCTCAGCTGCTTATTGGATTAATATAGATCATATAGTGTGAAGTATTGTTTCAGAATATAGCATTAGCTCAGTAGCACTGTAACAAGTGAGTTAGATGTTATAGAGGTTTTACAGGACGATTGTTGTCAGTCAATACGTCTCGTCAGTGTCATAACAGCCGCGATACATTCTGCTATATTTGTGGCAAGTATACGCTTGTTCATCAGAGACGCTCAATGTCCGCTCTTGTGAAGAAAGAATATCATCTGTACTTCAGCTGTAAAATTGGTGATCAAGACCAGGACTGTGCGCCTCACATTTATTGTGTGACATGTACTGCCTTTCTGAGAGCTTGGCTCAGAGGCACTCAAAAGACAATGCCGTTTGCCGTCCTGATGATACGGCGAGAACACAAAGACCATGTGACGGACTGTGACTTTTGTTTGACTAATGTGTCTGGTTTCTCTTCCAAAAACAAAAAAAGTCAATTGAATACCCTAATCTACCTTAAGCAATGAGACCCGTGCCATATGACGGCAGTCTTCCAATTCCGAAACCGCCAGATGAATGAACCTTAAACGAACCAGATAAAGGAACTGCAATGCAGGGAACTGGCAGTGACATTGATCCGGATTTCGAACCGTGCTCCTCAGGCGATCCACATCTCATAACACAGTCAGGATTAAACGATCTGTTCAGAGATTTTGGTCTGTCAAAAGCAAAAGACAAATTGCTGGGTTCGAGACTGCAGGAATGGTGTTTGCTGTCACCAGGTACGAAAATTTCTGTTTTTCGAAGCAGCCAAGATGATATAGCTAAAGTCTTTGCACAAGTTGACAGTCTCTGTTTCCGTGTTAACATCGAAGAATTGTTCTCTGCTTTGGGTTGTGACCATGACTCGCAAGAGTGGCGTCTCTTTACTGATCCATAACTGTTAAGCCTCAAAGTTGTTCTATTACACAATTACAACGTTCACCTTTCAATACCTATTGGCTATGCAGCACATATGAAATAAACCTACGACAGCATGGAAATTTTGCTGAAGCACATCTAGTACTGCAAGTACAACTGGAATATCTGTGGAGATCTGAAAGTCGTTGCTCTGTTACAAGGACCGCAGCTCGGCTATACAAAGCACTGTTGTTTCATCTGTGAATGGGACAGTCGTACCAAAGAGTCACATTATTCTAGACAGGACTGGACACTCTGTAAAAAGTTAGTTCAGGACATAAAAATGTGGGCATGAACCGCTTGTCGATCCGTCAAAGATTTTTTGTCTCCTCTTCACATAAAATTGGGACTTATGAAGAATTTTGTGAAAGTAATGAACAAAGAAGGCAAAGGTTTTCGTTATTTAAAACAGATTTTCCCAAGAATAACTGAGACCAAGATCAAAGAGGGCATTTTCGTTGACCCTCATCTCAGACATATTATGAATGACAAGCGGTTCGAAGATCTGTTAGTTGGGCCGTAAAAGATTGCATGAAAAGCCTTCAAAGACGTTGTTGGCAATGTTTTTGGAAATTACAGAGCCACACATTACATTCATCGAGTAGACAAACTTCTCAAAGCATACAAAACAATGAAGTGCAACATGTCACTCAAGATTCGGTTCCTCCACTCACACTTGGACTTCTTCCCCGCAAATCTCGATGCTGTCAGTGAAAAACACGGTGAAAGGTTTCACCAGAACATTGCTACAATGGAAACACGATATCAGGGCAACTGGAATCCGTCAATGCTTGCTGACTACTGTTGTAAACTGCAACGTGACGCACCGGACATGAAATACAAATGGAAATGAGGAATAAAACACTTTTAATTATGTTGAATTTAATAGCGTATTAGAAACATAAACGCAATTAAATATGCTATTGCCGGTAAACAGTTAACTGTCTGTTTCTTAGTGTTCCTACGTGATGAAGCAAAACCAAAACAATATTTGTGCATATCTATCAGGTACCTGTCACAATCAGCAAAAACTTTTCAAAAAATTGTTTTGCAGTGATATCAAAAGGTCTTTTAAAAAGGGATACGTATACAGAAGAATGTTAAGCGGTTCGAGACAAAGGATAAAATACGTTGAAACAAAGGTTCTTTACAGAAATAAAAATACTTGTACAGAATAGCGTTGAAGTCACCATATTTCATTGCAATCTTCAGCAATACTTTTATCACTGAAATGAGTATATAATTACAAGAAAGAATTCTTCACTCAAAATGCTCTTTCTATGAAACTAGGAAACTCTCTTGTAATAAGTAAGGATTAGAAATGATTCAATACACACAGTTCAAACATTCCTTGTAATAAGCAGCTAGCTATTTTTATGAGTGAAATAGTAGAATGAATCATAAACCCCTTGTGAATATAGGAAGACCAGAGCATGTGTGAGATCATTAGAAAGAGGAAAAATGCTGTTTTGATGTCAACCGACTTACTTTAATAATAAGTATTATGGTGTTATTTTGAAATGCGTTTCTCACTGCATGTAGTATATTGCTAAATATATTAGAACATTTAAATAGTTTCCGGATCGCATTGAACAGGCTGTTAGTTTTGTCTTATAAGCTGGTATGAGCTCATGTATCATAATTTGTGACCAATTAAAATTTCAAGAAACTAGAATTCTACTCAGGGACAAAGAAATAGGAGTAAAAACACTAATGGAATAAATTACTTATTGTTGCTACAGGTTTCTGAAAGACTCAACGATTTATTAACATACATCCACACTGACGTTACTATTGATATACACATACGGTTATAAATTGTAGACAAACTTTATGTACTTTACATTTACAACATTCAGTGTGCAAGAAAAAATTGAAGCAATGAACAAAATTAGTATAAGATATAAAATAGTAGATATAAAGAGACTGCTTCACCTATATCTTATGAAACTTAATGTTGCAGGTGCTCATTCACATGTTGATAATTCACACTGTGTTCGGATGACATACATCCAAGAAGATAGTGCCAGACAAGCATAATGCTGCTATAATATCCTGTGTCAATAATGTAATGAATGCACTCATGGCTCCAAAGGCAGGAATACCGCATCGTAAACGTATAGATACCAAAGCCTGGGTGAATGAAATTAGTGTATTTGATACTAGGATATATCGAAGTAGAAATGCTAAACTTTGAAAAAGCGATCTTAAGTAACTCAGGATATACGTTTGCCGATACATACGACAGTTTTGTTCAAACCTTGTAGCTATAAGTACCAATATAAAAATTACGTCCTGAGCAGTAAGGTACATTTTACTATGAAATAACTTTACTGGATGTGTAGTTACCAAACATAAAACCCAACAAAAGAGCTTATGAGAAATGATCAATCAAAAGGCTGAAACAGGCATTAGACTTCAAACAATGGCTTGAGTAAAGGTAAGGAGGATCCTTCTTACAGGTGAATCAAAACTTAGATTGTTTACTAACAATTCATGTTAATGTGTTTGACAACAAAGAGAATAACTTTATCATAATTATTAGAAAACATCTAGTAGGAACAAACACAAGTGTAGGCTGTGTCTCATACAGTGGCGTCGAAAACCTTTACTGATAGATACGAACAGGTTTTTATCCAAAATGTAGTTCGAACACGAAAAAGAACAGTTGGACAGATTAATTCATCGTCATGCAGTAACTGTGGCTAATCAACCTCTGGATGGTATACAAGGCTTATGAAACACCTGCAACCACGGTTTGACCTGCACAAAGTCGCGATATGAATATTGTCGACATGAAATAGCTTGTGCCTTCATACGGAAAATAAGGCTAAATGGTTGCCAAACAGCTTATATGACTTGTAGAAAGTAATATATATAACATTATAATATATATAATATATATAACATTTGTAACAATCTGAGAAACTTGTTGCAGTATAAGGACAATGCATATTTCTTGTTTAAAACAAATAGAAATTACTAGTGTGTTTGTTAAACTTATTTACTTTTGTTTTGTATTTTTTGTAATAATACTAATAATAAATTGACCACTCAGATGTTTACGACTCCTGCATGCGAATTACATCTAAATTTATTTGATTATTTCCAACATGTACACATAATAAAAACACTAAAAATTATAATGTTCAAACTTACATCCAGTCATCAGTTGGATATCGTCTCTTTTAACGTTATTTTCTGCCTTAAAACAAATAATACATAAGAAGTTCAACTTTAAAAAACTGATGTCAAATTTGTACCATAGATATCATTGTGCACGGATTGTACCATAGATATCATTGTGCACGGATTTAAACTGACTTGATTTCCAAGTTCTGTTAATTGTATATTAGGAATACAATGAACCCCATATGAAAATATAACATACTTTTTACTTTACAATGTCTATATTATATATGTATGTTACGATCGGTTGACTCACAAAGTAATATATATATGTGAACACAAAAGTTACAGTGAGCAAATTTAGTGATAATCAGGCAGACACCCTACCTATTTAGGTATGTCCTAGATTTTTCATCAAAAGGTCATTAGAACTTCACAATACTATTCAACGTTTTCTTTTATAATTACATACATGCAATGACTGAGTCACAAGTTTTGCCAACATTTGCAAATATATCATAACAACATGTCTGAATTTCTTGAAAACTCAATAATCAAAACAATTATGTCGACCGCATTCACTGAAAAGACATAGTTTCAGTATTATAAACTAGTAGTAAGAAAAACAACCATAATTCCAGTGTAAACGATGTTAGCATTGCCCCTTGAAGTTAGTTTGTCTTTTTATTTTATTACATAAAAATGTATTTCCTCAGCAAAAGCTTAAGTACAGAGTGAAACATGAATTACAAGCAAATAACAGATACATAATGAAAACTACAGTTGAAACCCCACGGCACTTACATCATCCCTACATAATAGCTCAGGCACATAGTGTAATAGAATGCTAACAGACAAAAATAAGATAAATTGAGCTTATTAATGATTAAATAGTTGTTTGTATATATTACTATATGCTTATTCTTGCCTGTGCTATTATGTTGATATGATACAAATGCTGTGTCTTGTTTGTACTGTTTGATATTAGCCATCCCTTCAGCTACTTTCCTTTTTTTTTTGAAAATATTTTCTTTACTTGTAGTTTCTTTGTATACTTCTCTCCAAAGAACTTCAAACTGCTTTGTATAGTATGGCTCAGAACTGTTGAAAATTACGTAATTATGTTTCAGTGTACCTATTGGTTGTGCGCAGACAAGTGGTTAGTGTGCCCAAACTTGCTCCAATTTTAGGCTGTGTGTGTGTTATAAGAGTGACGGTCAAATCATAATATGGGACAAGACGAAAAAAAAAAGCCAAGAGTTCGAAGTGCATGCTTTTGACTGTTTGCCTTCTCGTTAATATCAAGGACAGTGACAGCTCTATATGTAGATATTAGCTTTGTAGATTTGTACGAAATTTCTAAATAAACAATCAAACTCTAAGATAAATTCTGTTTGACGATTGTTTATTATTTACATAAGAGTTGATAACTTTTTAATAAAAATTATTGTTTTTAGTATAAATTTATATTGATGTTAATTTATTTATGTATAGTTATTCACATTTTCATAAAATAAAATAAATTTTCGTGTTTATCGTCACGAAACGAATCCGGAATGGAAGTGATTTATTGAATCAACAAGTTACAGCTTCAGTGACTACCTATTCGTACACCAATCCCTGATTGCTGTTTCTATAGCAACTTTATGTGTTTTTAACTGTTAAATGATGCAATACGTGGGCTTCAAAAAATACGTCAGTGAAACGTTTTTCAAATGTTACTGTTATTAATTTATACAGACTTCTTTTTGTGTAAACTAAACTTTAGAATATTTACATTATTAAAAGTTGCGATTTTAGCGCCGCAAGCTACAAAAGTGTGAGGAGCGAATACTACATTTATTTCTAAACTGTGGTCTTCGAGTTTGAATATTTTCTTGAACTTTGACATTTCTTCGTTAATTTGAAGTTTTTTGTTTTTAAAAAGATGAATAAGTATTCTGTCAAAGAATGTTTAGGTAGAGTATTCGTGATGAATAAACTGGAATTGATGGTAACTGCCTGTTGTAAAAACAAAAATGTCGAGAACGACGTTTCAAGACGAAGATGAAAGACGGAAGACTTTTAAAACTGTATATTCTATACTTGTGTTTGTACAAGAGGCAATTACCGTCCATTCCAGTTTACTCATCAGGTTAATAAGTAATAATATCTTCTGATTATAGTAAACTTCGCACTTTAAGCTAAACTGAAACCTAACCTGATCATCAGAATCGATAATTAAGCATACGTTTCTTGAGTTTATATCCCTAAATACTGGAACGCCTTTGTTTCAGTTGGGTACCCATGCCGATAACAATATTTTCGGCAGTAAACCTAGTAATATCTCGCCGCGGTTTGGCTAGCTTAAGGTATTTGGGTTTAGTCCTAAATATAGATTCTAAGTTAACAGTTTTTATAATATAGAAACTTTACTATAGAAACAATGTACACTTAGATGTAACAATTAATACAAGATGTTTTGTAAACAGATATGACTAGTTAGATGTATTGACTTTCTCAGTACAACCAAGATCTGAGACCCATGAAGATAAAGATTGGAAAAAAAATGAAAAACAATAAAATGATATAATGCATGAGTTGGTCATTATAATTAACAACGCAATAAGAAGAAAACAAGTAGCCAAACGTAGCTTCTTTTAAAAAAAGTTTACAGCTAGCCTTAGCATAGTTCCCTCTACTTCACTCATGTTTTCTTAGAATTACCCAAGAAACTCCTGTAGTAAATACAAGATTACTGTTGGAAGTAAAAAGTATATTTAAGTCTTCTCTAAAAGCCGGAAGAGAAAGCAGATAAGCGTTTAGAAATACGAAACCTTTATAACATTTATGTATTGTGTGTGCACAAATACTCGAAGTGTAATACGAGAAAGAAAGTAAATATAAAAGTATAATATAACTTAACAAATGTTGTAATGTTAAACTTAGCTAATAATAGCTATATACGATCTTAACCAAAAATTAATGGTTGATACAGCTAATGAATGTCAGTACATCAAACTCAGCTGAAAGCAACAATTTACGACAATAATTAAAACTAATGGTGATTAATGTGCTAAAACTGTTAACTTCGACTCCAAACAACGTTCCAAGGAATCCAAGTATAAACTTTAATTTTACCCTAAACATAAAGCTTAGATACGAATAGTATTAAGGATGCACAAGTAAAACGGCAACAAACAATTGCTTTACAGTTTTTATAACCTGCATTTCTGGGTAGCTAGGTATGGATACTCTTAATGTGAATGGCATTTTTTGTGATACTTAGTCTAAACGACTTGTTCATAGAACACTATAAGCAGTTTAAACCTAGTTATCTCAAAATTAGGACTATCGACAGTTGACAACCAGTCACAAAAGCTACCATTTATGCAACTATTCTTCACTACAAAAATGGATTCACAATTACGACCATAACTATAACATCACCACAGGTGAAATTTGTTCGACGAATTACAGATAGATCTTTGAACCTTGTGTTATGGTATTATGACCGAAATACAATAAACAAGAAGAACTATGTGTGTTTTCGGTGGATGTATTTGAGACATTATTAATGAAGTTAAGTATGTCTGTCAGATTATTTGTTTGATTCTACAGCATTAACAATAGAATACCAACTTATATATAGTTATATGAAAGAAGTATGGAAGGCTGTTTACACTTTTTGAAAACGCTTTTTAAGTTTCACAGACCATATTACTAAAAATATTGTTTTTTGGAAGATCATAGTTCAACTGTTTCTTCGTAAAAATCTTCAGAGATTTTTCCAGGATATTAGAATTATTGGGGAAACAGTTATTTCTGTGTTATTCCAGTCCTTGAATGAATCTTTGACCAAACTAAATAACTTTTGAAGTCTGCGACATACAAATGCATTTTTAAGTAGATTAAAGACACAAACTTCTATTGGAGGTGTTTTAAGGGATTTGAGAAATAGGTTGTCAGATAAGATTTCTGGTTTCCAAGATGTACCTGGAGCTTGTGGACTTTCTTTAACTTAAAAAAAAAACTTATTTATTTTATTTTTGCTTTGTCAGGAGATATTTATCATAACAGTTTCTGAGTTATAGGAAAACCACAACTCTGAATGAAAATGTTGTGTCTGATTAACACCAGTTCTGAATCTGGTGCCCATTGCTGCCTCAAGCGCTCTGCTGTGGTAGATTTTCTGTTCCGACAGAGTACAATGAAGATTTCCCTCTAAATGTGTCCTATATACATTTTTCTTGGTATAAGGTCTTCGAAAACTGTGAAAACATAGGAATTTCAACGAATCTTATAGAATGTAGTTTACATGTCGTCCTTGTAATTTGAAACAGGCTTGGATTAACAATAGAAGCAATTCGATCTTTTCACACTTTCACAGTGCCAGAATCAGTTGTAACGGATTTATTGTTATACATTTATTTTAATATCTATGTTTGTTTGAGTTGATTATATCTTTGAAAATGCATGTAACGTATACTGTTAAATGTGTATTACGAAAGTCCTGCTTGTTCTATAAATTTGCAGAAGATTCTTGAGCGTAAGAATAAAAAATGCAGGGTATATGTAAAATGCTAGTGATTACCAGTACTGTTAGGCCTACTGAGCTTTCGAGAATTCCACTTAAAAATTATAAGTCGACGCGCTAAGAAACTGTTTAAAAATATTATTAGACAACTATAGTTAGTATACTATAAGCTTCGGAAGCAATAATTGTAATTAACGCTTGTTATCTGGAAAATTACAAAATCTGACCAGGATCATTTATAGGTTTGAAAAGTATAAATCGTTTACCTTCAGTGAATTAACACCAGGCGTTAGTATTTCTACGAGGACATTAGATATTATCGTCGGTAAAAGACTTACGTGTACTTCAAGTTAGCTAGCCATCAAGAAAAGTGTACGGTTATCAATCCAGAATTAAACCATTCGTCGTGGAGCAGGGCTGTCAATACAATATTTTGTGCTAAACCTGATAGAGACTCAGTGTAATTTTTAAGTTTGTAAAATTTTTGAATGTAGCTTTGAATCTTGTAATGATAAACTAAATGAATAAAAATATACAATGGGAGATTATCATTGAATGTATTGAAACTTATTTGTTGCAGGGAGCAAAGAAAGCTTAGGACTATATTCTGCTTTTCAGGTACTAAATTATAAAATATGATCGTGTTGGTAGTTTAGTTCCGTCCTCCGCTTGAACGTACGTTTACGGATTTAACGCTAAAATCAAGGGTCTGATTTCCCTCGGTGAACACAACAAATATCCCAAAGTGGTTTTACTATAAGAAAACACACGCACAGTTTAGTTGCAGGTACTAAACTGAATATCAATGAGTGTATTTTGAAATTATAAACTGTAAGAACTGATTAAAACTTTATTAAAGCTCTTAACAGTTTGAGGATTGGGAAGAGACGAATAGCCCTTTTGAATGTGTTCTCTTGGGTTTGATTAAAAAACGATTAACTTAGCAGGATCCAAGACCATGTGCAATATACTTAGAGCAACAAGCTGACTCGTTGGATCTGTAGGATAGCTTTAGAGAAAAGTTTGGATTAACTGTTAAAGATAACCTTCACTTAAGCAGGTTAAATAATAGTATATTTGTGGAGTCGTAATAGTATATTTGGGGAATCTCTTAAGTATATTCATTAATTAAATTAAAGTTGGTTTTGATAAGGTAGTAAAGGAAAGAAACTGGTAGGACAGATAGATTAAAGAGACGTGTGGAATTGACCTTGTAGCATAATAAGTTAAATAACAGTTTAAAGACAAATTTAAACATTAACATAACGACAGATACAAGAATAAGATAAAACGTTATTTTTGTAATGTTAAGAATATAAGAGATAAATATGTTTAGAGCTCTAGTTGAAATAGGTTAATTTAATAGAAATTTCTGGAATTTAAATTTTAGAGAACAGGTTGACAGTTTCTTAATAGTGAAATACACTAAGATGCTTAGATCAACAAGTAAGTGTATTGAATCTTCTGCGAAATACAATTTAAAATAAGATTTGGTATTTCAGTAACACACAAATATTTCTATGAAATTTTAACTTCTGGATTGGTGCTAGTCTTCTTGTAAGGCCAATGGAACCTGTTTTGTCTCTTTTTAAATTACTAATTTCACTGGTGTTATTGACTGTGAGTGTTGTAAACGATGCTCTTGTCTACAAAGGTATACATAGCTTTGTTAGGATATGGTTGCGAGTTGAAGTGTTGTAACTATGGGTGAGTCAGTATTAACACCATGAGACAATATTTTACATTATTGGACTTGATGAGTGAGTTAAAATTTCATATTAAACAGATTAATCAAATATATTTTAACTCATGATAGACATACTTATAAAAAGAGAGAAAGACTGTCACAGAAGATTAAACTTAATTCAAATTTAAGAAGATAAATAAAGATAACTTTATTAAGTTTAAGATAAACCGGAAGAGTTAAAACTATAAAAAAGCTACGGATTTGGCGAAGGAAAGAAATTATAAAATCTAGAAGGACTTGTGCGAAATAACTACTAATTTAAAACTTATATTAAGGACTATAAATATTTTAAAGGCTAACAAAATTTTAATTTGGGAACTGTGGCCTTAAAAGGAGATGTTCACAAGACTTATGCTGAATGTATTTCCTTTCTGATGTTATTAAAATAAAATGTTAGCTATTTCTAATATTCCTGACACTAGGCATTCCATTAAAAATATTTAAGATATTACTACTTTGGCGAGAAATAGAAATAGTGAGATATTGAGAAAGATAAATAATCAATGCCAGACAAGATTCTCTCACACATTTCAAAAAAGATCAAAGGTCAAATATGCGAAATTCTCCCTTTATAGAAAATCAACATACAGTGGGCAGGTGCGTGTGGATTGGAAAGTAGCTAATGTTATTCTTATGTTGAAGGCGTTGAAAGAAATTGCCTTGGAACTGTAGGCCAGTTAGAGCCACTTTTATGGTAAGAAAATGCCATAAAGTATGATACAAGTAGCTTCACAAACACGTTTGTTGACATATGACATCAGAAATGTGAATTGCGAGTTATTATTCTGTTATCTCGGTTCAAGAATATTACTTGTTATGTTTATAAGGAAAATTACGTGGTTCTGGCATACTTTGGTTTTCAAAGTGCATTGGATGAGGTGTCACACAAATAATTATGTAAGAAAATTACTTCAGTAGTGATTAAGAAAAGGCAAGTTAATTGAATTGTAAATGATTGTATGAGGAAAACAAAAGTAAACAAATTATTGTCAATGACGTCCAGTCTAATAAGAGCCTTATTACTAGAGGGATCAATGCTTGGGTTATTGTTTTTCCTTAATAATATTTATAACATTATTAGGAACATAAATAGTGAAGTAGTGAGATTTACTTATTCATTCATTGAACCCTGTTGTGTTAAAGATTTTGAGAGATTACAGAATGATTTGGACCAATTGGTAAGTTGGGAAAATATTTGGGAAATGACCTTTTATTAAAGTAAATTGAAGGTTGTGAAATTGGTCTATCACAGTTTCACATGGCCCCTAGTGGCACAACGGTAAGTCTGCGGATTTGTGACGCTAGAAATCGGGTTTTGATAATCGTGGTGGGCATAGCACAGAGAGTCCATTGCATACCTTTCTGGTTAATTTAAGATCTCAAAAAACTAAGGCTGGTTAAACCAGCTTTATCTTTTTAATAAGAAAATTCACAAGAAGAATCGATGATTTCTAGAGTAACAAATAGTATATTAATTTTTTTATCTTCTTAGTAGCGATGGCAGAAGGACTGTCATGAAGGTCAAATGGTCCACTGATTTTAATATGTTTTGTTATCCACTGATCTGTTCTTTCTGCAGTTGAAATACTATACCAAACTGCTTTAAATTTAAAATAAATCTACAAAACAATATATAATTTTGATATAAAAATTGTTACAAGCACGTATCAAATTAATAAAGTTTGGTTATTACATTAAACAATTAGGTATTTTTAGCTCTATTGATGATGTTGAAATGCTATAAAATGACTTTAATTTATTGGTAAACTGGAAATATATTTCACAAATGATCTTTAACAGCCAAAAATATAAATTCGTGCATTTAATTTACCATAATCTTGTTCACAACTTTAATATAGACGGAATCCTTTCAATAGTGCAGAAGAATGCTTTGGTATAGTCGTGAATAAATAACTGAAGCCATTCAATCAAAGTTTTTTGCTAGTAGGAAAGCTAATAGAATTTTAAGTTGTATTTATAGAAACGCCGTTTACAAGTCAAATCACTTGTTTGGCTTCACTTTGTTTATTGTTTATAGTTTTGGTTTTCTTATTTAAGAAAGGACAATGAAATCTTGAAAATGGCTCAGAAGAAGATAACTAAGATGGTTTACAGGAAAGAAGAGCTTCTCCTGAAATGATTGGCTAAGATAATCTCCTAAGTTATATTTTCTTGATAAAGGAAAATCAAGAAATGATCGGATTGAAGTTTATAAGACTATAGGACATTGATAGAATAAGAGACTGATATCATTGTGCTATATCATGAAGATAATAGAACTAGAGTACACAAGCTTAATCCAGAAAAGACTGGTTAGATGTTAGTTAGGACAGATTTATCTTTCTAATAGGAAAGCACACTTATAGAATTACTTGTCATTATCAGTGGTACTGGTCAACACTTCACACAATAATAAATAGTAAATTTATTATTGCGTAAAGTATTGACACTCAAAATAGAATACATTAGTTGTATAATTTATTTTTCTGTTGTCGATCAACTTGCTTGTTTAGCATGTTAAATTTCGCGATAAACTACTAGAGGATAGTCTCGCAAACCTACATGAGGGCTATCTGTCCCAGTTATCTCTAATTTGCAATGAAAAACTCGAGAAAAACAAGCTAGTCATCAATATTAACCGTCAACTCTTAAACTACTATTTTCTCAACGAATAGTAGGATTTGCGTATCATATAACTACCATATCCTGCTGGACCTGTAATATACTGTAATTATAACGTCCTGAAATGGCGACTATGTTTCGTGGGATTGGATTCGAACTCACGACCCGCAAATTGGTAATCGAAAGCTCTCACCACCTGGCCACGGTGGGTAAAGGTTGTCTGTGACAGCCGTCTTTGATTTTGAAGTGACAGTTTTGAGGGAAGACACTTAGTGAATATTACACACAACCAACTCTCTGGGTTCTGTTATCACACTGAACGATAGAGTTTGACCGTCACCCTCATAACTTGATGATTAGAAATTTCTATTTCATTCCAACTTTTGTATTTATTTTGCTGTTTCATTTTATTACAGTGTTCGCAATTTCAGGTTTATTGAACATAAAGAAAATGGCGCAAAGGCGAATAAATGTTTATCTATGACCTGCTTTTAAAAATGGCGTTATTGTTACCTTCATGAGAATAGGTTTGTTAACACTTGACAACAATATTCTTGGTCGAATTAAATTTATATATAATAAATATAGTTTATTTTCAATAAATACTAGGTTATTTTATTAATGCATTTTATTTCTGTACAATCTACTTAACAATGATATTCGATAACTAGGCTTTTAACCAACGAAGTATTTTGTCTTCACCTGTCATACTTGATAAACCTAAGGTAAGGGTTTGATATTATATGTGTATATGTGCTTGATTCGAAAATAAACAGGGGCTGGATTATCAAAATAAGTCAGTGTCAAGGGACCCATGGTATTTTTTAACAGGCCTACTCAAGTTTTTCAAGTTAAAATCTGTAGTATTTTAAAATAATCTTACAAAAAGCAATTCTATATGAAAGTTTAATGGGTTAAGAAAAAGCGAATTTTAAGATAAAGGAGCTAAACAGAACTAACGTTACTGTAAGTCCATTGACGTCTTAATCAGGCTCAGATAATAACATTATTTTCGATATATATACGAATTATCATCTCAAAGATAGTAGTATAAGATAATTATATAGTTTAATTTGAAGCTTCAGTTATAAGTAACTTCATTCATCACGAGTTTATCGTATCAGTCTAAAGCCGTGTTTTATGCCACTTTGAGTTTGTGTGTTATTAATCTTACACGAAAGGGAGTTCAAGGGAGTAAGACATCTGTGACGAGTTTTATCAAAGCCACGTCAAATTCGCATTAAACGTAAAGGAAGTTTCCTAATTTATTTGGATTTTGACAACGCATCAAAAAACTTTTGGGCAAGTTTGTTGGTCATGTGGCCTAAATTATTTGTTGTGTTTAAATCAAACATAGTTTATTTGAGGTGAAAAACAAACCAAAAAATAACTGAAGAGCCATATGTTTCATGTAAAAACGTTAATAATATAAACTGTTTATTTACTTTTTAACAAAATTGCTGTTTAACCCCACCTGCTTTCTATATTTTAAAATAATTTTGTAGAGTATTTAAGATTGGGAATTCTGCGTTCATCAACTGATTATACTTTGGAACTGTTAGTTGATTGTAATGTTATCTGATGTCTCAATACATGTTTTAATTTGAAGATGCATTTAGGCGTGAGTACGTCGTGCAATCTCTCTTAAGCCTATTAACTTTCCCATTTGCTTTGCATTTCCTTTAAAACTGATTGCTTAATTCTCAAACATATAAAAATCACATAATTACTTTACGTTATAAAATCGTGTTCATTCACTCACCATAGATTGGATTACCTTGAACATGATTCCTCTAAATGATGCTTTTACACAATTCGAACACTAAATCAGTTATTTAGTGCAACTGTTGTAAATGTGTTTGGGTTACTAAGGGATTAATAGCTCGTATTTCCTTGCAAACCTGAGTTCCAACTAAATTCATTGTCGTATATCGCAGTGTTTCTGTTTTTTCTGAATTATCTTGCAAATTTGTAGGAATTTTATTGTGTTCTATACGTTTTGTTGTAAATTTACACAAATACTGTGTTATTTTATTTTAAAAAATGTTGCCCAAACACATACATGTGTGATTTCTAATACAATTGATTGTTGTATCGCAATAAGCATTTCTATTTTTTAATAACGCAAATCAACTCCGTTTTCGTTTCAGAATTGTATTGATTTAAATACGTTTCCTGTGTTGCAAAATCAGACTTTTGTAATAAGTTTCGGTTTCAACATGTCAGAAATAGCACACAATAGAATTTAGTCACTTTTCTCTTGAGGTGATTTGTATGTTTGTGTGTTTTTCTTTAAGCAAAGCCACAAAGGACTATCTGCTGAGCCCAGCGAGGGGAATCGAACCCCTAATTTTAGCGTTGTAAATCTGTAGACTTACCGCTGTACAATCGGGGGGTGAGGGTAATTTGTAATATACTGCATTTATGCAACATTTGACTGTGTACCAGGGCGATTGTTTTGTTTTTAAATTGATCTTATAGATGGTGAATTCTAAAGGGTTAATAGCATGAAAAAAGGAGATACGTGCAAAAACGCTCGTCAGTGGCACAGCGGAATGTCTGCGTACTCACACCGCTAAAAACCGGCTTTCGATACTAACGGTGGGCATAGCCCAGTTAGCCTATTGTGTAGCTTTGTGCTTAACTAAAAAAAAAAAAAAAGTGCGAAACGAATTTAAAAATATGATTACGAACTCAAAACACAAATTTTCAAAGCCATGAAAAAAAATTCTGGAACGCAACACCAAAATCTAAGTGTAATGAAGTCGAAAGAGAGCGGCAGGCAGCCCGCAAACTAAAGGTTTCTATACATAAAATTAATATTACTTAGAATATAAACTTTTACATATTGTAATGTGTTGAAGGTGGCAAAATATCATCTTTTAATTGCGTATGAATGTTTTGTAAAACACAAAGAAGCTACAACTAAGCCTTATTTTATTTGTCTACTACAGATTTGCAGTAAGGAGAATGTTACTTTTAATTTCACTAATCTTTTTATGGTACGCCCAATACTAATGTCGTTATCCTGACAGTCTGGTGAGTACTACTCTTTTTTGTTTGTTTTTGAATTTCGCACAAAGCTACACGAGAGCTATCTGCGCTAGCCGTCCCTAATTTAGCAGTGTAAAATTGGAGGGAAGGCAGCCAGTCATCACCACCCACCGCCAACTCTTGGGCTACTCTTTTACCAACGAATAGTGGGTTTAACCGTCATATAATAACTCCCTCACGGTTGAAAGAACGAGCATGTCTGCTGAGATGGGAATTCGAACCCGTGACCCTCAGATTACGAGTCGAATGCCGGGCCGATTTTCTTTCACTTCAGCTTTTACTTGGTATTACTAAATTACTAGAATTGACACGACAATTTAGATTAAATTAATAATATTTTCATATTCGAAAACGATGGTCAGTTCAGTATACGGAATCCGTGTAAACTGTTACTGTTACCTTATGTTTGTCACTGAACGGGTCAGTTTCAAAATTCGATGTTCGATTTCTCAAGATGAAAAGCTCGCAAGTAGTCCTTTACGTAAGTATGTGCTTAAACAAAGAAAAATGAAATCATATATACATATATATTTGTTTTCAAAGAAAATCATTAGGTGTATGTTATTGTAGTAACGTGCTGTTGAGAGAATTATAATAAAATTAGCTTGCTAAGAATGTAAGTTAATAATTAGTTCATACTTATAAAACAAAAAAAATCTTAATCCACGTAATTCGATAAATGTTTCTGGTTGCGCGAAAAGGTGCGCGAATGAAAACACTATGTTACAAAATTTTTACTTTTTCTTGTTCCTGGACAGAATGTGTTCTTTTCCAATTGTTTATGCCTAAAGTAAATGGAAAAAAACCTAATATTCTTTTCAAACTTTGCTTTTGTAACCTGGGCAATGAAATTTTCAAATTTACCCATTTTCCAGAACATTCCAGGAAGATTCAGTGCTGAGTAACTGATAGAGAATTTTCTCGAACTTACAAGAATTTTCAAGAACTTTCTAGAATGTCGTAGAATTTACGAGAATTTTCAAGAACCTTTTAGAATTTTCTAGAACTTTCCATAGTAATATATATACTGGGGCTCACCACTCACCAGGTTATTTCTGGCTGCTAAAGTGAACACATAGATTTATCTAATTTTATCAGAGATAGCATCAAGAGGCTAAAAGCATTATCCAGATGCATTCTGCTATCTATGTGGCTAAATTATCAAGACAAGAGCGATAAGGTACTCTGTGACAGGATCTGCTAAAATGTGTGAAACCTACAAGATATTGTTACATTTTTGTTTATGTTTTATGTTTTTCGTAAACTAAACGCAACAGAAAAACACAGATAACAGCTTGTATAATTTATTACACTAAACTATTAACAGATATAACATGAATTATATAATAACAATGACAGATATTAAGTTTAAACCTTCAAAGTTAATTACAAAACAAAATGGTATTAGTTTCAACCTTCAAAATTAATCGCAATACAAAATGGTACTGGCCTGTATCTAATATAATGATCTAAAATGAAAGTCTCAAATTCCAGTCTAAGGTGTGAATTTGGTCCCACGAAGAAATTCCGAAGTTTAAATGAAGAAGCTCGTTGGTAAAAGAGTAGCCCAAGAGTTGGCGGTGGGTGGTGATCACTAGCTGCCTTCCCTCTAGTCTTACACTGCAAAATTAGGGACGGCTAGCACAGATAGCCCTCGAGTAGCTTTGTGCGAAATTCCAAAACAAACAAAAACAAACAAACATATAAATATGGAAATATTTGGAAACTTATGGGCTATACTTTTACTAACGAATTGTGGGATTAATCGAACAAAATAACGTTCCCGCGTCTGAGAAGACGAATGTGTTTGGTGTATGGGGATTCAAATCCGCAACCTCACATTGCAACTTGAATGTCTTCTCTTTTAGGTCATGCTGGGCCTAAGCAATACAGCCTAATTACGTTTGATTTCGATCTGTTTTAGAAATTTGCCCATTTTATTTTCAATTGCTAATGCTATCGTTCCATCGTTTAAGCTATTATTGTTATTAATAGCTATTTGTTTTTTGTATATTTGCCTGCTTTAGTTTTATTCTTCTACAGTTTGTTTCATTTATTACTCAGAAAGTAAGTTGTTTTAGATTCTATTTGCCTACAATATCTTCCTTCGTTCAGACACTCTTAGATACTTTCTGCGTGGAAAAGTTGTTGTTGTTGTTTTGAATTAAGCACAAAGCTACACAATGGGCTATCTGTGCTCTGCCCACCACGGGTATCGAAACCCGGATTTTAGCGTGTAAGTCCGCAGACATACCGCTGAGCCACTGGGGGGCGCGTTGAAAAGAGAATGTTAATTTTAGCTACATTTTGAAATTCGCTTGCTTTTATTTTAACTGTTCATATTCCTTTCTCTCACTCTTGAATTCTCAATCATTTTGTTTTTAAGACTTGCGTTTGTTTATGTTTCTGAATGTTCACATTTCTTATCTGCCGTTTTGATAATATATTGTGTTTATGTGACACTTAGTTCTTCATCAAAGTCTAACGAATTTAATGATTCAAGTATATTAATAATATCTCAACATTTATGACGGTAAAGGAAGGTCAACTTTTTATTTATTTTGTTTTTCGTGTTAATTTTAGGTGAGGTGAGCATTAGGTTTTGTATTTCAACGACAGCAATCGTGTAATTTAGCGCATTTGGATTATTTTTTCTTTATTTTTCACCAAAACAAAAGTGTTAATAATGAATATGGATTCTGTAATTCTATATAAGCTTAAAACTTTAACAAAACATAATTTTCTTCTCTTATAGTGTGTTTAAAGATGCATTACCTCCGCTACGAGTAATTTCTTGAATGAGAGAATTGATAGTGTTGAGAAATGGTATTTTGTTTAGAAGATTACTTGTTGAACGGTTAAGCAAATGTTGTCGTCAAAATCAAGAACAATGTTAAAAAGAGCAAGTTAGAACGTGTGATGAAAGACATTAAGGCACTGCATAAATTAGATTTCCAAGGTACAGGCTAAAATTTAGTATATAAATTATGCTCTGGTTATTGGAGGTAATTGCGGAAGTAGAACTCACACTGTAGTGGGAATACACCGTCTCTCAGTCTTAACCTCTATTCGCCAGTCTTTATTGTTAAAGAATATCAACACAAATTAAGAAAAATAAAATAAGGTAGGTGAGTAAGATGTGAGTGTTTCCAACACATATTTATGAAAAGCAGTGGCGGCGCTAAGGGGGGCTTGGGGGGCTTGAGCCCCCCAAATGAACCAAGCTCCCCTCAGCCCAAAATATTGTAACCTACATATATTTACAAAATATGGAAAACACTTCCTCTTTTACATATACGCAGATTTTTATAAACAGATCATTTCTAATTTGTAATAATGAATTATTAATCAGAGTACGAATTTTCAATGAAAACTGCATTGAAAACGCAGTTCAAAATAACTCACCTTTCTGAAATGTACCTTGGTATTTACATTATCATAATTTACCATCTATACTTCATATTGATAGCATTTTGGGAAGCCCCTTTACAGTTTACCTCAGCCCCCAAATGATAATATCCTGGCGCCGTCACTGATGAGAAGAAGACTGCTCTCCAAAGAAATATAAAATTAGAATGAAATAAGGTTCCATATCTTGGGTATGTAATACCACTTTACCTACTGATGTTCGCATTTTAGCTTTCCTGATGATGATTCGTAAAGTCTTAAATCATTAAATTAACCATGGTTTATAATAGTGATCGTTCATTTGTTATTTTAGTTCTTCTTATTCCGCCTATTTACAGCAAAAATAGGCACGAATATTACAAAAAAATCCAGTCTATATATTATTCCAGTAGTGGTTAGTATTTCCTGTCTCCCAATGACGCAGCAGAATGTTTGCAGACTCATACCGCTAAAATCGGGTTTTGATACCCGTGGTGAACAGAGCTTTTGTGTAGCTTTGTGCTTAATTTAAAACAAACAAACTATAGTCTCTTCAATCCAGTTTTTACAGATTCTCCATACAGATATAAATATAGTAGCTATACCCATTTTACAAACATATACCTAACACATTTGTTGATCACCATACGTCACAGCTATTATAAATGTACTACCACTATCAACAATAACATTCTTGTAATGACATCAGGTGCAATAGCCATCCAATCTACAAAAGCATATCCAAAGGTTTTCATTGTTTCCCAAGAGAGCATCGTACACTAACTTTGTATTTAACGAAACTAAACTGCTTGAAATAGGTGATTTTTTGCAATTACACAGATAAATTTCCACGATGGACATAAAAAGAAGAATATTTTTTTATTTTAAAAATTAGAATAGGAATGGAAAAGACACAGAATTAAAAAATAGCAAGCTCAAAGTAAGATGCAGCCGCAAAAACGAAAACGAGCAAGTTTAAGGTTTGAGGCATAAAGTAAATAAACAAACAACTTAAAATTAAAAATAGTGCAAATAGGGAAAGTAAACAAGGTAATCATATAAAGCAAAAGATACTGTAGGCATTATTTACTCAACCTACAAACTCCTATTTTGATTCCATGTTGTTTGCTATAATTCTTTTTGTGTAGTCAAAATAGGTACTTGTTGCTTGAGTAGAAATAATGTCTATAATATGTTCAACCTTGTATGCTTATCTTGTTCATTATCCCTATTTGCAGTTTTTAAATGAAATTTACTTTCAATCAATTTACTTTAACTATCAATATTTAGACTTCAGCTAAGTCGTTATATGTGTATGCCATAATGGTGTTCATATATGCATAAAAATAGTGTAAAGTTGTTTAAACGACATTATTAAAAACTAAAAATGCTTATTTTCCTGAAATTTTAATTAAAAAATTGTACATTTTGCTTTTTTATATTTACTTAATACATCATTACATTTATCACAAAATATTTTAATATTTTTCATTGAATCCGTTAAATATTTTTGATTCAATATTTCAACATAAATAATGATTTATTGTAATTTATTACAATATTTTACAAAATCTCAATAATTGTAAAGTTACAGCATTTATAACAGATGAGTGTGACATTAATATTAAAAGAAAGGTAGGTCGTATACTGGCGACCGATGGCGTTGTTGCGTTGTGCTTCAGTCAGTCTTGGCGTAACTGTATTGCGTGTCGGTGGCTTAATACTGATCTATGGAAACCGAGAACCCGTCACTTTTATAGGGATTTTGCACATGTTGCACTTGCAGAACATGCATATCTCTCAAATAAATTTATTGGACACGCATGCGTTTTGGCGAAAAATCCTATGTTTTCCTCTGTTTTCAAATTCACAACTTTTATTGTTATTTTGGTCTGACAATCAGTGCCTTAATACGTGTAACATCACATACTCTGAGCTTGTAACGTTATTTCATGGCCCGGCATGGCCAAGCGCGTAAGACGCGCGACTCGTAATCCAAAGGTCGCGCCAAACATGCTTGCCCTCGCAGCCGTGTGGGCGTTATAATGTGACGGTCAATCCCACTTTTCGTTGTTAAAAGAGTAGCTCAAGAGTTAGCGGTGGGTGGTGATGACTAGCTGCCTTCCCTCTAGTCTTACGCTGCTAAATTAGGGACGGCTAGCACAGATAGCTTTCGACTAGTTTTGTTCGAAATTCCAAAACACATGTTATTACATATATTTCTCTTTAAAATAAAAAAAATATCCCTTTTGCGTTTTTTTGTTTTGAAGAGTATATATATCTGAAGTGTGAGTGTTAAATTTAGTTATTTTAGAAACGATAGCTTATCGCAGATTGGTTCACGTAACTTTGTTAATCATACGCTTTCAAGATAAGTTGTTGTGAAAGGGCGATTGTTGTATTATTGCTTCATGTCACTAAGCCTTCTTAGTTTTCTCATTGTTTTAATTTAATATTATTGCAGTATTGGTGTAGAATGTTCTGTTCTTCTGCCAGGCTATAAATATATGTCCAAAATGTTGTTCAGGTTTGATAAACATATGGATATAGACTGCACGATTATGAGTTAGCCGTAAAGAGCGTATTACGGTAATTTTAGAGTAAAATTATCACAGGCAGTTTTGTAATAACACTTTAATAGATCAAAAGAATAATTCGTTTTCGTTTGGTTTGAATTTTGCGCAAAGCTGCACTAGCCGTCCCAAATTTAACAGTGTAAAACTAGAGGGAAAGCAGCTAGTCATCATCATCCAATGCTAACACTTGGGCTACTCTTTTACAAACAATTAATGGGATTGAACGTCACATTATTACGCCAACACGGCTGAAAGGAGAAGCATGTTTGATGTAACGGAGATCGAACCAACGACCCTCGGAATACGAGTCAAGTGCCTTAAACATCTAGTCATGCCAGCCCGTTCGTCTGGTCAAATTACGTTATAATGTAACTAAACCAGCCTCTGTGGGTTGTGATGAAAAAGAGACACATATTTAAAGTTCTAGATACAATTGCGATAACCACAGCGTAATGAATATTTGTATATATACAAACATGTTTGATTCATTTTAATACTTTGTTTTATATTCCACGTTATAACTCGTATCCTGATGAGCCTTTTAATCTATGTAGCATGTTTAATGTAATTATGATTTGGGGCCTCTCTATTAATTAAAATTATGTATATACGTTTTGGAAATCGAGGAACATTTACGAACAATGTATGTTTCTGATTGAGCTCTTTACATGCTGCTCCTAGCTATAAGTCTACGGATTTATGTTGTTAAAGTCATGGATTCGGTGAACTCAGCAGATAGCCCGATGTGGCTTTGCTATACGAAAAACACACACACCCTTTAAATGTTATGATACTCATGGGAAAATAATCTGACGCTCGGTGACGTGAGAAATATATTTTAAATAAAAAAATCGGAATAATTTAGAAATTTCTCTTGTTACGTTCTGTTAGCTACTCAGAGGTGTTTCAGTGAAACCAATCTTGTGAGTTACTTTTAGAAAACCTTTTTTTCTGTTCCAGGTTGCGATCTGAAATTGAATTGAAACTGTTTTACCCTGTGGTCACGTGGGTTATTATAAAGAGAGCACTTCACAAGGATGAAGTAAGATCAAAGAGTCTCTCTAACTCTTTAATAATGAGAAGATCTACCCTGAATTATTAGTGAGCAGATAATAAGATACTGGCTGGAATGGGCGCGAACTTGTACGCTTAGTATGGGTTAACGAAATATGTTTTCAATTTTTCTAACCTATATCACCTCCAGCGTTCTGAAAATAACTCGTTCACTTTAAATTCTGCTTTCTCTCTGTGGACTTCAGTGTAGTTCAGGTTTACAAGAGTTAATTTCATGTGTACAGTTTGAAACAGAAACATCCAATGGATAATATTTTACAAGAGGATTAGCGGTTTAGTTTACAGAATTACAACTCCAAAGTCCGGAATGTAATTCATCAAATTAGGCAGAGTACATGTGATCAGTTGCGTAGTAGCTTTGCACTAAGAAAACATTTAATACAAGTTACATGTCCTTGTTTGGTGTACAACTTATTACTTCGTGGTTGGGGTACTTATATTTGTCTTGCTGGCATGAAACTAGACCTGAAATCAATTAAGCAGGATTCAATGAATCGAAATGAAACGAACATTATCGTCTTTCATGTGGGAAGGAGAGATAGTTTGAAAAGTCTGCGTGTTCCACTAGATTTTGAGGCCAGGATTCGGTACGTACACAAGTGCATCTATTCATTGATATAAAAATGTTAACATTATCTACTAACATTCCGGTGAGTGTAAATCTAAGCAATAAGTAAATGGTAGAAATCTCGGAATGAATGTCTTTTAAAAGTATGTAATGTTTACGTTAAAGACGTCAAAACAATCTTAAGGATATGTATTAATGCTTTTCTTCCTACTAAACAGCCAGTATCTTCTTCAAGCAGTATTTCATACTGATTTGTTTACGTAAAAGATTGGTATTATAAATGAATTTTCTCTAGTCTTAAGAATGATTCTAAGTTATTTCATTTCATTGAATACACTGAGATATTAAGAACGTGTTTAAGAAATGAAAGTACGAAACAAAGCCGTAACATCAAAGAGCACGGAAACTAAAAGAAAGAGTATATACATACAGTTTCAGAGTTCATTCAAAGATTGACTGTGTTAGAAAATAACTTACTATTTAAATACATACATTATAAACTATTTACCGTTTTTATAAGTAATTCAACTTTTAATTTTGTAATGTCAAGACAAACGATTTTAAAATATAAACTTTTAACGTTATAATCTTTGAAGATATTGAAAGATTATTGTGATTAAAATCACCTATAACAGGACAAAAGCAGTTCATATAAAACTTTGTCATCATTTTCCTAACATGTCGTTTCAATTCTAAAGTTTGAAATCAGGCATAAAAGAAAAACTTTTATAAAAATAATTTCAAGAATATTTAAAATTTATTGACTTTGGAACTAAAACTAAACGTTTGTTTTATATATTAAAATCATTTGAAATTCAAATGAACGTTTTAGTATTGTTATATTCAAATTTTAAGATATTTCTGTTTTGTATTTTGCGTGTTGCAGATGTCTGAAATCAAAGAAAGTTTTAAGAATAAATAATACCCAGTTAGCTTCTTCTGTGTGGGTAATTGGGTGTGTTAATTGTTTGAACACCCAGGAAGGTCAGGTGCACGAGACCTCTTCCTCCATCCCTTACTTTGTTGTCGTCTACTCTTTGGAGTATGCTATTGAGTAGAACTTTGGGCCAGAGTATTACACCATACTCAGGCCCTTTTTAGGGCAATGTCCATGTATAGTCTTCATTTGCTCCTTTTTTATTTAAAGTTTTTTTATATTTCTATTCCTTTTCTTGTGTTTTTTTCATTCACTTGCATATAATCTTGGGTCTGGCATGGCCTTGTGCGTTAAGGCGTGCACTTCGTAATCTGAGGGTTGCGGGTTCGCGCCCGAGTCGCGCCAAACATGCTCGCCCTCCCAGCCGTGGGGGCGTTATAATGTGACGGTCAATCCCACTTTTCGTTGGTAAAAGAGTAGCCCAAGAGTTGGCGGTGGGTGGTGATTAGTAGCTGCCTTTCCTCTAGTCTTACACTGCTAAACTAGGGACGGCTAGCACAGATAGCTCTCGAGTAGCTTTGTGCGAAATTCCAAAACAAACAAAAAAAGCATATAATCTTTTTTTCTATATACATGAATTACTAAAAAGAAAAAAAAGTGAAGTACAATAAAATAAAACTCGTTCTAAATATCTAGTGCGTGGTGGCCAGCTTGTTTTATAATTCTTAAATATATATTTATATGAGAGAGATACTAAGGACTATGTTTATCATGTACGTAGTATCTGTCGCGATCACACATTGAGTCATTTTTATGCCAATTCTTACAAATAGTTCAGTGCATTATACAAAAGTATTTCATATGTTGTTTCTATATTTGCATACTTGTACATGAATGTCGATGAAATGCTGCGTGGTACTTTATAGACTGAAGTTAAAACTGAGTTTTGTATTCTTTGTAGTTTCTGTAATTGTTTGTGTGTCATGTTTATCCAGGGAGGAGATACTTATTCTGTTATAGGTCTAATGTATTTTTTGTAGATTTTTATAAATAATCAGGTGATGTTCCTTGATTTTTACCTAAAGACTACCCATTTAGCAATATTATATGTTTATTTGTTTTGAATTTCGCGCAGAGCTACTCGAGGGCGACCTGCGCTCGCCGTCCCTAATTTAGCAGTGTGAGAATAGAGGGAAGGCAGCTAGTCATCACGATTCAACTCTTGGTTTACTCTTTTACCAACAAATAGTAGGATTGACCGTCACATTATAACACCCCCAGCTAAAAAGGGGAGAATGTTTGGTGCGACCGGTATTCGAACCCGCAACCCTTGGATTAACACACTTGGCCACGCCGAGACTTGGTAACACAATATTTTCAGTCTTGTGTTTTGTTTCCTAGTGAAGAAAATTAGGTTTTTATGCTGCATAGAGTACAAGAGTTAATATAATGAGCAGGTACGTAAAGTTTTAGACTATACGTTTAAACTAGTCGACCAAAATACAACAAAAATACATTGAAGTAGATCGAAAATAAACTGAAATATATAAATTTGAAAATACAACGTTCTCGTCAAAACAGATATATTGTAATCAGAAAGCGAAATGTACGAAATACACTGCACATTAATTTCTGATAATGTGAAATATGAGTTAAATGCTTCTGTGAATACATTACATTTATTATTATTTTTTTATCAGTGCAGAGACACACTATATACTATCTGTACTCTGTCCATGGCTGGTAATCGAACACTGGGTTTTAAAGGTGTAAGTCTGTAAACATACCATTGTTCTTTCCAGAGACAATTCGTGCAGCACTACTCAAGAGACATATGTGCTAGTCGTCTCTAATTTTAAAATGATAATTTTATACACTCTTAACCTTCACATATATATTTACTGTAATAAATATACTTTGTACTTTCCTACAATTTTTATCTAGTGTTGTAACAGAATGATATTATGAAAAATTTATTAATTAAAATTTATTTTTCGATGTCAGAAACTTTAAGAGAATGAACGAAAATCTAAGTGGAATAGTGTCTTTCACTGAACTGATGGCTTTAAAAAATTCTATCGTACGAAATTTGAACACGATAATTAAAGAATCGACTTCAGAATGGAGAATGAGAAATAGACTCGGCCTTATTTAACAATGTATAATAAATCATCTTCAGTTAGTATTTCCACTTCAAGTATATGAGGGACTGAAAAGGTCATCTTACAACATTTGATTGGATAAAAGAAATCTCACTGAAAACGATCGTTATACAATTGCCCTAATGTGTTCACGTACCTAGAAGATGGAGAATATTTTGAACTCCCACACATTTACGCTCATTGAGTATACCTTAGCGAAATGTTAAAGTTCAAACATGAAGTTCCAGAGTTTTATTTTTTTTTCTGTTTAAAGTTTTTATTAAAAGTTTTAAAATCACTGAGCTTTGAAATTCGCTTAAATCTGCAAAGTAATTAATTGAAAATCACAGAGAAAATGCATTAATTTCTTTGCTCTCCTACGAAATTAACGCTTGATTAATGATAATTACATCCCAAGCGTGAAAAGCGTGTCACTAAAGCTACGAGCGAAAAGCTCACTGTCAAAGACTATTTGCCACTAACCACTTGGTGACGATTATACAGACGCTCAGAGAAAAAATAAACGAATATTTTGTTTGCTAAATTTTGACTTGACAAATGGAGAGTCTTCACATCTGGATTAGAAGTTATCATTTACGATTTATTTACATGCTTTATTGTTTGAAAATAATTTCAAGAAATTTCTTTTTTCTGTGAAGATTTCATGCATGTTGTGATAAAAGTATACCACCACTAGAAAAAATCCAAAGGTTACTACCTCGTGGAACAGAACTCCGGAATTCAGCGTTGTAAGGCCGTATACCTAACCGATACCGCACCAGAAGACAGATATATTGGTATTAATAATCATTATTTTGAAATAAAATACAATAATCCTTTAATTTTTAAAGACATAATTAAATTGTTTAAGAACGTGTCGCATGGATTTTCGTGTTAGAAAGTCTGACGTGGAGTTTATTTGTTTGAAAATGTTATTTTTTTATTAACAGGTGCTTACAAAGTGAAAGACTAGATGGAGTAACATTTTGTTCCTTAAATAATTACTTTATTTTTTGGACTTCAACATAGAGATACATAATAAGCTATCTTTATCGAAACCTGGTTTCTAGCGGTGTGAGTTCGCAGACATGCTACTGTGGGAGTAATTATTTGAATACAAAAATATTTATTTAGTGTTTCTGTTTAATCGCGACATCACTTTCCTTTAATGTTGTGTTTTTAATACATTAGAATAAAATAAGAGTAAAAATTAAACACGAGACAGAACTTCTGTTTCCAAAAGCTCGTCAGCTTTGATGACTTATATTTATTAATCGGGTAACCTACGCGTTCGGCCCGGCATGTTCAGGTGATTAAGGCACTTTACTCGAAATCCGAAAGTCGCGGGTTCGAATCGTTGTCACACCAAAACATACTCACCCTTTCAGCCTATGGCTACATGCCAAGTTAGGTGAGAATCGGTCCAACGGTTTGACAATTATAAGAGGACGCAAGCACTCACAAATGTGTGTCAAATAACTGTTTAAATATTAAACCACACTATATTTTACGGGAGTTTGCATTCATCCAGAACATTGCTGTTACTACATCTTACGTAATCTGAGGGTCGTGGGTTTGAATTCCCGTCACGCCAAACATGCTCGCCCTTTCAGCCGTGGGGGCGTTATAATGTGACGGTCAATCGCAGTATTCGTTGGTAAAGGAATAGCTCAAGAGTTGACGGTGGGTGGTTAAGACTAGCTGTCTTCCCTCTAGTCTTACACTGCAAAATTATGAATGACTAGCGCAGATAGCCCTTGTGTAGCTTTGAGTGAAATTAAAAAACAAAAAACTTAACTTCAACCCTGTCTTTCCAAAATTTCCAGTAAAAGCGTAATTATTTGATACTTAAAAAGAAACATTCGTAACTACAGTGCAAGAACAGCAGATGCTCTTTACTAAAATCACTTCTTCTGATAAACGAATATCTAGATTTTTACATCAAACTAATGTACAAAATATCAGCATCGCACTTTCATCATGAAAACAACACAGATAAACAAGGAGGGAAAACTTTCAAGGAAAACACCTCTAACTTACAATAATACCTCTCAACTACAATCAGGAAATTTTAACTAACTATTAATGTTATAGAACGTCCAGGTCCAACTCTAAAGAAAGATACAATGTAATAAAACCCATTGTTTAAAAATAAACGTGTGGTTTGTGTCCAAAGATATTTTCCAGCTAAAATGTCTGATAGATTTACTGTTATACATTTATTTCAATATCTAGGCTTGTTTTAGTTTGATGCATGTTACGTATATTGTTGGATGCGTATTGTGCAAGTCTCGCCTGCTCTTTAAATTTGTAGAGGATTCTTGAGAGCAAGAATAAACCATACGAAAATATTAGCGTGTCTTCAAACATTGTTGACGTTCGAGAATCTTGCGCGATTGGTATAAAAACTAGCTGAGACACAGTTTCAAGACATTAATGGTCATCTACAGCCTGTATACTATAAGCTTTAGGAGTTATTACTGTGATCAATGCTTATTAATCGGGAAACTACAGTATTTGTCTAGGAACCTTTGTAGATTTCGAACATTATGTAGTTTTCAACTTAATAGAGTTAACTTCAGACGTAAGGATTTCTATGAGGGCATTAGATATTTTTCTAGATAAATACTTGAGCTTGTAAATCATGTTAGGCCACACAATAATAGAACTAGTTAGTTAGCATTCTCGTCAAGTTAAGGGGATTTGTGTATTAATAGGAAAGTAATTTGTGTCTTGGGGACCTAGACCGCTGATAGAAAACTGAATATTGGTTGTGATTTTGTAAAATTTTTACATATAAACAATTATTTGTATTTGCAAATAATTGCAGGTATCATAGATTTGATATATAAATTTAATTAACTTATAGATTAAAACTAAAATTTCTGGCTATTTGAAATCGTAACACGTAACATACGTAATGCAATAAAGCAGAGACTGATCCGAGATAATTCATAATAGGTGACAAATATAACATCTGCCACCGTACGTACTTAGAGGAAAGGAAACCGGAAGAATCCTACACATAAAAGAGGGAACCACATTCATGCATCGGTGTCAGTTTACAGGACGTGAGACGAAAAATTTGGATAAATGATACCAACATGGTCCTCACTGCCTGATGAAGAGATCTTCTTGCAACATCGCAGAAATTAAACTGGGAAAAGTTTTCACTTGGACCAATCAATTTATTTTGTGCTGTCATTTATGTCAAAGAAACATATTTACTCCCTTTATAAACAACAACATGAAAAAAGCGCAGTTGTAGAACATTTTTCAACTAATTACCTACCTACAAGTAACCTAGACATGAAAACACCAAAGCCACCACGTATCCTGACATAGAATTCAAAAAAGCTCTTCTTGTCGAACGACTGTAGGATCACAAATAAAGAGGAACAACGGATGTGGCCTTTAATTATCATTATAATATTTCATTTCACCTTTTTGGTCTTTCAATCTCTAACTTTGATATAACGTTCTTTACTACAAATAGCAAACAGTCATTTCAAGAATACTTTTCTTTGAACAACACGCTTTACTATTTAATATGTCGAATGCACACGGTATAAAAACACACTATGTATTCGACTAGAATTTATTATTTAAACTATATGAAACGTTACTATGTCAGTCACGGTTTACGTTTCAGTGAAAGCTTCTGAAAAAACTATAAAGCTGAACTATAAAACTGAAACATTAAGTATCCAATTACCGAAGAAAACAATAATTTGGTGTTATGAGGCCGTTTATTTTTAGTATTGAAAAAAGAAATAATTTAAGTCTTAAAACCTTTGTATAGCATAAGATCACATAACGTAGACGCCTACTAACTATTGGTCTGAACACTCAAAATATAAGTGGATTTAGAATGTTGTTTATGCCTTATTATTTTCATGACCTTTCAGTTTATTTCATATCAATTCATTTTCTTCAGCTAAGGAGCTTTGTAGGGTCTACAATCTTAACGACATCTGCATAAATTTCAAAATACAACGTTTTCGTCAAAACAGATATATCGTAATCAGAAAGCGAAATGTACGAAATACACCGCATATTAATTTTTGATAATGTGAAATATGAGTTAAATGCTTCTGTGAACACATTACATTTATTATTGTTATTTTTTTACCAGTGCAGAGACACATTATATAATGTCTGTGCTCTCTCCATGGCTGGGTTTTAAAGTTGTAAGTCTGTTAACAAACCATTGTCCTTTCCAGAGACAATTCGTGCAGCACTACTCAAGAGACATATGTGCTAGTCGTCTCTAATTTTAAAATGATAATTTAGAGGAAGCAAAGATATACGAGGGCTATCTGTTCTAGCCGTTCCTAATTTAGTAGTGTAAGACTAGAGGGAAAGCAGCTAGTCATCACCATCCACCGCCAGCTCTTGGGATACTCTTTTATTAACGAATAATGGGATTGACCGTCACATTATAACGCCCCCACGGCTGAGAGGTATAGCATGTTTGGTGTGACGGGGATTTGAACCCGCCACCCTCAAATTTCGAATCGAATGCTTTATTCATCTGGTCATGCTCGGCCTAGTAGAATTTGGCTGTCAATTTTATGACGCACCTACAACGGGTCTATCTTAATGTCAAAATATTTCCCAGACGTACCTAAATGCACATAGAAGGTGCTAACATTTAATATACAAAATTACTTCATCAAGTGTTTTACATTTAATGCATCATGAAAGAACATGCTAAAATTCAGAAACTGTAAGATGTTGTGTGATTTGGGAATACTTTCTAGCCGTATGATATGAATCCAGCTTTCTCATGTCTCTAAAATTAGGAAGTTAAAAATCGACTTGCACTGATACATTAGTTATTCAGTATCAAATGTACACGATATTTAAATTTAATACGAGAGCCATGATTTAGATAATTATAAACTGCGAGTGTTATATCTGATGTTTTTAGATGAAATAGTTATGACAAATTTGTTGTGTAGCTAAATTATTGTCGATTGACGTAATGTTTTTCTAACCATTTGAATTTCTCTCATTGATTTAAGTGAACATTGCTACATTATAAAGCTTTGCTACTTGTATAAAGTTCTAGGCATCAGTTGGGTTAAACATATATATATAAGGGACAAAGTTAGTGCAAGTAAGTAAGATATTGAAGGAGAACATAACATGTACTGTTCTACATTTATTTCAGTGTAGTTTTCTTTTTTGCCTGCGACTTATATTGTCGGCTGTGTATTGTACAAGTCACGCATGATCTCGAAATCTGTAGAAGAGTCTTGAGAACAAGAATCAAGAATACTTGTTTTACGATAACACTGGCTTATTAATTGTTGAAAGTTCGAGAAACTCGCGTGATCGGTATATAGAAACCAAAGCGCTGAAAGACAAGCATTAATAATGCTATTATTGGACAGCTACAGTTAGTGTGCTATAGGCCACGGAAGGATATAATTTGTTTAACGACTATTAATAGGAAGACTACAGAACTGGACCAGGAACTTTTATAGGTTTTGTACAATGCTAAACTGTTCAACTTCAGTTTAACTTTGGACGTTAGTATTTCTACGAGGACATTAAACATCTTCAACGGTAAAAGTAAGCTTATAAGCGGTATTAGGCCAACTGAACTAGCTAGCTCAAGCGAGGTGTGCGCCAATATCAACTCAGAATGAATTTGCTCGTCGTAGAAATGAATGGTCGATAAAATTTTCTGTTCTAGACCATACATAAGCCTTAATGTTGTTTGCAAGTTCGTAGAACTCTTGTACATAAACCATCATTTGTAATAAGTATTAGCAATAACCATTATTATAAAGTGCATTATTTTATATTTGTATATTATAATATATTTGTGTTCAAAAAGAAAATTGTGTGTATCAATGTTGTTGGCAAATACAAAATTTAATAAACATTAATATTTAACTAACTTCTAAATTCAAATTCAAATTTCCCGTTATTTGAAATAGTAATACGCTAACATAAGAAACATAATAAATTGTAAACTCATCCAAAATAAATTATAATACCTAACAAAGACATATCTTAAGACAGAGAGTAAAAAAGATCCGTACTATACTTGTAAGTTTAGCCATAAGGAGTGTATATTGGCGACATTTTAAGTGTAGTGATCACAAATTATATTGTAATAACATATTAGAGAATAATAATTATTGTTAACCGGCTTCTAAAGTAGCTTAGCCAGCCTGTGTGGACGTTTGACATAAAGATAATTACTTAAAGTTCTGAATACGAATGCGGTAATTAGTGGGGTAGCGTAAATGAGTTTATCACTGACTGTGTAAAACAGAGTAGATAAAAACAATTCGTCATATCAACTGGGTTGTAAAGTAATTGAACCAGCATGTCTGGACGCCTGACGAAAAGAAACAATAATTTAAAACTTTGGATACATCAGATGTGCTTAACTGTGTAAGCAACATTGATATATATATTTGACATATTTTTAGTATATTACGTTGAGAAAGCGAATTGTGTGCTGCCGTTTTATTATTGCTAAACAAGTCATAGACACCACCTGTAATGAATTCTGCTCATAAATATACACAAAACCTTACATTCAGATTTGTGTTTTAACCTATCCCTCCTACACACATACATCAAGAAGTGAGGTTTAATCTTCAGTAAAAACCTAGTGTAACCTTTCAAATAATCTCTGGGAACTCCGTTTTCCAGTACAGGCACTATACTGAATGACAAAGTATGTCTCCACAGTTTCCGATCCTCGTGCATCTCCTAATAACATCAGTGTAAGAAACTCTCAAAAGTAAGTTCAGCTGCTGTTTCTTTATACCGTGTTGTCCTTACTAACAAATTATTAAACTTTTTTTAACGACAAGAACATTCATATATGAAAAATGCCACTCACTCTTTCAAAGTTACCTCAATACCTAATGTACACGTTTTTTCTGCTAATGTACAATGACTAATTGTTATGTATATGTGTAAATATTTTGTTAACGACAACATGTAATGTCGTGTTTGAATTTTCATTTGTATTATTCATTTTTCCATATTGATATTATTGTTTCGAAGTTTAAACTAATATTTTGTTATTCATTTAGGGTAACATTTAGAACTTTCTTGAATTAAGTAAACCAATCATATGTTTGTAAATGAGTGCTGGTGACTTCGTGTCTAGACGTATAGTCTCGTGCAAGAACGGACACGCGCGGATTGCTCTAGAGTTGTATGGAAATTGCAAGATTGTTCGAGAAATAGGCCTATCGGTATAAAAGACGGTGACGAGAGATAGATTCAGTCATCAGTTTTTATTCGAAGAAAAAGAGAGAGAAGAGTCATCAGTTTTTATTCGAAAAAAGAAGATAGATTCAGTCATTAACATCAGTTATTATTCGAAGAAAAGAAGAGAGTCAGTTATTTGAGAAAGATTAAGTGTTTGCTGTGATTATTCAACTTGGATTTGTGTCTGAAGTTAGATCTACGAAAGCTGTGATTTTATTTCGTCAATCTCTACGATACATCTGAATTACTGCTTGTGCTGAGAGACGGCGATTTCATTGAACTGTGAACTGTTTCGGAATTTCTTCGTGGGACCAAATTCACACCCTAGACTGGAATTTGAGACTTTCATTTTAGATCATTACATTAGATACAGGCCAGTACCGTTTTGTATTGTGATTTATTTTGAAGTTTGAAACTAGTATTATTTTGTTTTGTAATTAATTTCGAATGTTGTAACTTAATATCTGTCACTGTTATCATATAATTTATGTTATATCTGTTATATTTGTTAGTAGTTTAGTGTAATAAATTATACAAGCTGTTATCTGTGTTTTTCTGTTGCGTTTAATCTACGAAGAACTTAAAACATTAAAAAATACGTAACACTAATTAAAAGATTAGAGAAAGGAAAGGCCATAATCGCTTTGACAATGATTCCCCAAATAGCGACTGACCTTTCATCCACAACCTACCATGTCATTCAACACCTATAATCAATTAACAAGTGTACAATACCTTGTAACTGTACACCTCAGTTGATAAATTAGGAATGATTTAAATATATCAACACCAATAAATAAACCAACAAACTGACAAACGTCTTCAGTCCAAAACATTTTAACTTTTCACGGAACTTCGAACTTACATTTTACATATTCATATCCTTAAGCTAATCTATAAATTTCTGAATCTTGTTTTAAAGATATAACAGCAATGAAGTGTTGGTCAAATTTTCTTTACTGAGCATCCTGCTGTTAAAACGCATCATAAAGTTTCTCTAACGTTTGCTTTTATATTATTTGTAACCAGTAAAGTGGGAAGATTTCATAGAACTGATAGTTACACGATCTGAAACTCTGAGACAGTAGAATAAAAAGTTTGGAGATTTGAAATTCATTTTCTTCAAATCCATCTGTTGGCGCTCTCCTTGACCAAGTATGAGAATAATCTTAAGAAGGTTCTATTTCAGTTAGAAAGATAGATAAATTTTATAAGTTTTAGTGCATTCTGTTTTATGTGTGTGAAAATATTTCTTATTCTAAGGACTTAGAAGTATAAGGACTTCTGAAACCACATTATTATAAATAATTGCAATTTTCTGTTATAATCTACTGCTGTTTTAGAAATAAGGGGTAATTTATATTGTTTAATATTTTATCTATTGGATACAAAGCAGGTAAAATGACTAATTGAGCTTGTACTCGTATACATAGAGTTAATAAAATACGCGAAGAACATTTTGTTTTTTATATAATTTTATTCAAACATATTGAAACAAAATAAGTTTGAAGATGTTTGATTCAAATGTTCGAAGTTATTATCATATATTTATTTTAGTATTGATGTTTCTGTAAGTCAAATTTTTATTTAGGAATGTACGTAACTTATATTATTAGATCCCATTGCAAAATTCCCGCTAATTCACAAAATTTGCATGTGATTCTTGAGTATAAGAATCAATAATGTACTATCTGCATTTGTAAATACATATAGTGTATCGTCAATATTGTTGTGGAAGCTGAAATTTCTAGAATCACGCCTCACGCTTATAAAATTAGCCAACACAAAGTGTCAAGACGCAGTATATATTATTGGTTTGCTATAGCTGACATACTACAAATCTCGAAATTGGGAATTTCCAATTCTGTAGTTTTTCCGATTAATAGACGTTAATGACAGTTATAACTTCCTATGCCTATGGCGCACTAGTTGGAGTTTTTCAATAATAACATCTCTTTCTCTCGGCACGTTGCTTTTTATATATACCAATCACGTGAGCCTCTAACATTTTCAAAAATGTTCTATCGCGCTTTCGTCAAACATGTATTGTTTCGAGAACAGGCGGGACTTGGTCAATATATAGTTAAGAATACACGTCACAAACAATAAAGAAAACTACTGAAAGAAACGTAGGCACTAATAATAAATGTACAACAATTAATTCGTTAAAATATTGTTGACAAATATAATAAATATGATACATATCAATATTTAATTAACTTCTAAATTTAAATTATAACTCAACTCAGTTTCAGGCTGTTTTAAATTGTAATACATAACATTGTTAAGACAGTCTCCTCACTTAGCGGAAAATTTAAAAAAAATATTTTATTTTTTCAAAGTGTATGTATGTTCAGGAAGGAGGAAGAGGTCAAAGTGAACCTGACCCTCCAGGGCAAATACCCAAATACCATTGACCAAGAAAGTGTATGTTGAACCATTTTGCTTTAGATATGCATTCACACTGAAATTCGAAAGAAAATGATAAAAATGATGAATTATTGTTGGCTCAATTGTACGTGATATTTTGTGAAATGAAATTATCATCTAGTATAAAAACTGTATTTCTATGCAAGTTATTTTCATAAAAAATATGCATTTCCTAAAGTTGATGTATGCAAACAATTATTATAAGAATTCTTAAGCAATAAAAAAATCCATAATTTTAAACAATTTATGCTATTTGGGGCTATACTTAAAACTAAGTTTACATTACACAATAAATTAAAAAATAAATAAAATAACTGCATGTTTTACCATTATTATTGCTCATCTTGTCTGTTTGCTGTCCATTTTACTTCAAAATTATCCATTTGAGTTGAACTATATTTAGCTATCTTTATGAACCATGAATTTACTTCATATTTTCACTCATGGTCCCCAGTGGCACATCAGCATGCCTGCGAATTTACTACTTAAGTAACCGGGTTTCTATAACTATGGTGCACAGAACACAGATAACTCATTATGTAAGTTTGTGCCTAGCCTCAGACAATGTTTTGTTTGTTTGCTTTTGAATTTCGCGCAAAGCTACTCGAGAGCTGTCTGCGCTAGCCGTCCCTAATTTAGCAGTGTAAAACTAGAGGGAAGGCAACTTGTCATCACCACCCACCGCCAACTCTTTGGCTACTTTTTTACCAACGAATAGTGGGATTGACCGTAAATTATAACGCCCCCACGGCTAAAAGGGCAAACATGTTTGGTGCAACGGGGATGCGAACTCGCAATCTTCAGATTACGTGTTGCGCGCCTTAACCAACCTGGCCATGCCGGGCCTTGACAATACAATATTTTCAGTTGTGTGTTTTGTTTTCTAGTAAAGAAAATTAGGTTTATATGCTGCATAGGGTACAAGAGTTAATATAATGAGCAGGTATGTAACGTTTTAGACTATACGTTTTATCTAGTCGACAAAAATATAACAAAAATATATTAAAATAGACCGAAAATAAACTGAAATATATATATATATATAAAGTTGATTTTATTTCACATTTGTATTACGCAATGCTACATTCATGAGAACTTCGATCTTTAAGCATCATTTTTATCTTAAATCATTTTCACATAATATTTTGTAATCTTTCTATATAATACACAAATGGATATACTTTATACACTGTTAACCGTTATATATATATATATTTACTGTAATAGATATACTTTGTACTTTAGTACCGTTTTTATCTAGTGTTGTAACAGAATGATATTATGAAAAGTTTATTGATCAAAATTTATTTTTGGATGTTAGAAACTTTAAGAGGATGAACGAAAATCTAAGAAAGCCAACAGCTAAAGCATGGTATCTATACACAATGTGCCCAATGTGTTGAATGCTTTTCACGAAAACAATGCGTCCACATCCACATGCGATGTGTTCTGATGTCTGGTATAAATTTCAACGCCCATTATGTGTAAAACCGAACATTTTCTCATTGGCAAATGCCTTGAAATGTGAATACACATCATTCATACATTCACATATAAACTGGAGATTTCGAACAGCTGAAAGAAGTCACTCTTCTACTGGAGGCGTATGACGTCAACTTGCTTGATATAAATACAGTGAGGTCAATTCATCGGCTTATTGAGGATTGTTATTGCTATTGTTTGAATGTTTGCGCAAAGCCACATCAGAGCTGTCTGCGTGTGCAAGCCACCCCTAATTTAGCAGTGTAAGATTAGAGGGAATACAGCTAGTCATCACCACCCACCGTCAACTTTTGGACTACTATTTACCTGATGAATAGTGGAATTGGCCGTAACATTATAATACCTCCACGGCTGAAAGTGCAAGCATGTTTGGTATGACGGGGATTCGAACCCGCTACCCTCAGATTGCGACTCGGGCGCGTTAACCATCAGGTCATGCCCGGGACCTGGTAAGAAGACAATGTTGCTAGTGAAGTACTCTATACGTTTCATTCTGTAGTGTTTCATGATTTATCACCTCGTGACGAGAGCTGTTTATACCGTAAAGATTCTTTGGGCATCAAAATAACCATCTCTTCTTACAGTTATTGACTTTTTTGGATTGCTTTCCAACCCGCAATCTTGTGATGAAAATCTCTCTAATTACCTTGATGTTATCAAAGATATACGAGTCTTTATCACAACATATAAAAAAAATGTTGTGTATTATTCTCTCAGATACAGGGCTGTTTCTCTCATTTGATTTATACTATGCTCTCAGTGCAGCTATGCATTAAGCTCAGATCATATTTGTCCCCTGCAGCATTTTATTATTTTCTATATGAACCATCCTCTGGTAAAATAGTATCAATAATTCTAACACCCTTGTGATACAAAAATGTGGTCTTAGCTGAGCAACCCATACACGATTTATAATTTTAAACCGAATCACTTCGTAATCTTATGGTCAATGTTACATTCTACTGAAATTGTTATTGATCTGGGTAATAAAGGAAATCTCAAGAATACGAGCACAGGTAAAGTAGACTTGAAGTCTGCACGAGACACAATGTTAGATTATTGTACTTGTGATCAAGACTCTTAACTTTTCAAGTACTTCAGACACAGCTGATCATGACACCACCAATACTGTATCTTTCCAGTTACCTGCAAAGCATCACAGGTGAATGCTAGCTTATGAAAAATTTCTTAGTACACATATTATTCTGCAACATATTCTCAAAACATACGTAGATGGTGGATGTCTGGATTAAAGAAAAATGTATTTGTGTGATAGGTAACACTAGGAACCAATCACGTCGCGAAAATAATAATAGAAATAACATTTAGCAACGATTGTGGTTCGTGACTTAGTACAAATGGAGCAATATATAAGTTTTTGTATACTGTATAAAGAAACAAATGTGAACATGCGTATTCTACAAAGAAGAATTCGATCTATTGAAAACTATTGCCAAAAAAGACTATTGTTTTCAATTCTCACCCTTTTCCTACAGATATCCTCGAGTTGCACCAGAATTCTTCCACCTTTAAAATGGATACGTTCTACATACTATGTTTCTTTGCTTGGAAAAATACCCGAAAATTTTGAAGTTGTATTACATGTTGCTATTATGGAACACAGTATATTGTATAATATAAGGATAATGGAAGGGCAATAAATAGCAGAGGAGACTTTATATTAACAGATCAATACAAACAATATTATTGCCGACCAGAAATTTGGACAAATAAAAGTACAGAGGAAAAAGAAGAAGGTTCTTCAAAAACCAGTAATGAACGCAAGTAGGAAAAATTCAAAATTTTGTACATTATCTGTCAGAAGACTTAAAGGCTTACTTACTACTTACACCTGCAACAGCCAGAAAACCAGAACAAAAAAGAAAGGCTGAAGAGAGACAGGAAAAAAAATCTAGTTATACCAAGATAATTTTTTATTTTCGTTAATGCAGTATACATATATTTGTAATGTAAATAAATTCGCAGTTCCTTTATCTTCTGCAGTCTTTAGAAGGCTGTAAACCTAATTATCAGATATAGGCTATTCCCGTTTATTTGAACATGTAAATACATCATGTATTTTCGATTCAATTATTCATACTTTGTGTGCCCAAAAGGTATATTTTTATCTCTTAGTCACGTCAGTGTTTAACATAATATTTGCTATATATTTACAACACACATATCGTGTGTGGTGGTGAACATGTATTACACAACCAATTTTCTACGTCTTCGTTTGGTTTGGTGTTTTATGGCGCAAAGTAACTAGGCTATCTGCGCCTACGTCTGTGTCAAAAGTTATTTGTAATTTAATTATATAGGATTGCGATGGTTTTACTTTTATTCAATACTAATACCTGTACGCTGTATCCGAAAATAATATCCAATTTTCTCCATAATGTAGAGATTTTTCGCAAAACGTCATGTGTACTTTTACATAATAGAATAATTTTCACTGAAATCTGGTCACATTTTATCAATTTCCCTAGACCAACCGCAACATGAGAGTCTAATCAATGGTTCTAAAACTCAAATATAACAAACGTAATAAAAAATGCTCATTGTGATGAACGAAATAATGATTTGATCTAACTAAGAGTTGTTTTTTTTTCCTGAGTACTAAAAAATATTCGTGATTTAATTGTTGAAAATGCGTTATTAAAGCCAAAACGACTTTTATAAAGTTGAAATTCTCAGGCCTCTGTTCAACGCAAACTGATTTTATTTTAACGTAAAATGGCAGCGAATATTTAATTTGCATATTTATTAGAATTAAAAGATTTAATCGCGACATCAGGCGAAATACATACATTGATTAAGTTTGTTTGTTTTGAATTTTACACAGAGCTATTCTAGTGCTATCTGTGCTAGCCGTTCCTAATTTAGCAATGTAAGACTAGAGGGAAGACAACTTGTTATCACCACCCACCGCAAACTCTTGGGCTACTCTTTTACCAATGAATAGTGGGATTGACCGTCACATTATAACGCTCTCACGGCTGAAAGGGCAAGCATGTTTAGCGCGACGGAAATGCAAACCTGCGACCCTTAGATTACGAGTCGTACGCCTTAACACACTTGGCCATGCTGGGCCCATTGATTAAGTAACAACTTTATGTTTACGAAGCAAATACCTGTGCGCCATCAACTTAATACATGTTCGTGCGATATGGCCTTGCAATTACCTATTTCTTTTAAGCGGCTTTGAGTAGATTCTAACATCTCAAATGAACAAAAGTAATACAAAAATTGTATTTCTGAAACGACATATTTTACATTAATGACGACGTGATAAGACAAAACTGGAGATGTGAATCCACACCTTAAATAAGCTACTTAACAATTACTAATGCCGTGACAATGGTATGTAAAGGAAACAACCAGTGTCTAACTGTTCCGTAAGAAAGGTATGTTGTATTCTTTCTTTATTAGAAGGAAGGCAGCTAGTCATAATCATTTACCATCAATTCTTGGGCTACTCATTTACCAACGAATATTAGGATTGGCTGTCATATTATAACGTCCCCAAGGCTTAAAGGGCGAGCATGTTTGGTGTGACGGGGTTTCGAACCCGCAACCCTGGGATTACGAATCAAGATACCTCAACCACTTGGCCATGCTGGGCCTGTTCGACAATGTTTGGCTACTCTTTTGCAATTGAATAATGGGATTAACCATGCATAATAACGCCTCCACAGCAAAAATAGCAAGCATGTTTGGTGTGACGGTGATTTGGACCAGTGAATTTCAAATTACTAGTTTAGCGTCCTAACCACCTGGTGGCCATGCCAAGCCAAGTTTACTTATACAATCTGCACCAACAGTTACAGTTCTCGTGATGACATCAATACAGATTATATAGTTTTGGAGGTGTAATGCTTTTCTCGTAATCCTTGTACTGTCAGTTTTACGCCTCTCGATATATGCTGATTCATCTAAATGACAAACTCATTCTCATAAGAGCAGTTCTGAAACTTCTGGATGGCAAATATGTTGATCAGACATTCTTGTTTAATTACAGAATAGTTCTTTTCGCTAATCAATAGTCTTTTGCTTATACATTATTGGGAACAGTGAATCTTTATATTATTGCAGGAGTGCTGCTCTAATTCCAATGTCTAAGGCATTGGCCTGAATAATGAATAGTTAACTGAATTATAGCATTGTATGTATTGGCGAACCACCCAACATATTAAATAACTTCTGAAATGTCATCTGCAATGTGTTTTATCACTTGTCAGATAGGTCTTTCTTGATTATGTCAGTCAATAGTGCAGTAATTTCAATGAAGCTTAGGATGAGCTTTCAACAGTGTCCCATTAATACTAGAAAGGATTTTAGTTGCTGCCTGTCTTTGGAGATTATTCATTTTGCATGTGGGTTACGTTCTCCTTTCTTGTGACTATCTGTCAGCTACTCACCTTGTATCTAACAAAACTATAGTATCCGACATAACCAAAATGGTATAGTTGACCTCCTGTTCAGACTCGTCTGAAAAGCTCTAAGTTTCTTCAGATTGTTTTTCCACTTAGCTGTGTGCACCAGAATGTCGTCCACATAATACTCAATGTTGGTTGTTTTCTGCAACATCCTCTTCTTTATGGGGTTGAATGTTACAACTGAGTTAACTAATCCAAATGGCATTCTCTTAAATTGGTAATACTTGTTTGGTGTCACAAATGCTATCTTCTCTTTAGATCCTGCTTCCAATGGGATCTGCAAATAATCTTTACTTAGGTTGATCCGTGAAAAGAAACTGACCTCGTCCAGTTTTATCATGATAACCTCTGGTTGCACATAAATTTCTTCATGAGTCTCAACTTCTGGACATCTATACGTAAGTGGTTTGAGCTATTCTTCTTTTTTACAATTACCACTGGTGACAATAAGCTGAATAAGAGGACTAGGTGATTCCAACTCCTCAACTTCCTGCTTTATCAGGTATTTCATCAAGTAAGACATTTTATAGGACTTCATCCTGACCAGATCCCTGGTCGTGGTCTCGAGGCACATGTTGCATGTGGCTTATTTTATCTGGACTATCTGTGAAGATATCTGCATACTGGCACAGTAGATCTCGTAGTTCTTTTTTCTGTTTGTCAGTCAGTTTCTCGCTTATGTTCATGTTTTTATATGCCTTTTCTATGTCTTAGTAGTTTTATGTTTAGCCTGTATTCGTTTTTTTACCACAAAGTCACTGTTTTTTGGTTCTGCATCTATTACAACCACAACTACAACTTTCATCTTTGCCTCAGTAGCTGTATCTGTTAGGCATTTTTCTCTCTTAAAGTACTCTTCACTTTTCATCTTAAAGTTCATTCTGTTGAGAAATTTCTGTAGTTTAAAAGGTCCTTTTCATTGCAGGGTGAGTTTGTTGTTTTATGGAAAGCAGAAATACGATTTCCTGTTAACGTTAAAATGTTGCTTCTTGACTTTCCTGTCCTAGAGGTGCTTTTGACTGCCTTGAGCCTCATACAAGCTTTCTTGAACGAGATAAAAAGTCTCTCTAAGTCGGTTTCTTAGATTTAATCTGAAAAGATGTGTTTCCTTGATTCCGAATCCTTTTCTACTCTCGATAGCATCGGCCCTAGTATTGTTCTTCTGTACAGCAACTCGAAGGATGGAAATCCTGCATTTCTTTGTGGGATTTCTCAATAAGCAAATAATACTTTCTGCAAGAATTTGTCTCAGTTACCTAGTCTCTATTGGTATATATTATTAAGCATGTTCTTTAAGACTTAATAACTCACTCACAAAGCTCATTACATCTAGGGCTATATGTGGCGGTAAAAAGCTGTTTAGTACTGATGAGTTTACATACCTCTTGCATGATTAAGTAAATTTGGACTCTCTGTCACTCAGGACGTCTTTCAGAACACTACCAGGAAGACTTCTGCTACTCTCTTTTTCTTTACTTTTAGCAGTGCTATGCCTTCTGGATAACACGTCACACATTTGATTACTGGCAGCACATTCCAGTTGTCATTGTCAAAAACAAGTATTAATGGCCTATCAAGTCCACTGCCACTTTAGTAAATAGCTCTTCTATCACAGGAATCTTACCCAGTGGCACCATAATTACATTTCATCCAAATATTGTCCTTCTGCAGGTGTCACAAGACTTGCAGAATTTTTTCTCATATTTTCAATGATCTCCAGCTAATAGAAATTACTGGGGGTTGTGTGTTACCATCTTCTCTGCTCCTAGCTGTCTTCTCATAATCGACTCATGAGCCAAACTTCATCACTTGAGCCAAGTATTCTGTTGTTGTTATTATCCGTTTATCTTTTTCAAAATAAGTGCCTTGAGAGATTCAGTACAGTATTTCATTCTGGTTCTGTTTCGTGTAAGTTTCTTTTATTCATGTCTTGTGGCTAACTTTTTCCCTGACACAGACCCAAAGTTACAGCAATGAAAAGTGTTTCTTCTGTGCTTCCTTCAGTTCCTGCAAACCCATATTTGGAATGTTGCGTTTTCATACTTGAAAGCGCTGGATGTCTTATTTGCTCTTTTTTCACGAGTTCTAGTGGTAACTACAGATGTTTTACCCGTCTTCTTTCCATCTGGTTCCTACAAACCGTTACTGCCTGATATATTTTCAGTTACCAAGTCATAGAAAGGGCCTTTATACATAAGATCTCCCAAATGGAATGGAGTGCCTATTTTTATTCTTCCTGTGGGATCTTTCTAGCTGTTCCATCAGTTAGCATATACAGATGTAGTCAACATTTTATAGGTTGGTATCTGTGACTTGTTAACGATAAATGCAAATAATAAACGGAAAACATACAATACACTTGTTTTAAAATAGTATATTCAAAAGAAGTCAAATATATGTACAAAAGTTTATCACACTATTGCTTATCACAGTTGTAATTAAAGCTTTAAATAATTCTCTTCTATTTTCAAAAGCCCACAGAGGCTAGTTCTGTTACTCTGTAACCCAGCTTACAAAACAAATCTGCGATAAATTCACTTATGTTACCTTTTGGTAACACACTTGTATCCAAAACTTTAAATAATTGCCTCCTTTTCGTCAAGGACCACACAAGAAAGTTCAATTACTTTAGAACACTGTTTGATAAGACAAGTTATTTCTCTTTATCTCTGTTAACTGTAAATATTTTCAGTTTCAGCTACACCGATAATCACAAGTCCAACTTTACTTTCATTAACTTAATATTCCCTGGGTTAACTTTCTTGCACTTACTTTGTAAGCTTTATATTTACACATTAGCCTGGTGAGACCTTGTAATTTCTACAACTTACGAGACGCAATGATGTAACAATACTCACTTGATGCAAGAAAAAAAATACAGAAGTTTCGAGTAATGTGACGTCGATTAACAGCAATTGCTCTAAACAGTCTTGTATTCAACATTGGATAAACATTTATAATTGTGCTAATATGTAAAATAGGGTATGCTTTCATTAGGAATACTATTAACATGACTTGCGTGATAACAGAAGCTTCTTGTTACCGGGAAACAACCAGGAACCCTACTGTTTGTTCAAAAGCTTGTTAAATGCAACGCAACGGTGTTAAAGATAAGATAGTTCTGTCCAATGTATAAGAAGAATATTATTTCGTGATTGTTGAATTTTGTATTGAAGTCAAACTTTATTGCTTATTATTTCGCTATTTCAGTTTAATAGAAAGACTAATCATTTGAAGAATCTGTGGAAATTATTATTAAAAAATTCAAAATCAAAGCAGGATTTAAACATTTACTATTTATTATAATTCGGAGTTTGCTGAATTTGCACTGACCTTTCAACTGTGTTTTTCGTTTTATTCTTACATTGTATTGCCAGAGGAAATGTGGTCAAAGATGTTTGTTCCTACATCCTTCAGTTACTTATTCAGTTTTGTGGTCAAAATTCCACGTAAAACTTCACGGTCACTTCTTAAAAATTATTTCTTATATTCTTGTACTTGTTAATAGTTTAGATCATAAATTATACTCGACTTCTATTAAAATAAAGTTTGTAGCTAAGCGCTCAATTACTTGGGCTATCTGTGCTCAGCCCACCACGGCTATCGAAACTTGAATTTTAACGTTGTAAATCCGCAGACATATTGCTGTGATTAAAATAAAGGTTATGTTGATGAATTATTTACATTCAATGCAATCTTTATATAATTTTAAAACAATACTTTTATTAAATAATTTATCACGAGGTGTAGTTTTTATTGAGATGCTTTATTTTCGTCATATATTCTTTATGTTATATCGAGAGCACATAGTGAGTGATAGGAGAAGAATCATATATCCTTATCTATGCAATTCTATGTGAATGTTATTGATAAATATTCTGTCCATTGTATAATTATTAGAAAGTTTAGTTATATTTTCATTTACAAGAGCAATTATCTCAGTGTATCGTAATCAATGATTTATTGTAATATGTCGTACCAAAGACATTGATGTACATTCAGGTTAAGTAGTTACCACACATGATCACCTACAAAAGTTGTAATATTTTCAAAACGAGACCCAAAACTCGAGCGCTTTCGAATAGTTGAAATAAAGGGTTATGTTTAATGAGTGTGATGAAATGTTTATGCTCGAATATCGATGTCATGTAAACATGTCATGTTCAACATGAGTTGTCTGTGTCAGGTTTAGTTTTGTGTCAGAGAGATGTGTAAAGTTCATAACAGATATAAGAATTTTTTACTAAGAGTATAAATATACAGAGACTGATGTGTCATCTCTAGTATTTGCTTTTAACTTGCTACAGAAACTTCATTCTGTAATATTTGTTTGTGTATAGTGACTAATAATGTAAACACTAGCAATAATATTTTGAATTATAAAAAACAAGAATCACAGAAAGATTTATAGTCGAGATTTTGTAACATGTTTTGAAGTCTTATTTACATTAATCAGTGGTCAGAGTGGATGTTTAAACTAATCAGGCTGTACTCTACAAGATATGTTCTAGAAATCCGACATAATAATTATGAAGAAAGATTGAAAAAGTACGTTGCTTACAAAATATAGTCATTTATTTCACATTTAGACGAATAATGTTACACCTGAATAATGCACATAAAACATAAAGTTTTTTTTAAAGAATATAACTATAAGTATTATATGTAAGTACGGACATCTCATATGTCCAACAAAATAATAGACTTTCTTTCCGTCTTCCGTTTCTGTCATTATAAATTTGAAATACGGCACCTTTCAGAGTTTACTATATCATGTCTTATCTCGCTTATACAGTCCATCTACTTCTATTTTATTTCATCAGAATGAAAGTTACTTAAAAATACAGAAATATATTAGTCTTTAGACCTTTTGTAGTCTTTTATTTTTTATTTATAATAATCACAAAATGGAAATAGAATTTGAAGAAACAGCTGTGTATGAACTATATAATGTATACGTCTTACTTATATCAATTTTTTAAATCTTGGAGAACAGTCTATAGGACTGAAATAATGTGATTAGTCTTTTTTTTTATAAGCGTAATTTTATTTATGTACAGGCCACGGTAAGTAGAGTACAATGACGCGTCGTGTCGCATTTGTACATTTGTATGCCGATGATGAAATAGATACTATACTAAGAAACTTAAGCTCTTTCATCAAGATACTAAAAATTAGATTTATTTTCGTCCAGAAAGGTGTAACGATTCTTTTATGACGTTTGTTATTTTGGTGACGTAGACTGAAAAAATAATATATTATTCATGTTTATTTTCTGTTCTAAATTACCTGAGCTTATGTGGGAATTTTCTAGATAATCTGTAAAGAAGTAACAGTTTTCGTTAAAAAAAACATTTGTTTATTCAACCTCAATAAAAAGAAAGTATCCTATATACATATATATGCACAGGTTTTGAGAATTTTTTAGTTACAAAATATGTTAAAACCTATTGCCATACACTTTAAATACGTCAAAGAGTTAGACATGATCATATTTTACCAATAATTCTTAACTTAAATTACTTTAAACAGAGTTATTCGTGGAATCACAATTAATTAATATTAATTTATATGCATTATCATCAGTTAATTTGAAACTAGAAATGAATTTATAGTGTAGAAAATTAAAATTTTTGGTAAAAAATATCAGCTGTATTTTCAATTTTAAAGTAGTTTTTAAATATTTATCATTGTTTCATGAAATACAGATTAGTTTTTATAAAATAACAAATTAATAAGAAAAATACTAAAATTCTTAACGTTCCGCAGCATATTGCAGCGTCAAGCATTTATTTAATTTCGTGTAGTATTCGTTAATGATACTGACTATACATAATATACCAATCTACTAAAAACGATCTTTATCGTTAACATTTTTTCTAAGTAAAACATAACCCTAGAAACTTGTGTTAAAGTCTGTTGAGGGGACATCATTTTCTGTCAGAACGTTACAACTAATCAGTCTTACCTCCTCAAATATTTTGACTTGTAATGCATATGTTGGAGAAATGTATCGTTTATTGACTAATTTTATAAGGTTTTAGTGCATGGGCAATTGTAAACTTTATATAAACAAAATAAAATTCTTCTTCTAGATGGCACTACTGAATAGAGTTGATTTTGTTTGGTTTGTTTTAAATTTCTCGCAAAGCTACATGAGGACTATCTGTCCTAGCCATTCCTAATTTAGCAGTGTAGGACTAGAGGAAAGACAGCTCGTCATCATTACCCATCGCCAACTTTTGGGATACTCTTTTACTAACGAATAGTGGAATCGACCGAACTTTATAACGCCCCCACGGTGAAAGGGCGAGCATATTTGGTGTGATGGTGATCCAAACCCGCGACCCTCCGATTACGAGCCGTGTGCCTTAACCACCTGGCCATGCCGGGCCTGACTAGAGTTGAAGTTGAATTTAATGCTGCAAAAATTAATATTTTTAACTTTCACCTATTGGAATTGCTGGGTAGTTAGAACGATCGACTCCTATTCTGAAGGTCGTGGGTTCGAATCCCCTTCTTCCTCTCTAACATGCTTGTTGCCGTAGAGGTGTTCTAAAGTGATGGTCAATCTCGCTATTCGTTGGTAGAAGATTAGTTTTAAGAGTTGGAGATCTTACACTAATAGCTCAGAGAAGCTGGGGCTGATAGTTCTCGTATAGCTTTGCGAAGTTGGAAACAAACTATTAAGAATTATTGTAAATCTTTTGAAATATAATAGCTTCAAAAATGATTACGAAACGTAATAACTCACGCGTTGCAAATTTGAATATTTCATAGAACCCATTGTTTTTAAGCAATACATTAACGACGACAAAACTTTGAGTTACGTGTTGACTTTGTCACTAATTATTTTCACAAATGTTATATCTTGGAATTAAAGAGATATTAAGATACTGAAACTAGTATTTACAAATTACTTTGATATGTATATAAGTGAAAAAAGTCCAAACAATTCATAATATAGAATTTACTGTTACATATCACTTCGAGTATAACGATATTACTGAAACATAAATTTTGAATGTACAAAAATATTCGCAGTCATAGATACTATACACCATTTTATACTTGTATTCCAATACATCTTTTAGACTCTCAAATGTGTCATGCTCTTGTGACTTAATCCCAATTCGAAGGGATCACTTCGCTGAAAAATAGGTTTCTATATTTGTGGTAGGCACGACACAAATAGCTAGCTGATGTCTTTTGCGCTTGACAAACAACTTTTCAACTGTAGACAATATTGTGCCATCTATTGGTTGCTATTGGGACTAATTAGTAATTCAGAGCTTGGATGTTTAGACGGATGGTTAGAGCACTTAACTCGCACTCTGGATCGCGAGGTTGAATTCCAGTTTGGCTAAATGCGTTCACCCTCTCAGCTGGAGGCGCCATAAAGTATGGTTAATTTCACTTTCTTAATAAAAGAATAGCCCAGGAGTTGGCGATGGATGGTGATGACTAACTGCCTTCCCTGTAGTTTTTCACTGCTAAATTGGAGAACAGAGCTTTCGCACAAAATTACAGACATTTTCAAATTTCAAGTTTTATTTTTATTTTAGAATCATCCAACTTTGTGAGTAAACATCACAGGTAGTTTGGTTCTGGAAATTTCAACAACTAAGATCACACTAAGGTTGATCTAGTTACCAGATTTGAAATCAGTCTATCTTCCAGTCAGTATCACACTGTAAAAATTTTGAATTACTAACATGCACACACACTCACACACACACATATATACATAAGGAAGTCTTTTATTCCAAGGGTTGTGATGAGTATTCCTCATTTTTTTTCATGAATCAACACTGTAATTCTGATATTAATCGATACATCAAGTCCCTTTACAAAAACATGTCTTAACTAGTTACAGCCTTTAGAAATATTAACTTCTCTGCAAACTTTCTAGATTTTGTTGCCATCCGAGCTTGCACTCATTAAACTTTCAAATGAGATTTTATATTTAGAATGAGCACAAACTACTCCAAATTGGGAGTTAAAAATACTCTAATATTATGTGAATTAGATTCTCAAAGAAAATTAGAATATTCTCAATTGTATTTCAACTCTAAATCAGTTTAGATCCATAAGATTGGTTTGAAAGGTCACAAAAATAGTGTAATGGTTCTTGTCTGTGTGTAATCAAAATGGCTTAACTTGTCTTCAGGGTAAATGCAGCAAACAATGATATGACAAACCAATCATGAAGACTAACGAACTTTCTAAACAAGTCAGGGATATAGCAACAAAGAAACACAGATTAGGAAAAGGTCACAAAAAAATTTCAAAGTTGATAGTTAACCCCTTGAATATGTTCAAGTCCATCATTGAGAGATGGACTATGATTTATAACACTCAATTACTATTCTGATCACGTCGCTCTGCCAAACTAAGCAGCAGGGCAATCAGGAGCTGGTTAAAGATGCCACTGAGAACCCAACAGTGATTTTAAAAGATCCTCAAAATTCCATGTCTGAGATTGGAGTCAGTGTTCATAAACTGAAAATATCCAAGACCCCAGATAAAGCTTGCTTGTATGATCAAGTGGCAAAAAAAAAAGCTGTTATTGAAAAATAATCTTCTTGAATCTCGTTTGACGTTTGTGATAAACCCTGCAAATGATACTACATGGCAGAAGGTTCTGTGGTCAGACGAAACAAAAATTGAGCTTTTGTTCTAAATTCAAAGCGTTATGTCTGACGCAAGCCTAACACAGCACATTACCTAATCAACACCATTATAAGTGTCAAGCACGATGGTAACAACTTCATGATTGCAGGAAAGATGGATGATGAATAGTGTAATAGAATTTTAAAGGAAAACCTAATTAAGTCAGCCAAGAAGCTGAAACTAGAAAATTCACAATTTAGCAAAACAGTGATTCGGAGCACAAGGTCAAAGACACAGTGCTGTGGTCTCAGAAGAATAAAGTGAATGTCCTGAAACTGCCCAGTCAAAGTCCTAACTTAAATGCAATGACAGATTGCAATCCTTCAATGATTCCCAACGAACTTGTCAAAATTGGAGCAAGTTTACCTGGAAGAAAGCAAAGAACAACAACACACTATTCCTATTCTATTTTTCAAAGCTGGTAAAAACATATCCAAAAGATTCACAGCAGTAATTGCTGCCAGAGACGCTTCCACCAATTATTGACTGTGGGGTTGAATACTAATTTTTAATTTATATATTTCCGATGCAGGTTTTGCTGACATTCGACCTTCTTCAGACATTGTTTCCCGCTATTACAACGGTAAGTCTATGGATTTACAACTATAAAATCATGGGTTCAATTTCCCTCTGTTGGCTCAGCAAATAGCCCGATGTGGTTTTGTTATAATAAAAACACAAATCTTCACACATAACAATGTCAAGGTTTATCATTAGAGTTCTGAATAAAAAAACATTAATAAAAATACTTACATTGTTTGAATTCCATCAAAATGTGATATTAATAGAAGAGGTGAATATTTTTGCAAGATATTGTATCTGGTTAAGCTCCGTAACTCTATCCAACTAGTACTGTAGCTCTAGGATAATTGGATAAACCAACCCCCTCTCTTTTTTATATTAAAAAGGTATCTTCTAATAATAATCAATGTGACAACTAGTTACTTGGCTAAGCTTCTGAACCTTATTCAAACAATATCGTTATTAGTAACTGCTTCGTTGGACTATGGTATTTCAGAAAGTTTTACAAAGAAATAAAATGGTAAATTCAGATTGCTTCAGACATTTACTCAAATAACATCATTGTGAGTCGACAGGTAGCTAAAATAAATGTCTTTCAAATTTTTACTCAAATTTATTATTAAAAAGTGTGCACGTAGCTGACTTCAATCTGCTTCAGAACTTTACTCAAATAATACTTTATTAGTTGACACATTGCTTAATCTAATTTGTTTTAGAACTTCATAACATTATTCTTAAAGCTGGCTACTCAGTTTTGTTAAAAACTTTATTTGAATTACATTTTAAGAAAAGACACGTGGTAAAACTCACTTTTCTTACAAACGTTGTAAAAAGCAGACACGTGTCTGATTACAGTCTGTTTCAAAACAGGATTAAAAATCTCCTGAAATAACACTGTGATAATTAGACGCATATGAAACTTAATGGGGTTCAGAACTTAAATACTATTAGGAAAAATAGACGGACACATGATTACATGCAGTCTCTTAAAGACCTTTACTCAAATAGCACTATGAAAATTATGCACAGGTCTAAACGCAATATTTTTTTTGAACTGGCTAACTCAGTATGTTACGAAACTACAACGATATGACACTGCGATAAGTAGGGTATGGCTAAAATCAGAATACTTTAAAAATTAAATCGTTCTTATGTTGTAACAAGTAGACACTTAATTAAATATACATATTTTCCAAATTTCTTTGTTTTTCTCTGCTGAAACTTCTTAAATTACGCCCGTGAATTAAGCACTTGGTGAAACTGAGTTTGTACGAGAACATTGTTGACGTTACAATATAGTGATATTTGTATTATGAATATTAAAGATCTCCCTAAAGTTCGTGTGTTTCAGAACTCTGCGCAAGTGGCTTTAGTAATGTAGTAAGCAAGTTGTCAAACTGATACTCTTACAAAACGTTGTAAATGTTGAATTATGTGTAATAAGTCGAGTTAAACTGAGACTGTTTCAGATATTTCTTCGTGCAACATTATGTTTGGCAAATTTTTTATGAAATTTGTTTGCTCCAGAAATTTTACAAGATTCATTGTCCTCCTCTGGAACAGTGGTAAGTCTAAAGATTTACAACGCTAAAATCAGCGGTTCGATTCTTCTCGGTGAACTTAGCAAATAGCCCGATGTGGCTTTGCTATGAGAAAACACACACACACAAGATTCATGAAATCTTAATTGCTTGAATGAGAAAAAAGTTTTATTACATTATTGTTAGCAGAAACATTGTTAAATAGTCCAATTATTATTATTAGGCAGCTGGTTTATTTTTGACCTTTGACTACGAATCATTTTGCGCAGAAAGAACTTGTTAAAACCCAACATAAATCAGAACTTTTTAGATGTCTACTGCTTTTAATGTTGCTTCGAAAAAGTACTTCATGGTAATAAAAAGTATTTTTAGTTCATTCTAAGACTTTTTCTTATACAATATTGGAATCTTCAATTGATATCACACCAATTATTATTGTTGGGCTTATAATATAGTTTGACTAGAAGAGTTCTTAGCAATTTTTTCCCATCTTATTGCCCTACTTTTATTTTTTATTCAGAAATATTCATAAAAACATGACACACTCTAAAAATATCACGAGTAACAGCCCCCTCACTTCTCTCCAGAAGGGCGTGTATATGTCACCTAAGTTAGTTTGGTATGTAGGTAAATTGCTAGTGAATGCAAATATGAATGGTCTCGAATAGCAGTTTAATGGTTATAATTTTCGACAAAGTTAACAAGGCTTATAGACTATGTTTATATAGACTTCCGTATCCTGTAGTCTAAGATAGAATTTGAAGTGTTAAATAAGGACAGGTTTGAGTATTAGCTCTTTAATTAAAATAAAGTACAGAACAACGTTTCGACCTTCTTAACCACGTTAATCTGACAATGACCTATACTTTGTATCAATTAAAGTACTAATACCATATCTGCTGTCTTGGGAATACATTTTTACTTAAAGTGGATTTCTCGTCATCACGAAAGATGGGTTTGTTCTGACATGATGAAATACATTTTGAAGCTTTATCTTCGGAGTTAAGTTCGGAAGTTTGACCTTGAAGTTGCCCTCTTCCCAGTGGTACACGGTAAGTATGCGTAATTACAACGCTAAAAGAAAAACGTTTCGATATTTGTGGTGGGCAGAGCACAGATAGCCCATTGCGTAGCTTTGTGCTTACCTACAAAAACAAAAAAATGCCCTTGAAATCATGGCAAAGTTCACGAGTGCGGTACCGTTTTTTGGCTTTGAACTGTGAAAAATTGCGAATACTTATAAGTTGTATAATAGCTGATCAAGGATGGGTAGTTTATGATAGTCTAGAAATTGTGCAGATAATAAGTATTCATTTTGATGTCACAGGTCTGATTTGTCGTCTACATGTCGGACCTGATATAATACTTGTTCTTGTCAACAAAAATTTAAATCCGAAACGTTTGTTAAATCCTAGTCACTAGGCCTTCTAGTGGTTCTCCTGCAAGTCTATTGACCTGTTATGCTAAATATTGGGTTTCGATACCTGTGGTGGTCAGAGAAAAGATAGCCAATTGTGTTACTTTGAGCTTAACATGAAACACACCAATAAAATATAGTCGTTAAAAATTTGTTCTTAATGAAACTAAACAAATGGTTTTAATGAGGTGCAACATGAACTACGAATGGTCCAAGTGGAATATGAATTCGGCACAAAGAAATCTGTTGATTTTTTTGTTGAAGTCTAATTTTTTACATTTTAAGTTCTGAAGATTTTTTTACAAAACAATACGTTGGAAGGAATCACATTTCAAAGCAGTTAGAAACATTTGAATGTGATTACTTCCAACGTGGCCTGTCATGGCCAGGTGGTTAAGACACTCGACTCGTAATTCGAGGGTGGCGGGTTCGAATCCCCGTCACACCAAAGATGCGCACCATGCGTTATAATTTTACGGTCAATCCTACTATTCGTTGGTAAAAGAGAAGCCCAAGAATTGGCGATGGGTGGTGATGACCAGTTGCTTTCCCTCTAGTCTTACACTGCTAAATTAGAGACGGCTAGCGCAGATAGCTCTCGTGTAACTTTGCGCAAATTTCCAGACTTACAAAGTAATATTTTTAAGTAAAGCATAAAATCTTAAAATGTAGGAAATCAGACTTAAAAAATCAACAGATACTTGTGCTATTTTGTAACGACGGGAAAAGTAAAGAAACAGTGATTTCACATGAAAATATAAAAATATTTTATATTTTAATTAGATCAAGATTTACGTCGTTTTCTATCTCATGTTGTGCATTATTACTTTTTCGTCTGTCACATTACATTACCACGAGAACTTTCAGCTGCTCGCTCGCTTTCTTCTGGGTATTTGTGTGTGTTTATTTCTTAAATGCCCAGGAAAGTCAGGTGCACAAGACCTCTTCCTCCATCCCTAGCTTTCATGTAAGCCTCAGCTGCAGAAACTGCTTGTTTGTTTTCAAATTTGGGGCAAAGCTAAACGAGGGGTATCTACGCTAGCCGTCTCTAATTTAGCACTGCAAGACTAGAGGGAAGGCAGATAATCATCATCACCCATCACCAACTCTTGGGCTACTCTTTTACCAATGAATAATGGTATTATATAATCATATTATATCGCCTCCACAGCTGAAATGGCGAGCATGTTTGGTGTGATGGGGATTCGAATCCACGACGCTCAGATTACGAGTTGAGTTCCTCAACCACCTGGCTATGACGGGCCTCTACAGAGACAGACGTAAAAGTCCCCTTTGTCTAAATGTTGTTAATAATATATAAAGAAATACAGAACCATTCGTTTTGATAACATTTATAATGTTGTAGAGACATGTGAATATAAAAAAATTTCACTGTGCAGTATTTATTACATATATATAATGGCAAATAACGAATTTTGTTTCAAATAAAATTGTGTCACAAACATTATAACTCGTTTCCAATGTTTCAGAATTTTGGGCAAAACCACACGAGAACTATCTGCACATAGCCATCTTTAATTTTGACGTGATAGGTAAGAGAAAATCAATACCAGTCAGTCAACAACACACAGAGTCAACGCTTAGGTTATTAGTATATGACTGAATATTTGGATTTTGCCAAAAAAATTTGGATTTTTAGAACAAGCCAAAACAGGAAGCGCGTGGTTGAGGCAACGGGACTCGAGTCATGAACCCTTGCTTAATTACGCCCAATCCTAGATGTATTAAAACATCATTCCATAGCTTTTAACAACTGAGAATTACTATCCTAAACAGTTCTTATACGTTTGGAATAATTTGAGCTACAGCATATTATGTGCAGTTTTGGTTAATAAATAAACTATGCATTTTATTTTACACGATGGATTATTAAATGTAATAGGATGAAATAAATTAAAAGCAGCACATGTCAAGTGTGTTTTGCTGTTACATCTTTTATACTTGCAGCATTATATCAATTTTAATTTACCACCTAGGCCAAATATAGATTTATATTCATCTTCAGGCTTCTATTGAATTTTAAGAATGTTCAATTTCATCGTAAGTTTGATCATGCTACTTTAACCCAGTCCTCTTTTTAGTGTAAATACAAATTTAACTCTTTAAATAATGTTGATGTTTACATCATGTGTATTTGAATGAATGTGTCATTTTGCTGATGTGTCAACAAATTCATAACACTAGCTCAACAGTAGGTCTTAAAATGCTAAAATTTGGATTACGATACTTGTGTTGGGCACTAATAACCTATTGTGTTAGCTGTGTAATTTAACAACAAACAAACAAAATGTGTTACATTGTTCCATATTTTGAGTCTTTTTCATTGCTGTTAGGTCTTATTGCTTTTTACAACTAAATTATACCTAAATAATAGGCATAATTATGTAGATAAAATAAGAAAAAAATTGTGTCATATGTAATTTGGCCTAGCTAGATAATCATAGTTGCTGCAAATGTAATAAGGTGTAATAGGAAAAGAAGCGTCTTATCACCTGTCTTAATTATTTTCTTTCTATTGAATATAAAAAAAAACTCAATATCGTCAAATAAAATAACAAGCAGTTTATTTATTAGCTGATATTAAATTTGATATGCAGTCTCTCGGTCAGACTTCCAAACCGTTACATTTTACTATAAATCTGTAACTGCCTCAAAATTAAAACAAATAGATAAATTCCATGGATTTAAAACTTTTTCTTTTGAAATCAATTGAAAACGTATATTGGCGATTTCATCTTGTAACTTATATATATCACATTTTTTCCTCTTAGATGGTTTCTGAAATAGAAATCTTCTGTACTTAATAAAGTAAAATTTCAAAATTTTAAACAAATTGAAAACAAATTCGAATAGATTAGACTTTTTTTTCAATTAAAAAGTAGGATTCCGCAATTGCAATCAAAATATGTATTTTTTTCTGTAGATAAAGTTAATTGTAACTTTGAATTTGTTTCTAAAAAAATTGCACTTTTCAATTTTTTGTTTTAAAGTAATAATACGGGAATATTAAACTTGATTAACTAGTTTAAGGATATAACACAAAAACTTCATTTCAAATCAGATTCCTTTTTGAATTTACTTTTCTGTATGCAATATCTATATTGAATATATCTCGTATAAAATACAAATCAATGTAAACAAGTATTGAAAAATCAGCCATTTTATAACTTAAATTGTTTAAAATTTCATGTGTTAGAATCGACCCGGCATGGTCAAGCGTGTTAAGGCTTGCGACTCGTAATCTGATGGTCGCGGGTTCGCATCTCGGTCGTGCCAAACATGCTAACCCTTTAGGCCGTGGGGGCGTTATAAAGTGACAGTCAGTCTCACTATTCGTTGGTAAAAGAGTAGCCCAAGAGTTGGCGGTGGGTGGTGATGACTAGTTGCCTTCCCTCTAGTCTTACACTGCTAAATTAGTGACGGCTAGCACAGAGAGCCCTCGAGTAGCTTTGTGCGAAATTCCAAAAACAAACAAATATGTTTTTTTTCATATACGCATTGTTGTTTTGTGAGAGAGTTGAATGTAACAGGCCAAATCGCTGTCTTATAGCCAGCACGTCAAATTGAGGGTCCAAGATTCCGTGATCTGATAATTATTAGTGCCCAAAAATCGCAATTCCCACTTTGAGACCATACTACGTTATAAGAGTGACAATGATATAACACTATTCGATTAGAGTCAATCATAAGTTGGCAATGAGTGATTTGAACAGCTGTCTTCCCTTCAAAATTGGGGACAGTTGGCACAGATAGTCTTACAGCTGCTTTATACGAATTCAGCAAACAATGACATATTCAACGTCATCCGTGAAAACTTGAAAACGTATATTGTATAGTCTACGACTTACAAGTATTTACTTGTATTTATATGTAGGATTCGTTGTAATTATAAAATTGAATTAAAATAACTTGAAGTTCGGCTTAACATTCTTGGTATAATTTAAGCCTAATCTTAAACTGCTTCTGAAGTGTGTTTCTGTGTTTTTGTTTACAGCAAAGCCACCTCGGGCCAACTGTTGAGCCCACCGAGGGGAATTAAATCTCTGAATTTAGCATTGTAAATCCATAGATTTACCGCTGTACTATCGGAGGGCGCCTTCTGAAATGTTATTGGATTCACTATTGAAAACACCGTTAATAGGGAAGATTGTGAATGTAAGTTTGACATTTTTGTTGGATGTACAATATGTGCATATATAGCCTGTATGTAAGTGTGAAATATGACGTTGATGTATCATATATATATAAGCTTGTGTTTAGTGTTTATATATGAAAAGAGAAGCGTGTGTATGTGTCTGTACACATATATTTTTGAGTGAGATTGAACATTTCTAACAATTCTAAGTAACTTTACTGAACAAATTTTACTCCACCGTCTTTATCTTTGAGTATATTTTGAGCTTATTTTAAACATTAACTGGTCAGGGTATTTTTTAATATTCACTTTTTTAGAAACACTTAATAGAAAATTAGAGTTAATAACCTATTTAATAAGATGTGGAAACTGAGTTTTCTTAAACTGTATAACGATATTTTATACACAGTGAGACACAGTTTTCGGACTATCAGCATAACACTTTGTTAAGATAAGCCGATAAACGTTAAATGGAGTATTTGCTTTCTCTTTCTCATGAGCTTAAAGACTTCGACTCTTTCACGTATAAACATGAACAGATAAAAAAGTACTTGCAAGTTTATGAGGTTTTAATTAAAGAATGGCCTTTTTAGACAATAGACTACCACCAGGGTAACAAATGACTTGTCGAGTCAAGATCAGAAAATAAATTAAGTGGGTATCGCCAGGAGCCAAATATATCGGAACACTTAGTAATGCAGAGAAACAAAATAATTTCTAATTTGCTTGTGTATGGAAAATGGTATTATCGAAGGCTCCTGTTAATGTTTGAAGTTACAAACTTTTTTTCTCTCCAGTTTCTTTGTTCAAGAAAGATATTCCTTTCTTCATCCTTTTTTATTTATTTGTCATCATGAAGAACGTTCATAGCTCGGTTTAAAAAACGAAGAGCAATTGATTTTTCTTAAAGTACTTCTTACGATTAATTTTTCGCTATTTACAGATAAAATTTTACTTTCTGGCAGAGGCTTGGCATGGCCAGGCGGTTAAGGAACTTGACTCGTGACCCGAGGGTCGCGGATTCGAATCCCCGTCACACCAAGCATGCTCGTCCTTTCAGCCTGGGGAACGTTATAATGTGACGATCAGTCCTACTATTTGTTGGTAGAGGAGTAGCCTAAGAAGTGGCGGTAGGGGGGGAGGTGATGACTAGCTGCCTTATCTCTAGTTTTACACTGCTAAATTAGGGACGGCTAGCGTAAATAGCCCTTATGTAGCTTTGCACGAAATTCGAAACAAACAAAACCTTTCTGGCAGAAGGTAACCAAATCTGATTTCTTCTACTTACTCTTTGCTTTAATTTAATATTCGTATCTGTGCAGAAGTTGTTGAAAATATAAATTATCTTCTGTTCTCCTACTACTCTCACATCGATGTGTTAATGATCAAACGTAAGACTGATATGTGTATTTTGTAATGAAATATAATTTACATTATTGGTAAAAAACAACTAATCTTTTACTTTTAAATGTTTTATTTTGAGATTTAATCTTTCCAAACATTATAAGGATACAGTATTTTAATGCTTAGATTCATTTTCAATACAGTCTCTTGCTTTCTTTCTGAATATTACACTTAATTTGTAAAATGTCGATTTCTTTTCGAGAAATATTTCATTTTGTTGACTCCTATATTGAAGGTGTTACGATTTTTCTATTGTCACTCCTTCCCTTCCTTGTTTTTATTCATTGAGTATTTTTATGTTGTAGTTATTGCCATACAAATTGACTCAAAGCAATTTAAACGTAACAGATCAGAAAGGCACTCAGTTGAGCGCATAATTCCAGAAAGTAGCATTTATAAAATTCAACTTTCAAAAAATTTGAAAAAGTGGCCGTAGGTTTGTCGTTATCAACGGACACTGTACATTTCTGGCAAGATAATACCAATGTTCTACATACATCCATCAACTGAATTGCCCCCGCTTGTACAGCGGTATGTTTCCGGATTTACAACGCTAAAATCAGGGGCTCAATTCCCCTCGATGGGCTGAGCAGATAGCCTTTTGTGACTTTGCAATACGAAAAACACACACACACACGTCAACTGAATTCGATTTTGACTGAATTATAGACCAAATATTATATAAATCGGTTCCCATGTTAACGGATAGTGATTTATTTGATTTCTTGCCCTTTCTGTGACTCTATCTTTTAACTTTGACCTTTCGAAAACTAATCACTACTAAATCAAGCCATGGTTCAAATGTATATACATATATATATATATAGATATTGAATTTCGTCCAAATGTATTCAGCCGTTTATGAGATATATTCTTGACAAACAAAAACACAAACAGGAGTGAAACATAATCCCTATTCATCTTCGGTGGCGGAGGTAGTTATCGTTTATTACTGGTAATAAATAATATACAGGATTAGAAATAGTTTTCGTTTTTCAGTGGAAGCATGTAACTTTCTTCCTTCTCCTATCTTGGCTTGTTTGTTTTCTCTCATATCTCTCGGTCTTCTCGTTTTCGTTGGATCTCATCTCCGTCTTTGTATTATTTTCTGAAACTCACGCCTGAGGTCCCCTTCTTTCTGACTTTTCACCTATTTTTCTTATATCGGATTTTAACTTTTCATAACCATAAAGGTTTTGTAGTCTCTGCTGAACCGGTAACTGCTGCTCACTGTAACCAGATTTTTTAATAACCTATAATACTGTAATCCCTTATTCCCTTAGCGAAAGATCAAACGCCAGCCATTATCTCACACTCTCTCTACTTCAAATGTTACCTCACATGTAACTTGATATCAAGTTTCCCATCCACATTCTTGAATACATTTAACAATGTTGACGGCATTCGGTCTCGACTGTGTTTATTTGTTATCCTAGATTACGAAACTTCGGCCAACTATCATACTCTTTTTCAGGTTGTTTCATCACTCAGTGTTTTTTAAGGTTTTGGTAATTTCACCGTCTTTATGTAGATCGTATATCACATTAGAGTTCAGGGCCTTTTCCTGGAAAGCTTATAACTTCACAGCCATATACATATATATGTGTGTGTGTAATATTACAAAAACATTAGTGTTTTGTCTAAGTTACTTGAGAAATACGCTCTATATCTTTCATTAAAATTTTTCCTTTAGGGTTGTAAACAATAAGTTCACAAATTCTTACTAGGTGCAGTACATTTAGGCACCCTTCTTTTATAGCAATATATGCTTACTTTATTCTATTTTTGGACAGTTATAAACGTACTTTGTGAATAATTATAATAATAGTTATTATAACTCATTGTATTATTTAATATAATTTTATCTAGCATAAAAAATATATAACTTATACACTTGGGTTACTTTTATAAGAATAAATAAAGAATATATATGAAAATCAACAATTACAGTACTTACAGTTACGACTGAAAGTGTTCGTACACCTGCGTCCCGAACTTAAAAAGTATCACGAGTAGGATAATAGAAGTATAATGTATTATAAATATTATACTAACTCATATTTACATAAATTTTGTGTAAATTAAACGACAGATAAACAGTTTTTAAACAAATAACCAAAAATATGAGGAGCAGAAAGTGTTTGTACAGTTCAGATAGTGTGAAAAAACTGATATTCCCGTAAAACTTTTGTTTAATTTGGCGAATAAACTACATTATACCATACCAGAACTAGACACTGGGTTCTTAATTATTGGAAATTAGCCAGCAAAAAATGTACTTCCGGCAATTTAGCGCCATCTCCGTCATTATCTGCTTGGTCATCATGGCAAACAGGAAACAACTGTCCAGTGTTTTAAAAAACCGAATTATTGTAAAACACTAGTCTCGTGTGTCTCTTTCCGGTATTACTAACCTCCCTCGTTCCGGACGCCACACCAAAATTCCAGAGAGAACCAAGAGGAAGATTCTCAGAGAAGTTAGTGGGAAACCTCGTTTAACACGTAATGACATACAGAAACTGCTAAAGGAAACTGGGATTGAAGTGAGCACCTCTACAGTTACGAACATATTATGCTATTATGGGTTCAAAGCATGCCATTTTCATAGAACTCCATATTTAAAGCCTGTTCATTTAGAAGCACGATTGAGGTATGCAAGAAAGCATGAAATAAACTCTTTACATATTGAAAGAGCATTTTTTTGTCAGACGAGAATAAATCGAGCTTTTCGGCCAAAATGATGTTCGCTATATTTTCCGTAAGAAGGGGGAACAAAATCTTCCAAAGAACACCATCCCTACAGTTAAACACAGTGGTGGATCGGTCATTCTATGGGGTTCCTTCAGCTCTTCTGGTGTAGGCAGACTTCACCGTGTTAACGAAATCATGAAAAAAGAAGAGTACGTTGATATATTAGGCACTTATATCAAGAATGATGCTCGGAACTTGCGGCTTGGGCATCGTTGGATCTTCCAGCACGACAATGACTCTAAGCACACATCGAAATATGTGCAATCCTGGTTGTAGAGGAACCATATAAGGCGTTCTGGAGTGGCTATCGCAGACACCCAGTCTCAACCCAATTCTAAACGTTTAGCATGAGTTGAAGATCAGGATTCATCAGCGTCATCCGAAAAACTTGCAAGAGTTATAGGCCTTCTGTAAAGAAAAATGGAAGAAAATACCAGTCAAGTACTTTCAAATGATCATGGAGGGTTATGAGGAGAGATTTCGTCAAGTAATTCACCTGAAACGCTGAACAATTGACCACTAAAGTAGACGCACAAACACTTTCTGACCCTCCTATGTTTTGTTATTTATTTATAAAAAGTTTATTTGTCGTTAAATCTACATAAAAAATATGTAGATGTGTGTTAGTATAATATTTGTTATATACCCTACTTTCATTATCCTAATTGTGACACTTCTAAGTTATGAGATAAAAAACTACTCACGACGCAGGGGTATAAACACTTTTTGTCGTAACTGTATCTCTGATTCTATTCTGTCTCTTACCAATGAAATTTAAGTTTACTTTTTATAATGATAATACTGATACACTAGATAATGTTATTTATGCCCCTGAAAAATAGAATGATAACACATTCAAAGCAAAGTACGATAACTGTTATAATTTAATTGACTTTCTCATTAAATTACTGTTCTTTGCTGCTCGACTGAAAACAACTAGAATTATACGTAATTCGATACATTAAAACTGTGCTTTTCTATTGGTTAAAAATTGTATAAAACGTTAAAAAGAAATTTTGTCAATTTGAGAAAGAGAACATGACGGGTTGGTGTAGCAATGGTGTTGATTTTGTTATTTATGTTCCATAAACAAATAAATATTAGGTTTGATTTTAGTAACGTTTATCTAAAAATAAGCAATTTATATTTAATTTTATACTTTAGAGATAGGTGGTTTGTTTGTTTTTTGAATTTTCGCGCAAAGTTACAGAAGAGCCATCTGCTCTAGCTGTCTCTAATTTATCAGTGTGAGATTAAAGGGAAGGCAGCTAATCATCATCAGCTACTGCCAACTCTTGGGCTACTATTTTACCAATTGATAGGCGGATTGACTATCACATTATAACGCCCCCACGGCTGCAAGGGCGATTATGTTTTGGTGTGACGGGATTTTGAAACCGTGACCATTAGGTTACGAGTTGAGCGCTCTAACCACCTGACTATGTCAGACCGAAATACGTGATAAATAAGCTATGAAAGAGAGAAGACGTGAAATTAAAGTATGCTGAATGTTACATTTATGTAGAAAATATATGGTTTGTACGGATTTACTATTATTTATCTGTTTTAATATTGATGTTTGTTTTAAGCTAAATTTAAATTTAGAAATGTATGTAACTTGTACTTTCAAATTTGTGTTGCTAAACTGTAGAAGATTTTCGAGTGCAAGAATCAACAATATGTGTATGTGTGAATACATTTTTGTATCGTCAGTATTTTTGGGGAGGCTGAAATTTTGAAAAACTCTTCTCTGCTAATGAATGCAACTAATGCGATGCACTAAGAAAGAGTATATGTATCATTTTGCTACAGTTGTTATAATATGATTCTTGGAAGTTATAAATGTGGTTAACACTTATTGATCGGGAATTTCAAACATTTCACCAAAAACATTTATAGATTTGAAACATTACAATCCATTTAACTTTAGTGGATTCACATTAAACATTATTTTATACTTTTTTTTTTTAACAAAATCACTATATAACTTCATCGATATATAAAACTCGAGAAGTTAAAGGTGTGCTTGCCAGTGACATATTTCTACTAGCGTTAGAGAGTTTCAAACTTTTATGCAATTTTATTCTTCAAGTGAATGTTCTATAGAAAGTAGATGGACAAATAGCAAATCATTCATTTATTTTTCTCAACTGCAGTAAAATTAAGTAATACAGACGTCAAAATATGCAAAATATATAACAACGATTTTAACAAAATTAAATCCAGACATTGATCATGTAAGAGGAAGGATGGTAGCATTGTCCGCCTTTGTGAAACTCATGTAAGATAAAACTATAAAAATATCATGTGTAAAATGAAATATTTTGTCATGCATATCAAATAGGCATTGAAGGTCTTTGAAATACGAAGTTGATTTTTTACTTAACCTGTTCAATGCCGTAGACGAGATAATTCGTCCAAGCCGATCGGTAACACCATGCTACGGACGAGTTAATTCGTTCTCAGTAATACCTAATTTCAACACTAGATATCAGCACCATACATGATTTGACCTACTTACTAATTGTTCCACTTTCGATCCAAAATGGCGTCACGAAAAAGGCTACAAAATGAAGAAGCATAAGAGTTGTTTTGTAGCAGCTGAAATACTTGGCAGTCAACAGGTTAAAGAGTCAAACATGAAGATTTCATTATTTCATGATATCACCCTTTCAGGGCAGAAAACGTAATTAACTCATGAATTAGTGTTTTATACGTTTGATTTATATATTTCTTGTCACGTTTATTTGTGTACATTGATAATAAGAAAGTTTAATTAAAATTTTAATGTAAGTCTTTTAAGGTCGTAACATGTGTACTCTGACCTTCGTTTAGCGAGAGGATTAAGTTGAACAGGAAGTTTATAAATGTATTTTAAAGAAGGACCTGAACCATTTCCTAACATTGTTTTGGCAAATTGTTTACTGAAGTGGATGGAGACAGAGGCTTTTGGCGCAATATCTGATGCAGTTTTAATACCTTAAAGTATTTGGATAAAGAGCCAATTTAACAACTGGCACATGGCTTTCACTGAGTTGTGCCACAGATTCAACCATCTGGACTTATTTCAATGATTGACGGCTTCATGAGAAATTAACTGCTGGTTTTGATAAATTAAACGTATTGTATGGGAATTAATTCTCAAGTAGAATACTTGTCATTTATGATGACATACTAATAAAAAAGCTCAGTGATGGCTATTAAATGGCACCAAGTGGGTCTCCAGGATATTTAATTTCCCTTGGAGATGATTGATGTGATTACGTGGTTTCAAGCATTTACATTAACTGTAAATGTAGACAGAAGATGACAGCAATAGTGGCAACAGCAGCTGTGGATTATGTTCCTAAACATCTTTGGGGACCATGATGTTCCCTATTAACTGAATGAAGCATTAAATACTAGCTTAACTGCTATAGGCGTTGTAAAATATCATGGTTCCAAATGAGGAACAGAGCTTTCCAGAATCAGTTGGTAGTTTAAATCTATACATTAAAAGCTGACTTTACAAATATACAGGAATTATGAGGAAATTTACATATCACACTAATACAAGATTATCAGACACAAAAATCATTCAAAGAAACACCATGGAAGATACAAGTTGATCAATAACATCTTTTGGCTGCCGCTATTGTAAATAGTGGAAATTACTAGACTCTAAGTGGGGTCTGATCATTAGCTTTTAGAGATATAGATAGAAAATAGTAGCTGATACATTGAAAATGACAGAAATAAGACCTACCATATGTCATAATGGTGTGTCATGTGACTGAGTGAATATTAGCTGTTTGATCATTGAATCTACTCACACATTATTAACAAATTTAGCCTGATGGATCTGATTTATGGCTTTTATTTTGTGAAAATGTACCAAAGTATTCACAAGAATATATGAAATTATGCTCTGCGACAAATGGTACACAGTGCCAGATGGTTATAGTTGGAATGAATTAGAGATTTTGTTGTAAAAATTGTAATAGAATTAATGTTCGAGCATGGACACAAGAAGTGATTGTGGAATGTGTTTGAATCTTGCATGTAACTCAGTTCTGATAGGGATTATTCATATTTTAGCTCGATATTGGTAAAGCATTTATCATAGCTGTTACATAAAGCAAATACATTGAGAAGAAAAAAAATTGATGTGTCTTTCGAAAACTGGTTACTCCTAGAATCAGAATGATGAGCAGGTTACTTCTGACAGTGAGAAAGGTTTTAGCGTGACATTGGCTAAACTGATAAAATAAAGTGCTGGTAGTTCATATCTGACAATCTTTAATGAGTCAGATGAAGAAATGTTAGTTGGGGAGTGATATGACTACTGATACTCAAGTAATAATTCTGTCAATTATTATCGGAATCGATTGCTTGATTTACAGTTGGGACTGTTATAAAGTGATAAACGAATAACTCAAAGGAATACTTCTATGCAATATCACAAGATAACTAGTAAACGTTTTATATTCCAGATAGTTCGACAGTTTAAAAATGATCAGCTGAAATGGTTTTGCTACTCTTAATTTATTAGAACTTTTGAGTATTGTTCAGAAGTGAGATATTAGTCTGATATCTTGTGAGAACACCCCAGTTTATATAGTCTGATACAACAGTATTGTTATAGAAAAGACCACATGTTGCTTTTGATAGATAGGTAATGTTCTTTTATTTCAGTGATGTCGAGAAACCCACTTGTTGAGAATTTTATATGCAAAAACGGCTCGTTTGGGTTCAGAAAATATTTTAAATAGAAGAGCGAAGAACGTTTCGACCTACTTCGGTCATCGTCAGGTTCACAAAGAAAGAGGTAACTGACCGGAAGCTGACCACATGTTTGGAAGAGGTAATGTAACTGAGTGTCGCAATGTAGAGAGCGGGGTTAGATTTTTGAATATATAGTTTTATCTATAATATTAATATAGGTATAATGGCGTTCCTTTATATTGGTTTATTTTGGGTTTAAGTTGTTGTATAAGTAAGGCTTCTTACTTATAGAAATTGATGCTTAGTCTTGATTACTGATAGTAACTAAGGATTCTTGTAAACAAATTTGATAGACATTCTGCAGATAAATATCAGTAGAATTTTTCAATCTTTCTTAGAAACACAACATAATTTTGCAATATTTTCTCAAGCAAGATTTTAATGGTAGGTATGCCACTCTTTCCAAAGTCCAGGAAGGGATTTGTATTCTAACCTAGTGTGAGACATTAACATGGAATGTATTTTAGTATGGGAACATACTTTATGTTTTAATACCTTAAATTAAAAATGAACATTAATTTTTTTTAGACTTTCAGTGCTTTCTAGTTGATCATAGATACATGTAAGTGAGGTAGTAACTTATTTTATGCCATTAATAGAAGTATAGACGGTGACCACAGCTGCACAACATGTTCCTTTACACGAATAATATTGGCTTTTCATAACTGAGCAGAGGTACTTTACTTAGTCATTTGAGCAATAGATGTGATAGGAATTGCTCTTCATCTTTGCTGTTTGTTGGCTAGCTAATCTAGCAAGAATCAATTGCTATTTTTTGTATTAAAAAGCCAAGGGTTTATTGACATATTTAAAACAGTGTTACGGTTTAAGAGAAGAGACTTACATAGACATTACACATATTGTTAGTATATTTTATACATATTACACAATGTTCAGTTCTCCTAAGTTTTTCATTATTTTTGCAGCTGTATTCCACCGAGTATCTTCCTGAAACATTAAAGTTTTGCTGTTAAGTGAACTTAGAGAGTAAATTGGTACCACGACTTAAAGCTAGAAGTGTTTAAAGCTTCCTTGGTAAATTTCTAATAAGATTTTGGATTTGTAATGTCCGAAAATTTTATACAGAAACTATATCATCATTCTCTAAGCCAACCTTAGAGAAAAAGTGGTCATTTGAACTTTTCTGCACTCTCGTGAACATAACCGACCTTTTTGGGACATATTAGTGACTGGAGATGAAATTTTATTATTTTATAAAAACAAATTTAAGCGCCACAGACAATCGCTCAGTGCAGGTAAACTGGCTAAAGCACAGCCCCAAAATGGACCTCCACCCTAAGAAAATTTTGTTAAGCGTTCAGTGGGATATTGTTGATGTGATCCACTTTGAGTTGCTACCACTTGATTACATCAGACTTCTGTTGTCAACAGTTAGAGCTGAATGTTCTACTAAAAGAAAAGAGAACTGTTTTCATCTGTCGTAAAGGTGTTGTGTTACACCAGGACAATACACGGCCCATTACAGCAAGGATCACATCTGCAAAGATTGAAAAACTAAACTGGTAAAAACTTCAATATCATCCTTGCCCCATCTGATTTTAATCCATTCCAAAGTTTGCAGAACTATCTTGATAAAAAAAGAGCTTGGAACACATGAAGATGCTGACACTACTCTTTCTACATTATTTTCCTCCAAACTCCAAGAATCTTATACAAGTGGCGTTCAGAAGCTTGTGAATCATTGGCAGGGAGCAGTTAATAATAATAAAACGTGCAATTATGATTAAATAACATTAAAAGTGTTTGAAATCCTTTTTATGAACCTAAAATCGGACATTAATTAAGGGATGATCTATCTGATAGTATCTAACCTAAATTTAGGTTTGTTTGAAGTTAACATTTTTTAAGCTTGCATCTGTTTGTCATGAAAGCTTTTTGCAGGCGCACCTACACACATGTGATCATTTGCGCAAATGTTTATTATTTAGTGTATTGTTTATTTGTATTCTCAAGTGTAAAATGGTCAATAAATTATTTCTTGTACACATCTTTGTGTTGTATTTTGCTTTCTGAATTAATTGTCATAACTCAAATCCAATATCCGAGAGAAGCACTAGTTATTAGCAAGCCTAATTTTTGTGATTTCATGGTTATTTACAAAGTACTACAGTGTAGAGAAAAAACGAGACATTTTGAGCACTCTAGCCAAAAAATCTCGAGTTGTGGGTGTAAAATACCAACTGGTAAGGTGAAAAATCCGTGTGTGAAGAACACCAGGACAATTGCAGAAATGCCAATTTTTTCACACTTATAGATATATAACGCGGTGATGAACTATTGTGTGAGTGAGTTATTAGGTAGGTCTGTCATATGTGGATGAATACTTGGCGACAAAGTTCTTCTACCACTTCTTTGGGTCTTCTTGTGGCAGAGTATGACTATGTTGGATATTGGAAAAAATGATATAATGTAATGAATCATGAGTAGTGGCGCACAGGTCATGAGTGATACTGTTAAAATAGGATTGTATTGAATTTCGCGCAAGGTTACAAGAGGGCTATCTGTACTAGCCGTCCCTAATCTAGAAGTGCTAGGCAAGAGGAAAGGCAGCTAGTCAACGCCGTCTACCTCACCGTTGATTATTTTTATCAACGAATGGGATGTTGAACGCCCTAATCATCAGGCCACAGGTTTTAGGCTTTATTATGTTGGGTAAATAGCTTTATTAATTTAGAAATGCTCAAACGTAGTAATGACCAACAAACTTTAAGACGAAAAATTAGGCTGTAAAAAATAGTAAATAACCAACAGTTTAATGATAATTTTTATTTCTTTTTCAGTAACGTGCACCTTATGGTCAGAAAGACTGTGGATAAAGGAAGGGCGCTTTTAACTGACGTGGATCATTTTCTCTTTATGTTGAATATACGGTCAACTGGGATATTATTAAAAACTCTGAATGGCTTATGATTTTTAAGAATACGGCTTCAGCGATCGTCATGATTAAGTGCTCGAGCCTACTAGGTATAAAATATATATTTTTGACAGATTTAAATAGAAGTTCACTTGCAAATAAATTATTGATGTTTATGTATGTCAGTGAAATAATCAAAGATTTTTAAATTTGTGCAAATCTGGTTTGTTTATTTTTAGTGTTGAATGACTTACAAACAAATCAATCAAACTTCTAATTATCAGTGCATGAATAAGAATCTGTATACAGCTGAGTTGACTTAGTGTGCGAACTTCACTAAGTAAAACGGAACGAGTAAATTCAACATTCTGGTCACCTAGACTTGACTTACCAAAGAACAAGACACAGACAGTCTGGACTGGTTGGAAGTATAAAAAAGAAACGCTAAAAAATATAACTCGGCAGATCCTAACGTGGGCATTTTAATAAATGTAATAACATAACTTTCAGGTAAACAAATTTTATGGTCGAGATGTCACTATATGGTAGTTTCTGTAGTACTTTGTTTCAACGGTTATAATATTTATTGTAAACATCTGGCTTCAATCTCAGCGTTTTGTAGAGTTATTTATACTTCACGCAAAATATGTAAAAAAGTATTTTAACTTTATTCTGAACACATTTTGTTTTTTATATTCATATTCTGTTTCTCTTTTCATCTATATATATATCCTGCTTTTACTCTTCAATTTTGAATTTCACGAACTACATTTTATGTCGAAAGGTTAGAAAGTTTTGGTTAGAGTCTTCAGTTTCTTTCTTCACCAAAATCATTTCTGGAGCCAAGGCATCTGTTTCATTGAATTCTGTAATTATTTCAGAAACTGTTAATAGTTTTCATTCTATCCCATTTAGTAGCATTAAAAATGATATGTTTAGAAGAAGTTTTCTCCCAAACATTTATAGTAAACTGTCAAGTCCTTTTTGCATGAAAATAAGTAATAGAAGCCTTTGTAAAGAGAGTAAAATAACGCTTTGACGCACTATTAATAATATGCATGTTCCGTGATTTTATTTTCGTTAAAGTGTTTCTCAAAATACATGTGGCATGGATATCGAACGCACACCCACGCATTTCTTGTTGTAACTTTAAGCTATGAAATATCGTCTTCAAACAGTTAAGTACTTTACTTTGAATTTATTCATAAAAAGAAATATAAGAATTTGCGGAATCATATTTCTACCATCACAAACAATTATGAGAAACACCAGTTTGACGTGAAGTGGTTGTTCGTATTCATTAAATAAAAAAGAAATGTTTGTTTTTGAGTTTCTCCAAAGTTGTACGAAGGCTATCTGCGCTAGCTGTCCTAATTTAGCAGTATAAAACTAGAGAAAAGGCAACTAGTCATCATCACCCACCGCCAACTTTTAGGCTACTTTTTTACCAACGAATAGTGGGATTGACCGTACTTTATAACGCCCCCAGGTTTAAATGGCGAGCATGTTTGGTGTGATGGGGATTCGAACCCGCGACCCTTAGATTGCGAGTCGAATACTTTAACCACATGGTTATGCTAGGCCTAAATAACAAATTACATTTCAACATTGTAGCAACAACAGTGTAATAATTATAACGCAAAAAATTAAAAGCCGATTTAAAAATATTTCTCTAAAGATTTATAAGTGATCCGTCTTTATCAACACCCCTCTGCTTTCTGCCACCAATCTAGTATTCTGTCAATAGTACCATTCATCAATACTGTACTAAGTTACCTTTCGTGATACATCTTTTTGACGTCACTCCTGATAGAAACATCTTATCTTAATGAGATAGTTAGTCAAGAAAGAAAAAAACTAATCATAATTATCTCGAATGTTCCAGGTGTTTTATAAATTATCTCTGTTGCTAACACTGGAGTTATAATGTTAGACACGTAATTTCTTAGACCTTCTTGCTCATTTAAAAAAAAAAGCTTCTATTAGTGACCTTCCAGTGATTTAGAATATTTTTAGGTTCTAAGTGTTTCCAAATGGTAAAACATTGAAATTTACGCCGCATCTGAAAATTTCCTTGCTATGTTAACGTATGTATAAATTTATTTTTTACGCTAATAACACTGCCTTTGGGGATTATCGGAAAGTTTACGCAAAATATCTTCTTGTACTTTTCTTTCGCTTCGTATGATTCGAAAATAGTTCCGATACTGACATAATAAGAAGTTTTGTTAAATTGTTACCTACAGTACATATATTGATATCTATTAGAAATATTACCTGTAGTTTCCACAGTTTTATATAATATAGAATTATTTATCATACCCACCATAAAATATATAGTCACGAAACTCATGAGGTTATTACTTCTTAAAACCAGTGCATCTAAATTAAGGAAAATGTAGGCCCGGCATGGCTAGGTGTGTTAAGGCACTCGACTCGTAATCTGAGGGTCGCGGTTTCGAATCCCCGTCACACCAAACATGGCTTTTCAGCCGTGGCGATGTTATAATGTGACGGTCAATCCCACTATTCATTGGTGTAAGAGTAGTCCAAGAGTTGGTTTTGGGATGACGAGCTGCTAAATTGGGGACGGCTAGTGCAGATAGCCCTTGAGTAGCTTTGCGTGAAATTCAAAAAACAAAAACAAACAAACAAGCAAAATGTAAAACCACTGTAAGGTGTAAAGTATACCTTTAAAAATAGAACATATATGAAAAATAAGTGTATGATTTCGCATAAAGACAGGTAATATAAATTTGCAGAAAATATACTGTGGGAAGCCACATAATTCAAGATAAATCTTGCAATACGTGAAATTCATAGAGTATGATTCGTAATTGTGAATTAGTTACATGTGATAGCAACTAGAACAATTTAAGCTAACAAAAGAAAAACGAATTATGTGAAACTTTTACATAAAATGTAATTATAATCAGTTGTATGTTCTAAGCTGATAATCAGTTGAATGTTCTAAGCTGATAATCAATTCATAAATTTCCATCCCCTATTTCTTTTACTATAGTTTGATTATGGTGAAAAAATACTCATGTCTGCAGGAATTTTCATCTCGATAAAGTTTTTCATGCGAAAATAAACAAAATTTACTCATTGTAGTGTTATTAAAATCCAAAAATTATTGTTTTCTTCTCTCAAAGGTAAAAGGTAAGAAAGGAAAGACTGAGGAAATATTTTCGAAGTTGGAATAAAGTTTAAGAAATGAAACTTGTAGCATTACTTCAGGTTCTGGTGTAACATTTTCAATTTTTTTTACTTTCAAAGGTCTTTGCTACTTTTATTCTAAATACGTCAAAAATTCTTTAATCATTCTGTCGTTTTGCATGATATGGATCGATTCCACGCCAATATATTACATTTTGAACAGCTTTTATTGACAGCATAACTCTATAGACTACTAATTTGATTACATTTTGTTATTTCAATTACGACAACTTACAACTATGAGAGCAGTTAAATATTTAATAATAAACATGACAACCCTTTGGCATTTTAAAAAAAACTTCAGTTAATCTTGAGAAATGTTTTACGGTGTAACAATGAAAACAAAATGAAGGCAGTTTCACTAACTTTTTGACATAGTTTGATTAATTTCTGACTCAAAAAATAACAACTGACCTTATTCTTTCTCTAGTCTTGGATTCTTAATTAAATCTCAAGCTTTTGTAATATATGCATCCTCTCACGCACATCGTATACATATACATATCGACAACTTAATTGTATATAATCATACATTTTTAATAATGAAACAAAGGCTGATTTATGTCATTAGATGTAAAATTTTTATTTCTGTAAAGTTAGTTCCTTGTATTATGTATTTTCTTATTGCAAAGCCACCTCAGGCTATCCACTGAGCCCACCGAGGGGAATCGAACCGCTGATTTTAGCGTTGTATATCCGTAGACATACCGTTGTACTAGAGGGGGCAGTTCCTTGTCATATATTTGTATGAAGTAAAGAAAAAAACAATCCTAGTTTTTTTCTCTTCTTGTAATAAAAGAGTATTTGTACAAACTCGTATAGGTTAACGGAACAAACAATTAGCTGAGATATATTTTAATATTTTGCCTTTATTGCTTTTTTGGCTGCCCTTATATGTCTGAAATATTTAGATATTTATTGTATTTCGCGTATCCAACAACTTTTTATTTTTCAATTTCAAAAAGTCGAGAAATGGTTCTTGATTTATCGGTGATATTGAAATATATGTGCATATTAACCTGTGTAGAATGGACAAGTCCACCAGTAACACTAATAGAAGATTAAAGTAATTAGAGATTTAGTAAGCCGATGATGAACCATGTAGATTATTTAAAACAAAGAGAGACAGTAATTCCATTTATTTGTTATTTACATGTAATGAGGAAATTATAGTTATAATTGTGAGTCTAAATATCGGTAAATTCTTTCGGGTTAGTGAGATATTAATGCTACCTGAGTGTTTGAATACTGGTTTAATATCAATGCTCAACTTATAAAAAGGTTTAGTAATTTCGTTATTACTTTCTGGTACAAAAGGGAATGAAACAAATTTGTTGTTTTTGGTGTTGTTGACAGGTGAAAGATTAGAGTTAACATAATTTTTCATTGTTTTTAAGTTTGATACAAGCCCTATCTGTGATATTGGGGTTAAAACTTCCAGATAATGCTACGTTCTTAAGCTCAGCTTAATGAGTAGGTCATTGTAGGTACAAAGTTTTACAGGACGATTTACGTAGGTGAAGTAGGAAAATATTTTCTGTGATAGGTGGTGATTAGATCTCATGCGTGGTGGCATGGTAACGGAATGGGGTTTCCTGAATTTACTGATGGTAACTTTATTATATTCTCTGTTTACACTCACATCTAAAAATGTGTTACGTATTTTTTTATGTTTTATGTTCTTCGTAGACTAAACGCAACAGAAAAACGCAGATAACAGCTTGTATAATTTATTACACTAAACTATTAACAAATATAACAGATATAACATAAATTATATAATAACAGTGACAGATATTAAGTTACAACATTCGAAATTAATTACAAAACAAAATAATATTAGTTTCAAACTTCAAAATTAATCACAATACAAAACGGTACTGGCCTGTATCTAATGTAATAATCTAAAATGAAAGTCTCAAATTCCATTCTAGGGTGTGAATTTGGTCCCACGAAGAGATTCCGAAGCTTAAATGAAGAAGTTCAGAAACAGAGTTTACAGTTCAATAAATTCGCCGACACTCAGCACAAGCAGTAATTCAGATGTATCGTAGAGATTGACGAAATAAAATCACAGCTTCCGTAGATCTAACTTCAATCACAAATCCAAGTTGAATATTCACAGCAAACACTTAATCTTTCTCAAATAACTAACTCTCTTCTTTTGAAATAAAACTGATGTCTGAATCTCACTCTTTGTCTTCGAATAAAACTAATGACTGAATCTATCTTCTTTTTTTGAATAAAAACTGATGACTGAATCTCTCTCTTTTTCTTCGAATAAAAACTGATGACTGAATCTATCTCGAGTCACCGTCTTTTATACCGGTAGGCCTACTTCTCGGACAATCTTGCAATTTCCATACAACTCCAGAGCAATCCGCGCGTGTCCGTTCTTGCACAAGACTACACGTCTAGACACGAAGTCACCAGCACTCATTTACAAACATATGATTGGTCTACTTAATTTAAGAAAATTCTAAAATGTTACCCTAAATGAATAACAAAATATTAGTTTAAACTTCGAAACAATAATATAAATATGGAAAAATGAATAATACAAATGAAAATTCAAACACAACACGACATGTTGTCGTTTGCAAAATATTTACACATATACATAACAAATGGGAGACAGCTATTAGATTCTATTTCATATGTAAAAATTATGATATTGGGTCTTAATGAGTTTACGAATTCATTGAAATTGAGTAATGTCTCTTTTCCATGCCACCATACACTTAAGATATCATGTACGTATTTTAATGAAATGTCAGGTTTCTTGAGGTGTATGAATTTGTTTGCAACCAATTCTTTTTCAAGAACGAGCTCGTAGAGGTCAATAAACAGAGAATAAAGAGGAGGAACCCATCGCTATCCATAATTTGTTTTTAAATCTGGCCTTCGTATGTAAAATAAGTGTTGCTCAAGGAATATTCTGTGAGGTTAATAAGATTATTTATTGCAGGATTGCATTATACTCTTCCTAAATAGTGTAAGGTTCAACAGATATTGAGGTAAATACATATTTTACGTTGAAGAATATAATAATATATCTTCTTGGTTTAGTTTGAAGTTTTGATTCTATTAAGATAATCTAGAGAGTTTTTGGTTTGGTTTGTTTTGAATTTTGCGCAAACCTACACAAGGGCTATCTATGCTAGCTGCCCCCAATTTAGCAGTGTAAGACTAGAAGTTATTCAGCTAGTCATCGCTCACCGCCAACTCTTGGGGTATTTTTAACCAACGAATAGTGGGATTGACCATCACATCATGACACCACCACGGGTAAAAGGGCAAGCATGTTTGGTGCGACGGGGGTGAGAACTCGTGACCCTCAGATTACGAGTCGAGTACTTTAACCACCCGGCAATGTCGAGCCCTTAATTGATAATTTATCAAGATTCCATAACTATAAAACTGTGCTAAATGCTATAGGTTTGTAAAAAATGTTATCATCTTTAATTTTTGGAAGGGAGTAAAAACCGGAAGATAATAATATTTGAGAATAAGGGAATTTGTTTCTTTAACAGTGATTACAAGGAAACCTTTATTTAGTTTTTAAGGTTCGAAAGATTTTTGTTGGTGGACTACCTTTAAGTACAGTTTAAAATCCATCATTTAGTAAGATGTTGTTACCTACTTTATAACATTGTTTATCTGCGACTGCAATGCAACAACCTTTGTCAGTTCTTGTTATGCATATCTTGTAGTTAGATTTTAGTTCTGTTAGTGCATTGACCTCATTTCTCTTAAGGTTAAGTTTCGATATTTTACATTTATTTACTGTAAGCCTAGAGTGTAGGTTAATTCGGATTTTTTTAACTGAGATTCAAAGTTGGTGTAAGAAACTGTAGTAATTATAATTTTTCGATAAATATACCTCTAACAAGAAAGTTTAAGCCTAATTTTAACACAGAAATCAATCTGATTATCAGTTAATAGTTCACTCAAGATATTTACAAATGAAGAAAGAAGATTAATAGATCGGACATTTTCATTTATTCTTCCTGGTATTTTATGGTTTTTAGAATCTTACGTTTTGGTTGGATTTTATTTTCTGCAATGTTGGTTTGTCTAAAGCAGCTGGCGCAGTCATGTCTATTCCAATCTTCAGGAGTGGATTTATTGGCAAATTCTCGGTGTTTTTGGTAGAATTGTATTTCTAACTTGAAAATATTTCTTCGTATGTCTTTCATGGTGGTTCTTATAATTACAAATTGGTTTTTGGGATCACATTTTTAACTCGTTGAAATGTTGTAAACCACTTAATTTGAATAAAACTGAAGATGATTTTGAATGTTTTACAGCTCAGCAGGTATATTAGATGTTTAAGGTTCTGTTGGTGTTTTATTCTTAGCTTAATAACCATATTGTTCCTTGGACCGTTGATAGCGATTATACTTAAGTGAGGAAACACGTTATGCAAATATAATAACATACTACATATTAGTATATTCTACCATCAATAAAACATTTCCTTGTGCTTATAAATTAAATCGTTGTTTGACTGCCTATTATTATAATAGCATAATGTGCTTCCTTACTCAAGTAATGTGTTAAATAGAGATTTTAACAATTTGAAACTCTGCAATCCATTCATGAAACCTTTCTTCTTCTGTTGTGAAATACTTCATTAATTTTAAGGTCTATCAATTACATTTCTTCAACAAATATGAATAAATAGTCAACTGTAAAAAGGCGTTTGAGCAGCATTCACTTAAAAACGTAATTTAAAAAATATTTTTAATAAGAGAAAGATGTAAAAAGAAGACCAAACTATACAGGAAATTGTGAAATAATGAAATAGACGTAAAAATAAAAAACGATACAATTGATAACAGACAAACCATGCATATTAAGATCTTACAATTTGCAAAGTAAATGAGGAAACTGGCACTTTATACATTTTAAATATAAAAGGTTTATCAAAGGTACTGAAAGCAAAACTGTGTGGCAATTTTTTGAGAAACAATACCAACAAAAAACAACTAGAAAAAACAAGGTTTGAAAGGAAATGTATTTTATTCACATAAAACGAATAAAAGTGGATTTAGAGATATGCTTCGTTCTTGATTAAGTCCCTAAGCTCTATAATAAGCTGTCTGTGCTATGCGAACGCGGGTATCGAATCATGGTTCTTGAGCTATAAGTCTTGAAATTTATTGTTAAGCCATTTGAGGCTATAGAAAAATCTGTTTAAGATCGTTTAAGAAGTTTAAGATAAAAACAAATAGAAATATATAAACAATTAATCATAGTGGTCATAACATAGAAGCCTATTCTGTAACTTTGTACTTAACCTATGAGCAAATTCTATTAAATAATACATCATCCAGAATCCTGAATTTAATTTGCTTTGCACCACCTTAATCTACTCAGTATCACAACGTTTGAATATTTGTCGTGTCTCTTTCACTCATTATGTAACATGATGTTCTGGAAATTCAGCTTTATGTCAGTTTCATCTATTAAGTAACAAAATGTCTTGACAGTTTCTCGTTATTCAGCTTTATGTCACTTTCACATGTTCAACAACATGTTTCGAGAAGTATCTCTTACTCGATTTTGCATCATTAACCACTTTTTTCTGTTTTGTTCCATTTTCATCACTACACTAACGCGATATCAAACGAACTTGTCCTGAAACTTTGTGTCTGTTTTTGAACAATTTCTCAGAATAACACTCAGAGACTGTGGTACAAAATTTTTGTTATTCTGCTTATATAATTAAATATTTTGATATCACTATATATACATATTTATTCAATAATCAAGAGTTTTTTAAGCATTAATTTGATGTGATAAAAAATAAACTCTTTAGCTATTTATTTACTTTAAAAATGAGTTTTAATAACAAACACCATAAACGAAAAGTTATAAGTATTATCATCTTTATGAATAATCTTTTACATTTTAATAAATCATATTATACTTTACATAGTTCATAGTTAATAGATCGTTGTTTAGATTTTTAGGTTTCGACAAAGTTCGTTGTTACATACTCACATATCCTAGGAAAAAAACAACATATTTATTCATGGAAGAATATCATTGTAAGATTTTTATAGCAATATGTTTATTACTGATCTGGCCATTTTTAAGATAATTTTTATTTAGGTCATTTAAAATATTTCTAGGAATTATAACAAAGAGTTCTGAGAAAATCAGTTACAGTTTGTTTACTTGTTAACAATTTCTAAATAAAAAACTTCAAGTAAAACAATAGTATATGTGAGGGAACTAACTATTTGTCAAATGATGTAAATTTGTATTTTTACGTGTTTTAATTTGACCATAAATTTGTTATACTAATTTCTGTTTCTATGTCAGGATCTAAGGACTCAGTCAAAATGTTAGCGTAATGTTCTGTATTGATGTTATTGTCCATGTGTATGAAGTAATCTTTGAGTACATAGCTAAGTGATAATTAGAAGATAGCGTATTCTGAGCTGTATAACTTGTTTTGTATAAAAGGGTGTGATTTTGATATAATATTTTTTGTAAGAGATCAACACTTTGTTCAGACATTTTTTCTGTACTTGGTAAAGAGTAATGCATCGTCACGTACCAGAGGTTAGAGAGCGTCGAAATGTTCGACTGCTCATAAATAGTATGAAGCAATCGGTCATTTCCAGAAGAGTTTGGCAACCCAGAATTCTGAAATGCCATCTGACTACAGGAAACGTTGTTCCGGGAAAGCGTACTGGTAGATGCTGAAACACCACTGCAAGAGATTACAAGGTTTTGATCAGGTTAATACGTCAAGGTTGAAAAACTCTTGCAATATCTTACGACACGAATGGCATGAACACCTTTATCTCAGGGTATCCAGAAAAACGGTAAATAGGAGACTGACTAAACAAGATTATTTTACAATATCTAAAAACTGATATTAACCAGAATTCACCAGTGACAATGTGTTACATGAGCAAGACTGTAATTCAACTCACAGATAGGAGTTTGTGTGTTTTTTTTATAGCAAAACCCATTTAAGCTATCTGATGAATCTATCGAGAGGAAATAAATCTCTGATTTTAGTGTTTTAAATTCGTAGAGTTATTCCTGTACCAACGGGGGACTACAGATAGGACACTGGCAACATGTACCTTTTCGGATGAGTCATCTTTCTGGCTTGTTAAAGCTGATGGTAGAGCTCGTGTTCGTCGTTTGCCTGGAGAATAGATAAAGAAAGACTGTCTTTCCCATAGGGAACACACAGAAGATGGTGTAGTACATGTTTCAGCAGCTATTAATCATGGTGGAAAAAACTGCTCTTTATGTTCTCCATGGAAATGTCAATGTTTCCTTCAACATCATGAGGAGAGGATATTTCTGCCATATTTTAGAGCAAGGCTAAGCAACAACTTTGCATTCCAGGATGGTAATGCCACTGCTCATAGTGTGCGTATTGTACAGGAATATTTCGACTAGAAAGACATTACAAAATTGTCATGAATTGATACAAGGTTATTGCTGCAATTTATAATAATCTGGTATTATATTTTGCCATTATGTATGCTTTTGTAACTAGATTTTGCTGTGATAGGTGAAATACTAAACTAAATATCTTTCTAAGCATGTCTGATAAAATTGTTTGCTTTTCTGACATATCGTTCATGACGTTTAAAGAACCTGTTTTATTATACAAATCACACATGCAGATGTTTAATTTAACATGCTGTTGATATTGCTAAGTGTACTTGTATTCCATCTTAATAATAATTATTTTATTTATAAGAAAATCAGGGGTTCGATTCCTTTCAGTGAACTCCACATATAGCCCAATTTGGCTTTGCTATAAGAAAAACACACATTGTCAGAAAATATTTAAACATTTTCGTGAAGAATGTTTTGATGAACAGCTGGAAACAAAACCCAATAATTAATTAATTATTCAACTAATAATTTTAACTTAGGTATTCTCTCCGTAAAATAAACTTAAACATCCAATAACGTTACATTTACCTTTCAACATTACAAGCAGAAATGAATCCTTGGACTTCGAACGTGTACAACAAGACAGGAATGTGTTCGTATAAAAAATTACAATAATTCATACACCTGTAGTTTCGTTCCTTACAATTCTTTTGCGAATACATAATATTTTATCTTTAATATAACCCTATTTCGTTTATTTATGATTATATTTAATGTATATATGCATAATGATGTGGGGGATATGGTGCATACAACCATCTCCCCCTACAATTTGGTCTGTTGAATTGTTTTATTGCATCACAGGTCTACAAACTGTGTTTGTTCTTGTGATTCTCGTGTTCTTACCAATCGAATTACATAATTAGGCCAAGATGTAGGCTTTTTCTGCAGCCGAAATGTACATCTTTAATGTAGGCGTGCTTCTAAGCTTTTCGATCTAAGTTATAGTTTATAACTTCGTAAGTATCAGTCAGTAGGCCCAAGTATACATCCAAGTATCGTGGCAACAAGATTACTCTGTGACTGCGTGTTTACAGCTTACAGGTTTAGAGATTACCAATTTGCAAAAATCATCCTCCCATCGGGTGTAAAAAATATACGCCCCTGTGAGTCATAAGAGGTAGGAGTTGTAATATTTGCAATTTTTTGCTAGGATTAATGAAGAAAGGAAACATTCAATAGAGTATGTAACTGTCAGTTGCAAAATATGAATACAAGTCTATAAATCAGCAAGGTACAACCAAAAATCTCTAATCTTACTCAAGGAATTTCAACGTCTGACGGCAAGTGGCATTGATTTCAATGATTCATCCTTGTTATACTTAGGGTGATTAATGTCTTATTTAGTATCTAGAACGGTTGCACTTTGTTTTGTTATATTGTAAAGCAGACAATTAAAACATAACTCCATTATTTTAAACATTTGGTTTTTCAGAACATGATGTATAATTTTATATGAAGCTATGAAAGTTGAAACTTACACTTTTACGTTCAAGTCTGAAAACCTTAATTTGTCAGATTGCCAATGGTGTTAAATACCGTATAAAATATTACCAAGATGTTTACTCGGAACAATTATTTATGATTCATATATTTTATTTTTGCAGGTATAATTATACATTTTAAACTCAGAGAAAGTAATTGTATGATTCAATAAATTCATGACTTGAAACTTTTAAATGCCCCCCAGTGGCTCAGCGGTAGTCTGCGGACTTACACGCTAAAATCCGGGTTTCGATACCCGTGGTGGGCAGAGCACAGATAGCCCATTGTGTAGCTTTGTGCTTAATTCAAAACAACAACAACAACAACTTTTAAATAAAGTTTGTTTTATACTTGATAGATGCATACTTCCTGCGTCTTGTGGACACTGAAATGATTGAAATTTTTTTGTGAGATTAAAAATACAAAGAGTGTTTCTTTCGGACGGTTTGCCTTACTTTAGTGGATACTTTGCTTACGTGAAATTGTTTGATGCTCTTTTATTAAAATAATATTTTCTACCTGAACGACATCTTATACGACATAATAGATGAGTGACCAGAGCAGTGTCCAAGGTTCAGAAGGAACCTTTCTCTAATTTGAACTATTGACTTAAGAGAGAACAACGAAATATATCCTCTCGCGGTAAGTCTATGGATTTACGATGCTAAAGTCTGTGGTTCGATTTCCCTCAGTGGACACAGCAGATATCCCAATGTGGCTTAACTATAAGGCCTGGCATGAGTGAGCGCGTTAAGGCGTGCACTCGTAATCCGAGGATCGCGGGTTCGTGCCCGCGTCGCGCTAAACATGCTCGCCCTCCCAGCCGTGGGGGTGTATAATGTGACGGTCAATCCCACTATTCGTTGGTAAAAGAGTAGCCTAAGAGTTGGCGGTGGGTGGTGATGACTAGCTGCCTTCTCTCTAGTCTTACACTGCAAAATTAGGGACGGCTAGCACAGATAGCTCTCGAGTAGCTTTGTGCGAATTTCCAAAACAAACAAACAAACAAAAACTTAATTATAATAAAACATCCATCCACACAAACAAACAACAAAATATTGGGAGTAAACTGTTCAAAATAGTCACAAAACATTGTGGGCTTAGCGTGAGAAGTGTGCTTAATAATTTTGTAGAAATAACAAGTTAATCATTTCTTTGTTACAGTATATAAATCTTTCTTTTTCTTTTCACATAAAAAGAAAAGTAAAACCTGCAACTAGGTTTACAACTTACAGTACAAAAAGTAGCTATATTAAAGACAAACTGCGTGTTTGATTAAACTTGAAATTAGTTTAATATGGGGAAACGTAAAGAAAAAAAAGAGAGACATTACAATAACAAAACATCGTTTTAAAATCATATTGTTTACCGTTACCTAAGATGACCAAAGAATAAAAGTTAATTTATCATCCAGCCACGGATATGTATCCCATACGAAACTATCAATTTCTTGTTGTCATGGTGACTTGTGCATGAATTGAAAATGTAACAGTGAAGCAACGGCTGTACCAAAGTAACAGAATACTGTTATAAGTCGAATAAAAATCAATATTTCCTCTCCTATATGCAGGTAAATTAGCGTTCAATCTGTTCTGATGTACTTACAGCTTTCTGGATTGTTTTTCATATTTTACGCTGAATGAACCAAGGATATTGAATATGACAAGAGTGTTTGTTCATGTTTCATTTCACTTACGCTTGTTGAAATTTCATCTCAAGAGTTTTTCTCATAATTTGATTGTAAACTGTTTTCTTCTTATTCATTTAATAAAGCACTGTTTTGCCGTTTTATGTATTTCACTCATGATCGATTAAAAACATTATTATCTTTCTGTTTACAAACGAACGTTTTGAATTGAAACCTTAACAAAACCTGAAAACAAGACGCTGTTGTTATACACAAGGATGTTCAAATAGGATTTACTAGGACTATTAGCATAAAATAAGTATAGAATAAATAACTCGAGAGTGATGAAGCACCTTCACATTTATTGTGAAGTTGCCCACTTTAAGTTAAGTTCAGATCTATGCTACAAGAATGTGTTGTTTCAGGATTTATACGTGCTTTTATTGTATTTCGCTGAAGTATTTTGTTCGAATGTTGAAAAATAAGGATTGTGCTAAATCATCATTTACTCCAAAGAAATATTTTTGAAAAAACAAACAAGTCGATTTTACGCTGAAGGTTAATCTTTGTTATTAAACACAGAGCTACACCAAAGACTATCTATGCTTTACCCACCACAGGTATCGAAACCCGGTTTTTAGTGTTGTAAGTCTGCAGACGTACCGCTGTGCCATGAGGGGGCTACGATTAAAGAGTCTTAAAAAGATAAGAAGAGATAAAACAACTAGCAGAGTAAGACGAAATTCTGTTACATTTTATGAGTTTATTGGGACACAAGTAGTTAAAATGACATGTTACCACGCTGTTTTCAAATAATTGCGTTTGAATTGCACAATCAAATTTGTCAATAGAAACTTTAATTGGTGTTAATATAGTTTAATGATACACGATAGCTACTTTTAGCAACGTAATTAATCAGAAAGGACGAAAATTGTTTAGATATAAAGTATTAGATATAAGTAGGTGGCTATTTTTTCTATTGTAGGATAAATAACTGTTTTAGTCCATGTGGTTATATCAAAACAAAATCATTTTTCACATGTATGTCATCTCTTCTGTCAATTAGAACACCTAAAATGTAAAAATAAAAAAACAACATTACACAGCTATCTAAATAGCTTTAATCTATATGTTTAGTGAATGAACACAAGTAATTCCCCTCCGCTAGGGGGTGAGATTATTAAAAGTAGAAGAGGATCTTCAAAGTAAAATTGGACAATTCTGAAGTAAAATAACAGTAGAAGTGGACATCTTTGTTCACGGTTCAAATAAATCAAGTATTTTATTCATCATTTGACGTCTGCCTGTCACAACCTGAAGCTAGAAAAATAGACACTACTTATATTTTATAGCTCTCTATAACCAGACAAACAAAAAGGGACAATAATACTATACTATTCACAACACTTGATTCTCTTTGCTGAGATTGAAAAATATCTAAACTAAAATTGAAACTACACTGATTTAGACTAAAACTAGAACTAAACAGACACTCAGACAAAGATCAAGGCATACAGGTAACATAAACACACGGAAGGGACAATTTTCGGGATTCCAACTTATTTTTAAACAAATGCTGGACTCCAATGGAAATGATGGGTCAATAGTTTATAGAAATCACTTTTCAAGTTACTAAAGATAAATAATATGGCAAGGATACACAGGTGATCTAAAATTGACTGTTACCATGAGTATAGTAGAATCTTAAGCTATTGTATTAAAGAATTTGGAATTGATTTCTAAAGAAAATTAATGTCTGGAAATTAAAATATTTTTGCACTGGATATTGAGAATGTGGTAAGTATTTGGAGGTGCATTTTTGATAATTTATAGTCAATAGTTACATTAACATGATCTGAACCAATGGTACGTGTATCAACAATATTGTTTTGTTTGTTTTTTGAATTTTACACAAAGCTACTCCAGGGCTATCTGGGCTAGCCGTCCCTAATTTAGGAGTGTAAGACTAGAGGGAAGGCAGCTAGTCATTACCACCCACCGCCAACTCTTGGGCTACTCTTTTACCAACGAAAAGTGGGATTGACCGTCACATTATAACGCCCCCACGGCTGGGAGGGTGAGCATATTTGGCGCAATGGGGAAGACGTGCATCAACAATATTAAATATTTGGAATGTGATCTGGTTGTTAAAAATTAAAATTGATGTATATTTTAAACCGTGCTCTTAACTGATGATGTAAACAATAAACAATGCATACATTTATATATTGCTGGTATAAATATTACGATTTTTAAAAAAATAAGTGTACAATATTGAAATATAATAAATTCTAGAAGCAACAAAAAATTAAGATATTTTGTTCTTTTAATGACTTGTACATTTAATCCATTTCATGTTTCAAAAAGAACGATTAAGAAGCAGAAAATAATTTTTGAGGAGTTGAAATGTAAGCCTAAGACACAAAAGGTTATTAGCTGCTAAATTTGTTGCTTGAAATCTAATACTGGGATATCATTTATTTCTAATGTTTATTTATTTGTTCTTGTAAGAAAGAAAGAAAAAAAGATGTAGGGTTTTTTTCTTATAGTAAAGCCACATCAACTGAGTCTACTGAGGGGAAAGGAACACCCTGAATTTAGGGTTGTAAATCTGTAGGCTTACCGCTGTACTTGCGTGGGACGTAAAAGAAAAAATACTTTTTTGTTCAACAAGAACTGTTCAAGAAAGCAAAATCGTCAGATAATGATGTCATTTAAAACATCACCAAGATGAAAAATGGTTAACCTACGTCATAATCGTTTATTTATTTTAGAAGATTGGTTGCTTTGATACAGTAATAGATTACTATGAAACTCTTTTAAAAATATAATTTTTGTTTTTTAATGCTCGAAAGAAACCTTTGAACATTTGTCTAATAAAACGTAAAATGAGAGGAATTACATAAATGTTAGAACTTTTGTTAATTTCTGGTTGAAAGACAGATTTTAGTTAACATAAGCCAGCGTTTCGTAACCTTATATATGGCTGACTTATTCGTATAAGAAGAAGAATCATATTCATTGTTTGAATAGATAGGCAACTGGTCTTTAATAATTGGGAGCTACTGTTCTTTGCCACTTCTATATAAAACTCTAGTAGAATGTTTTAATCTGTACATGCTATATATTCTTGTTAGAAATTAAAGTTTTTAATCCATTAATATAATAATTTTTAATCAAGTTCGTAAAGTGTTCTAGTTGATAAAAAGTTATGTACATTGAATTTCAAAATATTAAAGTCAACAATGCGAACAAACTTTGTTTAAATATAATAAAAGATTCTGGCCATATTATTTGACTGTTACAGAGTTATTCCAAATTAGACAATTTTCCTTTTATTTGCTATGCATATAAACATATTTTATCTTTTAGTAACATTGTTCCATTTGTTTCAGTACTTCTACCTAGTTCCTGTTTTATAGTTGCTTGGGATAGAAATATGGCAAATTTTGCTATTCTAATAGCTAACAACAGCGGCTATTTTTTTTCAGTTGATCTTTCATCTTTTTTTTGCACCACAAAAGACAAAATAATATGGAGTTGCTTACCTTTGTCGATTTTTACATTTCACGATCTCTATTCTTCATAGTTAACGAGTTAGTTCGAGCTCCAACCATTACTTTGCCCATTTACTGGTTTAAATGTCACACTTTATTAAACAGCTGGCGGCAAAGAGATCATTGATGACATTGTATAGTACTAGACAAATTAAAATAAAACTCATTCATCATGAACAAAAATTTGATGATTGCTTTAACTTTAAAGCCAGACCTATAAAAGTGACAGAAATTTGTGAAAAACTTACACTAAGTGTCTTTATTTTTTTATTAAAGAATTTAGGCCTGAAATATACATTGAAACATTGTGAGCTACGAAACAGGAGATAATAACGATAAAACAGCTAGTGAAGATAAGATGTAGTGAGAACAAAATAATGCATAATACGTTTTTATAATTTCGAAGTTTAACTGCATTAAAAACAACAAAGAATAATTACGATGTTAAAAAGTTTTGCAGGAAGGAGTAGAAAAAAACACACACGAAAACGGTTTGTATACATGCAATATAATAAGATAATAAAACAATCTACTTAGTTGCTTTGTGACTGTCTAATTAGGATTCTACTTAGTTGCTTTGTGACTGTCTAATTAGGATTCTACTTAGTTGCTTTGTGACTGTCTGATTAGGATTCTACTTAGTTGCTTTGTGACTGTCTAATTAGGATTTAGGATTTTTGAAACCTGGGAAGGTCAGTTGCTAGTTTGACTTCCTCCCTTCTGCTCTATTGCTAATCGTTGATTTTCTGTGTGGTTTTCAGCTAAGCTGATTCGATTTGTTTTGTAGTTTCTGTTGCTACTTTTATTGTCAGTTTACCAAGTTATAGTGCTAAAATATCTCGCCCTCTTGTGATACAGCGTTCCATAAACGTTTTAATATCGGTTTCTTTAACTTGATTCATTATATAAAATTAAGCACAAAGCTAAATAATGTGTCATTTGTTCTTTGCCTACTACAGATATAGAAATCCGGTATGTAGCTGTTTGAGGCCAAAGATATACCGTTGTGCCACTAGGGTTTTCGATTCCACTTTTATTGAAAGAAAGTTAATAGTTGGTTATAGTTTGAATAACTAAACTGTCTTTAATAAGGTTATATGAATGTGCATATGCGATTTGTTTGTTTATTTTTGAATTTCGCGCAAAGCTGCAAGAGGGTTATCTGCGCTAGCCATCCCTAATTTATCAGTGTAAGACTAGAGGGAAGGCAGCTAGTCATCACCATCCACTGCCAACTCTTCTACCAATGAATAGTGGGATTAACCGTCACATTATAACGCCACCACGGCTTAAAGAGCAAGCATGTTTGGTGCGAAGGAGATTCGAACCCGCTATCCTCAGATTACGAGTCGAACTCCTTAACTCCCCTGGTCATGCCGGACCCGCATATGTGGTTACTAAACTTTTAAAAATAATTATTTAATAAAATTTTGTTAAATAAAATTTTAATAAAATATTTATTAAATAAAAAATTAATTATTTAACTTCTTGTTTTGTTTATAGTTTATAGTCATGTTTAAAGAGGAAACCTTTAGTAACAGACTTTCAGTGTGTGATGATGTTATTCTATTTTAATGTATATACTTCTTTTGTATCATCATTATGTTTATGTAAAACTTTACCATTTGTTTCAAAAAAATTGAGATAAATAAAGAACATATCGATTATTTATATATACATATTAGGGGTTTCCTAGTCACGAAACCTTAATTCTTCGTAAGGAACTCTTATAGTTAATTTCATTAGCCATAGAAGCACATAGAAGTAAAAATAAGATATATGGAACGTAGAATCTTATAACGAATATGATTTATTCTTAAATCGTATGAATTATTAAAAATAATATGTAATGAAGCTTGAGGTTTCTGACACTATGAGCTCTTTTGAGATTCAACTGAATATTTTAAAGTAAGATTAATAATTATTTAATCTGCATTATTTTTTGACTAATAACGTTGGACGATTGGGAGGAAATTTAATACTTTGTCTGTTCATACTTTTAAGTTGAAGGTAGAAGAAAAACAACTAGTACTTTAAATTGAATTCTTAAACCGTGATAGGTTCAGTATATGACTCAAAAATAAGATATAAAAGATATTTTAGATCAATTACTTTAATATTTACAAAGCTATTTTTTCACGTATGAAATAAAAATCTTCACCATCTTAGGGTTTGTTTCAAATATAAATAATTTTTTCTGCACTCGTTGGTACAGTTTAAATGGTAAAAGTCTGCTAACGAAGTAATCCACATTTTGCAAGATCCCGAGATCGAATGCGGTACACGAGAAAGCTTTACCGTCTGATAAACGAGGTTAATTCTTTAAGAAACTCAACCACCTGTTACCAGATTCCTCCACTCTCACGAGGCGGCTACTAGTTAGACACTAACTTTTATGTTATAATTCAACCAGCAACTACTAGTAAATCAATTTATAACAAGTTCGTGTATCTGCACATAATCAGTGGATAAATATTTCAGCCAGTATTACGTCCCTGGGAAAAAGAATTTTATCAACAGCTTTTTTCATTCTTTCTTAGAAAGTTGGTGGGAAAGATACAACACATTATTTTGAATTTAATGTCGTGAGCACGAGTCATCAATTTATAAGAAACTGAAACTAGAAAATGTTTGTGGTTGTATTATTATGAATATTAATAAACTATCTAAGGATAAAGCAACAAAAAGAATCACTACGCTCTAAAAATACAAGTTTCTTTTTATAATTCTTAAGCTATCTTTTTATGGCTTTTAACTTATTCCACCACTAAAGTTGGAAACAGCAATGAAAATAACGAATCTCAATTCTAACTCAGGAAATTTTGGAAATTGTGATAAACTGTAGTATAACTGGTGAATGGGTTTTTCAATTACCGTATGCAAAAAAGCTTTTTCAAACAAAATGTAGATCATCACATATTTTTAAGGGTTTCGTTTCATAAAATATTCATGAAATGACAGAAGAAAACTAATATATCTGTTCATGTCTGCAGAAAACTATAATCATTGTTAAAATCACATCAGGATTACCAAAATATTTGGTCAAGTCTTAAGTATCCGTTAGTTACTTTTCATTTAACACAGTCACTAAGGAAAAATAACACAACTGAGATGCATATATGGTTGTGTTTTTTTAAATACAGGCACTGGGGAGAAGTAGATTTTGTTGAATTACTCAGAATAATATTAGTTGCTTTTTTATTCAATCACTAGTAAAACAGTTGTTTTAAATCTGTGATCCGCTTTCAGATAACTATGTTTACTATTAATTCATAAAAGGTTTATATGCTAATTTCTTAAATTTTCGTGAAAACTGCACGAGAGCTTCCTTTACTAGCTGCCGCAGGTTCGAATTCTCGTCTTATCAAACATGCTTGTTTTGTCAGCTCTTGGAAAAAATAGATTATGACGGTTAATTCTATTATTGTTTGGTAAAAGAGTACGCCAAGAGATGGCAATGGATGGAGATGACTAGCTGCCTTTTGCGTAATATTTCACGACTAAATTAGAGACGGCTAGTCCTCATATAGCTTAGCGCGAAATTAAAATAAAATTGAACCGTTAACTGTTTCAAATTTTAAAGTTCTCTACTAGAGGGAAGGCAGCTAGTGAACATTATCGCTAACTCTCAGGTTACTTTATACGGATACTGAGATGGACTTTTACTTCATGACGCTCTCACGTTTGAAGTATGAGAATAATCTGCAATTGGTTTCGATCCCTCAATTCTCATGCTGCTTGTTGAATATCCAAACATCAGATCTCACAGGAAAACATACAACCAAACTTGGACTATAGTCTTATTCAGTAACATAGTAATTGTTGCTTAACGTATTCAATAAATAAGGAATGTCAACATTTGTGATTGTATTTCAGGAACAGGCCAGTTGTTCCTCACTTAACTCCATAAAGGGGAGAACTAAAATTTATGGTAACATTTCTGGAAGACAACAATTGTTGTTCATGTAATATGATCAACGAGGAAAATAAGAATTTGTTATCAGATTTCAAAAGACACTATTCACTCATAACAGATGATTTAAATAACCAAATTCCCAAATGATAATAATAAAACCTTTCAGTAATAACTTGTATATGCTGAATATGAATAATTTATAAATCTAAAAAACAGAAACATAACTTGGAAAATGAATGTGTATGAACAATATGTAGGATAATAAAGCTGTATAGCAGCATGGAAACATTCAACAAAACACGACCTGTAACAGAGAAAGTAACACCACAATACTTCACAATGATTACTTCTGACCACGTTCTGAACAGGTAAGGACCGCTATTCTCATAATTTGGAAAGGAATAAAAATGTATGATACTGGTTTGTTATATCCAATACACCTATAAGGTGTACAAGCCGTTTAGGTCTAAAAAAAACCCGCTGACTTCTCTAATATTTTGATTACATTAGACTAAAGATATTTATACACAATACTGGCATTATATGGTGTTGCATCATTATCCAATCGCATGAAGGATTCTCCAACAGCAACAGGACAAACAGTTCAAGAATGTCGTCGCTGTATAGCAGCATGGAAACATTCAACAAAACACGACCTGTAACAGAGAAAGTAACACCACAATACTTCACAATGATTACTTCTGACCACGTTCTGAACAGGTAAGGACCGCTATTCTCATAATTCGGAAAGGAATAAAAATGTATGATACTGGTCTGTTATATTCAATACACCTATAAGGTGTACAAGCCGTTTAGGTCTAAAAAAAACCCGTTGACTTCTCTAATATTTTGATTACATTAGACTAAAGATATTTATACACAATACTGGCATTATATGGTGTTGCATCATTATCCAATCGCATGAAGGATTCTCCAACAGCAACAGGACAAACAGTTCAAGAATGTCGTCGCTGTATCTGAAATAATTTACAGAACAGTGGTTTTTCAGTTATGTTTTTTAAGTTGGAGTTAAATTTATAACTAAGGATTTGTACCTTTATTTTTTTTACTTATAGTTATTAGTTTAAAAATAGGTATAGTTATTATTTCAATAACTACATACTGTTTTACTTTTTATTAAATTAAAGCAATGGTGATTTAAAAAATTAAAAAAAAATTACAGTGGTATATGAGGATAAGATAATTTTTAACATAAAATATTATTCTGTCTTTGAAACTATGTGAAGGTATTTTCGATTTAACTTTTTTTTGCATTTCTGAAACATTTTATCTTCGTACATAGGGATTTCGGTTAGCCTGTTGTTCTCCAACGCTCGTCGATGTATATCAAGTAACTACATAATTTTCATTACTATTACTTTACTATTTTACACGTTATTTAGTTATAGTTGTACTTATTATTAACTGAGGTGATTTATGTTCGTTACTAGGTATTTTCACAATAGTTGTATTTAATTGATAAATGCTGCATAGAATCACCCTTGAAGACATGGGTATCTATGCGACCAATAACTGAAATGCCAAATCAGACAAATATTCAATTACCATCAGAAGCTCTCCTTTCTCGAATGCATCATTTCAAAAACTAGTGGTTACGCCAGAAATCACTCTTCAAACAGATGCTCGGTTCATCGATGAACACAAAAATGACCCACCTTTCATTGTCCTAGGAAAGGTGTTTTTGACGCCATATCCTCAAAAGAGGTGTTTTTGACACCTTTTCCTCTTTTCTGAAGAATGAGTGTGGCTTAATGGAAAACATATCATAGGCCTTCGAGAATAAAATTTGATCATGTGAAGTCAGTCGTTTCTTAACAGTTTGGACAGATATTCAAACACAAGAGATAAAATACATTTACTTGGCAATGGCAATGGTCTATACTGTTATTTTCCTATCTTCCCTGGGATCGTGTTATAATTAAAGAGTGATTTGTTCCATGTTTCACAGAAATATTTCCCGTGACTAAACAGTGTCTTCACACAGATGCCAACTGATAATTCAAGTCATAACGCAACTGAGCTTAGATTATATTTTGCTCCTAGTCTTCTATTTGCTTAGAATGTTAAAAGGTAAAATTACATGAATCAGAGGTTTCCTACATTCACACACGTGTGAAATATTTGCATATTTTTATAAGTGTTCTTTCTCCGAGAAATATGCAAGATGATTTAACCACAACTTTCTTTTTATTTTGTTATTTTTCCTTTTAAAAATTAGAGTTGTCGCTTATTGTTTGAATTTTGCGCAAAGGTACACCAGGGCTATCTGCGCTAGCCATCCCTAATTTGGCAGTGTAAGACTAGAAGGAATGCGTCTCTTCATCACCACTAATCGCTAACTATTGGGCTACTATTTTACCAAAGAATAGTGGAAATGACTGTCACATTATAACGCTTGCATGGCTGAAACGGTGAGCATGTTTGGCATGACGGAGATTCGAACCCGCGATCCTCAGATTACGAGTCGAACACCTTAACCCACCTAGCTATGCCGGGCCCATGTAGTCGTCTTTCTGGAAGTCATGTTAGTTTATGATAGGTTACAAAAACAGACTTTGTGTAAAATTAGGATGTGTGATCGAATATCTCATAGAACCATTAACTAATGTTTGTTCACATCGTTTACATCAAACTAAAGGGGCTGGGGAGCAGAAAATGTGGAATTATTGAGGAAAATGTCAGATAGTATCCACTGAACATAATCATTGAGGAAAATCAAACTATGTTTTTCATATTTCAGGTTGAAATAAGTGAGAATTTGTAGTAGTATTTTTGCAGAAGCAGCTAGTTTTTAAAACAGTTAAATCAATCAGATAGGAAAACCAGAACCTGTGGTTGCAATTCAAAACATTAATAAAAATATGAACTATGTTATTATTTTAGGAGCTCATTGGTTGTTACCTTTAACAAACACACTTACCCCCACAGTTTGTAGGCTGTTTATTTGCTTTTTTTTATTTTGCGCAAAGCTACACGAGAGCTATCTGCTCTAGATGTCCCTACGTTATCAATGTAAGACTAGAGAGAAATCAGCTAGTCATTACCTCCCACCGCCAACTCTTTTACCAAAGAGTGAGGTGAGAATAGAACAAATAGCTCATTGTTTAGCTTTATGATTAACAAAAAACACACACACACACACACAAGCTTTTAATACATTATTTTGCGAAACAAAGTTTTTTTGGCAGAATTTTGTGGAAAAAATTAGCTGTTGCTCATTTTAAACAATTATCGCGTAAAATTTGTTTTCGTATTTCAATAAGACGTTCGTTGTTGTTCAAGAAATATTGTAACTGAGAATAAGCGGAAATTGAAGTTGTGTTCAGGAAAAGGTTGGCTACTTTTTCTTTTTAATGTTTTTTTTTTTAGAAGTAACCATACTTCAATCAAGAATTCGTTAAATTTTATCCATTTAAGACAAACCCTGAAACAAAAAACGTTTGATCGCATTCAGGAACAAATTATCTGCAGTTTATTTAAGACGGTCAGCGACGTTAATTAGGATTAATGGTTGTGCTCAGAAAGAAGTTATTTTGTGTTATTTATAGCGTTATCTGTGTTATTTCATTTAGCAGAACTGACGTGGAGAGCCACAAATTGGTTTTGTATTTATAAAGAAGTTAATTAATGTCCATTAAATACAATCATTTAGAAAAATCAGAATTTGTTAGTGATTCAGGATGGTCTTATGTGCTGTTAATAAAACATAATAACTTGGGTAAATAAGAACCAGTTGTCATATTAATAAGTAAATTTGTCTAGAATAATCACCGAGAAAAAATAGAAAGTGTTTTTGGTCGAATCTCATGAGACATTACTGGAATTACAGCTGAAAGTTCCTGTAACAGAAAGAATACAAACTGATAAATCAGTGTATTCTAATAATCACAAGCTATTGTTTTATGAGATTTCACACTCCTTTTTATATCGGTGTATTAAGCTTGCGTTTCTCATCTGTAAGTTAGTGTCTTGTTCCGGTCTACGTAACCAGCTTGTTTTTGTCAACATTAAGATGCGTGGGTTTACTAACGTCACTAAATGCCTTACTTAAAGAATATTGTACAATCAGATGTCCAGGAATCTTACATGGTTTAAGTGTTAAAAGCTTTCTATAATATTACTTTCAATCATTTTTCGCTTTTTATTTATCTTATAGTTTTAAACGACTTTTTGAAACATCGAAATCATATTTTCCAGCAGTTTTGTTAACTGTAAAATGATTCATATATAGATTTAAAAATAAACAACTTAGTTAAAATAAAAACGTTACATAGAAAACAAATAATTTAGGTTTGAATGTTTGTTTTAGTGGTTAATATTCTTGCTTTTTTCACTGTTAAAGACGACATCTTTTGTTGAAATGTTGAAGGAATCGTCTGTGGAAAGTAAAAGTATCTATAGAAATGCTTAGACTTTAGTTGTCAAACATTGCGTTACTAATGTTGTTGTTATTTAACTTCGATGTTTCAAAATTAAAGAAAGCAATTTTCTGAGCTTGAAGGATTCTGTATGCAATGCAACAATTTTAAACAACAAGGTTTCACGGAGGGTTCACAGCATTTCATAATTCGCAAACACATATACATATATTTCATTCACAGGAGTTCCTGGTAATTTGACAGTGCAATCCCGCCGAGCGTGAAGTCATGGTTGGAGGCTGGTGTCACAGGCATTCTGATATTCATGTAATGATATAATAAAAGTGTGCAAAGTCCATGGTATAACAGTTTTAAAGATGATTATTTATAACATTGTGAACAGTTTTAGAAAGGAGAGATCACGTTTATATAAAGACGTTAGTGTTTTTCACTCATACACACTAATATTTTGAAAGTTCATAACATGTTCGTCGCTAACCAGAAAGTGATTACTGACAAGCTGGATCTGTCCCAATGAACTCACTCGTGTAAAAAAAAAATCTATGTAGTGAATGTACAAACGACTTCATAGGCGCACTGGAAATTAAAAACAAAAAGACTCAAGTACACTTGATTGTACAAAAATTACATTGTATGAAAAATGAATGTATGAGGACAAGTGTTTAATTGTTCAAGGTTTTGACAATAAATTGATGAGTTATTATCATGAGATAATAAAGGCTTTTAAAATAGTAGACCAATTATAAAGAAGGTTTTGTAGGTTTTTATTGGTGTTGCAGGTTTCTCATGGACGTTCTACAGAATGTTTATCAAAATGTATAGATTATGTTGACACCATCGTCCTCCATAGAAACTTGTTAAATGAAAATCGTGATGTTTGAGAACAAAGCTAATTAAAACGGTCAAAATGAGCACCATGCGTAGAAAACTAGTTATTGTAAATGCAAGAGCCCTGAGATTCACTGTCTTTTGATTAATTAATGTCTTATAATTTTAATAGTAAACTACCGAACTTAGAAATGATTTCAAAAATATTTTTCACGGGAATTAAGAAATTTAGATTTATGGTTTTTCTCCTATTACCTTTATGATATTCAACCCCTACTTTGAGAAAATTTGGTTTATAGTTTATAATTATATCATTGTGGATTAAATTTATTTTAGAAATAATTTCTTTTATTCCTTTAGGTTTAAATATTTCACTTGGGAATTTATTAATACTGTACAGACGTTTCCAGAAGATTTTATGATATAGAACATTTAATGTAATATCTGAGAAACTTTCTCGTCTATGGGGTCACCAACAAAATTATTTAATTCTTAATTTAAACAAAATATTATGTCTGATTTTCAGGGTTATGTATCGTTTTGGTTTTTGTATGTTGGATCGTCTGAGTGGATTTAATTACTTACTTGGATATTTTTAAATAAATCGTTTCAAACGTACATTTCTCTGAAAATCTATTCAATATTATTCTCATCCATTCCTTAAATCATTATATTCCAAAGAAGTACCAAAATCAGGAACACTTCTTTAATACTAATTAACCGTAGAAACAATTCGAATATATATAATTAGAAGTGGGTACCCCAAACATTAATAGTAAATCTTGGAATACTTTTATCTTGATGAAACGTATGACTTTGCTGGTAATCTAATAAAGTTATACATCTAATGCTTGGCTGTGTTACAGATTTCATGGTTGAATTATTTTTAATAAGCAAGCAGTGCGGCCACATCCGTGAAGCTGCTTGGGTTCATCAGATGAGTTAATAGTGCCACTTTTCTAATTGCTATAGCTTTCATTGTGGATAGCCAAGCAGTATAACGAATTCTTAGTGACGTTTCGTAAGCTCATAGCCTCATATTAGTAAGTGCTCGATGTTAAAGCTTTCATGGAGGAATTATTATAAACAATCAAAAATGCAGTCACATTTGTCAGGCTGCTTTACTCCATTCTTAATCACGTTTCGTGAGCTGCTAGTGCCACTATTCTAATTTTAAGAAGTGCTGATGTTTCAGAGAGTAGAAAAAAAGTTGATATAGTAATGTGTATAAATATACACACACACACACATATATATACAGTGTGTTCGAAAAGTCACTGTGCAGTTTTGTAATAATATTTTATTCAGTCTATTTCATGCCAGCAACTGATAGCGGTGTTTAGAAACAAAATAAGGATCCAGGCCTGTATTGATGCCAACGGGGGTCACTTTCAACATTGTTTATAATTGTCATTCATATTTATTTCCTGCATTCTATATTGAAACATGTCTGTTGATAAATATATAAGTGCACAGTGACTTTCTGAACACCCTGTATATATTGCGTTCTTTTTTTGTAAGAGTAAACTATGCAAAAACGTACAATAAAGTTTCTGTTTTATTAAATTCAAAGAAGAAAAATTTGTGGACAAACACAAATATTCGAGCACACGATTCTGAAAAGATTCTACACTTTATGATGGTTGTATTAAAATAAGAATAGATAAGGGCGAATTTTTTGATTAACTGTAAACTATTAGAAAAAAAAAGTCCATGTTTTCAGTAAAGACCTAATTAATTTAACATCCAAATCAAGACAGCGATTGTTGGATTTGAGTCAACGGAAATTGTTTGTATTATACGATAGCTGCGTCTAACATTGACAATTTTTATGTGTCATCTGAAAGTGAAATAGCTTATATGTATCACAGGCTTAATAACCAGTAGATATTTAGAACTGTTCAATGAAATATACAGCCATCAATGTATATAACACCGTTTAATATTAAAGCTCGTTAGGCGAAAACGTAAAAGCAAAACTCCACGAACTAGCATAACATTTCAGGGAATAGAGACTTAATACTCTACAGAGCTGACAAGATAACAAAGCGCCCTCTGTGCAGTCTTTTACTTCAAGTTTATTTTCTTACTAGGAATTTGTCTTGCTGGTCATTATTAAACTGTGGTCTCACCAGGCCGCTCCTGAAAATGGCTAAGAAAGTAAAAAATAACATTAAACTTCACATTTACATGATGATGAAAGCAAACAAACAACAGCACGACTTCTATGACTAAATAACACTTATAATAGTTTATAATAGTTTGTAATTATTTATCTTTGTTTTTATCCATTATATGCTCACTGCTTTTTTATAGCTATAATACTAGTAGCAAATAAGAATAATTTATACCACAGGTTCTCCTTTAAACAAACAATAAGAAAAAGACAGCTATGATACACGAATTGTGGATTAAATGGAAACTATCCGATGAGAGAATATATTTCTTTATATTTTATGTATAAATGTTCATTGAAAGCTATGAATATCATATACAGACGATTGATTAAACTATGCTTAACGATTTTGATGATACAAATCGTTAAATGACATAAGGAACAGAAGCTATTTGAAGTCGTAGTAGAATGACATGTATCACAACTATATTTAACATTGTTTGGCGTTATGTAAGTTGCACGATGGCACCAAAAAATGATCGATTTTTGAAAGGTATAAAACTGCTCTTTGAAATGCAATATATCTTGACTCTCAGATTGTAAAGACGTATTTAGTTTGGTTTGATTTGTTTTGAATTTCAAGCAAATATACGGGTGAGCTATTTATACTAGCAGTGAAGAACTAGAGTAAAGGCAGCTAATCATTACCACCCGCCGCCAACACTTGAACCAAAGAATAGTGCGATTTACCATCATAATATAACGTCCCCACGGCTAAAAGGGCAAGTATATTAACCAGGAACCCTCATATCACGAGTCAAGCGCTCTAATTACCTGGCCAGGCTGGGCGAGTTGTGATTTACAATTTCCAAGAAGGGGACATCCCTTATACTTAAACAAAGCAAACATACATCAAGAAATAAATTTGTAAAAACGTACTATAGCTGTAGTAAAAAACTTATAACAGCTGAAAGTTCGTAAACATAAATGTCAGTGGCAAAAACCGACCACATGGGCCAGGCGACAGTACACAACATAACCAAGAAAAATGTTCACCTGGAAGACTTACACGGCATTTTCATTCAATTGTCACGTGCTTTAATTAAGCATCAAGTGAATGAAACAGGTATTAATGTTATATCACATGAAGACATAACAGTGAAGCAGTCGTATGTATCGCCTGTAGATTTTTCTGCACTTGTGCAATCGAAACGGATGTTGGCAAACCATTGTCCTTGTAGCATAGATGGATTATGGAATGCTGTCTAGAGGATGATCGCACTTTAGACATAACAATCTTACTACTGAGCAATTTGCAACGAAAGCTATGCAATAGTGATGCTATAGTGATTTTGTCAAGATGTATGATTATCAGGTAGAGCAAGATCTGACATAGCGACATAAGAAGTAACAATGTGGCAGCACTCCTAAGTCGTTATAGCATAATCTACTCAATCTGTATGGTATCTGATGTGCACACTATTGTTTAGTATTGACATTAATCGTTAGAAACGGGACTTTCTGAACATGTAACAAGAACTTTTTAGCATAAAAATAGTTTAAACTGTAATTGCGTGATAACAGTTTGTAAAGTATACTTTACAGTAAAATTAATTAGATATTGGTAAATATGTATTGCTATTAATTTTAGACGTTATAAAATTGATGAAGTCTTATTGACTTAACTTGTTAGACTAGCATCAAATTCTATTACGCTTTTATTGTGTTAACTTTCCACGGGAAAGCCAACTAATATTTTCTTTAATTCAAAGTTTGACTTAAGTTTCATCGTCGTTTTTACTGAGATCCTCGCTAGTACAGCGGTATGTCTCCGGATTTACAACACTAAAATCAGGGGGTCGATTCACCTCGGTGGGCTGAGCAGATAGCCCAATGTTGTTTTGCTATAAGAAAAACACACATGCCACTAAGCTGAAATAATGTTATTGCAATACCGGGAAACAGAAAAACAGAATAGGTGACTTAATAGCCTGAAAGAAAACCAGAGGTAAACACCTAATCATAACCTCATTTACTTATTTCTGTGTGGTGGAACAATAGTTCATGTAACTTACTAACCTAAACTAAAACCACAGGTAACACCTAATCGCAACTTTATTCAGTGGTTACTGTGTAACATGTAACAGGGCGATAGCTTAGATAACTTTATACCTAAAAGAGGATAATGTTTACAATCTTAAACTGACACTTTGTTAGACTTCCATCTTCTGGTGAATGTGCAACAGAATGAAACATCTCAAGGAATTTGGTAAAAAAAACAAACCAAAAGCAGATTTATACTTATGAACATATACTCATTAACACGTTATCTTCTGGAAAAGTGAAGTCGAACTACATTTCTAATCACAAACAGGCTCCTAATAACACTTTTTATATTCTGTCTAGTGCTTAATAGAAAAGCGGACTTACTACACTTGTGCTTACGAACAGTACCTTATTCATCTCATCATGTTCAGGTCATTGGGTAAGAAAAATTACCTTAAGTGACAGAATAACAATTCCAAACCATGCTTATAATCATGAACAGACACCTACTCACACCCTCATCTCCTGACTAGCTCGAACAGTTGCTGATCCTCGAAAGTTGTGCGACAGAAGTGGCTGGCCCTCTGGTGGTGGCATTTTCTCCTGGCTGGTTGAATATGGAACCGTATTGAGAGGTATGGAAGAAGGAGGAAGTTGGAAACACAGGTCTTGAGGATGAGTGGACGGTATGGTGGAAGAGTGGGCTTTTGTATTCATTAACTCCATTTTCATTTGGTTAATTTTAGGCAAAGGGTCATCATCTCCACATTCTGATGCCTATAAAAAACACACTTTAATCACCTCATTATATATACTTCTGCTTGGTTCGTTAGTTTCACTTTTCTGTTGAAAAAATATGGATGGAAATGAAAGTAAATGCAAATAATTATGAAGTTCTATTCTCATAAAATTCCTTCAGAAATATTACAGTTATTAATTCCTTTTGAAAAAAATATGAAACTGACCTTTTTAATGTAAAATATCGACATACTCAGAATATAAAGATGGGTTTAAATAGTGATTTAGAATTTTTAACAAAGGGACATCCCTCGTACTTAATGGTGGAAGTTTGTGGCAAAAACCGTCCACTTTACACTTTGCCACACCTAAATACTGTAAATGTATAAGTAATAAAGTTAAGCTCACATTTTGATACTCATGAGGTTTTACTTTTGTATCTTGTGTATGTGTTTGGGACAGAATGTTTAATATGGGAAACTCGGAGCATCGTAATATAAAAAGTAACCCAGCAAACAGTGAGAAAAAAGAACATTTTAAGTGTGGGACTATTGATGGGGTAAGGTAAGTTTATCAGGCTACAACAATTATGGTTTGTTTATTGACTTTTAACCTTTTTCAAAGGGAGGGGTAAAAGTGTATACAAGTATCAAATACAGTAGAGCTATCCACGTCTTGGACAGTATGACTCCACGGTGGCCTGTCAAAAAACCACACACTTTCTGAGATGTGGTCATCACTGCTAGACACACCTTGATATGTAGCAGAAGCTAATTTGCAAGTTTCATAATAAAACAAATTAATTTTAAAATCTTGTATTTGAATCAAAGGTATTAACTTTTTGTAAGGTGATGACTAACTCACGTATTTGTTTTCTTTGTATCTGTGCATGTATATATTTATTTATATCTATGTATGTATGTATTTGTGTGTGAGAGTATATGTGTGTGTAGAGATCCTAAACAGTATAAGTACTTTATATAACGATAAAATATCTTAGAGTAAAAAAAAAGTTATTAGCTTATCTAATTCACCTAGTACGTATAGGAAGTTCTAAATTAAAGTTTTAAAAAACGTGTATTTTTTGCCCTACGATACGTTTAAAAACGAGCTTTATTTATTTGAAAACAATTTATCAAAATAGAATTAGAAATTACACGTAGGAGGCATTTAAAGCTCTGAATATAATTTGCCAAAGTCAGATATTTTGAAGATTAACATTTTCTTTCAGCAGTGTGAAGATATCAAGTTAACAGTACAGAAATAATAATAAACTCAGTTGCAGAAAATCTTTCAGATATAACAATTTTTGTCTTTCATTTATATATCTAAGAATTGGGCTATACTAACCAGCTTTATGTACTTTTGAACTTTAAGTTTGGAAGGTTAAATAAATTGAATGTTTAGAAGCAGGTCTGATTACCTATGGCAATATTATATATAAACTTTAAACTAGATATAATTATTTATGGTGATGTATACGTAAATACTGTTGATAATTTAATAAGAGGTTTGTTTGCATATTTGAGATTTGACTAATAGAAACTTAGATAAAATGTACAAAGTTTGCGCTATAACTTTTACATTTACGGTAGTGCATTTTGTTGTTTGTCTGAAAACAAATGTTCTTAAGAACATTTAAGAGACAAACCACTGAAGGTTAAAAATAAACTTTATCTTCAAAAGTTGAAATTTAAATACACAAAAGTTACATAACACTAGTTAATTGTTTGAAACGTTTAATAATAATTAATGTTTTTGTTTTGTTGACTAATTATTTTATTTCGTTTCTTGAGAAAAATATTTTTTTTTCAAAACAAGCTGTAAGTGGTAAATGTCTGCTTGGAATGACAGATTTATTGGCTTGAGAATCTACATTAGCTCTTAGTATCATATTATTTTACTAATTCCATCTGAATTTTGTAAATAAAGCAATAATTATCTGCATATTTACTTCGTTTCTTCAGAATTGATCACTTTCCCATAACATGTTACAAATTATAAATGGTTGCTTAGATTTCGGATATTGTGGCTTGATAAGCCAAATAAGCTATTACCATTAAAGTAGTTTAAGAATTAAATTCTAAGAAAAGATTTTGTCAATCAAATCATCTAACAGACAGTATCTTCTCCTTTCTGAGTGAAACTTATATTTAAAGACTCGTTTCCCACTGAGAATGTAGTTTGAAATTGTTTATCACATGTGTGCTTCTCTAGTTGTTTTTAGCGCAGTTCTTTAACTGAATAACAAAACACATGCATACATATGTGTATTATTAAATCTGCTATACCTCGTAAATTCTCTTGTCAAGCTTGAAATCTCTCTTCTTGTCTTTCTGATAATAAACTCCAGCAAAGATTAAAACATTCAGGATTAAAAGCGAACATCCCACAGCGATGGTCACGCTGAGTGTTGTGGAGTATATTCCTTCTTGATATACAACGGTTTTAGACTTTGTCTTATTTGTTATTGTAGTAGCAATTACGTTCTTTTCCACCACACTTCGTGAAGTTACTTCCATTTTCGTCTTCCCTTGTGAAGCTGAAGTGTTTTCATTGCCTTCTGTGGAAACATTGTCTTCTGCCACAGAAGAGGTGGTAGTAATATGCTGAGTGGAGGATGACAGATGACTACGGATGGTTCCGTCGTAAGACGAGGGGTTATTGTAGTCATGCAGCCTGTGGTGTTCAAAATGAACGTCACCAGCACCAGCTCTGTTCAATGATGGGAGTAGATTCAACCAAAATGATAAGTGGTGCGCGTGATAGTGGTCTCGCACTCGGGGCTTCATGCCTATGAAGAACAAGTACAAATACATTAAAAACTGTGACGTAAAGTACAGTCTATCTAATTAAATTTGATTTCATTCTTTGACTTGTTTTTGGGTGCATCAAGTTTAATTTGTTATTTTAAATTTCATTAACGTAGTTTTAACACATCTTAACGACAATGATTTCGCGTGACTCCCTAGAAAGGAAGCTAACTAATACACATGCTCAGATACTACGATAATACATGAGAAAAAATCAACTTTCTTACAGTAGTACTTGATACAATCTAATCTTCTCTTCTGTTAAGCAACTAGCTCAAAGTTTGGTATGTTACAAATTGTGTTAAGTGTGACGAGAAGATTAGGAAATCTAAGTCAGGGAATCAATTAGACTGCACTGTGGGGACACATGAACGGCTTTGTACCCCCTTAATTAATTACATGGCATTAACGTCTGCTACCTTCTGACTAAGAGTCATATACCAGCGCTCAGTGTGCGTTTTCAACTAATATTATGATGCTATACTGCTGAGGCTGAATTTATTAGCATTCATTTTGTACGTACTATATTCTTGTAATAAATGTAAGACCTATTGGCTTATTTACTTAGCCCTAGGAACAAAGAAGTTTAGACAAAAGAACATTGGTTTATAGCCTTTCTACCTAATGTGATGTATCAAGGTTTTTGTAAAAAGATATTATATTTAATAATAGAAGACAAGACATAAAGTAAGTCCAACTGAAAATATTGGGTTAACTTTTTTCATTAAAGAAATTCAACTTACGTTTTACACGTCTACAGCTTAAATACCTAGAATGGCAACAATTCTGTGGCACAATTAAACTGCAAACCTTACTAAATAAGTGGTACACACGCTCAATCTTCAACTGTTGATATCGCTTTGTTCTTACGTGCCAGTGCTGTAAAAATCCTATAACATGTGGTAGTATTTCTAATTTATTTTCTATGCAACTTCCAACTTTTATTACATCATACGTTATGTTATAGATAAAAACAATATGAAATAGACAATTCAAAGTGTTTTGAGCGTTCATTGGTTTGCGCGTAAGAATCCGTGTCGTTCTGAAAATCCTTCAAATTAGTAAACTTCATAAGCGTGGAACAGATTTAACTGTTTAAAACTCTGCAGTTTGTTTTATAAACTGAAATTTGTTGTGACGTAGAATAAGATGTAGCAATAAACCGATACAGCCTGAAGTCCAGACTTGCGTTTGATAGGGTAAAAACTGATAAAACTTAAATCCAACAGCAATTTTCAAATTATTGTGACAGTAAAGTTTCCTCCCATTAACAAATTAAAGTGCATATTAAAGCAAGTAGAATACCTTGTTATCGTATGTATACTTCGGACATATTTTTTTTACATTTTTCTTTAAAGATAATGCACAAGAAAAAATATTTTATATTGACTATTCATGACCAACTCCTTTACAAGTGAGTTCATTTAAACGTTTTAAAAATGTTTTATTTATCTGAAGTGAGAGAAGAGAGCTTCTCACACAACCGGTTTTTGAATAGTTATAAAGTAATATCGTAGAATAGAACAAATTCGTTCTAACTTTACAGAATATTGTCAGGCTTTCGTGGCTTCTTCTTTCCTTAGAACGCGCCTCAGTAAATAGTGATTAAATCAGTGTTAGCTAATTGTGCCAGTGAGAGGTTTTTCACTGATGTTTTATAAAAGCAAGAACTGGCTGATCAGTATAAAATATCTCCTAAATTTTAGTCACGTTTATATGGGCGGTTCAATGAAACTACGTCCCTGGTGTGTAAAGTCAAAACATAATTCTTTCTTCATTTAATGCAATACTTCATGTGTTTTTTCTTCTGTGGAGATAGAATATAAATAAATTGTGGAGTTAGAAGTGTAAATTTATTAAATTATTCTTTCATTTAAAAACAAAACTTAAAATATCATCGGAAATTGCGTATTTCAAAGTTATATGAGAGATTTGTACGTTGAAATGGCGTCTTTCTAGGTCGTGAAATCACTACGTATTTTAACTCGTTATCGCGATTACGAATATGTCAACTTAACAGCCTTAAACGTTTTATGTGCAAAAACGGCTCGTTTGGGTTGAGAAAATATTTTAAATAGAAGAGCGAACAACGTTTCGACCTTCTTCGGTCATCGTCAGGTTCACGACCGAAGAAGGTCGAAACGTTGTTCGCTCTTCTATTTAAAATATTTTCTCAACCTAAACGAGCCGTTTTTGCATATAAAATTCTCAACAAGTGGGTTTCTTGACATCACCGATTGAGCCTTAAACGTTGTTTTCAAGAAGGTTTGTTAAACTGAGTTTAGGATAAAAAAGTACATGTTATCTATAAACTGTTTTATAGTAAGTAATATTCCAGGAAAAACAAACTCTAGAAGGATTTGTTTGTGTGTTTGTTTGCTTTGTGAATTTCGCATAAAGCTACTCGAGGGCTATCTGCGCTAGCCATCCCTAATTTAGCAGTGTAAGACTAGAGGGAAGGCAGCTAGTAATCACCACTCACCGCCAACTCATGGGCTACTCTTTTTCTAACGAATAGTTGGATTGACTGTTACATTATAACGCCCCACATGGCTGAAATAGCGAGCATACTTGGTGCGACCGGGACTAGAACCCGCGACCCTCAGATTACGAATCGAATGCCTTAACCAACCTGGCCAGGCCGGGCCTCTCTACAAGGAAAGAACTAAAATTTTTTTTCAAACTTAATTACTTATCCCGGTTCTTTGTTTCTGAGTCATTTCTCTTAAGCCATATTATAATTTAACACACTGCATTGTTATTAGGTATTACGTTGCTTCTATAACACATATCCACAACTAAATCACACTGTATTGTTACACCAATTCGAAACTAGTTTTTCACAGAGCAGGTATAAAGTGTCTGAAGATATCAGTGCTAAAAATGAAAAATGAGGCAGAGGAAAAAAAATTAAAACTGATTTTTTTTTTTAAATGAGTAGAAAATATAAGTATTTCACGAAAATATATATATCACTATAGCAGCGTAATCATTCTCTGATTACTACATGACCTTTAACATCGCGACTGCACAGACAACCTAATCCTAAATAAGGTACACTAAAACTACAGAAAAGAATAAGCTTTGGAAACTAACTGTAAGAATGAAAACAGTGTGTGAGTAGGAGTAATGTTATAACATTGTGATACAGAAGCTAGTCATGCGCTGATGAAGCATTACTGCAATTTCAATGATCTAAGGGATCTAGTTTAACGGGAACTTTATATCAAATTAGTACAGACCAACTTAATTAGCATTTTATTACGTCCTGTCTAGGCTGTACACAGTAATTGAGTTAGATGTAGCGTGTATCTAAACTGTTTCTGGCGCCACTTCCTATATATGTAACGATACATCAGTGGAATTTGGATCGTATTTTCCACTCAGCTTGAATCTCTTGTTTTATTAGTGTTTAGTACAGTACTCATAATCTATAAGTTCACTTTTTACTGATAATATTTAAATAATGTATTATAAGTTTTAAACATTTGTTACTTTTTACAGAAGAGAGTTAAATGCTAGGTAAGTTCAAATCTGTAATCGAATCTAGTTTACACGGTATAAAAACAATCAATTATTTTGTACACTAATTGTTATTTTCTATATTTCAGATACTGTTATGTTCAAGTAAGATCTATATATCTGGAATATTACAGACTTTCAGCTACAGTTTTATGAAGCCTTTTTATAATAAAACACACATATTCTTGAAACTTTTGTAAAATACTAGAACAAATGAAGAAAAATATAACCAATCAATGAAGTTGCAATGTAATGATTAACACTCGTACAACGTATATGGACTATGAAGAACTATTTCCGCGTAATAAATAAGTAAAAGTCCACTAAGGACTCCATCGGTTGCGGAGGTTTAAAATCTTTTTCACACTGAAATAATTTTAATCCAGCAAATAAAATATTTTGGTGGCTGAAAACTCGAATTGTTCTGTTTTGGGAACTTTAAAATATTTACACTGTTTCTTTTCAGGATTATATTTGACCGGTGAGTGACGACGTGGTAAGTTTTTGTGAATAAACGATCATAGTTCGCGAACACATGTTCGTTGTAATTTATGAAAAATTTGCCATATTAAATCATTTCCTGGTGTTGGTAGATGACATTAATTTTCTTGGCGAAATGTGTTGTGAAGAACACTTTCAAACAATTCATTTTCTTAAGTCTCTTACCGCAAACAGAAATGACTCAATATTTATTTTATTCAGACCTATGTTTACAGCAGGTATGTATGTAGGCGTAACCTTTTTTTTTTTCCATAATCAAAATCACTGCTCAAAATTTTTAGTATACCTGAACTCATAACATTCTATTATTACATTCACACGCAAAAATAACAAAATATACCTTTCTTAGATATCCTCATTAACATAGTATCAGTGGATTTGGTACATCAATTTAGAGAAAAGTTACGTTTAATGGACTCAATCCGACATCCCGTTCATATACAAAAAAAATCTCACATGCTTATTAAACAGGTCTTCACAATCAAAAATTTCTTTCGTACTGGATAATCTAAAACGTAATAGCTATCTGTAACATCTACTAAAGAAAATAACCAATATCAATTTAACTAAGAAACTAACAAAACCAACTAGATAACAAACCGTACCTAAACTCACCGTGCTGTTTTCTATGCACTGGGAAACAATTTTTAACTTTAAAAAGTTAAATTGAATGCATGATTATTCATTACTACCCTTTAATATACCCCTTTCCGTTGAATGAAGATTAGTTATAGACCCACATTTCGCATACAGTACCCTTTTTGTTCTTCGTGTCCTTTATGTCTTTACACATTTGGATATTGTACGGCGTACTTTATCGGCACAACTAAACATTATTTAATACCTAAAGTTAATAACAAATTAACATACGGGGATTTTCATGAAAACACGCACACAGTCAAGTAATCTCTGTGCTTTCTCTATGTGGCCTGGCATGGCCAAGCGCGTTAGGGCGTGCGACTCGCAATCCGACCGGCGCGTTAAACATGCTCGCCCTCCCAGCCGTGGGGGCGTATAATGTGACGGTCAATCCCACTATTCGTTGGTAAAAGAGTAGCCCAAGAGTTGGCGGTGGGTGGTGATGACTAGCTGCCTTCCCTCTAGTCTCACACAACTAAATTAGGGACGGTTAGCACAGATAGCCCTCGAGTAGCTTTGTGCAAAATTCTAAAAAAAACAAAACAAACAAGCTTTCTCTGCACAACACAGTGAAGGGACATGTGGGACACGTACTTATCACATTTCAATATCCTTTGCACATAGCCAAACACTGATCTAGAGCTACGGAGTAAAGAAACTCTGGATCAAAGAGTATTAGACAATCATGAGTAAGACGTAATCTTATTTTACATTACACATTTTTAAACATATGCAATATTTGTAGTGTTTCTCGTCTATTTCTTAAGTTTTCAGTTTAGATTAAATTATTGTTATTTTAACAATGTGTTTCAGTTACTTACTTTGGAATGATGCAATTCCTTATGTTTTTGCTTTAGATACTGAAGATGGAATCTGTAAGATTCTGAAACGTTTATATCGCTACCCTTCTGTTTAAAATAATGTTATTCGTTTTAAGTATAATTATTCTTTATATCGTAAAACTTCGTTTTCCTTCAAACGCATCGATTTCTAATACCTTCTTTTTGCTATCAATCACGGATTTTAAATGTTTGCGTTCTAAATTATTCATGGATTGATCCAAATTTTATTTATTGGGATTATATTTGTTATGCTTTTTCTGTACTGTTTTCACCATATATTTCTTGTTCTTTAGTTATTATGAGCATTAAAATACGATTTTGTAGCAACTTTATTGGATCTGCATCGTCTGGATCCAGTTTGATATAACAGTAGGATCTAAAAGAAGTGTCGAGAAGCGGATGGATATGTACTGCATGTATTACTGAATACTAGCTTCCGATCACACAAACTGTCTGTTTACAATAAATATAAAAATAAACCAGTAATTAGAAAAGATAGTTAAATATATTATTCTTCCGTTATTTTCTATAAAGATTAAAATGTATTGATAACGATATTTTCGGCTGTAGTTGTAGTGATTACTATTGTGTTTTTTATTGTAAAATATTATTTCAGCACGTGGCACTTGGAAAGAAGGATGAAACTTGTCATCTTTAGTTGCATGACTTTTCTGAATTTCCTGTAGTGCAGTACCATATTTATGTTAGACTTTGTAACGGCTTAGGATTTACACAACTTTAAACAAAGATTGTTGGACGTATTATTGTGAATACGATTAAACAATAAGAAAATGTCTTGATAGTGAGTACTGTAGAAAAAATATGAATATTTGAATAAAATGGTAATGAGATGAACATTTATGAAAATGTTTAATTTACTTGGTAGATGTCGTAAGAAAAGTATGAGTGAAATAAATATTGTTTCGTTTATTTTATAGTAAAATACAAATATTTACAGGGAAACTTATGCAGGTATGTGTTCCTTTTTGATGCGACAGTATTCTTTCTCACTGTGTCCTCTTTGATATTTTATCGTGTAATAGTTGGGATGGATTTTTAACTAGTTATATTTTATTTCTCCTGACTGCACTTGGTGGTTGAAAGTGGTTGTTTTTTCTGAATTTTGCGCAAAGCCACATAAGGATTTTTTGCTATAGTTGTCCCTAATTTAGCACTAAAAGACTAAAAGGAAGGTAGCTAGTCATCACCGCTCATAGCTCTTAGGCTATCTTTTGCCGAAGAATGGTATGATTACCACTCACATTATAACGTACCCACAACTGAAAGAGTCAACATATTTGGAAGAACGTGGGATTCCAACGTCGACTCTCAGATTGGCCACCTGGCCATGCCATGTTAGGCTAAAAATTGTTTTAAAAGTAGTTGTTATCACACAGTTTTTGTATATTATATTTAGCACTGTAGTTGAAGTTGATAGCAAATAATAAAGTAAAGCATCTTTAAATAATAATTCTTTACCGGTTTTCGTAAACGATTCTAAGAAGGAAACAATAAACCGTTATATGTAAGACGACGCAGAAGTTTACTTTTCGTGAGTTGAACATTTTATATAAAAATAAACACTTATTTTGTAAGTTCCACGATGAAAAAAATTTGTAAGATATTAATCAACATGTGATTATCTCATGCCAAGTTGGAAGATGACATATTGCTTGTTTCTTCTTGCAATAGTAAAAGACGTATAAGATATTTCAGAATTATTATAAAACTTTACATTACAGTGAGATAAGTTAAGCTATAGGGAATAGTTAAAACTTGTAGTGAGATCAGTCAATTGCAAGGGAATAGTTAGAACTCAGGACATGCCATATTCAAGTATTTGTACATGTCAAGTAATCATTTCTGCTTAAAAGGGTTTCGATTCCAAGAATTCCAATACGATACTTCGGATACCTTAAATGGAAAAAAAAAGTGGGTTGGAAGTTGAATGAACAAAATGACAAAATTCTGTTCCAACGACTAGAAAATTCACTCTGCAAGAAACCTATGTACATGTGTTTACTTCCATTTTAGAAATCATCGAGAAACGGTTTCAGAACATATAAAAAGGTTAAACTGAATGATGTTTATCAGAATAAAAAGGAAATGGACAATAATGCATCTCCGTGAACAGACGCGTTTCTTTGCAATGTTTCCACCTTTCAACCAATAGATCGTTTTTTGCTTTTGTTTTTGCTCTGCGTCACTAGATGTTTAGAGGGATGACTCGTTTCTTGAAACAAATACGAGCTTTATGTTTTAAAATATATTTTTCACGATGCCTTGAGACACCATTAGCTATTACTCTCCAAATTAAGAAAGCTCATCTGAACTGTCTTTTAGTTCTGCTTCAGGTATAAGCTGCGATATATTAAACACTACTAGGTTCTTCATCAAAATGCGTTTTGAACTTTTCTTAATGTCCTATATATTTGTGCTTAAAATTTTTCGTAATTATTTTCAATTCACAAAAAGTTCGAATCTTTCTTGAACGTTGTGTACAAAATCGTAAAATAGCACTGAAACAACATGGAAGTTATTTTTTTTTTTGCTGATGAAGAAAAATACATTATTTAATTGTATAAGTAATCTGTTTCTATCCTTAAAAGTGTTAGTTTTATAAACGAAAAACAGAAAACGTGAAATAATCTCTTACATTGATAGATGACAAATATCATCCTCGCTTATTCTTGTACTTATGAAGGATTGTTTATTTATTTTATGAATTTCGCGCAAAGCTACACGAGGGCTATCTACACTAGCCGTCCCTAATTTAGCAATGTAAGACTAGAGGGAAGGCAACTAGGCATTACTACTCACCGCCAACTCTTGGACTACTCTTTTACCAACTGATAGTGGGATTAATCGTCACTTTATAACGCCTCAAAGGCTGAAGGATCGAACATGTTTGGTGAGACGAGGATTTGAATCCGCGACCCTGAGAATGCGAGTCGAGCGCCCTAACCATCTGGCCATGTCGGACAATTATAAAGGAAATATCAATAATTTTGGATTCGGCGTGGATACTTATAATGTCATATGATACGAAAAAGAAAATCATTTTTATCTATTAACTCATACTTCATACTTCATTCTGAAATAAAATTAAAATAATTTTAATCTATTAACTCACACTTGATGCGTCATTCTGAAATAAAATTAAAATTATTTTTATCTGTTTACTCATACTTTATACTTCATACTGAAATAAAATTAAAATCATTTTTATCTACTAACTCATACTTCATACTTCATTTTGAAATAAAATTAAAATCATTTTATTTATTAACTCATACTTCATTCTGAAATAAAATTAAAATGTTTCTAGAAAGAGTTTCAATTTACTAACTATAAGCTAAGAAATATTGAAGTAAAACTGCTCTAGTAATTATGTACAAATTACAACTTAATTGGAATTATAAAAATGTTTTTGTATAAATATTGTTCACTAGATTATATAGCAATTTGTAGAAAAGCATATTTATCTCTGCTTGATAATTAACAAAGCATTAGTAAAAATCAAATTAACATGCAAATTAACAAATCTAATTTTTCTGGAAATTTCATCATATAGCGCTACAACATGTAAAACTATTTTCTGCAAATTTTAATACGATGTTCTAAAAGCAATCTACATGCACATAACAGAAATTACACACAAGAAACAACAAACGGTTTAAGGTTTAATCAAAATATATCAACCTGTTACGTCATATTTTATCAAAAAATCTTTCTTTTTACAAACACTTATTACTATTAAAATCAATACATTCATATTTATACCAATTATGTTAACATGTCTTAGTTATGACAGGATATTAATGCTTCACAGTAGTTATGTAGATTTATAAAATAAAAATCGATGTATTTAGCTTAAACAGAGATAAAATATGAACTAATATAAATTACAATAGTCAAATATTTGTCATTCTAATCAGTTTTAGTTGTTTGAATTTTAGAGTAAGGCTCGTCTTGTGTTTCTCAGCTGCTGTTGTAACAGCATTTTTAGATAAAACACTGTAATACAGTTCTAGTTGAGTTTAAAAATATTATAGTTCATATTTAGAGACATTATTGTATATAAAATTAATCAAACATAAACTGTTACTTTTACGGTGATATAAAAACACGCGGAGTTGTTAATGAAATGTTTTTTTTATAGTCTTTAAAGACTGTTGTTCACAGTATGCTCAAGAAGCTACGAAACAAATTGCTATGTCTCGTTTTCCACTTAGTCTTGTCCTACCTTTGTAAGGCTACCAAGATAAAAGCACAAATAACTAATTGACTAAACTGCTTATTTAAGCCTTAATTTAGACTGAAACATTTCTTTAATACTATACGAAAAAAATTATAATACTTTGACGTTTCGGGCTGCTTACCTACTTTTGTGCGTATTATGAGATTATGATAAATGTGTTTTTCTTGTAGCAAGGATACATTTATCTATATGTTGTGTTTATCGAGAGGAATCGAGCCCTTGATTTTTGTAAATTGGGAAACTCATCTCTTTTCCATAGTTTTAATAACAGCCAAAGTAACAATCCACTTTGTACGTCATGCATTTGGAGTGCACCAACCGGGGAAAAACTGACTTTTTAATCATTCACGCTAAAGCTGAGGAACGTGTGCTTAATCACACCAGGAATTTGTTCAACCCTCCACTAGTTACAGCAAAGATTAGTTCTTTAAGCTGAATTAATATATATTAATTAATTTTTAAGGGGTATGCTCAAATATTGTCCACAATATATTTGGAAACATAAACTTGAACAATATATATATACCTTTCCTCTTACATTGTGAATTAAAATGTTGTAATTACTTTTAAAATTGTTATCCTGGTATATACAGTCTTATATCTTGCTATAAAGATTTTGGGCATCATGTAGGTTTTTTACTCCGACTGAAAATACTATAGATAAATAATTATTGTTAAAATGTTTTAGAAATATCAAAGTGCTTGTTATTAATTACAAGTTATAAAGTGTGGAAAGTACACATTTCACTTTAAATTGTGCAAGCAGTTTCAACATTTAGTTTCAAGGAAAACAACGTGAAATAAATGTATGATATCAAAAACTTGTTACTGGCAGTTTACCGTTCTTCTGGTCAGAAACCAATAAGGAGATATCTGGCAGACTGAAAAACAAGACAACTGTCAGTCATGCGCATTGCAGCTGCAACCTAAGAGTTCGCTACTGGATCTTTTACGGTGACGAGAGAACCATAGTAAACTACCTAGAGCGAATACACAATTTATCGATTGCAGTTCTATATGTAACAATCCGTAAAAATAAATTTAAGGCTAATGTAAGCACCATTTAATAATATATGGACAAAACACACCACAATATCCGAACTCTCCTGTTTCTTGTTTTTCTTTATTACTTTCTTGTAATCTCACTTTAATTTTTCTCTAATAACATCATTTAAATATTCAATATTTATCTGGTCATAGAAATGTTTGACCAAAACGACCCTTTGTTTATCTTTATCAATCGATGCAGCTAAAATGAAAGAATAGCACAGTTTTATTTTTAACAGTAAACACTTACCTATAGTTATATGTTTCTGGTACACTGGGTCATAGTTTTGCCAATCGAAGCGGCTAAATCTGTGTTTATCATTATCACCTTTGTAATTCGTTGAGTTTGGATTTCTAAGAGAGAATATTTTACAGGATTTAATTTATATCTCTCTACGAAACAGAATATAAGGTTACAAAATTTTTGAGAAGTATACTATTCTTAAAGATTTAGTAAAATCTATACACAAAATATATTTTTAAACAAATTATGGACTAACGCCATTAGATGTCGCTGACGTCGAGTAGAGTTTGGTTTATTTATACACGGAAAGCATCACACTCTCAAAGTAGTGAACAAGTAGCATCGCAATAAGTTTGTTTTTTTTCCAAAGGAGTGAATTGTAAATACTGTTCAATTATTAATGGTAGTTCAAGTGTGATTTGTCATGTCACCAGTTCAAGTTAGGACTGGAGGTAACAATATCTAATTGAAGGGAAAAGGTAGTTAGGATTGCATGATGTGTAAAGAAATAAAAATTATCTTTTAACCTAAAAATATTCGTCATAACATTAATTGATAACAGATTTTTAAATACTTATATCTTCTTTATTAATAATATTTATCATTTAGAAATAACGTTTTTAACCATGACGATTACTTCTAGATTTAACACTAATTCTAAAAAAAAACAAAAAAACATACAGATAAGAAAGGGAGTTGACGTGAAGAAATGAATGTTTATACGTAATTATTTATTTTATTTTGTGCTGTATCTATATGACGATAAAATAACATAAAAACGAGTTATTTAAATACAGTTATGCAGCAATAACTAAAGAAAACCCAAGTGCTGTAAGTTTTCTAGTCCTCATGTGTTGATAACTTTTATAGTGGCGGACTTGAATCTTCTATATAATCCAGGAGTTTTGGCTTTCTGGTTTTAAGAAAATAGTCCGTTTGTCTTTGGTTTGTTTTGAATTTCGCGCAGAGCTACACGGGAACTATATGCGTTCGCTGTTCCTAATTTAGCATTGTAAGGCTAGAGGGAAAGCTAGTCATCACCATTCACCACCAGCTCTTGGGCTACTCCTTTACCAACGAAAATTGTGATTGAGCATTACATTATAAAGCCCACACGGCTGTTATGGCGAGCATGTTTGGTGTGACAGGGATTCGAACCCGCATCTTAAGAATTACAAGTCGAGTGGCTAAACCACTTGGTCATGCGGGGTTGTTTGTCTTTATATTCTGAAGGGTTTTACTTACCTCAGTGGTTTCTGGGTCTCAAAATTTCATGTAATAGTAATAATACGGAATTTTTTTTTTAAAAAAGCTCTGTTTCTTTTCTCCAGATGATTTGCTTTATGTTTTTCTAAAATTCACTCTGCGCAAATGCTGTTCAAGCTATATTAAGTGAAACATAAAAGCATGTTGGAGTTGAAGGTTTAGTTTCTTTAGGGTTTTTTTTGTCATTTCAACTGTTTTTTGACGCCAGACTTTATTGTCCTATTTATACAGTTTTTATTGCTAGAACATCGCTTAAAAGGTTTTACAAATGAAGCAAAAATGTATGTTGTATTAGGTTCTGTGCATAATGTAACGTTTTCTAAATCGTAAGTTACTGGTACTTTAGTTCGATGTGAAGAACGAACTTATATAACGAAAATTTTTTGTTTCTTTTCAGAATTTTGAGCTGATAGACAAGACGGAACGCAGCTAGTTAACTGTTTCCTACCAGCAACTCTTTATGTACTCTTGTTCTCCCAATGAATGTGATATGACAACTATTATAGCGCACAAATGGCCATAAAGTGCAAAGTGTGTTTTTGTGGCAACGGATCACGAACCTATAATTCCACGGTTTCAGTATGCTAACTATTAGGCTACACCTGACTCAATATATTAAAGATGAAAGCGCAAAAACTATTCAGATATTCGAGTCGTGTTTCAACAATTATTCGTTAAAGTGTATTGTATTGAGATAATGAAGATGACATAGTTGAAATAGGGGGCGTTTTCTAACAAAGCGCAGCATAAAGAAAACCCCTCAAATTCTCACAAAAGAAGGAAAAAGTAAGAAACGTAGTTTTGCATTTCTTTAAAAGATAATGTATCATTTGGAAGTTCACACAAAGCCATGAGAGGGCTATCTGCTTTTACAGTACGTAATTTAATAGTGCAAAGCCAGCTGGTTATTACACTCATTGCCAACTCTTGGAATATTCTTTTACCAAAGAATAGTAGGATTAACTGTCACATTATAACGTTCTCACGGCATGTTTGTTGTGAGGGGGATACGAACCTGCGAACTACAGAGTGCAAGTCAATCATCCTAGCCACATGACCTTGCCAGGCCGAAAGCTAATCTAATTATTAGTGTAACTATTGCATATATACTTTTATCTATGCTTATTATATTTTAAGTATATTGTATTTATCACTTACATAACTATATTATAACAATAATTTTAGCCCTATTACATTATCGAGTAAGTTTTCATAAAATAATGTCAAGGAAGAGAATAAACACGAATTGTTTTTTCAGTTCAAAGAGAAAAACAACAACAAACAAAACCTAAAGTACTTTTAAGTAGTAGAATATAGTTAAACTATACGTTACCCAGTCCTAGCGAAATTTGTCCAATGCGTGATAACAGATTCCGAGAGGATTTCCTCTGACCGTGTATAGTTAGGTTGAAAATGTGCAAGAAAATCCACTAACGGGGCTCCAAAGACATAAGAAAGATCCTCACCATGTATACAGCCAAGCTTGGACAGGTAGTCCCCCTCTTCTGATTGGTGGTTAAAAACGTAGAAATAAGTATTTGGGTGAATACGAGCCTGTAAGTTACCTAGTTTTACAAGTGGGGCCACAATCAGGCCGTCTCCAAGAGCATCAACTGTTTCCTCAAATAAGTTAACAGGATGTTGACTAGGGCGACTCCAGTCGGTGTATTCGTTGATAATGGTGAGATAAATTTCTTGCTGGTGATAATTATACAGATTTCTGACTAGTGTTCTTAAAATTCGATTGCGTCGTTTTATGTCGATTCCATTTTTTTCTTCTCTTGCTGAAAATTGAAAGTAAGATTCGGTCCGAGTGACTCCAAACAGTAAGTCATACCGGCGGTTTATGTTAGTGTTTTCCTCCATTTGATATTCCGGATCGTATTGTAGAAAAATACCATCTATTGTTGGTCCGAATGTGGTTAGGTAATCTGGAATTTCTATGTTTACGTCTAATATTTTTTGAAGAGGACGATGACGAAGACATTCAATTGTCGAGGTATCGATATTTGTAGGGCACTTTAGTTTTATGGCCAACTTACGAGCATAGAATAGTGAATCCTTTGCAATAGCCCATGGACTGAATACCGAACCACTCTGTAAGATGACTCGATGAAAAAGATCTGTAAAAGGACAAAATTATCAAAATATATAATTATTCATTATTATTATTTTTTTGCTTATTCTCTACTTTCAACTCTGTGACTGTTGCGTGGACATCACAAACTCTAGATGATATTTCTCATGTGTTAAAGCTTTTCACTGTAACAATTTATTTAAAATATTTTAAAGTTTTCCAAAGCGTTCCTTGTGAAAGAAAAGGGTTATCTTTCATATGTTTTCAGCTTTTATTGCTGTTATTGTTATGAGAATGTTTCTTTCATTTTTTTAGGCATGAATATCTAAATAATTATTGAAAGAAAAATAAACATTTGAAATTCAATTTGTATAATTCACTTGCACTTTTAAGTCATTGTTTTCATTTGGAAAGTCTTTTTGGGTTATTGAAAAAAAATTACAGAAAGACGTGGTTTGATTGAAGTTCGAAACATTTACGTTCATACCTAATGAAAAGACACACACAGCAATTACGAGCTGAGAGCTCCGTATTTGTATTATATCAACTCTTATCAGCCCACACCAAACATGCTCGTCCTTTCAGTCGTGGGGGCGTTATAATATTACGATCAATTCTAATGTTCGTTGATAAAAGAGTGACCCAACAGTTGGTGGTGGGTGGTAATGATTAGCTGCCTTCCTTTTATCCTTACATTGCTAAATTAGGGACAGTTAGTGCAGATAGCCCTCGTGTAGCTTTTCGCGAAATTAATAACAAACAAACCCGAAGCCCTTAGGATAAGAGACAGCTTGGTATAAGTGTTGTTTATAATGACACCTTTATATACTTTCATAGCTAACGGACGTTTGAGACAATTTAGCTTTTTCAGCCAATCTTAAAACTTCGGTTTATTTTGCCTTTTCTCTTGTTATAACCATAAAGGAATTTATTTTGATAAAGAGTCTATTGTAGTGTATTCATCAACAACTTTTAGTTGCAGTGTTATTTTTCTCTAGTACAGATTTTACTTTGTTATTTTTATGAAAAGTTTAATTTTATTTTTGTAAGATCTGTTTATTCACATTATTTCTCCAGTATAATTCTCAAGATCTACACTTAGTCGATCCATTGAAAGCCCATTCTTTCTTTGGGAACTGGTTATGCATTGATAAGGATGATATAAAATTAACAAAACATCTTTTCTTTTTTTATTCTTATACAAAGGGTTGTTGATCGAACTAAGTATTTTCTTGATATCGATTGTTAACAGTCTAATACGAAGAACTACGGTCGAAAACCAGCAAACGCCTTTGTTATTTTTCCAATTAAAAACAACAATCTCATCAAATCATCTGTATTATTAAAAGAAACGTGTACATGATATGGGAGAACACTAAAATCGTGAATACAGTTCCTAACACTTCCTAATCTCTTCTTGACATAATCCAAGCTTATAGAAATTTCTTGCCTATAGTTTCCTATGACGATCGAATTTCAATGTTTCTTTTCCTTTTTTTTTTTTATTTTACGCCGTGAAACTTAACCATGCTTTTATTTTATAAAGAAACCTTCTTGGAAACGAAATGATTTAAAAACGTATAACGAGGTTTTAATTTGCTATTAGAAGGCAAATAAAATTACTTTACGACAACATTTATTGACATAAAATAATTTTAGTAACGTTAGATTTTCAGAAAAAATACGAATATAAGAAATGTTAACTTACAAAACCTTGTATATTTGAAATGTCTTTCCTTTCTCTCACACTCACCCACACATGTAACAAACATTCTACAGATTATAAAATACACTTTCAGTTTCAAGGATGATAAAACGAAAAACTACATACCATTTACAAAAATAGAAAAATGCTTAGTTATTTGCGTTGGACAAAAACGACAGTAACAGTTTGCAAAATGATGTATTAGATTGAAGTATATAGGTTTTTATAATAATCAAAAAGTGAGTGCTTCGTTTTAGTGTGGAGATTATACATACATACGATGAAAAAAAGAATTATTTTTTTCCTCGTAATAAGCTAAAACACATGCATGGTATATTATATTGAAGCAAGCATTTTGAATAAATATATCACAAGCTATTTCAGATCGACAGAGATATAACTAAAAAAAAACTTTGGTTAATTTTAATGAGGCTAAGCTTGACTTTTACAAGTGTTTTTAATGGCGTTCAACATGAAATAACTGAATGTAATGCATAGCCTCTGCTGGGGTTTGATGATAGATTTTCGAAATATTTTATAATTGAGATGCTGGATTAATCATCAATAATATGTTATACAAAAGTTGAATATGCTAAATTAAAACGATCGGGTGACCTCAACACGTGGTTGTGGTCTACATCCTGTCATGCTCTATCTGACGACTGTACATCTTGAATGTAGTTCTTCAAAGTAATTTCCGTAGCAAAAGGTTCTACTGAAAGACTGTCATGTTCAAAACACACCAGTCTTTTGTGATTTCTTACCATAAGCCACCTAGTGTACAAGGACAATAGTTTCTCGGTGTTCCTTTCAATAAATCGATCGCACAGCAATTTAATCAGCATGTTTTCATACGAAATAGAATGAATAGCTATTTCAATTTTCAGCTGCAGACGGTATGCGAAAATGGAACTAACATGTTGTGTATACGGAATATGTGTCACTTTCACAGACAAAGACCCTTCTTGATTGTGTTGAATACTTTTTCTTTGGAAAAAATGGATTAGTTTTGCTACTTACTTATTCCAAGATTTTGTGTGTTATCTACCACTTCTGAGGCTAGAATTATTGCAAGTTTTTTCTCTTCTTTTTCTGGATGGTCTTGGTTCTCCAGTTCAATCTTGAAACGTTTATTCTTCAATTCCATTAAGTATAAGTGACATCTCCATCAGAGAAATTTTAAATCCTTGATCACAGTGATGTGTAGAGAACATTAAAAGGGCAAGGGCTCATTACAAAAAAGTGTTCATTTTTTGTGCATTATAAGACAAGCCTTTTTACTGTGGGGAGGAATGTTACATAAGGCTATGAGGACTTTTGGCACACATTGAGTAAAAATCCGTAAGCAGCAAACAGATACCTTTTATTCTTATTTAGTGGGTCATATAAAAACTTTTATGATCTGAAAATAAACAGTAAATTTTTTACGTATTACTACTTAATAGCCTATCACAGTTATTTTTTTCAAGACCACGTGTTTCATTTATTTTAATGCTGAAAGCCTTTTTCATTAAGTTGCAATAAACAAGGCGTGAAATCAAGTGGATCTTTTCGTAGTTGGTGACAAGTTTCATGACAGAGAAAAGAGAACTCTTAGGTGCATAAGAGCAAGGATACATGAACTTGAACCCACCAAACCCATACCCTGTACACTACGTCACCCATTGGTCGGAACACATCTATATAACTTGAGCGCATATCAACTAAGTTGCGTTCATCATTGGTATTTTTCATTCTTTCAACTCGTTTATTTTTGAATTTTTTTGAATATGATGTGAAGGTTATTTATGAAAATAAAGATTGATTTTAAATAATGTGTGACATGGTTGGTGAAAAATTGTAAAACATATTGTGAAATGTTAAAGGAAGACCGAACGTATAGAATAATCTATATGTCACTAATATTATGTCTGTTTTTAAGCAGTCTTTATTTACACACACACACACATGCATGTATTGTTTAAAATTATGTTTTAAACTATATTTAAACATTCAGTGGCATAGTTGTATGTCTTCGGACTATTATCGCAAAAAATCGTGTTTCGATACCCGTGGTGGGCAGAGTACAGATAGTTCTTTGTGTAGTTTTGTGCTTTATACCAATCAACAACTATATTAAATAAACTTTATTTTCATTCCAAGCACATTCACTAGATACAAAGTTTAATAAGATAACTTGTCTTAATTCATCGAAGAAATTACGTATTCTTCGAACTAGTCTGTCCAGTTTTTGAAATGGATACACCATACATATGGAAACACGACAATTCTTAACTAATAAATAACAAAAAAAAATGTTCTAATTAACACTGTTCATAATTCTACGCCACTTCCTATTCCAGCACGAATCAAGAAGTTTGCTTTCATCATAAGTAATCAACTGCTTTCGTGTAATTCCAATCTTGTTTAAAGAAAGAAAAACACCGAGGGCTCAAAACAGCAACAACACAAGTTTGATTTTGTTGTTGCTGAGAGATGTCGTTATACATACTAACGCTACACCGAAAACTATTGAAGTTGTCTAAATAATTTATTATTTGCAATGCGCGGTTTGTTCGTAGAATAAGCCGAAGTCTCGGTTCGTAGAATACTGAGACACCATTAATGTCAGTACTTAGCATTTAAATTATGTCCCAGAGAAGGGCTTAAAGCGCCCTCTGCGTTACTCAAACTCTAACAACGATAAACTTTTAGAAAATAATAAAATCAGAGTATTTCGAGTGGAGTAATTTAGAACGTTTTGTAGGAAAAAATGAATTTGATTTATAAAGAAATAAACTTATTTATTATTCCTCCAGGTGTTTGGTTTTTGTAGTCCATGCCGACAAAGACATTTTTCCTTGTCTAAATAATATTGAATTGAAGCCGTATAAAACCTCCTCTTGTCAAACAAAATTAATGAATAAGGATAAAGTCGTTCTTTCTAAACGATATTATTTATTTATTAACACAAAACTTATCTCTACAAAACGTTTGTTTGAACTATGTCCTAAAAACGCCAATAAAGTTTACAATACTTCAAGAGAAAATGCATTTTCAAAGATTACTAAATTTTTGATGAATAGCTTCAATGAGCTTCGTAAATATAAGTCAACGGTTAAGTAGGCTTCTCCGTAAAGAATCTAGCATAAGAACAAACCTTCAAATTTTTTAAAAACTTTACTAGTTTGTCAGACAACACTCATTGTGAAAGTAGAACAATACATCTGAAGATTTCATTTTTCTAAAAGTTAAAACTTTATGGGAAGTTTACGAAAACTGAGTTGGAAACTCATCTATAATAAAATTAACTAAAAAGATTACGTTATTTAATTAAATTCAGTGCAATTAGACGTCAGGTTGAAATTACTATTTTGTTTTACAAGTATTCTTAAACAAAAGTGTGTAAGTTTATGTTCATAGGGATGTATCTGCAGTTAAACTAGTTTTAACGTCTGAAGAAAGACTAATTTACATCTAAATAAATACAAGTACAAGGATATTTGTTTCAGGCTTATCTGTGTGATACTGCAATTAAAATAAAAGTAACAAAATGCCAAAATGTTACCACAAAAATATATTTATTTATTCTACACGTCCTGAGGTCATTTCCAGTGCACTCTTCAACGGGCATTTAAGATGGTATTTTGGATATTGATAACATGTGGTTTTCAATGATGAAGGCATGAGTGACAAATTTTGTCATTAAGACCATGTGAGAGTATGAAAACAAGTCTATGAGGTTTACAATAATGATTGCGTTTAACTGAAAGTGCAAACTGGAAATGATAATATCATAGTCTGGGGTGAGAGTGATCTTTGCGTTACTGATGAAAACCTGTAACAACACTACTGCAGTCACATATTATAGGAAATATTGCTTCTATTTTCTTAAGGGAGTTTCAAGAAAGTTTTGTTTTACAAGATGATACAATCAAGCTACATTAAACTTGAACATTCCTCAAAGAGCAGGAGGTGAAGCTTGTTTGTTTGTTTGTTTTGGAATTTTGCACAAAGCTACTCGAGGGATATCTGTGCTAGCCGTCCGTAATTTAGCAGTGTAAGATTAGAGGGAAGGCATTACTACCCACCGCCAACTCTTGGGCTACTCTTTTACCAACGAATAGTGGGATTGATCGTAACATTATAACGCCCCACGGCTGGGAGGGCGACCATGTTTAACGCGACTCTCGGATTACGAGTCGCACGTCTTACGCGCTTGGCCATGCCGGGCCAGAGGTAAAGCATATGGAATACTCAACAGTATTGCCAGATACGAGCTCAATAGAGAACCTCTGAGTAGAAGTCATCTATTTGTTAGATATTATAATTTATATCGGACAAACCTTCAATTTATTATGTTCCGTATTACAATCTCAAATAACCTGAAAGCGAGTTAAATTTAATTTAAATTTAGAAATTAACAAAATGTAGAGATGTATTAAATTTATGATGTTTTATACACCATACATTTGACACACACAAGTTTCTTTCTTAACACGAATATATTTCCATATGCAAGCAACAATACATTTTATAATAATGTTTATTACAAATAATGATTTATGTACAAAAGTTTTATAAACAATATTGATTTTTCAATCTGGTCTGGAAGTGAATAATTTATCCACGGTTCACGATGAGCTAATGAATATCAAGATGAGATCAGTACAGCTGGTCTATATTCTTGTCTGATCTCACGCCGTTTACCAGTTTATTTCTACCTCTTAAATTATTTAATATTTTCGTAAAAATATTGATGTCCAATGTGAAATCACTGAAGTTAAATGTTTAGAAAATGAGAGATCTTATTGTTAAAGATTTAGCGACTATACATTACTGTACAGTTTTTAACAGCCACTGAGCTCTATAGATCTTTACTTTAACATTTTCTAGTCTAGGATACTGATGATGGAATAGCTAAATACTTTTCTTATTTACTTATGTAAAAAACAACAACTTGATGACCCAGGAAAATGTTTCACTTTTTGTGACAGTAAAAGGGTATCGGACAAAAATATACATGTGTCTCTGTTCATTGTCAAAACTTTTAATATTTGAAACACATGGCTATTCTTAACAATTTGATATTTTTAATCATATTTATTAGACATATATATTTACTTCACCTTTATTAGTGTATAAAGCGTTGCTAGAAATACTCTACAATTAAATAGTAGTTAGGTGAGACATTGAAGAAATTAAAAGGCTATAGTTTGGCAATGATGAATCTCTTGAATTGAGGTTAAACTGCTATCTTTTAAAAAATACTTCTGAGTTTTTTCTTTTAAGTGCAATGGATTTGAGTTTTTGAGCTTTTATTTTGACATTTTCTAAAATAAGAAACTCATTTCAAAGCAAGCTGCCCTTCACTGTTGTGCCTAGTTTAGTCGTGTTACGCTTGCATTTCAATTTATGCTTCGCTGGCGGGTCATCCGACTCTGTTCATGGCTTTAAGGATGACATGATCAATAGTAAGGCTATCCGTAAATGATCCCTGGTGTCATTCTTTTGGAACAGTGCAGCAACCTGATAAAGGACGATTGCTCCAAAAGGCGCAATCAACTTGTTTCCTTTTATCTTGTGTTCAAACACAAATATTATCCTCAGAGTTTGGTCAAGTTGTTAGTTACATATTAGTCTATTATTTGTTTTACTCTTGTCTTTGTTAACACATGAGAAAAGCTGTAGAGAGGAGACTATAATATTTCTGAACTTCTAATGAAAACTCTATCAGTTTATATGCCACTTAAGTAATCATTAGTTACAGGGTTAATTATTAAAAAAAAATAATTAGCGACAGTTCGAGCCACCAAAGTAGATCACATATAAAAATATATAAATGATATAGAACCTATTTGTAAACTACAGAGATTATACTAAAATAAATATTATATAGATAAAGTGAACAATTTTACCTGTCTTTTTCTACTCCTTAACTTGACATTATGACACGGCCCGGCATGGCCAGATGGTTAAAGCATTTAACTCGTAATCTAAGGGTCGGGGGCTCGAATTCCCGTCACACCAAACATGCTCGCTCTCTCAGCCGTGAAGGCGTTATATTATGACGAACAATCATCCCATTTGTTAATAAGAGAGTAGCCCAAGAGTTGGCTGTGGATGGTGATGACTAGCTGCCTTCCTTCTAGTCTTACACTGCACAGTTATGGACGGCTAGCGCAGACAGCCCTCGAGTAGCTTTGCGCGAAATTCCAAACAAACCTCTATTGATGTAAGTTTAAATACTTGATACGTGGTATTGAATGTTTAGATTAAATGGACTTATACTGATCGACTCACACGACCCCGTCCTCCAGTGGCACAACGGAATTTCTGCGAACTTACAAAGCTAGAAACAGGGTTTCAATATCCTTAGTTGGCATAGCACAGATAGCCCATTGTGTAGCTTTGTGCTTAATTGCAAACAGACGAACAATCGATTTGCACCTGAAATGGATAAATGGTATTAATAAAGCATTCTAAATAAAGATAGATTTTTGGTAGAAATAAATTTCTTCACAGTAACAATAAATTAGCAGTGTCTTTATGGTTTTGAGGAACTTCATTGAAAGTTTGATAAAATAATAATCAAATCCGAAATTTGGTTTCAACTAATAATATGAGTTTTACTTTAGTATTGTTGCAATAATGGATAACTCGATAATTTTAATACAGAGAACTCAAAAATATGACTATTTTCTTCTTTAACTCATATGCCGTAACTGTATTGATATTAGGTTTTATGAATTATAATGTGTTTTCCTAAACATTGTTTTTTGCCCAATACGGAAAACTGGCATACCGGAAGTAAAATAGACCAAAGATTTGTCACGAAAAATAAAAAAAACATCATTAAGGTTTGTGGAAAACAACCATCGTATTTCATATAAACAAATTATAGTACACAAGAGAGCTTTAAGGATTATTGTGGCTTCCGATCATACGAAAATAACTTCCTTGTCCTTCAATATCATGGACCTATTTTAACACTGAAATAAAACTGAACGTTATTTGAGAAATAGATTGTGTAGTTTTAGTATAAATATTACATTATAATATTTGAGTAAAAATATTTGTTTGGAATATTCTGCTTTTATACCAAATAATGTGTCGTTATATTAGGATTATATCTTTTACTGTTTAGATTAGAATTATTTTATTCAAATTTCAGTAGTGTTCCCACTGTTTCATTCAGGATCGTTAAGCTTACCACAGAACCATTGCAATCATGGCTTTGTCGCCTCTGTAGTTGCTCTGTTTAGTTTGGTTTGTTTGAATTTTACACCAAGCTACACCAGGGCTATCTGCGCTAGCCGTCCCTAATTTAGCAGTGTAAGACTGAAAAGAAGGCACCACAATCCACCGCCAACTCTTGAGCTATTATTTTACCAAAGACAAGTGGGATTGATCGTAACATTAAAACGCACCCATGGCTGATAGGGCGAACATGTTTGGTATGACGGGGATTCGAGCCTGCGACCCTCGGATTACGAGTCGAGTGCCTTGACCACCTTGCCATGTCGAGCCAGTTTGTTGTGATTAGATACTATATGTGTATTCTTAGTAGTATGTCGATGTTTATAACGATCAATACTGGTTTGATAGTTGCGTGGGAAAATAATGGAGTCGCAAACTGGATTTACCAGTATTCATTTCGTCAACTGGTAGAGGTTGTAGCGCTTTAAAGGTCAGTCGTTCTTATAATTTCCAAAAATTCAGACAGCTGTGGAAACATCCCAAGAATTTTTTTTTTTTTACTTGTGACTCTATTCAACCATTTTGTGAAGTATCCCAGGAAAATCTTCTTTATAAAACTCTGTGCAAAAATTCCGAACCTACTAAGCTCAGTTTATCTGAACGATTCATTGTTGCAGCACTGTATTTCTATATTAGTTTTAAAAACCTTGTGATATCATGTTACTCACCTGTATTTCATGTTTTTTTATAAAACAAATAAAGTCTTGCATATTTATCTTTTAATGTAAGTCAGTGTGAGAATTTTTAGATATAAAAACATTTGAGTTTCTTAATAAACAGGTCAGGAATATTAAACAAGGAATATCACCTAAAGCCAAATTATCTTAGTTTATCCTTATAAGTATTTTAATGAAGTAGACGAAGCGTACAGTAACAGGAAGTTCTAAAGTTTTCATGCAAGTATATTTCGAGTTTTATTTTGATGACATTCTATATATTGAAGGCTTTATTTTACTACTTTCTTTTCTGAAAAATTGGTAACGTGAACCTGTCAGTGTTACCTACTGGATTTCTAAAGAGTTCAAGTCTTCATGTTTTATTAAATAATGTTCATATTTATTTACTGTTGTTTTTTTCTTTTCAGTCTCAAAAACTATTAAGGAAAACATAACAATGGACCAGGAGTGGCCAAATGAATAGTGTCTCAAATAAATAGTGTTTATATATTTCGTAATAAATATATACTCTATTCTTTCTTTGATTTTAATTTAACTAACACTACTTTTAGGATATTTAGTATACTTACTTTCATTATTTTATAATTATTATATGGATTTAGGTCTAATTTAAATTTTCTAATCTATAGTATATTATTGAATTTACACCCAAGTGAGGAAACAATGTATTACGATATTTATAAGTAAGAACTTAAACGTCTTAACTAATTGGTTATACCCAATATCGGTTTGATTTTTAGTTTTGATGTAAGTAGGTTAGCGTGCTCTGACCTGAGGCTGATAATAATATCCCAACTACATAGTTATTGTAATTAGACAAAAAATACCCGATTTGAAAATCTGCCCTTGTTTTAATGTAAGTAGTTATCTACTTCTTAGCATAAATTAGTAATTGTTCTATTTCAGTTAACAAAATCTTTCTATAGATATGAAACAATTACAGTTCTTAACATTGTAGACTTGATCTCTGTTACAAATCTATGCCAATCATTTCTCTAGCTTTATGTAAATCAGGTATGTTATAACCTGTTATGTATGGGTTTATACTTATGATCAGTAAGGGTTCAGCTTTTTTTTTTCCAGCAATTCAGACCACATTATTTTCATATAATTCTAATGCTGTTTTAAGACTCAACATGTTCGGTTTCCTTCACACAAGTAAAGATCTTATAAAGAGTTGCTTTAGTCTGAACAAACTGCACTTAGTTTCGTAAACAAGTTTACGAACTGTTTTCTCTTCTCTTATAACACAGGTCTTGAATGTCTCATGAAGGTTGGAAGAATATTAGAATTATGAAGTGAAAATCTAATACGAACAACTTAATCTAATTAACAATTTACGAACATACAGGGAGTTCTCTTTATTAACTTTTCTTTTCAAATATACATGACTAACTCTTATTTATTAGTTCTTTTGCTAATTAATATTAATGTCTCTGACTATATGGGTAAAGTTTAAAATATTTTAATTACTCATTTTGTTGTAACTTAATGATGCTAACTCCCATAAGTTAAAGCCTGTTAGTTCTCGTACTCAGAACCTTTTCTTAAGATAAAGCAAGTTTTGTATTCCATTGATTTCACCGGTTGGATTCTGACATGGGAACTAAAATTAAGGGTTTGTTTGTTTGAAATTACAGAAAGAAATTCCTATAAACTACGTCTGGTTGATAATCCCTTAGTGGATAAACTATTAATTAAAAAGAACCTTGAGATGAAACAAATGCCAATAACATATAAAGAATCTTCAAATGAGATGAAGGAGTGATTGATACGTATATTCACAATAGTATTATTTGACATTGACCGTAGACACATGAGAATGAGATTGACTTATTGACGTTCGCTAATGTTAGTTTATTGTCTTTGAACGTTTTTTTTATTTGAAGCAGTATCTAAATTTGCTTAAAGCTTATTGTTTTATGACGTGTGTTTATCGTTGTACAAAAAAGACAGTTTGACAAAGAACATTTTTCTTCCCTAGAGACCTAGAAAAATTGAAGGAATAGCATTTTTGTATCACGTGTTAGCAAACAGATAATATGGTGTATTCACTTGGGTCTTTATCAATACTTGCATATTGTTATGTGATTTTAATTGCGACAATAAATCATGAAGATAACTCAGTTACGGTCTTTAGAATAATGAAAACTTTAGTAGCTCTGAAATTACAAAGAAACAGACGCGATATTTTATATAATTGAAAAGCAAAACAATAAACTGTTTGACACCTTAGATAACAATGGACGTTCCAATGGTGGCTGACACCTAAATTATCAATTTTACTTTTACATTAAAGATCATGACGAAGGTTATCAAGTGTATTATAAATTATGCAATGATTAAAAATTTACCGTAGGTTATCAGGTTACTATTAATAAATTTTATTATTTTTACTGCTAATGTAAATTCTGTTCGGCTTCTGAACTTCGTCTCTGGAGAACAAACTCTAAACTCATAATCTAGAACACATCACTTACTCTCATTTAAGTAACTAATATAGTTTTTAATCTCCAACATCTTCACTGACCTTACATTTAGCTGGGACCGGGCGTGACCCAGATTTTGGTGTGCTACACTTTGAACTCTAACGTCCCTGATTCGAGTCCCGTTGTTGCAAAAAGCATAAAACGTGTACGTATCAATAAGAATACTAGTGTAATAAGGCTTTATAATGAATGCACGCCATTTGAGACACGTCATGTGTAATAACTAATAAACATGAGCTATTTTTGATTAGAATATAAATAACTTCTGCATGAATATAAAAAAATAATACACAAGTACACACACATACACACATACATATGAAAGAGCATTAAAATGCAACAAAATAATTATTAAATTCTAACTCTACTTACAAGGTACATATATACATATATACAATCCAAATGTTCCGAGCGTCTCTGCATCAGTATTGATATGCCCCCCAGTGGCTCAGCGGTATGTCTGCGGACTTACACGCTAAAATCTGGGTTTCGATACCCGTGGTGGGCAGAGCACAGATAGCCCATTGTGTAGTTTTGTGCTTAATTCAAAAACAACAACAACAGTATTGATATAATGTAAGCAAACTGTATTCAATCTGCCAAAAGAGAATATGAAGTTTTGTATTCCTCTTCTGGCCCCCTAGTGGCACAGCGGTATGTCTGCGGATTCACACTGCAGGAATCCGAATCTCCGTACTTGTTGGGGGTAGAGCACAAATAGCCCATTGTATAGCTTTGTGCTTAATTCTAAAACAAATAAACTATTCTTATAACGGGTGTAGGTGGTTTGTGCACTATTAGATCTTTACCTACTGTGTCTGTAACTAAAGAGTGCACAAATGTTTTGTTGAAGCCTCGTTGCTTTCATGTGAATATTATTTTATACTAATCCCCAACTACTTTCCAAACATCGTATTTCTTGGTTTTATGGCATTTTTTTTACCTTACCAGAAGATAATAATCTTCTTCAACACTTGTTTCTGCTAATGGATCAGGAGTCTCTGTGGTGGAATGTACAAAGGACGAATTAAAGTGGAGGTTAGAACTGATATTCTTGCTGCTATCATCAAAACTGAAAATTTCCGGGTCAGAATCGTCTGATTTATTCTGTGAATTTTAGTTTTACCTAATTTGATCAACTGAGACACTTTTCCCTGGTTCCACTGAAATTATTACTTGAGGTTTAGAGGTGTAAAATTCTTTTTGTTTCTGTAATGCATTGTCAAAATTTTGAGCAAATATATCTGAAACAACGGATGATACTGCTGTTTCTTCTACTCCTGTTGCGAGCCTACTGATCGTAGACTACTGAGGATTTCTTTCCATGAACAGTGGTACCAGAATCATGACTCCTGCATCAGTTGGTAGCTTTGGTCGTTACCCGAAAATAGGTTGAAGAAAAATACTTTATTAGTAATAAAAATGCAGTTAGATGCCCGCTATAATATACTTGCAAACCATGCTAGTCATGGTAATATTAATTACTTGCAAATAAATACCCAAAAGTTTGACAAGAACTTTTTTACACTCAAACATATGATCCAATATGGCCGCCAATAGCTTCATAGTGAATAAAAATAATTTAACATTTAATATTTTTGTGTTTGAGGAATAAATTCCTTTCACTATGTATACAAATGTACTGAAATATTAATTTTCAAGTTTGATGTAAGATATTATATTTTAGCTTTCCGTTTGACCAGAGTTATCATTAATGGTCAAAGTCATCAAATTTTATGATATAAAACATTTTCACTTGAAATGTATACTTATAGCATGCGAGAGAGAAACACAGTCGAGAAACAGAGACTAGCAAAATGAAAAAACACATTTTCATGGTCAATAGTTTGGTTGGATGTAGAACGTTTGGTTATTTTTACATCAAATGACAATTTGATAAAAAAGTTTAGTCACTTACATATGGTGAATTACTTTTATATCAGCAAAAAAACATTGGATATCATAGATGGTATCATAATCTGAATATTATAGCACTTTAATGAGCTGAAGAAAGCCACAGAAGAGAAGCCAAAACTTCAGTTTTTATTTCAACATGAATTTACTGTCAATTAAAGTTTCCAAATTAACTTACTAGCACTAGCACTAGAAAGCACCAATTTAGTAAAACTAAAACTTTTGATAACCAGTAATAATTTAAGCATAAAAATCGAGTATCCGGGCTATTACTAAACTAAAGAGTTGATTAGAATACGTAATCTGCATGAGTGGTTAGCATACATATTATGAAGTTAGTTTGAGTCAGTTAGACACCAAACGCTTCTGCTGACATTGACCAGTTTTAGTTTTACTGTTAATTCCCTGCTCTGTGTGCTGTTTCAGACACAAGGCTCAAAATGTAATCTGAGGTAAGAGTACACGTTTTGGATAATCGACGTAGTGTAATGAGAGTAATATAAGATCTCCAAAGAAGTAGTAATTTCAAACTCACTACTTTAACTTTTCACACTTCCTTAAAGCCTATGCAGTAGAAGTATTTACTATTTTCTGTCTTTTAGAGAAGCTAAATAATAATTAACATCTGGACAAGTAACTAAAATGTATGTTTTGTTTTGTGAGTTTTGCCAGTGTCTCTTACTCTTATTTAACTTTTCTCGAGTTGTAAAAAGTAATGTCTGCACTTTTTAAGCAAATATTATGTGTAACAGACGTGTTATCTATCCATCAGTTTAATCTAAGAAAGGGTTTGTTACCGGTATCAGTGAGAGCACTTAATGTATAATTCAATGCACTGTAATCATCATGGGTATTTATCTGAAGAATTACATAGTCCTACTGTACATAATTTATTAAGTTTTCAATCTGAGCAAGTCTTTGATAATTCACGTGAAACTGTAAACTGAAATGTAATGAACCAATCATGATATATTTATTGTGACAGAACACTTACAGTCGTGCTTCACTTTAGTTAAACCCAGATTTAAAGCACAGTTTAAAATTTCAGTCGAACAAAAGAGCTTCAGATTAAAAGTTTTCTATTGTAAACGATCTTTTGCTTTAGAATTACTTGTGTCCTAAATTTGTAAGACAAAGCTTAACAGTTTCGTACTGAGGAAAACAAAACAGCAAGAAATAGATAGTAAAGATTAACCTGAGTTGTAGCATAGATTTAAAACCTTAAATTCATCACTCATCCTCATATGATGCAAGTAAAGCAGATGAAATTAGTTAATGTTCTACAGAACATATATTTCACCTACGAGATTTTAAGACTTCAAAACCTCTTTAAAGTTATCTATTTTTGTTCGATAGTTGTAGTCTGTTAACACAAGTTTTAATCTAAAACTGTAAATTGCATTAGAAATCTGCTGAAACCAATAACTTACATCACGCTAACTCGATCTAGACCATTTGAAATGTAACCTTGTTATGAACTAAAAATTATATCTCGTTAACTCAATGATTACTTCTGGATACTGGGCGTGACTCATATTGTAGAATTTTCAGTTCTGTTTGTGAATAGGAAATTGTACTAACTCTTGTTTTAAAATGTGCAGAGAGTTACAGAAATGTGATATCAAGGTTAAGTACATTATATGTAACCCAATACATTATTAATATTTCCGTGACACGAGTTTTATAATTAGCAATAGAATAGTTTTTAAAATATAAATATCTGTAGATTCAGCAAGATAGTTAGTTGTATGGTATAAATCAGTAAAAAGCATCAGTGAATCTAATGAAAACACTCGCTGTTACACCATGTCGATTTTCTCGTGTTTCATACTTACTATACTAGGAGCTTTGAAAACCTTCTGTCACGATAGTGTTTAATATTGGATAGTCTCAAATTTGCACTTTACTTCTCAATAAAGTTATTAAATAATAGATTTTTGCGTAACAGTAATGATCTTACCAAAGGAAACCTAATATTAGTAAAACATAGCATTGTAAACAAAAATTTTTTACTTTCACACGATAATTTAATAACTTTAGGCAAATAAGGTGCTGTAAATATAGACAAATTCATAGCTTTGAGAAATCAAAGTTCTTAATTTGCATAACAATACAAACGAACAGTGTTTTATTCTATAGTTAATATATTTAAAAATATCGTTCATGCGTGAAATGATTCAGGGTTTTGTGTTTTCTTATCGATATAAATCCTGTAATATTCTATGCTGCTACCTAGGTTACGCGCGAATTCCTTCTTTCGTCTTCTCGTTCCCATAGAAACGAAACCAGGTTTTAATGAGCTTACCTACTGGTCACAAAGAGACAGCCCTTTAAGACTGGAAACTTCTGGAAAAATACATCGACGATACTGTGTAGACAAGTTGTGCTAAAGAAAAATAAACGGTGCCAAGCTATCTATTGCACAACGAATCCCTTTTCACTAGAACAAGAATTACAAAAAAAATCCCTCCTTACACTGAATCCTATAGACAATGATAAGTTGGAAACATTTTTTGTTTTTGTTTCCTAGTCACTCAACCACAAACATTGTAAACATGATGGTAACGGGTATGTGGAAAGATGAAAGGAAATAAGTACCAGTTTTATGTTAAAATAAATTATAATTTATAACAAAGGTAAAAAGAAAATATTTTGAATACGTTTTTTTTTATTTAAAATACCGACTGACGACAATAAAGCAGTAAGGGTTAATGCAGTATAACATGCTTATTAATTTGTTGGCCCGGCATGTTAAGGCGTGCGACTCGTAATCTGAGAGTAGCGGGTTTGTATCCCCGTAACGCCAAAACATGCTCGCCCTTTCAGCCGTGGGGTCGTTATAATGTGACGGTCAATTTTACTGTTCGTTGGTAAAAGAGTAACCCAAGAGTTGGCGGTGGGTGGTGATGACTAGCTGCTTTCCCTCTAGTCTTACACTGCTAAATTAGGGACGGATAGTGCAAATTGCCCTTCGAGTAGTTTTGTGCGAAATTCAAAAAGAAATTAATTTGTTCTTACATAGCATGTGTTTTTTTTTCGTATAGCAAAGCCACAAAGGGCTATTCTGTTCAGCCCACCGAAGAGAACCGATCCTCTGATTTTAGCGTTGTAAATCCGGAGACATACCGCTGTACTAGCGGGGGGCCTTACATTGCAGCTAGATATGCAAGTTAACTCCTATATTTCACATAAAACTTTCTAAAATAGCTTTGAACAAATCCGTTTTATTCATTTTTTTGGGGTTTTACTTCGGAATAATATTATTAGAGAGTATATATATATATATATTATATAATATATAATACTGTAATCATACTGTAATGTCATCATATGTACTATATATATATATATATAATGTAAGGCAACGTTTGTCCCATTTTCTGTTTGAGTTGTCTTACATATTAGTACTGAAAAACACACGACTTTCGGTAGATTAGTAACAGCTATAGATACCTTAGCAATTAACATGGGGTGTATATTGATTATCGGTGCAGGTTTGATAAAATGTGCTACAGTGCAGGAATTGCTTAGTCACGTGTTATCCGTGGGCCGTTTTAGATAAGGACGACTTGTCAGAACGACAGATTGCCTGTTGAGGTAAAGATGACTATTATAAATCAACACCCCGGGTAAAATATTTCTAAATTTTCCATTTTCCGCTTTGGTTTAATTGTGATAACTACAGGATATTATAAATGAGAAAATAACCACAACAGTCCTTTTAAATAGCATACTATAATAAATCAAAACATGTTCTATATTTGTTAATTTAATGGTGAACAGATTACTTCTGCTTTAGTGTGCTAATCACGTGGCAATCATCTTGTTGTTACCAAGCAAAAAAACTGTATGATTCCTACTTTATATTTATGTCTAAGCTACTAAGCCTATTTGCTGTCTTAACGCCACCAATGTCATCCTTTTAGCGCTAACGGCGAATGGTAGGGTATTATTGTATGGCTGCCTTCCACTCTTATAACGCACTCGCACCTAAAAGAGCAGGAAATCGAACCCTTTTTATCAGCTCCGAAATACGGAGCTCTTCTATTAAAAGGGCAACTTGCGCCCGACGAGAAACACAAGGCATTGGCTAAATTGTTTGCATATTTTATAACAAATGAAGTTATTATTATCAAGATTGGATACAAATGGACTTAACACTGTCAAATTAAGAAATTCAGTTAAACATCTACATATGTAATTTGTGTAGTGAAATAGATTCTATGGTAATCAAGAACGCTTTGTTGCAACTGCAAACAGTTTTATCAGATGCCTATAGAAAGATATGTATTTCAGCATTTTAACAACCGCAACAAAACATAATGAAAACATATATATTGACTAAATGTAACATGAGATTATTATAAATAGCTCATGTAACCTTACGTCAGTTCACATTAAATATTTAGTGCTTGGTTGGTCTTCTTCATACTTTAATAACCTCCGCAAGCAATGAGGTTGTTGATGTATTTTATTTTTTCCCAACTTGTCGCTAGAAGGCGCTATAATCCAACCACAGTTGGTTTGAGGTTAGCAGTTTTTCGGCTAAGCTCTGCTTAACAGTTTTCAATAGGATACAATCTGGAGACTTCATTGGCCATGGCAATCTTTTTACGTATTCTTGTTCCAGATAATTCTGTACAATACGCGCATTGTAGACAGTGGCTTAAGTTGGCGGTGGGTGGTGATGACTAACTGCCTTCCCTCTACCTTTACACTACTAAATAAAGGATGGCTAGCGCAGAAAGTCCTCGTGTAGCTTTGCGCGAAATTCAAAACAAACAAAGTTAAACAAGAACTACCCCACTGAGTCATCTATAATTTCAAAGTGATAGACTGGGGAGAAGGTAGTTAGTTAAAAGCAAGTCATTAACGCTTGTGAGACATATGAAATAAACGCGTAAGAACGAACTTTAATGTTCGAGGTAGATTACCGCTTGTGTTTTTTATATGGTTAAAATATACATTCTACTAGCAGGTACGATTGTGTTTAATAACTTTATCTTTTTTTTAAAAAAATAAAAACCTAAAACACAAGAAGTAAAACTATAAGGTGATGTCATTCTAAGCCACTTTATTGGTTGACAGAACATTTTATAACTCTATTCTTTAACGACAGTATTTTAAATAGCGAAACGTATTGCTCGAAAGCAAAGACATGAATCAAATCAAATGTGGTTTTAATTTAGTGTTATTTCTTTTCGTCCTGTTTTAGAGTTTTTAAGGCATCTTAAAAGTGGATTAAATATATATTTATTGACGTAGAAGCAGGAATAATTTGTAGAGATAATAATATTTACATAACCGGCATTTTGTTCCTCTCCTTGTAAAAAGGATACAGATGGTGATGCGTTAGCCTGCTTTAGCCATCACCTAAAGCTAAGATGACACAATACTGTGGCCAATCAAGAAAGATTTATATTGCCTGGCCAGGTGAATGAATGCTGCATAGGTTTACACAGGTTAATATCAGTTGGGAGTTAATCTCCCCTTGAATGATTAATGACAATGATCACTGAGTTAGGTAATCGAGGATTAAGGGATACCTTATTAAAACCGTGGCCTTACTGAAACGAATTATCGATACGGATCTTTTTGTTAATGCTTTATGCTGACGTGTTTTCCTTGTTTCCATCAGCGAGAGTAATTAACTGTACTTTGAAGCTAATGACTGAAGATATTTGAACACAGTGGAACTGTGATTTAGAATAATACACGTAGGGCGACTTATGAAATAATAAGATTTTTCATCTGTTGTTTTACACGAATGTTAGAGTTTTTCGTGGCCCATGTTTATTTTATTTTCACAGTAAATTATCGTTTAAAATTTGTGTTCTGCGGTTACAGTTTACTTGTAAATAAACGTTATTTATGCCACAAATAGAGAAATCTTGAAATGGGCGGGTACAGCGCAGTTGGCTAACTTTGCTGCTTTGTGCTTCGCTACAAACAAAAAACAAACAAACAAGGTCTTGTGAATATATATTAATTGTTTTTTCGCAGATTAGCGATATAATTAATGTTATAGTGAAATTACGTGTATGTAATAGCGTATATAAGCATTCAGTACCGTACCGTCATATACCCGTTATTTAGATTTTCTTAGCACAGGTCTATTTCAACTTACACTTTAAAATGAAAATGCTTAGGCTACGTATTTAACGGCTCAAACTAAGTAAAATAAAATCAGTAAAATATATTTAATATAGTTTGCATTGACTGAACTTCATTGAAATATCTTACAAGGAATCTCAAATAAAAAAGATGCATATAGCTAGTGCTCGTGTTATTAGCGATAAATTATCATCTGAGCAAGTACAGGGTGTTTGGAAAGTCACTGTGCAGTTTATAAAGCAGCGATAACAGCATTCATTCGGTTTATTTCAAGCCAGCAACTGAAAGCGGTGTTTAGAAACAAAATAAGAAGGACCCAAGCCTGTAATGATGCCAACGGGGGTCAGTTTTAACATTGTTTATAATTGTCATTTATATTTACCTCCTGTATTCTATATTGAAACACGTCTGTTAATAAATATATAAGTGCACAATGACTTTCCGAACACCCTGTATATAATACTAGTGCTTGATGATTGATTATCATTTGAGTTAGCAGATAATAATATTAGTTTATATACCTCATTTAGACGGAACTGCTTCCGCCTACAATAATAATAAATTGTCATCAGTTAAGATATACTAATAAACACAGATCGAGTAATTTCTAAGGTCAGTAGGGTATAATATATACTGTTAACGGTCGGGTTATTAAGGGTTTCTTCTCTACTGAAGTAAGATGTAATATATATGCCACTAGTTATGCTGTTACTGATTTGTAGCTCTTGCTTCAGTCATGGTATATTACACACAAACTGTAGTTCATTTATTTATGAGTAAGTTCTCAACTCAGATATGGTATAACATTCTCTTACGACTCAATTATTAGTTCTTACCTTAATTTTGGTCCTCATTTAGTATAGCGGTATGTCTTGGTATTCAACATACTAGAAACCGGGTTTCGATACCCATGGTGGGCAGAGCACAGAAACCACATTGTGTAGTTTTGTACTAGCTTTCAAACAAATACTTTAAGCTTGGTAAATTCTCTCTTTCTATATTAGCCCAAATCTCGACTTATTTTTTATTGTTTTATGTAGATTAAAATACTTAAAACTTTAAATGTTTTGACTCTATTCATCACTTTAATATAACACACTTTTAATTAAGTTGGAAATTTGTGAGAAAAGCAACACATGGTTACAAATGATTAAGTGTGGTAATTTTTCAAAGTTTTTGAAGTTGTTTCTATATCAATAAAAAAGACATCAGTGGGACAGTAGTATGAATGCGGACTAACACCGCTAAGAAACGGGTTTCGATACCCGTGGTGGGCAGAGCACACTTAGCCAATTACTTAGCTTCGAGCTTAGTTTCAATAATCAGTCAAAATTAATAAAAACTTGAGATTTTCACGTTTTTGTTTTTTTTTGTTTCTAAAACAGTGATATTGTCAGTAAAACAGTAGAATATGGATAATTATAGTATTTATATGATGCTGTTTGAGGAGTGAAAAATATTGCAAAAGACCTTGGGTGTTTACCAAGTATTGTTAAGAACACTTTAGAGACAAAGAAACTCAGTTATATGATACCAGACAAGGTAGAGATGACGATATAAAACCTACTGAAATATATATTAGATTTCTAATAATTAATTCTCTGTAAACCCAAACGAAAGTTGAGTAAATAAACCTTGCTGACAATCTTACAAGTCCTGTAAAGATAAACTATCAAGGCTTAGAGTATCAAGTACTCTGTATAAATGTGGTCTTTGGAGGAAGAAAGAAAAAAAACGGAGGGTTTTATTGCGCTCATATAATACAACAAAGAGACCAACTTTTGTGATAAAAAATGTATCCTAATCTTTGGGACATTGTTACAAAGTGTTCTGACGAGAAAACAATTTTAATTTAAAATTAATGTCTCTAGCCGAAGGGTATACAATCGCCGAAGAGTTCACGAGAGGCTATATATGCTATGCTTCAAGCATAAAGGATGTTCTGTGGTGGTTTGGGACATAATATTGGAGAACAGTATTGGTCATATTCACAAAATGTTAGGATTATGAATCATACCACAGAATATTTTACCCTATATAAGGATAATGATTGAACATAATTCAATGTTTTAAAACGACAGTGACCTCAACTACATTTCTAACAAATGCAGAGTCTATTTGAAAGAGAAATAAAACTCAAAGTTATTCGGTTAATCAAATGACTGTCACAAACTCCAGATCTTAACCAGTTAGAGCAAATCTGAAATTTACTGAACTACATACTTGACACAAGTACCAATTGTACTAAAGAAAGTGATCCGGCATGGCCAGGGGGTAAAAGCACTCGACTCGTAATCCAAGAGCCGCGGGTTTGAATCCCCATCACAACAAACATGCTCGCTCTTTCAGCCGTAGGGACGTTATAATGTTCCCATCAATCCCACTATTCGTTGATAAAAGAGTAGTCCAAGAGTTGGCGGTGGGTGGTAATGAGTAGTTGCCTTCCTTCTAGTCTTACGCTGCTAAATTAAGGATGGCTAGCGTTGATAGCTCTCGTGTAGCTCTCGCGAAATTCAAAAACAAACAAACACACCAAAGAAAGTCTCCACATCTTCAACAAATTACACAAATGTTTTGAAAAAATACACAGATACAATGTAACAAAGACAACAGGTTGTTTTGAATCAAAAATTCCAGAACAAATATTATCATTAAATAAACTTAAAGACATTGTGTACTGAAATTATAATAGTTTCCTGTAAAATCAATTTGCAATCATTATATAAGTTAATTTCCATAGTAAATACATGACTAATGATTTGTATAAAATCTCATAAAACGGCAATTGTCGAAGTGTTAAAATAAATCTGCATATTATTTTATATGAATTAGTTAACTCTAATTTATATATAAAACATACGAAGATGTTAGGACAGAAACACAAAGCATACACTATTGCAATAGGTTTAGTGTAGACAATCCTTTATTATATGTATTTTACAATCTCTTTAACTGAACTTATTTACACTACGAAATGTTTATGTTATACAGGCACTGAAAATGGAAAGAGAATAGAAAAAAAAAGAGATATTCTACTCTGAAATTTCTAGTGTATCATCATTTAGTGAAATACAAACCTTACACTGTGTAACTAGAAGCATTCCTAACAGTGAGGATAAACGTGAATAAAAGGAACGTTGGAGTTGAAACAGTGAATTCGTTTCGGTACGAGGACAAACTATTTGTTTGCAAAATTTACGATTATGTAAGAATACAGATCACGGAAGAATTAATACAGTTTTGACTGCTACACGTTATTCATGAACGCATAAAAGTAATTACTGATGCTTTGATGTAGGAATCACGAAATAATAGTTTAAGCAAGACACTTCCCGCGCTCTCCTATGGACGTCGGAAACCCTTTTTTTATCGATCACTTTTATCATTTTTATTTATCATGACATGTGAAGTGGACTCATATAATTTTACCTAACTAAACCTAATGCATACTTACTGAAAGTTAAGTGAATGCCTGGACATGTCGAGAGTAGTGGATTTATCTATATATTACATTAGGAAGACCTTTTCGCGAGGCTTTATCACGTACGTTGGATATAGTCCAACTTTTCTTGTCTTCCGCTGTTCGCATAAAGCCAATTGCTAATACTTCTTTTGATCTTTTGATGTTATTTCATACCAGTAGGAATTTATTACTAATTTTTTATCCGGAATAAAGATAGAAATATATCATCTAGTATTAAATTATAGTTATGTTAGTGCAGTTGGACATCTTATTTTATTAAAAAGGAATAAAGGAAAACTAGCAAAATCCAGTGACGAAGTTTTTTTAATTTTGTCGCTCAAACATTTGGAAAAAATGTTGTAACTAATATATAATAATAAATGAAATAGTAGTTTAATAAAATAAGATAGGTAAATATGTAATTAAACATAAAATATGTTTGTTTGTTTTTGAATTTCGCGCAAAGCTACTCGAGGGCTATTTGCGCTACTCATCCCTGATTTAGCAGTGTAAGACTAGAGGGAAGGCAACTAGTCATCACCATCCACCGCCAACTCTTGGGATACTCTTTTACCAACGAATAGTTGGATTGACTGTCACATTATAACGCTCCCACGGCTGAAAGGGTAAACATGTTTGGTACGACTGGGATTCGAAACCCGTGACCCTCAGATTACGAGTTGAACGTCTTAACCCACCTGGCCATGCCGGGCCTGATCTTTACGTAAAAGGAGATCCAACGAAAAACAAGCTTACACTTGTACAAACAAGTTGTTTAAAACTTGTGGTTGCTATGACGTCCTTTTTATTGTTAGGTTTAAATCATTAGTGTAGCCAAAACTAAATTACTGACATTACAAACATCCGCAGTGCCGTACCAGTTGTTGAAGAATAAATATAATTCATATAAAATATTAAGTAAGTAGTAAGTCATCCTATAGTAATGAAACAGTACAGGAACATTCTTGATAATGTTCATTTACTGATTGTCCATTCACGATTTCAGTTGTTTTTTTAATTAATTGTCAAAATATCGCTACTCTAATATTAAAAGTTATTTTTGAAAACACCTGGTAACATTATCTCATACTATGTTTTACTGCTATTTGTTTGTAGTTAAGCACAAACCAAACAAAGAGCTATCTTTGCTGTGCTCATCTTAGGTATTGAAACAGGAGACATATCTCTGCACCACTGAGGAGCAAGTTTTTTGGCACGGCTATGTAGTTGGGACGACGTTTCACAACCTGATAGTCGCGAGTTTGAATTCCCGTTCTATGCTTGCCCTGTCAGTTGCAGGAGTAGCGCAAGAGATGGCAGTGAGGGGTGATGACTAGCTCCCCTCCCTCTAGTTTTTCACTGTTGCATTAGGGATAGTTAACGCAAAAAGCCCTCCTGTAGTTCTGGGTGAAATTCATAACAAACCAGTCAGTGATGGGTAGAAGAAACAAAGACTCCTCTATATATGAAACTGTCGATCTCTAACGCAGTTCGTTACAAAGAATGAGGATGAATATATGACTCGACAGAATAATTTGTGTTTGATATTCAAGTCTCTGAATGGGTAGAAATGATCCATGTACATGATGAAGTCTGTGTTTAACAATGTAATATTTTCTTTATACAGTATTGATTTAAATTTGACGATAGCTATTACTGTTAGAGTGCTTTGAAGAGGGATTGTTTAGAAGACTTTAGCATAATATGAATATAGCGAAGTATGCAGAGTAAAGATTTCTGTCTGTTTAGATTGCGTTTCATTCTTTTCGATTCGGCCACTAATTCTGAGACCCATTAGTTGAATAGATTTAAGTCGCAGGTGTATATATAACACATATATCTGGTGTAAATATATATATATATATAGCATATAAATCGTTTATTCTGTACCGCGGAAATTCTCCAGTTCGACAGAAAAAGTATTTATATATGAAAAAAAGGATCATTTGTTTGAAATGTTTTCTGTAAAAACATCGACTTATCAAGTAACAAACAGACGTCTCTCTCCGGATCAGTTTGTGTTTTGAGATGTTGTTTTCTGCTACACGTCAATTTGTAAATTAACAAACCTACGCCTGTTTTCTGGTTGTTCTGTGTTCGTACTTTTATCAACCTTGGTTTCATTTGTCTGCAGAAAAAAAAAACAATGAAGAAAAGCAGCCTCGCTCTGGTTCTATATGTGTGAGGACAAAATACTTGTCCAACATCGTGTCTTTCTGCAAAACTGCCTTCTGCTTTCATGCTGTTCAGATTTATGTTTTTAGAAAATTACGTGACAATTAATTTCTAATTGCAATTTTAATATATTTGCGATAATTACTTGGTTTTGAAGCTTAAATTTCCAGTAAACTATTAATTATCACTTATTATACAGATATTAAGATTGACTTTCTAAGCTTTTATTTTATGGAGAATGAAATTTAAATTTATCGATAGAAATGATACAATTGTGTTTACGTAACACCATCTTATAGTGTGAAATTTGGTCCAGTTGTGTTTATCTAGTGACATTTTTACTGCGAAATTTGGTCTAGCTTTTCATATCGTAAAATTTGGTCGATTTGTGTTCCTCTAATACAATCTTATTTCGTGAGATTTAATTTAGCTGTAGGTATCTAATGCCGTCTTATACTGTGAGAACTGGTGCAACTCAGTATTCCAATGCTATATCTCAACAGCACTTCATGGTAACAACAATAAATATTATAAGTTTCAAACTGTTTGTAACAATCACACAATCTTTGAAATTCGTGTCTGTTTCTACTAACAAAAAAAAACCCAACAAAAACATTTCGTTTCATGCTTAACGTACTACCTTATTTTATTATATACAACGTATTACTCCAATTAATTTTGAACCAAAGTGACTAAGATCTTTACCACTAGGAAAGTTTAATCTAAATATTTTTTTACAACGAGAATTGAATCACAGTTTACTTTTAAGAACAGCATGTTTTGTCCTTTAGCTACTGTAGCACTAGTGAAAGTAAAGAACACAACTTCTGGAGTTTTACTAACATCTAATGACAATGTGTTACATGTTTTCTAGCAAACTATTATTGTTCACTGCCTACCAGTTCATTATTCTTGTCACAAGCTTAATTTGAATTTAGTCAAATGTAAATCAAACTAATCAGATGAGACGCCATTAGTAAATAAATTTTAGGATGCATTTAAAGGGTTTGGGATTTGCGTTTTCATGATTTGTACTAATATATTTGATCATGCTCTCAAATACCACATAAAAAAGCAAAATAACCTAATAAAAACAATGTATATTTATACAGCATGAATAATTAACACAGCGTATCACTTTATGCTTGTTTGTCACAATTTATTAAAAACCAAAGACAGTTGGTTTATTTTTTCGAGATATCCACGAAAAGCTACAGAAGGACTGCCTAAGCTAGTTGTCACTAATTTTAGCTGATACATTAAAGGGATGACAGGTATCCAACAACACCGACCGCCTACTTTTGGATAACTCTAATCGAATAGCTAGATTTGATTATCTCTCCTATAACGCATCTACGTACGACCTTTGGATTCGCAATCTATATATTAACAGCTAAAACAAAAAAAAAAAATTGTTATTTGTTATGAGGAATAAAACAACACAATGAATTATCTGAGCTCTTCCCACAACTGATATCGAAACCGGTTTCCAGCGGCATGAGTCCACAAACATACTGCTTTGCCACTAAGGGGCAAAAAAACAGACAAACAAAAATATCTTAACCAGTATGAAAATATCTTCGCTACTTAATCGGTGATGTTTACTAGACTTCCAAAATTGAATTTTGGGGTATTTTAAGAATTTTTGTGGAATTAATCACACACAAAAATATCATAATACTATTTAGATAAGTTTGCATGAACTTTACAGAAATTTTTCCACTATAGAAAACCTTTGTAAAATACAACTTAACAGTTACTTCACTACTATGAGCATTTAATACACTACATAAAATATATTATTAAGACATGCAATCACAATAAGATAAATGAGTATGTTTTAAAATATTCCAAGAATTCTCAGAAATTAACATAAGTTAATGTGCCTGAGAAGTTTTATTCAGTTTCTCTAACGGTCTCTTCGTTAGTTTCTTATAACTTATTCCCAGAGCATTTCTTATCTAAAACCTCGCATAAACATTCATACCCTATAAGCTATTCTTTAGAAGTGCTTGAATTATAGTGACTTAATAATATGAAACTATTTCAAGAGCTTTGAGTCACTAACGCTGAAGTTACAGAAAACGTACTTTTTATTTGGTAAAAATGTCTGTCAGTATCACGAATGTTATAAATTAATAACAAATTAATCTATAGTAATAAAAGGACTTGCTTGTGGGTATATGTGTTGCGTGACCGCTATAACTCTAAGAGAAAATAACCTAGAAACGTAAAATTTTGCACCCATACTTAGTAGAACCAGAGGGTGCGCGTCTTGGTGTTACTACTTATCTTATCCACGTGCGTGCACGCATGCGCATTTTTTAATGAGGCAAGCTGTCAGAAATCTATATACATATTAGAAATGAACCATTACATTAGAAATAGAAATCACAAACAAATACGGTGCTTGTGCATACATGTGCATGTTTGTGTATGTGTAACACCCATAGCTCCAAAAACAAAAAATATAGAAACCTGAAATTTTGCACCCATACTAAGTAGAATTTGAAGGGTACACCTGGTTATTATTACTTATTCTATCCACATGCGCGCCCGTATGCGCATCTTTTTAATGAGGCAAGCTAGCGTAAAGATACAGAAATAAATGGCTTGTTATGTTACAAAGAGAAATCACAGACAGAAAGATACGCGTGTATGCGCGCATGTCCACTTGAATTATTGTGTATGTGTGCCTGTTATAGCTCCAGAGAACAAAAAATATTTTCTTCCAAATTTGTATTTTTTTACAGATCATTTTATACTTTCAACGCATAGTCTCTTAACAACAATGTTAAGTTAAACATTTATAGCTAGTCAACATGACACAAAAGCTATTGTTAAAACACATAGTTCCAAAACACACTGGATCTTTTGTGTATTAGAACTTGTTATATAAATTACCACTGCTTTTCTATTTTACCACCACTGGGACAATGCTAACCTTTAAATTTACAACGCGAAAATCAGTGGCTCGATTCTCGTCAGTGGACAGAGCAGATGGCTCGATTTGGCTTTGCTATAAGAAAACACACACACTTTGCAATGTGAGTTTTCGCTAGATTATTTCATTAAAAAGATACGCGCTTTCTTGCACGCACGTGTTAATTTATGATATATATCTACAATTTGTATTTGTTTTGTTTTTTTGGAATTTCGCACAAAGCTACTCGAGGGCTATCTGTGCTAGCCGTCCCTAATTTAGCAGTGTAAGACTAGAGGGAAGGCAGCTAGTCATCACCACCCACCGCCAACTCTTGGGCTACTCTTTTACCAACGAATAGTGGGATTGACCGTCACATTATACACCCCCACGGCTGGGAGGGCGAGCATATTTAGCGCGACGCGGGCGCGAACCCGCGACCCTCGGATTACGAGCGCACGCCTTAACGCGCTCGGCCATGCCAGGCCCCTACAATTTGTAATACAAGGAACAACTTGCTTAATTATAGTATTATTATCATAGAGCATGTCTATGATTTGAATAAGAAAACAACCGTTATGAAGCACTGCACATGTAAAAAATTGTAATAGACTTTCATAAAATGCGATATAAGATATAAATGTGAAATAATTAAGGCAATGATAAAGTTCATTGAAAATAAATAATCTTTAATTTACTGTATTTTTATTTGGGTATTTTAAGTTTTTGGAAAACTAAAAATGTATAAAATATATTTACTGTTTTTCTATGCTACGATAGGTTTTAAATACACACTCAAACATAATCGTCTAGAATATATCATACTAATATCCCAGGAGAACGTGTATGTGTTTGTTTGTTTTTTTGTTGAATTTCGCGCATAGCTATCCCGACTAAAAGAGCGAGCGTGTTTAATGTAACGTGGGTTCAAACCCGCGACTCTCAGATGACGAGTCCACTGCCTCTACGAATCCCTCTCCTTTCGCTAGTAAATCAATTAAATTATATATAGTTTAACATAAATAATGAAAATAAGAAATAATATTTTTAATGTAAACCATTTCATAAGCGCTTTTTGTTTTTTATAAATTTGCCGCTACGCTTTTGTGATTTTAAGATATAAAGCGAATTACGGTAAACTATCCAGTTTTTAACAAACCGAAGATGTAACGAAGATAGAAAAAACCCTTATAATAACAGAAAAGAAAACATTTTTTATCGTAGCATTCAAGAAGGCTAATAAAAGAACACAAAGAGTAAATTCACCTTTAAACATAAAAATCTTTCCTGATGGCGCGTGTTGAAACCGTAAAATGTTTTGTATCTACATCTGATGAAACGCCATTTTCATGATATGAAATATTTATTTCTTTATCATTCTACAATGTTTATAAACATGAACAAACAAGCTATTTGATTCTTACATATTATAATTATATCGGAGGATCCTCCGATTTATTATGTTATGAACATTACGCAATTGATTGTCGCTATGTATCAAATTTATCTTAAAATATCTAGTCTTCTGTCTGGTGTCGAACTAAATATTTTATTGATGATCCAGATTCACGACGAGCAAATTAATACTGTGTTGATATTGTTATACTTTGCTTAAGCAAGGTAGCTGTCTATTCTTATCTAGCCTCACTCCGCTTACAAGGTGACTTTTTACTGACGAAGATATTTAATGTCTTCGTAGAAATGTCCGAAGTTTACTTTCCGAAGTTTTGTTTGTTTGTTTTGATTTTCGCGCAAAGCTACTCGAGTGCTATCTGCGCTAACCGTCTCTAATTTAGCAGTGCAAGACTAGAGGGAAGGCAGCTAGTCATCACCACCCACCGCCAACTTTTGGGCTACTCTTTTACCAACAAATAGTGGGATTGACCGTCACATTATAACGTCTCCAAGGCTGAAAGGACGCGCATGTTTGATGCGACAGGGATTCGAACCCGCGACCCTCTTTTCTGAAGTTAAACGGCTTGCAATGTTCGAAATCTATAAACGTTCTGGTCACATATTTCTAATTTTCTGATTAAGAAGCGCTTATTAGAGTTAGAGCTCCTGGGGTTTAGAGTATACAGTATACTGACTGAAGCAAACCAACAACAATATTAAACTGCCTCTGAGCACGTCGATTTATAAACTTTTAGGGTGAGATTTTCAAAAGTTTAGTTGCAATAGTATTCAAAGATAAGCTAGTGCTATCTTAACATATATTGTTGATTCTTACTGTCGAGAACAGGCGAGACTTGCTCAATACACATTTGACAATATAAGTTGCATACATTTTAAAATATACAGGGTGTTCCAGAAGTCGCGCACCATATACATTTTTATGTTAATACATATGAATAACAATTTTATTGATAATAATCATAACAGATGCTCAAACTGTTCACCCTCTGCTTTGATACATTCATCAATTCTCTTTATAAAACTGTCTTTTACTTTGTTGAGGGTTGCAGTGCTAATCCTTTGACATTATTATATGTACGTATGGTGCGCGACTTCTGGGACACCCTGTATATTGAACTGAAAGAAATATAGACATTAAAATAATATTAAATCCGTTAGATGAGAAATGACTGTTTACCGTTTGAAAATATGTTCAGACTATGTCAAGAAAACATAGGTAATCCATAGTAAATTACAATTATATATAACTACACATTCTTTTATAAAAGTTTAAGTAATCCGTTGATAATTACGATGTTAACGCGATGAAAACTAGCAACTGTTAGCAAGAAAAAAAAACGTTACAGTTATGATTATACATGAAGAATATACTGGAAACAAAGAAGTACAAAATAATATTTCTGCAACAGAAATATAAACATTTACATCATGTAATGATTTACTTACATTACAAACTCAATGATTACCAGTTAATTAAAGCAGTGCTGAAGAAATAGATTAGGTTGGACATAAACTCGAGTGAAGAGATGATAGTTTATCACGTTTTATTTGTAAACATCTGTTGGATTATTACAAACAATAACTCCGTTTTATCAGTGTCAGCATAGCAAAATCCTCTAAAGGCTCTTGAGAACTATATATTTATGTGTAACTATCTGACCGTTTCTCATGTAACATGTTTAAAAGATTATTTCAAACGGCAGGAAATAGAAACGGAAATAGTGGAAATTGGATATTTTGGCACCAGGATTCATTGGTCAAGAAATCTTGATTATGAACATACTCTATACAGACTTACCGTAATTCATTAGTGATTACAAGATTCCATAAAACACGAGAAATAATATATGGTGGAAAAAAAACTTTCATATTTTTATCAATGCGTTTAGTTTTGGAACTTGTGTACATGTAAGGAAAATTATTTCTTTTCTTTTTCATACTTAAATACAAAAGGGTTGACATAAAGTAAGAAAAATACCCTCATTTCATACATTGTTATATACATGTTCACACACTGTTCTTGAAATATTCCAATGTACCATTTTTCTTTTTCTTTGTAGAGTATTAGATTTTCACGAGAAACTAAACCATTACCTTTTGCCATGGGTGTTATCATTAGGATATTTGCACATGCGGCTCCATGACCCTGACCAAATATCGTCACATTGTGTGGATCTCCTCCAAAACCATCAATGTTTTCCTGTATCCAGTGTAAAGCTGCAACTTGGTCCATGAGGCCGAAGTTTCCTCTAGCAGAGCCCTCTGTTGCTGGGAAGAAACCTGGGAAATATATACAATATATATTAAAATCAAGCAAGGAAAGTCGTCTTTTAATGACCAAAGTGTTTTTTCCAAATATAAACAGGAAGATCCGAACCTTCTGCTTATGTAAAGCTTTAAACCAGTTTTACTCTTAAAAATATAACGTGTTTAAAAAAAAACATACTTAATAACAACTATCCAAAATTATTAAATATATTCTTCAAAAAAAGAAACGCAAAAGGCAAAATTTGAGACATATTGTCAACAAGTTAATTCCGGGTAGTTCTGTATGACATGTGTGAAACTTTGTACATTCTCTGCTGAACATCCAAGGCGAAGTCCACGCTTACGAGTTGACGTTTAACGTCACTCAACGTCAATAACGAGTATGCCCCCCGTGAGCATTAATAATTGCTTGGCATCTCTTGCCCATGTAAACGATGAGATGACGAATCACATTTTGTGGAATGGCTGTCCACTCAGCCTGCAAAACTGCTGCAAGCTCAGGTAGATCTTGCAGTTAAGGTCGTCGCCGTCGCAGACGTCAGTCCAACTCGTCCCATAGATGTTTGATGGGGTTTAAATCTGGTGATCTGCAGGGCCAGGGAAGAACGTTGATGTTGTGGTGTTTCACGAAGACAGTGGTGAGTTGGGCTGTGTGAGAACGGGCGTTGTCATGTTGGAAAACGTCGCTGACGTTCGCCATGATGGGTTGCACATGGGGCCTAAGAATCTCGTCGACGGTTGCGTATGGTCCGATCGGAAATCCTACGCAGTCCTGGTATGGTTGAGGCAGTAGACGTCGCAGTGGTGGTCCTATCCCGAAGGTGACGTAACCGGATGTAGCGATCTTGTACGGACGTGGTCACACGAGGTCTGCCAGATCGTGGACGGCCACAAGTTGATCCATGTTGTTGGTGACGATTCCATAGTCTTGTGATGGAGCTTGAGTGGGCATTCACAGCTCTGACAACATCTGATAGAGATTCGCCTGCTTCTAAGCGACCAATGGCGTTGTTGCGTTGTGCTTCAGTTAGTCTTGGCGTAACTGTATTGCGTGTCGGTGGCTTAACACTGAGCTATGGAAATCGAGAACCCGTTACTTTTATAGGAATTTTGCACGTGTTGCAATTGCAGAACATGCAGTGCTCTAAAACAAATTTATTGGACACGAATGCGTTTTGGCGAAAAATCCGATGTTTTCCTCCGTTTTCAATGTGTACAACTTTTATTGTCATTTTGTTCTGACAATCAGCACTTTAACACGTGTAACATCACATACTCTGAGCTTCTAACGCTATTACATATATTTCTCTTTAAAATAACAAAAATATCCCTTTTGCGTTTCTTTTTTTGAAGAGTATATATTTATAAATATTTTCTGCAGCGATACCATTTTTAAGTAATATAATTATAAATAATAGATACAAACTATACTGAAGTAAAATTTTGAGTAGCGATCGGTTTACTTTTCAAATTTGATCAACCCAGTTATTACTGAAACAAATATTTTTAAACTTCAAATTGCTAATTTGGAAACATTGATTTTGTGAAGAAAAATTTGCTACGTTAAATTATGGCTAGGTATATTATTGTTATGTCTTTATATAGTTTAATTAATACTCCCCAAGGCCAACTGAAAACTAAAACTCAATTTTACAGACATGCTAGTAAAGGGCACAAAGTTGTTAACTGTTTTATCTGTATTACAGCTTGAAGACTGAATTCATCCTAAGCTGTTTTACATGCTACAAACAGAAGAAGAACGCATAGCATTGTAGACTAAACTCGGTATACACGTGTATGAAAAGTTATTTTTTCGTTACAACGAAACAAATTGAGTAAAAAAATACATGTAAAAATGCTACAATACTGAAATAGAAATCTGTGACTGCTATGTAAAAAAGCTATAATACTGAAGTAGAAACGTGTGACTGCTGATCCACGATATTAAAAAATAAAGAGCTTCATTTTCATGTTTGAAACGAATTTACAAAATATTAAAAATGTTTCACATGCTGTTAAAGTTATTTATTTTATATGAAACAAATATAAACTGTTAAACCATGTTTTCTAAGATCCAACTCTCCCAAGTGAACAGTATCAGTCTAAACGCATGACAGTTTCATAAGTGGGGCCAAACGTTTCTAAACCAATAAGTCAAAATGGTGGAGTGGCTCACCAGTAAATTTACTTTTGGAAAATAACACTTTATTTCACTTTTTAGTTCCCTGTTTCGACTGCGTGCACAAATAACAATATCGTATCATGAACCTTTGAAAACTGTCAAATAAGTCAAAGTCAGAGTTAACCTTCATCGTACTTAGGTGAAGAGATTAAAGAAAACAATAGGATACTGGAAGATATAAACTCAAATATTAAGGCATCAAATACATATTAACTTTCTTTATTTTAATTTCTAGCATTGCTGAATAGAAACTTATCATACAGAAAAACTTGAAGTAAATATTATTTCGTTTAAGATTTTTACGTTCACATATTTAGTTTTAGTTCTAAATCATAACATTTGATGATAAAATGCAACAAGAAAACCCGGTGTAAAAATATTTTCCAAAACGAGAAATTAAGAGATAAGTTTAAAATATTCTGGGTTTGTTGGTAGTTTTTATTGACTTTTCACCTTAAAATGTTCTAATTAAAATAACCAGGATAAACATTTGGTATAAACTGTCGTTAAAATATAATATATACAGTTGATATTTTTAACATAAGCAAATATTGTTTAGCTTCATTCATACTTTCAACTTTACTGTTAACTAAAAGTTTTACCTACCTTCAGTACGGTACGATTATACGTATAAATTAATATTAAGAAAGAAATATAAACACGCATATATAAATAAATAGATAGATACACGGAAAAGAGAAAAATAAATGTAAAAATAAACAAATAGATAGACATAATCGAGCATATGTATAGATATATATATACATATAACTATATATATATATATAGTTAGACAAAGTGATCTATCTATATATATGTATAGTTAAAGAAAGTGATCTCTCTATATATGTATATATATAGTTAGACAAAGTGATCTTTCTTTCTATATATATCCTCCGCTAGTACAGCGGTAATTCTACGCATTTACATCGATTAACTCAGGGATTCGACTTTCCTGGTGGGGTCAGTTGATAGTTTAATGTGGCTTTGCTATAAGAAAACATATAAACATACACTTTCTATAAATTTAGTTAGACAAAGTGATCTATCTTTATACGTATACATATATAGCAGATTCATGGATAAACAAGTTCACTAAGTCATGACACTTCTTTGTTCCATATACTTAAATTAACTACTTATTAGATTTGTTAAAAACTCGCACACTACTCAATGTTATATATAAAATATTTAAAAGGCCAGTTTTCAGTCTGTACCCAGGTAATTGAAACATTGAAAAAATGTGCATATTATTTGAGGCACATAAATTTTAAAAAAATAGTAAAATAATTTCAAATAATTTGGAACAGAATTATAATTTTTATTCAAACTTAAGTAATCAAGTCTATGAAATCACTTCAGTTTTACAGTATTTATTTATTTTTTTACTAATCCAGACGTCTTACCTTTCATAATATTAGATAACATTGAGTTGTCCTTGTTTCATTAACTTTAGGTCTGTGTAAGGAATTAATTTGTTCGAGCAGCATTAGATTTACTCATCGGGTTAAAAGAAGAAGATTTGAGCAAAATTAGAATTCACAATGAATTATTTTTGTTTGGGTAATGTTACGCATAACGAATGATGTTTTCTTTTACTTTCAATATTAGGCACATCTTACAGAATTTTTTTATCATTTTTAATATTTTAATTATTACTGCAAAGTATTTAATCATATATTTCTTACATAACTGAGCCTGGTATTTGAAATTCGTATTAATTATACGTATTTTAGCAAAGGGTTCATGTGGTTTTACACGTTGCATAAACATATTGACATCAAATATCTTTCTCAATAACAATAAAATGCATATCGCTAATATGCGTATCCAACCAAGCTTTCTTTAACCGATATCTCTTACGAGGTTTTCATGGGTTTTAACAACTATGTTCCACAGTACTCTAAGTACCACATAATAAATATAGACGTTACTTGAAATACTGAATAAAGAAATTACAATGATTGATTTAACGTTCATATTTCAGTAGATGTTACACTTCCTATCAAGGATGATTATAGAACTGATAAATGACTATAATACATCATCCTTTTTTCTCTGGCGCTCATTTTTTAAGTAAAAAAAACATACTTTTATTAACTTTATTATACAATGACATTGCTAGCTGTTAGTTTTAAACATATATATCTATGCCGTTTAAAAGTACAAATATATTGTAAAAGTTATTCAGTGAAAAATAAGCACTTTTTTGATTTATACCTTGGTAGTCTAAGTGAAAATAATTATATTGTGTCTTAGAAAAGTGAACACACATTTACATACTCACAGCTTAACTTTAACTAAAACGTGTTTGATAACACCTAATGAATTAAAGCCTTTTGAAGAGAGCTCCACTTGGTGGTCTATATGATGTTTCTTAAAAGATTTACCGCTTTTCTATAAACTACGTTATCCACAACAGATCGTAGAAATATTTTATTCTCTACAATTCATGCACGTAAAATTTACACTCCAATACAGGCAGGAATAGGATAATTATCAGTATATTAATAATAATTCTCCCTTCTAAAATTAAGTAAAATTAATTCCAATCTAGATTATGATCATCCAGGTGTAATATTATTGTAACTGTAAGAAGTGTCTCTTGTTTAATGTTCTAGAATTTTATTTTTATGTAATAACACGTAGTTGTATAATATATATATATATAGTTATATAATAATATATAGTTAAATAATAGTAATGGGCCTGGCATGGCCGAGCGCGTTAAGGAGTGCGCTTCGTAACCTGAGGGTCGCGGGTTTGCGCCCGAGTCGTGCCAAACATGCTCGCCCTCCCAGCCATGGGGGCGTATAATGTATCGATCAATCCCACCATTCGTTGGTAAAAAAGTAGCCCAAGAGTTGGCGGTGGGTGGTGATGACTAGCTGCCTTCCCTCTACTCATACACTGCTAAATTAGGGACGGCTAGCACAGATAGCCCTCGAGTAGCTTTGTGCGAAATTCCAAAACAAACAAACAAGCAAACAAAATAGTAGTACATAGCTATATTATAACACAAAACTACATTAATAAAATAAATTTTTATATTTTTAACTTAGTCTTCTTCAACGGGGCCCGGCATGACCAGGTGGTTAAGCACTCGACTCGCAATCCGACGGTCGCGAGTTCGAATCTCCCATAACACTAAACATGCTCGCCCTTTCAACCGTAAGGGCGTTATTATGTGCGGTCGATCCCATTATTCATTGGTAAAAGAGTAGCTCAAGGGTTGGCGGTAGGTGATAATGACTAGCTGCCTTCCTTCTAGTCTTACACTCCTAAATTAAGGACGGCTAGCGCTGATAGCTTTTGTGTAGCTTTGAAGGAAATTACAAACAAACATACAGACAGATATTCCAAACAAGACATCGGGCATTTCAACCAATAGAATAATCCAAAGATTGTCTAAAGCACCCATTGACATAAAACCCCATTCTCAACTAATCAAATCATTCTTAAATTAGATGTACATGCAACATGCACCCCAGGTGACATATTGATGCGCTTGAGGCTTATAATAGTAAAAACTGGGTTTGATACCCGCTATGGAAAAAAAATCAATGTAAACAAACATTCCTCGGTCTACTATAGTAGTTTAACTAGCATCTAGTCTGATGATAAGATATATCTACAAACAGACTATGGAAACTGATGTAATCCAGCGTTTCACCTAAGAGCAATCAATCGGTACAGATATTTTAATGTCGGGTAAGAACCTCATGGCTCGTTCCGTGCCTCTATTTGTGACATCTAGATATTAATTTAAAATGATTGCGATTAATAAATATACCGTTTTGAATGTAAGTTGTCCATTTTTAACATTTCATATGAAACACTTGTTTCTTGAGCAACATAGCTGAGTGAAGTAAACGTTTACATTATATTGATTATTAGATTAATTACGTTTGTCGATTTCTCTGCATTAGGCTTTTGTCAATTTATATTTGTTGTCCATTTTCTTTATCAATTCCATAATTAATTATTTTCTTTGTTAACACTACTGTGTTGTCATCCGTCCGATGTTTGATGCCATGTTATAAACAGTATTGCACTGAATGAAATTTGGTTTCTTCAAAATTCATTAACGTGTTTGTTTGAATTAGGATTTCTTGTAGTTAAAAGTTAGGTGCGCACAGAAACCTCCGATTTTCAAGTGACCGACTCAATTCTCAATAGCAACCACCGCCAACTTTTGAACTACTTTTATCTAATTGAAGAGTAGAATTTGACTGTATAACTTACTCAAGGTTACAAGCAACCATGAATTCTCGGATTTATAGCACAAGGATATCAACCACTTAGCCACTCCCTCACTATAAATTCATATGATTATCTACATTTATGTTAAAAGTTCTTACCTGACATATAAAGATAGTATTTAAAACATTATATTTTTATTCTGATGAATGGCATGCGTTTCTTGTTTTGAACTTTACGCGAGAAAAAAACGTAGGTTCCTCTTTGTAACAATAACAAATATTTCCAAGTTACGTCAAAACTTAAACAATGTAAAACTGTGAAATGTTTTGTGATTAAAAAACTTATTTTCATAAGATCCTTTTATTTTCAACGTCTTACCTAACACTCCAAGTCTAAAGTTAACGGTAACAACGACAACGTTACCATAGCTTGCTAACACACTTCCATCATAAGGGTTCCCCGAATTCCAGAAGAAAGATTCTCCATGAATATAAACCATCACAGGTAGCTTCATAGGCTCTCTGGCAACTGAGAACATGAAAGGAGAGAAAAATATTTCAAATTAGCTGAAATATAGACACATCCTCACTGTTTTGAGATTGAAAGATATGTGTATCATATAAATAATGATTAAGGCTATTAAAATCGTGAACTTTTTAAAATAATTGTTTTACATAATACAACCAAATTAAAAATACAGATTACAAAAAACATAAATTATAGTTTCAGATGTTCTACTCACTCGTGTGACCTAAAATAACCACAGTCGGACTTCATCTCACTAGAAATAATACAATTCAGTGTCACATGCTCAGTGGTAATTGTAGTCTTATTGTTTTACAGACGCAGAATGGACAATCATCCTCAAACTAGGAATATTTATTAAAACCATTTTCTCAACAGGATTAACCATTGGAGGGGAGGGTATTCTATATACTTAGTTCAGGGTTTTTTTCAGGCTATTTGCCAGTGCAAGGTTGCAACGTTTAGACTTATTGTCAGAAAAACTAAAAAAAGATCTTCCCAAATTAAAACATTTATAGAACAGAAAGTTTATATGGAAGAGAATTTTCAGCAGAATCATATAATCTCACACACAGAAAGCGAGGAAAACAACGAGTTCCACAGCAACACTCTCAAGCCAATCAAAACTGAAGTCCTCATATAGCTATGGCTAGGAAAATGTTTTCCTTGTCCCAAAATGTCGTTGTGACGAAGCTGGGCGTATTTTCTATTACGACCAACAAGATATTAATAATGGATTTCAAAATGACGAACGCACACATATAAAGTTCGTTACATGTCTCCAAGCCAGTTTATGTTTTCACGTGAAAAATGACAGAAGGAACTTGAATCACAGCACTCCTATTTCATCATATATCTGGAGCTCCATATATGTTACTAAGCATTTCGTCTACTTAATTCTAGAGTTGTGATTATTGTTTTCCTTTCATCACCTGATCGAAATGCACACAATAGGTTAGTCAGACATAACTTGAACTGAGGTAAGGTTCAGAGGAAGGACAACAAACTGACCCATAGCACGAAGCGGTTGTTTTTAAGAGAATAGAAGGTTGAATGCCATTCTTATAGCTCAAACAGAGCCGAATGTGCGAAGCGTGTTTAAATGGTCTCCAGTAGCCGATGAGTTCATCCGACTATTTTTTAAACACCTTTCTCTGTAGTATTTGCACCCAATTGTTTATGGGTCCAACACTGCTTGTCACAGGTCCTATTTAATAACATACAAGTGACTCAAAAATATAGATATAAGTACCGTAAATATTCAGTTAGTCTATTATTAACAGCATTTCCTATGAATTTTCTATATAAAATGAGTTATTTTACCATATCATTGTGGTCATTTCCTTACACTTAGTGTCATAACAGCAAAAATGAAACTCAGTATGATGTAATTTGTTGAATTAACCTGTAGTGACTGGTATAAAAATGTCAATAATATGAAGGTTAAACATAATCTTGGAAGTATAAATCTTCAAGCAGTGAAACGTGTTAAATTTGTTACTTTGTGCCCTAAGATTGATTTTAATGTTTCAATACACTGTCAGCCAGGATGAAATTCATAGCTTGTCTTTCGCTATTTTCAGTTTCAAACTGGTACAATTTCAAGTTCATATATTTACTATATTTCAGTTAGTTTTGTTTTTATTAGAATGAGAATTGTATCAATCTTATGTTAAAAATAAACTAAGCAATCAGGCTGTTACATTTTAAAGAACTAACAGATTCGTGATATCCCACACTTAAAAATTAAAACGGAACGAATTAAAACGAAAGTATGGTTAGGTGCCCATCTGCAAAGATTGTATTTATGTATTCCAGCTTTTAAGTTGGCTAAAGCGGTTAAGGAAGCTAAATAACCAGTGAATATTGGAAAACGAAACAATTCGCCATCCACAATTGTTTGTAATTTACTAGGGTTATAACTGGGGTAATGACTTTTGTAGATGTAAGAACTTGACGTATCTTTGTTTCAAGGCCTACAACTAGGAAAGTAGAAACACTAGCTGATCGTAACTAAACATCTAAAGATTTGTTTCTTTAACTGAACAAAGAGTGTTTTTTGTTGTTAGATACACAATATGATATTTGTAATCTTCTCACCACAACCATTAAAACTGACCTTTGGTGTTATAAGCTCTCAGACTCGCTGCTTAACCTTAGAGCAGTGTGCGTAAATGTATTGTGTTTCTAAAAGAAGGGGATAAAATGTAGGTTAAATAACCAAGTAAAAGTATATCCCCAATTATCAAAAATAGAAATAATTAGTACATTCACTCATAAATCAGTGAAAATTAGAGAACAGGGAATAAAAGTAGAACATCATAGGTCATGGTGAATTACATACATTTTAACAAGATTATTAAAAAAATAGGCCTGGCATGGCCGAGCGCGTTAAGGCGTGCACTCGTAATCCGAGGGTCGCGGGTTCGCGCCCGAGTCGCGCTAAACATGCTCGCCCTCCCAGCCGTGGGGGTGTATAATGTGACGGTCAATCCCACTATTCGTTTGTAAAAGAGCAGCCCAAGAGTTGGGTGGTGATGACTAGCTGCCTTCCCTCTAGTCTTACACTGCTAAATTAGGGACGGCTAGCACAGATAGCCCTCGAGTAGCTTTGTGCGAAATTCCAAAAAAACAAACAAACAAACAAACAATTAAAAAAATAAAAATTTTAAGATGGAAAATAAGAATATATAAAACTTATAAAAACAATATAAGTAGTTTAAAGTGATAATTAAATCGTTAAAATTATAACCGAACAAGCTTAAGAATTGAAAAATAGTATTGACATTATTACTCAATCTACAAATCCCCCTTCTGACCCCGTATCTAGAAGTTATGATGTTTAGGAGAGTCAAAATAGGGATTTATAGCTTAAGGAAATCATGCCAACACTATTTCTTAAATGTTAAGCTTGTTTAGTTATATATTTTTGCGATTGCCTTTCCACTTTAAGCTACCGAACTTGTTTCTGGAAAGTTTCGAAGATCCATATATCTTCCTTTAAATTGATAATGTTTAATTATTTTGTTTATTTATTCTTTTTATGTCCATCATGGACATTATTCTGTATAATAATTATTTTGTTCTATTTAAAACAGTTTTATTAAATTCTTAGTTGATGTATTATACTCTTTTGGGAAATCAAAGACAACTTTTGCATCGACTTCATGTAGATTGGATGGCTATTTCTTCTGATATCTTCTACGACCCTTTTCCACTGTGACGACCCCAATTTCTGGCGGGCCGTCGCTACGGCATACCTTATCTCTATCTAAATATATTCTAAATAAAATACATAGCTGTAACATTTCACACTCTCCTAGAATCTCCATCTCTTGTTTTTATGAATCTTTCCATTTTTTAAAGGATGGCCATTTTATCTGTAGTGTTTATAAAAACCGCAGTCACGTTCAGATTGCCGATCCGATACTCAGTTTGGTTCTATCTTTTAAACTACTGTGTAAATATTTCTGGGTCCGGCATGACCAAGCGTGTTAAGGCGTGCTACTCGTAATCTAAGGGTCACGGGTTCGCATCCACGTCGCGCCAAACATGCTTGATCTTTCAGCCGTGAGGGCGTTATAATGTTACGATCAATCCCACTATTCGTTGGTAAAAGAGTAGCCCAAGAGTTGGCCCTTGTATAGGTTTGTGAGAAATTCAAAACAAACTATTCTTTACAGCTGTTGTTTAGGAGGTAGTTAGGGTTTTCAAAACAGATGTTAAATGTAAGAAGAAATAATAATACAGAAATAAATCACAGAAATTATAACCATTACTTTTGAAAATAAGAAACAAAAACGTAATAAATACGTTACTTATTGTACCTAATACTGGTTATTTGTTTCTTGCGCAAAGTCACACAATCAACTTTTTATGTTACGTTCTTCACGGAGGAAAGAACGTCGGGTGTTAGCGTATAAAAAAATCACCGCACTTTATAAAATAATAGTTCAATATTTAATACATTTGATCAAGTGGATGTATTGAAAATATATTCTTTACACTGCCATTACTTTAGACGAGGAGAATTTTTTGTTTTGTAGTTATTTTAAAAGATAAACTCTTTTATTGTATCCTATTTATTCCTTTCATTTCTGAATAACCTGTAATTAAGTTGTGCACTTTGAAGATAAAACAATTTAAACATCTAAGATTATTAATTACGTTCGATGTTATTCGTTAACGATTTGTTCGCATTTTGCTCAAAATAAAATAAATGCTTGAAATGTTTTATTTGAAAACGCTGCAGGTAAACACAACATAGGCTTGTTACAGAATCTCGAGTATAAAATGAACAAAATTATATTCATTATAAACGTACATCTCATCATAATTACATACTATTAACAGTATATCGTGTCATATGTTTCCCCCTATTGTTTATCTATCAAAAATGATCGAAATGTAAATTATTTTTAATACAATGCACCGTATGATGTCGGAAGATAAGAGACATGTTTTGGTTTTTTTAAATTGTAATCTATCGCGATAATCTTACATTACTCGATTACTTTTCATGAAGTGAGCCATGAAAGACAGCAGATTATACACTTGTTTCTAAAGAATTATGTTGCAAATTCAGTGCTTTTCTAGCTGTGGGCTAAGTTACACTATTATCAGCGACCTTTAATACAAAGTTTTTGCTTAATTAATTACATCACATTATGAATAACAGTCCTTTCTTCTAAGAAAGCTTAGAACAGAAATGTTCATCATTGTCGTTTTTTATGAGGTTTATTTTAGCGCAATGCTACACAACAGTCTATCCAGGTTTTGTCTACCACGGGGAATAAGTTAATTGTAACAGAAGGAATAAGACCTTTCTATATATAAATTTAAGATTTCATGTTTGGTTTTTAAAACTCAAAGCCATAAAAAAAGTTATCTGAGCGATTTTCTTAGCAAGAATCGAATCCAGGATTGTAGTGATGAAAAGCTGTAAATTTACCGATAACCCAACGGGAAACATAAATTTAAAAGTTTGGCGTGTTTGTTGTTGAGCAAAGCCACATTGGGCTTTCTGCTGCGTTTACAATATGGAAACTAGTCCAGGGCTTTAGTATTATTGGTCTCTTATCGGGAGATTAAATTCAGGGGTTTGTTTTTGCATTTAACATGTAATACAGCTCTCATTTGTAAGGAAATCTTAAGACGTAGCATTACAACACGGATGCATTAATTCTAGATGTTTGAAATTTTTACCGAAAGTTACAACGCAAGTTTGAAATATATAGGAAACCAAATATTTGTTTGATTTTTTTAAGTTTCGCGCAAAGCTATAAGAAGTCTCTTTGCGTTAGTCGTCCCTAGTTTAGCAGTGCAATGCTATAGGGAAGGCAGCTAGTCGTCACCACCCACCGACAAAACGTAGGGTGCTCTTTTATGAATAGTGGGACTGACTGTACTTTATAACACCCTAATGGCTGAAACGGCGAATATGTTTGGTGTGACTGGGATTGGAGTCGAGCGCCCTAACCACCTGGCTGTGCCAAGCCGGAAAACAAATGATTCAATACGTTTTAATTGTTTCAAAATTTTCTCGCCAAGCTTTATCAAGTGTTAGTCTTAAATTCGAATTAATAAATTAGAGAAAAACTACTAGCATCTAGTTAGTATCACCCATCGCCAACTCCTTGAGTAGTCATGTCTGGCCGAATATTGGAATTTCTTTATCACTCTAATAATGCATATACAGCATTAAATTAAGAAATACGTTTTTGCGGCAACGGGCCACGAACCACGAATCCTTGGCTTCACCACCCGATCACACAGCTACTAAACATTTTCGGTGTGAGTTTAATTTGAGGGTATATTTTTTGTAACGTTTTTTAAGTATGTAAACATGGTTGTGTTGAAGTTGATATAAATGAGCTCAAATAGATGTTTTTATCTTTTCTTTACTATAGAAACTGTTTTAGAGAAACATAAAAATCACTTAGGTAAATATATCTGTGTAGAAAAGCTGCCAACTGGTTTGTACACTAGCTGAACTTTGTATCTTTATGGTAATATAATTCTAGCAAACACAGTCTTATATATATATAGATATTAACGCAACCATGATACTGGAAATCTTATATATATAAGAGTCGTTTTAGCTAAAAATAACAGAATGTGAGATAAAAGAATAATTATTGCGTAAACTGTTGCAATTTCTCGTCATTCCTTGAACTTTTACAAAACAGTTTATTTTCTGTTTTAACAAAGCGCTTGTTCCCGATTGTTGATCGAATAGCCAGGAGACTAGAAGAACTAACCAGTGTGTTGAAGGAGACTAGAAAAACTAACCAGTGTGTCGAAGGAGACTAGAAAAACTAACCACTGTGTCGAAGGAGACTAGAAGAACTAACCAGTGTGTCGAAGTATAAATGTAACATAGCGGTAAGTGAATCCTACAAGATTCTTTTTGGAGTTCAGGATGAGAGAAACCGACACATTTTTGTAATTAAACTGAGAAACAAGTGATCAACAGTCGAGAATAAGGCTTCAATTTCTTAAATCTGTTGACGTGATTATGAAGATATGTTTAATTAATTTTTACGACAGCAGTAAGAGAACAACTACAGCAGGGTGATAATCTTAATATTATTTGAACTAGATCATCTAACCTAGTTTGAATTTAAACTGTATTTATAGCTATAGGTTAACGTGGTTTTATTTATTGCACCTTTTTCTATTTTGACTGCAGAATAACCCATAGTTATAACAATAATTTAATATTATTTTTATCCATTGCAACTTTCTCCGAGGCCAGGTAGTAAGGCCATTTGACTCGCAATCTGAGAGTCGCGGGTCGAATCCTCATCTTACGAAAATTCTTGCACTTTTAGTGGTGTAGGCGTTGACAGTCAATACCACTATTCGTTGGTAAAAGAGTTGTCCAAGAGTTGATGGTGGGTGGTGTTGACTAGCTGCCTTCCCTCTAGTCTTACACTGCTAAATTAAGGACGGCTAGCACAGATAACCTTCGTGTAGCTTTACGCAAAATTCAAACCAAACCTTTCTCTATTTTTGACGGTAAATTGACCCATATTTATAATAGTAATTTTATGTCGTATTTATACATTGCAGTTTTCTTTAGTTTGACTGTAAAGTCGGCCATTAGTTTATAAAATTATTTTATTTACTTGGATTATATTTGTGATTCATGAACATATGTTTTAAGTAAGAAGCTTATTAACTTACACATTTCAGTTTCGACAATACGCTGGTGGATTCGATTTCGTAAACTTTTTTTTAATATGTTACGATTTACTTGTTAACGCGTGAACTTTTTCTTATTGGAATGAAAGTCTCTGTTTAGGAATAATACTGCTGCTATCATTCGTGAAATGTGGCGTTTGTTCCAATATTAACTTTTTTTTTTCAATCATTTGCTAATTCTTCAGATCCAAATAAAAAATAAGAACAACGTTGAAAGAGAGTAAAGAGTTTTAAAAATGCGCTAATTAAACATTTTGACGCTTGATACCATTTTTCTTTTTAGCCAGAAGCTCGGTGAATGAATTTTCAGCCGTTGAGAAACATTTTCAAACTTAGCTATTTAGATTTTAAGTCTTTTATAAATAAATAATTACTATGCAGCCAGATGCTACATGTAAATAATGAAAAAGAAGTATGTCCAATAGAAGTAAAATTTAATATAATTTAGAACTTTTTTGGTAAAACTTTATTTATGAGTTTTAATATCCTCTATAAAATCGTATAACTGTGATGAGCTCTTAAATCTTTTTCACATTTGAACTTTGAACAATGCTAATAAGATTTACACACGAATGTAATTTTACAACGAGAAAGTTTTGCGAAACCGTCTGTTTATAATTTCTCTGGGTATCAAAGTGACGTGATCTTTGCGAAACATAACCACCTTTACGTTTAATCTTTTCCATTTTGGGCACGAAAGACTTATTCCATTATGCCCTACGGTTATTGATTCTGCGTCTGGACAAAAAAAACAACAATAACAAAAGCAAAAACAGATAAGCGGACCCAGTATCATCCTCCATACTATGGGGCAGTAAGAAAAAGATAAAATGTTTTATCGACAAAGAATACCGAATTTTACTTCGGTGTACAAAAAAAAATAGAATGAGTGAAACTAAAGTAATTATAGGGACGTCAAAACAGCAAAATTCTGCTTACACAAAGAGAAACTTCTCTGAAGTAAACACGTGGTTAGTATCATATCAAATAGTTTCAAACTAGAAACATACCGAAGAAACAGATACAAAATATATATTACTTGAGAAATACAAGCACCTAATTCCACTACTGTGGTCCTTAGGGTGCTCTGCCACAGTGACAAAAAGGTTTTAATTCACATGGCCGTTCATAATGGTTTACTGTGTTTATAACATTTGTAAAATGAAACATCTCGAACCGATTTCACTAGTTAAGTAATAAAAATATAGGGCTATAAAGTCGGAAATTCGTTACTAGTAACAGTGTCGTCAGATGGATTCCTCGCTGTATATAGAATGCAAATAGCCTATTTGGTTCCGATGCACTGAAAAAGACATAAATTGTTTGCATGCTGAAAAAAATCGTCATAGAAACAAATGCATTATTCGAACATAGCAGGATACAACCCCTTTCATATAAAACGTAAAAGAGGAGTTTTGGTCAATAAAAACAAAGAATGTTCAAAGATTAATTCGTATTTTTTGCTTCAACTGAAATAAACTTTTTATTGGACGATCGGAAGGCTCATAAGCTATTCTATTGTTTGTTGTAAGAATTTGATAAGTCCTTTAATTAACAATACTCCACAATTCAAGTTAATTTACATATAATATAATGGAAATATATATATTTTTAATGTTTTCTTTTCCTTATATTTATAATATGCAATGGAAACGCTTCTTGTTTTGTCGCAAAACGAGCTTCAATGTATGAACGACTATGTCATAGTTCGTAGTTGGTTATGGCAAATATTTATTTCTGTGAATGTTTTACTACAAAGACACTTTGTGATAAATTTTGAATCAAGAGCACATTCAGGGCATTCTCTGTCATGAAAGTAGAGGTAGTGTGATTCATTATGAAGGGAAATCTACAGCAAAATATGAAATAAAAAACAAAAATATGATTTACGTTATCATATTTTACGAAGACTTCAATCGTTATCACGTAATCAACTCTAATTGAATATATTAAGCATAATTTTTTTCGGACATTTGTACCAAGCTCCTTAGAGATTATCTGCGATACTTGACTCTAATTCTGAACTGAGAGATTAGACAAAATGCAGATAGTCAACAGCACCCACCGTTAACTCTTGGGCCACTCTGGTTTGACCGAGAATGGCACTTGACCACGGCCTCAAAGTGCAGAGATCGATATTTGTCTGGACAGTGACGAGTTTATTAGTTTATTGGAATTAAACAGAAAACTATACAAAAGGCTATTTGTGCTCTGCTCAACATGAATATCGAAACACAGTTTCTGACGGTGTGAGTTTGCAAACATGCTGCTCTATGGTATGAAAGTGACGAGACGTAAACGTTAGATCCACATTACTGCACTCCGCCATGCTAATGTTAGAACACGTTTGGTAAATTAACCTTAACAATATCCAAGAAAGTACTACATTATTATTTGACAAAGTTTAATGAAAATTTTTGTATAAATGAGAATGTTAAACTAAGGTATTGGCCCGGCATGGCCAGGTGAGTTAAGACGTGCGACTTGTAATCTGATGGTCGCGGATTCGCATCCTTGTCACACCAAACATGCTCACCTTTTCAGCCGTGGGGACGTTATAATGTTACGGACAATCCCATTATTCGTTGGTAAAAGAGTAACCCAAAAGTTGGTGGTGGGTGGAGATGACTAGCTGCCTTCTCTCCAGTTTTACACTGCCAAATTTTGGACGTCTAGCACGGATAGCTCTCGTGTACCTTTGCGCAAAATTCAAAAACAAACAAACAAAATAAACAATTAGTGTAAGCATTTTTGGTTCATTAAAACAGGTACAAGCATAAAATTCCTGCTGCATATTTAGAAGTTGAAACACTTGTAAAGAGTTGTGCTAACTTTACCGGCACTTATAAAAACGTCATATTAATCATCAGTATTTTTACAGAATGACCAGGAGTTATCAGTACTTATAAATATAGTCTAACGTTTATCAAATTTTTAAATAATGATGCAAATTCGTGAAAAGAAGAAAGCAGAAGCTGCAAATAAGTCTAAAGAATAATGTAGGAGTCATTAGTTTCTCCAACAAAATGAAGCAGGACTTGGCGCAGGAGGTACAAGTATTTCTAAAAAAAAATGCATGGCCTACTAATAGCCCAGGAACTGCAAATACGTGTAAAAATTGAGCAGGAACTACCAATATTTACAAAGAATGGCGCTGAAGCAACTAATATTAGTAAAAATTGATGCAGAAGGTACTAATAATTGTAAAGAGTGACGCAGGAGGAATTAATACTTGTAAGAAATGATGCAGAAGCTATAAAAACTTCTAAATATTGGTGAAGGAGGTACCAATAGTTGTAAAGAATAGTGTAGGATGTTATTTTGAATTAACTGCAAAGCTACACAATAGGCTATCTATGCCCTGCCCACCACGGGTATCGAAACCCGGTTTTTAGCGTTTTAAACCCGCAGACATACCGTTGAGCCACTAGGGGGCAATAGTGCAGGAACGACCAATATTTGTGAAGAATAGTGCAATAGGTACAAGTACTTCTAAGTAATGACTCGGGTTTTCATTGCTTGTATAGGATGCTGCAGGAGCTACCAATACTTGTAACGATTGTCTCAGGAATTGTCATCATCACGATAAGTTAATGCGATGAACTGTATGTTATGATGCTGCACGGTATTTTAAGAACGCAGCTGTTGCATTGTTGTTCAATTAACTCAGTTTCCTTTACAGTGGAAACTATATTGTTAACAGTGTAGTTGTGTTTGTAATAATCACATTATTTAATTTGCTGTGCTGGATTTGTCCGTAGTTTGCAGAACTGAACAACTGTGAAAACCAAATTTTAACAATTATATGTAAATGTATATATAAATGAAGCTCAATCCCCTCCTAGAGAACACTGTAGATAACTTATTGTTTACTTTTGGCTACAATAACGAAAGTAAATTATATATATGGTATTTTATTACTGTTAGCTTCGTGTGATATGTTGTCAACATAAATCTTTAAATTTAACTTTAGCTGAAATATTTGTAATCGTTGTAAATCATTTGAAAATAAAAATGAATGAACAAACACATATTTTATCCCAATAGCATATTAGTTAATTACCTAACAAATATTCCTTTCTTCGGAACGATACAAAAAGCACACAATCACAGCAATGAGTTAATAAATATGGTTGTCTAATTAATTATGCCAGAGTAAATACAAGCAAAATGACAAATAAAAACTCTTTGGAATTAGTTTAATTACTTTGGAAAGAATGAAGAACGACCACATTATTGCGTTAATTAAAAGTTATGTTAACTCTAATGAACCAAAGTATATTCTAAAATATAATTACTGGGAAATTTATAGGCATGACTTAAGCAGATACAGTTCTAATTTAACTGGTGAAAAGTTGTAAAAATATATTTCAGCTATCTCTTCTATACTAACACTTTTGGAATGGTTTACTCATTTAAGTAAAGTTTTCAGACATGAAGGTAAACAAAACAGTGTTGCGGTTCTGTGTGAACGAAAGAGAGCTTGTTAAAATACATTATTCAACATTATTAGAAGTTTCTACGCTACTAGGTCGAATACTTTGGACAATCAGAGTTTGGTTGTTTTGTCCAATTAAGGTACTCTACATTTTCAGCTGTTTTACTATATAGGAATAAAAGCTTTTTTTATATCACAAAATATTCGAGATTGTTTCTGAAGAAAGATTCAAGCTGTGTGCTTGATCTTCTGTGCCGTAAAACGTTTTTTGAAGCTTCTCTAAAAATTCAATAAAGAACAATGTAAGAATTGCCAAAGACACTCTGAACAAACGAATAAAACCTTTATGTTAAGAATACGTCAGAACTTTACATGAAGTACAATAATATAAATTAGGAAAAGAAGAATTGAAGAAATGTTCTACGGCCATATTATCCGTAACTTATTCTTAGTACAGGCTAAACAAAACAAATGATACAAATGTTGTCTGAAAGTTCATTTATCAAGAACTCGAGGTTAGATAGCTTTTTCTGAATTCGTATTTTTACTTGCACTCAATTTTAAATATTGTGATTTTTACAGACGAACTTCTAACTGATTTACTGAGCACTTTCTATTTTCATAGAGCTGTAGACCTGTATTTCTCTGTCTCATGACTTGTCAGCTCGCAAATACACATTTTATTCAGAGCGTAATGAACAGTATGAATTCTATTAAAGTATATGATATAAAGTAATCAAGCAGTTTAATTTATAATGTCATTCTGATAATGTTTTTATAAATGCGAAATATCATCTTCACAGATTAATCTAATCAATAATTGGCTTGATCATAACTGCACGTGAAATAAATCGTTGCTCGCATTAATTCACTGTAAGTTGATATTTGATCGATATAATGTCTGTTATTTAATAACCGTTTTTATTTTTAAACGTGTAACGTTGAATGTTTTGGCTTTTGCTGCATCATGTTTTATAGCTATAAGAAAATTGTTATAACTTGAATAATGATCAAGACTAAAATATACAAATCTAAATGACTATAGTGACAACTAAATGTTAAATGTTAAACAAAAAGAATTGTGTAAATATTGTATTGTGACACGTATTCACGTATTGTAATTAGCATTCAAAAATAGCTATTTAGCATAGCACTATGCTTGTTTGTTATGATTGTTTTTCTAATTTCGCGTAAAGCTGCTGAAGGGCTGTCTGTGCTAGCCGTCCCTAATTTTGCAGTGTAAGACGAAATGGAAGGCAGCTAGTCATTACCACCCACCGCCAACCGCTAACTTTTGGGCTACTGTTTTAACAACGAATAGTTGGATTGACCGAACGCTATAACGCTCCCACGGCTGAAGGGGCGAGCATGTTTGGTGCGATAGAGATTCGAACCCGCGACTCTCAGATTACGAGTAGAACGCCTTAACCACCTGGCCATGCCAGGCCGTAACAGGATGCTCACGTAGAATAAACTTCAAAGAAAAAATAAAGTATTTTTTATTTCTAAGCAATTTTTTATTTCCTTTGCTCCAAAATTTTTTGGATGTTAACATTCTGATTGATCACATAATCTCTCAAAAAATTAATTTTTTTTTTGGAAACATAAGGAGGTAGTGCTATTATATTTATTTTGCTGTTATGAATTTATCTGATTTTTGTTTGCTTGTACCACCTGAGGGATTCGCATTTATTTCTCTTTTAGAAAGTTCACGAAATTTATGAAAGCTTACATTGGCAGCAAAAGAAGAAAATGAGTTTTGCGTGAGTCAAAATAACAGTATATTTTCGCATTGAAAAAGGATATGTTGTTGTTTGTTGAATTTCGCACAAAGCTACACGAGGGCTGTCTGCACAAGCCATCCTAAATTTAGCAGTGCAAGACAAGAGGGAAAGTAGCTATTAATCACCACCCACCACCCACTTTTGGGCTACTCTTTTACCAACGAATAGTGAGATTGACCGTAACATTATAACGCCCACATGGATGTAATGGCGAGAATGTTTGGTGTAACAGAGAATCAAACCCGCGACCCTAAGATTACGAGTCGAGTGCCTTAACAACCTGGCCCTGCCAGTCCTGAAATGATATGTTGTTGCTGAAACGTTTACCATGTCTTTAATACGTATTGTACGTTGAAGAGATGAAGTGTTTTTTAGAGAAGACGCGTCGGGTTGAAACTAGAGTTTACAGACAATTTTATTTGTAATTCGTTTGGCGGAAATGATTTCTTATTTTGAAATGGTTCTCTGCTATCGTTATATTCTTATACATGTATATCTATATTCAAAGGTTGAACCAGCACTTGTTTAGTAAAGCATATTTTATTGTAATTATTTGAAATATATTCGTTTAGCTATACAGAGAAGCTTTTTACCAGGACACAAATAACACTTAGATCTGTGATTCAAAAATTGTTTCATTCGTTGGCTGTCTGAATCTTTTTTTTTGTGTTGAGAAAGAAATAGGACTCTAGGGACCATATAACGAGAAATTACTTTATCCAAACAAAATAAGCACATAAAACCCGTTATAACATTAACTTATTAACTTACACGTATTATTTCTACTTCTATGACCGAATTTTTAATGTCTGAAGTGACAGCTTTGTTCAGGAACTAAACGCTGTCTTTAAAATGTCATTGCAGATCACCTAAAAAGGAGTTCACGGACCACCAGTGGTACACAAAACAGTTTCAAAACCTCTGGCTTAAATAAAAGTATTTTCCGTTATGATTAACCAGATTTTTTTTTCTCTTGTTTTCACTTTCTTATTTTTGATTGTGATTATTTTACTAGTCTTTTAATTCAATATTTGTTTTCGTTTACTGCAGCATATGGCGCTGTGTTTAAGTTGGTTTAGGTTTCAGCTACATCCAGAGCTAAAGATTCGTTTTGAATTTCGCGCAAAGCTACACGAGAGCTATCTGCGCTAGCCGTCCCAAATTTAGTAATGTAAGACTAAAGGAAAGGCAGCTAGTCATCACCACCCACCGCTAACTCTCGGGCTACTCTCTTACCAACGAATAGAGGGATTGATCGTAACGTTATAACGCCCTCATGGCCGAAAGAGCGAGCATGTTTGGTGTGACAAGAATTCGAACTCGCGGCCCTCAAATTACGAGTCGATTGCCTTTACCACCTGGCCATACCGAACCAATTGCTAAAGAAATATCGTATTCAGAAATAAGTAAATATGAAAAATCAGTTAAAAGCGTGAATTATGAACCTTCATTTTAGTGGCCTTTTTGTGAGTGAATACATTTCATACATGTTCAGTTTCTTCGTGGATACACCAGATTATACGTAGAGAACAAAGTAATGGAAGAAATGTCAGGTTGGAGAGAGCGAGAGGAGGTTTTGAATAGTCTTGCTTTTGATCGATGTATCATTTGCATGGTTCGTTTCAAAGGTGATGGAATAACCATGCACCAGCTGCCTCAAATTATCACATAAGAGAGGAGCATTTTTCATGCTGTCTTTTATTTTTAGCATTTCTGAACAACCTCTAAAGGTTATTGCAAAATTATAAGTATTACAGATACTAGCGGGAACCATTAATGGAATTTGTAGGCTGAATGAAGTTGGGAATGAATGAAATATTTTATCACGACCACTGTGCACTGTAGTTGTGACTTCTTACAGAATTTTATATTATCTTACATAGGTGATAAGTACAAGTTTTGTTTTATAAAATTTCGCACAGAGTTACTCAAGGACTATCAAACTGCGAAGTGACAGACTAGTGATGAGAAAGATACACAATACCATCAACTTCCAACTAGTGCTCGCCGTCCTCAATTTTGCAATGTAAGACGAGAGGGAAGGCAACTATTTATCATCACTCACCGTCAACTCTTGGGCTACTCTTTTACCAACAAATAGCGGTATTGACCCTGACTTTATAATGCCCCCACTGGTGAGAGGACGGGCACGTTTGCCCATTAGTTAGGAAAACGACATAAATATTTCTCTTACCGTAGCGGGCTCAAACCAAGGAACTTCTGATTCAGAGACAGTTAAATGGACCGTATTTGGCTCGGTATGTACAAACAAACCAGATAACGTCTAATCGTTATTCACTTTTATAAACATATTTTGATCACATACTTATAACGGAACGTAAAAAGAAAAACAGAGTTAAGTATCGTGTATTGTTTACTTAAAGTAAAACTACTGTACTGTACAATTAATTCTATTTTATTATATAAATATATTTTATATAATTTAAAGTAAGAAACAAATTGCTATAACATCTTCTAAAATATATTAATTATTGCATTAAACTTATCTAAACAATATGAGCTACTGAGCTCCAAATGGAGTTATGCTTTCACTTTGTAAACGACATAACAAGTTAAAATAGCAATAAAACACCGAAAACCTCAAAGAAAACGTAGGAACTACACCTGCTTCGGATAATTTATCTATAAAAATTAGGTAGTCATAAGTTGCGTAAAAATTTTAGTTAGACTTTTTAAATATAAAATCAAGTACAAATTTGTTATGCTCTATCTTTGTAATTTTTTATTTTAAATACGGTGATTTACTTGACCACCCCCAGCGGCGCAGCGGTATGTCTCTAGATTCACCCACTAATAATCGCGTTTCGATACCCGTGATGAGCAGAGCACTGATAACCCATCGTGTAGCTTTGTGCTTGATACCAAACATACATACTTCTGTTTTGCTTCTTCTGAAGTCCTATGCTTAAGGCGTGCGACTCGTAATCTGAGGGTCGAGGGCTCGCATCCGCGTCGCGCCAAACATGCTCGCCCTCCAAGCCGTGGGGGCGTTATAATGTTACGATCAATCCTACTATTCGTTGGTAAAAGAGTAGCCCAAGAGTTGGCGGTGGTTGGTGATGACCTGCTACCTTCCCTCTAGTCTTACAATACTAAATTAGGGACGGCTAGCACAGATAACTCTCGAGTAGCTTTGTGCGAAATTCCAAAACAAACGAACAAACATATGCTTAAGTATAATTTTGCTTGAAACGTATTTCTAACTGATGCTCAAAATTTTAAATTAGTACAATTTGATATAAGTTAAACATTTTCGTTGTTAAGTTTCAAGGTGTACTTGATTTAAAATCAACGTTAGCTCATGCCGATGGTATGTTTCAACTATTCGAAGAAAAGTGTTTGAAACTTACTACTTTCAAGATTTAAGTTTGATTACAGTATTTTTTTTCAAGAAATGAATGAAACTCATTGCGTAAAAAATAGAGAAAGAAATTTTATTTCTACAAATGAATAACATGTAGTTTCTTACAAACAAAGAAGCGCTCATCTCGTAAATGGAAGAAATAGGGTGTGTTTTTTAATTGAAAAAAAAATTCTAATGTTTTCAAAACAAAAGAAGAGAAAGCCTTTCCATCCGTTCATATAACAATAAAACATTGTTTTCTCTAAGATATATTAAAAGTATTTGTCGGTCTATTTTTAAAGTGCAGTAGACACTCTTACTGCAGAAACAAAAGAATAAAGCAGTTGTTATTTAGTTAAACTGTATTTCTCTACGAATATAATAGATTCTTAAACAGTCGATGTACAAGATTTGCATCAGACTTTTACACAGGGAAGTATTCTTGTCCAAAAAAACTTTTAACCAGCTCTGACTAGATTTCAAAGGGGTTCTTGCTGTGTTCCCAGTGAACTATAAAATCTACTGGCGAGCAGAGGCCGTGGATAATTGATTTTTCTCTGCGTGATATCATACATCTTTGGGAATCCGGAATATTTTTTCTAAATGTGGGCAGTTTCCCTTTTCCGATTGATTTGTAGACTTTAAATTTTGTTTATTTTTGCCTTTGCATGTAAATGACAAGTATAACGTATTTAACACATAAAGTGTCTTATTTTATTTCATACAGTTGTTATTTTGAAGTTTCTCTTCCACTTGAATCTTCAGTTGAACAAAAATAGATTCACTTGATTAAAATTTACTTTTAATATAAATATACTATTAATTTAATATTATTAGTTTTGCTGAAATTATTTAATTGGGAATTCACAGTGCAAACGCAAATAAAATCCAATTTTTTATGATAATAAGCTATCTTATTTTTAGTGATATCAAAGCCTGAAACAGGTCATTGGTGGTCTTTTCTTTATGAAACTTTCAAATTGTGAGCATTCCAAACTGATTTAAAAAATCATCTTACGCTTCAAATGTTTTAGCGGTTCAACGTACAATTACTGTACTTTATTTTGTTCTTTTATTTCTGAAAAAAAATGTGTTCAAATTTGAACAACTTATCCATTAATTATGTGTATTTTTATCAGTACATATATCAAAAGACTTGTTAGCATTATTTACATAAGTGACAAATAACGCACTGAAAAGTATCAATTTAAACATTATACGATAATTAAGAATTTTGAGGTATGATTTGTAGTTTGATTATGAGAATGAATTTAAGATACGAATGCGGTATGACGCTACAAACCTTTCAACAATATTATTAGTTATTCTGCCTTATTGTGAGAAGTTTTGGAATAACATATATTTTAATACCTTGTTTGAATCTAAAAAATAACAACATATCTGTACGTTTTACAGTAGATCTGAATAACAGATGTAATTTGAAATAATATTTTCAGTGATGAATTCCTAATTTCTTAATACAATTCACAGGAGCACTATTTCTTATTTACATTTTTATTTGTAAGTTTAAAGCCTAAAATGTTATTTTAGTCGATGGGTACGGGTTGATACTATGGTAGAGATTTAAATTTCGGAATTGGCGACTTCTTATACGTGCGATACTGTTGTTAAACGATTAGTGTTAATGGAGCTTGTTGCTATCTGTCTGCTTCCATCTCAGTTGGATGTTCAAAATTACGGTCAATAGCATATAGCCTAAGTAATTTTGCCATGAAATAGATACAGATAGAAAGTTCTTTAGAATATAAAAACTTAATGAAAAACGAACAAACAAATAAAAAAGGAAATAGCATGATATACGTGAATCTCCTGGTTTTCGAACTGAGGATTTCTGTTGCTATAGCAGTCAGTTCTCCATATTTAATTCTCAGCAAGAAACTCGTGGCTTTCATTTGAGAAAAACTGCATTTAAAAAATAATAATCAGCTATTACATACTTACAACATCAGATGAGTTCAGGTATTTTACATTTTTGAGAAACTTGTTACCGGCAGGTTCGAATTTGTATTTTAAATAAGAGAATATAAATTAATTACGTATATTTCCTGCCTACCGTAAAAGGTTAGATTCTAAACCAGAAATAAAGTTTTGTTTGGCTGTTTATTGCAAGCCCAAAGCTACATAGTGGGCTATCTGTGCTGTGCCCACCACGGATGTCGAAATTTTAACTCGTTTGATCATTTGTATTTGTGACTTATTTGTACAGCACTGGGTGTGTTGTACTACATAAGCGAAACTAAAATGGTAAAATATACTATAAAAATAATGTAAGCAAAGTGTCACTCATATTAGACGTTTCAAGTAAAAAATACATTGAAAAAATTGGTTAAATATCATTCTGACAGAAAATTAAGAGGCTGAAATGATAACCGTTAGGCCTGGCATGGCCTAGAGCGTTAAGGCGTGCGCTTCGTAATCTGAGGGCCGAGGGTTCGCGCCCGAGTCTCGCCAAACATGCTCACCCTCCCAGCCGTGGGGGCGTTATAACGTTACGGTCAATCCCACTTTTCGTTGGTAAAAGAGTAGCCCAAGAGTTGGCGGTGGGTGGTGATGACTAGCTACCTACCCTCTAGTCTTACACTGCTAAATTAGGGACGGCTAGAGCAGATAATCCTCGAGTAGCTCTGCGCGAAATTGAAAAATAAATAAACAACATTGATAATCATTAATTATTTGTAAAATTAACGTAAAATCAGTTTTTGAATTATATCAGTTATTCTTTGATCCTATGATTTTGTAAACACTTTTATCTTTGTTTAAAAACAAAATGCTACTATACACAGGGAAAGTTTAAAAGTTTATACGAAAAATATAATGTTTTGCTAAACGTTAAAACAAATACGAAATAAATAAACATAATGATAAACATCGCACATGCATTTGTTTGCTTTGAATTTCGCACAAAACTGCACCAGGGCTATCTGCGCTAGTAGTCCCTAATTTAGCAGTGTAAGACGAGAGAAAAGGCAGCTAGTTATTACTAACCACCGATAAATCTTGGGCTACTCTTTCACCAACGAATAGTGGGATTGATCATCACATTGTAACGCCTCCACGGTTGAAAGAGTGAGCATGTTTGGTGTGACAAGGATTTGAACTTCCGACTATCAGATTACGAGTCGAGTGCCTTAACCGCCTGGTCAAGCCTGTCCCACACGTTTTATAATATATTTTTCAAAAGTATTAAGCATAGTTAAAAACTATAATGTCAGGAAAATCGAAAAAAGTTTTCATTCATTATTTTTGTGCAAGATAATACTCTTTAAACTGGAACCTGGAAATAAGCAATAGGGACTCTTTTGAAAGAAAAAATAAATGATTTTCAAGTACATCTAATCAGTCCTGTATATTTTAATATACATGTCACAGGACTAGTTTTTTCAAGAATAGACGCAAATATAAAATAGTTTATTTTACGTGAAGTACGAAAAGATGACCAGTGACCTTTTACTGACATGTTTAGAAACAAAATCATCAAATCCCTTGCTTGTAAAAGTACCAGAGATGGGGAAAATTCATTGATTTGCTGTAAATAGAGGTGGTAGTTTTTATTAGAAGATATAAAAATGGAGTTTTAAAATACAAGTATGGTTTGATGGAAATTTACATTCTGAATATAAATTACAGTTAGCATGAATAAAGGAATAATTCCAAACATTATTAATAATTACGAAGGAATAACTATTTGTAGTGTAATAAGCCTTTATTTGTATTGCGTGTGTTTTTCTTACAGTAAAGCTACATCAGGATATCTACTAAGCACACCGAGGGGAGTCAATCCCCTGATTTTAGCGTTGTAAATCCGTAGACTTACCGCTGTACTAGTGGGGGGCTATTTGTATTTTTGAGTTCTCTTCATGTTCTACCTTGCAGGTTAATTATGTGAGTCAATGAGAAACTCATTGGTTTCTTTGAGAATTTCTGATAATCACCCAAAGCTATCTTTAATTTTAAAACGTAGAGTAGAGACAAAGTAACTAGCGAACAGTATCCAATGTCAAACGTTGGATTAATCGAATAATATGAGTTTATTGCTTTTCTTATAATGTTCTCTGGACCCCAGAGTGCGGAGCGCGAATTTACAGTTACGGAGTACGAACCTTGAAACCGCGGATTCGTCATCCCGTACCCTAACCACTGGGCTACATAATTCCTAGTTTCCTATTTTGATGTAAATTTCTATGTAAATTTCATATCTTGCTGTAATAAGATTTTTTTTGTCTTTTCGTATATGCTTTATTAGTATAGAGTAAACCTGTCACAAGCAGTTGAAGGAAATTTGTTATAGTTTTATTAGAAATTGAAGAGTCGAAAAAAATCGATTTATGATGTAGCTTTCGGAAATATTTCAATAGTTTGATAACTTTTTTATGCAAAAAAATTTTGAAAGTTAGAACATTTTTATATTACCTTCTGATTGGTAATAAAATGGCAGTTAATACAGAACAAAAAAAAGTAGCAACATTAAATTGCATCATGGGTAAAACGAAATTCTGGAAATATGCTAGGTTTTGGTTTGTATTTCGCGCAAAACTACACGAGAGCTATTTCCGCTAGCCGTCCCTAATTTAGCAGTGTAAGACTAGAGGGAAGGCAGCTAGTTATCACCACCCACCGTCAAGTCTTGGGCTACTCTTTTACCAACGAAAAGTGAGATTGACCGAAAGTTCATTAATATTCCAAAGCCTGAAAGGATGAGCATCTTTGGTGTGACAGGGATTCGAGCCCGTAACCCACGGACTACGAGTCGGGTGCCTTAACAACCTGGCCAGGACAAGCCGTGTGCTAGGTTAATGATTTTAAATTCATACAATGTAACATGGTCTTCTTTTCTCTTTATTTTACATTAATTTTAGTACGAAATTGATTTTTACTTGAATGAAAATAGTAACTATTTCTAATATATATTATAGAAGTTAAGACTGTAAATTTTTATGGTATATTGAAACGAAAACTTTACTAATAAACAGTTCAATGACACAGTTCAATCTTGCAAATATAAAAAATATAGAATTATCGAATACTTTTTCTTCTAATTAAGCAAAATCACTATTATACAGCACTGCAATAAACTATTACTGATTTAACATTACAAAGTACTCTTTATGCTGCTATAATGCATAACTAAAGCGAACCGGCATGGCCAAGCGTGTTAACGCGTCGGGCCAAACATGCTCGCCCTATCAGCCGTGGAGACGTTATAAATGACGGTCAATTCCACTATTCGTTGGTAAAAGAGTAACCCAAGACTTGGCGGTGGGTAGTGATGACTAGCTGCCTTCCTTCTAGTCTTACACTGTTAAATTAGGGACAGCTAGCACAGATAGCCCTAGAGTAGCTTTGTACGAAATTCAAAAACAAAACAAACAGCACAACTAAAAAACTTTTCTGATCGAATTCAAATTTTGAAATATCAAAATAGTCCCGTAAGAACAAACGGACTTTCTAAATAAAAACTGTTTCATAGCGTAAAACTTCAGAGTAAATATATTGTTCATTAATTTTAGAAATAATAAAAAAATATGTGAGTAATATACTTATAAAGAATCTTAATAAAGGAATAAACTTTAGTAAACCCTAACATGATGACTGTAGATCGAATATTAGTTCTGTTAATTTGCCAAAGAAATTTTCATCATTGATTTAGAACAACAAGAAGTCTTTATTTCACAAAGTAATTGAACTCATCTTTTTTTTTCAAACGGCCGTAGCATCTTCTTTTATATGATGTAGCGAGGACATGCAGGTTATATTGTTCGTTAAAGAGGTAAATTATAAAGGAACGTGATTGGAGACTTTTGACATTAATTTATTATTTAGTGCATCGTTTATAGCATAATTAACTTTTTTCTTTGTGATGCAACCTATACCCAAAAACTTAATTTAATTAATTTTTGAAGAGTAAAGACAAATTACATATCAATTTATTTTCGTATCTCTAATGTTCAAGATTATGACATTCCCAATAACTGAAGTGATTTGCTCCACATTCTTTGAGCATGTAATGAAAAATCTCCATCTTCTTAACATGTTTGCACTCGTTGTCAATATTCCTGCATATTAACTTTAAAAAAATACTCGACGTAACTTTCATTCACAAACAAAAAAACCTAACAAACGTGGAATTTACATCATTTTAAGAATCTTTTTTCTGATGAAACCAAAAAGTGACAAAAAGTGAATGATCAAGCATTGTTTTCTTCAAGTTTTTATACTCCTCGCAACGGAATTTTAGGTACTTAGTATAAGAAATTTTTAGTTGGTTGACGAGAATATGTTATGGATAATTTTTTTAGCCATTTCCAAGTGTTAGAACAATGTCTCTATCTACACGTTTGTATATACACATTTCTCTTAAAATATGTACGATGGTATTTACTTAAATATTTATAGACATACTTGTAATTCAAATTCTAAGCTGTTAACCTGACCTTTCCATATTTGTAACTCGCGTATAGCCCGTCAAATATGAAGGGGTAAGTACTACCCCAACCCCATAGTATAACCTAACTTTATATTTTATAGCTAAATGAAATAAATCGATTTGTGAAATCAAGTTTGACCAACAAAGAGGCAAAAAAGTGCAGTGAAGATAGTCAAACATTAATAAATTTCTTTCTAAGTCTATTATAATTAAGATCATTCATGAAATTGTGTGGAGTTTTACATAGAGTATTTATTAGTAAAATTAGTTAGATTAACAACTTCTAATTTATAGGAAAGTCAGTGCTTTTTGATAACACGTCGTTCCAACAATGAGTTTTATGTTATGTTGCATAAAAACAAATCTATAATCTAATGTTGTTGGTCGATGTACTGAAAACATAAAATGAAATATAAAGGCAAGAAAACTGGAACAATATTTGCTGATTTCTTAATTTAGAGTCTCAGTTCATTAAAGGCGTTTGTTTTAATTAAAACTTTGGTGATGTAGCAGAAAATAACTTAATTCATAAACGATTTAAGTTTGAAATTGAATCAATATTTTTATTTTCGTGATACGTTTTATGCACTCGGCTCAAGATTAGTTGATCCCACACTACGTCTTTTCTTTAGCCTTATTATACCAACACTCACTACACTTATAAAGTTTCACGGCCTCATTGGATTCTCGTCACTAAACTCTCAATTGACAGACAATGATCCAATTATTTTATTTTGATAAACGCATTTTGGCTTTTATAACGCATCTTACTTCGAGAAAGCGTGACGAAAACTAGGTTTTATGCAGGCTAGATTAAGTTGTATATCTTACATTAAGACTTTTGATAAAGATAACCAAGTTATATTACCTGACGAAATTTTAAGGAAAAAGTTTCTTGGGGCTAACACATTTTAATGGTAGTAAAATATTTCAATTTAAATTGAGCACTACAAAAATATTTGCATGCCGAAAGTATTATAGTTTCCATTTCATGATTATAATTCGCCTTTTGTCAATTCAACTCATATGTTTTTTAGAAAAAAAACAAAACAATGGCTGGCTGAGAGGTTTGAAAGCTTAGAGAATACACGTATAACAATAAACTTCCTTTATTTAATTAAAACTTGCCTTATTACTCAATTTTTCTTCGCGCTTTTTTGAGAAATTCCTATTCAGGAGACTATCTAAACAGTAAAAGAACCAGAAATGTTGTAATTGAATATAAACGCAATTACAGCTTGTAAGATAAAAGAGAGATCATTTAATGTATAGAATTTGATATTTCAATTGGGATGACTGGGTGCATTAAGCGAATATAACCTTTCTGAAAAAAGAATTTTTTTTAGGTCACGCGGTACAGTTGGATACACTACACGATTATAATATGACACAGAAAGACCATTTCACAGTTCAACTAGTGCAACTACTTTATTATAAGTTTTAGGCCGTTTGTAGAAGATCATCTGGTATAGTTGGATACATTACATGATTGTAGGTTGTTGGAGAAAGGCAGTTTTGTAGATCTAATGATACAGTTGGATATACCATGTGTTTACTAATTATATTTGAGAAAGACCGTTTTTCAGATCAAGCTATCCGTCGGATTGCATGAACATGTCGTTTGTTGCATGACATAAAATGTTACTAAATTACTGTTGTTTGACAAAAGTTCTTTATCAGATCGGCTGTTGTGGCTGACTACACAGGAAGATCATTAGTTATTGATAAAGACAGTTCATCAGATAAAATGATTTGACTGGATACACTAAATGATCATTATAAGGTGCTGAAATTATACATAAAGTAAGAACGTAGCATTATGCATAGTATGCTAAAAGTTAACACGACCACTCTACGAACAGTAGATCTGCCGACATAACAAGAGTTAAGGGTGGATATATGTCAATAGAAATAATGCCAGATAAACTGACAATTTAAAAAGATAATTAAATGTATAAGTAAGAAGTTTCACTGAATTGAACAAAAAATACAGTAAAGTTTTGTCCTTCTTCTTGTATACTTTCACTAAACGTTAATTTGTTCTGAGTAAAAACTCTTTAAGAGACAAGGAATGAAATTTATTTTTGAGAAAGTTCTAGTTTAACAGTGCAGTATACAGTATTTTATCTCTTTATTGCAAAACCGATATCCGATCTCTCGTCTTGATGAAAGGATATACTATTATTTTCCAGTAAATGGTTTTCACGAGGGTATTTTTGTGCTCAACTGCCTGTTGGCAAAATAATTTTGGTTTAACGGGATCGTCAACAATTTAAAGTGATGATACTGATAAATAGCAGTTTCCTGTTTTCAATTTTTTTTGCAGTATTGAGTTTAATTTGGTTCTTTGAGCTTAGATTTTAAGAACTAAGCCTTAAAGAATGGATCAATAGATTTTATCTTTTATATTTTATATAAACCAGAACTAAATCGACTATTCTTTAAAAAAGATAATATATGGTAATTATAAGTGAAGGACTTAAATTTATTTGTTCATAATTTATGATTACTACAGTGTCTCATTCAATCTCCTTCTTTGTCGCCTCCCGCTAGTACAGCGGTTTGTCTCCGGACTTACAACGCTAAAATCAGGGGTTCGATTCCCCTCGGTGGGCTGAGCAGATAGCCCTTTGTGGCTTTGCTATACCAAAAACACACCTTCTTTGTCTTTCAGAGGGAGAGCGGTAAGTCTTTATATATTACATGCTAAAGTCAGCAGTTCGATTCCCGTAGGTGAACACATGATGTGGCTTTGATGTGAAAAAATACACACTTATTTTTTTTGTATGTTGTGTGTAAATAATTTCTCAAAAGCTTACTAAAGACCTACCAAAATCCACTGCAAATGTTTTCATGATCACTTCATTTAAACTGAAATAGTTTTTCACGAAACTTTCATTAGTTAGAACTAATGAAAGAGTAGCTCAAGAGTTGGTTTTGAGTTGTGATGACCAGCTGCTTTCCCTCTAGTCTTACACCTCTAGATTAGGGATGGCTACTGCAAGATAGCCATCGTGAAGCTTGTGCGAAATTCAAAAGAAATAAACAAACATTTGCATTCTCTCTTTCGTATTGTTTCTTGTCCTGTATACTTGTTTTGCCATTTTATTTGAACTTCTACTGTCAAAATTTAAAAAAATACTGAATTTATCTTCAAAATTTTTTATTCCTAAATATTTGACTAGAGAAAGAGCAATTCTTCTACAGTTATCAAACACTTAAGTTTTTATAAATAACACTAGAACACTGCGATATGTCAATATCAGCACAAAACTGGAAACTTGCATATTTATTGTTCAATAAGTTTTCTGATTTGGTAATAAAATATTCAGTTTTTTCATCATAATTATGCTGAACACCAGCTTGGATGCAGAAAATGTGGGTTCATTTTTAAGATTTCGTGTAGGAATTACCAAATCTATCACATTTCTTGATGGTTTTTATCAATAAATCAAGCTATATTGGACAGTTTTATCCGGATATTGATAAAACAGAGTTGGTAAAGAGATGAGCAACGCCTAGAAGGTAATTCCAATGGTGTGTCTCTGTACTCTGTGTACCAAAATCAGTAACGTTAAAAATCAATAATGAGCTTTGAAAATGAAAGTAAGATTTTCTGAAAGCTGGACTTACATCGATCATTCTGTCTTTTCTCATTTTTATTGAAGTTTTATTTCATTTTAACTCATGTATTTCGAGTTATAACGTATTCTTGTCTCGTGTTGTATTCTTTTGGCTAGGTGTTGCTTTTCAATCTCATCCAAAGGCTGTTGCAACACACCACTGTCAATATAGAGTGAGTGGAAGTTTTTATGTTTCTTATGCAGATTGCACGCTCGCCTACTGCAGATCGACTTTCCTTCTGAGTTTCAAAGATGATCTTGAGTTTTAGAAAGGTATTGTAAAATCAAATTTTGTTATTGCTTGTTTTATGTCCTGTCTCTAAATTATAAGCAGCCAATTCTCGTAAGTTACATGAATACGAGATAGCCAATAGAATTCTACATGAATAAAACAATTACAGCTGTATGTTTATAAATATACAAAGGATTTTCTTCTACATCAATTTTAAATATTCTGGCTGTGAAACTATATCTAATAGTAATGTAACTAATATTACTTTTTATAAAGCAAGTTACCATTCAAGTGATGAGTATTTCTTATTGAATATACTGTTCCTATGTTTTTATTCATAGCGTTTTGTTTGTTTCTTTGAATTTCGCGCAAAACTACGCGAAGGCGATCTGAACCAGTCGTCTTTAATTTAGCGGTGCAAGACTAGAGGAAAGGCAGCTTGTTATCGCTACCCACTGCCAACTCTTAGGCTACTCTTTTAACAACGAATAGTGGGATTGACCGTCACATTATAACGACCCCATAGCTGAAAGGGGAGCATGTTTGGCGAGATGGGGATTCGAACCCGCGACCCTTGGCTTATGAGTCGAACACCTTAATCCACCTGGCCATGCCGTTCTATAGGAAACAACCAATTGCTTTATTTATACGGAAGTGTTCAACAAAGAATTTCACAATAGGTGGTCCCCGCTAGTGCAGCGGTAATTATACGGATTTAGAATGCTAAATTCAGGGGTTCGATTTCCCACGGTTGGCTCAACAGGTAGTTCGATGTGGCTTTGCTATAAGAACACACACATACATACAATAGACGACAAAAATAAGTGCATATCATACATGTTACTGATTATCTTCTCAGTATACTACAGGCACTAATAATAAAGTCACATTAAGTATCAGAACAATTAAATATAGCTACAGACAGAACGGAACGTTTCGGTTATATAACGGGTTCGTTGACTCAAAATCATCTGAACAGCTGTGAAGAATCATCATGATGACTTGCAGGATTGCCCTTCACAAAACAGTCCTGAAAAACTAACTTGTAAAACGTACTTAAATCTATATTACTAAACATAGTATTCGTGTTGGAGATAAATATGTTTGTTGAAAAATCACTAAATTTACTTTGCTAGACAAGCAACAAAATTCTTGATTAATTCTGCATAACGTGCGAGCCACGTGTCTGAATTTCAAATCGAAGGAGCGCGAGACCAAATTAGCCAGTAAAATTTGTGAGGTTTAAAGAAATAGCGTAGTAGCGAAAAGAGTGTATGATATGTAAAGCAAGCATTTTATATAAATATTGCGCTGCTCTGCTTGCCTTAAACAATGCGCAATAGAAGGTGTTAACACAAAGAGAAATCGTTAAGGGTGACTCGCATGTTCCGTTTAATATCTATTTATTTTATACAGCAAGAAAAGGTCACGAGCAATGCAAACAAAACAGTATTATCATAACAAAATCCTCTCCAGCTTATGTAATTAAACTTTTCAGGGTTTTACAATAATTAATTTGACAACATTTATTCATTACCATATAAATGTTTTAATTACAAACTAACAATACACTTATGCGGTAACTTACGAGACTTTGTAGTGTGAACTATTCTTTAGAATTCAAATGGTGAACATGTTTCTAAGATTTATACAATCAGCGTCAGTCATCAGTAATGCGTATATTACATAATACATAAGGTTTTTTTTTGTTTATTTTGAATTTTACACAAAGCTACAGAGGGTTATCTGCGATAACCGTCCCTAATTTAGCAGCATAAAACAAGAGGGAAGGCAGCTATTCATCACAACCCATCCCCAACTATTCTTTTATCAACGAATAGTGGGATTAATCGCGACATTATTACGCCCCCACAGCTGAAAGGGCGAGCATGTTTGGTATTATGAGGATTCGAACCCGCAACTCTTGGATTACGAGTCGAGTGCCTTAGCCACCTAGCCATGCCGGGGTTCTCTATAAGGAGAAAAGTAAAAACAAGCTACCTTTCTTAATACTTCTTATCGCATGTGCGCTTAATACTGAGCAGTATTTAAAGCTACTTTGTTTATCTACTCATGATATCTAATCACAAAGAACTTTTATTACACTGCCTCTTTTATCAAACTTTCTTTGCTGTATCACTTACATTTCTTTCTTTATAAGGCTTACATTTTTCATGTTATTCTTACAAAAGCCAAGATTTTATCTAATACACGAAATTAAGGTTGGATCCTCTCAGTTGTTTGTATGACAAAGCTGAGACTACTTTATCAGTAGTATCAGGTCATCCTATAAGTAATGTCCGAAAACTTAATGCAGAAAGTGCATCATCATTTATGTCTTTGTAGAAGATTTTAATGACTAAAATATGTAGTATGACGTATGTAAAAATGTTCAGACAAATAAAAGAAGCTGACCAAACTACATTTTGTCAGATCATTAATCAAATAAACCCTTATAAAGATGGATGTGCCTGAGAAGCACATTAGGCATATAATGTTTTATGAGTTTTAAAAATGACAACAGAGCAGCAGAAAGTACATGAAACATTCAAGGTGTTTATGGTGCAAAGTCTCTCAATGAAAGAATATGTCGAAGGTGGTTTCAGAAATTTAGATCAGGTGACTACAGCTTAAATGATGCGCTGTGTACAGGTTGTCCTGTTGAGTTTAATGATAACTTGTTGCTGACTGCACTTGTTGAAGATTGTGCAGTATCAGTTGAAAAACTAGCACAGAAGCGTAATTAAACCCATTCAACAGTTTACTCTCATCTGCAACAGCTTGAAAAAGTGTCAAAAATTGGAAAATGAGTTTCCTCGTGATTTTAAATAAGCCAACCTTAGAACAAGAGTGAACATTTGCACTTATCTGCACTCTCGTAAACGTAACTCACTTTTTTGGACAGGTTAGTGACTGGAGATGAAAAAGATATATTATAAAAATGTTAAGCGCTACAGACAATGACTCAGTGCAGGTAAACTGGCCAAAGCGCAACCCAAAATGAATCTACAGCCTACAAAAGTCTTGTAAAGCGTTTGGTGGGATATTATTGGTGTGATCCACTTTGAGTTGTTACGACTCAATGTGACGATTACATTAGACTTCTATTGTCAATAGTTAGAGCACTTGAATGTTGCACTGAAAGAAAGGAGGCCTGTTTTTATCAGTCGTAAAGATGTTGAGTTACACCAGGATAATGCACGGCCACATACAACAAGGATCACATCTGTAAAGATTGAAGAACCACACTGTAAAAAACTTCTACACACTTTTTATCCTCTCGGACTTGCCCCCATCTGATTATCGTTTATTCCGAAGTTTGCAGAACTATCTTGATAGAAAAGACACATTCTTTTTCCTTAAACCTCCAAAATTTTGTAGAAGTAGCATTCAGAAGCTTTAGAATCGTTGACAGAAAGTAATTAATAATAATGGAGCACACATAATTGATTAAATAGCATTAAAAGCGTTTGAAGTCCTTTTTCACCACCTAAAATCGGACATTACTTATTGGATGAGCTGATAGTTTAGTCGCTCCCTTCACACATACCACTTTAGTTTTCATTTTAAAACACACGAAACTGAAATTTTTTTCGATTGTTACGAAATCTACATTTCTATGAAGGACCTGCATAAAAATATTCAGATATATTTGCTAAAATAATATTCAAAGCTAATATATTCATAAAAGTATAAATCATGAATTACTGCAGAGTTTATTATCTTTTTATTCTAATAAACTTCCATGTACTACTTCCTAAAGTGTAAGTAAAATTTATTACATTACATTTTTGCAGTGGTTTGGGTTTTATATATCACAAGCTCCGGAATTAAGGTGAAGTGCTACTTGAGTGAAGTGAGAATAATGCTGTGAGTGTATGATAAATATCGTTATACTTAGGGGTGGTCTGATATTCCATTAACATTAAAAACGATAGGGAAAGCTGTGAACCAGGACGGAAAGTAGAGCAGGATGGACAGCTTGGATAATGGACAGTTGTAACTTGGTGGTCCATGGAAGAGACCAAGACTGTGGTGAAGTAATAAGTTCCTGAATTAATAAGTCAAGCATAATAAGCTGATTGACTGGAACAAGTTTCGAAACTTGAGATTAGTTTAACTGTTGGGTTTTACCTTGGTTGTGACTTTAAGTTGGGATAACTTTAATTGTAGTTTTAAATGACGCTAAATGTGAAAGTACCTTTTCAGGGTAGGGATAGCGTGATCAACAATTCAAGGCGATAATTTTGCTGTGAGAAGAAATAGGAATGTTCCGAGAATTCCTATTTTCACGGCCAGGGCGCAGAATTTAATATCCTGACCGTACTTGGCAACAGCTGAAAACGATATCAGTGTATATAGCAACTATACTGAAAAGAAATTTAAGAAAAAGGTGGAAAAGACTGGCTGAAATAATTTTGAAATAATGGAATATCGTAGTTGTAGAAAGCTGGTCCAGTATATTGGTGTAAGACCTGTGATCCAGTAGTTCCTGGATGTGAAGGAAGATTTTGTAACTATTGAAAGGATGAATGTAAAAAGTAACTTAAATACACAACTGCGATTAGCAATGTAATAGTGTTAAACACCTAAAGTGGCTTAGCCATAAGGTCTTTTAAGGTCAAATTAAACTAATTTCACTGAATATTTGTTTTTACGTTTTAGAAAAACAACTACTTTAATAAGAGATATTTAGGAATGGAATTTCAGAAATATATTTCGTCTGTGACAAACCATTGCCTAGAATATTTTTCTTTCAGTGCTATAACTAATCACCTTTGATTAAAAATGTGTAAAGGGTTAATTCAGAACATTTTGTGAAAGAAACAACTACAGTGGTGCGTGTTTGTACTCCAATAAATATTTCTTACTGCATGTAAAAATATTTTTAAATATACCTTAAGCTGTCCTGCGAACTGCTGTTGAACAAAAGTATCTTCCATGCAGCGATTTCTGAAAAGCAAATTAGAGGTGAAAAATCCCACTTTTATAAATCTCTGGTAAACCTCTGAGGAACACGTTACAAGGAACTTAAAATAATATTTAGTTAAGCGTAGTTATGTAGTCTCCATTAAGTATGATGCCTTTACTTTACTGTGACGTGTATCTAATTATATCAGTTCAATAAAAGACAGTTATGGCGTTGCGAATCTAATTGCGCATAACTGCTTTAATAGCATCCAATGTCTGCTTATATTGTACAATCAGGTTGTCTGTGAGAAGAACATAACACGATGAATAAAATGGGCCTCGTATTATCGTGTTGCGTGAGACAACTTCCATCTTGATACACCAACTGTTGGCTAGTGTATTAATGTAATGTATGAACGTATCCTTTTCACCTCCTTCGCTAAGCACTTAATTACAGCTCATTGCTCAATACGAATGAAATTTACCGTTGCTATTTCGAAATTGTGTTTTACGCTAATAATTTATCGTGGAAATACAAAATGTGATGTTACTAGCAGCCAATGGATATTTACCGATTCACACGATCGTTCTTGGGCAGAAAAATAACAAAACACGTGCACAAAAACAACACAAAATGCCTTTCCGCCGTAAAATATTTAACCATGCCATCACTAGCCACTAAGCATTTATAACTATGTACATACATTTATGGTATTAGAAACAATTATATAAACGATGAATAAAATTGTTGTATAATTTTGTTACCATGCGATTTCTCTTCCACAAACTGTGCGATACCAGATTACAATTACATATTAATAGCTTAGATTGCAATTGTCTGCTATTCAACCAATCAGACAGTGCCACACCATCATAAGTTTATTATTATTATCAGTCTTTGGTGCCATACAAATGGTTATCCAAAATTGATGGTAGCCTGAATACTGATAGATGCAAACATAATCTCAATCTCCATGTTCTTCCGTCAGGGACATCCAAAGAATATCAAGCTATATCTGGAATCAAAAAAGAGGCTGACGGAACACTTACAACCATGATTTGGTATACAGGAAGTAATGATATTGATATGATTAATACTACATGGGGTCGTGTATGGAAACTGAAAAGGACAAGTGGCAAATACACAACTTGGCTGAATTGCAGCAACTAATACAGAAACATTGGAACACAGTCTCTAAACCATATATGGTAAAACTTATGGAAACACAAATAGTATTTCTCAGACTAGAGCAAATACAATAAATCATTGTATTTCGTATTTTCTCTAATAAGAATGATTATACTAATAATAAATTGACTATTGAAGTTTCCCATTGTTTGAGACTCTTGTATGTGTATTTCTGTGCATTTCCACAATTATTTTGAATACTCTTTATTTAAGCTGCAATCTAGAGTTTCCGTCCGACGTACAATCTGGCACAATATGAAATCTAAGTAATTAATTATTTTGCAAATTCTAACATTGCTATTGCTAAACTGAAAAATGAGAAATTTGCACTTATACTCTATCTTGTTGCTATGAACAATACTAACGCGTACATTCTTAAGTGATTAAACAATTAAGAACTTTACAATGACTCCCTTTCTTCAGTACTTAGTGGTTAACAACGTAACCCTCCAAGATGCTTAAAACTGCAAGAGATATTTTCAAAACGTATTTCTTAGTCTTACAGCCGTGGCGTCCCCAGGTGGCATAGCGGTATTTCTACTGACTCACACCGCTAGAAACAGGGTTTTGATACCCGTGGTGTACAGAGCACAGATATCCTGTTGTGTAGCATTGTGTTTAATTCCAAATAAACCAAAACAGTCGTTGCTTTTAATTTTCTATAATTATTAGACAACTCCGATGTTGGGTTTCATAATTAAATCCAGACTTTTGTAAGAACTAGTGAGAATCACGAACATTGTTTCATAATATTTCTTATCCTTAGTAAAATTTATAATTTCAGTTGAATAAATATAAATGACTTATTGTGGTGATATAGTGATAGGTTATTTAAATAACCATAGTATTTTAGATTATTAGAGATGAATCAAGGTCTCTACAATAAATCTTGAAACAACTATTTATTCTTTGATGGTATGTGTTAAAAATTCATTTCATTTAGTATGTATTTTTTGACAAAACAATTAAGTCATTTGAAAAGCTAACTATTTTAAGAAGACGGTAATGCCACTAACATTATAAACACAAAATTAAAAAGAATAATATTTTCTAGTGATTTCACGCTTTGCCTCTACCTTTCCTTATTAAAAGCAAGAAGAATATATTTTCATCTTCAAACATCTAAAATCATATTTTCTGCCATAAAGCTGTCTAAATTAGGTAAGAGACAATTTATACATAGTATAATGAGATTGCTGAACGGATGCTCATTTGGAAGGCTCAGATATTAGGTTTTAATTTCGCAATATCTCATTCTTACTTAAATTTAAGAACTACTGTGTGAATTGCTTTTATCTTGAGTGTCTTTGGTGTCCTTGGTTTTGTTTTTTATCGAGTCTTTAAATGAGAAAAGTAAAAAAATCAATATCCTTCCTAGAACACTAAATTAAAGAAAAAGTACAAATGAGGATCGGTAATTCGTTTATCAGTCAACAATGAACTTAAATCTTGAAGGTTTTCTGCCATCAACAGCTTATACAATACCTACGGGCGTCATTGAGGAGAGCTCTTAGAGTCTAAGGTAAGGAAATTAAAAACAAAACCAAGCCTTAAATCAGACAAAAACTATAATCTGAATGTTTTTAAAACTAATTTGTAACTTCAAGAAAACTTACAACTCTAAGCCTCAGTTTTTGTTGTTAAGCACAAAAGTTAACAAGTAAAATATTTGTGTTGTGATTTAGTTATAATCACTGGCAACATGAAGCTTTAATTTTTTAGGGTTAATTCAAGATTTGAACAGAAGAAAACTAAGAGAAGCCATTTCAATGTCTAATTATCTTATTTTTATAACAAAATTTCAAGGTTTAATTTTTAGATGGAAAATCCTTGTTAAAACACAGTTATTTTTCCTGTTTTGTAGAATTTTCAGTTGAATAATAGATTGAGTCCAAATAGAAGAGATAACTAAAAATATACAGTTCATTTAAGAGATAAACTGAACTTTCATTTTGCTTCTGCTGGGTGCTGAAGGCAAGTAGTTGCTGCTAAAGAATTAGTATAGCAATCAGAACTCAACTAAATATAAGTGAAAAATAAAGACGTTGAATTATTTCAAACTAATGAACGTCAAAAGTAAAACATGCCACCTGCTTTTTGTAAGTGACGTGATTATATAACATGATTTGTTTAGATCCGATTGAAAAGTAAAAATGTAACAGCAGACTTTTCTAGTCACGACTGTATGTTATATTACATATCAAGGTTCCTGGTAAGTATTTGTGTATTTATGTATTTTATTACATATATTAGCCTTGTCAGATTAGTCTTCTGTTACGATACTTATATAGATACATGGCTATAAAAAATCAGTAACAAAAGATATGTTTCATTCCTAGTACAGAACACCTCTTCAATAAAACACATTCCGTGCCCACTGTGTAGTTTTATTTCCTTACCCTACGTATATTAAGCTATAAGTCTGGCTATTTGATAGTACTTCACTTTCCGTTTCTCTATATATACATTACTTTTAGATGACGTTTCTCTGCATTGCCAGGTTGAGCTTGTGAGCCATACTATATCTTTTCACACACTACTTGTACGAAAACACGCAAGAGTTATTACGTACACGTCTTTGACAGCGCATCAAAAACATAAGAAGTTGGAGAAATAAAAACGTTATTATTTAAATATTAACACAAAAAATGGGGTTCGAAGAAGATGAAAAACAGACTATTTCCCAATAGTTTTAAAAAAGCACTTGATTTAGCTACTATTAAACATTGACAGTAAAGGTTTTGTAGTTACTACAAAAAACTAGTTTCAGTAACTAGGACGTAATGTGCATTCTCCCAATATTTTATATTATCCATAATAAATTTATTTTTACGTACAGATGGCACTTCACTAGTTAAATACAGTATAATAAATCTATCGCATAAATCACATGGTATAAAATATTCGAAATTAGTGACAGATATACTTGCCATCAGGTGGTAAAGCAAATAAGATGAGCAAATCTAGGATTAGTGAGTCGAGCAAAGTTGTTAGGGCACAAACAGACAAATGTTGTTATTCGTGCATAATTCAAGTACAAAATAAAGCATTATGCAGTGAAAAAAATAGCCATTCAAATATAAGACAAGGCAATGTGGTCTAAAATTACTTTTAATTAGATTTCTTTTTACAATGAGAACTAACAGAAGTCTCCTTACATGTCCTAATTTATTTTCTGTTATGTAAAGAAATTTTACTAGCCGGCCAAGTAATTGGTAGTTGCTAAACATAGTATTTTATCTTTACGAATATTTCTTAAGTCTTTCTATGTAATTATATAGTGTAAGTTTGATACAAGTTTCCCTTGTCTTCCGGAAACATTGTGTGATTTAAACAATGTTTCAACTTTGTTCGTATCTTTTGGGATATTCACACAAAGCAACACAATGGCTACCAGCACAAACTTTCCAAAATTTTGCACTTCTATTCTAATTAACAAACAATTAGTCAATAGCAACGAACTTCCAATAACTCTTGGGCTACTTGTTTTGCGGTGAACCAATGGTAAGTTTATGAATTTTTAATGCAATGATATTAGGTTCGATCCCTCGCAATAGACAGAAAGCAAATTGCCCACAGTATAGCTTTGAACTAAAATAACATTTTATAACCTGTTTATAGAGTGATAAGTTTCTTTAAAACTTTTTTGGGTTGTGTTTCGTGCACAAAAAGACAAATTATAAAGTTTTTTTTTTAAATTGTATAGATATCACAAAAAATTCTCCGTAATTTTTACAATAGTTATTAGGTAAGAAAACATTACAGAAGAGTAACAAAGGAGGCTAAATGATTTCGAAATAAGGTAATTAGCCAAACTTAAATAAGGGGCACAAATAAGCACAAATTAAAAATTCACTCAGAGTATATGTCGTTAAATTCAGCATCTTCATTTCTCAGCTCTACCTAATATATTTAGATTTGGGAATAATACAATCCAGCTGATTTAAACAAAGTACACATTTACTTGAGTGCAATTATCTGCTTTCTTGTTGTGATTTATTATTATTTTTTAATTTTGTGCAAAGTTACTAGACGGATATCTGCGCTAGCCTTCCTTAATTTAGTGGTGTAAGACTTGAAGAAAGGCATCTAGTCATCACTGCCTACCTTCAACTCTTTGGGTACTCTTTTGCCAACGAATAGTGGGATGGACTGTCACTTTATAACGCTCTTACGACTAAAAGGGTGAGCATGTTTGGTGTAATGGAAATTCGAACCCGCGACCCTTGAATCATGAGTTTAGTGCCCTAAACACCTGGCCATGCGGGGTTTGCGATTTAATGTTTACGGATGTAAACATTTTACTTGGTATACAAGAATCGGTTATAGATGAAAATAGCTATTGGTGAATATCTTTACGGTCTTTCAGGAATGGATTAAAAATTCAGGTTTATTACATAATCGTTAAGCGAGTCCATAAACATTGTAACTGTTAAGACGATTTTAACTACAATATAGTTAGAATGTAGGATCAAGTAAAAGTTTACTGTGTATTATAAAAAGTATGTTGCGAATCCCTAGTGAAGTCTAAGCTAAGTCTATCGATCAGAACTGAAGGTATAAATTATTGCCTAGAAAAAAAATGAATATTAATAATCAATATTATTTAATCCACGTTGAACTGTCATCGTCGTTAGCGATGTTTTCCGCCATAGCCCAAATAACATAGTTTTAAATCTGTGCTAAAGCAAAAATTCAAAATAGTTTACTTACAAAAATAGAAATACACTACACATACAAATTTCTAATTGTTTTAAACATTATAACGAATAAATCTAATGAAAAATAATGTACGTTATCACTTATAAAACAGTAGCTACTAGCTCATAAAATCCTTACAACTTATCATTTTATGAGAAACTGAAAAATGTATAAGAATTAATTTATTATGAGTGGTGTTAATCCTACAGCAAAAAAACAACAACAACAAAATCATAAACAAAAACGCACAGCAATCCTTTTGGAAAATTATATCAATGTTCTGTCACTTATTTCACCCCCCCAGTGGCTTAGCGGTATGTCTGTGGACTTACAACGCTAAAAACCGGGTTTCGATAACCGTGTTGGGCAGAGCACAGATAGCCCCTTGTGTAGCTTTGTGCTTAATTCAAAACAACAACATCACTTATTTCTTGAAAAAAATCTATTAGTTCTGTGTGGTAACTGTGACACTGCTTTGGGTTCTGTTTTACCAACGATATGTCGTAGCCCCAATTAGGGTTGGTTTTGGAAAGAACTTATTTAAGTGAGCAGGATAAAGATATGTAATTTCAATATATCAAAATTTACTTCCCCGTGGTATTTAAGAAGAAAAGAGTAGTAATGTGTGGTAAGTCTTTTTATTTCGAGAAGTCAAATCATGGTAGTCAAAACAAAAACTCCTCATTAGAATAGTATATAAATAGTGCAATGAACACCATTAAAGCATTTTGTAAAAGTAAAGGAAATCGGAACTTATCAGTACCATCAGAACATTATAAAACAACAACAAAAGGGTAACAATAATGCTGAATAACATACAAACTCTGTACTGTTCATTAAAAGCAGAACAAAAAAGAACATAGAATAAAAATAAGACGCAATCAATGTGTGCGCTAATTGGACGTAAAGGGAAATATTTCTAACGAGAAATTCTTAAGTGATGCTGTAATAAATTCGTAAAATGACTAGTTTTAGAGCAACACGTTAGGTTGCAAAGTACAAATGCTGTACAAAACCAGAAATCTATTCAAACCGAGATTCATCTGGGCCGTTTAAAAACAAAAGTTTTTATTTTGATCCGGACCATGTGAAATGTCCACTGATCCTTTTAATATTTTGATACCAAAATGTTGAAATGATCCATTTCTAGAATAATGTGCACACATTTTGAAACAAGGTACTGCTCCTTACGCTACCCTCATGAAGCCTTACGTAATGTCATGTGTTCCGGCAACCAATTTTCTGTAATTTACACGTTTTGATCTTTCTTGAAAAAACCCAGTAACAATAAAACAACAACAAACAAACTCAGGAATAAAGACATAAGCAAAACATCATATGACTGTAGGGAGTCTTGAAAAGTTTGATTATGTAAAAAACCATAAATACTTGGTTATTTATATCTTTGTGTGTGACACTGAAAATGCGTGAAAAAAGTTTCTGAAACAATAACACACATACATAAATATAAGAAAATTTAAGATAATTTCTTCTTATAACTTCAGAGATGGCAAATGTTTCAAATGACTGAGCGTAATGATTGTAGACAGAACCCGTTATCATTTGCGGCAACCAGGCCTGACCAATGTCTCTTAGCTATTTATTATTATTAATACTATTATTATTTATTACTGCCGTAGATTGCTCATTTATGACTGTGTTTTGTGTATTTAATAAATTAAAACATAGATATTCATTATGGAAGTCTGTAACAGTATAAATAGCTCTATTCATTGAAATTTTCTAGATAAGGGTTTTAAAAGCGCTTCAAAGCTATGAGCTTATTCAAAGGTAACCAAATGCAGTATCTTTAGAATGATTAAAACACTAGACAAGTAAATAGAACTCAAGGAATAAAATGTATACGTGCAAGGTACATCTGAACGTTTTTACAATTATATCCTCATACTACACTCTTCCTTTTAGGTTATTTGATGTGTCCAAGGTGGGAAATCGAGCCTGTATTTTTGTATTTTAAGTCCTTAAACTTAGAGCTGTTCCACCGGGAATTACACTCTGAAAAATATGTCTATTAAAATGTGAATTCCATAGACAGCAATATTTACTCATTAAATAACCATAGAAATGTTTAAACGAAGGAATTAGTCTGTTTTTATTGTTTTTCATATTATGTTTATTTTGCTTGTTCTCTTTAAAACATTTTGAGTTTCACCGACATAAAGCTAAGCTATAAAAGTCAAGACATAAATACAATTATTAGAATTACAACAGAAATTGCCATTAACATTTATTCTCTTTAAGCGTTAGAATTAAAATCACACAACTGACATCTGTAGGGACTAGAGCGCTCGACTAGCAATATGAGGGTGTGAAGTTCGGATCCCTGTCACATCGAACATGCTCGCCCTTTCAGCTGTGACGGCGCTATTATGTGATGATCAATCCCACTATAGCTTGGTAAAAGAGTAAACCAAGAGTTGACGGGAGGTAGTTATGAATAGTTCCTTTCTCCCTTGTCTTAGACTGCTAAATTAGGGACGACTAGCACAGTTAGTCCTTGTGTAGATTTGTGCGAATTTCAAAAGAAATAAACAAGGCTTTTTTAGGATAAAAAGAATGATATTCACATATTTTGTCGTCAAAAAAATAATAATTTATCTACATATATGTATTTATATTAATTATTTCACTTTAAAGGTAATCCATCTGTCTAGGTTCATTATAAGCTGACTTATATACATTTTCTTCTTAAAAATCCAATAAACAGATCAGCACAAGCAGGTGAGATGTTTTTGTTTCCAATGCTTGTCCTCTTATTTTATAGTAATCACGTCATAGAGAAAGAAATTCGTAAATAGAAGTAACTGAGCTCCCTACATTACAAAATCCCCAAAGAAACGTCAGTGTAAATAATGTGGATAATTGTCCAGTTTCCCTTGGGCTTAGGGTTAGGCAACAGTAAAATAATGCTAAACTCCGGGGTTTGATTCACTCACAATGCTAAACATGATATAATATTTTTATTAATTACTTCTCAAATACTTAGACAAAAAAGGCTGTTTATATTTTATAAAATTAGAAATAAAAAGACATCATTCGATACGGCGATAAACGAAGTTAGCTCTAAAACTTCAAACGACGACACACTATCTTTCGAAACTGAATACTTGTGTTCTTTTGCGCTATATGGGACAAAAACAACAAGAACAAAGTAGCTGTCTAAATATGCTGTTAAAGCCATTGATATAAATCGTGATCAGTAATATATATATATATATATACACAAAGAAACTACATTAGAAATTAACAAATGAGTGTCATTAGTAATATTTCTAGAAAATTTTGTAAGAAAACCAAAGTCCTTTCTGATATAATTGTGTGTCGGTTTAAAAACGTGTTTAAAAAAATTCGTATATAAGGAATTAAAACAGTGATAAGAATAAAAGCTGTCTGCCATTGTTTGGTTTTTGTCTTTGGAGTTTCACACAAAGCTACTCGAGAGCTATCTGTGCTAGCCGTCCCTAATTTAGCAGTGTAAGACTAGACGGAAGACAACTAGTCATCACCACCCACCCCCAACTCTTGGGCTACTCTTTTACCAACGAATAGTGGGATTGACCGTCACATTATACGCCCCCACGGCTGGGAGGGTGAGCATGTTTAGTGCGACGCGGGCACGAACCCGGCGACCCTCGGATTACAAGTCGCACGCGTTACGCGCTTGGCCATGCCGGGCCCAGCTGTCTTCTCTTCAACAGAGAATGGAATTTGGAATTTTAAGTATTGAAATTTTATTTTCAAATACATTTTATTTCAATCTTATGAATTTTACGAATAGTGTAAGCTTTCTTAATTTTGGGAGTAAAATATATTAACAACGTCTAGTTTTTATCATTCAAATTGAAAAAAATAATTCTGTGAATGATCCAATACCTTTTATCATATTCAAAACACGATCTTCGTCAGTTGTTTAATAAGCATATGTTTCTGTACTGTATTATTATAAAAGACTTTCGTTATGATGACTGTTGTACTCACTTGAATTATCAGATCACGATAACTCTCCAGTGACACAGAGGTGTATCTGTGAACATACATTGTTAGAATGTGAGATTCAATACCCGTAGAAGGGAGAACACAGACAGTCTCTTGTGTAGCTTTATGTTTAATAACAAACAGCAAATCACGATTTTCGTCAGCTATTTCGTGAATATATGTTTATTATAGATGCTTTTGTTCCATGTTATAATGAAAGGTTATTGTCATAATGACTATTGTATTTTTTTTCTTATCCGTCTCTTTAACTCTTTATTTATGAAAGTATTTTCGGTATTCTCGAATGCCTAATGTTTTCTTTTTCTATACTTATTGGCCCGGCATGGCCAAGCGTGTTAAGGCGTGCTACTCGTAATCTGAAGGTAACGGGTTCGCATCCCCTTCGCGCCAAACATGCTCGCCCTTTCAGCCGTGAGGGCTTTATAATGTGACGGTCAATCCCACTATTCGTTGGTAAAAGAGAAGCCTAAGAGTTGGCGGTGGGTGGTGATGATTAGCTGCCTTCCTTCTAGTTTTACACTACTAAATTAGGGACGGCTAGCACAGATGGCCCTAGAGTAGCTTTGTGCGAAATTCAAAAAACAAACAAATAAATTTATAGCAAAACCGCATCGGGTTATGTGCTGTGTCCACCTAGAGGAATCGAACGCATTCTATGCTGATTCTAGCATCAAAGTGGGGTAATCTCATCAATGTGTTTTCTTTTGTCTTTATAATGGTGCACTTTTTGATTTTTGCCTCATATAATCTATTTAAATTACTATTCTTTTAAATAAACAGTTTTACGGTTTTTTTTACAAATGCTTTCGCTTTTATTCCTGTTTCGTTTTTGCGATATTTTTAGCAATCAAGTAATCATCTAGTTTGTAAATTATAAATTACTCCTCTTACATGCATGGCTCCATTTCTACCACCATTTCCGTAATTCTTCATTGTTTTCTGATTTCCTTTTCATTCTCGCTGATTATAGAATTAAGCTATTCTTGGAACTTATGTTAGATAAAAAAGAGGAGGTAACTACAGGAAAAGAGAATAAGGTATAAAATTCATGTATCAACTTATTATATTATATGACGGTTTCGTTTCAATAGATTTTACTCGAATTGGCTGTCATCAATCAGACAATGCCTCCTGCATTATGCCTACAAAAGTACAGAAAGTCATACCATTTCCAGCAGTAACAAATTTAATGTACCTTTGGCTTCCATAACAAACATTGCACATGATAAAAGACTAGAAATGAAAGCCTTGACTGATGAGGGCTATTTCATGTATGCCATGTGATAGATTTTTGTTCCATGTAAGTAGAAGCTGTATCGAAGGAGAAACGTGAAGCTGAAACCGTTGTTTATAGAAGAAATCGCGGTAACAAGTCAAATTTTTCAACTTGATGCTACATAACTCAAGTTATGCTTTTTGTGTGATAGATAGTAGAGATATTGTCAATAATCTAAGTACAGGTATTATTATTACCTTCAGTAAAACATATGTTTACGTTAAACGGATGTGTAACCTCTCGAAAACTGTTTCATGTGAGAGATTACTAAACCAAAGGCTGAAATGGCATTAAACATTACTTTAAACAATACTGTTCTTCACGGATGAATCCAGATTCCGAGTTTTGGTAACATTAAACCATAGATTGTTCGACAGCAGACAAGAAAACAGTAACATTGTCAAGATACAATATCTATGGTAAAATTTATTTGGGGACCTTTAAAAGTATGGGCATCATATTAGTCAATGGTACTAAAGACATACATAAAATTGACGTCCCATTAACTGCTTTCAGAAATAAGCAACTTTTTGTCCATGTCAAACATTCATGAGTAGGACATGATAGAAAGGGATCATCTTCTTATAAGATAGTGGTCTTGAGCATGGAATTGTTATGACAAAACGATGGCTGGTGGTAAAAACACGCTGCTAAATCAGATTTAGTTTTCACAGTGTTTTGATATGAACTTGTGCAAAAATTGAAGTAAAATAGTAACCATATAACTTGACTGAATTTTGGATAATAACACCAAAGAGTTGAAACAATGCTTAACAGATATACATTAACAAATTTATGTTAACATGAAACAAGGTGAAATTCAGCAAAATGAAACGTGTTAGTGCACTGTACAGTTCATTTGCTTGTATTTTGTAATTTATGGATGTTATAACGTTTTGTATTAATTGCAAATTGAATATTTAGTTATTAATAATTACTGTTTGTAATTTCTATACACAAACTACCTGTTCATTTTCCTAATTATTCCAAATACTGTATAATTGAGTAAAAACATGGCGAATGCTAAAAAGTTGACATAGTTTGATTGTGGCAGAATTGTCAAGCTGCAAAAGCAAGGGCTCTCCCAACGTGTCATCGCTGGTGAGATTACTGATAATAAAACTGTTGTTGCAAATTTCTTAAAAGATCCTGAGGGATACGGAACAAGAATTTCAAGTGGTCAGACCAAGAAAATTTCGTTGGCGTTGAGCAGGATGATTCGACGGGTTGTCTGACAAAACACCAGATAAAAGCCCTTACGGATGCAGAATGCAGCTCAAGAACAATAAAACGGCATCTACAAGAGAAAGCCTTTAAAAACCGTAAACGTCTTTAAAGGACACGCATCCTTCCACACCATAAAATAGCTCGGTTAAACTTTGCTGAGAAGCACCAAACATGGGACGTAGAAAAGTGGAAGAAGGTTTTGTTCTCTGATGAGAACAAAATTTAACCTGGATGGTCCAGATGGCTTCTAACATTGCTCGCACGATAAGGATATCCCACCGGAGAAATTTTCTACACGACAAAGTGGAGGAGATTTCATCATGATCTGGGATGCTTTCTTCTTCCATGGAACAATAGAGCTTTAGGTTATACAGGAGCTTCAAACAGTAGCTGGCTACATTTGTATGTGTTCGCTCAAACTGTACCCTATTGAAAATGTCTGGAGGTGGATGGTTAGAGAAGTCTATAGAAATGGACGTAAATTCCAAACAGTGTACGATCTTTGTGAAGCCATCTTCACCATTTGCAATAACGTTCCAGTCAGTCTTCTGCAATGCTTATATCGACCATGCCAAAACAAATGTTTGAAGTTATTCTTAATGAAGGCCGTGCAACTCACTACTGAGACCTCTTGTTGGGCATTTCCAACCCTGTTTAGAACTTCTTTTCAGTATAGTCTTAACTTTTAACCATTTAGTATTCAGGCTAATTTTATAGTGTTTACATTTTCTCTATTAAATTCTAAAAAAAGTTTTTTTTTATTTTTCTTATTTTCATATTTCAAAGCTCTACTCAAATAAGTAGTTGAGTCTAACAACGTAAAATGCATGTTTTTTTCTTTATGATCATTGGCCTTAAGATTTTGGCCAGCAGTGTATCTTAAAGCAGCTCTACAAATGTAGCTAGTAATATAAGCAACACATCTAGAAGCAGATCTATAGATGTAATTAGTTTTATGGATAACATATCTTAAAGCAGCTCTAGTTTATTAGGAAATGCTTACATTAACTTTAAACGGTAACGTAACAATTAAAATTGTTTTATTTTCTTTTTGTAGTTTTTCAAGTACTATGGTAGGCGTTGCTGTATATTACTACGTCAGCAATTAAGTATACTTAACTGTAGATCGAAAAATTCAGTTTAAACCAGCTGTTGACTTAATTCACTCAAATTAACTGAAGTCTGAACGAACCTCAATCAACATATGTATCAAATTACAAAACATTATAGTTTTCATGCTGAAAGATATACTTTTAATTGACTTGATTAACTCTTTCTTTTCCTTATATATAACGGTAAATCTTACTTGATTGTACTTGTTCTCATACAATACTGCAGGTTTCTGTATATTCACTTGAAGATGTACACCGTTGAGAACTTAATATCAAAACTATTCTGAATATGCTGCAGAGAAAGTCACATGCTAAACACGACGGATATCAAGTCGCATTGGAATGCTATTCATCAGGTTTACATTTTGACATTGCCTTGTATTTTGTAGGTAGCGTGATGCCACCAAAAAATTATAGCTTTTGGTAAGGGTTTATAATTAACCTTTTTGTCTCAAAATGTTCATTACTCTGGAAAGATGAAGACGTATATAGGTCAAGAATTTAAAATTTTCAAGATGAGAAAGTAAATCTCTTATATGTAATCGCATTGAAAAACAAAGGAATGTAGTTTGACTTGGGGATTGCTAGTAATATTGATTAATTTGGGGTACCAGGACCATAGAAAAAGAGACTTCCAAAAAGTCGTACCCGAGTTATGGTAAGAAAGTAACGGCGTATTGTAAGAGGTGAAAATCCACAAGCAGAAAGATCAGTGGCTAAATCTGTTCACTTTCCCCAAGCAACAGTACACAATATAATCGACATATATCTCCATTTGGATATAAGACCAACATGATAAAGTTTCCAGTCGCACCTGAAGTAGCTGCAGAATGAAACGGATATTCGTGCTATTCCATACAAATAAGTTATGCTGTAAAGTAGTTGAATCGATGCCAATTTTATTCTTAGAGACTGGACTGTTAAAATGTGTGCTAGTATTCAGTGGTCCTCGTATGCTATCTTCAATAGAAACTAAGCTGGTAGGCTATACTATAACTCATTAGATAGAATATGACCGGAGGTGAGCCTTCAAAACTGTTTTAATGTAACTGTCTCAGCTCTCTGTACTAGACATTCCGTAATGATAATTCCTGTCTGACTTAATTAATTCTTCTTTAATGCTGAAAATATTTGTATATTTACTTAGTGACATATTAAATTACTTTTATAGTGATAACACTAATCCTATTTATATATTTTGGCTAAATCATAGGCCGATTTTTGAATACCTGCAGACTAATGAATTAAAAACAGCGAGGGTAATAGCGATTAAAGTGAATTAAATATTTTAATATCAATAAATTAATAAAAAAAACAAAAGATAAATTTAATGTAATGTAAAAATGAGCAGGATTTAATAATATAAAGCAGGTTTGGGATCGATGGGTGTAAACAAGATCAGAAAAAACAAATACTGCTAGTTTCAATACACATATCCTATCTTTCTTCTGCAAGCTGCTTTTTGGTTGGCATGGAATCTGAAAGTTTTAAATTTTACACCACATTAATGGATACATTTCAGTTTATAAATGCGTTTCACGCGTCTTGTTTCTGGAAATTTTCTGAAAGATTTATTTATAGATGGAGAATAAATATGCTGTTAAAGTAAACGTCTGTATAACGGAATGTATACTACGAAGAAATTGTTCGTAATGAAATACAACATATACTTAGGGGCCCGACATGGCCAAGTGTGTTAAGGCGTTCTACTTATAATCCGAGGGTTGCGGGTTCGAATCCCGATCGCACCAAATACGCTTGCCCTTTCAGCCACGATGACGTTATAATGTGACGGTCGATCCCACTATTCGTTGATAAAAGAGTAGCCCAAGATTTGGCAGTGGGTGGTGATGACTAGCTGTCTTCCCTCTAGCCTTACATTGCTAAATTAGGGACGGCTAGCACAGATAGCCCTCGAGTAGCTTTGCACGAAATTCAAACAAACAAAAATAAACAAACATATACTTAAAATGTATTGAAGCTAGAATATCTAATTAAGTTAATTAAATATTTATACAAAATATCACAACTAATGATTTGAAAAAAAATCAGTCTAGAAACTTATTCTTTGGTAATTATATGGTTCAATTAAGTAAGTCTCTTCTATCTGGGTTTGCCCAGTAGCTGGCTTGACTTTATATAGAGAAGAAAATCCGATTGCTAGGACTGTACGATAGATAACGCAGTACTTATGACTAACAGTAACTTGCTCATTGGAAGATTAGGTACTCGTACGTCTCCGTAAACAAGCCTACCTTATTTCTTTTTGCCCGCGGGGAATAAGGTGCTCTCGATTGTAAATGCTTTACTATTAGTTATATATTAAAGTTAATCTGATGCTTAATATTCAAAGTTCAATCCATATTACATAATTGTGCAACATTCGAGAAATCTATCCACAGTTGAGATGCTTAATATATTTAAAGTATAAAAAAGGAAAACAATGAAACACAGTTGTAAGCTAAATCAAGGTATGTAAAGGCTTACTTACTAGTGAATTTATTAATAACTCGGTAGTCAGTTTAAGATTGAAACTTTTGCAACTAATGGTTATTTCCAACTAATAACGTCCCACGATACTACAGCAGTAAGTCTTCGGATTCATAACGCTAAAATCAGAAGTTCGATTCCCCTCAATGGACTGAGCAGATAGCCAAATGTGGCTTTGCTATAAGGAAACACACAAAACTCGCGCCCTACTAATAACGATTAGTATGCAGGTCTGTTGTTTTTCTTTATTACCTGCTTTCGAGAGACGTCCTTTACTATCTAAGATTTAAAAACAAACAAACACTGTAAAATATTATTGATAGCAGAAGTAACTGAACCATGTAACACGAGCAATTTATCAATTTAAAAATGATTTAGTAAGTAAGGTTCTGATTACTCATCTGAATGTATTTGACTTTAGAATTGTACTTTTAAGCCTATAAATTACACACAAAAAAACTTATTTATACTCACTGCATGTGACTGATGGCATCTCGGAACAAGATTATAAAACAGCTCGCGTGCAGTCTGTTATTTCATAGAAATTCAAACTAGTTTTCGAAGAAATGGGGCTAGAATTATAATTGAACACCTTGAAGGGAGAGGAGGCTAAGCCTTTTGTCACGAGTTTATACGGAAGGCTTTGATGTGGAAATAGCGGAAACACGTGTTCAATTACTAGATATGAGGATGTGATCTCTTATTTTGGTTCTTTGGTTTCATCTTCTCTGTGTCAGATGTGATACGTTCGAACAGTTCTCTGTATTTATATAAATAACAAGTTTATACATACTGCTTAGAATATTGTATTTTCTAATGTATCATTTGTACATAGATTGGAAATGACAACTATCACTGTCTCTTTGAGGCCTAATCTTCCTCACACGCATATTATATCGAATGTAGTAATGGAGTAAACTCAACTGAAACCCGTAAGCAGTTTTAAATTAATCAGTCAAATATAAGCACATTAAATTACCTTTATGTAACTGATGGAACGAAGCTGTATGTCATGTGACGCTAGTTTATATAAGAACGCCTATGGGGAAGTGTAAAGTAGATTAATATCAGCTTCCAGTTAGAATTTGCTATCTACTTAGAGCCACATTAAAATTAGCCCTGTAGCGATTACAATTAATTTAAGTATACTGTTTCTTACGCTTTCACTTGTAAAAAGTATAACTCATTGTTTCATCAAATGAATATCTTCAATGTTAATGATATTTCGGCCCTAAACCCAATAACAACTCACGATATGATGTTATTCCTAAATCTAAACATACGAAAAGTTCACTATAATAAAATAATACAAACAGTTATAATAAACATTTTAATCAATAGGTCTACTATTACAGAAATAAAAGAGTATGTTTTATTTACGGAATATATAAAACTAGTTCTTACTTTTTTATACTGTTGTAAGTGTATGGAAACAACTTAAAGTTAATTGTTTAATCAAATAGAATAGAAAATATCAACTAGTAGAAAATTAAACTTTTGCGTTTAAACATATGAACCAAGATAACAGGATTGTAAGATAGAATATGTTGAAAAAAATAGGAAGCACATTGAGCTATATATGAAAGACGTCCATTTTCATAAACCTAGATATTATTTTACTTTTATATATCATAGCATAAAATATTTTTTTCGAATAAATCCGGCTGACATTTTTTATTAATCAAACACATATCACATATACACGAAAATTTGCTGATCGTCTCACTATGTGCTAGAAAAAAGCTTTGTTTTGTTTTTTAATTTCTTACAAAGCTATTCGAGGGCTATCTGTGCTAGACTTCCCTAATTTAGCACCGTAAGGTTAGAGGGACGGCAGATAATCATCACCACCCACCGCCAACTTTTGGACTACTCTTTTACCAACGAAAAGTTGTATTGACCATCAAATTATAATGCCCCCACAGCTGAATGAGCTAACATGTTTGGTGCGACCTGGATTCGAACGCACGATCCTCGAATTACGAGTCGAACGCCTGAACCCACTTGGCCATGACGGCATGAAAAGAGCTTATGGATAATATGTTTTGATACAAATCTTCTGTAAAATATAAATATGTTTTTAGAAAATGCAAATGCAAAGTGAAAGTTATATTTCTATAAAGTATACACATCCCGAATGTCGCGGTTCGAATGCCCGTTCCATCAAACATGCTCGCCCTTCAACTTGTGGGGACGTTATAATGTGACGGTAAATTCTACTATTCGTTGGTAAAAGAGTAGCCCAAGAGTTGGCGGTGGGTAATGATGACTAAATATCTTCCACCTAGCCTAACACTGCTAAATTAGGGACGGCTAGCACAGATAGCTCTCGAGTAGCTTTGTGCAAACAAACCCTAAAAAACAAAACGAGCCTCCTCCATCTAATGAAAGTGTATGTTTTTCTCACAGTTTGAAGCGAATTATTATATAGTATTCTTTCCTGGTTTAATTTGAGATCTTGCATTTATCAGGTCAGTCAGTCATGTGGGAAAACAAATATTGCTACTGTTATCTTTCTGTTTCGCTTTACCATAAAGTAAGAATTCCATCACGCATGAAGGTGTTACTTATTTGAGGTGCTTTATCAGTGCAGACTAGGCTGAAATCCTATTGAAGGTAATTGTTTTCAACATTTCAACAATCTGTGCAACTTTAGGTTGACTTACATATATTCTTTCATCAACTGGAAGACTTGAAATCTGTTTCTGAAGAGCATCAGGGATGGGTATCTTATGAGCGTGTGCAAATGTATATAGACGTTTATATGATACATATGAATACAATGGAGGCTTGAGACTTTGTGGAAAGGAGTTCAGGATTTAATTAAAACAGCCAATATTTTTGTTCAACCCATACAAATAAACCCACAAATCAAACATTAGATTTTTAATTACTTAAATATAAATCGGCAATAATGATTAGTTTTTGAAACTTTATACCAGACTGAAAAACGCTTTCGTTTTGAGAACCTTTACGTAATGACACATGTACTTTTATTGTTTAGCATTGGTTTACTTATAATGTTAATTTTTCAATATCAAAGTAATATAATAACATGATATAGTGTAAATCGTGAAGCTTGCGTTGCATTGAATAATGAATTGTTTTGTTTGTTTTGGAATTTCGCACAAAGCTACTCGAGGGCTATCTGTGCTAGCCGTCCCTAATTTAGTAGTGTAAGACTAGAGGGAAGGCAGCTAGTCATCACCACCCACCGCCAACTCTTGGGCTACTCTTTTACCAACGAAAAGTGGGATTAACCGTCACATTATACACCCCCACGGCTGGGAGGGCGAGCATGTTTAGCGAGACGCGGGCGCGAACCCGCGACCCTCGGATTACGAGTGCACGCCTTAACGCGCTCGGCCATGCCAGACCAATATAAAACAAAAGAAGAAGGATTTCCGTCTGGATACAGATCACTTAGGGTACGTTTACCAAGGTAAAGATTCTAGTCATACTTTCCGTTTAACCGTTGTATATTCCAGGCAGCTGGAGAACGGAAACGAATATTCATTCTAGTCCATTTGAAATAATATCAATTAAAGTGCCGAATGTAGTGCCTACGGTCTTATGCGCGATCAAAATGCTGGAATGGGCGTTGTATTCGTACTTTAGATGAGTTATGGATATCAGACAAGGAGAAGTAGTGCACTTTGGACATGACAGGCTTACGATAGAACCTTTCAAAATAGAACCTACTCTGCATTGCTATCACTAAGTTTTATGGTTTTCAGATAGAACATGAGCAGAGGAGGCGACGTGGTGGCGTTTACATATTATTTCAATATAATATACTTAAATATCCGCATATATTTTTTAAACCAGCAACAACATTGCTAAAGCTTTCAAATTAAACTTGAATTTTATATCTAGACTTTTATACAGTTTTAATTGTAAGCCTAGGTCGTTCTCATTACAAAATATGATGATTTTTAAAAAAGTCTAGGTTTTTTTTTACTTAAATACCTTATTTGAAACAAATATATTAAACACATAAAACATTTTACGAAGGTTTTATGCATATCTTATACATTTACGTGAGTATTAATATAACATGTAATTTCGATAGCACTTTTCAGTTTACTTACGCTCAGACGTTATTCATAAGCACAGCTGTGGCAATCTAAGCAAGAACATTAATACAGAGTTTTAAAATATCCTATCACAAGGCCTAGAATTTATTATTGTTAGAAGTGTTTAACGTTTTAACTTAATTCATATCTTTCTACAGAAAATATGGTAGTGTTTTATATTCTTGTCAATGTATATAAAAGAAAAAAGCAGTAGGTCCGGCATGACCAGGTGGTTAAGGCACTCGACTTGTAATCCTAAGGTCGCTGGTTCGAATCCCTATCACACAAAACAAGCATGCCCTTTCAACCGTGAGAGCGTTATAATATTACGGTCAATCCCACTATTTGTTGGTAAAGGAGTAGTAGCGCAAGAGTTGGGGGTGGGTTGTGATGCCTTCCCTCTTGTCTTACACTGCTAAATTAGTGACGGATATCACAGATAGCCCTCAAGTAGCCTTGCGGAAAGTCAAAACAAACAAAAAGCAGCATAAAAAGATAATGTTGAAATATTTTGGAGTGGTAGAAAAAAAGAGTGCCATTTAACTTTGAAAATATACTAGATATATACACACATGCATATTTATGTACGTAAGCGTATTGTAAAGAAAAATATATCTTATGATTTTACTAACAGTTTTAGGGTCCAATTATTTTCCTATACTTCATAATATAAAAATCAACAGTGTCGCTTTGTTTATCTTTTCTTGAATTTTGCGCAAAGCTACACAAGTGCTATCTGCGCTAACCGTCCCTAATTTGAAAGCGTAAAACTAGAGGGAAGGTAGATAGTCATCATTGCCCAACGTCAACTTTTGGGTTACTCTTTTAGAGACGAATAGTTGGATTGACCGTCATATTACATATATCCCACAGCGAGAAGGGCGAACATGTTTGGTTTCACAGGTTTCGAACTCACAATCCTCAAAGTTGTGCGCTCTGGCCACCTGGCCATACCGGTCCTCTCCCACATCTGAATGAAACAGAACTCTGCCAGAGCCCTGAGTTCTCTTTAAACTATGAAACATCATTAGCCAAGATCATTTTATAGCGAAATGCATATAAAATGAAATGCATTTTATAGAAAATGCATAAACTACAATAAATCTGAAAAAGACGTGTGCATAAACCAGCAAGGTGTTTGGTAACAACGTATAAATAATGAATTTATTTTATTAGTACTAACTGTTTAAAAACACTCAACGTTTTATTTTAAGGTTGTAGTGTTTATTTTACCTCAAAGTTACCTTCCACACTAAAATAAAACTTAATTCCTGAGTCTCACTAATTAACACTTAACACTTTCTTTAAAAGTATATTAGACAAGGAAGATAATATTTGCTTTCCTAACCGTTCAAAAATATCAGAAAGAAGAAATTAATACATAATTCAAATAACTACTATAATTTACGATTGAATGACTGTAAATTAAGCATTTGAACTGTTGTTCTTTGCAGCTGAAAAAATTAATATTAACTATATTAATTTAATGTCATGTTCTCTATGTATCAGTGTTTTTACAAGTCTCTTTATTGTAATGCTGACAACCATCAAATATCTTGTACAGTAGTGTGAGAACGTTTTCCTCTCTCCAGCTGCAACTCAGAAAGCACTGAGAGCATTATAGCTCTTGTAATGATCTCGGCTCTAGCCTTTACAAGTATCAATAAACATGATATTTTCCTGGACGTGTCCAGATATTATCTTTTGTTAAGCAATCCTGCATTTTAATAAGAAGATGACAACACCAACTCATATTCCAGGAAAATGGAGTTCATATTGTTAAAAATAATTATCAGATTTTATTAAAAGTAACAAGCTAACTTTTTTTACAAACGGCAATTGTACAATATAAAATATAAATAATAATTTGGTGTTGACTCTGTTGTTAAATTTCACAAGCATCATGCACCCACACCATGCGGCCCGACATGGCCAGGTGGTTAAGGCATCGACTCGTAACTTGATGGCCGCGGGTTCGAATCTCAGTCACACCAAACATGCTCGTCCTTTCGGCTGTAGGAGCGTTACAAAGTTACGGTCACTTCCATTATTCATTGGTAACAAAAAGTGTAACCTAAGAGTTGGCGGTGGATAATGATGACTAACTACCCTTCTTCTACTCTTACACTGCTAAATTAGGGACGGTTGACGCAAACAGACTTCGTGTAACTTGGCAAGAAATTAAAAAAAAACAGTAACAACAAAAACATCCTACGATTAGTTTGAAATATGTTAATAAGTAACATATTATATTTAACACCATTTACTCAGAGAAAATGTGAAACACCAAATTTATTAGATTTTTTTCTTTGCTGTTAAGTACAGAGTTAAACAATGGGCTACGCGTGCTCAGCCCACCTCATGCGCTTAAACCTTACTTTTAGCGTTGTATGCTGTCGGACTTATTGCTGAGCTATTATACGTTAGACAAGGTTTAAACTTGAAATAACTCAAAACCTTAACACTAAACTCCTATATACAACAGTAGGTATGAGATGTGACGTAAATAAGTATGTTTTCGATACGGCCAGGTTATCATAATTAACAAGTTTCTAGTGTTATCTATTTTATGAAGGTAAGGTTCTTAGAGTTGGATTTAGGGAGAATAATATAGAGTGGTCTAGGATACCCTTTATTTATTTCTAAACATCGATCGGGTAGAATCTACGATTTTCATCAGTATCACTTCCAGCAATTCCAAAACTGACGTTCTTTATACCAGCACTTTAGAATTACTTGTTGAGATATCCGTTTGCAAAAGCTTTTATCTCGCACATAGTCACCAATTCATTCTACAAAACATCTTTTGTCGTTCTTGAAATCCTAGAAGTGTTTAGGCTTTACTAAAACTATCCCATTACCACTGTAAGCATTCATCTAAGCTCACTTACCAGCCTATTTTGTATCAATTTATTTCCGAGGGTTTAAGCTTTGGTTAACGTATTAGCCCTTGGGGAATCACACATTTCTCATGAATTAAAGTACATTTGAAGTACTTTGTTCAGCGAGTTTATTTCTTCAGACATCGGAGATGCCTAATAATAATGCTAGATTTAAGTTCTAAGAATTTTATGGAAAAAATAGAAAAAAAAATTGTTGTCAAATGTGCTTTCAGCATAACAGAGAAGAAAGTGAAATTTCAAAATATATAAGATTTAATGTATGCAGACACATGTAATTTGTGATCTCAAGTTCTAAATTTGATGGATTATTTTCGGCAGTTTTTGATGTTTTTTTATATGTTTGATAATGTCAATGATTGGACCGTGAAACGGCTGCTACTGTCACTTGATTGAAGAAATTCGTTTTTTTCTTCAGGAAACTTAGATTTCAATAATCGTTAACCGTAAAAGACATTCACTTTCTGAAAATGGATGGTGTCTTTTGTAAACTACGTCATCAAATGATGAGATTGAAATTGACGAGGATTACAATCATATGAAGTTGTAGAACTTAAAACTATGCACACTAGTCTTTGTAATAAAAGATAACAGAATGTTTAAAACAATGTTGGTGGGAATTTCGTCGAATACACAAATAACAACACTATTTTGGAAGTATAATGTTTCTATTACCTGACATTTTAGAACTGTTCTTCTAAAATGATCACAGAACGTTATGAAATATTTTAACGCACTATGAAATACGTGTCTTAATACTATTATGCGTGGGCTCTGTATTCTAATGTATGAATCTTGCAGTTATGATGATAACGTCATTCTGTGCATTGTTTAGTTTGAATCATCAACTTTAAATTTTAACTTTCGATAATAATTAAATGACATTTAGAGTAGTATAATGGTATCGGATCATTAAATTAAGGGGTGTTGAAAATAACTGTGATACATAAGTGTGCCCCCCAGTGGTTCAGCGGTATGTCTGCGGACTTACACGCTAAAATGCGGGTTTCGATACCCGTGGTGGGCAGAGCACAGATAGCCCATTGTGTAGCTTTGTGCTTAATTCAAAACAACAACAACAACAATTATATAGGGGAATATTTCCATATAAATACATAGAATGTATCATTAAAATCTCGAATACTTCTATAATTTTTATTGAGCAAAAACTTAAATTTATTTCCAGAGAAGATATAGAGCTTTGTTCAACAACCACACCAACCCGAGTTGATGTATGGTTACTTTTCTCTACCTATCTATCTGTATATAAATATATAGGCAGCCGTATTTGAGTAAATCATATTCATTGCTTTTACTGACTCGGCTGTAAACTTACTTACTCATTCTCCATAATCCTGGTTCTTCGTTCAGTTAATTAACAGCGAGAGAAAGAATGACAAAGGACTTAAGTGTTCCAACTAAGTCCAGAGTCATCAGTTAATCTTACTAGAATGTCGTAATGGCGATGTTCCAACGAAGTTAAATCGAAGCAGCTGGAGGAGCAAGCCTCAGTCTATGAACAGAGACCGAGAAATACCGTAGTAAACTTTCTCATGCGACGCTGATGATATGAGCTGATCGATATGGAGAGCTTCTTTTACAAGGTAAGAATGAAGAGATGCACTTAATCTTTAAGAAATAACCATTAAAGAAACGCTAAACACTTCTAGTTCATATAAGAAAATGTGTGGACAAACTGATAAAAAAGGAGAAAATACATGACATGAATTGCCATACATGATCATACGTTTAAATCTTAAGATCATTCAAAAATTACTTCTTACGCTACTTAAGAAATAAATAAGCCGATTTTGTAGCTTCTCTTATGGTTGAAAAATACTATGATCAACCAGTTCATTAAAATAAGTTATTGATCAGTAACTAAGAGTTGTGCCTTGTACGTGTCTGTGTTCTTAGAAGAGGAAGTTTTTTATTATTGAACTAACATTATTATGATATTTTTAAAATAGATTAAAGAATGTCCAAAGTGAAGGGCAAGCAACCAAGAAAAGAACCTTCTCTAGTCTTACGATGTGGAATGAAGTTTTGATTTTTTCTGCACAAATGTACATGCGTCGTAGAATTACATGTGAATATGGAAGCCGTATTAGCTTGCACAAGACACACTAATCCATAAGTATATCTGAAGATGAATTTTCAAGTTTGGATGGTGCAATAATATCCACCTTTAATATGTTCATTGAAGCCAACCTGTTGAAGTTAGTTTCGGAATATCGATGGGACAGAAACTTAACTCAGTGTTGATGAAGCTACAACTTGTACATGAGAGCTGTTTGAAGCTGACGAGAACACCTTAACAGTATCTGTCTATTTGAAAGTCACCTATAAGAGACTTTGTAAGAGACTTAGATAATAACTGTACAAACTGTCAGAAAATGCACCATAAAGCACGAAAACTATTTGTTTCAAGGATTTCACTCTTACTAGTTTTCTTCGATATCTATATTATGGATCTAGCACGCGTTAATTTAAAACCAAGTGTTGTTTTCTAGCCTTTGTTGACGATATTATAGTATACAGCAGATGTTTGAATTTTGCTGAAACCTTAAACAAAATTTAACCATTTTTAGGCAGAGGGAGAAAATGGTGCAATGTTAGAGAAATGATAATCAGTCTTGCCAAAGTCACAGACATGCTCTGCATACTCAACAGTATACTGTTGATGAGAACAATCCATCACTAGCCTTTGTAGGTACTGCCATCTTGCTGAAAGAAACGCTGCAGTACCTGATGATAATTTTTAACAAACAACAGCAACATTAACATCATTATAATTAGAGCTACTAAAGGTGTCAATACACTGAAAGTTAAAGTAGGAAGTAATACTCAATAATGTTACCTACTTATGCACTTCTGAAGTCCTAACCATTCCTTTCTGGATTGTGCACTTTCAGTAATTAGTGTAAGTACCAAGCATCTAAACAAGATTAAAAAACACAGAACACCTTTTTAAGATTATTCGCGAAATGCATTGGAAAGAACCAACAAAACAGCACTGAGTTGTTTTTAAATGTGTTATTATTTTGTATTGTTTACATTCATGACCTTCTAGATGCGTTGCTCATATAATATTATATAAGAGCGTCTTTCTACCACCATATATTATCATAACTTCAACAAGAGTGCTATCCTTTATCATACGAGGTATCGTACATAATAATGATAGATTTATAGGGTCTTGTAGTTTAAAAAGTATTCATTCCACGTTTAAAAGACTGCACTTTCCAATTTGGACATCTTGCTCCTCAACAACTTTTCAAAAACCAACAAAGAACAGCAGACGTCTCAGAAGACAGTCATGAATAGATTGGTGCACTACAGCCACGATTGAAATAAGCCGTCAGGAGTGTATTTCAGACTTTTCTAGGTGGAAAGAAATTTCGTGTGGATGGGATACGTGGAAATTACTATAGACAGAAATATGTAAAGACTAGGACAGATGATGGAGCAGGAGAAAACTGTCAGTTCTTTTTGAGATACTATGGTGAACCTTCACCTGTTATTTCAACCGAAAAATGATCCCTACCAGTAGATTGTTTGTTTTAAATTTTGTGCAAAGGTATACAAAGGCTATCTGCGCTATGTGTCTCTAATTTAGCAGATTAAGGCTGGAATGAAGGTAGCTAGTCATTACCATCCATCACCAGCTCTTGCGCTAATATTTTACCAACGAATAATGGAATTGGTTGCACATTATAACGCCTCTACTACTGAAAGAGCGAGTATGTTTGATATGACGGTAATTCGAACCCGCGGCCCTAAAATTATGTGGCGAGCACTCTAGCTATCTTCCTATGCTGGGCCATCATAGACAGTTACATAGCTGTTTGGTTACTCACCATCTCGTGGAGTAATAACTTTCCGTTGGTGGAGCATTCAAGATTCCCACTAACAGCATAAAATGATGTTGGAAGACCAAAAGCAGGCTTTCCTCTGGATTGATAATGAAGTGGCTGACCAACAGGCAGTACTGAGTAAAATTTAGAATGGTCGATTTTCAGGTGTATGATAAAGTGTAAAGTAGTTATTTGGAAACAACGACTACCGTGATGGATCTGCCAGGTCCTGCAGAGGTAAACCTAAACCAAAAATCCGACAAGCTCGCAAAAAAGTTCTTTAGATCAATTGTAATACAATTATACTGGAAGAATATAAACCTCTTTGCACTTGTAAGAACACAAAAGCAATCATGAGAGTATCCTAATGAGAGCTAAGGATTTTCAATATGACACTGGAATCGTCACTTAATACTTAATTCAACATGTAATATAATACATTTCATTAGCTATAAACATAAAACAAACAAGAAATATCAGATACCTATCTATTAAAAACAGACAATAGAAAATATCATTAGGATTAAAAGTGTCAGTTATCTGCGTGGTGAATAACTTTGGGTAATTCTGAAAATTATTACATTAGAATACTGTCAGCAGAATAACGTGGTGTTGTTAATCCGACTAATAAAGATCATTATGATACATGAAAAACTAAGGTATTACAATATGGACAGTGAGTAAAGAATTTTGCTTAGAGAAAATTCTTATGTCACTTTAAAAATATATTGTAATATGGGTGTGGTAATGATGTGATGTTGATGGCCTACTCAGTAAAAAGTCTTATATTACGTTTTAAAGCTGTTTCATTGCAATATGGTAAGGAGATTGACATGGTGTTAGTGGTCTGGTTAATTAAGAACTTTATCTAACTATTGCGAAAAAATCTGATATTTACAACAAGTTCAGGAAAAGAATATATTAACATACGCCATTACAGAAAAGCGCTGTTTGTGACTTTTTTCAGATTATTTGATTTTTGTGTGTGTGAAGTATATGTGGAATACGCAATAATTTAGTTGCAAGTAACTTTTAGTTTAGTAACTTTTTACTGGATCCTCAATATTTATGGTAATAAACTAAGACTATCTAACCTCATTATTATACAGTCGTCAACTGATGCCAAAGATAGCTCAACTAAAAAGTCTGGAAATAATATACCATTCCCTTTTTTAAAGTTGTTATGCGGGAGAAACCAATGCTGAACATTTTGTCAACACTGAGGGCTACCGATTGGAAGAGAAGTACTATTATGACGGCATGGCAGAACAGTTGACATTGAACAAGTGACTTTAAAGGACTAACGTCAATCAATGTATGTTCTATTGTAGAAACATAACAAGACACAGGTAAGATTATGGGAATGGAACATCCTAATTAGTATAACTTTATGTTGATAAAACTCAATGTAGATCGATTTCTATAACTTATAAGATACAAGTTAAATGGATCACTTGAGATTTTTTTTTTCAGATATTTGCGCAAGGCTACAAAGGCTACTGGCGCTTGTCATTTCTAATTTTGAACTGATAAACGAAAAGAAAGGCAGATAGTCAACAGTGTCCACCATGAACACTTTGGCTACTCCAATCAAATAGTTAGTTTTAACCATTATACTTATAACACATCCGCGACTTTGAAATGCAAAATGCATTTTTTTTTGCAGAAACGGGACATGAGCCATGAACCCTCAAATTCAGAGTTTGGCATGTTAACCACTAGGTCACACCCATTACAAAAGAACAGACAGTTTATTCAGATCGGGCATGTAGCATGTCAACTTTTTTTTAAAAAAAACGCTATAATAATTTTTATTTATTCATACATTCTTCATTTCATTTAAAAAAAAATTCAAAGTTTCCGGCAAATGCTTGTAGTAAAAAAACAATCGAAATTTCTAATTGTTCCTAAAAGATAAAAAACAAAATCTGGAAATACCAAATACCAGCCACTATAAGACTTTATGCACAGCATCCTCTAACCATGCATTTCACTTATTTCAGCTCATTTTATATCTTAAAGCGTTCTTTGTTGTTTACTGATAACGGAAAATTTTCTATTTATCACACTTCATTATAATATTTTAGAAACTTACTTTATCTTTACCATAACGTGTTGCTTTCTCATCATTTATAATCATGATACTTCAGAAACGTATCACCTTTCATCATATATAATCTCATAAAACCGAAAGAGCGTATCTCCTTCATACCCTATGATAATATTAACATTCCAGAAGCATGTTACCTTCCATAATTTACAGTCTTCTAGAAGTGCTGCTTATATAATGTTATAGAAGAGTGTCGCCCTACCACCATATGTAAAGATAACTTCAACAAGTGTTATCTCATAACATGTAAAATCATGGCAGCTTTAATTTATATCTTTATAAGTTTTATTTGTTTATTTATGTCCAATTTATCAATTTTAGTTACAAGCAATAAATTGAAATCTTAATGCATGGACTTTAACACCACACAGAACAATACAAATTAAACCAAAATTAATAACATCCCCATAAAGATTTGTGTGGATTGAGGTCTTTCGGAGCGTAGTAAAAAAGATGAAATAACTGGGGAAAAATGCACATTTGTGAGCACTGTGATTGTTCCTTTAATTCCTTACAAGGCGTCATCTGTGTCTGCATCAGTGACTACATTGAAAACTTGAGACGCTTTGTATACCAATCATGGTCCTGGAGAGCACTGACAAACCAAGCTATTGAACACATTGATCGAGCACTTTGTGAAGCGCTAGTTGTGTTGAATAAAGGTTGCCAAGATGTCTAGGTCATTTACCCATCATCTTCAGGCTTAAATGGCACCTCTCTGTATCGTTATGGATGAACTGCTTCAACATGGAGATATACTTTCAGAAAATTCTAAATCTGCTTATAAAATATGAAATTTTCTGTACTCTAAAAAGTTTTTCTCATCCTTAGAGTCCGAACTGAGACAAATTCATGCTACCCTTAAAATAGGCAATAGTATAGTTTTGGTTTTAGTTTTAAGAAAGTGTTTCGTAACTGGTGAAGTATAAGCTGCAACAAGATAAAAAGGTTTATTGACTTTGTAATATTTTTTTATAAACAGTGCAGAATATAATGTAACTTTGTACCACGCCTCTGAAATAATTCATTGAATTAAATATCTTTAGTTGTTTTTCGTGATCTCAAACACTAATTTCTTAGATTTAATTACACAACTTCTTAAAACGGCATGTATAAAGCACGTTTTTCTCCTATCCAATAGGAAATTACTGACATAAAGAAAAAATGTAAATAAAAAGCTATCTGTCCACTTACAGTGCTATAAGCTCCATGTAAAAGGTAAGCAAGTCTTTAACATCTTCTTTTTAGACAGTTTAAAGCTCCAGTCTGAAACTTGCTGAAGTTAACACTATAATGTTAGAATCTATGGAACGCTACGTTGTATGCATCCGATAGCTCAATCTTTGTTTTCTTCTAATTAAAAACTACTTAGCTTTTTCAAACATATTTATTAGCATCAACTTGAGGAATACATTTTTTTTACAATGTTTGCATGTTCCTTTGAGAAATGTGACAATTTGAAGCCGATTGAATTATGGGAAGATAACCATTGAAATATCATGTTATGTTCAAAATATGTTTTTAAATGACAAGCATGTGTTACTTACATTTTATAGAAGAATTCCCTCTGTAGCTATGTGGCTTCTTGTAACGGACATATTAACCATTCTACTACTGAGCTAATAAACAACGGATTCATTTAGATAACTGTCATACCGAAAATTAAAATAATACATGCATTTTAAAATTCTAGACAAACCGTATTATTATATGTACTTAATAACACACTATCGTTAAACTTGTATTTAATTAATAAGTTCTTTATATTTTAACGTTATAATGAGGTATAAGCTTCTTTTCATATTACTGCATATATTGCTGTAGACACAATATAATCCAGCTTCGCAGAACAAACTCAATTATCAAAGCAATCCATTATAAGTTTTCAACACTCCTTATGACATTTAAAGAAGGTGTTTATTGAGTCTTTCATGCATCATTGTTTAAAGTAAATCATTTTTATAATATTTGTTTCTATTGAGGATGTGTGGTAATATTAGGATAATATGATTATACAGGTAATACAGTAATACATAAGAGTGTTTTGGAAGCTGGTTAATACAACCATATGCTTGCTGATGTTAAGGATATGTTCCATTTCTAAGAAATACACAATTATACAGATAAATAATGTACTTAGATATTCGCAAAATTTATGCAAAACGTGTGACATTACCATAATCTGAAACTAGTAACAATTTGACTGTCTTGTCCCCATGCTTATGAGCTCGTAAAATCTATATTTAAAAAGAAATATGTTCTACAGAAGCAAAGAAAATGGCTAGAGATCGCAAACTCTAACAATTTGTTTACACCTATCTATAACGTCTTAGTTAGGTGTTCAGGATAGATAGTTGGAGATGTAATTACCACCTATTTCGCCCCCCCCCTTCCGCTAGTACAGCGGTATGTCTACGGATTTACAATGCTAAAATCAGGGGTCAATACCCCTCGGTGGGATCAGTAGATAAATAGCCCAATGTGGCTTTGCTATAAGAAAACACACGTACAACATATTTGTACATACATAAACGTATTAACTTGAGGACACAGTTTACTCTTCTACCAGACATAATTAGTATTTGGATTTACTTTTGAGATAAAAATCTTATGATATCAGGAAAAGTGTTTAAAACACAATAGTATATAAAGATATTCAATGATTTGGATAGTGTATTGTTTTTGAAGCATAAATAAGTTAGAATTAATAACTTCTAGTAGCTGAATCATTTGACATTTTTTAAAGTATTTTAAAAGGGTATTTGTAATGTATAAACCACGTACGTGTGGAAGGACTGGCCGATAAATTACCGTAGATTATTATGTAGTTACTTAACATACTGGAAACGCATTAGGTTGATTACCTTTCTGGTACTTTAAAATTTACCTGTCCCAAGAACAGATATTCACATTATAGAGTACAAAAACGAAGCAATTAACCTACAACTCTGTTGTTTATGTTTAATAAGTGAATACTGATAAAGGTATGAAATGTTAGTTTGGGCTATTTTCTCTTTCTGGATGAGAAAAGATATAACTTCACTAATAACAAAATAGGATTCATCCTCCATTTATTCTTCATACCACGCATTAGTTATTTACTCTAAACATTCAATTATATATGTAGGATAGTTTTGGAGACATCAATATGCTGTGTACCTTTAGCATAACAGGTAAACCTATAATGTAACAGTTGTTATTTGGTTTTCTGTAATTACCTAAAAGGCATATTAAAACAAACTCTCCTGTCGCTCAGCGGTAAATCTGTTGGCTTGTAATGGCTTGCAGATACTTGAGGTGGACAAGGCATCGATTGCCCATTTTATAGCATTATATATAAAACAAAAAACAAATTAAAACATAAATGACTTGAACCTTCCAATGGTAGCAGTTGAAATCTAGAACGTTCTTGTTCTTGAAAAGCTTAACGTTCTCTATAGATATTTTTCAATCTCATTGAAACAAAACAATGTGTGAGAACATGCTAGTGGCTATAGACTGCAAGTAATTAAATTAGGTCACTTTCTATTTCTACTAATATTTTCACGAATATTATTGATCAAAAGAACAAAAAACGTGAAGTGCCATCTTGAATAAAAATATATTTGTTTTCGTATAAGCAGTAGGGAAGTTACCATTTGCAAGGATCAAACACCTAGTTTTAGTTTTAACAGCCTCTATCTTACCGTTAAGCCCCATACATAACAAAACGTAGAAGTCTATGTCATAAAATAACTATGTTGCACTTACTGTGAATATTGCAATAATTCAACTGTAAACTTGTGCAAAAAAATACAATTATTTGATTATAAAAATACTGAATACTTTTATTCCCATTGGGTATAATGGAAGTTAAACGCTATATATATATATATATATATACATTATATGCATAAATGTTTTATTTTGTATTTTATAATGCCGACACGTAGCTTATAGTGTATATATGGTTTCAGTTATTTGGCATTTATTTATCTCCTGTATTTTGTGTGCTAAAGAAAGGTAATTTTAGACAAAGAAAATAAATTTGTCTGTCACGTGCAACTTTTACATGTAACCAGTAGAGTGCCAGTGGACATCTATAATATTGTATTTATCTTACTACGACGGTCATAAATCTCAATAAAACAAGAAAAGAGTATATCTTTGTTGTAAAAATCTTCAAGAGTAAAAACTGTTGTTTTCCAAGTATCAATAACATATTTCTTCCACTGTTCTTCTGGAATACAACCAAATATTATTTCACAGTTGCTTCAAAAACATTATTAGTATTTTTATTTATTAACTACTAGCTGAATTAGTCGTCCCCATGGTAGGAAGTTACGTAAATTAATAATTAATCAAAGGTTATCTTTGGATATGAAAAAGCTACTTCCTTTATACGTAATTGTAGAAATTATAAAAAACGCCTATAAAACCTGCAAAATACAAAATACGAAGCCACAAATTTGCGTGTATTTCAATTTTGACGAAGAACAATCTGCACTCTGAGAAGTAGTTATATGGTCATACAACAGACATAATTATATAGATTTATATCAAGAAATTTGTTGATAGATGCTTTCATAATGATACATCTATTTTTCACATCTGTTTTAACTATTTCCATCTAAAACTTTGTTTCTGTTAAAATATTTGTAATCTATGTACCAGTCACGTATCAGCATTATCAAAAACTTTGGGAATTTAAATATGATTAAAATAAAAACAACAACAGTGTAAAGTATAACGTTATGCATATTGCTTAAAAGCTAGTTTTTCAAGGTGAAGTTCGAAGAGCATTATATCGTTTCACTGTGATAGAGAGTGTAAAAGCTAATAAAAAGAGGAGAGAAGAATCAACCAGGCGGAAGATACCACGTGTGGAACATGATCACCATGCTGAGTGAAAGGATGCAGAAATACAAGTTCTACGTAAAGTTGGAAACAGTTTTATTTTGCAACCGAACACTTTAGTGTATTATATGTGAATATGACTGACTATTAAAGCTTTTCAGAGGATTATTCAAATCGGAAAATGAATGAAACGATACGCGATTTGGACTCAACTTTTGGAAAATGTATAGAGAAACGCAAACAGAAATTTGAACAAGAAAATCCAAAGAACGTAGCATAATTGTATGTATATTCTAGTGAAGGTGATGTTATGAAAAACGGGCACTACCTCAACATCCAAGGTTGCCATTTAATACCTAAGTTGTGGTGTTTAATTGGTCTTGACTTTGAATTTCACCAGGAAAATGGTCCGAAAATTATTGACCTGCTGAATAACGTACAGCTAAGGAAGAATGAAATAGCCGGTGATATAAAAATTACGAAACGGCCAACCAATACAAAGCTTCAATGTTCACTCAAATGAAAATTCGCGGCACTAGCTGAAAAAGTGGTACTACAAGGCATTAGTTCAAAAAGCAATTTTACAAAAGAGAAACCAATTAATCTATGACAACTTAAATCCGGGACGTTGTGAGGCAACAATGGAAGGAAATACTGGTTGATATTCTCAAAGAACTTGAAGCGTACATGCTTATCGATCTCAACGTGTAAAGTAAAGAGGAGAGCTTGTAATATATTGACTACTCAGTGTGTGTCCTAAGAAGCCTAGTATTTTAATATTTAGTGTAATGTAACGAAATCAAGACAACTTTGTTTTTTAGTGGTTTTTATTGCAACCTTTCAGGCAATCAAACGTTTCTAACTTGAACGATAGGTGTGATTGATGCTGCAGTTTGCTCAGACTAAAGAATTAGGAAGTGTTATTCCTTAACTATACCATTACCTTTTAAAATTTAATACTACTATACTATTAGTTTTACTACTTTATTTTTTTGAAACCAACTGATTATAATATGGTTGGCTGTTTTTACTGCTAATTTTTTTGAAAATAATATATAGGTTAGGTAAAGTAAGTGTTAATATACTACAGGACTACACCGCATCAAAGCCAAAATTGTGTAAACCGTGAAATAATGAATAAACATCCAAGAATATCAACATGCAGTTAGCTAATTTCAAAGTTAGCTTAGCTAAAATACCATTTCTTTGTCATTTTTCACTTTAATCACATTAAAAGAAGTGTATTTCAATGTCGTTTAACATTATATAAATATTACAGTGCAGAAAGGTTTACATGGAGCATAGGATCTATGAGTTGAACCTTCGGCAGGTTGGGACGCAGTGTTTCACACTTGCATACCTCAGGACCAGTAAGATGGGATTTACTGTGCGTATGTCAAAGCAGGAAACTAGGAGGTGGAAAAGATTATTACTGCAAACGTGGTTTCAAATAACCATGAGTCTGTAAAAATGGGAAATCTTGACGAACACAATCCTGTAGAAACCAATAGGCTCGACGAGAGTATATCAATGTTTGGTTACGGATCTTTTGGTGGAGAGTACTGACGACAAAGAATTGTGATTTTGCCCTACTGTGCTGCCACCTACCATCAGACATGACATGGCATAAAACTGGCCGACTTACACAGTGTACACCTTAATTACAAGCATCGATCATCTCTTGTGAAGTAATTGCATAGTATAAGAAAACTCGCAGATCCCAATGCTTAATACGGAAACCTTGCAGGTTTTCTTCATTACGAATCTACTTAGGTGTATATTTTTCACAAAAGTCGACGCAATAGAGCGATCCTCTTTACTCATATTTAATTTACACTTGTATTTCAATATTCTGGATAGCCTTCATATTACATCATCAAATAAAAACTGGCTAGCTAAAGAGCCACTTCTGTCAGATAGTGTTTATACAGCATCACTCCTATCAGAAGCTAATTTTCAGGAACTAGACTTGCCCGCAGTGCTTTAGCTCAGTTTTTTTGGAATCTTATAGTTATAAGGTAATTTATGATATCTGTTCAGTTTGTTTAAATAAATGCGAAGCTTTTGAGGTAAACAGTTAGAACTGTTGAGATACACTTTATTGGAATACACTACATTTGCTAGGAAAGTTTACATTGAATAAATAGCGTGTTCAAAACAAGTGGTATTTACACGTTTCCAGCTAATAATTTGAACAGATAAAACAGGCATGAATGAAGTAACTGCATATTTGTCATATCTTTTTAATGTTTGTTTTTATTGATACCATCAGTGTAATATGTTTGAATACATACCGATAAACTTAGTGTAATCAGTGTAACATGTTTGAACATATACTAATAAACTTAATGTAATCAGTGTAAAATGTTTAAACATATACTAACAAACTTAATGTAATCAGTGTAACATGTTTAACACATACTGATAAACTTAGTGTAATCAGTGTAACATGTTTGAACATATACTAATAAACTTAATGTAATCAGTATAACATGTTTAACACATTCTGATAAATTTAGTGTAATCAGGAAAAACAAAAAGATGTGGTTTCTATGACTTGCATTTCACAAACCCCCGGTAACACAGCGGAATGTCTGCGGACTTACAACGCTAGAAACCGTGTTTCGGTACCAATGGCTGTCAGAGCACGGATAGCTTACTGTGTTGCTTTGTGCTTAACTTCAAACAAACAAGCATTTCACAAATATTAATTTAAAAGTATATCTAACAAAAATATTAAGAAGAATGTTTGAAAACGTTTTTGTAATAACAACTGATGAAAAACTATTTGCTTAGAACGAGGAAACAATGGTATAAAGATGCGGAAATAGAAGTCCAGAAAAAGTAGATAAAGCAGTCGTTCATTATAGATAAATGTCACAGGAATGTTAAATATAAAATGTAACCAATGAGCAGACATATAACAAACATATCTTCAGATGACAAGGCTGGTATATGATAGAATTCACTGTTTATTTATTTTTATATAACGTTCACTTAATGTATATGGAATTCAGTAGCTAATACAGCAGGCCCGGAATGGCCAGGTGGTTAAGGCCCTCGTCTCATACGCTGAGGATCGCGTGTTCGAATCCCAGTTACACAAAGTACTCGCAGCTTCAGCTGTGAGGGCATTTTAATGCAACGGCCAGTCCCAATAATCGTGGGTAAAAGAGTAGCTCAAGAGTTGGTGGTGAGTGGTGATGGCTAGTTGCCCTCCCTATAAAACTATTCTGCTAAATTAGGGACGACTAGCGCAGATAGCCCTCTTGTAGGTTTTTGTGAAATTCAAGAAAACAAACAAACAACAGTCTTTATTAGACACTTATGAAAAAGTACAAGTAAGCTTGAATTTATGAAGGGATATTTCTAAATTTATATATTAAAAATATTAAAGGTTCAAGGCGGTTGTTTAAAACTTGTAAAATGAATGTAGATAAGCTTCCTATTATGTGTTAAATTACCCTTACCAACTGTGCTTGAAACAGAGTTGTAGCAGTTTAAGTAAATGAGGCAACCCATTTACTCAGTTTGTAAATTATGTCACATTTAATATGGCTTTTTGTTGTAATTACACTGCTCTATTTAAAATAGGGTTTTCTTCATAAATCTCACATGAATGTGCAATTAAACGGTCTCGTGATTCTTTCTCTTAACGAAATAGTTTCATTGAAAATGTTCACCATTTGTTCATGTTGTAAGAATAAATCACTTAGCTGGCAATTGGAAAATCTGAAAGAATTGATGACTGTGTTTGGAAAAAGACGAACAAACTCCAGAAAGACTGCAAAATATTTTTAGGGAAGTTATAGTCGTTTGCAAAAGTTTTAAGCATTTATCCTTTAAATTTGTTCTAAAATATAACATTTGGATTTTGATCTTGTTGGAATTTCCACATACAACCGCCCCCCGCGACATTTTTGGGAAACTATAGAATGCTCTTTATAAAATCTGTTGGAAACGTTATCTAATCAGGCTAAAAATTACAATTTGATTATCTTTCATCATTCTTTGGTTTCTGACCTTTGCCTTTTAAAAATATCATAAGAAATCTTAATTTTATGAGACTAATTATTCATATCGAACTCTATGTTTCGGGTTTATAAATCTTAAATTTTGACATTAAAATTTATGGTCATATGTATATTAAGTGTGCTATTCTTTTTGTCTTTTTAAAATTAAGACGTTGCTTTTTGTGTAATCCTTACGTTTAAATGTCAGTTATTGTGGCACTCTTTAAGTTTAACATGTTTATAAACTTAATTTTCAGGTAATATTTGTTAATTTATAATTTTTTAACCCTAATATTGAGCAATTACAAAGAAAAGAGAATATTGTCATAATTTAACTGGACGGATGTTTATTAGAAGCCTTTATTGCTTCTTATACACTAATTTTATAACTTTGTACTAATGTTATATTTACTTATTTTGAGCTTCTTTGACTATAAAATATCTTAAAAAGATAAAAATAGTTTTTAACAAAAATTATTCATACTCGATATAACATACCAATAATGATTTCTAATGTTTGTTTGTGTGTTTTTGTATTTTGCCCAAAACTACACAGGGTTATCTGTGGTACCCGTCCCTAATTTAGTAATGTAAAACTAAATAGTAAGCAGCTAGTAATCATTTCCAACTATCAACTCTTCGGTTACTCTTTTACCAACGAAGAGCGGGATTAAACATTACTTTATAACGGGTGAAAGAGCGAGAAGATTTGATAGAAGGAAAATCGAACGCGCAACCCTCAGATTAGGAGTCAAGCGCCCTAACCACTTGGTCATGCTGGACCGATATAATGAGCTTCAAGTTACAAATTTTTAAACCTTATAGGCTGTTGTTTTTCGAATTAAGCAGAAAGCTACACAGTAAGCTATCTGGGCTTTGCTCAGCACGGGTATCGAAATCCTGATTTTAGAGTTGTAAGTCCGCAAACATACTGCTGAGCCGCTGGGGGCAAACCTTGTAGGATACAGTCATTTACATCAAAATATATAAAACAACAGCAAATTTAGAAGTTTCAAAAAAATTTATGCTAAAAAACAAACCCAATTATTATTTTCTTATAAACTGTGTGTGTGCGCGTCTGTGTTTACTTATAGCAAATTTATATCGAGCTATTTGTTATGCCCACCGAGAGAAATCGAACCCCTGACTTTATAGTTGTAAATCCGTAGACATACCCTTGTCCCAGAGGGCGACTCTTATAAACTAATTCACTGGCTTTGTCTCACATATTTATTATTTTAACTGATCAGAGTGCTGACTACAGCGATATCTCACCCATGATATATTTAACTTAATTTTTTTTTCTGTTTGTTGAGAGTATATAAAATTTTGAAAAACATGGCTAGTTTTGATAAAATTTTCTTAACTTTAATAACGTAATATGTAAAAGGAAGAGACTGTTAGTATTTGTGTTTAACTCTTAAAAAAGAAAAAAAATCATAGATAACTTTCGTGCTCATTCCCAGTTTTAGAGAAACGGTAATAAACATTCAACTCTGCTTTTCAAAGAAAAATGTAATGATCGATGCGTTAACGTGTTGTTCTAAATTATAATTTTCTAAACTTAATCTATTATTCCCTCTGCACTCTAAAGATTTCAAAGGCAGAATTTTGGACAGTTTTATCTGATGAATTTAACATGATAAAAATGTGTTTAATTGTTTTAATTAAATTTGCATCGTATTGTTACACTTTTCTTACTTAAAGTACAGAAAAACACGAAAGTGTACGATAGCGTGCATCAACGAAAAGCAAAATATAAGGTGAGTGAATTATTTCAGTTCTATAGGTCCTCAGTCACGTAATATATTTCTGCTTCTGCGGAGAAAAACAATAAATGAATGTGGTGGATACATCCCAATTCACTGTTTGCATGCTTGAACTTTTTTGAAATATTGTTTATAGCATTTTGTTCAGTGTATTAAAATGAAACAAATACAGGAAAAACATTTTCAATTTCTCAGTTTTGTTTTTACTTTCTAAAACTGCTTTCTGACTTAAGCTACTAATTTCGAAGCAAATCGGGTTTATTTGCATAATTTTAATTGTAAAGATTTCATAAATTAGAGAGCACAAAAAGTCATTTTAGTGATAAGCAAATATTTTTATTTCTATTTATAAAAAAAGGAGAAAATATTGAAATTGAGCATAAATTTTAACTACCCACCGCTGATATGAGAACCCGGTTTTTAGGGGTGGGAATCAGTTGTGCCACTGAAGAGCAAAACCACCACTTCTCCAAATACAGGAAAATATATTTCAAATTTAGTTATTAACTAACTCTTAATTTTTATAAAAAAATGTTTAAAAAGACAAAAAAATTCTTCAAATGCAATAGGAGTTGTTGTTGGTTTTTTTATGCTATAACATTAACGTACCCAACGATTACTTTAACCATTTACAACGTAACTAGAGTTATGTTATTTAAAAACTTTGGATCATAAGATTATTACAAATAAGGTTTAGTTTCGTTACCGTCTTGGATAAAAGAAAGTGTATCCGCTTACAAGGGGAAGTCTTCGGATTTACAACGCTAAAATCAGGGGTTTGATTCTTCTCTGTTAATCCGTTTTTTTAAATATATTAAATAATGTAAAATCAGACTAATGATAAGATACTATGATCTCAAACTGATAAACTAATTTAGTTTAAATTATACTTCCAGTAAAGGATGGGTTTACTTGATTGTTTGGCTGAACGGCGGGAGTTGCTATTCACACCTATCTACAATCTCAAAAATGGAGTATTTTTTTGTGCAACGGGACCAGACTCAAAAACCTTTGAAATCACGATCTGGACACATTAAAATACTTATAGGCCATGCTCGGAGCACGAAAGTATAGTTTGCGTGAGGAATAAAAGTAAGAATACAACAAATCACGTGCTGTTTTCTTAATACAGTTTTGTTCTTTTTAATATAATTGTTTTCAATACCCAACATTCTAAAATGTGAAGTACTTTTCATAAAACACTGTACTTTCTTCAACAGGTATATTCTAGAAATGTTTTTTTGATTTCTAAAAACTTAAATACTCCTTCTGCAATCGTTTTTATTCTCCCTGAACCAAGTTTACATAAAATTACGTATTTTAACGATAGTTTAAAAATAACGCACATCAAGTAAAAGGGATTGATATGAATACCTCCGTCCTCAGATGTATAAAGTAAACAATACAAAATAAATAGGTCTTTACGATTTCACTAAAGAGAACTCCATTTTCGTTGAGAAAGTTATATTAAAAAAGTTTAAACTGTAGATATAGAAAGGCGTCATTGGAGGGGATTTATCCACCACATATCTCCAACTGAATTTTGAGCAATGACAATTTTAACATTTTATGTACTTCTGTATTTGTAAAGTACTCAAATTCGTATATATATTTTTTTTTAAATTACGTTACTAAAAACACACATTTTGTACCAAAGAAAAATATACAAATAGAGTAAGTTGAGTGGAACTTACCATATAAATGTTTTTGGTGACAAAAGATAAGAAATGTTGTCTCTCATTAAAGAAGTAGCTTGAATTCAGTTTTTTTTTCAGTTTTTGTGTATCAGACAAAGAGTTAGTAACTCTCTTTTTATTAATTTGAATATGACTTAAAAAGATCGAAACGTTTTTCTCTGCTTTATTAGTAAAATAGTTAATACTCATTCCAGTAGTCCCGAGATACATTTGTACTTCAAGTGGGTTTCTCGTAATCATGAATTTTCAGTTTTTGAATAATAGGAAAAGCACAATTTATGTTTTAAATCAGTTATAAAGTAAAATCTGATTCGAAATTTTTATTATTATGAAGTTTAAAGTGTTTGATACCAAAATGTCATAACAAATCATGACAAGTTCGAATCATTTCATTACCTTTGCATGGAAGCCAACGTTTCACTAATTTATTCAGATGAAAGTCTTACTATTTTTGAATTGATGTAAAAGTATTTACTGTTTTAATATTGAGGTGAACGATTTTAATATTGAGATTAAAGTGTTTTACTGTTTTTGTAATGGCCCGGCATGGACAAGCGCGTAAGGCGTGCGACTCGTAATCCGAGGGTCGCGGGTTCGCGCTAGCGTCGCGCTAAACATGCTCGCCCTCCCAGCCATGGGGGCGTATAATGTGACGGTGAATCCCACTTTTCATTGGTAAAAGAGTAGCCCAAGAGTTGGCGGTGGGTGGTGATGACTAGCTGCCTTCCCTCTAGTCTTACACTTCTAAATTAGGGGCGGCTAGCTCAGATAGCCCTCGAGTAGCTTTGTGCGAAATTCCAAAAAAACAAACAAACCGTTTTTGTATTTGGCGAGAATGTTATTTTTTGTTATTTAAGTATTGGGATGAACATTTTACTATTTTTATTGAGGTAAATTGTTAAAGGTTTATATTTGATATACAAAATAGAAATAAGTTGAAGTTCGTTTTTTAAATCCTCAACTGTTTTATTGATGTTATCAAATTGTCAATATATTTAAATTAAAATTCATGTTAGATGCTCACAGTACCTGTGGTGGGCAAGCACCGACAGCCCATTATGTAGCTTTGTGCTTAATTCTTAATAAACAAACAAAACTTATGTTAGATATTACTTTAAAATCACGTCCTAGGATAATTTCACATAGTTTATTAATTATGAATATTGTTTAGCTATAGTTTTAAGATTCAACTAAAACTTACATATGATATAAAGTTAACAGAACAGATTTCACTGTACATCAAACAAACTTTCTGTTTTACCAGTGCTTTTCCTCCGTGTGTCTGTGTAAAAAGGTTTCATTTATTCATAGAATAACCATACAAGTTGTTACCAAGAGTCACAGAAACAAATTAAAATCCGCTATGTTGTTAGCGCATGTCTATTTTAAAATGCTTATGAACAAAAAATAATATAGATATATAAGATATGCGTTCTCTGTTAATTAATTATATAGACACGTAAGATGTGTATTCTGTTATTGAATTATATAGACATATATGTGTATCTTTTAATGAATTATATAGACATATATGTGTATTCTGTTAATGAATTATATAAACATATATGTGTACTCTGTTAATGAATTACGTAACATCTACTTTGTTGAATTCAATAAAAAGCTAGGAAGAGTGACTTAAAGTAACTAAACAGAAGGATGTTAAACCCAATCATTATAGAAAAGTAAAACAAGGAGTCTCCATATCTTACTCAAAAGCGTACTTTCAAAAATTTTAAATTTTAATTCAGTGTGCAATTTGTTTTACAGGAGTTAAATTACAAACACTAACTACGATTATATGTTAGTGTTTCGTAAGCATTGCTTCATTTATTCTTATTATAAATTTTTGTTTTAGGAACAACCTATTTAGTTTATTTTGTTTTACCTTTTGCAGGGGCATAAATATTCAAGTAGAGGCAATCTTCGCTGAAGTTTTGTAGGTAAGGGCGAAGTCTACGAAGATATGCTAGTCTTCCAGCAGGCATTATTTTCAAAGCTTCGGTTTCATTCTGAATATCCGGGAATTTCTGCGGGCAGACAGGTGCAAGTTTATCGGCTGTTCTGACACCTTTCCATCTAGGAAGAGTGACTGGAGGCATGAAACGTAGGGATCCTACTGGTGGGCTAGCAAAAGGAACCCCTAAAAAAACATCCACAGGCTGAAGTCTACGATTTGATAGGGTTCGAATTATGCCCTTTATGGAGCCATATTTTGTATGTACAACTCGCGGGTAGTTCTGGTAAGGTTCACCTTGTAGCTGTTGGAATATAGCCAAGAAGAGTAAAAAGACAATTACATCCGTGGTCATCATGGTGTACAGATTTATCGGTGAACTGTGTCGTCGCAGCTTCCTAAACACTTCTGAGTGTTAGTCTTATCTCCCGGTCTCAGCCTTAATGTTCGTGGATGACTCGTGTAGCTGGACAAGCCGAAGTAGACTTAACTAGGTGCTGTAGACCATCCCGGCGGACATCAACTTGAGGGAGAAGCTATTTACACGAGAACGCATCGTTTGATTGCCTTTCGGAGGAACAGATATTTCTTGGGATCTCTTGTTTATCGTATTATCACCGTAAAACACTTCTTGCAAGGCCATTTACAGCCTCGAGCAGGTCAATCAAAATTCAGTTTTCCTTAACTTTCAACTCTTGATAATGTTAACAAAATACCTTGCAAGTCCAATAACAACACATTACAATAAAAACAACTGACACTCAAGTTTTTAAATAATCAAGTATTCAATTTATTTGTAAAATATCGAATGTAAGAGTTTAAGTTTGACGCTCAAAAGAATCCATTTTATTTCGAACAAACTCTCCCTACGTAACTTATCTCAAGTGATTCACGAGAGGTTTCAGTATTTTGTTTAACCAACCAAAGGAGTATTAAGCCAATATTAAACTATATGACCACTCGCCAAGCTTCTGTCACGAGACGTCTAGTGATGCTGTGAGTGCAGATTATCAGCAGTCGTTGAATCCTTACTGAGAGTGCGCATAGGATGCAGGAGTTCACCATTGAAAACACAGGGGAAAGTCACAATTCCGGTATTCATAAAAACTATTCAAGTTTCTAGTAGAACTAGGAAAACGTTGAATAGTTTATTGCATTCTACGCCGACATATTTATTTAACGCTGTGGCTTTGGAAACAAAATCTACAAAGTTAAAAAACAACAACTTTTAAATTATCTGTTTCGACACATATCGTTTCTATAAATATTGTATCCAGTATATACTCAGCTCTATCGATTCTGAGAAGCAACACTGCAAAGATTTTCGAAAAGCTTGTAGTATAAGGGTAATAAATTATAAAGTTCTTAAAGATTACACTTATGTATTTAGATGTTTCCATTTAGTTTCTCCTACATTAATATGTACATCATTAAAACAGGATAAGAGTACTATTACATTCGTATGTTTATTAAAAATCATGTTTGCGTTTCTAGCTCACTATTTTTGCCCATTATAAATAAAGAGTGCTAAACATAAATAAGGGAGATATTCAAACTATTGTTTCTATTGTTTCTAAGATGTATTTAAACACTTTAAGTGTCACAAATGCGTTATGAACACCAACAATATATATTAATGTAGGAGACAAAATCAGCTTTACTTGTACAAAGATGTTGTTCAAACAGATAAATTTTGGTTACTATATGGTGAAGTAAAAGAGACTTAAAACTCTATAGATAGATTCAGTATTGAAATTATGATTGCGTGAAGTGTTTTTGAATTACTGAGAGGAAGATTGTTTCTTTTTATACATGAATTTAGAAACAATTGTCTGTTTGTTTTCAAGTTGGGGTTGAGTTATTTTGAATTTCGCACAAAGCTACACGGAGGCTATCTGCACTAGCCATCCCTAATTTAGAATGGTAAGACTAGAGGCAAGGCAGCTAGTCATCACCACCCACCGCCAACTTTTGTGCTGCTTTTTTACCAACGAATAGTGGGATTGACCGTCACATTATAACGATTCCACGGCTGAAAGGCTGTTTGGTGTGACGGGAATTCGAACCCTCAATCCTCGGATTACCACTAGTGTGGCTTAACATTCTAGCCATGCCGGGCTAAAAACGATTAAAATGCAAAGCTTTTCTTAGTGGAGGTTTGATTAATTCTTTCCTATGTCAGTACTAATGACGTAAAAAGAAAACATAAAATAAATGAAAAAAGGAAAATTCAATAAAATTATCAGGGAAATATTCATAAATGTGAAGAGTCGTCAATTTACATAATGTTAAAAAACAATTGTTATTTTAAGCGTTAGTAATACGAAGTTCATGGAAATGGTATGAAGGAATACTTCTCCTAGAATGTATAATTTAATTGTTATGGCTCAAAAAAGAAGAAGAAATAGAGAGGCAACAAATCCAAATTAATATAGGGCAATAACGAACATTTTAACATTTTAATTCTAGCAGAATATGAATATTTCAAACATTTAGTTTTTTTGGTATTATTGATGATATAATTTTAAAAAAATGAGTATATTAAAATATCAATAAATAAAAGTAAGAAAAGTGAAAGTCTTGGGAAATATCCTAAAACTGTAAAATTAGTATGTTATCATGAATGTTCATTGAAAGACTCTTAAAATATTATATGTAGGTGATGAAACTAAATAAGTTCTTTTTATGTTCATAAAATATGTGCATATATTATAAAAAACCCATCTGAAAGTACGGTTAAAACAACCATGTAAACAACAACTTGCAAAACTTTACTTAATTTAACGTCAACTTATCGCAAAAATTATTATACAGCCAAAAATTTATTTCATTTTACGTAGTTATTAGGCCCGGAATGGTCAAGTGTTTAAGGCGCTCAATTCGTAATCTGAGAGTCACGGGTTCGAATTCCCGTTACACCAAACGTGTTCGCCCTTTCAGCCTTGGGGGCGTTATAAAGTAATGGTCAATCTCACTGTTGTTAGTACCCCAAGAGTTAGCTTTAGATGGTGATGTTTAGCTGTTTTCCATCTTGTCTTACGCTACTAAATTAAGGACGGCTAGTAGAGATAGCCCTCGTACAGTTTTGCTCAAAATTAAAAAAACAAAACCAAAACCCAAAACTTAGTTATTAAGAGAAAAGTTAGAGCTGACCGTGTAAAATTAATGTTAAAACTTCCATCGAACTGTTAATAATAAGGATAATTACATGTTTCAAAAGGTTATTTGTTTATATAATGTTTATCGTACGTTTCGCTCGATGCTACATAAGGTGTATGTATTACACATGGGCGTCCTTAACTTTGAACTCTTGGATTATGTATGTGTGAGAGAGTAGCGACATTTAATCGTTACTGTTTATGACACACATATGGTTTCAAAGCACGTTTTTTTACAACAGTAGGATACGAATAACAAACTTCAGATTCATAGGTGGGGCACCACATGACAACACCGTCACGCCCTATCTTGTTTCACAAGGGGATAAAGTGCTCACTTAAGGGTTGACAAAAACGTACTTTCCTTTATTATTTCCTTTTTACTACTGCAATGTGTTTTCCTAATCATTCTACTACATACGAATGTTTTATAAATCTCCTGAGTATCAATCGGATAACTTACATTACACTAACGTTGACGGTGGACATTCAGAGGTGATGTTGCACTGCACTAATGATTCACAGTTCAACATTTGTAACAGATATAATTTAAGAATTACTTTAATTCGTTTACATTAAAATGAACTAATTTTGATTTCGAGACTCACTTGAAACTGTTTTTTTTCACAAATTGTTTACATCAATGAAAAATTATATGAACAATTTCGACTTAAACGACTTCAATGTAAAAATCGTCGAGAGATTTCCGTCTTTGATGGATATTTTTTTTGGCCCTTTGAAAAACCTTGAGAAAAATCTGATAATGGTAAAAACACGCACTACCAAAACATTTAAGTATCTATATACTCAAATACCAAAGAAGTTAAAATGTTATAATTTATGTTTTTTATGAAATATCACTATATCATTGTTATTTACTAGATAAAAAAAATGAGAATGTATACAAGTTATCGCAATTCTGTAAACGCTAGTTTCACGTTCAAATGTTAATGTCGTATTTACATTTTCTCATTTGTGCCAACATGAGTCAGCTGTATGAAGGCAATCGACATGTTTAAACATTAGGAACCTATTTAAATTAAAATATCCTGTTTAAGAGATAATGTCCTTTTTAAACACTACTCTGCTGTTTAACCTATACTGATCTGCATCAACGTTAATTAACTGTTTAAACGATAGTGAATGGTTAATATCACCCAACTGTATGAGCTATGGTCATCTGTTTCAGCATTGGTTGGCTCAGTAAATGTCAGAGATCCTTTTAACTACCAATCAGCTATTTCAATATAAGGCGACGTGTTTCAGTACTAACTAGTCGTTTGAACACTAGTAACCAAGTATGAAAATAGATCAGCTACTTACACCAATAATTAGCCGTTTAAACTTTAGTAAGGAGTTTCAACACTAGTCAGTTGTTTAAATGTTAGTGACCAGTTTCAATACCTGTCGACTGTTTAAAAGCTAGCGATCTACTTTGAAAATTACTTAGCTGTTTATACCCTTTTGACATTAATCCACCATTTATATTAGTGAGCTGTTTAAACACTGACAATTGTTTCGACATCATTCAAATGTTTAAACGCTTGTGGCCTGTTTCACTTCTAGTCATTTGTCTAAAAGAAAGTGATGTGTTACAATATTAGATTCAAATTACTTGTTTCAGTGAAAGTAATGTGTTTAAACACTTGTAATAGATGTTAATTTATTTTTAAGCTCGTCATGGTCAGGTGGTTAGGGTGTTCGACTCGAAATCTGAGGGTCGTAGGTTCGAATCCCCATCACACCAAACATGCTCGCCCTTTCACATGTGAGAGCGTTTTATGAGAGTAAATGTGAATTAAACTGTTCGTTGGTGAAAAAGTAACCGAAGAGTTGATGATGGATGGTGATGACTAATTGCCTTTTTTTTACAGTCTTACACTGCTAAATTAGAGATGGCTAGCTTTGCACGAAATTCAAAACAACCACTCTAGTTTTCTTTCTTCGTTTTGAAGAAATATTGTGACGCTGTAGTCTGAAATAACTCATCTAAAACTACACACCTGCTTGATAAGTAAAGTATTGAAGAAAACAATCCAATATATTAGTCTGTGGGAGAACTAAAATTCAGCGTATGTGACTAGGAAATCTGCCTACAATCACATCTTAACTAACAAGAACAATCTCGTAAAACCAGTTTTTAATAACTATGTACTTTTTAAAATATTCATAATCTAGGTTTTTTGCAAAGTAATAGGTAATATACAGTTATTGTTTTTTGATATGCTTCATTTTTATTTCAATAGAAATGAAAATATTGATTATTACAAAAATAACTGTATTTGGAACAATATGTGTCTGACAGTGTGAGTAAACGTATTATGTTGGAATATTTTATTGCTGTTTATTTTATAAATACCTATGTTACTGTTAATTAGCTCTAAGAAATGCAGAGCTTTAATCACACAAAATAGGGTAATGTTATAATACAAATATTTCAATATTCTTGTGTTATGCTGCTAAACAAAAGTAAACGAAATCTTCATTAAAATAGGAAAAGTGATTATTTACAAAACATTTTAGACTTTAAAAAAATGTTTTGTTTAACGAGATAGATATCAATATCAAAGTCGATATTATGTGTTTATTTCCAGGATAGCAAGGAATTTAGCTTTACTGTGAAGTCAGGATACTGTGTATAAATCTAATTTCAAAAGGAAAGTCAATCTTCTCCAACAACCGATAAATCTTGCCCATGAGCTGTTTAAATTATATTTTTAAAATGCAAATTTGAATACAGATCTTCAAAGAATATGTTATTACAGATTCTGAATTAACAACCCTTACGTGAAATATTTGAAGAATTAGAGCTTTGTTTGAGTTTGTTTGTTTTTTTAATTTCGCGCAAAGTTACTCGAGGCCTATCTGCGCAAGCCGTCCCTAATTTAGCAACGTAAGACTAGGGGGAAGGCAGCTTGTCATCACCACCCATAGCCAACTCTAGGGCTGCTTTTTTTTTACCAACGAATAGTTGGATTAATAGTCACATTATAACACCCCCACGGCTAAAAGGTGCGACGTGGATTCGAACCCGCGACTCTCGGATTAAGAGTCAAGCATCTTAACCACCTGGCCACGCCCGGCCTTGTCTGAGTTTACAGTTATTCAGAGTACACTGGATCTTAAGTGTCTGTAAGTAATATATTTGGAATTTATTTCCCGATTATAATTTCGTCAGTTCACCCTTGTTGATGTATAAAACTAAAATCTCAAGCTATTTTTTTAAAAATAAATATACAGTCGTAATAAAAAGCAGTGTAATCAAACCGATTAAGTGTTCAATCGTGTTTGAAAATTAAATGTACTACGGGACATTCCCTTAAACCACTTTATTCTGTATGAATATATTAACGTTTTTATAAGGCAAGTATACAGAGTAACAATGAATTATTCATTCACGTGTATTTTGCTTATTCTTACCCCAGAGAGATATGACAAGACTATATCAAATATTTTTATGTTTATTTTACGCATTACATAAAAACAAACTTGGAAATGTTTAAAAGTCTGGTTAATGCTGCGGTCGAGACTTTCACTTATGCCCTGATGTATGCTTTCAACTTTGCAAATCCGTTTTTTTTATGACATCGATATAATTGATATCTTATCTCCAAAAAGTAAACATTTTCTTTTTGTTAATTTGACTTTGATAACTGAATTTAAAAATTGTTCTCAGTTTGAAATTTTAAATCGACGACGCTTTTATCTACTGTGACAACTCATGTATCAACTGTTTTTATTTTTAAGCGTCCCCTGGTGGCTCAGCAAAATATTTGCGTGCTTATAACACCAACATTTGGGTTTCGATGGCGGCAGCAGACAAAGAATAGTTGGGTCATTATGTAGTTTTGTCATTAACAACAAACAAGCTGTCTACTATTAAATTATGCATATACACATTGTTGAAATTATATGTGCAAATTATGTTTCTTATTTCCTCTGCCATCAGATACAATCCATCTACTGTCAATTGTAAATTCAATTTCCAAAAGCCCATAAAAGTTTGATGAATAATTTAACACTTCTGTATACTATTTACGTAACTTCTAAATGTACCGCACCATGGAGAGACGCTAAGAGGGTTAATCAAATAAAATATGTTCTCTAATTGAAATATATTTGTGAAGTAAATATGTTATTTAGAAGGGGCTTATTTATTAACAAAATTGTCGAGAGCTGTAGAAATCATTTGACGATTACCCAAGGTGTCGTGGAGGTTTTCCAGGCAGACAATTCTACATGAAAGTAATGTAAATATGTCTTCACCGAGTGAATGAGCAATGACATTTTATATATGTCTAACAGATCCTTGTAGTATGCCGAACAAATCAATACTGTTTGCAATGAAGACGTTTTGGAGTTGTTTCTGTTCGAGGACTGTTCGATGTTCTATAGAAGAAACACAAACCTTCGATCATGGCTTTTATGAAAACAACATAGTTCCTGTTCTATACACTTAAATTACAAAAGAGCTAAAATACGTCATCTCTACAGAGCTTAAAACAAATAACACAAACGTAATTTTGAATAAGCAGTCAATAGGTGTTTTAATTCGGTTTTTGTTACAGTCGTATCAAAAGACAGTATATGAATATGATACATGTTACATATACAGATACTTTGCTCCGTTGTAAGATGATGATACGTGTATGTGTATATATACGTAAACATACATTTTTGAAATAAGTCTACTAAAATGTTAAACTAATAAACAAAAGCACAAAAGTTAACCCAGTGACGCAATTTTAGATCACTTCATGAAATTTCTCGTATAAATACTCTAATATATGTTTTCATAAAAGAATTCTTTTCATACGTTAAGTGCTTTGCGGAACAGAGTAATAAGAAAACCGAGGAAACCAGCACTTAAATTTACATCTCTATATAGCAGCATTCTGTTACGCTGAGTTGTTATGCAACAAACTGCTGTTATATTCTTCAGCTATTAGGACTAGGATTACTCCTTTCCTTATCGCAAGTTTCCCGATAGGGAAATAAACTGCTAGAAAAAGAGCAAATGCTATCAACTGAGGTCCTAACTAATTTCTGAGAAATTTAACACAGGTGTATATGTAATTTGTGAGAAATATAACATGGGTCTATAGGCAATTTGTGAAAAATATAACATAGATCTATATATAATGTTCTGACAGGTGCATTTCTCTTTGCATAATATAATTCAGTGGCATATACATTAGTTATCTTACTTTGTTGTCAAGTTCATAAAAATAGTAGTCTCGGAAAAAAATCCAGCATTCAAGAAGTGATGCCGGTAAAATACATGGCTAAGTTTAGTATGATTGGAAAATACATGAAATAGTATACATTGAGTCAGAAAATGGACTTCGATTAAATATTCCTAAACGTAGTTATGCCTGTTTACTTAGTTTAAGAACATTTGTTATAACGAAAGTACTATACTTTACTATACTATATATAAGTGTATGCTATACACTTAGCTCACAGATGCAAAATGATACTTAGTGTGATCTACTGATACTTAATATACCATTGTGATACCAATGACATAATGGTTTACGATGACATATTATTATTTAAGTTAATGTTGTAAAATGACAATATGGTTTACAGTGATATAATGCCATTTAGTATATTGTTGTAAAATAATGTTAATGTGATATACTTTCACTTAGTTTACTGTTTTAAAACGACGTTTACTGTAATGTACTGCCATTTAGTTTATAGTTGCGAAACAGCTTTCACTGTATATAATGTTGCCTATTGAGAAGTATTTTTTAACATATTTGAGGCCATTGATGGGAAATAAATGAGAAAGTAATTGTTACTTAGAATAAATAATCAGAAAAAATAACTAAAATATATACTTAATTTTTTGTTTTAAAGTGACTTTTATTGGATATACTGTTGTAAACTAAACTTAATTGTGATGTACATAAATTTCTGGTGTAAAACGACAATACGTATTAGTGTAAAACAGCACTGCAACTTAGTTTACTGTTATAAAATCATAGTATGTTTTACGTTTACGTACTGATATTTAGAATGCAGTCGTGAAATGCTAATATGGTTTACACATCAGTCTGCTGTTCCTTACCAACACTTGTTGCACATAATGGCACTTTATGGATAGTTTAGTAAACATTGGTTTTGGCATTAGTTGTATGACATTTATGTTTTTGATTTTCTTGTGGTACTGAATGTATGTAAATTGTTATATTTTACCTTTTACTTGGACTTAATTTCAAACTGACATAGCTTGTTAATGCTATAAATAATTTTCACATAGCCTGATTACTTTCCATCTACCGAATTAATTAATAATGTAGTAGCATTTAATTAATTTTAGTGTATTTAAATTAATAAAAACTTTAATTATGTGGAGTAAGTTGTGATATTTATAGTTTAGTTAGTCAAGCTTCTGATAACACTCCTATATCGCTGTGACCTCTAGATTTCCAATTGCGCAGTTGTGTGGAAAAACAAAGCCTCTTTCGCTTAAATACTTGAATCTAACCAATACAATAATGTGTGATGTACTCTCAAGCAAAATTCAAGACATAAAAGAAAAACAAGCTTGCAATATTTCTGATAGATACCACAAATAGTTCTTTAGATAGTTGTGCACGTGGAGCAGGAAGGGTCTATAGTTAAGTGGTCTTTACTTGGCTAAACTTGCAACTTTATTGTTGCTAATTCCGCCTTGTGACTCCATGAACAAGCACAATCTGACAAACAAAAGTAAACGAAAAAGAGATAAGAACTACTTGTCTGATAGACTGTATGATATATTAGGTTTGAGCTGAATGTTCAGCTGTAACCATTTGGCTTTTGCTAACACATACGTGAAACATTCCATTAAGTGTAGTGGTCATAATTTACGCAACACCCATCGTTTTAAAACGCATTTGTTTTGTTTCTATAAAAACTAAACATGGACATTTTAGTAACATTTTAGTAAAGTTTCAAGATAATGACATGATTATCCCATTTCGCATATTTCAATACAAAATATATAATATTTTTCAAGAGTTTATAAAATAACAGTATTTTCTTGCATTTTGGTTCCAACTTCGTCTTAAGTCGTTAAACTATTAACCACTCTTCATATAAACATTAATACTGCCACATTTTTACCTATCTATATCTTTTTACGGTTGTTGAATAAAAACACCAAATACTGTTAAAACTGAGCTGAAACAAGCACAGAACACAACTTCCAAGTAAAAATTGTAAATGAATTATTATATCCTAGATAAAGAATTCAAGTACTTAGTCACTTAGCAAGTGCTAAAAGAAACAGTCGATTTTAATTGTTCTGTTTTTGAATTTCGCACAAAGCTACAAGAGGGCTATCTACGTTATCCGTCACTAATTTAGGAGTGTAAGACTAGAGGGAAAGCAGCTAGTCATGCCACCTGCCGCTAATTATTGAGCCACTCTTTTACCAACGAATAGTGGAATTGACCGCACATTATAACGCCCCCACGGCTGAAAGGACGAGAATATTTGGTGCGACGGGATTTGAACCCACGACCATCAGATTACGAGTCGAACGTCTTAACCAACCTGGCCGTGCCGAACCTAATTTTAATTAGTCTGACAGTTTGTATTTTATTATAAAATATAAACTCTATTGGTTAAACGTAATTAAAGAACTAGTCTCAAATGTCCAACCAATAACTTTCGTAATTTGATTTTAGTAACGCACGAGACACAGGATACAAATGTAACAATTTATTAGAATTATTTAACAACTTTATTATATTTATAACTACAAAGATGGAGGTTAATAAACTTGAGAAATTTAAAATTTTATTCACCGCAATATATATATATATATGTATATATGTAATATATATAATAATAATATATATATATGTATATATTAATTGCTAGGTTTAAGAGTTTCAAATATTTTGGCAATGTTACGATGCTGTATTTCTGTAATATTAAAAAAAACAACTCCCCTGGGAAGCACTGCAGGTGTATCTCCCGATCAGTGACGTATAACTAACGGTTTTTAGTATTCGTGTTTCCTGTAACGGTTCTGTTCAGGATTCAGTATAAAAAGCCCTAGTTTCTGTTAAAAGCAAGAGAGAAGTGTTTTAAAAGCCTCGTTTCGTTTAGTTTGAGTCGCCATTTCAAGCAGAGAGTTTCTGTATCGAACACAAAAGAAGTTTTGAACATGGGTATTAATCATAAGTTTTTGTGATGAATTATTATTAGCTTTTTGTTTACGGCTCTAAAGAGTTAGTAAATTTAAGAATTAATTATAGATTTTGTAATTTCTGTAAGCCTCGTGCTTTTAAAGATTGTTTTGAAAATATCGAAAAGTTTTGTTTTTGTGTAGTGGACATTGGAACAACGAACTTTTGTAACTGAGTATAGAGGGTGAATTTCAACTTTGAATTTACAGCATAAAGCTAAATTTCTTTCATATTAAATTTTAAGTGATTGTGTAGAAACTGGTGAGACAGTTCGAACATAGACTTACCAAGAATATTTGATTTTTTTGTATTGTACGTTTTTGTAAATTATTCTATAAGTTATTGTTTGCTGCATTTTAGTTTTATAATATTTCACAGATACTTATAAAACTCCCAAACTGCAGAATTTTCAATTTCATTCATCATCTTTTTGTGTACTACACTGTACGATCGTACGGGATCATAAACAACATGTCATCTAAAAGTTTTACACAACCGACGTTTATGTTATCCAATACCTATTAACAAGTATAATCCCAGTAATAATCATGTAAGCTTTCTTGGAAGTAAACTAATGTTTTGGGTGTTTTTTGTTTGAATTTCTGCACTAGCCGTCCCTAATTTAGGAGTGTGAGACTAGAGGGAAGGCAACTAGTCATCACCACCCACCGTCAACTCTTGAGCTACTCTTTTACCAATGAATTGGAGGATTGACCGTAACATTATAACGCCACCACGACTGAAAGGGCGAGCATGTTTGATGCGACCGGGATTCGAACCCGCGACCTTCGGATTACGAGTCAAACGCCTTAACACACTTCGCCATGCTAGGCCTAAACAATCCAATCATTTCATAAGAGTATATAAGTGAAGTCAATAAAATAACCTGTTTTGTTTTTGAATTGCTCTCAACTTGTTGAAAAATCCAGTGTCAAGTATACACGAACACGGATTATTTGTGATTCTTTCTTCTTATGGTGCCTATATAGACTTTCAACTATATAGACTTTTTCCAACATGCTATTCTTTTAGATTTGGTAATGTTGACACTTTGTTACACATTAATAAAAATCGGAATTTTGGGGCTGATGTGTAATTTTTGGCAAACCAACCAACAAACCAACAATTGCCCATCGTTATTATCTTATAACTGAATTAAAAAAGGTAAACTTTATTGTGCATAATACTTGTTTCTATCTCTTTTGTTACCAGGCGCACTTACGTTCCTGCTTCATTAACTTATATTGGTACTTACTTCTTGTCTTCCCTCTCTTTTCTTGATAAACACACTTTCTTTCATAGCGTTCTTATCTTCTAAAGTACCTTGCTGTCTTTACTTCCCTCTTCATCCCTCGCTGGGATATCGGTAAAATCAGGGGTTCGATTCCTCTTAGTGGACACCACAGCACATAGCCAGATGTGTCTTTGCTATAAGAAAACACAATCACGCACACTCACCTCTCTTATTTGTGGATATGTGTGTGTTTAAAGAGTGAGTCTTAAATCCAACTATTCCGTCAGATAAAAGTAACTCGGATGAAACAAGTGGGTACTGCTGACTAGCGCTCTTTCTTTTGGTCATTGATTCCAAAATTAGAGACTTGTTTGTGTATGTAGTTTTGCGCAAAAAGTCTGAAACGTACGTTCCCTAGCGTACTAACACACATGTTTTGTTCTTCCGTGTGTTTAGTTAAACACTGGCCATTGATATTGGGACATTTTAATAACACTTATATTTTGTGCAAAAAAGTTGAATGTACGCGCATGTCATGTATATGTGTAAATATTTTGTAAACGACAACATGTCGTATTGTGTTTGAATTTTCATTTGTATTATTCATTTTTCCATATTGATATTATTGTTTCGAAGTTTAAACTAAAATATGTTATTTATTTAGGGTAACATTTTAGAACTTTCTCGAATTAAGTAGACCAATCACATGTTTGTAAATGAGTGCTGGTGACTTCCTGTCTAGAGTGTAGTCTCGTGCAAGAACGGATATGCGTGGATAGCTCTGGAGTTGTATGGAAATTTCAAGATTGTTCGAGAAATAGGCCTATCGGTATAAAACACGGTGACGTGAGAGATATTCAGTCATCAATCATCAGTTTTATTCGAGGGAGAGAGATTCAGTCATTAGTTTTATTCGAAGACAAAGAGTGAGATTCAAACACCAGTTTCATTTCAAAAGAAGAAAGTTAGTTATTTGAGAAAGATTAAGTGTTTGCTGTGAATATTCAACTTGGATTTGTGATTGAAATTAGATCTACGGAAGCCGTGATTTTATTTCGTCAATCTCTACGATACTTCTGAATTACCGCTTGTGCTGAGAGACGGCGATTTCATTGAACTGTGAACTGTTTCGGAATCTCTTCGTGGGACCAAATTCACACCCTAGACTGGAATTTGAGACTTTAATTTTAGATCATTACATTAGATACAGGCCAGTACCGTTTTGTATTGTGATTTATTTTGAAGTTTAAAACTAATATTATTTTGTTTTGTAATTAATTTCGAATGTCGTAACTTAATATCTGTCACTGTTATTATACAATTTATGTCATATTTGTTATATTTGTTAATAGTTTAGTGTAATAAATTATACAAGCTGTTATCTGCGTTTTTCTGTTGCGTTTAGTCTACGAAGAACTTAAAACATCAAAAAATACGTAACAGCGCAATACAGTGTTCGTGTATTGACATCTCGTAGTTAGTGTGCGTTATTTCTAAACGTTAAAAGTTAAGCTGAACAAACACTACTATTCATTTAATACTTTTCTATCCTTAGGTTCTCTCCGACACTTGGTAACTTCTTTCATATGTGTTATTTATGTATAATTTACAATATTTATATATTTGTTAAAGTTGCAAGTGGAGAGTTTCTATAAGCTAATGATAGAAAATGGCGAATCAAGTTGTTTTATTTTGAATTGCGTTCGTAAATTGCTGAAGTTGTTCTGAGCACATGATCCATAATGTTCTCTTGGATTACTAGAACTGCTTCAGAGATTCATTAGAGCATGATCCACGAAGTTTTCTTGGATTACTAAAGCTATTGTAGAGCTCCATTAGAGCATGATCCACGATGTTCTCTTGGATTACTAAAGCTACTTCAGAGCTCCATTAGAGCTTGATCCACGATGTTCTCTTGGATTACTAAAGCTACTTCAGAGCTCCATTAGAGCTTGATCTATAATGTCCTCTTGGATTACTAGAACTGCTTCAGAGCTCCATTAGAGCATGATCCACGATGTCCTTCTGAAATAATAGATTAATACTATTACTGCATAGCTTCACTACAAAATGTTTCAGAATGTGCTCTTAAATAAATAGATTACTGAAATTGTTGTATAGATTCATTACAAAATGTTCCAGGATTTTCTCCAGTAGTTTAACGTTTTCTATTTAATGCAACACGGTATTCCTACACATTCGTGTAGTGAACTCAATCAAGATTTATTTTTGGATGCATTGACAGCATGATATAAGCGCAGTAAAAACTGAAATATGGACTTTTATGTACAGACTTATGTGAAAGAGTACTTTGAAATTTGAAAATGGTCGACGTTTCTAACAAATCATACTTTCAGCTAAATCGTGGAGGAGATCTTCAAATTACTCTCAACCTCAGACTTCAATATTTTGCAACATGTCTGTCGTGATCTCACTTACTTATCACACTGCTTTATAAATATCATGTATTGTATATTACTGTATACAGAAGAACGAATAGCTGTTTTTGCGACATGGCACTGTGCCAAAAAAGCGTAGAAGTGTATGTTCTAACACAGTTTTGTGAGAATATGAGCAAAAAACTGTATAACAACAAGATAATATATGAGAAAAATACATAAAACTAATATTTTTATTTACGTTTTCTTTTTCATCACCTGACGAAACTACACTTTAATGACAGGTATTTATCCATTTTACTTTTCCAAAATGGAGTCAAAAAGTGAAATATACGTATCAGTATATTAATGAATATATTATGTGATGATTGTATTTATTGTATTTATCGTCTGTGCATTAAAGGTAAAAGTATTTTGAACTACAAGTAGTTTTGTCTAGTAATTATCAAATAAAGCATCAAAATAAAACACATGTACCTAAGCAACAAACTAACGAATTTATTAATATTAACTACAAGTTAAATAATCGTTTATATGAAAGCTAAACATCTTAAGATTATTTATAATTACATTTGAAAAATTTCCATTGAAACTATTAGTATTCTAACAATATCGAAATATTTTACAAGGTGGAACTGGTTAACAGTTATTTTATCTATTCCCTTAGGTTGGAGATTAAATCATTATTTAGTAACTTAATCTTTCTGTCATTTTCCATTGAGATACATAGCCTAAAATTCTGTTTGCTTAGCGCCAGAAATTGTATCGTATTGTATTTTTCCTTGCTATATTATTCATATATTATAACAATAAATTTTCATGGCTTGAAATTTTATAGTTATAATATAATCAGAGGTTGGGATTTGCTGTTTGTTAATGCAGTCTTTCCTTATGATTTTGTTTCTTTATTTTGATATAATTATTCAACTTGACTAAAGTATGTTTGTACATAATGTTACAATTACATCTCTTTTTTTCTGGCGAAATTGTTTTGCATTCTTTTTCTTTATGGTATGTAAACGTTTTATTGTGAATAGTTAGTTCTTGCGTTAAATAGGACATTTTGCTTTTAATTTGTATTCCTGCCTTGTTTCCTTGGGCTTATATATATATATATTTATATATGTTTAATGTAGATAACTGATGCTTAAAAACATCTGCATTTTCTTTCCTCAAACAATAAGTAAGGATCAACGTTATTGATTGCACCCAGAAGTATTTGATGTTTTATCTTTTCTTATGATTTATTTTGAAAAGGATTCTATAATATTCTTCAGTTACAAATAGTTAACAAAGTGGCCTTATCAACAAATGTTGTAACACCACATATTTAGGAACAAAATTTATTTAAGTATTTCTTACGCAAAAAACAACACTGGAAAGTAGGTGGGGCTCTTATCTAACCTGACAATATACTTAACGTGTTTGAAAATATTTTTTTATCTTCGTGTTAAATTACATAGACTAGTGTATTGAAATAAAAATTAAATAAAGTAAGTTGGAAATAGCTGAATTGCTATAACCCCTTTTATCTTATAACTGTAAAAAAATATATGTTAATGTATGCTTTTAATACTCACAAAGAAATAGAGAAAAAGTAAAAAATAAATCAGAAAATTGAGTTACTTTGTACTCACTAAAGTTTGATTTTCTTTTACGTTTAGTCAGAGAAGCATACACACACAAATAACTGCTGCATATGTATGAATATACAAAGTGTTGATTTGTCTTTTGTGTTCTCTCAACCTTAATCGTCTGCGTATATAAGGTAAAAGTATTTTTGTGAAATATATATTTTTAAACCTTTTATTTATTTATTTTACAATTTTTTACTTTTTTTTACAATATACATTATTATTATGTTGAGTAATTTGTGGTTTTGACCAGTAATTATTAAACAAAGCATAAAAATATAATATAATCCATACTCAAGTCACGTATGTCTAAGCAACACCGTGGTTTACAGCTGTATACAAAAATTATCAGTGACAGAAAACAAATCTCAGTTTTTTTAAAGAAATCTTTCTTTAACAGCAGGATTTGTCGATTGTTTTGTAAGTATAGATAAAGAATAACACTGTAAAAGCAGTAGAGTCTGATGTCTCACTAGTAATGACAAGAAAAGCTCGAGAAACGTTTGACAAATCCTTACCATTAAGAGAGGGATACAGAAGTGGACGTCAATGTGACATTTGTTTCTGAGCAAAGCTGTGGACATGGGTTTTCCTTCTGGTCAATATGAAATTGCACCTTGTAACACACTCGCATGTATAGATGTGTAGACTGCTCAGTATCACCAATATTTATATGAAAATCATTTAAACTTAAATCTTGTAGGTTTTTGTTACACGCATTTATACACATTGACAACACGGCAACGTAAGACTTATTTCGTGCAGTACAGAACAAACAATAAGGAAAATCATATAAACGTTATATTTATCCACAAAATCCTACCCTGCCTATTTCTGAGTAGAAGAAAGCGTGCAGTATTTTCAACCTGTATTAGTACTATTAAAAGCACTTCCAAACTACATCATGTTACATACTGCTGCTATTACTGATAACATAAACAATTCTACGGTAAGCTAGGTATACACATAAATCGCATAACTCACAACTACCTTCTAAATAGCCGACATAAGATGCCTACTGCTTCGTTTTATATATTATTTATACATAAAGCATTAAAGAAAGGGTTTTATAGCCGTCACTTTGATATGAAAGTCTCGATTTTTGTGGTCCTCGTCCGAGTTTCAATGCCTGTCTTGCACTATATGACAGCTTTAATACAGAAAGCCTTTTACTATAACAAATAAAACTACCTGACACTTTTAGTTTCTGTTCTTTTGTACGAATTATTGATCCCTGTGTTTACTTCTGACGGCTGTTACTGTACAAAGTTTCTCTGATACTTTTTGTTTTACTTTCTGAATTTCGTGTTCGCGATAATAACTTTGTTATGAAGTATTCCTAGCATTTTTGCTTTACAATGACAAAATAATCATCCAATATTCATTTTCATGCAGTCCTGCTGTAAATAACAACATAGTTTAATTTTGTTCTTTTCTACAAGCGAACGTTTCCAAGAGTAAAACAAAATGCTTATTACAAAACCACAAATCCCCATGTATCTAAGTGTGACCTATCCTAGTTTCCGCCAACATGGTTTAAGCTGAGGGCTCTCCGTACCATCTGGCCGGATAAATCGCTTTTTAAGAGTTTAGTGAACATCCGAGCATTTAAAATATGCACATTTTAAGAGAAGACTAAAGTCACATATGTGAGAAATCTACCACCTCACTCATACACTTTAGCTTAATGGTCTACAAGTCATAAAAATCCCTTCAGTCTGTGTCCATTTATTTCTCTTTCCAAAGAAATATAAGACGAAGAATCATTTAGTTAGTTCTGTCTGTCTAATTTAGTTTGAATTTCTTTGGAAGTATTGAACAAAAATCTGGATGTACTAGATTATGCTGTTTCGTGTAAGGCCTTTATTACGAATTAACTGAATTGAAACATCAAAATATTAACAAAATAACCAAATACAAGATCTTTTAGAGTTCAGGTATAGCATTCTTTGTTTTTAACTGCCAGGTTTTATATATGTTTATAGACAAGATTCATCACTGTAGGTGTCTGTGATTTGTTGGCGATAAATTTTAATGGACAGGCACACAACAGACTTGTTTTAAAACAATATATTAAAAACAAGTCATACATATATATAAATGTTTGTTGAGCAGTTAATGATATCATCTGTATTTAAGACTATAAATATTTGTCTCTTTTTGTCAAACGTTCTCACAGAATGATTCAGTTTACCTAAGAATCCAACTGAAAAGAAGAATTTTTCTTCTCAACTCTGTTACAATGTAATCTGTTAGTGTAATGCTGTAGAAGTAGTTATGATATATTCTTTAGGGCTAAACTTTCAAACACAGTCGAAGTCTATTTAACTATATATATATATCTCACTAACTTCGCTTTTTTTCACTTTCACAACTCACTTGCACTAGCTTGGTCATTTGTACACAACAGAACAGTCATGTATATCTAACAATAATAATCAGTGACCAAAGGAAGGAAAGTCAATTAGCAGACATTCCAACTCAGAGGATTGCCTGACTTGAACGTTTGAAAGGCTTTCAGTGGCATCACAGATCAAACTTTGGATTATACGATCAGTAGCCGCTATACACGTCTAAGCTTTTGAGCTAATAATTCATTTAGTTGGTTCACATGATAATTTTGTGAATATTTTATTAGTTAGAGATATAGGCAACCCTATTAATATTAAGATCCTCTCTTAATGCCAAAATCTTTAAAAAGTTCGGTCGGCGTTTCTCAAGGCCAGGACATACTGTATAATGTGTTGCTGTTTCTACTACAGCTTGTACATGAATATCAAATGCACAGACAGTCTTTGTGTAGCTATGTGTGAGATTCTAACTTTCTGTAACTACTGAACATATAATTCTTAAACTAATAAAATTCTTAATAAGTGTATACTGCATGCAATTAAAGAATGGTGGTTGATAGAGTCTTCATGCTTGAAAATTTCCTTTGTTTAACTCTTAAAACAAAATTAATTGAATTAATATTGATTCACATAGAACGTATATTATCAACATTAGCGGAAACAGTAACAGATAGAAATTAAGTTACGATTTGAGATTATGCAATTTTTAGATACATGGGACCGAGTGTTTCCTGATGGTTTAGTGGTTAGCGTGTCTGGGCTGAGAATCCTAGGTTTATGATTCGCCATCCGATACTGCAACAACGCCCTTTGCACTTTTGGATATTGGTTTGGTTTGTTTTTAATTTCGCGCAAACATACACAAGGGCCATCTGCGTTAGCCGTCTCTAAATTAGCACTATAAGACAAGAGGGACGTCAGCTAGTCTCCATCACCCACCGCCAACTCTTGGGCTACTCTTTTACCAACGAATAGTGGTATTGACCGTAAACATTATAACGCCCCAACGGCTAAAAGGACGAGCATGTCGGTTTCACTGGAATTCGAATCCGCAACCCTGAGATTATAAGTAAAAAGCCTTAACCATCCAGACCATGCCGGGCCCTTTCGGGTATTAATTACTTTATAGGAGTAATGGTTAAATAACATTAATTCAGCTAGACAAGGGCAAGTCAAGAAATGAATTATGAGCATGCGCAAAGAGTTTGTGTCGCTTTGGGTAAATATTATGAAACAAACCAACTTTCACGTGTAACTGTTATCCTTCAGTAATTGCACAATTTATGAACTACTTTCATAAGTGGTAGTCACAACTCCAATATTTATAACACAATGGTATTAAAACGTGTATAATCTCTAAGACATTTTTTACAGTTTGAAATTGTTAGGAGGCTGTTTAAAAGGCAGTCACTAATATTATACTTCACAACCAATTCTAAGGAAAATGAAAACAAATCTAAAAACACAGATACACAAAAAGTTGTCTTCTGAAGTAGCAACTTAAAAAGCTGAAAAATAGAAGTTTATTTTTTAAAATTTTGTTCATTTGAGAAAAGTAAAATTTATAAATAATAGTGGTTGCGATAAATTTTATTAGCTAACGTACAAAAACTAAAGTCCGACAGTAACCTTGTTGCTTAGACTTATAATATTTTAAACATATAGCACACAATCTTTCTTGGCTCCAAAGAAGTTTCTGGATTAATTCTTACAAAAATATTATATACATTTCTATTTACTGATCTAAGAATTTTTTTTTTTTACAGAATTTAAATCTTTATAAATTTGAATTAATCAGTGCTTTTAATAACTTTGCAACCGCTGTGTTAACACTTATTTTGGGTAGATTTTATTCATATGGTTTCAGATCTTATCAACATGATTTCGTCAAATAATAATTCGCTTCTATAAACCTTCAATTTAACAAACTATGTAATTTTGTTTAACAGATGTAGGTACTGATGTGTGGTTATTTTGTATAAAAATACCATAGTAAGTTAAAAATTTAAATAATTTATATTTATTTGGTAAGGTTGAAAAAGTATAGTATAACTGATTTATTTGATATGATTAAAAATTGTCGATAATATTTTTATGAGGATTATTAAAATTGTATAAGATCAGATTGATAATAAAATTGCGTGTTTTATAAGATTTGCCCAATGTTAAGCTCAATTGTTGAAATGTGCTCACATTTCTCCGAAAATGCGACTCATAATTAGAAATTAGTTTATTTTACTCTCGAAATTTTACATACATCATGTGTTTTCTTTGAAAAGTAGTATTCATTATTTTCAGATTATTACAGTTGTGCTACTTTTGATATTGAATATATATATGTATTCCACTATGAGTCTTGATGAATGAAATACCGATGTGGTTTTTGAAATAACGGATAGGTTGGTTGTTGACGGATTTGCTAAGGTATTAGATCTTTATAGTAAGAGAATATCTACTTCTGGTTTAATAGAAATATGTATGTATACAATTCAGTTGCTGGAAAGGTTACAGGGCTATAAATTAGCAGTTATACTATCATATTCATTTTCTAAATATTTTAAAATATTTCATGAAGAAAGCTCCTTATTTGTTTAGAATTATACCCAAACGTACACGATGGGCTATCTTAGCTCTGCCCACCAAAGTGGTAATCAGGTGTTTCTTGTAAGCCATTAGTGTACCGAAGTGGTAATGAGGTGTTTCTTGTAAGTCGTTAGTGTACCGAAGTGGTAATCAGGTGTTTCTTGTAAGCCATTAGTGTACCGAAGTGTTAACGAGGTGTTTCTCGTAAGCTGTTAATGTACCAAAGTAGTAATGAGGTGTTTCTTGTAAGCCGTTAGCGTATCAAAGTGGTAATGAGGTGTTTCTTGTAAGCCTTTAGTGTACCAAAGTGGTAATTAGTTGTTTCTTGTAAGCCGTTAGTGTACCAAAGTGGTAATGAGGTGTTTCTTGTAAGCCGTTAGTGTACCAAAAAAGTAGTGATGACAGGAATTTTGTAAATCATATGGATTGCTAGTCATAACATTCACGTTATTACCCAAAACGTTTTTATCCCTATTTTTTCAAGGAAAAAGGTAACTTAAAAGGTGAGTATCTTAATACAACGCAATTGCATTTATATGAAAATGAGTTACGTTTTTGACATGCTGGTGTACATTAATGATCAAAGGAGCGAGAAACGTTGAATATTTTCGGAACATTTCAAAATGTGGTTATTCTTCCAATAGCATAATATTCAAGTTTATAACCAGAGTTTTTTATACGAACAAAAGCTTTAAATAAAACTTAGATTGTGAATTCACAAAAAGGGTGGATATTTTAGAAATAAACCACCATTTGGTTTCCAAGGATGTTGGCGGATTATAAGTTTCATGTATGATTCAAACTGTGTTTATGTGCTGCTAGTTTTAAGAACAGAATCTAATTCTTGCTTCACTTCTCTCAACTTTCGCTTTTTTATATAAATCAGTTTATGAACGAGATATTCCTTTACAACAGTATCACGTGTATTGCTTCTCTCTCTCTGGAGGTTATCAGGTCTCTACGAGTGTCACATCTGTCAGGTGATATTTTCCACTCTAAAAGGATTGAGGAAGAAAACAGAACAGACGAATATTTACATCAAACACCTTTACAGAGATAATTTGAGAAGTAATTTTGATTGTTAAAATTAATTCAAATAAGACAAAACTTAATAGTAGCCACATACCAAAATTGGATTTAATGAATGAAAGGAAACTTACTGGTGAAAGTACCGAAAGTTATATTATCTTTAAGCAGACTTAATGATTCTAACTTTTCTTTATACATCCAGACTAATTTACTGGAACTGGTTATTCACTGTTACTTATTTATGCAGTATATCGTACCTAAATTTCTCCCCTAAGAGCATATATTTAATGATCTGGGGAAGTGGTTTCCATTTTTCCACAACCGTAGACACATGTAAACAAAGAATATTTACATTTAGATCTTGAGTATGTTAAGATAAATTTAGTGGACATTTTATTTAAAGTGTGGTCCTGTTCTAGAAAAAAATAAGGATATAATATTTATATATCATCTTTAAAAATATACAACATAGTGTTTTAATAATTTAGAAGGTTCAAAATGGGCTATGTAGTACATAACGGATCTTTTTGGTTGAATGTAAAACAAAACTGTAATGAAAGATTTTAAAACTTAAGTTGAACAAACAATCTTGAGCTTTAACCGTACTCACTGCACTTCGCATTAAAAATACAGTCTTAAGCTGTACTTCTCATCATGAACATATAATATGAAGTTCTACTACTTATTGTAAACAGTCTTGAGCTTCAATTATACTCACTTCACTCCGTATTACAAAAACAATTTTAAGCTGTACTTGGCATTAGGGACAAACAGTATTAAGCTCTTTGCCTTACTGTAACGCACACAAACTTGAGCTTAAGTTGTACTTCTTTAACGACGCATTAAACATATATAGTTGAAATCTGTACCATTCATTATAAACATAAAGTATAAATAAGTTCTACTCATTATAAACATAGAGCATTGAGCTGTACACTATATTATAAACACGTACTATATAAGACCTCATTGTATTAACATAGATTTTTTTTATTTTATTTTCTCCTATTTTAACATCCTGTTGGTTAATAATGTTGTTCTTTAATTTCAGGTGCCGATTGTACTGTTTCATTTACACCACAGCAATCAACTCGTTGTAAGTAACATAAGACAGGTATTTCGCCACTGAAGATAACAATTTATCTAGTATTTTACTGGAGGTAATAATGACTAGTCACGTGTGTAAACGCTAGTTTCTACGGATAAGTTTACCTTAACGATTTCAGTAGCTAAAATGAGATTTTTTCTGTCTGGAACAAATTCTCAGGAGGTACAGTCTGAGAAACTTACTTAGCTGAGCAGGCTGTAATATGATCTTGGAGAGATATCTTGGAATTTGAGGTAATCGAGTTATTATTAATTCTCTGATAAAGCAATCTGTCCACTGTGACTAGCTACTTATACATTTTAAGTATTCAAAATAAAACTTGATAATTATAATTTTATATTTGAAAGATTCTTAATTGTCTTTTACGTTTGTATTCAGTCTTTATTTCTGACAGTTTCAATAGTCAGAAAATATAGAAATATTTCTAAGGAAATATCCTGTTGAGTCTCCTTTTATTGAGTGGACTTGTCTAGTCAGTCTAATTGTAATCATGCTTACCTGCAAGTACCATAGCTATGTGCTGTACTTTGTATTATAAAAAAAGAGTCACATATGTTAGTTTACTTTACGAACTGACATTAAATTCGCTTTGCTACACGTTAAATATCTTAATTTTAAGTTGTGTTTTGAAAAAAATTCATGAAATCTGAGGTGATTTTAACTGTCTATTGCGACTTGTAATACGGATTTTCAATTTCAAAATGTAAACACTCGACTCGTAATCCGAGGATTGCGGGTTCGAATCCTTGTCACACTAAACATGCTAGCCCTTTCAGCCGTTGAGGCGTTATAATGTGACGGTCATTCTCACTATTCGTTGATAAAAGAGTAACGGTGGGTGGTAATGACAAACTGCCTTCCCTTTAGTCTTACACTGCTAAATTAGGAACAGCTAGCGCAGATAGCTTTTGTGTAGTTTTGTGCGCAATTCAAATCAAACAAACAAACAAACAATCTAGATGTAATTTTCATTTAAGAAAAAGAGTAATGTATTAATAAGTAATTTATTGTAATTAAAGAAAGCTAGTGCTAACATATCCGTGTATTTAAGGATAAATTGTCTTAAACTGCTCTCTCCAGAAATAGATATTCTTTAACCAAAAGTTAAAAAAACACGAAAAAACAACGAAATTGAGTAAGAGAAAATGAGCTCATAAATAAAAATGAATTATTTTAATTTGCAGTTTATTGTGAGTATAAGACCTACTCATATGAAGAATTGTGTATGATCATCCCAAGTTTAACATTTTGAGTAAATTAAACTCTTTCATATGCATATAAATAAGTTATTTTTTTACAATATCACTTGCAAAAGATCTTTACATTAAAAATGCGAAATAATATATCAATTGAACATTTTGTAAGCGTTATTAATTGGAGTATTTAAATTACGGAAAAAAATCAAGATCAAATAGCTGATGTAATTATTTTCAAAATTTACAGAGATAAAACAATCTTTTTTCATTAATTTAATGGGAAGGTAACAGTCAACTATAATGATGTTACATTTTTCTATTTATTATGATATTGGTTTAACAGTAGTAAATTTATTTTAAACATTAACTAGTTTGTTATCCAGCTCCATGAGATACGTAATGCTTTAGAAATATGTAATGGAAGTGACTTGTGTAAATCCAACTTGTATCGTTTTTCCAGTAGAAATTTCTTTTTGATTGTGTTGTGTGCAATAGATGAACGGCTTTTGCCAGTGATTTTTGGGTTCACGGATTTTCAACTGTGAAAATGTCAGATTTTTCTAATTCTGATAAATTTTTTTTCACAGTAAATTTATATCATTTGGGATTTTAACGTTAGTTGCTGATATGTATATCCAAAGTTGTCGTAATATAAGGTATCAGCTTTCTCTATTTTCTTCATTATATAGTTTAACAACTGGAGTTTAAATTAACAATCTTAACTTTTTAAACTAATGCGATTTAGTATTATTTTGATACAATAACTTTACTGACTATTAAGCATACTTATTTTAATTTGAATAATCTCTGTTACTATTGTTTGTTTGTTTTTTAATTTTGCGTAAAGCTTCACGAGGTATGGTTTGTTTTGAATTTTGGGAAAGGCTACACGAGTGCTATCTGCGTTAGCCGTTCCTATTTAGCAGTGTAACACTAGAAGGATGGTAGCTAGTCATCACCACCTACTGCCAGCTCTTGGACTACTCTTTTGCATTATAACGCCCCCGCAGGCAAAAAGGTGAGCATGTTTGGTGTGACGTGGATTCGAGCCCGTGACCCTCTGATTACGAGTTGAGCATTTAAATCATCTGGCATTGCCAGGTCTTGTGTTGATATAAAAAGTAAACCTTTCGTAATGCTATGCAATCCAATCGTAAACTTACTAGAGAATCAGCTTTTAAATATATTCAGGTAGCCATATTTCATTAAGAAGTGCTTTTCTAAGCTGTTATTAAACACAATGGCATTGTTTCAAGTGAGGAATGCAATATTTTGATGTTTTTCAAAGTTTATGTTTCAGTACAATTTTTAAAGACGTTTTCTATTATTTCTCTCAGTGGGACAGCAATGAGTTTACGCTGAAATCCGGGTTCGATTCCCGATGCTGGATACTGCAGATAGCCTAATGTGGCTTTGCTCTATTGCAAACAAACTTCTTATTTTTTTTCATAAATGAACTAATCTACATTAGTAGTACAGACTTATAAAGCTGTTTTTTGTTTAAAAAGGATAAGCTTATTATAATTTTTAATTAGTTACAAAATCCGCGGTATAATACCCGTGGTGAGCACAATGCAAATAGCTGAATGTTTAGTTTTTATGCTTAATAAAAAACAAACAAATTTACTTGGTCACAAAGTTGTTTTAAAAATAAGAAACGTAGTCATGGAGTTAACAGCTTCAGTGTGAAAACTAAAATTCAAATGTTTTTTTTTCATTCGATATTTTGATGCAATTTAAAAATGAGGTTTAATGAAAAAAACACTTTAAAATCAATGCCACTAAACAAGAAACTTAGTTTTGCTAAGTCACTGGGGGATACGAAACTTGCATAATATTAGTCGGATATCATAAAAAAAGATAAAGATTTTATTCAATAATAAATAATTATGTGAGAAAAGCAAGAAAGCTAAAGGTGATCCACAGCCGCCATTATTTAATCATTATAATTTTGTCATATTCTGTATCGTATCTTGGGAGCAGCACAACCTCTTACTTCTTGTCTTGTGATTAACTGTATACTAATGATGTTTAGAGGCTGACTGTTCAACTATTACGCATAATGAAAGGCCTACGGTGTTGTCAAGATATAATAAAATAAAATATGCTTAGTTTTAATGATACCAACCAATCAACAGCGTCATTATTTAAACCTGTAAAGTTTTTATTATGTTTTGACTCAGCCATTATCTCGACGCAAGTTCTTTTAGCATCGATATTTTTAAGTGATTATGTGTCTTTTCACTTATTTTAGTCTTTTGCCATGATTGTTTAACCTAATTTGGAAGCAATACGAGAAGAGGATTAGAGTACTTGAAGGCACTAACATATTTATAATAAAGGATCTTTTACTCAGATTTATAACTAAGAGAAAGCTATATTTTATTACTCAACGCAACCGAAGTCGTGTCTCACTTTTAGTCTCGCAAGTTATTCTGAATGGATATCTAACGGGTCACCAAGTAACAAAAAATAAGAACCTCTTCTTAACAATATACACTGTTATTAGCAATAATATTCTTTAAAAGTGAAGACCACTTTTAGAAAATTATAAATTTTTGTGTACCTCCTATATTTCAAAATTTAAATAAATACTGTTACATTACCGTTATTCATATTTGAAAATGCAAAATATTATGTATGTAATTGTATTTATTAAGTGATCCTTGTAAAAAGTGAATAAACATAAATCGATATTTTATTCATTAAAGCAGAAAATAAAACCTAAAAAGTAAATGTAATAGATTAATAATTAATACAGCTAATTAATTATCGAAATCTTATTTTTTACAATGTCCGAATCATCAATATAAATTCAATATTTTATGCTCAATATGATTAGGTAATATTGGTACAATGCATTTAGAAAAACGAGTTTTTGAATAGCATAGTATTTAATGATTTCATTTATTTTTATTTTCCAAGATTTGTGTCCCTTGCTAGTACAACGGTATGTCTTCGGATTTACAACGCGTATATCAGGGGTTCGATTCCTTTGGTTGGGCTCAGCAGATAGCCCAATGTGGATTTTCTATAAGAAAACACACACACATTATTATTTGTAGATGATACCCAAGTGAATACTCTGTTATCACACTTATGACTTCCTTATTCCTGAAAAATCAACAAGATTGGTTTTAGGCAGCGTCTTTCGTAATTCTTTGGCCTCGTTCAATGTTTATCTTTTGAATATATTAAAAGTATAAGGTTCATAATTACAAAGATAAGAAACATTTAAAATATACTCAACTTGTACATGTATCTATTTTAAGAAACACGTGCACAGCATTTGCAGTTCCTCATCAGGGACGATCGTAGCAATAAATACAGTTATTAAAACTTGGCAATAAGCAGAAATAGAAGTCAAGTTTGACTACCCTATTTTCGTGGTATAATAATAGAAGTTGTAGTAAAGATTTTACTTATTTTGTCACAACATCAATTATTAAACAGGAAAACCTATTTGATTCCTATATACGTTGCCACTACTGCTGTACCTTATAAACATAATGATCTGCCCCAGTTATATTACTGCTCAATACAATTCTAGAATCTAACTTTCTTGTTTAACAACTTCATTCAGTTATTTAAGATATCAATAAACTACATTGTAAAGGTGGCTTGGGAGGCATATCAGACTTAATTATAGAATTATAGAAAAATTGAATTAAGGAAATAGTAAACAACAAGTCTTTCATTGTGATTCTCAACCTTAACAACAAACATTACGTATTCTTTCAGCTAAGACCTGTAGCCACACTATCAAGTATTTGTAATCTCCTTATCAAACAGGCTTTTAGTGACACACGTAAAGCAAAGTTCAGAAGCAGAATGAGGACAAAAAACGAGACCTTGACCAAACCTGGAAAACGACGTGACCAATTATCTTACCCCACTGCCTCATGTAAAACTATGGATTTGCTGATATGTGACCAATTCATAAATGTCATAGTGGATGATAATGTATTAATAAGGTTGAAGAAAAGTTGGGATACATCGTAAAGGGAAGCTGTGCAGTTGGTGATGCTTTATTAATAAAAGTATTAATACCAATACCAGCCATTCTGAGATACGTTTTTTACACTTCAAGTGGTTTACTCGTAATCATGAGTTATTAGATTGTCCAGAAATAAATGTCATTTCTAAACTGCGAAGTTTGGAAAAGTATAAACCAGTGTAATAAGTTATGCTTTAATCAAAGTAAGCACCATTTACTACAACTCACTTTTGCCAAGGTGTAACGATACTATTTGTGCCCCTACTGTAGAAATCAGAGTTTCTATGGTCAATAAATTCCCTGAAATCTTCTTCTGCAGCTGCCTGATTTTCAAAGCGTTTATTGTTCAAAAGTTGTCAAAGTGCTTAAAAATGCAAATATGTAGGGAAAAGGTGTAGGAAAGAAGTTGATTTAGGCAGAACCTCAATTCCCAATTCGTTCAATTTTTAAAGCGTCATCCTTGACAGGTTGATCATCAGTCAGTTCATATAGGACTCATTTATCCAACTTTTTCGTCTTTTCAATTGCGCTCATTTGATTGGCAATGCTCGATTTGCTTATACCTAGTTTTTCTGCAAGCTCACGTGATGATGAGCAAGGGTCTGTTTCAACTGCTTCCCTTGATGTGTTTTCATCTGAGGATAATTTCACACACGACTTTTGTGGTTTTCAAGACTTTCATCTCCATGTCGTAACTTTTGGAATTAATGCTGAACTGTACGTTCAGACTTCAGTAACAGATCCATGGCCGAATACCTGGTTGATGTTTCGGTAGCTTTTCGTCCAAGTTTGAAGTAGTAAAGGAAAATCAGACGAATGTCCTTCTTGTCTATGCTTGAAAGTTGCGAAACTTTGAGTAGAGTTGAAACAGCAGATAATTACGACACCTTGTAGACGACAGACGTTGGTTTAAACCAACTAACGATAAGTTATTGAATATTCAGCTTCTAAATATCATCGTGAAAATTCCGACAATTATTTCAGAACAACCTAATAACTAAAGTCACACATAAAAACTGACGACACCATTCAGAAATTACTGGATCAGGAAATCAATTACTATGAAAACATTAACTCCTTCTCATGACAGGAGTTGGAGATGTAAGCTACAAAACAATTGTTGTTTTAACTATAATTTTATAAATAAATTAAATACTGCTCCTAAAGGATGTCCGAACAAAGAGAAGTATTATGAGTAAGGAAAACACAACCGGAACAGATGATAATAAGTCAAGAAGATATTATTTTAAAGACTCCCAGAACTCAACCAAATCAAAGGAACTATAAAGGGCTAAATATATACCAAAGGGTAAGAATAAGCTGGACTTAAGAAGTGAATTTCAGAAGAGAATGCTCCAACTGCTTAAACTAAGGTAAAAGTTCATCGTTTAACGAATTAATAAAGATGATGAAACCATTGGTAATGGGAATTCTTAAATATACTGATAGACACCGGTTACAATATGTAAATCCGACCTGGTGAAAATGGTAAGAAATGTCATCTAGAGATAAAATATAAATTTGACTAAAATAGGACGTAAAGTTATGGTAAGAAGAAAGTTGAAATTAATCCTCACTGCGCGAAAGTTTTCTATAACACATGGTTTTTTATGTGAGTCATTGAGGAGAAGTGTATACTGGGAATGAACTTCACCCAAAACATGGATGTTAGATATGACTTGCTTCAAGTCATTTTACTGTACACGATCAAGAATTTGCTATGCATTAAGTAAACATTAAAACACCAAAGTTGAGCTTCTAGTGACAAGAAGAAAAGTTTTATTTTAACAAGCATACCCATACAAGGAGTTATTAGGAATAAATTTAATCTAGTGACTGAGACACAGCAGAACCAAATATTTCATTGTGTTTTAAGAGGTTATTGACTGGCAGAATTTCGTGGGTTCTCTTTAAGATAATGAATTCAATAGATTATGAAATCCAAGCCAATTCTGTATCGAACACTGCAAAATATAAATTGCATATAGTCATTACAAATCAAAGAGAAGTAATCACCTTAGAGAAATGAATATGGGAAATCTGGTTTCAAATCTTTGAATAAAGTGAGTTTACTATGTCAGTTACAGGAGCTGTATGACTGTAGTTGTGGAGGTGTTACAACTGACAAATGCCATATATTACATGACTTGCTCATACTTAGATCCCTTCTTTAGTGGATCTCATAAATTAAACTACAGAAATAAGATATCTCATAATATTGATAACGTATATTCAGCCTCAATTTGTTTGTTGACCAGTTGATTAAGTTGCAAAACAGGATGATACGCTGAAGTCCATGGAAGAACCATGTATTTTTTTCTGGCCATCACCAATAGAGCTTGTTTGAGTTAAGAGGATTTCTTCTACAGTGCTCTTCTTATCACCGTTCTATAATAAAGCTTGTTCTTTACATTAACCAGTTGAAAAACAAAAGTGATTTTTGGACTGCTGTTTATAGACGTTCATTCGACAAACTAAAGAGAAGACTAAGCAGAACTCCTTTGTTAGTATACCAAACTCTTTAGACTAAGCAGAACTCCTTTGTTAGTATACCAAACTCTTTAGACTAAGCAGTACTCCTTTGTTAGTATACCAAACTCTTTAGACTGAGCAGAACTCCTTTATTAGTATACCAAACTCTTTTGACTAAGCAGTACTCCTTTATTAGTATACCAAACTCTTTAGACTAAGCAGTACTCCTTTGTTAGTATACCAAACTCTTTAAGATACACTCACAGTACAGGACGTTAAAAAATTAATACAATGAACATGAAGTTGAATAACTTTATTGTTAGTTGAGATAACAAATGTTGAATATAAATACAAGTAACTGACTAGTAACTTTTGTGTCGTTCAATAAATTTTTGTTTTGTGTTTGTTTCTTTGACAAACGAATTGTCACTGAAAATTCATAAGCACACATCCAGCTTGAGTTCTTTATTCCAGAACTCCAAGAAACTTCTGTCTTGTTATTAAGAGTTGGAGATGGAGCACCTCGGAACTTCTGGTATGGGTATTAACACTTTTATTGATAAAGAGAGAACAACGTTTCGACCTTCCTAGGTCATCTTCAGTTCAATAAAGAGAGAGTTTGCAAGTGACCATTGTCTTAGTAACGAGCGTATAAACGAGTAGAAGATTGTAGTGGGGTTGCAGTTGGTTTTTAGGTTATTCATTAGTATAACTTTAAAGGTGTTTCTTTATATTGGTTTATTTAATTAAGAAACCTTATTTAGATTTTGCGTTTGTTTATATTTGTTTCCCTACTTAGTGTCTGTCTGTTTTCCATGGTTATGTTTATTTGATTTGCAGTGTTCAAAAAAACGTGTGAAGGTATTTTTTTTTCTTTGAATCTAGTTTCCATTTCTTTGCTTGTTTCACCAATATAGAAGTCGTTGCAGTATTTGCATTGTATTTTATAAATTATGTTGGTATTATTTTTATCAAAGTAGTTTTTACATAGTATGAATTTTTGTTTTTCACTTGGTTTTTGAATAAATTTAGTGTTCACTGGAATGTTGTGTTTTGTTATTATTTCTTTCCAAATGTTGGTTATTTTTTCCTTGACGTTGGGAACACATGGTATGCAGCGGTATAAGGTTTTGTGGTTTGTTGTATTTTGGGATTTATTGCTGTCTTTACGTTGTTGGTCTAAGTGTGTGTGTATAATTATTTTCAGTTTTTTGGGGCCCGGCATGGACAAGCATGTTAAGGCGTGCGACTCGTAATCTGAGGGTCGCGGGTTCGCATCCCGGTCGCGCCAAACATGCTTATCCTTTCAGCCATGGCGGCGTTATAATGTGACGGTCAATCCCACTATTCGTTGGTAAAAGAGTAGCCCAAGAGTTGGCGGTGGGTAGTGATGACTAGCTGCCTTCCCTCTAGTCTTACACTACTAAATTAAGGACGGCTAGCACAGATAGCCCTCGAGTAGCTTTGTGCGAAATTCCAAAACAAACAAACAAACAAACAATTCACAGTTTTTTGAGGATAAAATGAATTGCTACCGAAAGTTCATAAGCTAATCTCTGAGATACATTTTAATTTCAAGTGGGTTTCTCGTCATCACGAAGGGATGAAGCGTCAGTGTAATTTGCTCGATTTGTTAAAGTATTTTTAAACCAAACTTTTCTCGAACGTTGGATTTGTGAGATAGGACCTGTCATGTGACCCATTCGTGCGTCCATTTTAACTTCTTTCATCTCTGGCTTTTGAAAATAAACTCTTCCACAACAAATCTAAAGACCTTAAAAAAGAAACATTGGATTAACGATGCTATCTCATCTATTCCTACTACTGTGCTGAATTTTTTTTCTTAGAATTTAAACCCAGAATTAGATGAACTATAGCAAATAGTGGAAGACATGTAGAATTTCATTAATTATTAAAACTAAAACTTACAAGCCTATTACTTCTCTTTCTTTCAAATTTTGTTGTTACCTGAAATAACAATAAAGTTAAGTATATTTGTTTTCGAATTTTTCAGTAGAAATATTGTTATCACAATTACAGGAGAAGGAATATCGGATTAACTACTATGAGTGGTGCACAAAAATTAAATTATACAACATGCTATTCCGAATCATTTCAGGTGTCATCTATGTATGGAAACAAACTTACGTTTAAGACAGATAACTTATGTGACTGAACATCACAAAATGTGGCATAAAATTATTCTCCCATTGCTAGTCATTGGGTAGCAATACACGAAAGTACAGGTAACACATGTTTGAAAAATAATTTAAAGTACCGTTTAACCTTCTGCAACCACATCCTGAGGATAATCACTTGGACAAAATGTGTTGAGAAATTACCAAACACCATTGACACTAACACATGAATTTACCCAAATAAGACGTTATCAGTGTGTCGTGAGATGATAAAGCACTATTTTAAACTGGTGATAAAATATAGCTTAACAATTAATCCTGCAAGAAGAAATTTAACAAATACATAGGTGTTAAATTATAGTGGTCATTGCCCGAAGTATTTGTTTGTTTGTTTGGAATTTCGCACAAAGCTACTCGAGGGCTATCTGCGCTAGCCGTACATAATTTACGAGTGTAAGACTAAAAGGATGGTAACTAGTTATCACCACCCACCGCCAACTCTTGGGCTACTCTTTTACCAATAAATAGTGGGATTTACCGTTACATTATAACGCTCCCATGGCTGAAAGGACAAGCATGTTTGGTGCGACGGAGATTTGAACCCGCGACCCTCAGATTACAAGTCGAACACCTTAACCCAGCTGGACATGTCGGGTCTCCCCCCGAAGTAAGCCGGGTATGTTATTAAACATTCAGTTGAAGAAATAAAACGCCTTATTTTCAATAAATGTATTGTACTTTGTATTATTTTAATAAAAATAAAACTGTCAAAAAATAAAAGCAACATCTACAACATAGATTTCGGATTTTGGCTGTTAGTTTTCGTTTCAACTAACTTCAAAACAATGAGTTGCAATGGATATTAACGAGCCCTCTGAAATTTAGTTAATGACCGAATTTATAATTTTATTTTTAAGTCGTTATGGAGAACATATTGAAGCGCTTCATAAGTAGAACAACCAGAATCAACGCATACACGTATTTATATGTAACTTAAACCAATATGCGTATACATTTGCAACTAATTCGTGTTGAGTCATAGAGTAACTTTGAAGTAATAATACGTACTAATTAGCTGAACTTAACTTGTTATTATTTACAAAACAGTATTTTCTTTTTTGGTTTACTAGCATAAATGATAATGAACTTTTTACATATCGATTATGTACATGATTCTTACATACAAGTTTGCTTGGCTAACTTTTCACAAAATCTCTAATGGACTAACTATGTTTATCAAATTTCGCTCCACTCAGGACTCCCATGGGATGAAGAGAAGGAGGGGTGACTGTGATTGCTTTGTACACCTCGTGTACGTTTAGATGTATATTATGTAGAATTGAAGTTTCTTTGGGTGACTGTGAATGTACCTCTTGTTTGTTTCTTAATTCTCCAATAAAACAATTGCTTTTTAGTCATGAACAAACTACGATACTACTATAATTATAATTCACTTAGAAATAACAAACATGTACACTAGTCACATGATGTATTCACTGTGTATATTTAAAATATTTGTTTGTTTTTGAATTTTGCGCAAGGCTATACGAGGGCTACCTGTGCTGGCTGTCTTGAATTTAGCAGTGTAATACTATAGGGAAGGTAGCTAGTCATCACCACCCACCGCCAACTCTTGGGCTACTCTTTTACCAACGAACAGTTGGATTGACTAAACATTATAACGCCCTCACGGCAGAAAGTATGAGCATGGTGTATAAAGTGACAACAGATTTTACCATATAAAAACACATCCAATAAGATGTGTTAAAATTAGTTTGTTCATGATTTACAATCATTTGGTACCATTCTTAGTAATAACCACGAGTTAATACTTCGACGGTTTATTTTTCCTATTTGAACAATTTTACTCAACGTCCCACGCATGAACTACTTGGATGTATTTTAAAATAAGCATCAACTGTCCCAAACTTATATATACAACATAACTAGTCTGTGTTACCGAGAGATGTGTACTTTCTCTTTAAACTTTGTCGAAGACTAAACTTCACCTGTTTTGGAACAATTTTTGTCCTGTCACATTACACTCAACAACGGATCTATTTGTGTTTACTTTTTCTTTCACAATCGAATCATAAAATTAAGTCATTTGTGCAAACTGAGAATGTGTTATGCTTTCAAATGAAATAAAAACACCTTTAATATAATTTATTATATTATATATAATATAATTAAATGTTGTTTATTGTTAATGTTTGTTAATCGATGAGTAACCAAGGCCAATCCTCGCAAGGCTCGTGCTCGGCCAATGCCTGAGAGAACAATTGTAAATTACATACCTATAAGCGAGATGAAGCGCGAAAATTAGTTCATTGTACTAAGTCTGAGACAAAGTACGAAGAGGATGATCAATGATATGAAACATCAGTATTTAATTAAGCACATGGTTTAGCTTGTGAGGTTAAATGCTCCTCATGCGTAAAATAGTAACCCGGATATCTGTGTATAAAATACTGTTATTTTGATGTACTTACACACATTGCAATACCAGGACATTACACGTTTCTTTGACTACAGACTTCAGTAAACTGTACATATACGCCTAAAAATGTACTATGCCAAAGTGCTGTTTGTTATGCCTACATCACTGTTTTCATGCTCAAATATTAAACATGCCTGTTTTGTCTGAGTGCTTCAATTTCGCAAACGTGTTATACGACACTCAAAGAACGATAACTTTGCAAACGAAAAAGTAAAAATTTAGGTCTGATCACAGTTAATTAGCTTAAGTGGTTACTTAAGGCCTAGAATGAACAAATTTAGATATCTAGAAGTTGACTGTTTTTCATGTTGAAGTTTTCTGAAATTGTAAATGAAAATAACATCTGTGTAGTATAAGATTTGTTTTGTTCTAGTAATTTCAAACACAAAACAAAGCGAATAAACATATTTATACATTATTATGCGTTAATGATTTTTACATTCACTCCTGTGAGGTCCAACGGTGGCTCGACTGTAAGTGTAAGGATTTATAATGCTAAAAATCAAATTTATGTCAGTGGTGGACACAGAAAAGATAACTTATGATATAGATTTCAGCTTAACAATAAATAAACGTTACAACGACAGAACCCACACACATACTTATATGATTTCAAATTAATCACAACATGAGGTATGTATGTGGTCCTTCTTTATAAAAAAAAAGCAGCTTTCGAGTCAATTAAAAATGAAAATTTAGAAATAGTATTTTAATCATTTTAAAAAATAAGGAAATGCTTAAGTTTAAAACCAGCCTATCTTTACGAAATCCTACAAAAGAACAAAACGGTTTTAATCAGAATTAGTGGAAACACATAATGTTAGATAAAACTACAAAGAAATCTATGCGTATTCCAACAAGAATTTCCTGCACTGTTTTGCTTTTAAATTCCACTTCAAAAATGTGAATTAGACCTTGCTGGAGAAACGAGCAACAACTTCTATTATGTTCTGTCTCTTTCTGGGACAGCGGCAGGTCTTGGGACTTGCGATGCTAATATCAGGGGTTCGATTCCCTTCAGGGCTCACAGCAGACACCCCGATGTGACCGTGCTATAAGACAAATACACTCCTGCTATTTTGTTCTGTGTGCTCATAAAACATTCGATGAAATACAACACCAAGCATCGGAGAACATGTTAATTCCTCATTGAATTAGGTCTACAATAAGCAGTACATTACATACTAAAGCGTTGTCAGAAGACAAAATGGAAGAAGTATTTATTTCACGCACCAACAAATAATTCAAGTTTGTTATTTCGCAGCTCACACCTTAATGTCTCGATTCTCTTCTTCTTAATCGATTTTAATTTTCTTACCTAATGCTTGTGTCTATATAAAGCTTAAAACTTCTAAAAACCTGAATAACAAGTAAGTAAATATACCTCTTTTCTTTAATTTTCACGACTATCTTTAGCATATGAGAACAAAATACGAAAACCAATTAATTTTATTCAAGTAACCTCTTTAGGGTGTGTATTGTTGCAATCAAATCATTGTTTAATCAATGTTCCAGCCACATTTATAAAAAGAATTAATATTAGTTTTCTGGGATGTAGTCGAACAACCGCCCGGCATGGCCAGCTGGTTAAGCCTCCGCTGGCAATGTGAGGGTTGCGGGTTCGAATCCCACCGATTTTTCTATTAAGTTTACCTTGTGTGACAGCAATATATATTCTCGTTTGTTACCGTAATTCTGATATGAAAAAAAAATTGAAGAAAACGAAACACGCGCACACACACATATTAGCATTGAAATCAACAAATCACAGGTGAAAAACAGAATTTGACAATGTTTAAATACTTTTATTAATAATTCCGGTTTGGCCAGGTGGGTTAAGGCGTTCGACTCGTAATTTGAGCGTCGCAGGTTCGAATCCTCCGTCGCACGAAACATGCTCGCACTTTCAGCCGTGGGATCGTTATAATGTTACGGTTAATCCCAATGTTCTTTGGTAAAAGAGTAGCCCAAGAGTAAGTGGTGAGTGGTGATGACTAGCTGCCTTCCCTCTAGTTTAACACTGCTAAATTAGGGACCGCTAGCGCAGATAGCCTCGTGTAGCTTTGTGCGAAATTACAAAACTATAATTAGTGTCCCTTTGCAATTTGCAACACCCTGAGAAAGTTAATTAGGGGAAATACAGTATTTGATAAAAATGTTTTCAGTATAAAACAGTAGTTTTAAGATGTTAAAATAAAATGTAGTAGAATATCAGTAAACTCGTATGATTGTGGGGAATAAATCACCATTGTGTTGGTTTCAGATAAAATTAAAAAAAGAAATGTTAACTTGTTAATTTAACTAACTGCCTCTTAAACTACATTGAAATATTTTGCTCTCTGGCAGGATTTCTTTTGCTATACAATAATTTCAATTATGGAAGAAATCATAGAGTAAAAACAAAACAAACAAACACAAAATGGCGACTTACTTAACACAAACAGTTACTACCAATAATTTTCTAGTGACTTTTATAATTAAATCACATATCTTTCAAAAACATTCCATTTCCATTACAGAGCGTATTTCCACTAAATTAAATAATTTTTGTAATTACGGACGTAATTTAACTGTTGAGTATCAGAAAGATACAAGGTTAATTCTTAAGTTGTGTACTGTTTCCACTTCTACACTCATTAAAATATAACTTCTGCGTGCCTTAAGCTGTAGCAACGTTCATTCCATAGACTCGAATTAGAAGTACGGTAATTAGTACAAAATTGGTTTTTAACCGTTTTGTGAAACAGGTTTCGCCACGGTACTTGCTGAAGTGAGTTGAAAGACCCGGTCGGACGCATCTGGCGTTTGTGACATTAAACATTTATTATTTAAAAAAAGCATCTGAGCTACAAAATTGGAAAGTAAATAATGCAAAAAAGTCACAGAGACAGAAACCAAATAAAAAAGCTACTGTACTCACTAAGTACAAGGATTACAGTAGGAAATTCACGACGGAGGTCCCAAGCCTATTACTTACAACTAATGCATCCTTATTATCCATGAGAAAAATCTAAACAGAAGAAGAATAACTATTTAACTGCAGTTGTGTGACAAGATGTTAAATTCCTCCGTTATATTAAGTTCCAGTTACGTAAGATTATCTCTTCAAACACAGCTAACTATTATACTTTTCACTGAAATAAAATATGCATTTGTTTTGCTTATTGCCCATTCAACACGTAGGTGAGTCTAATAATATGTAAGAACACTGTAAAACTGTGTTATTTTTTTGTCTGTTTAGACTCTTGCATAGCAAATGTTTGGTTATAACAGATGTAACTTATGAATATCGGGTAGTGGCGATGTTTTGTATTTAATTTTGGTATTTTTACTTTCAGTATCGAGTAATACACTGCTGGCCAAAATCTTAAGGCCAATTAACATGAAGAAAAAATATACATTTTGCGCTGTTAAACTCAACCACTTATTTGCGTAGAGCTTCAAAAGATGAAAATAAGAAAATGGAAAATAAAAATAAAAAACGTTTTTAGCATTTGATAGGGAAATGTGAACACTATAAAATTAGCCTAAATACTAGCTTATAAGAAGTTTAAGACCATACTGAAACGAAGCGTTAATCGGTGAACATGTATCGAAATTTAGTCATTTGTGTTCAAGCAGTAGCGTTGTCAACATAATTCACTGACATCTCCTGTGTAAAATTGGGTGAAAACATGGCAAAGGCTAAAACATTGACAGAGTTTGAGCGTAACAGAATTGTCGAGCTGCAAAAGCAAGGTCTCTCTCAACGTGCCATCGCTGGTAAGATTGGACACAGAAAAACTACTGTTGCAAATTTCTTGAAAGACACTGAGAGATACGGAACGAGAATTTCAAGTGATCAGCCCGAGAAAATTTCGTCAGCGTTGAGCAGGAGGATTCCCCGGGTTGTCTGGCAAGACACCAGCCGATCGTCGAACCAGATTACGGCCCGTACGGATGAAGAATGCAGCTCAAGTACAATAAAACGACAACTACGAGAGAAAGGCGTTAACAACCGTAAAGGTCTTCAAAGGCCACGCCTCCTTTTACACCTCGAAACAGCTTGGTTAAACTTTGCTGAGAAGCACCAAACACGGGACATAGAAACGTGGAAGAAGGTTTTGTTCTCTGATGAGAAAACATTTACCTGGATGGTTTAGATGGCTTCCAACGTTACTGCTACGATAAGGATAACCCACCGGAGACATTTTCTACACGACAAAGTGGAGGCTCAATCATGATCTGGGATGCTTTCCTCTTCCATGAAGCAATGAAGCTGTAGGTTATACTGGGGCGTCAAACAGTAGCTGGCTACATTTGTATGTTGGAGAGAGCATCCTTAATGAGTGAAGGCCCTCGCTTGTATGAAAATGATTGGATCTTTCAGCAGGATTTCTGTCGCAATCCACAAAGCCTGCAGGACAAAGGAATAACGTGATTCTTTTGGACCATCCAGCGTGTTCGCCCAAACTGAACCCCATTGAAAATGTTTGGGGTTGGATGGCTAGAAAAGTCTATAGAATTGAACGTCAATTCCTAACATTCCATGATCTTCGTGAAGCCATCTTTACCACTTGAATAACATTCCAGCCAGTCTTCTGCAAACGCTTATATCGACCATGTCAAAACAAATGTTTGAAGTTATTCTCAATGACGGCCGTGCAACTCACTACTGAGACCTCTTGTTAGGCAATCTCTACCCTGTTTAGGACTTCTTTTTGGTATGGTCTGGAACTTTTAACCATTTAGTATTTAGGCTAATTTTATAGTGTTTACATTTTTCCCATTAAACGCTGGAAAAAGGTTTTATTTTTATTTTCCATTTTCTTATTTTCATCTTTCAAAGCTCTACTGAAATAAGTAGTTGAGTCTAACAACGCAAAATGCATATTTTTTCTTTATGTTAATTAGCTTTAAGATTTTGGCCAGCAGTGTATGTTCATTATAAGATTTATTTGATATTCATATAATCCTTTATACATTTATAGTAAATTCAGATAAATATAATTTTTCAAAGACTTTATTATAATCTCATTAAATATGAATCTATATACTATAGCTCGAATGATTATAGTATATGTGCGGAATTGTGATATAATGAGCTATTAAAACTAGTATAGCTTGGTTTGTCATAACACGATTCGAGAATAGCGTAATTAGTACCTATACGTTAATTTTTACAAAGACAACTTTCTTATCTTGGTTGAGAAACCAACTAGTGATTAGTGTACATGATTCCATTCATCGTTTAGAGAAGTGTGCAACTAAATGTTTTCCACAAACATTTTTGTTCAATAACCATTATCATATTTTATCTACACGTTATGTTTTGAATTGTCGGTAGTGGTTTGTTTTAGAAGATTCCACCAAATTAAATCAACTGAATTACAACATCTCATTTGATAATATGCCGTTCGAACTGGGAAATTAGCCAAACGTTATAGTGGATTAATTATACATTATAGCAAATGCGTATTAGATATTGCTTTAACAAGTCACTGTGTTTTAGATGGTTATTTCTGAACATAATATTTGTAGAATTTTTCTCTGCTGATTTGGGTGTTTGTCCTAATACTGACCAAGAACAATCTGTTATTTCCAGTACATTTAATTTTAATTTCAAAAAAACTATTTCTAACGTAGGATAATAATAACTGTGAATGAAGTTCATATGCTTGAACTAAACAATAAACAAAATAAAAGCAGTTTCTTTGGTTAATAAAACTTGAAATAAAACTTAACTATAGCGGAGAAGCATAAAAATAAGATATAATCATATCTGATTTTAAAAACAAATTATCAAAACGAAGTGAAGAAAATAGTAGTAATATGGATACTTTATATAATTAATAGCTTAGTCTGAAAATTCTCAACATTACACAAGTGTCATTTGAAAAGAGGTTGATCAGAGAGCTTGAATACGTCATAGAAAACCTCTCAAACAGGAATTGTATCAATAAAGATATTGAGGAAGTTGTGTTGAATAGTAAGTTTACAAATATATTTCATTCATTTTTGTTAATTTAACAAGATGAAGTTACAAAGTTGTGAAAATGAAATTCGCTAGTTATCATATAATTTGAAAAATTTGAGATTATCTAAGATAAAAATGTATAATGTCGCCTTATAAAAAAACACATTAAAGGTCAAAGGTCAGTTACGAGTCACAGGAAGACGGTTACAGAACTCTAACATGTTTTAAATAGTAGTACATTAGGTACTGAGTCTACCAGTTCATTACCTAAATGAAGTTAAAGGTGATATTTGTTGTATACATTATGTTTTAAATTTAGTTGTATCATGTACTTTCAAGTTACTTAAATGCATGTTTTTTTTTCGTTTTGTGAAACAAATACAATCATATAACTTATAGACCGATCAAGTTAACTTACAAACAATAACATTCTTATAAATCTTCTGACATTCATCATTTTTAATTTGTAGATAATATGAAATATGTGAGTGTATTGTTCATTGTCCATTTGAGTTTAATTGTTTTGTCTTTTAGTAATTCATGGTTAATACAATTCAAGCAAGCTTATGACTCAATACTCATCAGCTTGATCATTAAAGTGTCCTTTAATCTAAAAACATGCTTGAATCTGATTCATTTTAACCTTCTCAAATCTGACATGTTTTAACTTCCTTTATTAAGATAATCTGATCAAACATAAGATACATTTAATCTACTTTATTCAGGGAATCTGTTTAAATGCAAAACGTTTTAAAATTCTACAATCAAAAATCACTCTAGAATACAAGAAGTTTAACCTTTAATCAGAGTACATCTTTAAACATGATACATTTTAACCCTTTTTAATTAGAGTACTTGCTTGAGCATGATACATTTTAACCTCCTTTGATCAGAGATCCATCTTTAACATTTTAACATCCTTTTATCAGAGAACCTGTTTAGACACAGGATGTTTTAACATCATTTAATCAGACAGCCTACTAGAGCATGAAACGCTTTCACAGCTTTCGTTTACTGTATGTAAGTGCATTGACCATATAGTTCTTAATACAGTCAATAAATTCACCAATCACAACGATTAAGATTACTACGCTTGAATTCTTCACGACACGTGAAAGTAGTAGATATCAATGAGAGCCTACTGAAATATTGCTGGCAATAAAACCGAGAAATATTTCTAAACTCCAGAACTTTACTGCTTAATGTTGTGCACAGTGTACTTTATGATACAAATAAGACTACTGCCGTGAATCAATGTCTGCTCTTTACCAGTGTTTTCCCTATAGCACTGTTAGTTAATTTCAAGTGGGCTGATTTCATATTAAGGTTTCTTGATACTCTAGAGAGATACAATGATTTATATGTTCCAAAGACGGTTTGCTCGTGAATAACAGCATAATCAAAGTTCATATGTCATTCGTACCTGAAGTAATTGCTACTTTCATCTCAGTGTCGTGAATAAAAGGTTTTATCACGTGATATAGAAACTTAAATGGTGTTTGAATTATTTCCTCCATGTGTTATAATGTTATTAGTATGATAGCTATTATTTTAAAATTTTAAAGTCACTCTTTAAAGAGGGTCAAGTATGTTACTTATCTCTGTAAGCTGCAGCTATTGATGGCTGATGAATCTTACTATTTTATCAGAAAGGAACACCTTTTTTTCCATTCAAAAGCATCCAGCATACATCAAATATTTATAGATTCTTTTAGAGTGAAGTACGTTTAACCAAACAATTTTTTATGAATTTATTTGTGATTAATTAGGGCTAAATAAACATGTTTATTTAATGAAGTGCTGTATGTAAATAGTTTTCATATCATCAGTAACATTTTATTTAAAATGCACAAAATATTTAGTTAGATATTTAGCTTTACATATTTATCAAACTACTACATGTGTTAGCTATAAGCCATGCAATGTTTAAAACAATATAAATTCAGTGAAAGGATTTTTTAATTTGCTGTTAGAGATTAAACCTGCACAACAAATTATCTATGTTTATACCACTTTTAAAATACATTTTTTGGGATTTTTGATGAAGCGCTGTACTTTATTCTTTTGTCAAAAATACTTAACACGGGAGGTTTTCGTACATAATAACAAAAAATATCTATCGTAAATTCCTAAGATATTCAATATTGAATACTTGTTACATCATGATATCTAATACCATGATACATAATATCACTTTCGACCAACATCTTCCACAATAATACACTAAACTGAAGATGGAGTACAATATACAGCACATATTTCATAAGTGTTGATATTTTATATTAATTTTTAATGGATTTTTCGCCTAAACGTTATTTTCATATGTTGTTCACCAGGGAGCAGATGGTTTGAGCAGTCATTAAAAATTAATATAAAATATCAACACTCTTATGAAATACGTACTGTATATTGTACTCCTTCTGCAAATTAACAGTAACATCATGTACCTCTCGTTTTAGAAGGCTAACGTAATAACTTGATATATCACTTGTCACCTTTGCATCTGCAGTATATGGGGTGTTTGTTATGTGTTTACAGGGTGTTCTAACAAATAACACGTCGAGCTGAATTTTCGGTTACCAGATAATCATTGATATACCACAACAGCGAGTGTGATTAAATATTACAGTAAGAAGGTTTGTAACATTGTAACTGTTATTATGATGTGTTGAGTTTTGTACTTATAACACTGATTTTTTTTGCAAATGTTTCATCAGTTAGAATCGATAATAAACACAGAAAAGACACATTCAACTTCTCATTTACTCCTAGAAATTATCTACAAATCAAGAAATTATTGAAAATTTTCAAACCAGTAAGCATCAGGATCACGAAAGGATAAAAACCACTGTGGTGATGCTGTGTATTGACTACTTGTATGGATTTAATTGGTCAAAATCAATGTAAGTTAATTTCAAAATTAACGTATCAACGTTTGTTGATAATTTAAAATAATCAATATACGTTCTCATTGATAACAGATAGTATAAAATATTGATTTAGTGTCTGATAAAGAAAACTTTGATCTGAACTCATTATAACTACTGGTAAAATAAATTAATATAAACAGCGTGGAAGACCCAAGATCAAAGCTCTCATAACGTACTGATAAAGATGGTTAAAACAAACTGACACTTAAAGAATTGAAATCAAATCGTGGTTTAAATATTATCTCGAATTTTAAAACAAAAACGTCTTGGCCAGGTGGGTTAAGGCATTCGACTCGTAATCTGGTGGTCACGGGTTCGAATTCCAGTCACAACAAACATGTTCGCCATTTCAGCTGTGAGGAAGTTATGATGTGACAATCAATTCACTATTCGTTGGTAAAAGAGTGGCCCAAGAGTGGACGGTGGGTGGTGATGACTTCCCTTGTCTAACACAACTAAATTAGGGACTGCTAGCGCAGATGGCCCTCGAGTAGCTTTGCGCGAAATTCAAACCAAAAAAGTCGTAGCACAAGGTTGCGAGTCTGTCAACTATAAAATTGACATTTTAGAGGTTTAAAATACAGTTGGAACTACAACACTAAAATACATTCATATATTGAAAGCTGATCAAAGAAAGTAAACTAATAATTTAGTCAAAGTAAAGGAAAAAACGGTTAAATATTTATTTCGAAAGGTTTCAAAAGAAAAATATTTTTTTTAGTTTATCAAATAATTATTGAAATTCTTCTGAAAAATTATAAATCATGGGTATGTTATAAACAAGATTGTCAAAGCTATATGTGTGATTTTATTGTTCTCTGAATTCTTATGCAAAACGGATACTATTTTCGAGATAAGGAAAAAATAAATTTATTAGTAATAGTGTCAATAATAAAAATATTAAAATTTTATGTACTTAAATTTTAATTCATAAAATCCTATTGTGTATGAATAAACTTCAGAAATAATTTTGCTTCACTCCAACGTTCGTTCTCAAACCATAAAATATTTTTAAAATTAGAAAATGTGTGGTAAGGAATGAAGTATGTTATGCTCGGCATGGCTACGTGGGTTAAAGCGTTTAACTCATAATCTGAGGGTCGCGATTCGAATCCCCGTCGCACCAACTTTTTCGCACTTTCAGCCAAGAGGACGTTATAATATTACGGTCAATCCCATTATTCAGTGGTAAAAGAGTTGGTGGTATATATTGATAATTAGCTGCTTTCCTCTAATCTTTTACTGCTAAATTAGGGATGGCTAACGCAGATAATCTTCGTGTAGCTTTGCGCGAAATTCCAAAAAACAAACGAAGTATATGATAACTAATTTAAAAACCAAGAAAGTAATACCAAAATTATCTTTAAGGATATAAATTTGAATGTGGAAGGTTAGGAACAGCTGTTTCTCTAAAAACAAACGTATAACATGAGATATGTCTTTTCACAATATTTAAGAATCTGATTGTTTTTCTTTGTTAACATTGTATGTGAGAAAACAGACAAAGAATGAACTTATTCAAGTGACGAATTTTATTACAATTCAATATATATGAATATTATGTGATTTTATGAGATGTCTCGATTATCATAAATATTTATAACATGCTTTAACTTATGGTTTTATATTTTCAAAGATTTTTAGCTGGAGCAAGTCTTTAAAATAATGTTTTAATTTGCTACGTATTATGATTTTTATTTCTTTGTGAATGCATTTGGCAGTTACTCAGACTTTTTATGCATAAAATGTTAACGAAAATACGTAAAAGAATAAAAATGTACATTTCAGAACTTGAATGTGATAAAGGCATTAATGTATATAAACGTTTTTAACTTTTTGCGTCAATTAACAATGGAATATGTTAGCAATAAATATTCTACAGTGCATCAGCAATAAATTTGAGGGCTTATGGACCTAAAAAACGCTTTTCGATGTTCGTATTGGACAGACATCTTATTGTGTTACTTTGAGATTAACAACAGATAAGCAATCAACCACGTTGACTCTTTCAAAAGAATTACAAATTTTGCCAAAAAAGGAAATAAGAAAAAAATGAAATACATTGTTGATGTAATTTAATTAGATTAAATGATAAATGATGCTATGGAAATATAAAATATAAGACTTAAGGAAGAATGGTCCAAAACAAAATTACTTTAAATGGTTAATCAAACTCGAATATAACGACAAAGCGTTGCGATTCCTTAAACAATAAAACTAATACTTGGTAAATCCATTGTAACGGAATCTAGAGCAATACCAACAATGATTTAGAGTCTTAACGCTATATGGCTGATCAGGGGAGTTTAGTACCTTAAGTACACCAAAATTAATTATTTTATGACCGAAGTGCATGTTTTTTTCTCTATATGGAGATCTTGAACTATAAAAAGCATATTTGAAGGAAAACCACATAAAAATTAGATTTGCAGCTTCAAATTCTACGAAACTAAAACGAATAAAGTAAATGACTTAACTGTAAAAGTGATGAACTCAAATCTGCTTTAATTAAAATACAATCTGTAATGTATTATATTCACATTTATATAACTTATCCATGTCCTACTAGGAAGTAATCATGTTTTTAAAGATTGAACACCAAATATTTAGGTTTTGAACCTAAAATGCTGCTAGTTTCAATATTAGCAGACTAAATGCATGCACTGTATGAAATGGAAAATAAACGTGTTAGAGATTATACACCAAGCTACATTAAATCTACAAGAAACTGTACACTTGCGTACAGTGGAGTCTTAGAGTCTAATTTTGCCAAATACGATATCTTTATTATACCCAGAAAAACCCGAGGCTGTTGAACTAAGCAAAGGTTTCAGATTCTTCAGTTGCGAAAGTTAAACTTCACAACATCGGCGATGCATTTAAAATTCTACGTACAAGATATGATTTTTTTTTATTAACATCAATAATGCCCGGGGCTGTTCCCTTTAGAGTGCTCTCATGCCCGCTCGTGGCTTTTAGTGTACGATCCAAGTTTTTGCATAGCATCGATAACAACTTCCTTCTTCTGGAAGTTACTGATGTCTATATCTGTGTTTATACAGACTTGCTCGTTTTACACTCACTACTGACGCCTGAGTAAGATGTAAAACATATTAGATTAGCTTTCTAATTCGCACTGTCATTTCATACTCTTGGGGAATTCTTTTCTATTCTCGTTCTCATGATCTATAATAAAATCGAGAAACTGCTGAGGATTTAATTTAATAATAAAGAATTCTGTATATCTATATATGTCTTCTTAGGTGCCATACTTTTAATATTTTACTAGCATTTTGTTTGCTTTGCGTCATTTACATCTTATTAGTATATATATCATAGAATCAGATATGAACATACGTGAAAAATTACAACAAAGTGAATTTCACCAAACGAAATAAAAATGATTTTTGATTTTAGCACGGTTACTAAGTTAAACCTTGCTTATCACAGTAATACGAGATTCGGTTGTCTATCTTTAAGAACTTTTAAAAGATAACATTTAGTGAAATGGGAATTCAATATATATTGGAGGTAATAATTGTGACATTTATTAATATTATTTGCTATTATTGTAATTTAATATTATGTTATTAATTTATTTTTTCTTTCTATGTATTTTGAGCGAAAGAGAAAAATCTAACACATATCTAGATTTGCACAGTGATCTTGATTACGGTTCGGTATTTAGTTCCTTTAGGTGCAGAATGTCACGTGCCACAAAGCCTTAGAGAGCTGGGAACTATAAATGAATAGTTAACGTATCTTTAATGAAATAGAGCTCTTTTCAATAAACATGCAAATCTAATGTTAGCTCATAGACGCTGGAGCGTAACTCTGAGCGAAACTGACGTAAACATAGAATTATATAGTTGACTTAGTGAGAGTGTGATAACATTTGAATAACAGGATAAAGATTTGCATGGTAGCTACGTTGTCCAAAGTATCAACTTAAAATTACTCACGTATTTCTCTTGCTTTATACCACATTTCTTTCTACTGTTCGTTAAATAAAAAACAAGTAACTTACGAGTAATTGCCAGAGGGTAGCTTAGCAGTATGTCTGAGTGTTTATTGAGCCAAGTTTCGATACCCCCTGTGTGTAGAACACAGATAGCCTGTTCTGTGAGTTTATATTTTATTGCAAAAAAACACAAAATCTCAAATAGCTACGTGATGTATCGTCCATATTGTTTGTTTGTTAGAAAGCACAGAGCTACACAATAGATTATATGTGCTGTGCTGTGCTTACCGTGGATATCTAAACACAATTTTTTGTGTTGTAAACCCTTGGCCTTAACACTGAACCACCGTGATGTTGCTTGTATAATTTGACTAATGTTTATTTTTCGACAAACGCGAGACATTCATTCACTTCTACAATGCTTAGCATATTTTGTCTTCTTCTATTTCGGTGGTTTGCAAACATATTTCTGATACTCATGGTAAGTAAAAACGGTATAACCCAGCATGGCTCTTTAAGTGACACAGCAGGATGTCTGTGAACTTTCAATGATAGAAACTGGATGATTTCGATACACGCGGTAGATAGAGCATAGTTGTTGTTGCTGTTTTTGAATTAAGCACAAAGCTACACAATGGGCTATCTGTGCTCTGCCCACCACGGGTATCGAAACCCGGATTTTAGCGTGTAAGTCCTCAGACATACCGTTGAGCTACTGGGGGGCAGATAGAGCATAGACAGCTCATTGTACAGTTTTGTGTTGAACAATAATCAAACCAAAAGTTTCGAAACCTGAACAGAGTAAAAAACCTGTTATATTTAAAATTTTAGTTTTCTTGTTACTGTTACATCATTATGTCAACATCTTTACGTGAGACTCTGCTGATGGCTTGCTGATGTTGTGAAAGGTACAAACGTAATTAAGCAAGACTAGTTTACTTATTTAGTCTCTTAAAATTATGCTTATTTCTGACAGTTACTGATGTATGGTAAGGCTTTCATAACCATAAATATTAATTGAATTACTTTCAAATTAAATTTGTGTATAAAACAATGATATTAGCAACGGAATAATTAATTATTATTATTTTGTTTATTACATAAATAATTACTATTTTTAGACATAGCAACTAGCATATAAACATTGTTAAAGGTAAATTTCTGTTCTGTTGTCTTTTGAAAGTTTAGCGGGTATTAATGCAAGGAGATTCGGGTATTGGCGTGAATATATTTCTCAAACAATATATTATAAAAAGTTTTTCTGGGTAAAGCTCGTTTACAGTTGAGAACTCCAATTTAACAGTATACACTCTATATAGATTTGTATCTATTCAATTACACCAAGGATATTCAAATCTACAGCGAGAACTGAAGAGCACTTATACACATAAGTCAAACACATAGTGCCCTAGATGATCCAGTTTTCACGAGTTCGAGAGAAACTGTGGCTCACAGTTAAATGCTGCTTTATGGCCAGGTTAATAAACGTAATCAAAAATGTAATATGTAACACTAAGTAGAGTTTCTAGATGGTTTATGATTACCTTGTTAAAATTATGCATGCGTAAAATTAACGTTAAAATTAATTAAACAAATAATATTTTATTGCCATATATAAGCTGTGACGAGATTCATAGGGCATTACTTATCTTCAAAGGGGGCGCTACTTTACTCTGAAGTAAAGTTAAGTATTCTGGACAGGAAAGCAGGGTTTGAATTCGTGCGTGCCACAATTTTTTCCTCACACTTTAAGCTGTGGGTAAGTTATAATAGAACTTAATTACATGATGGTGAGTGGAATGGTGTCTCTGATTGGCAACCTTCACTTTTGTCAGTAGTTCGAAATTAAAGCGGTTGCTTCTTCTTTATGGGTGTTTGGGTATGTTGGATTTTAGATACCCAAAAGGATCAGGTGCAAAAGGCCTCTTCCTCCATCTCTAACTTTCATTTCAACTACTGTAGTGATTTAGGGCCAGAGTAATCCACAATACTCTGGCCCTTTTCAGGGCAATGTCCATATATTGTCTTGAGTTGCCTTTTTATTTTTTTACTTATTTATTTAATTAATATATTTATTTTTAATTTTTTCATTATTACTTTTTAATCTATTTATATAAAAATATTTATAAACTATGAATATTATATTAATTCTGAATGTCTTGTGCATGGTGGCCGGCTTGATTATTATTTCTTAAATATATATTCATTGGAGAGATGTACTTAGAACTTTGTTCATCATCTATGTAGATCACCCAATAAATCACGTTTATTAAAATATTTCATTGCATTATGCAAAGAGGTTACTGACAGCCCGAAGTTCTGAATTTGAATTTTGCGCAAAGCTACCTGCGAGCTATCTGCACCAACAATCCCTAATTTAGCAGCGTAAGACTAGAAGAAAGGCGGCTAGTCATCACCACCCGCCGCCCACTCTTGGTTTACTCTTTTACCAACGAAGAATGGTATTGCCGTTACATTATAAGGCCCCCACGGTTAACGCATGTGTGATGCGCCGGGGATTCGAACCCACGACCAACACAGTAGGAGTCGAGCTCCTTAACCACCTGGCCATGCGGGCCAGCTTCTAAACTTTGACATAAACACTAAATACAAATAGAATTATTCTAAGAGAGAAAAACAGTAGTCTCTTACTTTTGTTAATTTTCAATATTTAATAAGTTTTTCTTCAAACAAACTTCAAGGATATGGAACAAGCTTGTGGCCAAATTTTTAGACATGTAAAAACAACTTTGTGCGTCTCATATTTTGGAAGAAACATATTTCTGTAAAGAAAGAAAATAAGACTTTTTTATTTGGAAGTTAGAAAAAATATCTGTCATTAACAATATTTTTTTACAAAGTGTTATGATAAAAACTATACGGATTTTCCCCCAGACCAACTACTTTTTAGACTATATGTGGTTTTATTACCTTAAACTACTTTAGAGGTATAATTATTTGTGATCGTCAGATGAAATAACTAAAACGTATTTCTTGTCTTTAGCTACAACAAAAATACAAAAAAATGTTACAGTTTCAAACCAATACTTGAAATCTTACAATTGGTACAACTATTTGTTCATAATTAAAGCAGTCTCAGAGAGCTGTTCAGCATATATAGGAATAGCGGGACCTACAAACCTTAATCTCACAATAGACAATTACAGATGTTTGAAGGGCATACACACGAGTTCAAACCAATCAGCTAGCTCGTTGCGTTGCAATCAGGAAACTGTTATACAAATACCAGACAACCGCTAGAGCGACAGATATCTTCGTGGTAGACAAGGTTTAAATCGATCATGGCGAGTTTGGTGGTGTGATTTTGCCTGTATCTTTCGTCTTATTTGTAACAGACTAGTTACGCTATGTTCGTTTCTTTATATGATGGTCACAGTTAACTTTGTCTATAATGTAGCTTATATAAGGAAAATAACTTTCAAACTCGTTTTATTTATCTTGTATCTCGCTTTAAATGAATTAGAATGAACATGTAGCTATTTGTTATATAATTTTACAAGAAAAGAGATGAGAAAAAGACAGCATACGAAAACAAAGATATATCTATGGATATATAATATTGAAAATCAGTGGGGGAGAAGTTAGACTAAGGGCATAAGAAGCAAGTGCTATGAGAATGACAATCGTTTATCGCACAAAAAGCAATTGCATCGAAGTAAATTATCGTGTTCATACTTTAAACTGTTTCTGATTGTCATCTAACCAATCAAAATGTTCCACAACAGTAAAAAGCGTTAAACGTGCTAGCAGTCGTATTATAACCAGTAGTACTAGTGTGATAAGTCACGGATCTCCGGTATTACAAGCGGGTAGAAAACAAAGTTTTGAGTTGTCGAATACTTTCCAGTTGTAAAACTGCGGCAAGTCTTCATATTTCTCTAGGAGTTGTTATGAAAGAATCTGAAAGATGTACATGAATTTTGAAACTTAGTAATAGCAGTTGTCGTTGTAGAAAACAGAAAACACCTAAAAGTTGGTCAGGTACAGATATTGCTGTAAATACAGATGCTGCTGAGAAGGGATAAATAAACCCAAAATATAATTTTACTAAAAACTGTAAAATAAGCAAAGCTTGAAAATATAAATCCACGCTCAATTGCTTGACAACAATCAATGTCAGTTTGTTTGACGACAGAGAGGAGAACTGTATCACAGCCAATGTTTAATATCTATAGTGACGAATGGTAAGGCTCAGTACAAATTTGGAGCTGTCTCAGTGGAAGGTTTCTTTATGTACAAAATTGATGGCATCCTGACAAAGTATAAGCAAGTTCTGATCCATCATACCGTTCCCTAAACGACTCATCTTGTGGGGATTCCTACTCCAACAAAACAATAAACCCAAGTATTCAAAAAGTTGGTTCAAAAGATGTCTTAAAGGCAACAAAACAATGTTATTGAATTGTGAGGTTAATAAAGGCCATTTGAGTTGTTCTCCCCATTGTAAATTGATAAAGCGAATTGAAGAATATAAACAACCTGCTTGTTTGTTTTGGAATCTCGCACAAAGCTACTCGAGGGCTATCTGTGCTAGCCATTCCTAATTTAGCAGTGTGTGACTAGAGGGAAGGCAGCTAGTCATCACCACCCACCGCCAACTCTTGGGCTACTCTTTTACCAACGAATAGTAGGATTAACCGTCACATTATAACGCCCCCACGGCTGGGAGGGCGAGCATGTTTGGCGCGACCGGGATGCGAACCCGCGACCCTCAGATTACGAGTCGCACGCCTTAACACGCTTGGCCATGCCGGGCCTAAACAACCTGCAATGCTCTGTGGAATGTACTTCATTGTGATAATTTTTGTATGAGTAATAAGTTCACCATGCACTGGCGATTACTCGGCTCAATAGTTTGTCATGTGTTTGTGTTTCCATGATTACTCCTATTACTGTAGATTGATAACGACTGATGGAAATATTAATAACAATTTTTTTTATATAACACTTATCAAGTTCTGAAATGATACCATATTCATCGTCTCTGTAAGGAAAGTAATTGGTCTTTACGAAAGGCAAATGTTTTAAGTTGCGTTAGAGAGTTAAACAGCGAATTTATAATACAGTTATCTTTTAGAAAAACACTTATCTTAATTGTTGTGAAATTGTTAACTTATAATTATATTCCAGTAACAATCAAAATAGCAAGATTAATAGCATCTTTGAAGAGTAGAACTCCTTTTTTATGTTATTGTCGTCAAGTTATCAAAAACAACTAGATAGATATTTCCTCCATTTTGTTGTAGATGATGTAATTTGTATTCACCCCTTGAGATCCAGAAAACAAATGCTGTCAGGTAATGATACGGCGCCTGAGTGTTATTTGAAATAATTCAAAACTATGTCACTTTTTTGTTGTTATTGCTAAAACCTTTTGAAAAACAGTTGATTTTCAGTTGAACTGGTAAAGAGGAGAGAAGGCAGCTAGACAACCGCGTTCACAGCTCTAAAATACAATTTTTTGGGGTTTTTGCATCAAGACCAAAACATATATCCGCTGTTTCACTGTTTAGACACTTTAATTGTGTGGCCCCTGTAACATTTATAAGCAAGTCTCGACGACGATATCTCACAAGATAAGAGAAGCGAAAACAGGTTCCTGAGTCAGTTGAAATTTATTTACGATTTATTATGGAGAATAGAAAATATTGTTAGCGAAAAGAAACGGTGTGACGTACAGAACTCAGTTTTCAAGCAAAAAAGTATGGGTTTACTCTAAAGTCAAGAACACATATCTAAATTTGCTATTCACAAGAGTATGACAAATTTCCCATTCAACATTGTGAACAGTCAAGGCGTTCCCGTTTTTCATCAATTTAAAAGTCTCCTGACTTACATAAGTAATTTTCAAATCAGAACACTGAGATAGACTCAGAAACGACTTAAGTAATCTCTGAGTAACTTTACACCATACTATGTTGGCAGCTTCATGAATGTAAAACAAACATGATTGTAATACCACGCTGATCGTGTTGTTTGTTATTAAGCGCAAAGCCAGAAAAGGGGTTATCTGTGCTCTGCCTACCACGGTTATTAAAACCAGGTTTCCACTGGTATAATACCCCAGCTATACCACTGTGCCACTAGGGGTTAGCTAGCTGATTGTTTATTTCTTTTTTATTTTCGCACAAAGCTACACGAGGATTATCTGCGCTCGCCGTCCCTAATTTAGCAATCTAAAACTAGAGAAAAGGCAACTGATCATTACCACCAACCGCCAACTCTTCGGCTACTCTTTTACCAACGAATAGTGGGACTGACCATCACATTGTAACGACCCCAAGGCTTAAAGGGTGAACATGTTTCTTGCGACGGGGATTCGAACCCGTGACCATCAGGGTTGGAGTCAAGCGCCCTAACCACCTGGCCATGCTGAGCACTATCTTTAACGCTTATTAAAATATTAAATGACTCGCAATGACACTTTTGTACATTAGAATACAGTACGAGGGCATTTTAAAAAAATATCCAAAATATGTTTTCCAATTTAAATAATATTGAGAAATAAAAAAATATTTTTTTATCTAAATTAATTCACAAGCGTTAAAACCGTTAATGTCAGTATTTAGTAGTTATCTGCGAGAAATAAAAAGATATTTTTATTCACTTAATTGACGGCATGGGTAAAACAATTTTATTATAAGATTAAATGGCAAGTTCACCTATCAAACTTGAAACATTTTTATAGGATGTTAAACACGTTTCTTCAATAATAGTGATGGAAGTGAAAATACGTGTATCAAATTAGAAGAAAACATTCCATCTTTTCTTGTTTAATTAACCATTTAACCAGATATCGATGAGTTTTTTTTTCTTATTTTATATGTGGTAGAAAATTCTGAATCAAAAGAAAGTTTTGCTTTCGGCTTTTAAAGAATACAAGGCCATATGTATTAATCATCAAATACCATACTAACTCAAGTATGAACCTACATAATTCTCAAACCAGATTTCAGGAATCGGGTTATTGTTTTATAAGTTTTTAATACACTATAATAAAATCAAAATAAAAGTATCTTGTGCTGAGACTTTGTTGTGTTTGTTTTGAAGTTCGCGCAAAGCTACATGAGAGCTATCTGAAATAACCGTTTTTAATTTTGCAGTGTAAGACAAAAGGGAAGAAAGCTAGTCATCATCATCACTACCCACTACCCACTATTGCGCTACTCTTTTACCAACAAATATTGGGCTTGACCGTTACATTATAACGGCCCCATGGCTAAAAGTACAAGTATTTTTGAAGTGATGGGGATTCGAACTCTCATCCCTCCAATTTCGAATCGAGATCCCTATCCACCTGGACATGCCGGGCCCTAATGATTGGCAAAGAACTAAACGATTCACGGTCATTCTTAAGATTACTGACTAAGTTTTATGAACTTTTATTTTTGTTAAGTTTTTTAATTATTTTGCCTCACAGTAGATCTCTATTTTTTTCACTTATGCTATGTGCGTTTTTTGTTTTTTAGCCTTACAGAAACACTGTTATTTTTTATTTTACAATCACTTAGTCTTACATAAGAATATTGCCGTATTTAGAAACATGTTATTTGTTCTTTTAACCTTACAATTTTACATTGTTTTACTCGAGTATTGTGTTTTAGTCTATTCGACCTTATGCTAACACAGTTTTGGAATTTATTTTATGGTTGCTTGACTTGCCCCCCAGTGGCTCAGCGGTATGTCTGCGGACTTACACGCTAAAATCCGGGTTTCGATACCCGTGGTGGGCAGAGCACAGATAGCCCATTGTGTAGCTTTGTGCTTAATTCAAAACAACAAAAAAATTGCTTGACTTTGTTTATTTGTTTGTAATTAAGCAAAAGCAACAAAATGGTCTATCTGAGCTTTGCATACCACGGGTATGGAAACCCTGAATCTAGCATTGTAAGTCCGCAGATATACCTTTAAACTACATTATTTTTTTCTTTTACGCTTTGTGTTACATTGTTTATTAAAGGTTACAAAATTATTTTGATTTAGTTTATAATTTTGTATGTTTTTTGTATATTCCCCAAGGGAAGTAGACATTTTGTATTTTTTCCTATAATTCTTTTTCTCTTCCCAATTAGTGAAACTTGAACTTTGAGCAAATAAGCAGATATTCTAACCTGTAATTTCCGATGGTTTAATATTAGCTTATTTTTATTTTTTCAATTTTATTTATTTGGTCTTATATTTTTAATATTTTCAGGTGCACTAACTATCTTTAGCTACAATAGCTGAGGGTTTAAACATAAAAATACATATGAAGGATCTGACACAACTGAGTTGCAGAAAATAGGCTTAACACAAAGTAAGATTGATATTTATTTTCAACAGCAAAAAGTAAAAAATAATGAAAAATTCACTAACTGTTCGTTGGCGCCTTTAAATATTGTCTGTTTAATGCCCATACATGTATCACCAATTTCACACTTATAACCATGTATGCATACTATCATATGAGTATATCTTAACATGACATATTATCATATATGCTAACATTATCCGATAGTCTGCCTTATAACATAAGCACCGTAACTGTGGTAATTTTAACTGTTACTTTTTTGAGCTGATCTGACTGAAAGTCAGTGTATCCGAAAGAGGCTTTGGCTCCAGGACCTGTAGCATGCAAGTCACTTCATTGACTTTCATTTATCCAAGCCTTCTGTCAATCATAGGTCAAGGGTATAACATATTTAACATTTCGGGAGGTCAGGCTGTAGACATGAATTTATTCATTATTAGCATGATTTCTGAAGAGGAGTCATCATTACCATTTCTATCCCCTAATATTATCGTATTATCTCAGTGTCAGTCTCCTCATCTTATGCATAAGTCTTTTATTTTAGAAAGGTTCAAAATAGTATAATCATCAAAATAACAAAGCTTTATAAAATGTCATCTTGTAACCTTACTCTTTGTTGCTACTAGGTTCGGTGATCAGTGAACCTGGTAACAACAACAACTGCTTAAAGGCTTGAATAGGGAACCACGCTGCAGAATATTAATTGAAAATTTCACTTAACTGCGTTGCACACGGAACAAAGTGTAAAATAAAGTGAAACGAATAGTTATTTTCAAAATAAAATAATATAGAAAATAATGGATGACACTTTTCGATATTCCACAAATGTTTTGCTAGAATTTCAAAAATTGTGTTCTACACTAACAGACCACATTATAATATGTACACACATCCAAAAACAATGAAGTAATTCTTTTCAGACCGCAAGCATTTCCCTCACTTTTGGCTCTCGCGGATGAAAGTATGGAGAATTTGATTGCATGGTATTTCTGACGAAAGTTAAACACAAAATTGCTGTAAAAGAGCCAACTGGATATACACCAACATCAGGTCTAGTAAAGATTGTGGTCTAATTTTAATCTGCGGGTTACAGACTCGCATCTTGTTATCAAACGCAATTACCATTTCGGTTGTGGTGGCGTGATAAGTATTCATAGGTTCCATTGGGAAATAAATAGTCCAACAGTTGTCGGCGGGAGGTGTTGACTAGCTACCTTTCTTCTTCTAAATTAAAGACCACTAGTAATGTGTCTCAGAACGGCTGGTATGGGTATTAACACTTTTACTGATAAGGAGAGAACCTAGCAAGGTCGAAACGTTGTTCTCTCCTTATCAGTAAAAGTGTTAACACCCATACTAGCCGTTCTGAGATACATTTTTATTTCAATGGGGTTTCTCGTCATCAAGAGTAAAGACCACTGGTATATATAGCTATCGTGAATATTCAACAAAGTAAATCTTCATACCAACATCGTCAACAAGAAACCTCCCAAAATTACTTGTTTGATTAAATCTGATATTATGTAAAAAGTCAGTACTGCCTACAGACATTTCCTATATGTGAAAGTTTGTAACCATTCTAAAAAAACGTATATATGAATTTTATTTCTAATTAAGCACAAAACTACGCAATGCTCTGCCCAACATAGTATCAAAACCCGGTTTGCAGCGTTGTTAAGTCGCAGACTTATCGCTATGCCACTGGGGACACCTGAACATAGAACTTCGGACTACAACACATTAACACATTGATTTACGTTTTTGTTTATTTACTTTTACACTGATATTTTATTTACGCTTGTTTTTATAAAGCTACATTGTTTATGTTGTTTAAATTAGTCACTATGCTGTTTAAACATTATTCCCATAACATTTTTTCCAATGTTTTGTTAAAGTACTATTTTATTTTTGTTCTGTGTTTCTGTCCCAGCATTAATATTGTGTTTCGTTTATGGTCGTTTTGCTATTTTTTTGTTTATTTTACTTGTTTTTAGCCGTCTTTACTGTAATATATCGGTTTATTTTGTGTTGTAGTTTTTCTCTTAGTTTCATGTTGGTTATTCGTTCTTCTCTACCATTTTGTTTTATTTCGAAGTTTTCATTTATTTGACGTAACATAAATGGATTTCCATGGTTTTTCTTTTGTTTTCGTTGAAAGGAAATTCATTAATACATTGTTTTCTTACGTTTAGTGTTTTTCGATTATCTGTTCTTGATCTATTATACTTTTCGTTTATTAATTTTTTTGGATGTTTATTTAACTTTAATATATTTTTGAGCATGCGTTCGTGTTCATTTATTTGTTCTTAAAATAGTATATTTTTTATATTCTTACCTTTATACATGACAATCTTACAAAAACACAGTTTTTTCTTCTGAATGTTGTTTTCGTGTGATTGAACTAAAACTAGTAAAATACTTTATTTTACATTAATTATTTTGGTGGTGTTTCTTATTAATTACATGGTTCTGTTATTATTGGCACAACTCTACAAACCAGGTTTCCATACCTGCGGTGGGCAGAGTTCATAGTCCATTCTATAGGTTTGTGCGTAGCTTGAAAAAAACTTGCGCAATAGTATTGTTTTATTTTTGGTTTATATTGGAATAATTAGAATACTGTTTAAATACTGTTTTCTTTATTTATACGAAATTACAAATGTTAAAACGGCTCACAATAACATAATATTTTCCGTGTTTTGTGTGTCTTTCTGTTATTCTAGTGGCCTAGTGATAAATCGAAGTGCTTATACCACCAATAATCTGGTTTCGTTATTTACAATGTGCACCGCATAAACATCTCAGTGCATATCTTTCATTTAACATCAACTAAATAAACAATCCTCACACTGGTATATTTTTTAATTTTTGTTTTGAAGTCTATGAATTTTACACTAGAGTATTATTATATTTCTAGTTTTTATTTTTCGTTCGGTGTTTCTTTATGACGTTACTTGTTTTAATACTTTTCCCCGCCCTTCTTGCCATATTTTGTTCTACGCTCGAATAGCGCTTTATTTAATTTTTTATTACGTTATTTCTGCCTTACATTGTTTCACTAGTTTGGGCAGTCTTTATTTAGTTGTCCTTACAATAATACATTTTTAACCGCGAAATATCGCCTCATACAAAGGCTCCGAGTTTCTTATCGTTTTTCTAGTACTGACTTTTAGCTCATAGCTCCGTTACACCTTGACTGATTTAAGATCTAATCACATTTGTGGACACAAAAGGTCAAACCCTCATTACTGATGTATTTGATCACGTTCAAGATATCATACATTAATTTAAGCCAATCCTGCTAAAAAGTGTGTGTGTGTTTTTCGTATAGCAAAGCCACAAAGGGCTATCTGCTCAGCCCACCGAGGGGAATCTAACCCCTAATTTTAGCGTTGTATGTCCGGTGACATACCGCTGTACTAGCGGGGGGCTCCTGCTAAAAAATCCAATTGAAGGGTAGACTTTTTTTTTAAATTACGCGCAAAGCTACACGATGGCTATCTGTGCTAGCCGTCCCTAATTTAGCAGTGTAAGATTAGAGGGAAGGCAGCTAGTCATCACCACTCCCCGCCAACTTTTGGGCTACTCTTTTACCAACGAATAGTGGGATTGACCGTCACAATATAACGCCCCTACGGCTGAAAAGCCGAGCATGTTTGGTGCGATCGGGAGTTGAACCCGTAACCCTTGGATTACGAGTCAAATGCTTAACACGCTTGACTATGTCAGGCCTAAAGGGTAGGTCTCGAGAGCTCCAGATGAGTAATACAATTAAATCTGGCAAAAGAGCGTTCTAATGTCTATATTGATATAATACACTTGATAAAATATATATAATAAAAAGGTGCAAAAAGTCTTATAGATTAATTTACTCTAATTTTGCCTGAAAGAATTTCAAGTTTCGCGGATATTGAGGATTTCTTCTCTGATATTTGTTCAGTCAAATATTGGAATTTTTCGGCAATTTAACTTTTTTTGTTATTTTGTAAATAAATGTTTGTGTTTGCATGGTGGTGTTTACCTGAGAAATTGGTAATAAACAAGTGTCGTCAACAACGAACATCTGACTCTGTGTTTTTATTTTTGTCAATTCAGATTTTAAAACAAAACACATCAGTGTCGAAAATAGTGTGTGTGTGTGTGTGTGTCTTTCTCTCTCTTATGCAAGTCTACGGTTTTGCAGGGCTAAAATCAGGGGCTCGATCTCCTTCCACGGACACGCAGAGAGGCCGATGTGGTTTTACTATAAGAAGAAAACGCACAGTTATGTATTCAACCTTACACAGGTATAGTGTCTGTTTGTTATTTAAAATTTCGCGCAAAGCTACTCGAGAGCTATTTGCGCTAGCCATCTCTAATTTAGCAGTGTAAGACAAGAGGGAAGGCAGCTAGTCATCACTACCCACCGCCAACTCTTGGGCTACTCTTTTACAAAGAATAATGGGCTTGAACGTCACATTATAAACGGTTGAAAGGGTAACATGTTTTGTACGACGGGGATTCGAACCTACGACCCTCGGATTAAGAGTCGAGTGTCTGAACCACATGATCATGCCGGACCCTGGTATACTATTTTATATCATATTATTTATCAAAAAATGCACAGCCCAGATAGTTCATTGTGTAGCTTTGCGCTAAATGGCACACAATAAAAGGTGCATTAGTGTATATTTTATTTTTCTCAGTAACTTTAAAGGCTTATAACACTAAAAAGTCAGGGTTCAATACCCTCGGTGCACACAGAGCAGATAGTCTATTTTATAATTTTGCATTTAAAAAACATACATCGTTTTGTGTGTTTTTCACTCCCATGGTTTTACATTAAGATATTATTTTACTTTTATATTTGTGTTTATGGTGTAATAGTCATGATCTATTGCATATTTTCTTAATATTTAATAGGTATTTCTTTTTCAGTCTCAAACTACTCTATTATTTCCGAAGGCTGAGCGGTAAGTCTGAAGACTTATAACGATAGAACTCTGGGCATAGAATAGATAATTCGTTGTGTTATTTTACGCTTAATAACAAAAAAAACAAAAAAACTTTACCTTACATTTTTGTATTTATTGTTCACTTAATTTTATACTGGCATGTTGTTGTTTTAGTCCGTCATTCGGTTTAAAATAAAAAAAAGGTGTTGTAAGGTTGTTTTTGGTGGAATAATCGTAAATAGTAGGGCCTTATGTAACTTAGTAGTTTAAATGGTCCAAGGTTTGAGACATGTGCTGATGAAACTGCTACACGTTTTTGCTGTTATAACGATAAAAAAAGGTTCCGGCATGACCGGGTAGTTAAAGCACTTGATTTGTAATCCGAGGGTCTCGGGTTCGAATCCCCGTGAAACCAAATATACTCGTCCTTTCTGCCGTGGGGGCGTTATAATATGATGGTCAACCCTACTATCCGTTAGTGAAAGAGTAGCCCAAGATCTGGTGGTAAGTGGCAATGACTAGCTGTCTTCCCTCTAGTCTTACACTGCTAAATTAGAGACGGCTAGTGCTGATAGTCTTCGTATATCTTTGCTCGAAATTCAAAAACAAACGATACAAAAGTAAAAGTCAATTCCATTATTCAGTTCAAAGCAAAAAAAATATGTATTTTATTTTCGTATGTTTTACTGGATGTGTACTTTCATTCCTGTCAGTATTAAAAATTAAAGACTTAAACCCTAGGGATCGACGTCCTAGCCGTTTGGATAACATGCACATAAGTTGTAAATGAGAATTGTTTAAAAATAAAACATACCAACCTCCGTGCACCATCTTGAAAAATAGAACTTCATTATTGGTATTGTTCCTTTGTGTTGTGTAGTGGGATGACGCATTATAGCTTTATTTTGAGTTGTGTAAGCCTAAAAATTGTCTCATGTTATTTTGTAAATGCAAGTGACAACTCAATCTAGTTTTCGAGCAAGAATATTTATTGATTTAATAACAATAGGGTATTAAAGTATAACATATGATGTAGGTATCTGAATATTTCAAAAGAACCGCACCATGTGTCAGATTTTGTTTGTGGGACGGATTCCTTACATTAAGTGTCTGTGAATTGCTAGTGATAAATTTCGACAAAAACAAAGCCTTTATCCCCTGGCATGTTGTGATTTGTTTGTATGTCTCATTGTTTGTCAGATGCTTCAATTACTATTAGCACTGTTTACCCACTTGCTAACTTAAGCCTAATATCAGCCATCCACTGGTTAATCATGGATGTATAACTTCTTTTTTCTGGTGAATCTTATGGGTTGTTTTAATTCTGTTTCTTCTGGCAGCAGCATTCATGATGGTAGTCAGTCTTCTCGTTTTTTGAAAGCAATGTTTTCTTAGGTAGCTCCTGCTGCTTAATGTTTATTTCTGTTATTGATTGCTGATTACAAACTTATATTCTTTTGCAATGCGTCATTTTATAACATACATAGCATCTCTTTTCCCTTCTGTCAATTGAGTTCTTGTCACCTTTAATTGTATCCCTTTTCTGGTCAGTCAACTCTGATTTCTATGTTAACTGGTTATTCTTGTACTTACCAGAACCAATGGTTCTTTCATGAAAACGTTGCGTTGGGCATAGAACAGATAATTTATTGTGTTATTTTGTGCTTAACAACAAATAAAACAAAACTGTACCTTAAATTCTTTACATTTACGTTCTTTCATATGGGCTCTTTGATACACTGTTCTGCCAGCTTGATCATCTCCTTCATGACTTTAGGCGCTCATTCTTCAAGAACAGAAACATCTCAATGGAGTAAGTGATCATAAACTGTTCACATATTAGTAGTTATCTGCTCAGCCCACCGAGGGGAATCAAACACCTGATTTTAGCGTTGTAAATCCGGAGACATACCGCTGTACTAGCGGGGGGCACATATTAGTAGATCCAACATTCCTTCAAAAATATCTTCATAGTTAGTAGTGTCAGTCCAGCTTTTGAAGTATCGTAGACGTGACACAAACGTAAATACAGTTTCTCCAGTTTCAGATTTGACTTCTCTAAATATCTGATGAAAACCTTCATATCTCTCCAGGAAAGCATCCATGTGATCTTTTTTTTTTCATCAAACTTGGACAGCTTTGGTCGGCTGGCCCTAACTTGGTCCTTGGTCTTTCTGTTGGAGAGAACTTTACGATTTCAGTTTTACTCTACTTCTTTCTATTTGCAGTCTTTCCTCTTTTCCTTTTCTATTTCTTCCTTTTCTTTCTTGTCTTTTTGTGCTTTTATTATCTTTATTTTAAATCTTTCTTTTCGCTTTTTTCTTCTTTCAGTCTTTCTTACTCTCTTTCCTCCTTACACTTTTCTCTCTTGTTGTTGTTTAGCAAACTTTCATAGATCACTATAGTTTATCTGAAGTCATTCTCCTCTCTCAACCTATTTATCAAAATCAGCTGTCATAGTTATGTAGTGTGATTGTAATCTCTACGCAGTTTTCGCCACCACAATAATTGTACGTACATGGCCCTACTTCTGCTGCTATTCACCACTGTACAATCCTGGCTAGATCTTCAAATTTCAGGTTTTATATACGAATCAGATTATTTTATTGGTGATAAATGTAAACAAGAAATGTACAGCACATAATTCACTTGTTTTAAAATAATATGTTAAAAACAAGTCAAATATACGTATAAAAATTTGTTACACTAATTTTATCACAGCAGAACTTAGAGTTTTGAATAATTCTCACTTTTTGTCAAAGTTGACACAAATTGATTCAATTACTTTTGAAATTAATCGACAAGACGAATTATTTCTTCTCTCTACTCTGTTATAACAATACAATAAATGGTAAATTCACTTACGTTACGCCGTGAATTACTACAATTGTATCCGTAGATTTAAATAACTTTCTGTTTTGTCAAACGTTCACACAGGCTAGTTCAATTGCTTTGGAACCGAATTGATAAAATAACTTATTTTTCTCTAACTCGCTGGCATGGCCAGGTGGTTAGGGCACTTGACTCGCAATCTGATAGTCGCGAGCTCGAATCCCCATATCACTAACCATGCTTGCCCTTTCAGAGTGGAGGCTTTATAATGTGATGATCAATCCCACTATTTACTGGTAAAACAGTAGTCCTTGATTTGGCGGTGGGTGGTGAGAACTATCTGCCTTCCTTTAGCTTTTCATTGTTAAATTAGAAAGGCTAGCGCAGATAGACCTGGTGTAGCTTCACGCAAAATTCAAACCAATTATTCTGTATCTGTGTTGTTACAATACAAGTTGTGAAAGTCACTTAAAAATCAAAGCTGTAATTGTTAGTTACCACAGTTTTTAATAATAGTCTTCATTTTGTTAAAATTCTCACGAGTGGATTAACTTACTTTAGAACACCCTTGACAGGACACGTTAATGTCCTTTTTTCTGTGTTTACAAAACACAAAGTTTACACGTTTAACTCCAATTTTCATTTCTCTCTCCGTATCTGCGTGTATTTATAAACCACGATAGAATGATTTAGAAACATCTGGCCCTCTGACGGTATAATATATAACGAGAAAATCCGAGAAGCTTCGAGCAAGATGCCAACAATATTAGAAAATCCTAATAAACAACTGAACTACATACACAACGTACGACTCCCACAGAATTACGTTACGAAACATGTCATATCTGTTAATACTCTTGCTATGAAAGCTAAATAATCATTGAATACTAAATCACTAAATAAAAACTCTTAAACTGAACATTCCGGTGTATGCGCCATCATGAAAATTGCAAGTTTTAAAGGTCAAAAAGAAGGACGTAGTTACCTATTCTCAAAAGCTTGTAATTATTTAGAAAACGTGGATATTTTTTCTACACCTGGCACTGAGAACAGTAGTCTGACTGTTGGAACAGGAATCCTTATGCATCGGATGAAAGATTCGATCGAGAAGTCTGTGAGGTTCTACAGATAGGAATTCTTTACTCTTCAAGTGTAACTTATCATATCGCAAGTCGTTCGTAAACTCTCACTGCTGGTGAAGTACTGAGACAAGCAGTTTGTTTCGTGGAATACTGTACGAAACTCCTTCACTTTGTTGGTAATCACATGACTTATGAACACGAAACAATAGATTAACAAGTGGCAATAAAGAAAGATATAATTATTTTTGTTATATAGATGTTATAAGGACTGTTTTTATTAAACCCTGCTTGACCTTTTGTTGTAACTATCTTCTGTTTATTCTTTATTTATTAAAACTAATGTCCACAAATGTAAAATATAATAATAATACGTTTTAAGATTTGTTAAAACTTTGTAATCAATAACATTAATGAAACTGACGAAATAAAAATGGAGTATGTCATTATTTATTTATCCTAAACTTGATTATAGGTGATACGTAGAATATCCATTGCTTTAACCCAGCAATTAAACCATGCGTAATACTCGTTCGTTGTGTTCATTTGTTTGTTTACATGAACGTCGTATGTTATTCAGAGTGAAGAAAAGTTGTTGTTGTTTTGAATTAAGCACAAAGCTACACAATGGGCTATCTGTGCTAGTGAAGAAAAGAAATAAACTTAAATAAAAGCAACTGTAGTCTAGGAATAATTATTTTTTGTTTATTATGTTTTTTTTCACGTTCATGTGACTACTTTTAACAGCTTGAGTCGTAAGACACATGGAACTATAAACATACACTTTTTTATTTATTTATTTTAAAAAAATGAGTTTTGATAATCGGGTCCCAAGAGGCGCATCGTCAGTTTCACGAATTATTAGTTGGTTGGTCACTTAATGATTCTGAAAATTTTGTATGCTGATGTAGGTAAAGGGATTTTAAAAGTTTCTTATATTTAGTGTTAGTTCGTAATTTTACTTTCTGTTTCAATTGTTAGGTTTAAAATATGTTTTTGTTTGCTGTGTTACTTAATAGTTCCATTTGGTTAAACAGAAAAGAACCAAAACCAACATTGTTATGTAATGTAAAATTATTTATTTACTTGGAAATTATGGAAAATTTCTTTAAAGGAACATAACTGACAATTTTTTTATAGCGTACCATATTATGTTTTCAAAGTAATTAATCGCAACCAAACCAAACCTTTACCTTTACCCGGTTAATTTGCCAACTCTTGACATACGATAATATTAAAACACACTATTTATATTTATTATGACTGTAAGCATACATTTTAACCATTAATAATATAAATAACGGTTTATTTGTGGTGGATCTATCAAAATAAGTAAGTGCTGATTATATTTATGTTAATATTTAAACATCACTTCAACTAACTGTCAATTTTGATTCAATTATATACTCTTCAAAAAAAGAAACGCAAAAGGCAAAATTTGAGACATATTGTAAACAAGTTTATTTCGTAGTTCTGTATGACATGTGTAAATCTTTGCACATTCACTACTGAACATCCAAAGTCTGCAAAGGCGAAGTCCACGCTCACTAGTTGAAGTTTAACGTCACTAAACGTCAATAACGAGTATGCCCCCCGTGAGCATCAATAACTGCTTGATATCTCCTGCCCAAGGAAGCGATGAGATGACGAATCACATTCTGTGAAATGGTTGTCCACTCAGTCTGCAAAACTACTGTAAGCTGAGGTAGAATTTGCGGTTGAGGTCGTCGCCGTCGCAGACGTCAGTCCAACTCGTCCCAAAGATGTTCGATGGTGTTTAAATCTAGTGATCTGGAGGGCCAGGGAAGAACCTTGATGTTGTAGTGTCTCAAGAAGATAGTGGTTAGTCGGGCTGTGTGAGGACGGGCGTTGTCATGTTGAAAACCGCCGTTGGTTGACGTTCACCATGATGGGTTTCACATGGGGCCTAAGAATCTCGTCGACGTTGCGTAAGGTCTGATCGGAAATTCTACGCAGCCCTGGTATGGTTGAGGCAGTAGATGTCGTAGTGATGGTCCTATCCCGAAGATGACGTAACCGGATGTGGCGATCTTGTGCGGGCGTGCTCACACAAGGTCTGCCAGATCGTGGACGGTCACAAGTTGATCCATGTCGTTGGTGACGATTCCGTAGCCTTGTGATGATGCTTGGGTGGACATTCACAGCTCTGGCAACATCTGATCGAGACTCGCCTGCTTCAAAACGACCAATGGCATTTTCAAAGTGCACAACTTTTATTGTCATTTTGGTCTGACAATCAGTGCCTTAACACGTGTAACATCACATACTCTGAGCTTGTAACGTTATTACATATATTTCTCTTTAAAATAAAAAAAAATTATCCCTTTTGCGTTTCTTTTTTTTTGCGTTAGCTGTCATCATCTGGTGTTCAATTTCCTGTTAGCCTTGTTGATTATCAATACGGTCTGTTGCGGCGTACATACACTATCTTATAGGCTCTTTTATGAATATGAGAAAAATAATTTACGTAACTGACAAAAACGTGTTGAAAAACAGATACGTTTAATGTTTCAAGTTAGAAAAGTTTTAAAATCCGCAATAACAATAATGAAACACTTCGTTGTAATAAACAGATGGCTAAGTTAACGTAAAATAAAATGTTTTACGTATTTTCATTAAGCACAGAGATTTATAACAACGGAAAATTTACCAGTTTTTCCAGTAAAAGCAGTTATTTTATAACCAACTGTACCACTGACAGTAGATAATAAATAAAGAGAAAATAAAATATCGTAAGATATGAAATACACATAATGACTTTGTTAATTGAAATCTGTAGAAAAAGATCACTAATAGTAAATAAGTGCTATTTTAATATGCATGTAAAATATTTATAACAAGAGAAGAAAGGTGACTACTGATATAAAAGACAAAGCAGAAAGCCCGATGTGGCTTTGCTAAAAGAAAACACACATATCTAAATAAAAACATAAAAATGTACCCGAATAACATACAAATATTCTATTATTGTCTGAATAATATTTATAATGTTACATTTAGGTATTTAGTAGTATTTACAGACTAATGTGTATGAAACAAAACTACAACTAACTCAAACTATTGAATTTACTGAGTTTCATCTTTGCATTTCTGCTGAGAACTTAATAGATAACCTTTCCAAAATTCCAACAAAACGTTCCACTTTATACGCCTTGCTAAGAACTGCCTAGTAAAGATAATAACAATTCATTCATCATCGTTCAATATCCCACAGATATAGGTGTCACTTGGTTTTCCAGATCCGTATAGTTTCAGTCGTGACAGGGTGTATGCTTCATACGTTGTGCGCTCCAATAGTTGTTTAAGCATACAAGATATTTTCTCTTCCATGAAATCGTAGTGACACTTGCGCTTATGGAAGACTCGATATCTTCAAGAGATCGGTAGTGCGGGTAGCTGGCCCAAACCAGAACAATTATATTAAGATGAACGTTCGCCATACATGATTCATCTGTATTTTATGTCTGCGCTGTCATCCTTTTGCAGATTTTGATTAAAAATAAAACGTTTCAAGTTCATAAGAAAACAGTAGATGGTATTCAACGGAAATTACATTACTTTATGTAATGCTATAAAGTCATAATAATAAAAAAATGAGCTATTGTCATTGGAACACTTGTTCGAATGACAGATCAGCATGTTAAAAATAAACGTGAAAGATCTGTGTCTCCAAACTGTAGCATATTCCTATTGTCGTTAGAACGTATTTGAAATAGCATGGGCCTAATTTTCGGCTACAAGTATAAAACAGTGCTATTAAGATATTCTTTAAATTTGATAGTTATTTAAATTGAATTGGATTTATTCTCTTAGGCATTCTTCTGAAATGAATAAACCATCTTGAAATGTCTATTTTTTGAACGCTGTCCTACAATAATTTCTGAGTTTGTCCTTCAGATGAATTATTTACGTATTCTTTCATAAGCTGTCTTCAACGATTTTTATGCTTTTATACCATTACGAAATTAGTATCTGTCGTGATTTAGTCGACATGCATATATACTCCAGCCTACATGTAGGATGATGTTAAGATTTAGTCTCTTAATATGTGTATTTCTTTGAGAATAAAGTGATAATGGGTTATCTGCTGTTTCCACCACAGGAAAACGAATTCCTAGTTTTAGTGTTTTAAGTCCGTAGACGTATCGCTGTCCCCAAAAAACAAAACTTAGTGTTAGATAAAATTATATATATTTACATACCTGGATTTTTATCTGTACCTATACAAATTAAAAAATCAAAAGTTATTTCATTACTTTATTAAATTAATGAGTAATACGCAATGTACACCTTATGTTGAGAAATACCAATTGTCTTTGTAGAAATGAATTATAGAATTAACTTATGTTAAAATTTACTTGTAAGGACATTTTCTTTATTTCGTAACTTAATTTAGTATTATATTGAAAGATTCTTATATAAATCAACTCAGTACCTTAAAGTTTTCTGAGAGGTTGAACACGTTTAACAAGAAGAACAAGACAATAAGATAGCATACAGCCTATAGTTTCTGAACGAGCGGCTAGAGGGCAGAGCTGTTGTTCTTTCAAAAATTTTATTACATGATTATGAGTTTCTAGAAACAATATGTAAGAGACAAGAATTATTCCTAACCAAAGAGAAATTCACTCTGCAAAGGTAGGTAGAATTTTGAGATTTCACATAAAAAAATCCTGATTGTAAACAATTGCTGAGACTAGAGTTGTGCAAATATGTCTTACGTAAATATTTCCAGAAAGCAAAGGTTCCGTTTATGACGTAAGCTAATTGGGCAGGTAAACTATATTTCACTTTACCACCTTTACCTATTAGAAGGAAGCTGTAAGTTGTTAATTTGTTTCTTGTTTTTTAAACAGCTGTCAAGAGATTTGGTTTTAACAGGCATCAATGACACTTAACTAGTCAATATCATACACTGATAAGTTTTCTTTTATTTCTATGGCGAGGTAAAAATTTCTTTTGACTCTGTAATCTCAAAGAAAGGAGTCTCTTTCTACGATGGCCACTGCGTGATGAGACGATACATCGTGGGTTGGTTTCAGGAGCTAGTATGTCATTTCTCTGCAGAACCCACAAGTAATGGATTTGTGAAAAAGAACACTGCTGTCCATGTTGGAATATGTATCACTTCTTCATTTCAGGAAATTTGAAGAAAAAAGTCTTAATGCGAAATTGTATTACATCTTAAATTGCATAGCCTATCGATATATGCTGGGACATCCTTCCAGTTGGCTTTTGCTATATATTTGACAAGTACGATCTTCAGATCTCAGCCCAACACTTTTTTGGCTGTGTAACCACCTTAAAATATCGATTTACAATAATGCGCTTACTACTTTGACAGATCTGAAAGATTTCGTACGACACTTGGTGAAGTGTAACTATTGGAAATCGTTGTTCTCGAAATGAGTCTCTGGTTCTGTTCTAAATGCAAATATTAGTAGACAAAACTGGTGGACACACCAAACAATATTCTTTTGTTTACAACGTGAATTTCATGATTAGCGCTGTATGATAATAATTATTCTTCTAACTCTTTCATTAGGTCATTTAGTAAACATTGTATTCCTTTGATAATAAGCTTTCAAACTGTACGAAATAACTTTATAATACTAATATATATATATAAACGATAGTTCATAAAAGAAAGATCGAAAAGGACTGTCTACATTCCATAACTTGTAATTTAGTCCTTTCTCCATAATACATCCTCACTTTTGGCAAAACCGTTTAATTTCAATTAGTATTCGCGTGTGATCTTTGCATCTGAAACTGTACCTTTTAGTTTAATACCTTTACTTTGATTCTAGTTTCAAACAATTACTCCTACAATGATGTTTCGTAAATTGTACCCTTGGGTTTTTTGCTTCCATTGTTGATGCCAATCTGAGTTTATCTGTCAGACTTTGGTAACTACGTAAAATATCCTTGTGGAGGCATTGAGGGACATACACATGAAGAAAAAAACTTTTGTTCACTAAATCTGCCCGCATATGATTGGTCAGCTATCACTCTTAATGCTGCATTTTAGGTCACTTATCATTTTTTAATTAATTTCAAGTTTGCCTTAGAAGTTACCAGTCGAACTAAAAAGTAGCTTAGGAATTTTCTCTGTATTTTGTCTAAAACAGGTTGATTTTTAAAGTTTAATCACATTTGTTTTCAATATTATTCCCTTATTTCAGAGTTTATTTCTCATCATTCCAAGGTTACGTGAGTCTATAACTAAATAAATATAATTCCAGTTCATTGTACACCCGTGTGCGTCTCTACTTTCAAAATTTCACACGATAAAGTCTACCAATGAAATCCCAAGTGCTTCTTGTTTAACGTAAATAAAAACACTTGCGTGTTAAATATCCTCTAATAAGAAATATTGTATTTCGTCTTCTCTCGTGTGTTAAAAATACAAATTGCGCTCATGCTTATATGATTGGTCTTGCATAAAAAATAATTGAATATAATAAAAACCAGATAATTACTCTAGCATGTGAAATTTCGAAAATCGACTCTGTTCAAGTAAGAACAAGCATAAGAATATTAGCATTGTAATCAGATTGTTTAGCATCAGGAAATAAATCAGAAAAAGGAATACATATTTCATACTTTGACGTCAACCGTTCACCAAAGATTTACATACATACTGTAACATAAAGAAAAATTCCTAATTCATTCCACTATAGCACAGTAGTCGATACCTGCAATATATCCCAAACTGAAAAATGATGTTTGTCTTTATTGCGATTATGTTCATGAATATTTCCCCAAGTTTATAAAATTATTAATTTAAAATAATATTTACGAAAGTTTCAACTGATTATTGGCCCCCAGTGGCTCAGCGGTATGTCTGCGGACTTACACGCTAAAATCCGGGTTTCGATACCCGTGGTGGGCAAAGCACAGATAGCCCATTGTGTAGCTTTGTGCTTAATTCAAAACAACAACAACATTCAACTGATTAAAAGAAAAAAAAGCTTCCAAAATAAGTACGGATACTTTTTTAAGGTCAGTTTTATTTTTGTCACTAATACTTAAGAATTTATTCAGTGTTAGGTTATTTCAGCTCATGGTTTAGTTTGTTTTGCGTAGATAGAGATACACGAAGGCAAATGTCCCTTATTTAACAGTAATAAAGAAAAAGCGATTAATCAACCACTCACCGACAACACGTGGACTATTCTTTTGTTAACGAATAGAGCAATGTATTGTCACTTTACAACGCTTTTTCTGCTGAAAGGGCGAGTATGAGTAGCAATGGGGTTCGAGCCTCAGATTACGAATCAAGCGGTATAATCATTTAAGTCATTTGTAGCTCATGAGAAAATAAATATTTTTTTACAAACTTTTTTCTAGTAGTGTGTGTATGTGTTTGTATTTTCTTATAGCAAAGCCACACCGGACTATCTGCTAAGCATACCGAGTGGAACTGAACCCTAATTTTAGCGTTGTAAATCCGTAGACTTAACGCTGCACTAGCGGGGGATCTTCCACTGGTGTCACATCAATATTCATGTGTAAGCATTAAATTGCAGTTGAACACGGACAAATACTGCAAACAACAAATGAAACCCTTAAACCACTTGCTTATATAAAGGCATTACAATAAAGTACAAGAGATAGTCACAAGTAACTCTAGCAGTATGGAAGTTAACATATTTAATTCTTTTTTCGATAAAATGTTAGATGTGTATAAATAATTGTAGTAAAAAAAGAACGAAGACACGATTGCCAACGTATAGAGAAAATACGTCCTGTTGTAAGCAGAAAATTTTCAGTCTCTATATAAGGATACTGCACACAATGCACTTCTTTACTGTGAAAATATACGCACTACATGTCTCTGTACGTTTTTATTTGTTTTGAACGTTTCTTAGGCTGAACGGATCACGAGCATAACATCCGTGCATTGACACGAGCAACTGAATTTATCACGAGTTCCGTATTAAGATGATTGATGGCCCTTTTATTTGACCAGAAACCTCTGTAAAAATGTTTATAAAAAACTGTAAAGTGTCACGAAACTTTTTTGATCCTTCAATGTCTATTAATCAAGAAGCGATAAACCTTGTAAATGTTTAACTAATATATTAGCGGAAATATGTTGCTCATTTTCATGACTCTTTGGAACAATTAGAGTAAAAGCAGTGACATTTTTTTTTACTTTGTCCTATAAATTCCTTACTTCTTTGGCAAATGAGCTAAATATCAATCAAGCATGAGTTGTTTAAAACATAATAAGTGATTTGAGCTGATTTTATGTGACTGGCTCATATAAAACGTCTAGACTTTTGTCCATTATACAAGTTTCTACTTTTTCTTTAGTTAATTTTGAGTTGGACGAGGGTTAAGTTATCATGCCTGGAGTATGAATATCATGAGTCCATTGTTCACTATCCTTTGCTCTTCATATTAGGATAGTGGGTTCACTATAAGATTAACATTCAAATCCCACTTTTTTATCAGACATGAACAGCTCCAGAGTTGTGTTCAAATCCTATTGATTAGTTGAGTTTTCTTTTGTCTATCAATTTACAATCAGAGACAAACAAACAAATAACACTGAGTTATTTAGAAACGCGTAATAACTTTATGTTGAAGGTGTGTGTGTGTCTAACTTATTCCTAAAGTAAGCATGAACTAGCAGTTTCTAATATTTGTTGTTTAAGAGTTATCCATACATGGAGTTTTTAATTGAGAGAAAAAAAGGCTGGAGTTACTTACTGCATGTTTGTTAAAAGGAAAATAGGCTAGTGATATCTGTTACTGGTTTTTCCTGGTTAAGTAATATGAATGCATTGATCGTTGTTGCTTTATGGTTAAGAGAAGAATTAAATTGTAGTTATTTTTTTATGTTTGTTGATTAAGATTGTTTGTTTGTTTGTTTTGGAAGTTCGCACAAAGCTACTTGAGGGCTATCGGTGCTACCCGTCCCTAATTTAGAAGTGTAAGACTAGAGGGAAGGCAGATAGTCATCACCACCCACCGCCAACTCTTGGGCTACTCTTTTACCAACGAATAGTGGGATTGACTGTCACATTATACGCCCTTACGGCTGGGAGGGCGAACCCGCGACCCTCGGATTACGAGTCACACGCCTTACGCGTTTGGCCATGCCGGGCCTGTTGATTAAGATAAAAAATAGGTTAGATTTACCTACACCAGATATTTATTGGTTATAATAAGTACTAATTCACCAAATATTTTTGTGCAGAAATGTTACTTAATACATACAATTCTCAGATAAACATATTCACAGTAATGTGCAAATGTGTCAGCAGAGGAGAATAGTTTACGGGACTAATTTTTCCATGCCATTACAGAAGGTAAATTTCAACATTATAGTAATACTTTACTGATCCATGTTGACAACTGAATGAGCCAGGGTGAGAATAGTTATGATTCTTTAGAATTCCTATTTACTTGTTCTAATGGCATGTCACGAGGGTTCTGCTTTAATGAACATACTGATCAAACTTAGGGTCTGAAAACACTATCGTGGCAGCGTCTTAATATTTAGTGTTTTTTGTCAAGATTTATTTGTGGAGTGTTACTGAAGTTATTTATTCTATCGTATACCGGTACCATATGCTAACTTATTTCTATAAACTTACATTTTGTCGTCATTGAGAGAAAAGATCAAATAGTTCATAATAAAACTTTACGTTATGCTGTTTGTATTCTCCGACAAATTTCTACATACTTGAAATGCTTCTCAGACATTGTCAAGTACACTCTAGCTCGTGAGAGCGAGACAGGTTAATTTGAAAATAGGAAAGGAAAAGGCAGAACACCTAAACTTAATGATACTGATGTTAAGTATCTTCGTTTATGTAGCATTTACGACAGAAGGACGACTTCCATTAATAACAAGCATGAGATGAACCACCAGGTATCAAATGTTAAAAAGTGTTCACATCTACAGTATCAAGAAGACTAAATGAGAACGGAATATTTGGTTAACAGTTAAAAATATTTTACTTTGACTTCCAAATTTTGTAAAGATATCGAAATTTGCTAAAAAGTATAAAACTGGACTGTTGATGATTGGAAAGAGGTATTATGAACAAATAAATTAGAATTTGAAATATTTGGTTGAAAGCGTAGGTTAAAGGTCTGGCGGAAGAAGGTGAAATATACTTACCCCAATGCATAATTCCTTCCATGAAGCATGGAGGCCGACATTTGATGTTGTATTCTCAAGACGGCTGGTATGGGTATTAAAGCTTTATTTAAAATAAAGTACAGAACAATCTTTCGATCTTCTCAGGTCATCTTCTCTGCAAACTCTTTTTGTTAACCTGAAGATGACCCAAAAAGGTCGAAACGTTGTTCTGTACTTGATTTTAGTTACTTTTAAGACCCATACCAGTTGTCTTGAGAATACATTTTTACTTCAAGTGGGTTTCTCATCACCACAAAAGTTTTGGGTGTTTTTCTGCTGAAGTGGCATAAGATATTGGCAAAATAGATGGAATGATGGACTACTGGAGTCAATGATAGCAGTTTGGAAGTAAGGAAATCGTTTAAACTGGAACGTAGCAGAAAGAAAACAATTAAAACATTTGATCGACAAATATTATACCTGTTTTTTGGACAGTGGTTTTTAGACTAAGTTGCTGAACTTGCATAAATGTTAAGATAGATTTTAATAGAGTATTATCAAACGTTGAGTGTATTCTTTTTTTAACTTTTGGAGTATCAATATACAGATCTATTTTAGAGTGATCATTTTGGAATAAGGCCCGGAAAGGTTAGAATCCCCGTCACACCATACATACTCGCCATTTCAACCGTGGGGGCCTTATAATGTGACGGTCAATCCCACTATTCGTTGGTAAAAGAGTAACTAAAGAGTTGGCAGTGGGTGATGACAATTAGCGCAGATAGCTCACGCTTATTTTTGCGCGAAATTGAAAAACAAACAAACAAAATTTTCGAATGTATTTAGCGCGAACGATTCAGAGTCATAAGGAAATTACCGAAAAAATGTTAGGAAATTTTAAATCTAAAATTTGTTACGAGTTTAAACAGATTAATATTAAAATAAAGTATGATACGTTTGAAAACAACTCTTAACGCGGTATACTTGTATTAAAAAGTGATAATTTTGTTTGCTGTTCGTTTTGAGCAAAGCTACAAAACTGGTTACATGGTTCGCAACCACCATAGATATCGAAGAACACATAGTGTAACTGATAGAATAAATAAGCAATTTCACGAATCCTTTTTAAATTGGTCATTAAAATGAAACAAATTGGTTGATCGGTTAAATAATATCAGATGTTTCGAACAGATATTTATATCAATAGTAAAGAACATTTCACTAACCAAAATAACATTATCATATTTCATGTTCCCTCGTTTAGACTTATTTTCAGTATGATTAACATTTTACAAACCAAATTAAAATATCTAACATTATTACAGGACAGGAAATGAAAAGATAACCACTATTTCAAACGCTAAAGTTATCCATACAGTACATGTAATTCTAGCACTAAAAGTTCTCATGTAGTACGTTTAATATATACATTATCGCTTATAACACTAAACATATCGATATGATACATGCAGTCGATATATTATTGCATGTCAGTATTTTTAATTAGAAACAAAGCTCCCCCTCCCGAAAAAACAACACACTAACAAACGTAGATAACGTATATTAAGAGTTGGTAACATATGTCTATTACATATTATTATATTCTTTGGTGTACTAGCTAAGGGTGTAATTGTAAATGTTTCTAGAACTTGACTAATGAAATACTTAAAATAACTTATTATTTTTAAATAGAAATAAGTTAGGAAGTACTACAACAACAAAAGTGTGGAATATTTAGAATAATTCATTATTGTAGTAAAGACATTTTGATAAAAGACTAAAAATAATTTATTACAACTTAATTGTACTAATGAAACAACTTAATGTAATATATCGGAATAATTCACTCTCCCGATCCATCCAGAGGAGAAATAATGAATCTGTAATTTTCTGTAAAAATTTGGTTGAATATGCGATCATATTGGAAGATTTCAAATACGTTTCTTAAAATCTGCAAGAGAAAATTTAATTACTATGGGCTTTTCTTTCTAGCTTGAATAAGCAGACGATTTTTTGTTGAAGCTAAGAATTATGTCTCTTTATATCATTATAACTGTTATAAAGAACAAAGATAAATTAAACACTTCTCACAAAAAGAGGCGGGAACAGAAAACAGAAGTTCAACTACAGACGTTTTGTAGGTTAAAAGTAAAAACAAAAACTTTCGAATTTAAGAAGATAAATACTATACGTGAAATATTATACACAAAATTTAATTTAGAACGTTTTCTCTTTTATTTCTCGAATGGTTTCACGTTTACTGAGTCAGTATTGTGAGCTACAAGGTCGTTTGGCAAACTAGTTGAAAAAATCAGTTAAAATAATAATCACTTATAGAGGTACTTATTTTACTGAATAAGTTAAAAAATTTTTTATAACTAACACCTTTTTATAGTCTCGAATTTGTTTTGTACTGTTAGATAATCTTTGTTTTTATAGTTCATAGTTTTATTATTTCTCATGATGAAATTACATGATTTAGTCGCATTGTAGGCCTGGCATGGCCTAGCGCGTTAAGGTGTGCGCTTCGTAATCTGAGGGCCGCGGGTTTGCGCCCGAGTCGCGCCAAACATGCTCGCCCTCCCAGCCGTGGGGGCGTTATAATGTAACGGTCAATCCCACTTTTCGTTGGTAAAAGAGTGGCCTAAGAGTTGGCGGTGGGTGGTAATGACTAGCTACCTTCCCTCTGGTCTTACACTGCTAAATAAGGGACGGCTAACACAGATATCCCTCAAGTAGCTTTGTGCGAAATTCCACAACAAACAAACAAACTAATAGTCGCACTGCTAGTTTGCACCTTAAGGCCCAGTAGGTAGAAAACTTATCACTGCCTCATTCTAGTTTACCAAAATTTGAACTCTATATTTAAATAGTTTTAAAAAAAAGCCTTATAACTAGTCAATATAATATTAATAAGCTAACTCCCCAGATATTAAGCAGCTAGTCTACAGATTTTTGACGCTAAAATTCGACTTTTGATATTCTTGGTTGACAGAACACAGATGACCCATTGTGGAGCTTTGTGCTTAAAAGCAACCAATTAACCAATCTACGAAGATCTAATAACTTTGACCAATAGCATGTCATTCACTACCCACACGTTTTGCCAAAAGTAAAAGTAATCATTGAGAAAGAAATGAATTTCACTTTGTTTTTAAACATTCATTAATTCCCTGACTTCATTGACTACTCCAGCCAACTTAAAAGTTGAATAACAATCACACCTTTGCGTGAGGGCGTCCGTCTTGACAACTAAGTTGGTAATTACACTGCATAACAAAGTTTTTGCTTCTTGAACACTGTTGAGTGTTCCTTATAGATTTTTGGTTGCTGATCACAAAAATCACATTCAAATATGCCCATCACGTACCGTTTCATCGAAATCTTCAGTTTCACCAGAACATTGCTACAATGGAAAAACTATATCAGGGCAACTGGAATTCGTCAATGCTTGCTGACTACTGTTGGACACTGCAACGTGATGCACCGGACATTGAATAGAAACACAAATCAGGAGCAAAACACTTTTAATTATGTTTAACTTAATAGCGTATTAGAAACATAAACACAATTAAATACGTTATTGTCGGTGAACAGTTAACTGTCTATTTTTCAGAGTTCATACGTGATGAAGCAAAACCAAAACTATATTTGTGCATACCCATCAGGTACGTGTTACAATTAGCAAAAACTTTTCAGGAAGCAAAATTTTCAAAAAAAAATTGTTGTGCGGTGTTATTGGATATAATTTGTCATGTATATAATGTTACAAATCAATTAGTTTTTTATAATGTGACAGATTGACTGTTCATTTTATTTTCTCTATAAGCTTGGTACAGTTATCATACTAATAGAAATCAAGACTAAATAAAATATTGTAAACACTTTTTCGTGAAATTGTACCAGTTTAAAACTGAAATTAGCAAAATACGAGCTATGAATTTTATCCCAGCTGACACCGTAATTGGTGTTTCCTTTTATTCAGAAGCATGACCTCTTCTGTCATTTAATTCTTAACATTTTTCCTAGCACTTAAATATGCTTAACAAGTTTTACAATGTGTATATTTCTACATTCACAAACTGAAATGCAATTAAAGTAAACAGTGTTTACTAAATTTGATATGTTCTACAGAAAAATATGCTTACATCCAGGTGAGTTCGTGTGGAGCACATAAATTCAATACTCATTAAATACCACAAGATTAAGACGCACATTTTACACATAGTTATATACTATAAGGTAAAGGTGAGATATTAGATTTAATAGTACCTATATCATACTTCTAAAAACACAACTTATGTATTTTAAAACCTAAGTGTTCTCCTTTAGAATTTAAAATGTGTTTCTTTAGAGTTAACAGGTTTTATTTTATCTATGCATTTTTAAAGTAAAACACTGCCAGTCAAAAGTCAGTTCCCTAGATTTTATAAGTCTAAATTTTACTTACTAGAACAAAGTTAAATGCTGTTAGACCAAATAAATTAAGTTTATTAACATATCGTTAATTTTACTTTATTTATATATGAAGAAGTAACGTTAGTTTAACAGAATAGTTTTTATATTTATAGTTTCTACGTCATATATCTTATATATTTAAATACATTGAGTTAAACATTGTATGACTGAGGTGTTGTTTTTATAGTTATTATTTTGCATACTGCGAAAAGCTAAGTATTTTTAGATCAAGCCGACACTTTATTTAGTCAAGTAATAATCAAACAGCTTTATATAAATTATCTGGAATTATCGCGGACGAGATATCATGAAGAATTCATTGTGTGTATGTATTTTTTCTTATAGTAAAGCCACATCAAGTTATTTGCTGTGTCCACTGAGGGGAATCGAACCACTTGTTTTAGCGTTTTAAATTCGTGATTTTTTTTCTTATATGAAACAACTGTTACGAAATTAGTTATTTTCTTAAATTATTTTCTGAGTCAATGGTAATTTTATAGAATGACAATGCTAAAATCCGGGGCTTGATTCCTCCTAGTAGCAATAAAATCTTCATTTATTAAGAGGGATGAAAGAGAGTATTGAATTTACTTGAATGTCCCTTTCTTCTCAGGGACATATATGAAGATTGAAACCAAGAAATTATGAATCATGTTTTTTCTTTCATATATTTGTTTATAAATCGACCAATTATATTTTTAGAAACCATACTAAAGTTATAAAACTAAATATTCTTAATTGTCTTGCGTGAGGATTATTTTTTTATATCAGCTCAGATGTTAAAAAAACTTAGGTTAAAATAATTAAACATTTTCGTTTAATTATCCTTTTCCAAAGATTGTTATAGGTGGAGGTCTTAATAATATCGAAAACACCTAAATGGAATAAAGACAAAATAATGTCAATAAGGATGTTATCCATATCATCATTATCCATTCTAAAGATATTAAGCAAGAAATGAATCATGTTATTGAGAATAAATTGAAAGATGTTATCTAAGATCCTTAGATAATCTGGACCAGAAGAAAACTTCCAAATCTGTATAGATTACTAATACAGGACACTGTAACAAGTTAGTATAGAACGATTATTTTTATGGAGTAGGACACATTGCTTAGCATTATGTAAGTAAAAATGCCTGGTATGAGTAGAGAAAGCTCTATGTAAGGAAGCGAACAACGTTTCGACCTTCTTCGGTCATCGTCAGACTAACAACAAAACAAAGAAGTAATTCACAGAGAGCTGACCACATATTTGAAAGCGGTTGTGTAATTGAGTATAGGAATGCAAAAGGGCGTGCTTAGATGTTGAATATATTTATTAATATAGGTATAAAGGCGTTCCTTTATATTGGTTTATTTTCGGCTTGAGTTGCTGTTTAAGTTAGGCTTCTTTAATTTTGCGTTTGTTTATGTTTGTTTCTTTATTTAGTATTTGGGTATTTTCTATGGTTATGTTGTGTATATTTGATTTGTAATGTTTGAAACCGTGTATGATTGTTAGATCATGAACTAATCTTGTCTCGTCGAACAGTAGGATCTGACTTTCATTTTTATAACTCACTCACTGCCCCAAAGAGCAGATTGTATTTTGCGGCAATGAGTAGAGAACAAGGAATTATCAAATATACAGTTAGAGCTAGCTAGCCGTTAAACTACTCCTGGTTCCTTTTAGATTTCTAAATTCGTATACTTTACTTGTAAAAAAAGAAAGTTTACTTTTTTTAATAAAATCTTAATATTACGAATATTGGAATCTTATTTTTCTTTAAACAACTTAGGACACACCAGAAAATAACGTAATACCATGAAAGTAAACTAAAACTTAATACTTAGAAATTATATTTGTTTTGAATTTCGCGCAAAGCTACACGAGGGCTATCTGCGCTGGCCATCCCTAATTTAGTAGTGTAAGACTAGAGGGATGGCAGCTAGTCATCACCATCCACCGCCAACTCTTTTACCAACGAATAGCGGGATTGCCCATCACATTATAACGCCTCCACGGTTGAAAGGGTCAACATGTTTGGTGCGACGGGGATTCCAACCCGTGACTCTCAGATTACGAGTCGAACGTCTTAACTCATCTGGCCATGCCGGGCCTCGTGGAAACTAGTATAATTGATTAAAATATAACTCATACGTTTTAACAAATGCCATCAGTAGCCAAAAAATCAGCTGCAGTAAAGTAGTTTTATATTCAGTTGATATACTGGTGTTGTCATTCGTAAAATAGATAGTGATATATTTTTGCAGGCTTATCAAGAATTAATTATTGCCTTATTATGGGGGCAACAAACGATTTGTTGTTCGAAATCACGAAGCATAGTTGTCTTATCCTACCACTCCTTTTATTTTCACTTTTATTAAAATCTGATCAGTCAGCTCTGTCACATAATATATTCAACCAACATCCTCGGGCTGAGAAAGTGTTAGTTTAACATTAGGGTGAAGATTTTGATCTCATTCGAGAATCAGTAATGAATAAGTAAGTGTCTCAATATATGCAAATTACAAAAAAGGGATCTAAACCATGGAATTCTATGATTTCGTTAGCGTAACACCGCTCATATTGGAGATTGGTAGTACCATAGTTTCACCAGTATCTACTAATAATACTCACTAATAAGATGTGTGTAGTGTTATGACACATCTTATAGGTAGAACATAGAACATAATACTTCATATATTTTTTCTTCTCTCACCTAACTTTAATTATCATAAGTTGGTATAATTTTCAAATATTTCACAATTTTATTCTCATTAATGTTTAAATTGTTTTAGAAAAATAAAAACAACGAATTTATAATTAACTTCAGATAAATTAGAATGTGTTTTCACATACGTTTCAGCATTATGACGTTTTCCAGGATTATATGAAAGTGAATAAAAATTAGTTAAATTAATATGCCGTTTTTTGTGAAATTCATGCTTAGAAAAATATGCAAAACAACTTTATTAAATAATAACTGGTCTCAAACAAATAATAGATTGAAATTAAACACAAAGCTGCACCATGAGTTATGTGCGCTCTGCCCACCACAGGTATCGAAATCCCGCTTCCTTATGTCGTGAGTTCACGGACATTACGCTGTGTCACTTGGAGAGGACGGACTTCACCTCAGGTTGAGCTGATAAAAGTAATCATGCAATCTCATTAAATTATGTAATATAACACACAGAATGTAAAAGTCAAACTGTTTACTACATTATAGTTTGAAATATAAATATAAACAAGACTCAGTAGAAGTACAGACATTAACTATTGTGATGTTTGAATTAACTCAAATGAATCTGTAAAATAATAATTATGATTTAACATCAATAATGAGTTTCAAAAGGAGAATATAGCACAGTTTCACTTACTCTTTATATTAGCCACAGATGGTAAAACAATTAGGTTTAGTACAACAGTGGTTGAAAAACCTGGTGAAATCCAAAATTAATTATTAGTAAGATTACAATTAAAACCCAAAAAGTGTAACCTTTATAATGCTCAGTGTGTTGAACGTGTTTATATAATAAAATGTACTAAAAGTGTATATAGTTTAACAAGTAAACTTGGTGGTTCAGAGTAAGTAGATGAAGAATTTGTTTGTTTTTGTTTGTTTTGGAATTTCGCACAAAGCTACTCGAGGGCTATCTGTGCTAGCCGTCCCTAATTTAGCAGTGTAAGACTAGAGGGAAGGCAGCTAGTCATCACCACCCACCGCCAACTCTTGAGCTACTCTTTTACCAACGAAAAGTGGGATTGACCGTCACATTATACACCCCCACGGCTGGGAGGGCGAGCATGTTTAGCGCGACTCGGGCGCGAACCCGCGACCCTCGGATTACGAGTGCACGCCTTAACGCGCTCGGCCATGCCAGGCCAAGTAGATGAAGAAAGCGAAGGATAAGCTTTCGAGTTAGGAGAGAATTCACGAACAATTTAAAGCCTCACCAACATTTAATACACAAGAATGTTCTATATTATATCTTATACGGAAAGAAACATTATGGTTAAATGTCAAAATTTCTTATGCCAAAATCATAAGAAAAAAAGCTTTTCGAATTTCTGAGAGGAAAAAACGATATTAAATAAAAACCACTAGTTAATTTTCTAGATATTTACATAAAAATGTGTTTGTTGTGTTTCTTGTCCATTTAATTTAATATGAAATTTTGAGAAGTTCTTATCTCCATATATATAGAGAGATAGATAGATGATTACTTATATTTCAGTTTCTGTACTATATTTTGGGACCCGGCTAGATGGTTAGGTACTTGACTCGAGGGTCGCAGGTTTGAATCTCCGTCACATTAAACATGCTTGCCAATTCGGCTGTGGGGGCGTCATATTGTGCTGGTCAATCTCATTATTCGTTGTTAAAAGAGTAGCCCAAGAATTGGCCGTGGGTGGTGATGACGAGCTGCCTTTCTTCTAGTCTTATACTGCAAAATTATGTACGGCTAGCGTAGATAGCCCTAGTGTAGTTTTGTGTGAAATTCAAAACAATCCAACCCAAACTATAATTTGGTAAATAATCTGAATTTTGCATTTCTGTATAATATTAAACAAATGTATTATATTACGCAAATCTATAATATTAAACAAAGTTATTATATTGCAAATAATACCCTGAAACTAATTATTGAACAATACTAATGTGTCGTAAGTTCGTCTGAATACAATACATTTAATGCCACTTAGGCCGTGAACTAATATATCTTATTCTATCGATCAGTTTGTTGTGAGACTTGAAGAAGCCATCATAGCGCAATGTTGAACAAAACAAAACACCATTCATCCAGAGTAAATGGTCGTTTTTTTTTCCTTTTCTTTATTCTTTCGTCAAATAGCAAATAATACAAAGTTATAGTATAAACTATAAACTCAGAAAATCTGCAATAGTTAAACGTAAGGTATTAGAATTAAGTACTTGGATTGAAGGTAATTTCGTTTACAATAGACGAATTCTTATATTTCATATACAAACACACAAAGTTCAGTTTTGTAAGAATCAAGGTGAGTTCCCTGCGATTTGTGAATTCTTATGTTTTATACAAACATGCAGAAATCAGTACTGTAAGACCAGCGTGATTATTTTGCTGTTATTTTTTATATATTATGAACAAATTCATGGTTCAGTACTGTAAGTTAGAGATCAGTTTCATTTGAATTGGTAACTTCGTATTTTTCCCTAGTCACATGGAGGGTGTCACTTGTTTTAACCACTCGCACCATTATACAATAGTGTATTGTCTGTCAGTCAGTTGGTAGACACTAAATTAACGTCACATAAGGGACATTTAATGTTGAAATTTATTCTGTCTCGACGTTAGTATTACGTGCGCTTCTCGTGAATCACGAAAATAATTGTGTATGCTATAAGCTACAACAAAAGATAACATGAATTTAAAAAGTGAAAAATAAAAATATTTATTACTCTGAATTTTTTTTATTTTATTTACTTTTCAGACAGACACTGTCGGAGACCGTGATTTTTAAATTTAGTTGTTGTTGTTTTAAAATACACATACATACATAGATTTTATTACCATAAGAACAAAATTATTTCCTTTCCATTGTAAGTTCGTATATTTTATGCATACATACAGAGTTCAGTCTTGTAAACTTAAGTTGAGTTTCTGTGCAACTGGTGTGTTATATTCTGTATGCTTTTGGAGAGGGTAATGTTTTTTAAAATAATAAATTGTTACAGTAATATCTATATTTTGTTAACTTTCTTTAAACAGTGACAAGTGAATGCCGGTATTTTAAGTAATATTTTGATTAATCTAAGCTCAGACGCTAAAGATGTATTTCGATGTTTTAACGTGTGTTTTTAAACAGATAAACCTTTTACTACCATATTCCGTTAGTGTAAATATATGGCTAATGAGCATGATACCGTTTTTAACATTCCGAAGATATCTAAAGGATCGCACGTGATAGCTCAGCGGCAAGTCTGAGGGACTGGAACACGAAATATTTCGTTTTGATAGCCCATTTTGGAGTTTTGCGCTATTTTAGAAAAAAGAACAAAGTGATAATAAACCAGATTAAAACAGGAAATTAGCATAATGAGTGTAATTATTTGTTGTATTCATCATGGTTATTGGGCTTGATAACAATCAAAATTGTGACAATTTTTAAGAAGTTTATTGCTTGTCATAACTGTACTCTAATCAACAGTTATCTGTCGAGTCTAAAAAATGTGATCTGCGAGAACATAACAAACAACTTCTTATTTTGTGCTATGTTACTTTAATTTGTTGTTAATAACTGATGGTGTCGAACGTGCTAGCTGGGTTAATACAAGTGCATTTTCTATAATTCTATACATTAAAAAAGTTAAATCAACTTTATGAAATGAGTTCCCCACCGGCACAGCGGTATATCTTGGACTTACAACGCTAAAAACTGAGTTTCGATATCCTTGGTGGGTAAAGCATACATTGCCCATTGTGAAGCTTTGTGCTTAATTAAAAAATAAACGTATATTTAATATTTTAAGTGTCCTTAACCTTATACGAAAAGCTATTGTCGGGTACAAATTATTTTGAACAACACTGTGAATGTTTTTATTGAACAAATGTGGTTATGAAATTGTTTTCACATCATGGTTTTCTTCAATCTCTTAAACATTTATTATTTATTTGAAGTTAAAATTGCCAACAAAAAAAGGAAGATAAATTTAATTTTGATCAAATACGAGCTTGGATTAATAACAGTAAAGTAAAATAAACAGAACGAGAGAGAAAAAAAGAATCATTGTTGAACGTACATTGTAAACTGTAACCTACTTTGTTCACTTGGTGGTAAGAGTTGCTTAGTTGTAAGAATTTTGTGCTATAAATGTACGGCTCCAAGCATACGCCATGTTGCTTTCAAAAACTAACATTTCTCAACTCTTTGAGGCCATTGGTGCGTTTTTAGGGTGACACTTAAATCATACTATTCGATAAGACAAGAGTTGCCCGAAGGTGTGTTGACTCGCTGCTTGCCAATAGTTCAAAGTTAAAACATCTAGTCCAGATAATTCTTTTAAAAGTTTGACACGAATATCTGAAAGCAAATGAATCTCTTTGTTGTTCGTTTTCTTATTCATTTTTTGTGCTAATGAATTCTTAATTGATTTTAGACTGGTTTTGTTTTTAAGAAAGCTCAATACAGTGACAACCTTATGTGCTCCCATCTAGTGAGCAAAATATTTCATTAAATATTATAATTACCATCACCAATTTGCTCCTGAAGAAGAAAGGTACACCTTTCGTAAGCATTTGGGTGAAGGGTGCTTTATTTATTTATATCGAGACTTCTTGAACTTACGCGTTTTTTAACATTATGAATATTATAGCTACGAAATATGAATTATTGATACCAAACACACTTTTAACAGAAAGCACCTAAACTCTTTTGTTATTTATAACCCAAGCGTTCTATTCTAAAACTAGTCAAAGTCAAAATATTAAATGATATTTGATATTTATATTAATCATTAAAATTTTATGAATAAGAATTTATATACGTCCAGATTGGTCAAAATACGTATATGTTAGTGTGACCCACCAGTAATCCCAGCTGTATTGCTTGTATATTTGATTACCCTAATTATAAGTAACAAAAGTTATATGTTACTCTATGTTATTAAGAAATTATGTAAGTTAAGAAATAACAAGTAGGGATTATTATTGTTATGAATAATCTTTTCGTAATAATTTACTTGAGCATCTGTTTGTTTATATGCTATTGCCATCTGTTGTTAACTGTATCATTTAAAGCAATTAATTCCTTAACACTATAATTCTAAAGAAATAAAGTATTGTAATATATGTGAGAGAAATTACTTGTTTACTTTAATATTAATATATAAGAAAAGCTTTATTTTTATATTAATTAAAGACAGTAACTTGAAACGAAACATTACTTTAAATATTAGCTTTCGTTCATAAAAATAATTTGCTTACAATGATGACATCAGTAAATAATTATATAAAAAAATACCTGAAAGAGAAGAGTAATTTTAAATCTGTAATGAAATGTACAAAAATACGTAATAATTTTCAAAACTTTCTATAAGCTTATACTTATATCCACTAGATGTCAGTAAAAACATTTGAAGCACAATCTGCTCAAACAAGTTCTGTTTAGTGATAATTTATTTAAAAGTTTCCTTTTGCAAATGAAACTAATATAACGCTAAACCTTCAATCATAAACTGTGTTTTGATGCCAACGTTATTGAAATTAATTGACAATAAAGTTGTTATATTACATTCTGAATATAACTCTTTATAAAAGTCGTGATGCACTCTGATTTACACGGATAATTTAGCGTTGGAGAAGAGGGTTACAAACAATACTGTGGAAGCTTTACTCGTATTACGAGAAAGGAGCTTTATCTATACCAAGTGTAATTGATATAATAATTTATTGCAGTTATCCGATAAGTGAAAAGAAGTAATTCTATTATAAACTGAAAATAAAATATTCTGCAGGAATTGGAATAGTCTCTTATGCCTTCTTTCTATTTTATTAACACTGAGTTAAGTTTAATCTCAAACCGCAAAGAATTGTAATATTAAGCCTTACTGTCGAAAAAGTTATTGTATCATGGCAAACATAATAACGTATATTAAAAAAATATGTGTCTAAGTACAAATCTTTGTGTGTTTTTATATTTTATATTTAAAGAAATGTATTTTTTTGCGTATTTAGATCTTCTTTTATTCTAAAACATATTAGTTTATTCCATGTAAAAATTTTGTTATTTTTTTGCATATTATCTACGTAGACTTCTATGGTTTTATCACATTTTACATAAATTCTTTTGAATATTAACATGAATGATATGAAATATGGAATACTGAATAGCAAAAGCAACTAAGGCTTTCTCTCTGTTTCTAGTTTAAACATAAAGTTACACAAAGAGCTATTTGCACTGTGCACACCCTGGTTATCTAAACCCAGTTTCTAGCGTTGTAAATGTCATTGGGGACCAGTAAAGAGGGAAATTGGTGCTTTAGAGTTATGAATTTGTGATTATGGGATAGATGTTTTTTATGTTTGATGCATAATGTAGCTTTATATTTATATGTTAGTTAAAAAAAACAGCAGCAAACAGGCGGTTTAAAACGAACGGAAAATATAATAAAACTGAATCTAACATTTTAGCATTGTAATCATAACATATAACCTTAGAATTATCGATGGGGTTTATTTCTTATCAGAAATTTAATCTAAATTTTCTAAACATTTCCTTACTAAACTGCCAAAATCCAATTTATTTGGACTCGTGTGTGTTTTCTTATACCAAAGCCAGATCAGGCTATCTGCTGAGTCCATCAAGAGGAAACGAATCCTTGATTTTAGCGCCGTAAATCCGCCGGCTTACCGCTTTACCAGCGAGAGACATCTGGATTCGTAAAGTTTCGTTATAAAAAGTTTAATATAGCTAAAAACGTAAATTCTAGATAGTTTATTTTTAATGGCTTAGGATATAACTGTTATGTAATGACTAGAAATAGAAAGATTAAAAGTATTTAACAGCCGAAGAAATAACAACGTTGATTTTTACTACGAAAACTCAGTTTAATTTGTTGAATTTAAATTTTTTTTTCAATATTTTGGGTACAGAAAGACTCATTATTATATACCATATCGTTTAACAACTTCAGGCCAAAATTCTTTGACAACCCATTGAGTATGAAACAATTAGATTAATAAGTCAATCACTGAAGATTTTAAAATATGTTGTCTTTTGACAATAATGGCATTGTAGTGATAAAAAGTTGATTAAACATGTAATATCGAGCTGTATTTTTGAGAAGTTACTGAACGATTTTTTTTTCTTTTAGATTGTATTGATTATAGTTAACTTAAAAGTTATAAGGTTATAAATTAATATCTCAGTGTCATTATTGAAGTTAACATCTACGCCATCATTAATGATGGATTGAAATTAAAAAAAAATGGTTAAACTTTTTGAGCTTTGTTAAATAGATAATGATAGAAAGAAAACGTCATCTGTTTTACTACCATACTTAAAGTTGTGAACAAAATAAATACATCTAAAAATCTTTAAAATAGTTTTAGTGAGCCTTACTCAGTATGATATTTAGTTTTTATTTTCTTATCTTATCTAGTAATATTTTTACATTCTGTTTTTTTTCATGTTTACCAGTGAGTAAATTTACAGAATGTTTCTTTTACAATACCACGTTCACCTTAGTGTATTAAAGGTTTGTTCACACTATTTGTTTACTTTTCCTCTGCTGTAAAATTATATTCTGTTAAATTTGTCCCAAACGATATGTAGTTTATAACACTGCAAGCACATATTTACAAAACTGTATTTCATCTACGTTTATAAAAACCCAACTTAATTCACGTTTTATTAATATCCACATATTTACAGGAAAAAAAAACAACGTTAGAAAAGGATGATCATATAATTTAAAAAAAGTTTAAACTTTAACGTTTCATTACGAGAAGATAAATACGAACAAGGAAACAGATAATGTCTACTTCAGAAAAACAAAAAAATATTTTTAGCTGCGAATTGTGGATGAAACAAGCATGGAAGTTGAAATGAAATTTAGATGCTTTTTACTTCGTTAAAGAAAGTTAAAAGCTACACATTTAATGTTGATCCTATACATAACACTCAAAGCTCTCTACATTTTTATTTCTTGAGTTTTTATTCTGAGATGGGTAGGAATCTCGCTCTCTCCATGACGGAGTAAAGGTTGAACTTCAGGAGTCGGTCTTTCATTAGGCTGGCTCTGAGTTGGAGGCGGAGGTGGTGGTGGCACATCTTGGGCAGCACTAGGAGATATTGAAGTAGCCTGATGTATTTGTTTGTGCTTATGTAGAGGTAGCAGAGTATCATTTGGTGTTTTCACCTAAAATATTATCAACGACCTATAAGACTGATAGATGTTTTTTCAATTTATTTAGTAACTATTCATCTTCTTGTATCTGATATTAAACATCTTCATAGATCTACACAGAGTAAGATATTTAACATTTTTAGAGTTAACATCACCAGGTGGCGCCTTATAAGAAATACTAATCTATAATTAATATACATTTTACTGTAACGTCGAATGCAGATAATTAATATTATTACATGTAAAATGTGTGTTTACATTTTATTAAAACATATTGAAAATATTACCATAATACAGGGTGGTCGCTAGAAAAGCGGAAAATTTGAGGGTCAGATGAGATCATGAATAAAATGCGTGCTTACTCATTTCTATTTTGATTTCTTTACATCATGAATAAAATGCATGATTTTAATAATTTTGAGCATCTATGAGTGTAATATAACATATGCCTTTAAAAAACTTTGTAAAAGTTATTCTTTGTAAAAATAAATAACTGTTTGACAAATTTTCCGCTTTTCTAGCGACCACCCTGAAGTTCATTTCGTGCCGATAAAGCATAAAAGTTAACCTACACATACCTTATAATTGTTTTTTTGAAGTTTCGCTTCAATTCTATACTTATCCCTCTGATAAAATACTCCAGCAAATATGAGAACGTTTAAAATAAGAAGCGAGCAACCAACAGCAATAGTGATACTGAGTGCTGTTGAGTAGCTGATGTGTCTTAAGACGGTTGCCACACTATCAGAACCGTTAGTAGAAGCTGTATGGTGGAATTCTTTATTAGAAACCATGGTCGGGTGTAGGTCGTCACCAATCGCTCTGGAACTTGCACTGGCGTTCCGAACTCCAATGAGTGTCGATAAAGGTAATCCTGGAAACACTGGCACAATTGTGGTTGTTACGGGAAATCTGTGAGGAAGGGGCACCTGGCGAACAATCCCATCATACAGTTCATGATTGTTATGATCATCCAGTAAATGGTGATAAGGTGGAACACTAATGTCGCTTTTATCCAGTTTAGGGATAAGGTGAAGCCAGAGTGACATTCGGTGAGCGTGGTAGTGATCACGGACCTTTGGTTTTGTTCCTAGAAAATTACAATAAAATTATTGTTTAAATAACGTATTCCATGTAAAATCTTCTTTGAATAATTCTCGTTTTATACTGTTGATATACCTAAAACTAACATTAACGTGCTTATGTTATCTGGATTATTTTGACAAAAATTCCCAAATGATGTTTAGACTAATTTCGTCACTTAAGCCTATTCGCTTAAGATTGTATCAGTCAACCAATAATTGTAATGTAACACAAAATTCCTCTTTATACATGCTACCTTCTCAAAGACCTTAAAAATGTTTGCTGTTATCAGCGATGATACTTTTCACCATACAATAGTGAATAGTGATTTCCTCCAACAATATTTTCACGAATTCGTCATATAAGGTCAGGTATTATTCCAATATCTGGACAACGAAGTACTTCTAAAGACAAATTACAACGATTTTTTTCTCAAAGAATATTTGGTAGTTCTTTCATGGAAAAATTGATATTGGGATCATTAAAAACTTTTTATTTTTTTTAGAATATTGTTTGGTATAATGACATAAGAGTTGGCCAAGCGTGATAAAACGTGCGACTCGTAATCTGAGGGTCGCGGGTTCGCATCCCCATCGCACCAAACATGCTCGCTCTTTTAGTTGTGGAGGCGTTATAATGTGACGATCAATCCCACTATTCGTTGGTAAAAGAGTAGCCCAAGAATTGACGGTGGGTGGTGATGATTGGCTTCCTTCCCTCTAGTCTTACACTACTAAATAAGGGACAGCTAGCACAGATAGCCCTCGAGTGGCTTTGTGCGAAATTCAAACAAACAAACAAGACATAAGAGTTTCAGTTTTGATGTTGCATTTTATAATGCAATAAATATAGTTACATACTTCTAATTAAATTCGTACATCCGTTTTAGCGGCCACCTGGTAGCCACCATAGGTAACCCTGCAGGCTTATTTCGCAAAAAAAAAAATCATTGTTAAATGCGTGTAGTAAGCACAGCACAGACAGCTTATTGTGAAGCTTTGCGCTGAAAAGGAAAAAAAATAAGTAAATAAAACAAACAGTTTTAGCGAAAGTGATTAAAAATTGATTACAGCACTAGTTAATCAATAAATAAAACAGTCGTGCAAAATAACTTTTTAATTAACTTGACTTGATTTTCCATCCGATGATAAACTCATCGAAGAAGAAAAATTAACCACTATTTTTTATAGACACACATTTTCACGAAAATAACTTTCTTCGAAGTAGAATGCTATCACAATAACGATCCTATATTTGTATTATTAAAAAAATTAATTTATATTTGATACATGTACAAAATATTACTCCATTTGCTTTTTTCGTGTTGAGCTAACATGAACAAAATAGTATGTTCTAAACAAAGAATGTCTTGTAATTATGTTAAGTGCCATAAATGTACAAGAAATTGACATAACATGTCCTTCAACTTCGTCAGCCGGCCCGACATGGCCAAATGCGTAAGGTGTGCGACTCGTAATCCGAGGGTTGCTCGAGTAGCTTTGTGCGTAATACCAAAACAAACAAACAAAACTTCGTTAGGCTTAGTACGTTCAGGTGGTTAAAGCACTCGAGTGGTGATCCAAGCGTCGCGTGTTCGAATCCCCGTCACACCACAAATTCTCGCTTTTTCAGACGAGGGGACGTTATAACGTGACGATCAATCCCACAATTCGTTAGTAAAAGTATATCCCAAGAGTTCGTGGTGAGTGGAAATGACTACCTGCCTTCCCTCTAGTCTTACACTGCTAAATTAGAAACGGCTCGCACAGATAGCCCTCGAGTAGCTTTGCGCGGACTTTAAAAACAAATCAATGAACTTCGTTAAGTTCACTCTTAATCTTGTTTCCTTTATAGTATTTCAAGTCAACGTTTATAACAAATAAAGTGAAAATGAATTTTAATTATTGCATCTTGAAGTGGAATTAAGATTTATCTTTGAATCACAATCAAAACTGAATATTATTTTTAAATATTGTATTCCTTTACTTAAACACTCTTATGTTGTTTACTAATGTTCTTGTCATCAACTTAATCAAGGCTGAGATAAATTAATAATGAACGTCAAAGTGAATTAGGAACAGATAAGGTAGGTAGTACATTCAGTTATCTAGGAAGCACTTGATGACATCAAATGGTAAATGTAATCATGAAATAAAACTTAGAATAGCGAAGATAAAATACGCATTTTTGAAATAGAAAAAGATGTTGATAACTAGTAACAATTCTGTGAAGACGAAGTTAAAAGTTTTGTATTGTTTTCTTATACCTATTTTTATGCATGCATGAAAATGTTGGACAGTATCACCAGATATAGAAAAGAAATCTGAAGCAACTGAGTTGCAGTTCCTAAAATTGTGAAGATATGTTGAAAAAGTTACACCTCAAATGAAGATACTTTGTCAAGATCAGGTTGCAGGAGAAAGCTGCTGACTAAGAGAAATAAGACAGTTGGAGTTTCCAGGACATGTTCGGAGGAAATAAGAAACTGGAAGGCTAGTCGTAACTGAAAAGATCGAATGAGGAACGGACCGTGGAAGACAGGGACTGAGTTATGTCAAGAATCTATCTAAATGGATTAAAGTGTCGACACTGGAAATTCTTTGTGCTTCAACTAGGAAGGATCTATGGAAGACCACCGTCTCCTGTGTCCTGTTTGGACATAGAGAAAGAAAACGATCCATATCATAAACAAAAACATATGTGATAGTAGGAACCAATCGCACGTCTGTCTTTATTGAATTATGTCATTAGTGTATTCTAACTTACTTCTAACAAATTTTTCAAAGTTTGCTCAATACGGTATCATTACCGTTGACAACGTTATCTCGGCATGAGTGAAGTGCTATTAAAAATAAGATATGTCTCTAGAAACTTAAAATCACTGACGTTAAGGTTGATTAATGAGCTTTGAAACACCCAGCGTGTTAATTATTTTTTACTAAACTTCTGTAAAATTTTAGAAAATTATTTTTCCTTTTTCTATGATTAATTCTAGTTTTGGGAACTTTTAAACTTACGGATGGTTTTAAAAATGCTTCGTATCAAAATCAGTAGAGAAGTTTGCCTTACAATAGTGAAGTTGTTAAAATACAAGAAAGACAAACACTGAGAGTGAACACACCTATGGCAATGTATTTCTGATGAACAGCATCATACACTGGCCATTCGAACCGTTCAAAACGACCAATTCCTTTGTCATCAGTTTCGTAGCGATGATGTAGAGGAGTGTTGGGATCCCTAAATAATTATTATAACACGTGAATTAGATGCATAATGATATACACTGAAGATAAAAAATTAAAAATACAGAGTAAGTTTATATTAGTGTCTTTCTTAAATTAAAATTAAAACAATTTTTATGACATATATTATTCTGTACGCTCTAAACATTATCACTAAAAACATAATATTAGCTGTTGCAAACTTTATCATCATAAATACTACACAAACTATTAGAAACTAAACTTTATCACCCTGAACATTACACAAACTATTGTAACGTAAACTTTATCACTCCCAACATTATGTAAACTACTGTAATGTAAACTTTATAATTTTAAACAACATGCAAACTATTGTAATGTAAACTTTATCATTCTAAACATTATGTAAACTACTGTAATGTAAACTTTATCATTCTAAACATTATTCGAACGTTTTATCAACTTTTTTCTTGAAACATTTAATTAAAATATCCGATTCTACTTTACCCATATTTTGCAAAGTTTGCCCAGTACGTCATTACTGCCATGGACAACGCTACCTCAGCATGAGTAAAGTTCTGTTGGAAATACGGTAATTCTCCGTCTACCAAAGGAGCACCGAATATATAAGGAAGCTCTTCACCATGAACACACCCCAGTCTCTCTGGGTAATCACCGTGTTCTGACTGGTGCCCAAATACATAGTAGAACGTTCTAGGGTTAACTTTGGAATGGTAGTTTGCCATTCGAACGATGGGAGCTACAATTAACGAATCACCTAAGGCGTTTGCTGTGTTCTGGCGTATGTTTATCGGATGTTGTACAGTTTTAGACCAGTCTGTGTACTCGTTAATGATTGTGAGGAATATTTCTTGTAGATGGTAAGTATATACGTTTCTGACAAGAGTGCGTATTAGTTTGTCTCTTCGATCAGGTTCAATACCATATTTCTCATCTCGAGCCGAAAATTGTGGATAAAACTCGTTTCTTACCACTCCAAGTAATAGCTCATATTGACTGTACATTTTGGTGTACTCTCTCAGCAGTAACTCTGGTTCGTTTGGAATAACAATACCGTCTACAGTAGGACCAAAAGCTGTCAGATGCTCAGGAACCAGTAGTTGAACTCGCATAATGTCTGCTATAGATTTTTGTCTCATGCAGGCCACCAAGAGCACGCGATCTTTAACTGGACAATCAAGAACTCTCGCTAGATGTCGAGTGTAAGTCATGGCTTCAGGAGCTGTGGCCCAGGGGCTGAGAACTGACCCACTCTGTAGGATTACTCTTGAAAAGAGATCTAAGAAATAAACGTATCAATATATATATATATTGATTTTTGTATTGATATACATACTGATATATGTATTGATATATATACTGATATATGTATTGATATATATATTGATAAGCCCCCCAGTGGCTCAGCGGTATGTCTGCTGACTTACATGCTAAAATCCGGGTTTCGATACCTGTGGTGGGCAGAGCAGAGATAGCCCATTGTGTAGCTTTGTGCTTAATTCAAAAAACAAAAAACAAATATATTGATATATGTATTGCATGAGAAAGTAATTATAGTTCAGTAGAAAGGCAATAACTACTACATTGGAATACTTGTTGGTGAATATTTCCTTATGTCTAAGTGGTAAATTTGAAGGGCTTATTTATATATATGGTAAAAAAGTTAGTTTCAATACCTGAAGTTTGTAAGAGCTAATTGTGTGCTTAAACACAACAAACAAACTGGTTAATGCTGACGTTTTTCTCTACAAAATATTACAAAAATATCAGTTTTGTGAGGTGTAATGTTTAACTGTGGTATTGTTTTAAGCTCATATACACCTCACATTATATGCAAGGACTGAAAGTATTTTGTATAGATTTATAAAAAAACCCAGTAAAACACATCGTCATAATACAGCACAGTTAATTACAAAATGGACAAGAAAATAAACAACCTGACCAGTTTCGACAGACCAAACTTGTCGTATGTTCCTCGATAATAGTAAACTAAGCCTAACGAAAGTAGTCTGGTTTATTTGTATTGTGCTGGTGTACCATTACTGATTACTGATCTGTTATGGCGTATTAGTTAACAAAATAACACCATGAACAGTTGGGTACTGCAATTTCGAGTAAAATCAGCATAAAAGGTAACCTGATAAATAAGGGTACTGAGTGACGATTTACTTCTAATGTTTTTCAATAGGACTGTTTTTCATAAAATATTTTCTATTCTGCAACGTGAACAGATGAGTGCTATTAGATTTTGCTAAAGCATTAGACAATGTCAAACGTTCTTTTATTGTAAACGTTCACAAAAGTAATTTTATAACAATATAATTGGAATACACAGAAGTTTGTGTAAACATCCAGATCTTACAGGGATGATACTGTAAACTGTTATCGCTCGATAAACAGCTCTCCAGGATATGTATTATGTTAGTTAATGTTCCTCGCTGCAAAAAGATTTTTTATTATTTCAATTACGTCTTTCTAATTGCATTTAACCAGGTATTAAAGCTTAAACAACTGATAGAGCTAAGAAGTTATCTATGTTAAAAACACTTACACGTGTAAATCTACAATAACTATATCCTAAAATAATATTGAATTGTAGCAATCTTATATACCTAAACTTTTGTCTCCAACTAAATAAGGTTTTAATTCTTCTACTTTTTGATTTTTAAAATGAAAAAAAGTTTTACTATTTTCAGATAAAATAATAATTTTAATTAAATAAGGTACGCTAAACAATGAAGTCTGTGTAAAGAATCATAACTTTAGTACAGTGTAATATAACTTTCTAAGATAGTGTTTTTCACTTGTGTTCTCGGAAGTTTTTTCGACTGTTGGTAATCTTCAGTAATGCATTTTTAATATAAAATTAATATGAAACACTTCAAGATTAACGTAATAAATTCCAATACGACATTAAGATAATATATCTTACACAATAATGTAATCAATGAAAACATTCATAGATGTTTGTGAAATTATCTTTTAATTTTGTTGTGTGTTTTTCCTCCCTGAAATTAGTTTATTTAGTTAGAAAGACAAACTAATCTGTTAATCTGTTTTACCTAAAAATTTATGAACGTTTTGGTGTCAGAACGTAAGTATGTACACGATGGTCTGTACTAACTCAGAAATAATTCTTTGTTGTCTCCTTTTTGACATTTTTTTTCTGACAAATATATTTGTCTTTATTAACCCTATCAGTTTATTTGTTTTACCATATAAAATTGTAAAGTAACTTAAATATTAGAAATTGTATGAAGTCGTAAAAATTAAGAAAAAGATACTCTGTCATTATCATTCTTTTCTGTTTATTTTATTGTGATTGAATATTAACATGCGCAGTAAAATTGATAATATTTACTTCAGTTAAGCTAAGTGTTACATTATTCCATTGATATTCAAAATAACTGAAATTGATACTATGAATGTAAGTAGATTTTTTTTATATTATGTATATATTATCGGCCCGATAGGTAGTTAGGGCGTTGGATTCGTAATCTGAGGGTCACGGGTTCGAATTCCCGTCACACCAAACATGCTTGCTCTTTCAGCCGTGGGAACATTATAACGTTGTGGTCAATCCTACTATTCGTTGGTAAAATATTAGCCCAAGAGTTGGTAATGGGGTGGTGATGACTAGCTGCCTCCCCTCTAGTCTTACACTGCTAAATTAGAGACGGCTAACGCAGAGAGCCCAAGTATAGTTTTGCGCGAAATTCAAAAACAAACAAACGTATATATTAGTGTAATTTTAACTAAAAGCTATATATTGATCCTTTCCACCAATTTACTAAATCTTCCAAGGGAATGTCTTTTGTATCTAAAAACAGTAAAAATTCACTTTTTAATTTCAAATAAAACTTGACCTTTAGCTTTTGGAGACAACATGAGTAAATTAACAAAAGCAGCTCCGTGGTCATGACCAAGAACTGTAATGTTGTTATTATTGCCTCCAAATTCCCCAATGTTTTCTTTAATCCAGTGTAGGGCTTCTATTTGGTCCATGAGTCCGTAATTTCCACGGTGAGTTCCTTGTAATGTTGGGAGAAATCCTGGAATAATAAAAAAATAACAAATATTGATCAATTTCGAATAAAAGAAAATTTATGGGATAATAAACACATCAGTATGTGCAAATTTCCATAACAATATCGGAAGAGGTCGTGTAACTAAAACAAACAAGTTCTAATTTATGAAAGCTTCAAATGGCAAATACCTTGTACGGCGTGGACGTTTTTTTGAAGCAAGATTAAAAGGTAGACGTTATTTAGTTTTTGTAATGATGGTGTGAATTTTTCTTTTTCAAAAGTTTTTAATCAATTATATATATAACAGTACATTTTATTAACAATAATTATACATTATTGTGTTTAACAATACGTCTTATTGACAATAATTATACGTTATTTTATTTAATAACACGTCTTCGTTTTAATAACAATAATTACACATTATTTTATTTAATAATATGTGTTATTAACAACAGTTATACGTTATTTTGTTTTTGTAATGCTGGTATGAAGTTTTCTTTTCAAAACGTTTTTAATTAATTATATATATAATCATCTTACACTAGGATATAGAAAGTTTAATAACTTAGGCAGCGCAACGTAATAATATAAATAATACGAGACATTTATTTGTTACTTTTTATCTTTTCACAAAATAATTGCTAAACACAGAATATATATTTCACTATCCTTTCAGATGGCTTGTAGCCGCGGTATTCTACCAGACTTCAAGTAGCTGCTAATCCCTCTGTAATAAGGACTCCAGTTTAGGTCGTTTCATAGAATTTTACAGTGTTTTATAACTATAATTCAGTCAGGAATTCAAACATTAAGATGAGAGATGAAGCAGTACTTTTAACATTACCAGTGTTTTTGGTTGTTTTTCACAATAACAGCGGAAATGTTATTGCCCTTAATATCCGCTAGGATGCGAAGAACAGATATTGAAATTACTGCGAAAACATTAAACAAATGAATAATTTAGAATTATTTTTTGTGTGCAATTTCCAATTTTATATACGGCAACTTATTTAAGTTGCACTTTACTTATTTCCTAAAAAAAATTATGGTTATGAGCTGTAAATAGTAGCAACCAACCTTTATGGCCTATTGAGTGTATACATGTGATATAATCAATTATAAACATCAAGCAAAACATACAGAAAATAGCTTAGTGAAGACAAGAAAGTATTTGAAAATATTAATGATAATTTTTACATGTTTACAGTCATAGAAAATAGCTTCAATATAGAGGAAAACATACTTAAAAATATTAATGACCATTTCGACACACTTAAACTTACAGAAAATACCCTTAATATATACAAGGCCCGGCATGACCACGTGAATAAAGGCGTTCGATTCGTAAGCTGATGGTCGCGGGTTCGAATTCCCGTCGCACCAAACATGCTCGCCTATTAAGCCGTGGGGGCGTTATAATGTAATGGTCAATCTCACTATTTGTTAGTAAAAGAGTAGCCCAAGAGTTGGCTGTGGGTGGTGATGACTAACTGTCTTGCCTCTGGTCTTACACTGCTACATTAGGGACGGTTAGCGCAGTAGCCCTTGTGTAGCTTTGCGCAAAATTCCAAAAACAAACAATAAAGACAAAAACATATTTGAAAAGATTAGTAACTTTTACGTACTTAAACTCCCAATAAATATTTGTTAGTTTCATCAATTAAACATCCAGTGAAAAGTTTTATGTTTTTAATCATACACAAAGACATCTTTATCTTTTATGTCTAATTTATAAAATGTGAAATAACCTTTATTTTCCTACCCAGGGTGCTATAGTAAGATATTTTTTTCTTTTACTGCCTAGTGTTTAAATATTGATTTTTCATAAAGCTATTTCTATGCTAAAATACTGAAATTTAATAAGAAAATATCAAAAATAAAGGTGTGTTGGCTATCTGTTGTGAAGTTTTTGGAAAAAGTGTTTGTACACACGGCTGAAGATTATTTAGGAAGTAAACGAGAAACAAGGGTAAACCATCCTTATGTTTCAATCAATAAACTATCAATCGCCTTGCAGGCTAGATAACCAGAAATGTATCTCAGCTAGTCTTAACTTCTCTTTACAAATAAAAGGCATTGCATAGGAATCTAGTTTTAATTGCAATGTTTAGTAAGTAACGTTTTGTTTATCCCTCTATAATTTCTCACTTTTTATAAGACGTAGTTTCTTCAGAGAATTGTTTTATTTTTGATGCAGTTTTTGTAATGTTTCTTGCTAGGAAGTGACAAAGTATGCGAAAAGCGTGCGCGAAGGTTGTACTTAGCCAGATAATACAATTAAGCATTGGTTAGGTAACGTGTCCACTGGCAGATCAACGAGTGTCTTGAGTGCTTACAATCTTAAAGTTTGAGGTCACATCCCTGCACTAGAAGCAACACAATTAGCCCATTGTAGAGCTTTACGCATAAGTTAGACCCTAAGCATGAAGGTGTGACAGCGAATCACGTAATGTCAAACAACTGGAAACATATAGATATAAAATGATTTTCAACAGGAAGGTATTCTTGCCATTTGTGTTTTAGATACATATTTATCAGAATATTTGCTTGGAAGCAGCTGCTTATGAATGAACACAGAAGTTAAGAAAAATGTCATGTACTTGTAAATTATTTCTAAATTATGTTCTGTATGAATGCACTTTAGTTCAGTTTTGTTTGTTTGTTTTTGAATTTCGCACAAAGCTACTCGAGGGCTATCTGTGATAGCCGTCCCTAATTTAGCATGGTAAGACTAGAGGGAAGGCAGCTAGTCATCACCACCCACCGTCAACTCTTGAGCTACTCTTTTATCAACGAATAGTGGGATTGACAGTCACTAAATAACGCCCCCGCGTCTGAAAGGGCGAGCATGTTTAGCGCGACGGGGATGCGAACCCACGACCCTCAGGTTACGAGTCGCACGCCTTAACGCGCTTGGCCATGCCGGGTCCTTTAGTTTGGTTAGATTTTGGGATGAATAGCGGGGAAACAAATTATCTTACAAAATGTACTTCCATTGTACGTTAGACGTCGTTTTTCAGCATTATACACATAGTTTCTTTCTCTTCTATAATTAAACGTTTTATTTACTACAGATTAAATTAATATCATTTCTCACGGGGCTAAGTGAAAACTGTTTATTGGCTGAATCACATTGATAACAACGGTACGTCTTATTTAGTAGTATAAACTTTTTACTGATACGTCTATGACATAGTTACGTTTTATTAAGAAGTGAATAGGTTGTCTACAGTTATATCGATCACAATGGTAAACCCTATTAAGAAGTGTATCAACTGTCTACTATTACATCGATCTCATAGGCACATCTTATTAAGAAATGTATCTGTTGTCTACACTTTACTTATCCACATCAATGCACTTTTTAAATTTATTTTCTATAACAGTAAAATGTATAAACACTGAAGATAGCTGTTACTTTGCAAGTATTTAAACATTATTTAGTAGTAACAGGTCCTTTAATATCTGATATAGCAATATTCCCTTTATACCACCAGTCTTTGTTACTTGTAAAATGAGTAAAACAATTATCCGCGGAGAAGCTGTTTCATTAGAATTCTGGAAAATAAAGTAAATAATAAAGAAAAAAATATTAAAATACATTTCAACGTCATCGTTCTAATGTTGTGTTCACTTGCTGCTTTTCTTAAACATAATTATTAGTGTGAACTCCGAGTGTCACAGAAAAATGTCTGACGATTTACAACGCAGAATCCGAGTTTTGATATTAGAGCTCACTGTGTACCTTTGTGCTTAACTTCAAATAACAACTATAAATAATAACTACTAGTGTAGAATATATTTATTTGCCGTGCCTATATAAAATCAATATGTAATTACGCGATCAAACTTTGAAGGTAAAATTCAAAGTGGAAATGTGTAGCAAAAATCAAAATGTAGCTCCTCAAATAGCGATCATGATTTTGAGCAATGTTGCGTGTATATATTAATTACCTTGGAGAAACTACGAGAAACGTGTTTCTCTTTCTTCTTGTATTAGGTTTTAAATACTTCTTATATAATCATATTATTGACGTAATGATGACAAGTTGAAAGTCTTAATCTTTTCTCATTTACTTGTATAAGCTTATCTTATGTTTACAGATGCCAAATGTTGAAATTAATAATAAATATTTCTACTTCCTTTTTTTTTCTCGCTAACATTTACTACCTACATCTGATAGGCTTTCACTTGCGAGTAAAAATACTTTCAAGTACTTATTTATATAGAATTTTAAAAAGATCAAAATAATTTATTTTATTGTTTTTTTTAGAATTAATCACAAAGCTGCACAATAGATATGGCCCGGCATGGTCGAGTGTGTTAAGGCGTGCGACTCGTAATCTGAGGGTCGCGGGTTCGCATCCCCGTCGCGCTAAACATGCTCGCCCTTTCAGCCGTGAGAGCGTTATAATGTTACAATCAATCATAATATTCGTTGGTAAAAGAGAAGCCCAAGAGTTGGCGGTGGGTGGTGATGACTAGCTGCCTTCCTTCTAGTCTTACACTGCTAAATTAGGGACGGCTAGCACAGATAGTCCTCGAGTAGCTTTGTGCGAAATTCAAAAAACAAACAAACTGCACAATAGGTTGTCTTTGCTCGGCCTACCACGGGTATCTAAACCCGGTTTCTAGGGTAGACATACTACTGGGGGGCGATTTATTCTAAGGTAAACTGTAGTCGTTATGGACACACCAACATAAAATACCTGCGATCTATTGCGGGTACAAGGGCTCTTCCTACGTTTCGCAGAGCCTTTAACGTACCAATCAAGTACTCCATTGCTTCTTTAATTACTCCAAAGTCTATCCACACACAAAAAAACGACTGTTAGGACACTCGCCCGAGGTGTCATGTACCCTACTAGTTTGTGAGTGAGGAAGGTATGAGCACACTGTTTGACGTCACAGACAATCTCAGGGTGGAAGAAGGCGGACAAAATTAGATGCGAAATTTGAGTTCTGCAATCATTCTAATATAATCAAAGACCTTTATCTGAATGACCTTTCTGGCGCATTTTTACCCTCCCATTTTGTAAGTTTGAAATAATGAGAGGGGTTTCCGCACATCAAATTCAACAATTCATACGCGAATTAGTATAAAATAGCGTTTTTGATGATATTATATTTCAGGCAGATTTTGTTTTGTTTATTTACCTTGAAATTATGTTTAAATTCTCTGTAAATTTATAAAACAAGTTGTACACCACGGAATGGCAGCATAGAAACCGTTCTGAGGTCAGTTATGAGACATCTTATGAGACACTTCAAAGCAATTTCGAAACTTAAATGCGTAGATAACTCGTCTGTGTAGTTTATTACGCTTGCCAGGTGGATGGTGTATCTGATATATACAATTACAGAGAATACTTTATCCAAGAGAAAATTGTTTGTACAAGATTTGTGAATGATAGTTATAGATTTGTAAAATTTGTCTCATAACCAATATACAGTTTGTACAATATGCTTAACTCCCATGCGTTAACGGATTAGCTTGAAAGTTATAGGAATGCTTATACGAGTCAGCTCCGTAATGTATCTGTATATATATAATGAAATAATCGTGGTATCAAAAGCTTCTCAAAACATTCTGTTGTCAAAATATTATAGATACATCCCATATGAATCAACGAAACGACATTAGAAACTAACCGATTATCTCGTTGTAGAACAGAAAATTAACAAGCTTACTATACTGGAAACTGCAACAGTATTCCCTGAAATGTAAGGATAATTCGTCAATCAAAATATCAAGCACTAAAAGATAAATCTTTCTGATACACAGTGATATTATGATAGTTCTCTAATGAGTCTGTACAATAAATTCACGGACTTATAATGCCAAATTAGATTACCAATAGAGGATAGAATACAGACAGCCTATTGTGTAACTTCACTCTGACACAGACAGACAACCATTTGAACATCATTATAGAATTTGAGTTAGAAGACGAAACCTATAAAGTACTGAATGAAAGACATTCACAATAATCTGAAACGACGATTTATGAATATCGATTCTGTTTACTTAAAACAGTGTTAAGCTTCTGAAATTATGTAAAAATGACAGATAAGCCTAGATAAGAAAAAGCAGTGAAATTAGACAGTAATCACATATAAAGATTTTATCCACAAATGTATGCTTACAAATTTATAAATGAAGAAAATCTTTTACGCTAATTGTAAGAACCAAGTGGATTCTTATGTATAGCCAACAGCGAGGGTATAACAACATATAGTACATGAGTGATAAACATTAGAGATCAGAAACATTTCTTATATAGACTTTGTGAAAATATAAAGAGGCTATAAAAGTAAAGTTTCGAACGCTTGTTATAAAAATAACGTTTTTATATGAAGTTTTTATAACACATGAGAAACTTTAATGTATCACAATTTTACTTGTACCATATTGAACACAGAATCAATAAGGTAAGAAAGTGTAAAAAATTTCTTAGAATATAGACAGAGTCAATAAGATATGAAAATTTCAAGAGTATTTTAGAATACAAACAGAGTCAATAAAATAAAGTTTCAGAAGTATCTTAGAATACAGAGAAAGTCAATAACATAAGAAAGCTTTAGAAGGTGCTTAAAATACAGACAGAGTCAATGAGGTAAGAACGTTTCAGGAGTTGCTTGAAATATACAGAAAAGCAATAATGTTGGTTGTCAGAATTTTTAAAGAATATAAGTAGAATAAATAAGGTAAAAAAGTTTAAGAAGTCTCTTAGAATAGAATACAAACAGAGAAAATCATTTTGGACAGTTTCACGTCTCTAGTTACAAAGATAACAGGTAGGCATTGGTAGGTAAGCAAGACATATCCTAGCAAATAAAAATGTTTTAAACTTTGGTTGTTGTTAAACGCTTAAAAAATGTTTTTAAGTCAGACATTCATAACAAAATGAATTAAAAATAATATATTTTTAACAAAATTAATCATATTAGCCCATTTCTTTTTTACTACCTAAATATGTTTACTTCTCATTTTCATCCAATGTTTTTTGGTTATCCAAACACCTTATTTAAAGTTACACTTCTGTTTGTCTCCCTGTTGACTATATGCCATACACGTGCTTGTTTTTAGTTATTTATTGTATAGATGTGGCCCATTCTTAATTTAGCCTCATTTTGTAAGAGATCTCTCTTTCTGCTCGGTATCTGTTACTCAGTAGCTCTCATCATGTCAGAGTGACTAAGTGCACTTCTTATTTGCACACACACATCCACACAAAAATGTTAATTTATTTTATATTCAAACTTCTATTTTGTGAATAGTATCAGCCCTATCCATGCCATTTTCAAGCTTTCCTAGAAAAAATTATAGTGTTATAGTACATTCCTTCTGTAACCTCAGGAATCACGAAGAACGACATGATGCATTTTACTAAAATATAAGACTCATGAGCTCGAGTAATAAAAAGACCTTATTGAGCACCACTACTAACATTTATATCAAAGAATAAAAGCTCTGGATAATATTTGATTTATTGATTTCATTAATTTTTAGGAAAAGCGATCAAGAGATATATAAGCTTAAGGAATTTGTAATATAAAGTTTTTTGTTGTTGTTCAGTGTGATGGATATACAATAAGATGTGATGTAAGACAAGAACTCCGGAAGCATCTATGATGAATTTAATCCAATTTATGTCAGAGTAATGTTTGCAAGAAAAAAATAAAATATAAATTTCATGAACAAAAAATATGAAAGCTAGATTTTATGTAAGGGTCTATTCTCATTCGAAATAAAATACAAAGAGGGACAAGAAAGGCTGATCTAAATATTTTTATGCGCCTTATATTTAAAAATGCCAAAATTTGGATTTATTTTATTTTACAACTACAAATCTTTTGGATGTTTTACGATTAAAAATTATTTTAGTTGATAACTTTCAGAGTTCTCAAAACTAATAAACATTACTGTGATTAAATACTTTTTTTCGTCCTTCAGAGTTATGTTTATATTGAAGATTGTTTTTTTTAACCTGAGAATTTCAAGAAGAAAATGTGTTTAGAGAATTCTATAGAAAACTCTTTCTATGACTAGAGCTTAAGTAGTGGTAGTAGACATGCATGCCAGGCAAGTTATTGATCCTGAACTGGAATACCTTCTGACAGGAATGGAATATTTTTATGTGTTTCTTTTCATTTTACTACATATGAAAGTGCAATCTTTGTAAAAACTAAAATTTAGTCTACTAGACATCGGAATTGGCTGGGAATGAAAAGAAATGCTCTTAGTCAAGTAAGTGACCAAACCAACTCCACAAAAACCCAGCTCTCATCTGGAGGCAGTAAATGACATGTGGTGGACTTCCTTATTCAGAAAAAAAAATACACGAAGAACTTTATCGAAATGATATTTGCCTTGATTCAAACTAAACCTTGTGAAAAACTGCCATATAGGCTATTTTATTCTTGGAAGAAGAGAACGTCGTCCATAACTAGTTCTCACTGTCACATGGTACAAATCTAAAAATCTATAACCGTGGCTGTCAGATCTGGAAAATAGATGATAGATTTAGAGAAAAAGTTATCCTTGCTATTATTTTGGAAATGCACAACCGAGTGAAACAAAATTAACTTTCAAGTGACAGATAACGGCGCGTGTTACATTTATATGCGAAAATCAATACAATAGAGCAAGTAAACTGTGGATGTCGATCCATAACGTGCTCATTTTCCATTTAAACATGAATATCTGTTGTTGCACAGTAAGTATCGTCACATCAACTATTCTAAGTATCTATTGTTGCACAATGAGCATTATCATACCAATTGTTATATTAACTAAATAAAGAGAAACGTGAAAGAAAAGAATTTTATATTAAAAAACAAACCGTATTTTAGTAAAATGAAAAAAAAGAACAGAAAACAATTTAATTTATGGTGATAATTTTTTGCACAATATTTATGTAACGGTTTCATTACTGTCCTAAAAGTAAGAATTCAGTTTCATAAAATATTATAAACTGCCTGTTTTAACTCCAGTATTCCAATACCACTTAACCACAGAATATTTGGCATTGGACATTAATGTCAACATAGTTGGGCTATATTATACAAAAGCTTTGATATGTGGTGTAAGATCAGGTTCATTGAAAGTTTTTGTGTGTGTGTGTATTCAAACAATGGCTCACGATCATTACTCTGAAAACTTTATAACAATATTATACTCTGATGAAGGTGATTAAATTTCATTATTCAGATGTTAACACAAATAATAATAAACGAGACACCAGTGGAGTGTGCTATTTTGCATATATGAAGCGTAAATCAGAAAGTACGAAAACGTAACTTAGACATAAAAGAGGAATACATTGCTGAAACTAGGATAAATGATTTTCAGTCGATTATCCTTAAGAAATAGAAGCAAAGGTTTAAAGATCAAATATTCGGAAATAACCTTTTTACTACATTTGAATAACTAGATTAAGTTTGCGAACAAATTATGAAAATGTCAAGATTAATATAATTATTTCTTTTTTAGAATAATAAAATAAAAAAGAAATAGTTGTACCCCTTTAGAATTATGTTGCTATATTGGCTGTTAAAAACTAGTTCCCCAGCTGTATTTCTGTTTGTAATTAAGCACAAAACTACACAATGGGTTCTCTGTGCTCTGCCTACCACCATAGGTATCGAAATCCAGATTTTAGCGTTCCGAGTACGCAGACATAACATTGTGCCACTGCAAGGAGGGGGTTCTAGCTGTAATGCTTTGGCATTTATAGTGCTAAAATCAGGGGCTTTGATTCTCCATGGTGGGCAGAACGAAGATATGTCATTGTGTAGCATTACGCTAAAGCAAACGCTTAAAACACTTATACAATGAGTCAAGTTTACCCATAAAACAAATTTCTATAAGATATTACGTTTAGGAACGAGATATGTTTAGTAATTAAAGGCGTTAACTGAGTAAATCATAAATTAAAGTTTTCACGTATAATATATTTGAATGATTGAGAAGCCTTACCCTGTTCTAATTATATATACAAGAAATGATACACACCGTATTAGCACCAAAACATTGGTAATAAATACAAAAACATCAAGGGGTTTTAGTCAAGAAACAATCAATAACATTTTTTCTTTATTTGTGTAAAAGAAAATTAATAATCATTAAAGAACTCAACTAAATATATTTGACATATTTTCAATTATGCTAAAAACACAGGAAAATAAGGTTCTCAAACGATGTGGTTAAAACTTAATCGAAACGTACTTTATACCTAAAGTGTAACTTATAGACATAAATATTACAATACGCTTTTACATAGAATATAGTTTAATAATATATAAAGCATATGGCATTTATTAAAAATTATAACTCGTAAAGTATTTGTATTTGTTTTGTTTGTTTGTTTTGGAATTTCGCACAAAGCTACTTGAGGGCTATCTGTGCTAGCCGTCCCTAATTTAGCAGTGCAAAGCTAGCGGGAAGGCAGCCAGTCATCACTACCCACCGCCAACTCTTGGGCTACTCTTTTACCAACGAAAAGTGGGATTGACCGTCACATTATAACGCCCCCACAGCTGGGAAGGCGAGCATGTTTGGCGCGACTCGGGTGTGAACCCGCGAACCTCAGATTACGAAGCGCACGCCTTAACGCGCTAGGCCATGCCAAGCCCCATAACTCGTAAAAAATGACAGCATAGTAAAATTTCTCAAAGGACTTGTCTAAGTAACTTAGAAAAACTTTTGCACATAAATTGAGTTCGTATATCTTGACAACATAATAATATTTTACACATTATATATTCAAATAGGAATAATAAACATGTGTCATTCATAAGATGTAATTTTATCAAATATTGATGTATCAAACCAATATAGTTTACATGGGCAAAACAAATTAATAACATACAGAAAAGTGTGTAGTCAAATAAAATTATTTTAGATCTCATTAACATAATTTATTCACATAGAATATTAGTTTAGTTTGATGTTGTTGTTTTGAATTAAGCACAAAGGTACACAATGGTCTATCTGTGCTCTGCCCACCACGGGTTTCGAAACCTGGTTTCTAGTGGTGTGAGTGCGCAGATATACAATTGTGCCACTGGAGGATGTTATCTTTGTATTTTGACATCATAAAATAAAAATATATTTGTTTTAGTGGATTTATTTTTATTTAGAAATTCAAAATATTATAAGAAAAACATAGTTATTAAGTAAGTATCGAATACATTTTCATAATTCCTGATTTGCTTACTCGTTTGTAGACTTAGTTGTGTCAATAATAGTAATTGACATTGTGGTTCGAATGAGAATCAGAATGTCGAGTACGAAAGCTCTTGCCAATCGTTACTTTTATTGGGCAGCAGAAACAATTAAAACAGGTAGATCGGAAAATACTTCAGAACATAGAGCTTTGGAGCTAACAATAAATCTCTTTCAAATATGTTTGATATTTCTACTAACTGGGCTACCATTCTACCTAAGAATAGTGAGATTGACCGTCATTTATAACGTCCACACGGCTGAAAGGGAAATCATGTTTAGTGGGACGAGGATTTTAACTCGTGACACTTAGATTGCGAGTTTATCACTCTAACCACCTGGCCATGCTGAGGTCAAAATAGTAAAGGTAATTAACAAACTGCTTTGTTTAAATGTAATGAATAAACTATTACGGCGGAAGACTTTCGAAACGTCGTTCTCTACGCTCGTGTCTCCACAACAATCAGTTGCCGTCCATTCAACAAAGTTTCATCATAAATACTCTTCCTAAACAATCTGTCAAAGAAAGCTATTTGCCTAAAAACTGCTTTGTTTGTAGTTTTGTAATCATGACAGTCTACCCAAATGACATTCTACAGAGACAAAACTAAATATTTGGTTACTAGAAACGTATATATGATAGAAAACTTTCAATTATATTTTTAGATTCATATTGGTAGAGACAACAAACTTCACATTATTAGCCGTGGCATAACGGCTCATAGAATGATTACGCGTTTTTGTTTTTCCAAGTATAACTTCATAGCTCTGTCATCTCTTGACCTATATGAAATATAATGACAGTTTTTCACTTAATAACAAAATCAAGCATTTCGGAGTACAGTTTACATACGTTTTTATTTTTTATATTTAACTTCATGACGTTTCAGTATTCTTACTTTCGTTCGATCTTATGATGCTTTATTCTTTAATTTGTTCTAAATAAGTTTCAAATTATAATACTTTGAATTTAATTACAAGTTTAAAAATGATAATCTCACTGACTTAACAGATAAACAGATGTGTGGTTCTGAAAACATTTTTTTCTTTTCATTCTGTCTTACCTAAGATTCCTAGTCGAAAGTTCAAGGTTATAACAATAACTTCTGCATAACTTGCAAGTACACTGCCATCATAAATGTTCCCAGAACCCCATTCGTAGGACTCTCCATGGATAATCACGATCACAGGAAAACGAGACGTTTCTCTACCTGGAAAAAAATACCTGAATAATTCAGTGAAGAAAGTATAAGATATAAAATTAATAGTTTCATTTCGAGTTTACTTACTGATTTAGTATAAATCATTAGAAGTTACAACTTTTACTGTAAGTAAATTTGTTTTTGGAACACGTACGATGTTTCGGTCACTGATGTACTTAAAAATAATTGTACCAGTTATCAAAATGTCTCGACTGTTCTAAAAACAAATTTTTTTATAAAAGCTGTAGCTTATGATAAAGAATGTAATATTACTCAGTACAATACAAAATAACAACACACTTACTAGATAAGTGACAGGAATGAACTTAGTAAAGAATATTAAATCAGTAGGATAAACAATATATAATCAAAGAGTGAAAAGACGTTCACTGAAAAAGTTACTACAATTAATACTTTCGTATTGAATTTATTTACTATTTATAAGCATTACTTACTACAAATTACAACTTTACAGTCAGGAGAGATATTTTTAAAACAGTTAGAACGTTTTGATCGGAATTGTGAAAATTTTCAAGTACAATTGAAATGCTAAACTTTGGCCAAGTGTCGACTATAGTAAGTAAACGATGTTGTTGTTTTGAATTAAGCACAAAGCTACACAATGGGCTATCTGTGCTCTGCCCACCACGGGTATCGAAACCCGGATTTTAGCGTGTAAGTCCGCAGACATACCGCTGAGCCGCTGGGGGGCAAGTAAACGAATTATGAGTAAATTCAAGGTTAATAAGTAATAAAATAATCACTAGAAAAGCAGAAAACGAACAAGTAAGAGTAATGTTTGGGTAAAAGCAATAATAATACTTTATAAACAGGCCTTCTAAACGTTAAAATCAAGTCACAAAAGCAGTTACACGGAAGGTGAAATGAACAATTTTGGAAAATTCGTTTTAGTGCAAAAACGGTTACAGTATTAAGTGAAAGAAATCATCAAAGTGAGAGATTATAAAACTGCGTATAAAAAGCAATAACGAGGTATACGTTTCTGAAAAGTTAATGACATATCAACTCTGTTTAATATAAAAAAGTCTAATTTTTCTGGAATTCTATATTATAAACATCAACTTCATTTTTACTGTGTGAATACTAAACTTCTGCTTCAATGTCAATCGTAAACATCACATCAAAAGGAACATATTCACATGAATGTCTTTGGTAGTTACCTAATAGTGATTGTGTTAGTAGAATAACATAGTTTATATTTCAACTGTTACGGTTTTCTTGCAAGAATAAGTAACAACAAAGATGCTTTACATTATCTTTTGAGGTTTCTACAAGAAGTAGACACGCGCTATAACAAGAAACCCCAAAGGAGTTTGGGGTTTTAACCAACGACGTTTTTATTATTTTTAAAATTAGCACTTAACACACGAATTAAACGTGTTGATTGATCTTTCTGGGTTTCTTCACAGTATCTTTACATAATGTTTTACTAGTTGATCAGTTTTCTATCAAACAAATAAGTTTTGTGAGGATCATAATTAATCACTGAACATCATCTTCGCATTTCTGATAAAAGAAATGTTTTACTTTATTTGGGATTTTTGTCAGGAATAATTTATTTATTTTTTGTCATCTGAAAAAAAATCTTTCATATATCATAACTGCTATATCAAAGTAAAAATAGTCACAGTATTATTTTTATACTTTTATATCATTTCAATTGTCACTATTATTTGTCTGTAGATTTTATTCGTTTTAAATATCGAATTATTTTAACAGCCGTAGGGGCGTTACCATGTCACGTTCAATTCCACTATTCGTTAGTAAAAGAGTAGCCCAAGAGTTGGCGGTGGGTGGTGATGACTAGCTTCCTTTTTTCTAGTCTTACACTTCAAAATTAGGGACGGCTAGCGCAGATAGCCTTCGTGTAGTTTTGCGCTAAGTTAAAAAAAATTCTAGAAACACGTTTTGCATATATAAGAACCCAAAATCTCAAATATTTTAAACCGTTTTAAAACAATATACAAATATAAGAGGATTTAACATCAGTAATATTCTTTTTGAGAACCCTCTTTCTTATATTAAACTATCTATAATTACACAATTTTGTAAGGAACACAGACCGGCCATGTTAGAAATGGAACCCTGAGAACTAATCAATGAAGCAACACCTTCATATCTCTCATACGCCTCGACCGCTACTTGGCTATCCAGACTTGTAGATTGATTACTTTTCTTACTTTATACTTATGTGGAAGAAATAAGTAAATAAATTTTAGGAAATACTTCAAAATAAAATGGCAACAGTATTGAAAAGTATAAATATTCACAGCTCAGTGACTCGAAATATCCATATCGCCACAAGACGTGGGTCAAAATTCAATTTTTATTGATTGCCTGAAGTGAAATCAGTTTCCAGGTAAATAAACTGTCTCATTTACATTCAAGAATTTGCATATCCACCCTACACCACAAGTACTTTTATATAATAAACTAAAAGAAGCTTATCTGAATTTAAAATTTGCTAACTGTTTATTTCATATAAAAGAAACACCGACGTTCTCATAGGGTGCACGTGTATTGACGGACTTTGAAATTAAATCAGTCTTTTTTTGTGAACACAGTTTTAATAAAAGACAAAGAATTTACTTGAGAAACAAGAAGATTGTTTTAACCATGATATTTTCAACGGAAGATACTACATCGTGATGATTATCGTGATAGCATTTTAGTTGACGATTTGGTCTCATTTTAGAACTTTTTCCGCTTGTCAACACACTGTAAATGCTAAATATTAAATGTTCGACACAGTAATTTAAGATGTTGGCATGTATTAATGTAAATGTATTCTGAAAGTGCACATGCATCTTAAATAATGCTAAAAATTTATTTTTTCTAGGTGAGTATTCAAACCGATTTATTGTTGTTTTTTCATATGTAAAATTTAGTTTAATTTTCATATTCAGTATTTAGAATTGCATATTTGAATATCTACAACTACATTGAAATATTAGTTTTTTTATGTGTTAAAACATAAAAAAGAACTTTTCACTCGAACTTAATTACGTGATTTGTTTGTAATTAAGCACAATTAAGCTCTGTTAACCATGGATATCAAAAACGGGTGTCTAGCGTTGTAAGTCCGCAGACATGCCGTTGTGTCACTGGAGGGCGGTGGGGTGTAGGGTACATTAGAGATAAAGGGCATGATGGAGGAAAGTACGGATAGTTATTTGAGTTGGATATTTTCATTAATATACATTAACGCTTAATTTTCATTTTTCATCAACAGTGCTTGTTGCTTGTTCGTACGAAAGAGACTTATTGAAGAGTATTATATCTCAAGATAATAGTGGACGTCATATTCATTAAGATGTACGCTTCATTTACCTCAAGAAGTTACACACTCTGGGTAAGTACCTTGAATTCACTAGATTTAATAACGGTGTGAAACAGTGACTTGCAAAACGGACAAATTATAGGAAAACGTCTGCATACTTACGTCGCGTTGGAGAATAAATATTCAGGTATAAACAATCTTCGCTCTGATTACGAAGAAAAGGAAGAAGCCGTCGAAGATAAGCCAGGCGTCCGGATGTCATTCTTTTCAGGGCTTCTGTAGTATTCCGAATATCTGGGTATCTCTGCGGGCAGGAAGGACCAAATCGATCAGCAGTCCGCACTCCTCTCCAAGAAGATGGGATGATGGGTGGCATGAAGCGGAGAGACCCTGATGGGGCACTGGCATAAGGAATGCCCAGGAACACCTCGACGGGGCTTAACTGTTCGTTCGAAAATGTCTTTGTGACGCCCCGTACTGATCCGAACTTAGTTCTTACCACGCGGGAATAGTGACTGCCTATAACAGCAGATGGATGAGGGCGTATTAAAGTAGCAAAAATGGCCAAGGTAAAGATAGTTAGTTCAGTCATACTGGAGTTATTCTAATAGATTGGTGTCAATGAACGAAGACGATTCACAGATGCATTAATGTAGAACAGAAGATTGCTCCTCTTAGCAACACATCGCTCGATCTTCAAAAAAAAGCAGTGCATCAGAACGCTATATTCATTCTATATTCAACAGTTAACCCAGCTATTTATAACCCGTAATTATAATCAACCACTAATATTCTGACACTCACGATAAGAAACACTTTAACCTTTAAAGGTCTTTACTACTAGGTGTTCTACTAATAATAATACATTAGCCCGACTGCATGTTAACATAAGTTTTTATTTTTCCCATATATTTTAATGAAGACAAGAAAGAAATGTTTGGTAATAACTAATTGACATTGACGCACGTTCTCCTTTCTCATTCAGAAGTACCTGCATTAACCAGATATTTGTGGGAAATAAATTAGCTATCGTCCAGATGTAACAGACTTAATTTGACAGTTTTTTTTATCAACATAACTTTTAAAATAACTTTATAATAAGAAGAAAAATCTGAAACTGTTTATATGAATTTTATTTTTTCTGAAACTTCGACAAAATACGACTTTTCAGACACTGAAAGAGGTGTTTTGAACTCATTTTATATTTTCCAGCTAATGCATCTTAAGGACGAGTTGCAAAGTTTTTAAGTGATTAATCATTTAATTATACATTTTAAACGATCCTATGATACAAAGTGTGGACAAAATGTATACATTTCATGCAGCTCGATCTTTAGGGCACTCCACGTTATTAAAACAATGTCCTTAACTTATTGTGTTTATATTTTCTACTTTTGTTCAGAAAATGTGAACATTTTACAGCTCGTTGAAAAAGTGTTGCTTTTATGAAAGATAAAAGTTTATGTTAAACATGCTTTTTTACAAGAAACACAATCTAAAGTTATAGATAAACCAGAATAAGAAAAAAACAACACTTTTTACTTATTCTTAAAATCTATTTTTTATATATTCACTTGCACTTGAACAAAAAATAATTCTACTTACTTAGAATAAACACGACCAAAGCGTTGTCGGAAGCATCTAATAACATAAAATAGATTTGTCTTCAGCGTGTTTAGGGCATAAGAGTACAACGTCAAAGTGCAACAACGTGAATACCCTTGGACCTAAAATAGCCCTTTCTTGTTTCTTCAAGCATATTCCATTTGTACAGCGAGCGCGCCACAACCACGCCAGTGGAACCTGGTCGTGATAGCGGATTGCGTGCCTCATACTGTTATTTCGCATGCGCAGAAGATGATGTCAGTGTATACTGCGTCAGACAAAAGTGAGATGAGCAAGAATCCGTTGCTACTGGAAACGAAAAGGACCTTTCATGCTCAGTGCGCAGCAGTACATGGAGGTTATATCTGTGACTGAGTCAACCGCAGCCTGTTAATATACCTTACTAAAGTGAACGTTTATAGAACCTTTCTTATTTTTGTGCAGGTAAAACTTAACACGTGCATATTTATTTTGTTACATGTGCAAAATAAACAAACTGTCGTGTATTACAGCTTCATAAACCAAACATCGACAGGTCCTTGTTAAATTATTTTTGTGTGCTAAAAAATTAAAATTTGAGGAATGTGACATTATAATAAACATTTTGATTAAACTTCGAAAGTTGTTTCTCTTGTATATTCCGTTTTTATTCCATTTTTTTTGCAATATTAAAGCAATAGGATGTACGTGGAAAAATTGTGAAATGCAAAGAATAAACTGTCTATGTAAGCAGTAACGTTATTGAAAAACTTAACACGTTGTGTTCAATAGTAGTAACAAGTGTACGTTATACCAGTATGTATCTGAAACCATCAATACAAAATAAGTGTAAGAACCACTTGTATCTGAAACAGCACAACCAGTTGCATTGTGGAAAACTAGGAATGAAATGTTTAGAAAACAAATATATAGAATCTAATTTTATGTGCATAATTATTAAAACCTTAATATCTAAGAATTGGAGAATATGTAGTTGTGGTTAAAATTAGGGAATATCAAGTGATATCAAATATAAGTTGGATACAACAGATTTAGTATTTCTTAAACGCAATATTATACACCTTGGTTTGGTTTGTTTAAAATTAAGTAAAAAGCTGGCAAAGGCTATCTGTGCTCTGCTCGCCAGAGGTGTCAAAACACCTATATTATACAAATGTTAAGATTTCCTTGTGATATATTAGGAATAGTTGCTTTAAGCGTTAATACGCTAAGACAAACAGGATTATACATATCCACTACATTACTACTATACAGTTTCTTTTATCAGGATTTCTAGCGGGCTTGATAAGGTAATAAGAAAAAAGTTACTGTTAGAGCTTTTCAAGAAGCTGATCGAGTAACAGAAAAACAAAACAAAATATTTAGTTACATTTACCCAAACATCTCAGGAACATTGGTATTGGCTGAGGTTAATGACATGGGGCTAACGTACACAAATAAACTATACTGGTATTTTTATTCACTGGGAAAATCCTAGATTCTCTCAGTTACATGTAAGGAACAATCCACTATGTTTAGTTGTTCATGCTCAAATATGACACATATTTGCATGGTAGTCGTATCACATTATTTTTACTCTTTTAAGGGCAAATATGAAACGCTGTGACTTAAGGAGTTTCGCGTAAATTGAAACAAGTAAGTGTGCTCAGCTTGAGCTTACTGATACATAAATATATATATTTAAAACCGTCTAAATCAGTTATAAGTATAAAAAGTTTGATCTGTTTTAAGTTGAATCAGTTTAAAACAGGTTTTTACTTCTGAGTCAGATTCTTTACAGTTGATGTCTGTGACTTATTAACAATAGATTTCAACGATAAGCAAACAGCACACTTGTTTTAAGATAATATATTAAAACATGCCAAACATATATACAGTTGTTCTTTACACTGCTGGTTATAAAAGCTGTAACAAGAATTTTAAATAGTTGTCTCTTTTTCCTCAAAGTTCACACAGACTGGTTCATTTACTTTACAACACAGTTTAACAAAATTAACTGTTCTTTCTTCTCTGCTATTAAAATACAATCTGTGATCATTTAATTTTAAAATTACAGTTGAACTACATAATGTATTATTTGTAAATAGTTACCGAAAGAAACTTGCGATAAACTATCAATTCTAATAATAATTAAATTTAACACTCGCACTATATAACTATCCAAGTCATAATACACGAATTAAACTTGAAGTGAAACAGTCGTGTATATCTAAAAGTTACCTTTATTAAACTATATCAGTTTAGGATCAGCTGATCAAATAAATATAAATAATTTGGACCCATTTAAGACTGAGTAAATTCAAACAATATAAATATTAACACTCGAAATGTATTTGAATTTTTGTCAACTTACAGTAGTTAGAGATTGACTTTCCGAACTTACTTTTATCGGTTTACACCGACTAAAAATGAGCCTTTCCAACCAGGTTATTACATATGAATATGTAATATGTTGGCAAACTAGGACTACTTTAGGTCAGATTGAGCTCGGATAAACACAATGGCTCAAAAATTTTTGCCAGTTATAAGTATACCTTTTGAGCCTACTTCAGTTTTAAAGAGTTAAATCAGGTAAACTTTGTTCTGTTTAGCCCAAATATACTTTAATTTGAATCTTAAATCAGTTAAATATTGCTATTTCAAACTACCTAATCTTTAATCAGATTAAAACAAGAAAATGTAAATATTTCGAGCACGTGTTAATTTGAAAGATGTTTTCTTATTAATCACGTAAAAGTAGGTTTTTAACCCTACTTGAATTTAAGCTTGGTAAATGTAAAGCATTATGTACCTGGCTTAAACTAACTCAAGCTTCAAAACACTCAACAGTTGAAATCAAATGAATGTACAATCCTTATGTGCTTACTTGAACTCATAACAAATTAAACTGAAATCGAGAAAACGTAAATTTTCTCATTTTACTTGAGCTAGATCCAATATAAAAATGTATTCAAATTTCCTAAACACACTTGACTTTTGAGTCTTTTTTTTATTAACTAGGTGATTGCTAACTTGCTTAACGCACTTAGATTTGATAAAGAACAAGCCAATAAGTAATAAAATTTCTGAGTTTACTTGAACTCACAACAGTTGGAAATATGTAAGTGTATATCCTTTCTAAGCCTACTTGATCTTGTGTCAGATTAAAGCACATGTACCGAAACGATGAATGTATTTAAGTTTCAATCAGTTTAAATCAGACGAACAAGACTTTTGAGTCTTCTTAACTTTAAGTATTTTAAAAACCGATTATAGTCTGACACTTTAAGTGCAGGTAAATTTGGATCAGATTAAATAAATAAATGCTAACCTGAACCTGAGCTAGCATGTAAACAAAGTAATGTGGTATGTCTGCAAACTTATAACGTTAGAAGCCGGTTTTGCTGTCCATAATGTGCATCATATAGTTTTGTATTTAACTTTAAACAAACAAATAAACAAACTGATAATCGTTTAAGCCCCATCTATATACACATATACATATATATATAGAGAGAGACATACACACTCTCTCTCACACATACACATATATTTCATCATTGTAAGTATCCTTCGCGATCGAAAAAGTAAACCAATATACTATAACCTCATAAACTCCTTGAGTTTACTTGAAATTATTTTTAACAAAGTCACATTTTAGTTTTTTGAGACTGAAAATGTGAGCTTGAACAACAAATTAAAATCCTTTGAGATTGTTTGAGCTTGGTTCATTTTAAATCAGATAAGTTTTGGCTTATTAATAACTGGTCAGCTTAAACCACATGTATGTAACCTTTCTAACCTTGTTTAAATATATATTTTTGCATGTGATTACTCAAGCTAGAAACAGTTTACAACGTTTTAAGTCTTCATCAGACAGTTCATGTAGGTTGTCTAAGAATATTTAAGTTTAGGTCAACTTAGATAAATTCTTGAGTCATTTTAAGCTGGATATGTGCTAAAATTATGAATACGTTTTTTCGCTCATTTTTTCATTAATTTGTAAGATTTTGGCAATTTTGAGCAATTCACTTTTACCATATTTTTCTGGTGTTTCGAGAAAGGGTGATTCAAGAAAGCCTTGATAATTAGACATGATCAAGTCTTGTTGGCACTGATAAATATAAATCAAATTATTATTTGAATTTTACTTTACTTCGAAGTTTTTTCTGATTCAGATCTCAATACAATCACTTAGTTTATTATGTTACGTATCGTAATTTATCTCGGAAGAATCTCCAATTTAACACACGTTACACACTACGGTTTCAAACAACAGAAACTTGTATCAGAATTTAAAACATAATTAAATGTCGATACGTATCAAGTTTTTAATAATTGCCAACAAGATTGGTACGCATAATTTTCTTTCCTAACACAAATGTATTTCAATGCATAAACAATAATACAATTTAAAATAATTATTAAAAATATTGCTTTATATACAAGAGTTTTACAAACTTACACACTGTATCGAGTCTTCTATCTGGTCTAGAACTGAATATTTTATTCACGATCCAGGTTCACGACAAGTGAATTAATTCTCAGTCAATATTGTCATACCTTGATCAAGCTGGAGCTGTCTTTCATGGCTAACCTCACAATATGATTTTTTCGGGCGAACATATTTAATGTACTCGTAAAAATACTAACGTTCTAGGTCAATTTACTGAAGTTGAACAGTTTGTAATGTTGGATATCTGTAAACGTCCCTGGTCAAATTCTGTAGTTTTCCGATTAATAAACAATAATAAAAATTATTGCTTCCGAGACTTATAGTATACTGACTGTAGCTGACCAATAAAATAATTGCATCTCAGAGCATCAGTTTTATATACCAATCACGCGAGATCTCGAATTTTCAAAAATGTTTGGAAACACGTTAGCGTTTTGGTAAAAGAAATATTGTTAATTCTTGCTCTCGAGAATCTTCTACAATTTTATAGTACAGGAGATACTTACGCAATGTGCATCCAACAATTTACGTCACGTATATCCAACTGAAATACGTAGGTACTAAAATAAATATATAATTATAAATTCGATACAAGTATGACAGTGTTTTTGCTATATAATTTTGGACATTTGACACTAAATAAAGCTGACGTGAGTTTAGACCTGAATAACTTGGTACTTTGCTTAGATTTATTACTATATCAACTTAATCAAATTATGGATCACTCTTAATTATACAGATGTATAACAGAGTGTTTTCTTTCGTAAACAGCAAAATCTTTCTCAATTAATATAGTTCCCACAAAATACCCGTGCGACTTCTTGAAACAGCTGTGAAAAAAATTTCGTTTTTATTATACGGTTTATAATCAAATGTTTAGCACCAATACGAATCTTGGTGAAATAAATTGTTCCATGAGTATATTTCACACCATTTTTCTATAACTTTTTATTCTAATTAGGTGAATTACATTTTCGCGTTTTGTCTTAAAAATTCAAAAGCATTGTGGATAAAGGCATAATTAAACTGTATTTATATTTATATTGCGTGTATTACATAACCTTCACAAGTTGGTAAATTAAACTTACTGTTTGAAACTGCTGGGTCAGATTTGGTATAATCAAATGAACTGAGCTCTAAAGTTAAAAACTTCCTGGCATAATATCTCAGTAATAAAAAACAGAGACAAAAAAAACGTAATTTAGTAAATTATCACGTAATTTGCTTACTAATAGAAAGTCTATAAACTTTCGCAAGGCTCATAAGTTGTAGTCCATCTTCAGGATGAAATCTAAAACTCAGTGTTCTTTAACGTTTGACTTTTGCAGTCGAATTTCTTGTTTTTCTATTCTCGAAAAGAAGACGAGATTACAATTCAACGAGAGACTACTGTTGACTATTTAACTTCTGATCAACTGACTTACGTAAAGTGACAGGTTCATTTACATCTGGCTATAGACGTTACGTAGTCACGTGACTGAAAGCGGAACTAGTTTTGTCATCTGCCATTTTGGACGTAAACTTTGACGATTTTGCTCACCTGTAACGTTATATTGTGTATAGGAATACTTTGCGTTTAGTGCTCCAACAAAAGTTTCAGATAAACCTTTAAAACAGAGATACAAAGTAAAATATCAGTAAGTTTGAATGTCTATGATCAACTGTAATCTATGCCTCCAACAATGACTACAAGTTTAGAAACTCCATCAGCAGACGGGCCTGGCATGGCCAAGCGGGTAAGGCGTGCGACTCGTAATCCGAGGGTCGAAGGTTCGATCCCGCGTTGCACCAAACATGCTCGCCCTCCCAGCCGTGGGGGCGTTATAATGTGACGCTCAATCCCACTATTCGTTGGTAAAAAAGTAGCCCAAGAGTTGGCGGTGGGTGGTGATGACTAGCTGCCTTTCCTCTAGTCTTACACTGCTAAATTAGGGACGGCTAGCACAGATAACCCTCGAGTAGCTTTGTGCGAAATTCCCCCCAAAAAACAAACATCATCAGACATGCTGACGAAATGAAACACAGTTATGAACTGTAAATCCGTAGACTTACCGCTGTTCAAGCGGAAGACTTAGCGTTGCAAATATATTTACATTTTATAAGTCCTATACTAGTAAAAATATTAGTGCATAATTCTATCCAACTATTCACATTTTATATGAAACAAGAACTGCAAAATATCAACTACAGTCTTCTAAATGTACTTATACTTTTTGAAATAATATGATTTGTTAATGTGTGTGTGGATATACTTGTGATTAACGACGGTTTAATATTTATATTTTTACATTTGTAAATAACTCATCCTATTTATAATAAAAGGTAAAAACATTAGGAGATATAATGTTGTTAAGTTGCCAGTGGTTCACATTGTAAAGGATTTACTATTATTCCTTTATTTTAATACTACGTCTGTTTCAATTTAAATTATGCAACGTATATTGTTAAATGAGTATTGTGCAAGTTCTGATTGTTTTCTAAATTTCTAGAATATGCTCAACTGTATAAACCACAATATACGTTTGATGAAAACACTAGCGATTCTTCAAATATTGTTGCCAAGTCAAGTTTCCAGAGTATCGCCTAAAGTGTATGAAAGTTAGCTATCTCAAGAGGCGGGGAGACAGTAGAATATTATTTGGCCAACTACAGTCTACCGAGATTTACTATAAGCCTCGGAAGATATATTTTTAATTAACACTTATTAACCGAAAAACTACAGAACTTGATTAGGAACGTTTATAGATTTCGAGCATTATAAACCCTTCAACTTCGGATAATTAACTTTGTACTTTGATATTCCTACGAAAACATTAGACATTTTTCTCGGTAGAAAGTGAGCTTATAAACCACGTGAGGCCAATCAAGAAGAGAACTTGTTAGCTTCTTCGTCAAAAGAAGTGTAACGATATTAACTCAGAATTATTCGCTTGTCGTGCCACTAAACCGTTGATAAAATATTCAGTTCCACACCAGTTAGAGGGACTGAATATTGTTTGTAAGTTTCTAAAACTTTTGTATACAAACCATTATTTCTAATAACTAATTGTAATAACCGTTATTATAAATTATATTGTCCTTTATATATTGAACTATGTTTGAAGTAAGAAAGAAAAATGTGTGTATCAACCTTATTCGCAAATATCATAAATTTATGTATATCGCCATTCATTTAACTTTTAAATTTAAATTTCGTAAAATAATAACTTGGAGACTCGTCCAATATAAATTATAGTAGATAACAACACATCGAAAGATTTTACGTATTAATGTTATATTTGAAGGAATAGTATATATATATATATAATCGTAATTGGAGTATTAATTGACTAGGTCTGTATCAAAGTAATATTCTCTGTTCAAGCCGATTGTTTGTAGATTTTCTGGTGCTGGTATTAATATTCATAGTATTGTCGTTGTTTGTAAAGAAAAATACTTTTAATACAATACTAATTTGTTTGTAGACAATTCCCAACGACTATCTGGCAGCCTTTCCATTGTTTGGGTTACCCCATATAACTCCCAGATTATTCTACAAGGAAAAAAGGTTCAAACCTGTACTTTGTAAACCAACAACAACATAACTAATTGGTATTATTATCCGACTTAGTTTCAAGCGTTTATCCGCTAGGTTCACCGTTACTTCACTAACTTCTTCGTACGTCCAATATGGCGGAATAAACAAAGCAGGCCCTGTGTATAACTTTAGTTTCACCCAGTGCCAGCCAATCTTGTCTCGCTATGAAAATAAAAAAAATAATGTTACGAGTACTTATTCAGGGGTATGAGTTGGCATCATGCATGTTAAAACTTAACAAAACAAAGAAAGAACAAGTGCGTAACATATGAATATTGTACTTACTGACAAACATTAAGAAATACCATCACAGAGTGTTTTTATGATAGTATTTGCTTCATTCATTGTTTGCATCAATAGTACATATTAAGGAATCAGTTCTAGGGTCTTATGTATAGCAATTTTGTGTGTGTGTTTTTTGCAATGTTAATAAATAACAAATAATATACATTGAACCTACCAACAAGGTTGGCACAATGTAAAATAAGCACTGCTCATTCCTTCAGACTTTTAACATAACATCAGTTGTATTCATTATTATTGAACAATATCTAATCATCGACCTTTTAAAAAATGTTAAGCCAAGACTTTATATGACAGTGCCAAATATAATTTGATGTAGTTTATTTATTTTTTTAGTTACGATAACAAAACATAGGAAATGTTAGTTATCGTTATATCCATCTTGAACCATTTTAGCTCAAATAAATGTTTTTCATTCAGGTGTTTACCAAAAGGATGTGAAAAGAAATGGGTTTCGAAAAGCCAAAAACCGGAATTGTCACCTATAACCAAAGAAATTGTATTTTGTAATCAGTATTGTGTCATTGGATGTTATAACCTTCAGGCCACTGACAACATGGCTTTCTGTTCTATTAAACGAAACCGATAAAAACACGCATTTATCTCACTAAAATAGCTAAACTCTTTGTCCCTAGGTAGTTCAGTGGAACGTTTGAGGGCTTATAACTCTAAAAACCTAGTTTCGATTCCAGCATTTGGTATATCACAAATGGTTTACCATGTTACTTTTCATTTACTAGCAAAACACAAAACAAAGAAAATCTCTAATTAAAATAATTTGATTTTGTTTTGTTAGAGACTCCTGCTCTGAAATTGTGCCCGAAGAGATATTGTTCATATCAGTTCCCCAAATAATGATGTCACTATCAAATCCATCGAAGCAATTACATTTAAAGATCATAAATCTATAATACAAACATTATTATATTACGTTAGTGACACGTGGATCATCATGTCTCTCTGTCTAATGTCGTACATTTATAAGCAGTTGTTCGATTGTCCATCAGAAATATTGTTGTGGAAACTTCTGAAATATCTTTTTTTTTTTTTAATTCTGGACACCCATTTAAATTGGAGATAAATATAACCGTATACAAAATATATATTTTGTAACTTTCTGTTCGTTGAAGATAAACGTCTTAAGCTATTTTTACGTAATGAAGATTGATATTCGTGAGATTACAGCATCTTTATCACTTAACATTACTAGTAGTGGAACACTCAGACCATAACACAGCAACAGTAAATAACAAATGGGCAGAGGTGTAATGAGTACAAATGATGTAGTTAAACTAAAGCATAAAAAATAAAGGGGGAATATTTTGTGAAAAAAAAGAGCTTAAGTAATGTTTAATGAAATAAACTAGGGCATCCTGAAAGATAGTGAAAAAACGAGTCAAAGAGAAAACTAGAAAATATTAGTGGTGGCGTCGACTGCAAAAACGCAACAAATTGTGTTATAAAAACAAAATGGTCAATCTGTCTCCGAACAGAACAAACTAACGTTTCGGTGTTTCTCGGATACATTGACGGATTTGATTGGTAAAGTTGTTTTTCTTCGTAGCATCTAGAAGGCTGAATTATCCTGTATGAATGTATTATTGTGACATTATCCAATTCGACACTTCTCTTTATGTGCGTCAGGATATATTATGTGTAAATGAAGAACAGAAACAGCACTCGATGATCGCTGAATTTCATATGTGAATCTCCGCACAACACTTAGTATATTACTTGAAATCTCTAGTGATGTTTATTACTGTATGTAGCATACCTTTTACAAATAATTACATTAAACGGATTATCTCAAGAAGAAGAAAAAAATGTCATTCTGTATAAACATTATCTAGTGCCATAAACAGTATGTTTCATTTACAAACACATACACAAACCTGTGTACGTTTGATGTCCTGACGTTCTTTGTATGTACGTTCCTGTCGTACTAACTGCTCGTTTTTACAGTATCTGGACTCGGTCTTTGCAGAGAACAAATTCAATCACAAAATGTAGCTGCCAAATCCACAGTGGCACAACAATATGTCTGTGGATTTGCAACGATAAAATCCGAGATTCAATACCCGTGGTGGGCAAAGCACAGACAACCCATTGTGTTGCTTTGTGCTCAACCCCAAACAACTAAGAGCTATTACAAACATTGTCCACTATGTAAATAAATAAATCATCACTTATCTACGATTTTAAGAAATAATACATATTTTGCAAGTGCAATTTTTCATTTTGAAATAAGTGTTCAATGTAGTTAAGATATTTTTAGTAACAAGTGTTTAACATAATGTAAGTGCTTTAGGAAAAAAATCATCAAAATACTACACATATTCTTGAAAGGAAGTGTTTAACAAACTGTACGAGTCTAAAAGGAAGTATTCAACATCTTCAATACGATTCTGGAAGAAAGTGATTAACACATTATGAACAACTCTTGAAGAAAGTGTTTAACATATTATATACATTTCTGGAAGGAAATGTTTAACACATTATATATGACCAGGAAGAAGCGTTCATCACATAATATAAAGCTCTAGAAGTAAGTATTTAATTATAATATTACACTGTACATGCGTATGCTTCCGGAAACAAGTGTTGAATACATTATGCATACTTGTGTAGTTTTTATACACGCTGTTCATGAAACTACATTTTTGTTCATACATTACAATATATTGTTGAATATAATTAACATTTTTTTTCTTTTCTCGTTGGGCCTGACATTGCCAGGCTGTTTGTGTATTCTAATTGTAATTTTAGGGTTACGGGTTGGAATCCCCGTCACACAAAACATGTTCACCCTTTCAGCCTTGGGAGCTTTATAATATGACGGTTAATCTTATTATTCCTTAGTAAAAGAGTAGTCTAGGAGTTGGCGATGAGTGGTGATGACAGGATGCTTTCCCCCTAATCTTACACTGTTAAATTAGGGACGGCTAGCGAGAATAACCCTCGTGTAGCTTTATGTAAAAATCCAAAACAAATTAACTTTTTTCCTCTTCTTTGAAGGAAGGATCAAATAACATGAACGAACAGTGTAGAACTTGATTTTCAAACCATATTTCTCCAACAGTGCAAAGAAGTTTAGTGCATAATTTTATGCCTTAGATATTTACGATGGATTAAAATAATAAAATATTAGTTAGAAGTTAAAAACTGGTTTAGTAATTTGAATGATTAATGATTATCACGATTTCTTTACTTTGTGCTTTGGTTCTAAATGTGTGATCGTAACTATTTGGAATCCTAGTCTATTTATTTAGTATTTTCCATATTAAAATTTAAGCTGAAGCTCATAAGCAGGGTAACTATTAGTTACCGTGCTTCACTACACATTTCTTTCTTCGCAAGATAGTTATAACTGACTTACCCAAAACTGACACACATTCTTTATCTTCTTTGAGTGATAAATAACAATAACAACTTTGTCATAAATGTAAAATCACTGTTCGTCAAATGACCCAATATTTAATAGTGATATGTCTTAATTTTATCTTTCTTGGGTTTTGCTACTTGTGATTCTAGTTCAAAATATATTTAATTTTCAAAACTCTCAATGATATTGACTAGAACATTAGATTTTATGACATAAGATGGTTGTTATTAACGTCACTTGCACCGACTCATCGTACATGAACACACAAATACATTGGAAATACATTTACCAGGAATTAGGTTAATGTGTCTGATTAGCTCTCTTCATTTATTGATTTTTCATAGAAATTATTTTGCTTCTTTGCTTGTTTTAACGCAAAATAACACAATGGGCGAGCTACACTTTCCAACGCGTTTACTCGAACCTCGAATTATAACGTTGTAAGTCGGTAAAATTATGTCTAACCCACCAGGAGCCTCTTGAGATAAAAAAGTAATAACGTATATTATGAAATTATAGCGTGTAATATAGCAATATTAATGATGTCTTCATAATTATTAATTGGATAGCTTTATAATAATCTAAAGGAAAGTTTTGAAACATTATTATTGAACGATTTTCAAAAATAAAGATAAAAAAATGAAAAGAAGATGAGTTAGTAACCGTATATGTGTCGCCATCTGTAGATGTTATATTACATACAAATATTGTTGTATGTGTCACTTGTGTGTGTACAATATGTTCTGTGTTATATTGAATATATCTAACTGAATATTTCGAATGTCATCCAGCGAAAACGTGTCTATGGCTATTTGGAAACCGGAACTATTTATTGATAAGTTTGTTGTATTGAAAAACAAACATTTTTTGCCAACAATCCATTTTATTGGTCTCTTTTTGCCTAAACACAAATGCAATGCTATTTTATTTATTGAAATGACACATGGAATGACAAAATATGGTTATAAGCGTCCTATTAGATATTCTTATGGCAAATATGCTATGACTGAATACATTAGATTGACTGAACCTTTGTTTTATTTAGTTGTTACTATCTCAAAAAATTTACTATATAATTCTTTCAACAGGAATCTATATACCAGTGTATTATAATCAGTATTAATCTGATAAGCCCAAAATTAGTTTAAAGATAAGTACTCAACTCTGTCTGACATATGTTAAATATCAGATTTCTTTTGGCTTACCATTTTCTGTTTTCTGCTTTTTCAAACACCACTTGGTGGCTCAACGGTAAGTCTGAGGGTTTATAACGATAAACACCGAGTTTGGATGCCCGTGGTAAGCAGAGCACAGATACCTCACTCCACAGTTCTGTATTTAATAACAAGTAAACTTCTTCACGACAGTTTAAAGTGTACACATTAATTTATATGTACTCAGATGTAATGGACAATAAATAAAAGACAACAGAATGTTTTCTTCAGAACAAAGGCACAATGGACTATCTGTTGTGTCCACCGCTAGAAATTGAATTCAGGATTTCGTGTTGTAAGTCCGTAAGTGTATCGCAACCTCAACTAGGAATAGACCACAGGAGAAAACAAATAAAAGTCAATAAAAAATATGTTTTAAACCCCCAGTGGCTCAGCGATATGTCTGTGGACTTACAACGCTAATAACCAGGTTTCGACACCAACGGTGGGAAGAGCACAAATAGCCCATTGAGTAGCTTTGTGCTTAATTCAAAACAACAACAACTTTGTATGTAATACGAAAATATGAAAAACTAAGTGAGAACATGATCACCAACCAAATTATAATTTAAGTATATTTTTACCAGCTTTTAGCTCAATATTTTTTTACTGAAAATTATTTTATTATTATTTTTCTATAGACAGAAGCATACAGTTAAATAAACATTTAATTATATATTTTTATAAATATCTTGAGCGGAACATTATGAAATCAAGTAATCTCTACCTTTAAAATATATTAATTTTTTTTCCTGTTTTCGTTATTAATATTAGCGTTTTCTTCATAAACGAACCTAATGTTTATGTATACACTAATAAGGTGAAATTTAAAGAGGCAGAGTTGCTGAAATTCATTGGTTAATTAAACTCTATTAATTTGGATTATAATGTGATTTCATTGTTGTCTCTGTAGACTAAACCATATTACAAGAGTGATACAACAAGGAACAGACACGCTAACCGTTCTGCTTTGGAGTGATAAGGGCGCACTGAAGGATTTCAGTTAATTAACCTGACAGGAAATTGTCAGCCGTTTCAGAAGAAACTTTAGTGGCACCACCTATCGTAACTATGTTAAACTAAAATGTTTCATTACATCAGTATTATTCATGTCGAAAACTCATATATGAGTCTACACAAAGACTTTTTCACAAAGGTATTTATGTAACATTAAGCCCACGGTTCTATAATAATGGAACACATTTGTGTAATAATTAGCGTAGAATTTTATAACAATGGTAGAAAGATGGAAAACGTGCTTATTGAAAAGAAGTAATTTTAGAGCATATGAAACAAAATCGCAGATTTTAACAATTTAAGAGTTGAACAGTTTTAATCATCCTACACTTCTCACTTGAATATAGCCGATAAACGTATTTGCTCTTATTTCTTCATGTATAGCGAATGAAGGATGGCAACAAATACAAGTTTTGTGTAATTACATATTCCGACAGAAGGAAAATTTAATAAATGTTTGTTTCAAGTGTATCTGTGACTGTCGATAAAAATCAAATAAATAAGGTATCTTTAAACACGTTCGTGTACCTTTCTGTTAAATAATTTATTGTTCTAACTTCTAATGAACTTGCAGGCCCATTTACCTGTGAGTTTCCGGACATAATGTGGACTAATGTGTAATGTGCTTGTAGGTATCTGCAGACATAACATGAACTAATGTGTAATGTGCTTGTAAGTATTCGCAGACATAACATGAACTAATGTGTAATGTGCTTGTAGGTATCTGCAGGCATAACGTAAACTAATGTGTAATGCGCTTGTATCTGTAGACATAATGTAAACATTTGTTTACTATGCTTCTCATATTGTTGCAAATATTTCTATTGTTAGGTGTTTTCTTTTGGGTAAATTATTTGGTTAAAACTAAATTGAAACACAGTTCACTCGAACCTAATGGATCTAATGTTTTACTTGATCGACAATAAGTTCTAAAAGTACAACTTGTTACAAGTTCTATATAAGTAACGACGGCTGAGCTTCTTTACAAACAGCTAATGTTTCAATAAAAAATTATCTTATTTTGTAATATTCTCGTACGAAATGTGTATCCTTTTTATCTCTAGTACTTTATTAAAAACACGAATGGCAAATTTGCAGCGCTGAAGTATTTAATATGCTGAGCCAAAAATCACTCGTTAACTACTATGATCAAACTTGCGTTATATATTGTTCAAATAGTTTCTTACACTTCCAAGAAAATTCTAGCCATTAAATTCCACGACTTCTCACGCAAAAACAAAAGTTCCTTTTATTCAAAAACAAACCATCGTCTACAAAATTATACTTCGCTGGGTTACAAACTTCTTTGAATATTCCTATTACACTATATAAAAGCAACAATAATCATAGTTTAAGCTGAAACATCCACAACAAAATCTGAAACAATTTTGGACTATTAATATATAGGAATAAAACAATTAAATCATTAATTATATTATAATTTACAAATGTAATTGCCCTAAACCATCAAATTTCAAAATTTATTTTGGTGGATTGTGTCTCTGGAGAAAATTCCTCATCTTTCGTTAGCAAATCAAATCAAACAATGATAGGTGTACAATCAGAGTCAATGAACATGTTACATCGTCTCTTGGGCTGGTTTTTGAAGCAAATGAAATATTTTCGTCTTCGGGATATATTTTCCTTAGTTTATTAGGTTTGGTTGATTAATCATAACATCCGAAGAAATGTCTATCTTTATCTCACTTGTAACAGTTTCTTTTACCTAGCATCCTTTAAGAGCAGTTTATATTTTATAAGGGCTTTTGTCTGCAGTTTCTGCTATTACGTATCATAATTTATCCCAAATGAGTGTCCGATTTATTATGTTATGTACGTTACGTATTACGATTTCAAATAGCCGAAAAATTTAATTTTGGTGTGGAAGTTAATTGAATATCGATATATATTAAAGTTTTTGCCAAGAAGATTGATATTTACAATTTTCTTTTTCAACAGAAATATATTTTAATATGCAAACAAAATACTGTCTGCAATAACGGTTATTACAAATAATGTTTTATATACAAAAGTTTTAGAAACTTACAAACTATAGTAAGTCTTCTATCTAGTTTTGAGCTGAATATTTTATCGACGGTCCAGATATACGGTAAACAAATTAATTTTCAGTTGATATTATTATGCTTCTCCAAAGCTAGCTATCTGTCTATTCTTGATTGGTCTCATGTCGCTTATAAGCTGACTTTTTACCAACAAAGATATTTAATGTTTTCGTGGAAATACTAAAGTCTGAAGTTATTTCACTGAAGTTTAATGGCTTGTAAAGATCGGTATCTATAAGCGTTTCTGGTCAAATTCTGAAAATTTCCGATTAAAAAGCGTTCATCACAATTATAACTTCTAACTATACTGACTGTGGCTGACAAACAATATTCCATTACTCTCTCACCGCATCTTGCGATAGTAGCTTTCATACTCATTAGGTGGGATTGTCAAAAGTTCATTTGGCAAAAATACTGAAGATACGTTAGAGCTTTCATTAGATTATAACACCCGAGAATCTTTTTTAAAGAACAGGCGAGACTTGCACTATACACACTTAAGGATATAAGTTACATGCATTAAACTGACACAAACGTAGATATTAAAATAAATGTACAAACTAAATCCATTACAATGCTAATGTGTCCTATGAAATTGCAACTTGAATAACTTCTGTTGTGCATTTTACTTCTTCATACAAAGTAAACAGTTGCTTGTCTCTGTAATCGTTCTGTAGTCCCATCAGAAAAATATTGATTTGGGGATTTAGCAGTTCTTTCATGTTCTTATTAACTATTATTGATTAAAGTTTTATCTCCAACTGGAGAGTTTCCTTTAAAAACACACATTTATTTTGATTTAGACATTCACGTATACTCAGCTATAATGGCATTTACAAAGTGTCTTGGTAAGACCGTCAAAATTAGGTTTATGATTCTTATTAACATCAAATTATTTACTTATTCAACCCCAAACTCTGCATTATTAATATCTATCATTTATTTATCCATTTTATTTGAATTAGCTTTATATTCATCACTGAAAATAGCTTCTGAACCAGCTGTCTAGTCTCTTTGATCCACGAGTATGTTAGGTGACTACAGAGCCAAATAGAGAAGACTAGTTACAAGTAATAATTTGAGGGACTTATGAATGAAAATAAATACAAATGTAATAATATGTCAACCACATCTACATCTAATACCGACAAAGTATTTCGATCATTAACAGAATCCACCCAGGCTTGACAAATTTCATACTGCTAACTCCTAAACAGTGAAAAAAGTTCGAGGACAAACAGTCAACTTAATTTGACATTAGATATACTGGGCAAAGTATACTGCCTTTTGGGATATGTACTGCTGGATATTAGAAACTTCTTATTAACATGATGAGTCTCATTGGCAGTTTTAAATGCATAAACAACGAATACGCTTTGGGATGGATATATATTTGTGAATACAAGACTGGCGTCATCATTTATTCAGTTAAAAAAACACCTAACTGTTACGTTTTTTTATGTTTTATGTTTTTCGTAGACTAAACACAACAGAAAGACACAGATAACAGCTTGTATAATTTATTACAGTAAACTATTATATATGAAACAGATATAACATAAATTATATAATAACAATGACAGATATTCAGTTTCAACATTTAAAATTAATTACAATACAAAATAGTACTGGTTTCAAGCTTCAAAGTTAATTACAATACAAAATGGTACTGGCCTGTATCTAATAATATGATCTAGAATGAAAGTCCAAAAGTCCAGATCAGAAATCCAAAATTCCGGTCTAGGGTGTGAATTTGGTCCTACGAAGAAATTCCGAAGTTTGAATGGAGAAGTTCAGAAACAATTCACAGTTCAATAAATTTGATGAAGTTCTCCTTACGATGCTTCTTGATGAACGTCTCAAACTTGCCGCCTTCCAATTTTCCCAGTTTCCCCTAAACAGTCTTACACGTCTTGATTTTCAGTATAACTAGTAATTCGAATGAATCGCAAAGATTGACGAAACAAAATCACAGCTTCTGTAGATCTAACTCTGGTCACAAATCAAGTTGAATAAACTCACAGCAAACACTTAAAATTTCTCGAACAAAGACACTATTTCTTGAATTAAATATAAACTAATGGCTGACTCCTTCTTTTTTTCTTTCTCGCATCTTCGTCTGTTTATATATTTGTAGGCCTAGACTTCTCGAACCATCGCGTAACTTCCCAACATTCCAGAGAAATCCGCGCATGTCCGCTCTTGCACGAGACTTCTCGTCTAGACACTAGGCCGCCAAACATTTCATTTACATAAATTTATAAACAAATGATTGACCTACCTAATTCTAGAAAATTCTAAATGTTATTTTAAATGAATAACAACGTATTTTATTGTTTAAACTTTGAAACAATAATATAAATATGGAAATATAAATAATAGATATGAAAATCCAAACACAACACAACATGTTGTCGTTTGCAAAACATTTACACGACATTTACGTAACACTAACATTTAGATTTTTCACAACATAAATTTATACCTACTCCATTACTTGATAAAGTTTGATATTAATGTAAGCCTATTGAACACGCTGTTTTGTTTTAACTTGGCTTCACTATTTACTGGTACTTATTTTCTCGTACTATTTATATTTATTTTGTTTTTAAATCAAAGCTATACAATGAACTATCTGTGCCACCACAGGAATTAAAAATCATTTTTTTGCGTTATAAGCCTGCAGACTTACCGTTAAGCCACTTGGAGGCGTATTGTGTGTGATATTTCTTTTTTTCCATATTTTCATACAAAGTATTGAGTATTGTTTGTATGTAATATTTGTGTATACTAGATTTTTGGCAGCTCCAGTTCCTTAACACTATTTTAAAGACAGAAAGCTAGATTTACTTGATTGGTTTTGAAATTTTTGCACAAAGCTACATCAGGGCTATTTTAATATAATTGTCTCTCATTTTGAGCTGATAAACCAGTCAAAATCACTGACCACCATCTCTTGTTCTATTCGTGTTTGACTATAAAGTGAAATTTAATTGTTACTTTAACAGCATACCCATGGCCACAAAGCACGGAGCACATTTCCGTGGAAAGGATTGTTTTTCTTTGGTTTTTGGAATTTCGCACAAAGCTACTCGAGAGCTTTCTGTGCTAGCCGTCTCTAATTTTGCAGTGTAAGACTAGAGGGAAGGCAGCTAGTCATCACCACCCACCGCCAACTCTTGAACTATTCTTTTACCAACGAAAAGTGGGATTGATCGAAACATTATAACGCCCCCACGGCTGGAAGGGCAAGCACGTTTGGCGCGACTCGGGCGCGAACCCGCGACCCTCAGATTACGAAGCGTACGCCTTAACGCGCTAGGCCATGCCAGACCCGTGGAAAGGAAACGAGAACTATGGAGTTTCGAATTGACAGTAGAAGCATACTAAACTCAAAGCTACGTCTAGTTCTCCTTTTATGATGTTATAAACTATTGAATTTGTTACATATAAAACGTATCGTGATAGCATAATTAAAATATAAGAAATTCAAAGTAAAAAAAGTTTAAGAATGTTTTAAACTGAAAAAATTAATTATATCTGCGCCAAAAAACCAATAGCAATCTTTTGAATTGGTGGTCCTAGTCAGACCTCGCAAAAATTGTTTAATAATGTCTTTTATATAGTAAACGAAGCAAATGTATGTCAAACTAAAGTCGTTTTTAATGTCCTAATCTTTCCTAAGTCAAAATTACATCAATCTAGTCCTAGAATATCATACAATTTTATTGTACATAAATTTATATATCTTTTTTTTTTCATTGAAAACGGCCTACTTTTATTTAGGATAAAATATAATTCACATATGACACAATATTCATATGTGAGAAATATGATCTTACCTCATTCAGTAGTTTCAGGCAAGTTTAGCATTCGTCTAAAGTTTAGCTGGGATTCATGGTTCGTCTTCCATTTTCGCATAAAGAAACGAGTTCCTAAAACTTTAGCATTTTCGGTGTATTATATTCACTATTGTGTCAAAAAAGGGGCTCAAGAGTAGTAGGTGGATGTTGTTGCCTAGCTACCTTTCCTTTGTTATTTCAAAATTGGAGACCACTTCTGCAGATAATTCTATCAGTATATCTGCGCGAATATTTGAAAACTAAAAGCCAAGTATAAAAAAGAACTGAATATGCAAATTCTGTTTCATGTATTCATTACTTTTTTGGATGTTTTTTTAAAAATTACATTTCTAAGACGTCTGAAAATGGTTCGTGTCTCAAGGAATTTTAATGTATAAATATTTTTTTACAACATAATAATATTCACGAGAGGTTGTTCTTTCATTATATAATAAAAGGAATTTGACAAACGTACCTTCATTTGAAGTTTACACAACACATAATTTTTGGTTGTTTATAACATGATGATACAAAACAAATAATACAAATATTTATAATATACGTTTTTTGTTTTAATATTAACATTTTAGGTAATAATGTGTATGAAAAGTAATTTTCAGTTTTAGACCTGTAAGATAATTTCTCGTCTTTTTTTCACTTTTCAGATCTCTAAGAAATTTTCTATTCCTATTTTGTTTTCTGTTCAGATTCGTAAATGATTGTCCACTTTTTTCTATGAAATATTTAGTATGTTCTAAAGACAAAAATAAGAAATGATACAGAAAAGTTTTGAAACTAATATTTTAACTTAATATGCTCATGTTGTTTACCGTCTATATTTTAATGTAGATTATTGCTTTGAATAATTTTTAAATAAGATATTGTAGTATTTTTACATTCTAATTCTCATAAACAGTGCGCAGCAATCAACGAGTACTGCTAGTAAGAAACGAAAATGACTGGAATATTGGATATTCGAGTGAACTCGAGATAATAAGTGCTTTTATCTAACGTGTTTGTTTCGTTTACTTTCATGCTGCCTTAAAAATAACAATAGATAAAATATTGTTTTCATTTCTTTATGAGAAGATCTACAACATGTGATACAAAATAGAACTCTACTGCAGAAAATAATCATTGACATTATTTAACCAAGGAGGAAATACTTACTGTATGAGATAGAACTTTAGGTTGGAGGTACTGGTCAATATTTCTGTCATCTACTATAATTTTCTGCCAAGACAGAGCTATTAGTATAATCGAATGTTATCCATAGTACACAAATACATTAAGAAAAGGAAAAATATTAGTAAAAGAATATGTGAGAGAACTTAAAGGTTTTGAAGTGTTTTGGCTTAGAAGAAGAGTCTGTGGCAATAAATAAGAGATGAATAACAAAGCAACTTGGTATTTTATGAGTAACAGACTTCTAAGTGTCATTAAATATCAATATTAGAGATATTTTAAAACAATAATAAAATAATGGATAAGGTTAGACTAAATAATAAGTTAGCATTCTTTGATTCTTGTCATAATGATTCAGAAAAAGCTGGAAGAAAGCGTATATTTACAAATACGGATGAACATGTAAGAAACTATGCAACTTAACGACCAACTAACTACATCAAAAAGTACTAATAGAAAAATAAAATTCGGTAAAATAATATATGTATTCACCCATTTTGTCAAAAAACACATTAAAAAAGCGAAGTTAAGTTGAAGATTAAATTTCATTTTTATGAATGAATAAGAAATTTCTATTCCACATTTCACATACTCAACATAACTCAAGTTTCAGTGGCATAAGCGGATGAAAAATGGTGATTCTGTTTTCCTTTCCTTTATGAGAGCGAATGACATTCAAATTAATCTTTCCATAAAACGATTATATAATAAAAGAAACTGAAAGATGTAAGATCTTTCATGTTGTTTCAATGTTGTCCAACTGTTTATCATTGATTATTCAATTTTGTTTTATTTAAATTACCAGCAGTTGTTGACTTAAGTTAATAAAATACAATACAAAAATTGTGTTAAAACCAACAAATATTTTGTTCTGTAAGCACAACTTTGATGTTGAAACGGGAACAATTCAAATTCGAGTAAAAAAAAACAATACAAAATTGTGTATCGGCTAAAAAACACAACCAAAATGTGTTGGCTGACGCGTAGTCTTCGGGATAAATCTATATATATATGTATATATAATACTACACTCTGCTATATGTCTATTTAACTACTTCGCAGGATGTGGATATATCTTCACCAAAACTGGTACGAAGTTTTACTATATTCCTGTGTACATACTTTCAGTTTTGCATTTTGAGTTTTGCGCTTTTTAGTACTACTTCACTTCGTGTCGATGGATCTTCAACACATTTCGCATGAAGATTTGTTGGGACCATGCGAAAAGAAACGCAAAGTTGTTGTTTCACATTTTGTGTTTTGTAGTTTTTATGGTCGTTTTAGAGGTTGTTTTTTTCACAATTACATACAAGAGAAGTAACTTCTCATCTCCCAAGATAACCTTTCATTAATCCTGATTTTACATAACTTTTGTCTCCAGCTACTTTTATACAATCTAAGCAATACACAAACTAGAAATGTTGAACACAGTACCATATTATTTTATTTCTAATTTTGTATTTTTGTTTGGAAGTATGCACAAAGCTACACATTGAGCTATCTGTGCTCTGTCCACCATGGATATCGAAACCCAGTTTTTAGTGCTGTGAATCTGCAGACGTACCAGCATGGCCGTGTGGTTATGGTGCTCGACTCGTAACCTAAGGGTCGTGGGTTCGAATTCCCGTCACACCAAAGATGCTCGCCCTTTTAGGCGTTATAATCCCACTATTCGTCGGTAAAAGAGTAGCTCAAGAGTTGGCGGTGGGTAATGATGACTAGTTTCCTTCTCTCCAGTCTTGCACTGCTATATTAAGAACGGCTAGTGCAGATAACTCTTATGTAGTCTGCACGAAATTAAAAAACAAACAAATCGCTGTGCTATTGGCGGGCTGTTTTGTTAAATAACATACAAAGTGTTTGTGTTTATATCGCTACTACGATAAATTGCGCTACAGTCTGAGCAAATGTATGCTTGGAATATGAAATATATGCTATTGTGAAACAAAACAATATACTTGGGTTAATGTATAGTAATGTGTACCAGTGCCGAATTTAAAAACTACCACTTATCTTACAACTGATTTTGTTGAAATAAGTTAAACACACTACTATTTCACAATATTCGTAAGGTAGTAACATAGTTTTTAAACACAAATTTCTTGTTTCAGAAAAGCTAAAGTTTTATTTATTTAAAGCCTTTTTATGTTAATGTAATTTCAGAAATAAATCTGCGAAAAATTTTATAACCTCGTGGCTCAATAATGTATTAGAAATACACTAACACGCTGTTTAGAAATAACAGGAGTTTAAAATAGTTGCTATATTGTACTCGGCATTAGAACGAGAAATTAATAAATCTAATGATAGTGATGAAAAATCAAACTAAAATTAATGTTTCCTTCACATTCCTTTCCAGTTTATTAAGGATTTGATGTCAGATGAGAGTACATTTAAAATGATATTTTTGTACGCCTCTAATATTCAATACGTAATGTAAAGAAAAACATCTCAGTCTCGCGTGATTTTTTATCACTTTTATTAGAACCATTAGTTTCGTTGCTTCGCCGGTGTATTGAGTTTAAAATTACAGCAAGGAAAGAGAATAAAAAATATTAAATGAAAACATAGAATACATGTATGCTAGATAACAAAAGTACGATAGTAACATTTAAAAGTATTATATGAGAAGACCGGATGTCTTTTAGAATTAAGTTAAATACTGAATGAAAAAAATGGCAACTTTGCTTGTTGTTGATAAGCTATATATTTTTAACAGGAAAAATAGAAAAGAATGGTAACACTATTATTCCAAGTGTTTTTGTTGATTATAAAATAATAGCAACTCAACCCCTTGGAAAAAAAACACTATTTGCAGGGCGTTTCCTGTTTGTGGCACAAATGTTTGCATCAACAGCTTTGAGATTTTCAACAGAACTTCCGAATGGTGGTTTTTTGTTTTGATGGTTTTCTTTCTAAACTTTTTCTCAGTTCGTGTTTGAGATGGATGAAACCATAACAAGAACTAGCATAGCACTACTGACAATAAGAAGAACTAGCATAGCGCTACTGACAATAAGAAAAACTAACATAGCACTACTGACAATAAGAAAAAATAACATAGCACTACTGACAATAAGAAAAACTAACATAGCACAACTGACAATAAGAAAATCTAACATAGCACTACTGACAATAAGAAAAACTAACATAGCACAACTGACAATAAGAAAAACTAACATAGCACTACTGACAATAAGAAAAACTAACATAGCACTACTGACAATAAGAAAAACTGATATAACACTACTGACAATAACAAGAACTAACATAGCACTACTGACATTATGGTCCATTTTTTTACCCTTCTTTCTTATATCTAAGAAAATCCCGTCCCTTTCATGCTAAGTCGAAATTTTGTTAAATTCGTGAGCTTTTCAGTAAATTAGCTGAATGATGACAGTGAAAGTAAAGATACTAGAATCCTTGGACTGAACCTCCGTGAGTACCATTTTATATGACGTTTACACGAATTTAAAATTATTAGCAATTATTACCTTGATACGTTGTTTACTTATTTTAATCTTTTTTTATAGCAGTTAAGTAATTACCGTATTTCAAGAAATAAAAGTCCTTCATTCTATTCTATTAAGGCGCTCGACTCGTTATCAGCTGTGAAGGTGTCATAATGTAGGTCAATCCCACTATTCATTTGTAAAAGAGTAGCCTAAGAATTGGCGGTGAGTAGTTATGATTAACTACCTTCCCTCTACTATTACACTACTAAATTAGGGACTACTAGCACAATTAGTCCTCGTACAGCTTTGCACGAAATTCAAAACTAACAAACAACCACTTTATTCTGTTAACATGCTAAAATTATGAAACGGCACAGTATATTTCTTCATATTCTTTCGTTACTTTCATTAACACTAGAAAAACCTACAAAATGTTCGTTCAGTTATAAGTATTTACTTTTAACAATGTAGCTGTCATCAGTGAAATACTGATGTAAGTATGCTAAAAGAAAGATGAAGACAGTAAATAAAATAAGGAAACCTTAGGTGATATCGTTTCTGTTAGTTTCATTATTTATTCTGCAGTTTATGCAATGCATCTAATCTACAGGTTAGCGTACCATACAGTTAATCAGAGGAATTATGGTTCATTTCTCGTTGTTATAACAAGTACCCTCCACACTTTGGTGTCGACGATTCGTTACAATGTTGATCAATGGTATCCTACAACTTAACAAGAGCAACAACGTCACTGACTTCAGGTGAATAGTGTTCACAAGTTGCTTTTTTCTCCAGTCTGTTTCTAAAGGGCCCGGCATAGCCAGATGGTTAAGGCATTCGACTCGTAATCTGAGGGTTACGGGTTCGAATCTACGTCACACCAAACATGCTCGCCCTTCTAGCCATGGGGGCGTTATGTTGTTCAAATAGTAGCCCAAGAGTTGACGGTGAATGGTGATAACCAGCTGCCTTCACCCTAGTTTTACACTGCTAAATTAGGGACGGCTAACGCAGATAGTCCTCGAGTAGCTTTGCTTTAAATTTAAACCAAACCTGTTGCTGAAAAGTGTAGGCCTTTGTACTGCTTTGCGCAAGTTTCCAATCAAACAAATAAAGTGCAGTTTAGACTTGGTCTTTAACTAAATACATGCTGTTAAATAAATTCTCGATATCAGTAATTAGGTAATATCCAAAAATTGTTTTTGTTTATTTAAGTTCAGCAAATTTGTTTCAATAAAGTAATGCCATGTTAGCACGATGGATTGTTCTCAATTAGTTTGAACAATTTGCATGTACCAGTACAATGGTGTGTTATTACATAGGAGGCACGTTTAGTATCTCTGTATTAAATTTACAGTAAAGTCTTAGCTATTAAACAAAGAAATGCTGCCTTGATTAGACAATGGTTAGAGAAATTTATAAGAAGGGTTTTTCCAAAGACAAACGTTTCTATATGAAGATTATAAAAGATCCAAACAACATTCCAAGAAGGGGCGTTTCAGTGTTCTCCACGAGAGAATATAAACTCATACGTTGGAGCATGTAAGGCACAATTCACTCCTAAAATACTTAACTCGAACTACAACAATGCTGTCGTCTGCCGAGTTAACACCATGTCTAGAAAATAAATAATACATCACACATAGCTATAATTGGACATATCTTCTGCTACTGTTAACAAAACAATAAACAACAGCTTGAAGTTGGTCAATGTTTAGATGTTTGTAGCCACACCTAAGAATCTATGGTTGTTTTAATGAACAATGTTTTCCAAGAAACCTAAACCAAAACTTGTCCACTTGACAACAAGTCTGTCACGTCCACAGATGCAGCTCCAATAGATCATTTTTTTGCACATTTGATTTGCATAAACTTAGCATTGTAGGCTAATGTACACATGAAATGAGGAATATGTAGAATGTTGGTCAAGATATGTAGTTTAACACTAAACTCGCTATCCTTTGCCTAACGTATGACAATAGTGCACAATCATAGTCGTTGGAACAAGAAAGACCGATGATGAAGGAAACATTCAACAGATGGTACAAAACCTAAAAGATCGTGCTTAAAATGTTCGATGAATCTCAGTTTTCTCTTCATTGTTGTTTGAAGTTTAATACAAAATCTTGCTCTAGAATTAAAATATTGATTACGTCGACCTAGGGCATACTTAACAGGATTTATTCACATGTCATAACGATTGTTTTCAAAGAGGCATGTCCCCGCTTATACAGCGGTATGTCTAAGGAATTACAACGCTAAAATTAGGGGTTCTATTCTCCTCGGTGGGCTCAGCAGATAGTCTGATGTGGTTTTGCTATAAGAAAACACACACTCAGAGATATATTTTAATTCAAATTTTTGTTTATTAATTATACAGTATTTTAAACTTTACAAGAGATGTCGCCACCTGTCTAATATAAAATGTGGAGTAAATTTTAAGTAAACAAAATCTGTTTTTGAAATGTTGTTCGTAAAAATATAACATCTGAATTTTTTTTTGGTAAAACATGATTTTAGAAAAACTTATAATGAATTTAATAAAAACTAAAAACATATTTTGGAAATATCAGAAATAAAAGTTATGAAATCTGTTCTACTAGTAGTATTTCTAAAATGTTTGTTTTCAAGGGTTGAATAAAAATTAGATATTTGAAAAGTTACCTCACATGTTAATTTTGCTTAGTTACTATTAAAATGTGCGTAACTTTGCTATACTCACATATTATCTTGTTTATTTTCTGTCTGTAAAGTTCATTTAGATTCAGGCGCTAGTAAACTAGTTGTCGTAAGAATTGAGTCTTATTCATAATGACAAGAAACCCACTTGAAATAAGAATGTATCTCAGAACGGCTGGTATGGGTATTAACACTTTTATTGCTAAGGAGAGAACAACGTTTCGACCTTCCTTGATCATCTTCACCTGAATCAATAAAAGTTTTAATACCCGTACCAGCCGTTCGGAGACACACGAGTCTTATTCAATACATTTGATATATTTAAGTTCGAATAATTAAGGCTGAGCGCGAAGAAAAGCACAACGCTTCTATTTGAAACGAACTACCAAGAAAACACTTTCTAATTCAAAATATTAAAACTTTTAAAAATTCCAGTTATCATATGAATTTTTACGAATAATGAAGAATTTGTTACAAAACCAGTTGTACTCAATATTTTGTTTGTTTTCTTATTTTCACGCAAAGCTACACGAAGGCTATCTGTGCTAGCCATCCTTGATGTAAGTTTGTAAGACTAGAAGAAGGGCAGCTAATCATCACAAACCATCATCAGCTTTCAGGCTACCTTTTTACCAATAAATAGTTGGATTGACCGTTAAGTGACACGTCCTCACGGCTTTTCGAAAGGGTTGATGTGACGAAGAATGAAACCCACGACATCAAATTACGAGTCAAACGCTTCTAACCACCTCCCCATGCTGAGCTGTACTGTTAACAATTAGCAATTTATAAATGTATTTTAATGGCAAATTATGAACTTGTACTTGCATTCTCATGACAGATATTGTACATGGAAGCATTAATACAAATTAATTTATCACTAAATTTGTCATGACAGGAGAATAAATATATTTTTTTAATTTACAGCGTGCAAACCATTTAATGGTTAGGGTTCCCAGGAAATGATTTTTGAGGAGGTTAAATCCAAAGGCCCTATGCTGAACCTCGGGGACTCTAAGGATGCTCGATGTTTGGTTGAGATCGTTCCAAAACTGAAAGTATGAAAAGCAAACATGTGGAGAGACATCCTGTGGGTCAGTTGTAGACATCAAATCCACTATGTGATTCATAAAGATGTTTTAATTCTATCTCCATATTTGATAAGGATCGATAGAATAGCAAAAGAAAAAACACAAAAGTTCCAATGTACTTTAGAGCATTTTGACATTTGATAAAAACAATCTATTTTAGAACATCCCAGATTTGAATGATATTGTTCAAAACGTAGAGGGTTTAAATGCACATAACCAAACATATGATAAATAAATACATTATCATTAGTACATTTTGTCCGAATTGTCGACATGAAATATAGACATAACTTTATTCTCATTTAATTATAAAATAACATAACCGCTATATTATTGTAAAATACTGATAAAGGTATTCACTAACAGCTCTAAACGTCGACCAAAAACTTCCTAGATATGCTAAGTCAATTATCAACAGTTTTTGAGTCTGCTTTTCTTTGTACTAAACCAAATTACATATGTATTAAGAAATAAAAAATCACGCCTCAGTTTCAAGCATATATATCATATAAATGAATATTAAATGACTAAAAGCCTTAAAATGTAAAGAAAAACAGACAAAAACTAGAGAAATAAACGTAGAGGCTGAGGAAAACACGTAGAGCATAATGGACGACACCAAGTGCTTAAACCCATTGTAAACACTTCTGTTCACCTTTTGCAACAAGCTGCGGGAAAGCAGTTGTTCTATATCAAAAGGGAGCTAAAAGTTTTACATTTTGTTTATTCTTACGAAAAATATGATTTAAAAACATAACATTTTGTGTGTATGTGTAATAAAAAATAATTAAATAAAAATTTAAATTAATTTTAACACTTCAACTAATTCGATAATCATAACAACCTAAAAATAATTACACTGTCACCAAAAGATTAACTTTGTTTGTCGTTAGCTAGGAGAAATGTTTAGGCAATTTTAAATGAAATAATTCTCTAGAAATGTGAAAGGTAAAAGCATTAACAAATGATTTTATTCTAAATTTATGACAAGAAGACAAACACATGCACACACATATATATAATACTATGTCAAAGTGTGAGAACAAAAGAATATTTTCATGTGGCCTTTTTTTTCCCATGGCATTATAGAAAGTAAATTTCAACACTATGGTAGTGCTTCACTGATCCCTGTTGACAACTGAATGAGCCAGGGTGAGAATACTTATCTTTTTTTCCTTTTCAGAATTACGATATACTTGTACCAAGGGCATGTCATGAGAGTTATGTTTGAATGAACATACTAAACAAATTTAGGGTCCGAAATAGTTGTCGTGGTACCTACTGCAGTGTTAAGCTAACACATGGTATCGGTATATACTGGAAGAAAATTGATAGGACTTGATAAAAACAATGTTTAACACTAAATATTAAGTTTTGTTGGCATGCCATGGCCCGAAAAGCGTAAAGCATTATCAGTATAGCAGAGAGTTCGCATAAAAGCTTTACGTGATACTGGTTGCACTCTCTGACAAATTGATACAGACTTGAAATGTTCCCCAAACACTGTCAAGTACACCTTAGGTCGTAACATTGAGACAGGTGAAATTGAAAATAAAGAAGAAAGAGGCAAAACACCCAAACTAAGTATCTTCGTTTATGCAGCATTTGGGACAGAAGGAAGACTCTCACTGATCTCCAGAATGACATAAATGACCATGTACAAAATGACAGAAAAGTTTTCAGTTAAACAGTATCAAAAGAATCAACGATAGTGAAATATTTAGTCGTTAGTACTTTGAAAAACTTTTTCTTCAATTTCGATATATTGTCAAGAGACTGAAGTTTGCTAAAAATACAATTGGACTATTGATGATTGGAAAATCTGTTATGGACGATTGAGTTTAAGTTTGGAATATTGTTTCAAAGCATAAGTTGTTTGTCCATGAAGCATGAGGGAGACACTATGATGATTTTGGGGTGTTTTTCCCCTGAGGCAACAGAAGGTATTTGCAAAATAGGTGAATAATGGAGCAACGTAAGTCCCGTCAGAAACTGATCCTAGTAGTTTGAGCATTGTTAGAGAATAATTCTACTGCCAGGAATATAATGACTTCAAACACTCATTCAACCTATACAAAAGTTACTCAGCTGAGAAAGAAGTTTATTGAGTCATTCAAATGATGCAATGGTTCACCCCAGAGACCGGAGCTTAACACATTTGAGCAGATCTAAGATTTGATAGGTCAAAAACTTGACAAATCAACAATTACTTCCAAAGAAATTTTACTGGAGTGTATTAGAGATATTCAGAAGTTTCAAAGGGCATGTTGCAACAATACCTGAAAGATTGTCTGAGGTTATTAAAGCAAATGGAAACACAACAGTATTAACTGTTTGGTGAACTCAAGCATTTTCACTGAGTTTCTGTTGTACTAAACATGAACACAAATAAAATGTTGATATTTTTCTTCTAATTTACCTTTCATTGTTCTTTAAAATCAAGTTTTGATATTTGTCTAACACTGTTGCACATAATTTACACATTTGAGCATTACTCATACTTAACTATTTTAGTGGAATGATTATGTAAATTTTTCACGTTAAAGTATAATGTGAAACGTTTACAGAGTTTTTAGATCAATAATTTGGGAATTAATTCAAAGGTCTTTTATAAAAAAACAAACAAACAGTAATACTAAATATTTATAGAAAACAAAAAATGGTAATACTAAATGTTTATAGAAAACAAACAAACGGTAATACTAAATGTTTATAGAAAACAAACAAACAAACGGTAATAGTAAATGTTTATAGAAAACAAACAAACGGTGATACTAAATGTTTATAGAAAACAAACAAACGGTAATATTAAATGTTTATAGAAAACAAACAAACGGTAATATTAAATGTTTATAGAAAATATACAAACGGTAACACTAAATGTTTATAGAAAACAAACAAACGGTAATACTAAATGTTTATAAAAAACAAAGGTAATACTAAATGTTTATAGAAAACAAACAAACAAACGGTAATAGTAAATGTTTATAGAAAACAAACAAACGGTGATACTAAATGTTTATAGAAAACAAACAAACGGTAATATTAAATGTTTATAGAAAACAAACAAACGGTAATATTAAATGTTTATAGAAAATATACAAACGGTAACACTAAATGTTTATAGGAAACAAACAAACGGTAATACTAAATGTTTCCAATAAGAGAATAGTGAAAAAAATCTGATTATAAATGCATAATTGCGTTTGTTCTGTCCATTAGAAGATGAGGTAAAAAATTTTCCATATATCTTAATAAATCGTAATTTTAAATAGGTTGTATTGTATAACGAACACTAATCCTTAAAATATTGTAAATGGAACAATATAAGATACAGATTCAGGCCTCGGTTGAATTTACTCATTAACCTTATAATGATTCACACACCTTGAAAAGTTTAATGACATTAGGATCATTGATCAAAGGTTTTTAAATGGTACACTAGAAGTGTATAGATCATAAACAATAAATCTCTTTTGACACATTGTGTCCTCGAGGTTCCTCCATCGCATGATGGTAATAACAAGGATAACTGTTACTGAATCAAGAGTTGCCGTTCCCTGAACGTTAACAACATGAGTAACTCGTATGAAATGAGCTGTCAAAACAACTTGAACATTAATGACTCGAGTGAATGGTGCGGGACAAAACGTCAGAACTTCCTGAACACTAACAATGTGGTAGACTGTACTGAATGAAGAGTCAACATTCAACAATAACGAACTTTGTGGTTGGTGTATAATGATTTATTACACCTCTTTGAACAATAATATGTATTTCAACGTCACAAAATGAACTATCGTTCTAAATTCGCTCTTACCTACCTTTTGTTTATGCAAGTGGTTCTTAGATACTGTTATAAATGTTATTTAGCTATTCTAATACGGAGCTTCGTATTAATAATATATCCAAACATTTTGAATGAACTTGAGGAAAACCTGTCATAGGTTCACGTTATCAACAATCTCATACTGTTTGGTTAAAGAATCAATATCCATATACATACCTCAAGGTAATAACAGGGTTGTAAAATATTTGTGTTTTTATTTATCTAGATTATTTAGCATTTATTGTAGAGATCGACTAAATATTGTATTTTAACTATTATTTCACCTGTGGTATTTAAAACAAAGTTAATCACTGTAATGTAGCTATAACAAGTGTAATTCTGTCACGTGGCTTAAAATATCTTACAATATCTTCTTTACAACGTTTAGTTGTAACGTTGTTTCAAGAATTTTGTGAAAAGATCAAAACTTCAACCACAGAACATTACCAGTGGATTAGGATTCTATTAACTATTCAGTGTAACAAAGCTTCCCAGTAATACCAGTTGGATACCTTTTGATACTAAGTACCGTGTTATTAAATGTGACAGAACCCACCAGCAATACCCGTTTGGTTTCTTTTGATAGACCAATATTCAACAACCATAGATAAATCTTGTCAAACCGATCACTAAGACGATAAAATATTAATCTTAGCCAACTTGAAGAATAGTCATAAAACGTTAGATGTAAACAACTTAACATTTTAAAAGATGCCGATTTATGTTGTAATCGCTCCACGTAGAATGGGTGAAAAGTTAGCTTTCAAAGTTTAAATGTCTGACCTTTTTATTCTGAATGTTTTTAGTTCAACAATCCTTTCAGAACTTAACAGAAAATACATTTCTATTATTCATATGATACTTTGTTTATGTAGTGTGTTATATAAAACACTGTTTTATATGGAAATACCAACATCATTTTTATTTCACAAAAAGAATAGAGATTACAGAAATATGAATATATTTTGTTTGAATAATATATATCTTAAGATTTATTTTCGAATAAACTGAAAAGTTAAGAGGGAAACTTCTTTTAAGAATTCGACTGCCTGACTGAAAGACAGGAACATTATTGAAGCTGTGTCACCAAGCATGTTGTTAAGATGGTAAAGAATGCTTTAAGGATATTTATACATTAAGAAATTCAAAAACACATCAGATCATATTGTTTGAACTAAAACTACATTTACTTTTTTCTTAGTGTATTTGTACAAACAGGAAATTCAATTATTAACTTAGGTATGTGCATTTCCCTATCATAATATACTGTATTTATTTGAATGTATTATTTTATTTTTTAAGTGAAACTGGTTCTATATTAATGGATTTTCAGTATTTGTTTAAACAATATTTTGACTATTTTGAATGTTTCTGTTTAAACAAGATAATTGTAATTACTCTTTTCTAAACAGAGTAATGTTAAATAAAAACTGGTATTACTAAACTTTGCTTACTGTAGATACGGCGTAAATAGTCTTACGTGCAGCTTTGTGCTTAAACAAACAGAAGAAAAAATTCGATTATTTGGATAGGTACAATTGATTTACTTGTTTTCACTATTTTTATATCATTCAAAAATTGATATAGATGTATTGTGATAATTTTCAAATCGTAGCATGAAATTGTGTAAGAAGTTTCATAGGAACTTGTAGATTTTGTACCCTAGTAATCACTGGACTGCTTTACTAATCCAAGAGGTAGAATTAACATACATCCAAATTAATAAAGAACAAACAAATAATAAGCTAACTGTAACTGAAACTGGGATATCTGCTCTCTATTTATTGTAGGGAACTGAATCTCCGATTTTAAAAATGTAAGTCTGGCGTTATTTTTATTTTATGAGAGGTAAAGAGGTTACAGGAAGCCGAATATATATATATATATATTAACTATATATAACTGATAACTTATTTTTAAATAAACTGAAAGGTTAAAATGGAATTCGATCGTCACTGTAACGGATGAAAAATAAAAACATATTTTTTATGAGAATAATGATAAATATTTACTGAAACCCTTCTCTACCATCTTTAAAATGATGGCTAATAATGACTTGTTATAAATTCTAAAGCGACTGAAGAAATTAATATAATATAACTTCATAAAGAAGTGAATAAAAAATGAAAATCTGTTAAGCGTAAGTAGTTCTAACCTTGTCAAAATTGTAAAAGGTTATCAACATCGTTTAGAATCAAGTACAAAGCTACAAAATTGGCTCTCAGTACTCCATCTACCACGGGTATCACAACCCGGATTTTAGCGGTGTGAGTCCTCAGACATACCGTTGTGCTACTGAGGAGTTATCAACATTTTCTTATAAACCATGACAAAACCTATACTGCAGAAATACTGGGTCTTCACACTAGCTTGTAATTACCCCAGCTCCACAGTGTTGCATATTAGTGTTATGGTACATCGCTCTGAAATATTTATACTAGAAACAATAATACTACCAAGAAAGGTTCTACAAATCTTTAAAAAAATTAATAATTAATTGATACAGTATTAGTTAAATGAATGAAACAAACATTTGTGCACGGTTATTATACAAAATGTCAGTTGTATGTCAAAGATACAGAATACCAAAGAATTCGATCGTTTGAAACATTAGTCTAGCCATAAAATTAATTTATATAAAAGCTGATGTATGTTTTTAAATTAAACTGAACGTTGAAAATTAAATACATTCTCCAAGGCCAATCAGTGGTTTTATTGTATACACATTTTGCTGGTTTTCACGACGGGACTGCTGGAAGTAAACTTTTCATAACATTCTTGATGAAATATATGCGAGACATCGAATCTCGTGGTGCCTTATCACAGCCTGGATAAAAGGCGTGAGAGGCATTGAATCTTATAATAATGTCTTATTAAAGATCGGATGAAAGATATGCAAAGCATCGAATCTCGTTGTGTTTTATCACAACTTAAATAAAATATATGCAAGGCATTGAATGTCGTTATGTCTTATCACACTCTAGATAAAATATATGGCAAGCATCAAATCTCGCGGTATCTCATAAATCAAAACTATCCTGAATAACAATGAAAATAATGAATCTCGACATTCATTTTCTGCACTGAAATGGGTTTCGTGAAAGCTTGAAGAGTGCCTTAGATATTACTGCTTTATCACAAACGTATTATTGATGACGAGAAACCCACTTGAAGTAAAAAAGTATCTCAGAACGACTGGTATGGGTATTAACTCTTTTATTGATAAGCAGATAACAACGTCACTTGCAAACTCTCTTTGTTAACATGAAGACGATCAACGAAGGTCAAAATGTTGTTCTCTGCCTATCAATAAAAGTGTTAATACCCATACCAGCCGTGCTGAGATACACGAACGTTTGTATCGTTGTATGAATCTGGTCCGTTAATAAGGATTAAAGTATTCCTTTTCATATAGTGATATTCTGGTAAACGCTGTTTTTGCTACATTGATTGAATAGTATATCATGCCTATAGAAAAAATGTAAATAGACAGCTGCATATTCCAACTTACAGATCTTCCTTGAATCCAAAATGACTGTTTTGGGTGTTTTAAAATTTTGCGTAATAAAGAGAAATGACAGATTTGATATATCATGGAATTTCGAACGGCCGTGGACCAAAACTTGGCAACACGTGTTACTAAGAGAATAGATCTTATGAGTGATGATAAGGTAAAGAAAATATCGCTTCTCTCTGAAAAAAAAAAGTCCCCTGTTGGTGCAGTAGTACATCTACGAATTTACAACCCTAATATCAGGGTTTCGATTTCCCTTGGTGGACTGAGCAGAAAGCCTATTCTGGCTTTGTTACAAGTAAATCACACAATCCCTCTGAAAAAAAGGCTTTTTTTCTCAATTTTTACTTTCTTAGTACCTTTGACATCATAGTATAAATTATGAAGTTGTTTGAAGTTTTATTTTTCTGCTAAAGCACATAAATTATTCGGAACCTATTTTAGAAATTTGTTGTATGCATATTGTAAATGTTATTTTTCTCTCCAACTTTAGTATCGGCTATGAAAGAAACTACATGATGAGGCATGATAAGATCTGAATTGCATCTCATAAAAATAAAGTTAAGATAAATATCATCTACCTGTATATTCATGAGAATAAAACATTCTAATGTGTACTGGTATAAGAAAGATAATACAGCATCTGAATGTAACCCTCGTCAAATTCCTTCCCAAAAATATTAACTATCCGTCAAGCTTATCGTTTCTTTTATTATAATACTTTAGTGTTACACGAGATATCTAATTTTTACATTTTCATTAAGAAGTGGCAATTGAAACGTTTTCTTTTCGAACTTAATTTAAATAATACGTTTAAAAAGTTATGTATTTTTAATTATAATTAGATTAAACTTATTTTAACTTATTCTGTGTAAATGAAATTGCTTCAGAAACACATACGTCATAGTTGTTACTTCTTTAACTTCAACAATGATTTTTTATGCCCAATTTAATAGCCCATGTATTTATTTCATTTTATGAGTGTTGTTCGATAATTTCAACAAAACCAATCAACAAGTCATAAGGAATCCTCCGATTTATATATATCCCACGAAACAATATATTGCTGCATACCATGTATTTCTGACATCAGCAGAAAAATAACAAACATTTGGCAAAAACTAGTAACAAAATATGACATTCCAGTTAATACCAAATTTATTCAAAAACCAGGCACAAAACTAAAGTTTATACTATGTAAAAACTACATTGACAAACACCACACCAACATTATATATAAAATACAATGTGAATAGTAAAGAAGCAATAGTTTGGTAAAAGAAAAGCGTACTCCAAGAGACAATGTTCTGTGACATTACAACAAAACACATGTTTATTGATATCTCTGTTGTGCTGTGTCTATCAAGAGATTTTGTTTGCAGGATCAAAAAATGCAATCTTTACTCAAGCTATGACATTCCAGTTAATACCAAATCTATTCAAAAACCAGGCACAAAACTGAGGTCTATACTATGTAAGAACTACACTGATAAACACCACACCAACATTATTTATAAAATACAATGTGATAACTGCCACGACTTTCATATTGGAGAAACAAGTAGAAAAATGGTTATTGTTGTTGTTTTGAATTAAGCACAAAGCCACACAATAGGCTATTTGTGCTCTGCCAATCACGGGTATCGAAACCCGGTTTTTAACGTTGTAAGTCCGCAGACATACCGCTGAGTCACTGGGGGGCTAGAAAAATGGAAACCAGATTCAAAGAACACAAAAAGTCACCTTCACACCTTTTCGAAGACTGCAAATCAAATAAATACAACATAACCCTAGAAAACACTCAAATACTAAATAAAGAAACAAACGCAAAATTAAAGAACCCTTACTTATACAACAACTCAAGCCCAAAATAAACTAATACAAAGAAACACCTACATAACTATATTAATAAATATAATCAAACATCTAAGCACGCCCTCTTCATCCCTACACTCAGTTACACAACCCATTTCAAACATGTGCTCAGCTTCCGGTCAGTTACCTCCTTCTTTCTTTCTGAACCTGATGATGACCAAAGAAGGTCGAAACGTTGTTTGCTCCTCTACATTAAAATTTTCTCAACCAAATCCAGCCGTTTTAACATATAAACATTGTCGAATAACCGTCACTTCGTAAAGTTGTTAATATATATTCTCCTATGTTTTGTGAGACTGGTGGGGGTTCTCATCCTTCTAACCACACTTTGTATTAGACTAAATTGTTATATTATGTGTCACTGATTTTCAATGACTTTTATTGAGCTAATAAGTGAACCAATAACACATCTAATTATATAGAATTTAAACGAGCTACATAAATTAATTTAATATCAATGATTCTAAAACACTTAATCTGATTAAATTATTCTTAAATTTCACTTGAATCAGCAACCCACGCATTGGAAATTAAAGTCGACTAATAATATTCAAATTGTAAATATTGTGTTTTGTTCTTTGTTAAGATATAAAGCATTAAGGATGAAGTTCACTTGAGGGTTTTCAGTGACCACAATGATCAAATTTTTATAAAAATGTTACAAAATAACGATAACACAATTTCGTTCACTTAAATTAAACTATCTTGTACTCTCATAACACTATGCAACACAAATTTTGTTCCTTGCTTGTATGTGTTATTTCCTAATTGCTTATGATGGAAAAGTACAGAAAATGGTCATTATTTCCTTAAAACTTTGCTTTTGAGACCCGAATAATGAAATATACAAATTAATCAATATAAAAACGGGCAAATTTGCATATTTTAATTTACATAAGATCTGAATAAAACAACATTTGAATCGAAATTTACATGTATTTATACAAAAGTTATACAAAGATGTTTAGAAGTGAGTAGATTTTCGAAGTTAGTGACTGTAATGTAAATTGCTTTCATGTATCAGTTCCCAAATATAGTCTCCCATCATGTTTTCGTTGTTTTTTTTAATTAAGCACAAAGCTACACAATGGTCTATCTGTGCTATGCCCACCACGGGTATCGAAACCCGGATTTTAGCGTGTAAGTCCGCAGACATACCGCTGAGCCACTGGGGGACTCATGTTTTCGTTATACGCTTTATGGTAGCGGAGTCAAGGTCCAGTATATCTTTGTGGAAGCGCTCGCCTTGCTCCTCTGAGTATGTTCCCATGTCCTCCTTGAACTTATCAAGATGAGCGTCAAAATATGGACTTTCAGGAACATCCTGCAGCTCATTTTGCCGTAGTTCTTCATCAGAACCTCAACCAGTTTCACGTAATTTTTGGCCTCGTGATTGCCCAAGAAGCCCAGAACCACCACGACAAAGCTGCCCTAAGCGTTTTTCCTACATACTGAGCTTTTGGGGGAATTCTATGCACTCTAGGATCTTTATTTGTGGTTCAACAAAGACACCAGCTTTGATTTTTGCCTCTGACAGCTTAGGGAAAAAGTCCCGAAGGTACTTCAAGGCTACATACTCCTTATCCAAAGCTGTGACAAATTGTTTCATGAGACTAAATTTTATGTACAATGATGGGAACAACATCTTTTGGAGTCCACTAGTGGCTCACACTTGACATTGTGTCTCCCCACAGAGAACTCGGTCCGTTGTGGTCAGTGCTTCCTGTTGTAGTGTGTTGCGGTGTCCCTGCTGTCCCAAAGGCAAAGATAACTGGAAAATCCATCAGTAATGCCACCATTTTGAAGTATCCGATAACCTCCCAGCCGTACTCATGCTCATCGTTCTTTAAGGCAGATGCTGTCACAGGGTACTTTTTCGCTCTTGTCTTGACAAATTGGCCACATACATAGCAGAATACGTCTGGAGAATGCTTTCAGCTTCTTGATGCCATCACTGATAAAATCAAATAGGTCTATGTGTTTGCTTAGGCGGCTAAAACTAAATTGAAGTGGTGAGTTGTGAGCCCCTGTATATATATATATATTACTGTGGAAAGTTCTAGAAAATTCTCGTTAGTTGTACAACATTTTAAAAATTCTTGTAAGTTCTCCAACATTCTAGAAAGTTCTAAAAAAATCTCTATCAGCTACTCAGCACTGAATCTACCTGGAATGATCTGGAAAATGGGTAAATTTGAAAATTTCATTACCCAGATCACAAAAGCAAAGTTTGAAGAAAAAAAATAGGTCCCATCCATTTACTTTAGGCATAAACAATTGAGAAATAACACATTCTGCCCAGGAACAAGAAAAAGTGAAAATTGTTTTACATAGTGTAATCTATCTTTAAGAAACTACGCTCTTGATTAGCATAAAAATTGTTATCTTCAAAAGATATTCCTGGAAAATAGAAAAAAAATTAGATTGATGAAATGTTATTTTTTCGAGACCATTCAAGTGAATGGTTGAACAATTATTGCAGATACTATCCATTCTCGGAAAATATTAGCTGCTAGGTTAGATAAAATTGTGCTTGTCGCCTATGAAAGTGGATTAGCTACAACATTTACAACCACTGTTACATTTTGAATTCATACAACAGACGTTACATCCTATACGCTACGTAACAGATACTACACTTTTGGTATTACGTAAAAGACGATAAATTCTTACTATTACATAACATATGCTAGACTCTTTATGTTATATAATAGACGACACATTCCGTTATTGTTATACATTATACTAAGTATTGTCATCATAATATAAACGCTACCAATAAATGTGTTGTAAAACATCGAAGCAAGGATAGGAAATGGTTATCTTACTTTTTTGTTCAAGGTTACCCACTTTTTGTAGGCAAATGTACGACATAACTACAGGTTAGGAAATAAATAGATAATATTAATAGATTAATAAATTACAGCACTAAAGTAAAAACAGAATTGAGGTGTGTTTAATTTCAACAAAATATTACGAAACTGTCTTAATTTTTCATCATTATTAAACATTAAGAAACTTAAAAATCTATAAGATGATTTAGTGAATATTGTTCATTAAGTTATTTATTCCCTTTCTTTCGTTGACAGTAGGGTCAAGCTTATGTCCTTTTGTAGACTGAATGACTGTGCTATTGAAAAACATAAAGTTTGATAAACGTTTGTAGTATTCTATAGAATATTGGAACAAAAGAAAGTGACAGATGTAAATCGACAAAAAATTTCAACAGCATATTGGCGAGTCAAATGTTTAAAAAACATCAACTTGTATTTCTTTGATGTTGAACGCAACGTAACACCCCGACACCAAAACTGGAGAGTTGAAGACCATTCAGTTACAAAAATATGTTGATAAAGAAAGGAAAAAAATATTATTCAGATGAAAAAATATTAAAAAGAACAGAAAAGAATTATACGAATCACAGTGTGTGATATTTTGCTTCGAAAATATACTCAAATCAGCATGAAATATCTAGTAGAGGTGATACGTATCATTAGACGATAACAAAGCAGACAAAGGCGCAACTCTTGCATCATGAAACCGGCGAATTTATGGTACTCAAAATATACTTTGCAATAAAAATATTGACAAAACCAACCTTAACATTAAACATTGTTATTGGAAGAACTAGGATTATTCAACTTATCTTAAGAATAATTAATGATGAAAATAGAAAAAGAAAATCTGTAAAATTTATTGTTATATTTTTTAGGTTAAATAATTGTATACTTTAATTGTTTAAGTTATACATTATAAATGGTTAGCGTTGTTGATAACGTGTTCGTTATTTAGAAACATAAATTCAGACAGTTATTAAATTTATAAAATCACGAAGTCATTCTATTTGTTCACATAGTAATTCAACAAATCCTTTTCTGAACGTTTCGTTCTCCATGTATATGTTATACGTACCTTACATCCACTGTATATTCCACTTCTAAACGTTTCGTTGTCCATAGATAATTTATACTAACCTACATCTATCGTGAAATCTATTTATTTGTACCTTATGTATTATTACTTCCCCTCTACTACGGTATGCCTGTAAACTTACAACGGTATAAACTGGATTTCGATACCCGTGATAGGGTGAGCACATATAGCCAGTTGTGTAGCTTTGTGCTTAACTTCAAACAAACAACTAGTCTTATTATCGACAGCGCTTAAAAATGAGTTTGAGTTTTTAACTAGAATGTATAGAAATGTAAAATACAACTTATTTACGAGGAAAGACTTGTTTCCTCATTCGTTCTGCTTTATTTTCGAATTACCCAACCTGTTCAATGATATACCGATATGCTTAAAAACCTCACACATTATTATAATTTTTAGGTAGCCGATATTATGCTGTTAATTCTTTATTCATAAGTACTTACATTCGCATAATATCTTTATCAAACAACCAGATTTTTCAGAGCATCCATAGGTTTTTGCTAAATTTTTCCTTAATTTTTATACTTCGAAATATATTATTTTATGGAAGAATAACTTATTTATCAGAATAGCATTATTAAATGCTGTATCACTTGAGCTTAGAACAAATAGGCTGGTTTGGGTTGTTATAAACACTGTAGTATTTTTATATTAATACCCACTTTAATATCACTTTGCAGGTTTTGTTTGTTAAAAGTATTGTAGTATTTTTACATTAATATCAAAATGCAGGTTTTGGATATTGTATTATTTTAATTTCTATGTTTTTGGTCTGCAACCTGTATGCCTTAAAAGATATAGAATATTGTTACCTTACCATTACTACGTGTAAGTTTATGAGAAATCAGGAATACTCTTTCCATGCAGCATTCTAAACATTTCAGGGTTTTACCATTAGAACTAACTCTGTACTTTATGGAGAGTTTATTGTTTCCCAAAAGAGTCGTTAGGCGTTACGTTGTACGCCCTAAAAATAAAAAACAACTCTGGAGCAACACAAGTAATAAGCTTATAGCATAAATTATTAGCATTGACACATTGAGGAAAAAATCAAATTATTTGTTAGTTTGTTTGGAATTAAGCCCAAAGCAATAAAATGGGTCCATATGTGCTCTTCTCACCACGGGCATTGAAAATGAAAGTAAGTACATCAGTTGTCTTACGTTTCTACTGTAGATGATCACTGACTGTTAAAATATTGTTTTTAGGATCAAACAAAGGCAGATCATATATTGATAGTAAATTCCCAATGATCAAGATTATTTTATTTTATTTAATTACAAATTTTTGTTCCAAGGTGATGGATATATATCTTTGTCAATATTTTTTTTCCTTATATAATGTTTTATAGATTAAAAAATATCTGCCTTTTTGATTACTTGACATTCCAATCATCTCAAGAAAACATTACTGAAACCGAATAATAGTTTCACTGTGTTTTCTTTCTTCTAACAGTAGTTATTATTATGAAGTATTTCTTTATTGACAAAGATAGATACAGCTGTTCAACGTCTAGGGCGAGAAAACAATTTCCTATATATATTTGTTTTCTGTCGTATACAGTCTTTCGAGAAAGTGTACTTAGAAGATAAGCAAACATCGAATTCAGTAGCAGTTTCAAAACTATTTCAGTTATAACTTATATGATAATCAACCACTACAACTGATTCAATCGATCCACAAGATTAATTTTCTTTTATGTTTTCTGAAATACAGATATCGCTGGGCTTATACGATCACCAAGAAGTCCAACTGCTAGTGTATTCGATTGTTTTTATCTGATCCAATATATCTTTGCACTTTGTTTTTCAATTTTCTTAACAAGATCTAAGTTAAGATTTTCCTCACTTATGAGGTGAGTGAGTTGTGTACTGATTTTTAACAGATAATATAAGAAAGCTTTACGGTTGTTGAAAAATGTAATAATTACCATCGAACATCTTCTGTTCCTTTATGTGTACTTTAATCATTGTTCTTGATGAATCTTTTCTCATGACTTGAAATGCCCGAGTCTTTAAAAGTACACTCCACCGTACAGTACAATAATTTTACGTTTCAATCGTACCAACAATGCTATATATAAATAGTTGAGCATACGACGAGAGTAGTTACATTTTTCTTTCTTTGCTGTGTTTTCTGAAGTGTTTTGTTTATCAGTATCTTCAACCAGACAGCTGAATCTTATGTTGTAAATCAGTAAAGTTTTTTGCTCATCTGCGAGTATAAATGACATGTTGTAATGACATTATATCAAGTACATAATAGTAAAATTCAAATATTTTCTTAAAGTCGTTTCTGTCTCTGTGTTCAATCTCTACATGAGTTCTAACCCTCCATTCACGTATGTCACCATTCTACTAGGAATGATAGCACTTAGTATCTGCGATGTCTGTATTGTTTAAATTATTATTTGTCGAAACTACGTTGTGTAGCAAAGAGCATTTTATAGTAGATTAGGTCAGAGTCCACTTTAACATTTTTCTTTCTTCGATAGTTTCGTTTATTTGTTTGTTTTGAATTTCGCGCAAAACTACACTAGGGCTATCTGTGCTAGCCCTCCTAACTTAGCAGTGTAAGACTAGAGGGAAGGCAGCTACTCATCATCATCCACCGACAACTCTTGAGCTACTCTTTTATCAAAATAATGGGATTGACCGTCACATATAACGCCAGCACGGCTGAAAGAGCGAGCATGTTTGGTGCGACATGGATTCAAAATCGCGATCCTCAGATAACGACTCGAACACCTTAACTCATCTGGCAATGTCGGGCCTCTTCGGTATTGCTATACTTTAAAGTGTTCTAAATAGTTGCATTAAAAGTAAAGAATGAACAATAATAACTTAATGGTATCGCTGACAGAGACACAGAATTATACAAATATGTAATAAAATCATTAATAGCGATACAATAGCTATAGCATAATTATACCATAGCCATAACATAGTTATACAATAGCTACACAGTAGTTATACAATAGATATACAATAGTTGTAAATTTTTATTTGTAAAAGTCGATGTTTCAAGCAAGACCATTTGTCAAATGATAAAGCTAAGAACAAGAGCGCAAGTCTCAAGTCTGAAAATTGTGTGCTAAGCATTTAGAATGTTATTAGGTTACAAAATTCTTCGAACACAACATCTGTTACATTAGTACTGTACAACTCGTAAAGTATGAAAGAAATAAAAACATATGAAATTAAAGAAGTCAACATTCGCTGGCGAATGCTCTACGCAATGCAATCCAAAAATAACCATTTTTTACACCATAAAAGCCAGGAAAAACACACAAAAATTTAAAACAGTCCATATCACTTACAGGTAACTCAAGAAGAAATATTTGTACCAAAATCACATGTAAATTGGATAAAATACACATAAACAGTTCACGAAAACCTCATATTCTGCTATCCTTCCTGAAAAAAATGAAAAAAGGCACAATTTCCAAAATTATCCATAGTTATATTTTGAGCTTGTAAAAAACCAAACAAAAATTTTTATGTGAACAGCTGTGTAACGTGGTCCAAACACGATAGAGTAACTGTTTATTTGTTTGTTTTGAATTTCTCGCAAAGCTACTCGAGGGCTATCTGCGCTAGCCGTCCCTAATTTAGCAGTGTAAGACTAGTGGAAAGGCAGCTAGTCATCATCACCCACCGTCAACTCTTGGGCTCCACTTTCAACAACGAATAGTGGGATTGACCGTAAAATTATAACGCCCCCACGGCTGAAAGGATGAGCATGTTTGGTGCGACCGGGAATCGAAACCGCAACTCTCGGATTAGAATTCGAACGCCTCAACATGCTTGGCCACGCCGGACCGAAGTAACTGTCAAAACCCCTTAAATTTATACTATTTGTTGCATCATGACCATCTATATAAATATTAATATTGGGCAAGTCCACCATTTTTGCTTAACAATGAGTGGAATCCGTAGAGAGATATTTTTCCACAATTTCATAAAAGTGGTCTAAATACTGCTGAATGATTTATCTAAAACTCCAGAACTGTGTTTTTTGGTGAGCTCTACATCTCAATAGACACAATACTGACAAATCCAATTGTTTTCTGTATCAGTGTGTTGGACGCATGAAAATTTATATTTGTGCTTATTTTCGACTTAGTTGCTGTGAAATATAATCGCACAGGAGCTCAACATATATGACTTTGAGTTGTTCTATCTATGATTATATAAAATCCCTACCGGCCTAAATAAGAAATCTGAAAATAATGTCTTGACGTATTGGACCAATGTATAACATTATGCAACAAAATATTTACTTTTTCTTGTTCCTGCGCTGAAAGTGTCATTTCCCAATTGCTTATGCCTAAAGTAAATGGAAAAGACTAAATTTTCTCTTTAAACAGCCCCCCAGTGGCTCAGCGGTATGTCTGCGGATTTACACGCTAAAATCCGGGTTTCGATACCCGTGGTGGGCAGAGCACAGATAGCCCATTGTGTAGCTTTATGCTTAATTCAAAACAACAACAACATCTCTTTAAACTTCATGTTTAAACTTTAAACGTCATGGGAGACAATATTTGGGGGCTGATATGTGAAAGTGATTTACATTACAGTCGCAAATTTCGATAAACTAGGCATTTCTAAATGTTTTTGTATAACTTTTGTATAAATACTTGTAGATCTTGATTCATATGCTGTTTTATTCAGACCTTATGCAAATTTGTTTGTTTGTTTTGAATTTCGCGCAAAGCTACTCAAGGGCGATCTGCGCAAGCCGTCCCTAGTTTAGCAGTGTAAGACTAGAGGGAAGGCAGCTAGTTATCAACACCCACAGCCAACTCTTGAACTACTTTTTTACCAACGAATAGGGGGATTGACCGTCACATTTTAATGCCCTACGATCGAAAGGGTGAACATGTTTGGTGTGACGGAGATTCGAACCCGCGACCCTCGGATTACGAGTCGAACGCCTTAACACACTTGGCCATGCCGAGCTCCTTATGTAAATGAAAATGAAAATGTGCAAATTTGCCCCTTTTTACATAGAAAATAGGTCAATTTTAAATTTCATTATACAGGTCACAAAAGCAAATTTTGAAGGGAATAATGACTATTTTTTGTACTTTTACAACATAAGCAATTAATTAATAACACATACTAACCAGTAACAAAATTTGTGTTACATGGTGTATTCTATCGAGTTTCAAGTCAAAAAACTGAAAACTGAAGGGACAGCAGTCGATTGTAAAGTGTTTGAAATAAAAAAAAGAAGAAAAAACGACAGCGAAAATTAAGCCTCCTTGAAGAGGCGTAAAAACACAAATAAAATTTAATATATTTAAAAAAGGTGAAACTGTAAACGAGATTGTTCGTCCTGTTGAAAGACTTCCAGAGTGTATTGTGGTTATTTTTGTATTCGTTTTGTTTTGGGAATGTTTGTTAAGTACGCATTAGTTTCATAATAAGAATGAAAAAAACAAAGCAATTAGAAAAAAAACATGAAGAGCTAATAACTAAATCTGTTTTTTTTTCGCTACTGCTTACAGACATTACACAAACCGAAAAGAAATCCTGGTACAAAGCAAAATTAATCAAAAGTAACATGTTATACCAGACACTCTAACATGTAAACAAAAAAGATGTGTCACACTTCCACATATAAACAGGACCACATTTATGCACGAAAAAGTAACCTTAAACATAAATCACTCCTTTACATGCCCTACTGAATCGTTTGTTGTATAATTTGTGTAAAGTGTCTTCGTTTATACGTAACCAATGTACAGCTTTAGTCATAAATCATTTTCAACACGCATACAGTGGTGGACTTTTAAGTCTGAACATTCACGTGCTACAACATTCATTCACAAAAGTGAACGATTCTAAAAGTAAACATTCTACACTCTGAAAGTTTTTCAACTTTCTGCTTTAAAGAAACAATTTTATCTGTTATATAATTTCACTTGTTTTGTCATTAATTTCAGTTTTAATTTTTATGGGTACTTTCTTCTATTTTTATTTAGTCTTTCATATTTTATTGCTTATCTAATAATATGATCTAATTTTTAAAGAGTTTCGTAACTTAGTGTACACATTTTCCAAGTTCTGCACATATGTTTTTGTTTTAACCTTCACGATCTAACGAAGAGCGGTAGTTAAAACAGTCATAATTTTAGAAATATAAGTGCATATAACTTAACGCTTTTGTAACCTATTCATTAGAAACATATTAATTGCCTTGTCAAAGAAGACGTGATTCACGATTATATAGAACTAATGTTTATTCTTTATACAGTCTATAAATTAGATTTCTTACTAGAATAGTCATACAAAATGAGCATGTCTATGCATGGATGAAATGTAGAGCGTAAATGTCCTACAAGTTTCTTGATCTTACAAGTTCTATTAAATGCAGCATTGTTGTGACTAAACTTGTGGATTAAAGCAGTTTACGTTCTTGTTTGTTTGGTTTTCTGGTTATTACTACACTAGGGTCTTTATTATATAGAAAACGTCCAAGGTGGACAAAGTGTCGTTGGTTTTGTACATTCTCTTATGTACAACAACAGTAATATAACTCTTTCAATTGTTACAGATCAGGAAATATGAAAGTTAAAACAACATAATATGTTTAGAGCTGTTAATGTTTAAGTACCTTTTGCGTGTATTTTGCACCTCTTACAGGCAAAATATTTAAGTATAAGGTAACATTTTCCTTGCCGTGCAAAGGAAAGAAGAAATATATTTGAATAAAATATTTATAAATAAGCAAGAGCACTTAAATGTTGTTAAACGTTAACAACAGAGGAACGTGTAAATAGATTAGTAGGTAAGAACATAATACATTTGTAAGTTTGTTCTTGAATTTCGCGCAAAGCTACACCAGGGGTATCTGCGCTAGCCGTCCCTAATTTGATAGAATAACATCAGAGGGAAGGCAGTTAATCATCCTAACCCACCGCCAACAAAGAGTAGGGGAATTGACCATCACTTTATAAACGTTCTTACGGTTAAAAGTTGTGACGAGTATTCACACCTGCTACATAATATATTCCGATACAGTCAACAATGTGTTTCTATGTTCGTCCACATAAAATTCTGGATTTGTACCTCTAATAATCTTTCACTGATTACGGTTGTGTATAATATATTACAGAGTCATTTGGGTTCACAAAGATATTTCGTTTTCACATTTTAGACAAGTCCTGGAGCTTGTCCGACATTCACTGCTTTACTTCTGCAACTTTATGTCGTCTTTTTCATACACATTTCAACCTACCATATACTTGCTCTTGTGAAGAGACTTCTGACCCTATCGTTTCAGAATAAACAAAGGAGTGAATTTCAAACAAGTTATAATATTCATCCTAAATACATTTTCAGTACCAAATGGCTGTAAACTTTATGGTGTACGTGTAAAGGGGTGATTACATTATGTAAATGAAACCAATATACTTAAAAATCTCGGTAAGCGATCTTCCCGTGCAACCAAAAAAAAGGGTGATTCATAATCTCCTAGTTGGTCAGAGATGAATTGAGGCATTTACGTCTAAAATCTGAGGTTCGATCCTCCGTTGTGGATAGACTACATAATTTGTTGCTTTGCATTAAAAAGAACAGCGACAGCAAAAGATGTTTGACTATGACGTCAAATAATTCCGTCGTAAAGCAATTATCAGTTATAGGTCTTCAAACTATTGCAGCAAAATTTGCAAGGTTACAAAGAAAATATTTAGCACAGGCTATAACAATGTTGCTACAAGGAAGTTCTTAACCACTAAGTTTTTTGAGTCTTCATTTTCATTTCGAAAGATATCGAACACTTTGCTTTCAAATTTAGTTAAAATTCTGCTCATATCCTTATCTTGACTTCAATTTAATCGAATATAGTTATTTTGGTGTTCACACAATTGTTGTCGATCGTGCTGTTATCATACTGAATAAAAATGAACAAATTTAATCGAAACTTATTTGTAAGTTGTAATAAGCCCTTCAGTGGCTCAGCGGTATGTCTGTGGACTTACACGCTAAAATCCGCGTTTCGATACCCGTGGTGGGCAGAGCACAGATAGCCCATTGTGTCGCTTTGTGCTTAATTCAAAACAACAACAACAACTTATTACAAAAGCCGGACATACTTAATATATGTTGTCACCCAATAAATTTTTAGTAATACCGCTATGACATTTTTTCCATGGTCATTTTGTACCTTTTGAAAGTTCTTAACTATTATACTTTTTGTATACTTTCTATTTGGCATCAAAAGAAACAACTGACGATGGATAGAATTACCAAAACATGTCTAACTTAGTGACAAATAACAAATGAAAAGGTAAACTGACATTCACGCTTCTCCCTTTTACCATAATAGATAATTCTGGTGAGTGGAGAAACACCCAGCATTAAGAACTGGGTTGGCATTTCCAGGTGGGTTAAGGCCTAATCTGAGGGTCGCGGGTTCGCGCCCGCGTCGCGCTACACATGCTCACCCTCCCAGCCGTGAGAGCGTATAATGTGATGGTTAATCCTACTATTCGTTGGTAAAAGAGTAGTCCAAGAGTTGACGGTGGGTGGTGATGACCCGCTGCCTTCCCTCTAGTCTTACACTACTAAATTAGGGACGGCTAGCGCAAATAATCATCGAGTAGCTTTGCGCGAAATTAAAAAAAACAAACAAACAAAAGCATTAAGAACTAGTCAATTTGGTCATTGACATGAAAAATTTAATAGTTATTACAATCTTTTTTAAATAAGATAAGTTTGTACTTAAGAAGCTGTACATATAAACTGGACTCAACAACGAATCTTTTAATATTTTCTCTCTATTTCATTAAGTTTTGTCTAAACCGTTTTTGCTTTTACAAAAATAGCAGTAGACAAAAAGTAATTATGAACGTCATCTTTATTGGGGAAAAATAGTTAATATTGTGAAAAGTGCTTTAATCCGGAAACAGGAAGTGTGTGTAGGAACTTCGTTTTCTAAAAACATTCATTCCGTCTCTTCAAAAAATTTTTGTCCGTGTAAAAGTGTTTGATGTCGCACGTAGTATAATGGCTATCGTGCCCAGATTGTAAAGTCAGAGGTTCATGGTTTATGTTTCCCCCAGAAACACGCTCCACACTTTCAGGCTCAAAATAAATATCTTTTTCATGAAAGCTTCCCCATCAATTGAAATACAGATTTAAAAAAATGCAAAAACAAACAAAATGTTTTGTTTGACCGAGTGTATGCGTATTTTGTTTCTGAGTGTAACACTTGTGTATAATATAATTGTTTGTTTTTTATTGTTTTTCAATTTCACACAAAGCTACAAGGGGGCTATCTGTGCTAGCCGTCCCTAATTTAGCAATGTCAAACTAGAGGGAAGGCAGCTAGTCATCACCATCCCCCGCCAACTCTTGGATCACTCTTTTACCAACGAATAGTGGTATTGATCGTAACATTATAACGTCCCGACGGCTGAAAGGGCGAGCATGTTTGGCGCGACGGGGATGCGAACTCGCAACCCTCAGATCATAAGTCGCACGCCTTAACGCGCTTGGCCATGCCGGGCCGTATAATATAGTAACTGACTGTTTTATTTGAATTTCGCGCATAGCTACACGAAGGCTATCTGCACTAGCCATCCCTTATTTAACAGTGCAAGACTAGAGGAAAGACACTTAGTCTTCACCACCAACTGCAAACTCTTGGTGATATTATAACGCGACACTCAGCTGAAGAGTCAAGCGCCTTGATCACCTAGCCATGCTGGACCTTATATATTAATTAATATCACGTATTAAAACACGTTTGTTTATACTATCTGGAGCTGTAATACAAGCAATTGTCACAAGCATTATAAAACGTTTTATGTTTATAAGAATAAAGTCTTAAAAAACGATATGCAATCAGTACTTTTTGATAATGTTTTTAGAATTTGTTCATATAAACATATAACCTAAAATAAGCTAGTACTAAACACATTTTAATTATTTCCCGCTGTTTTAACAACGTAACAACGTAAGCTCACTCAAACATTGTTTCTTATATGTAATGCCATGGGGTATGCCCATCAAGGTGTTGAAATCCAGTTTCGAGCATTCTAAATCTGTAGACATAACTGCTGTGCCACTGGGTGGAAAGGGCTAACTCAAACTGAGGTTTTATTAAACTTAGCATTTGTATGAATAATATGACCAATAGCTGAACAGTATTTTTAAACGGTTATTTAGTAATATGTAAGTCTGTTTGTTTGATTGGTCAAGTGCTTTTCTAATGTCCTAATAAAGCTTGTCTTCTAACTCACAAATTGTTTAAACGATGCATATTACATAAATAAAAATATTTTATATTGTAGTTTTTCTTTTTCTGTTTTTATTCTCTGTATTCATATTTTGTAAAAATCAATGTCACAGTTTATAACTAAATCTACCATCAATATTTTATCACATAGAAGGGACTTAATAGAGTGTCAAAGGTCATACGTAAAATGTTTCTGTAATTGTTCCTCTATTTTACCAAATATTCCCAAGGTCGGTTGTGATATTTTTAAATATTAAAGAGAACCCTGTCAAATGTTTTATATGTAACATAGTAGGGATTTTATCACGAAGCTTATTAACTAACCGCATTGTTAAACAACCGTAGTTTACTTTTTTGCAAAACTATCACTTTGCTAACTAAATAAAAGTAAAGACAAATTTGAAAATTAAAACCTTTAGGTTCAATGAGGTCTAAATCTGGTGATCTGGAGGGCCAGAGAAGAACGTTGATGTTGTGGTGTCTCAAGAAGACAGTGGTGAGTCGGGCTGTGTGAGGACGGGCGTTGTCATGTTTAATAATGTCGTTGACGTTCATCATGATGGGTTGCACATTGGGACTAAGAATCTCGTTGACGGTTGCGAACGGTCTGATCGGAAATCCTACGCAGCCCTTGTATGGTTGAGGCAGTAGACGTCGCAATGGTGGTCCTATCCCGAAGGTGAAGTAATCGGATGTAGCAATCTTGTGCGGGCGTGGTCACACGAAGTCTGCCAGATCGTGGACGGTCACGAGTTGATCCATGTTGTTGGTGATGATTCCATAGCCTTGTGATGGTACTTGGGTAGACATTTACAGCTTTGGCAACATCTGATTGAGATTCGCCTGCTTCCACGCGACCGATGGCGTTGTTGCGTTGTGCTTCAGTTAGTCTTAACGTATCTGTATTGCGTGACGGTAGTTTAACACTGAGCTATGGAAACCGAGAACCCGTCACTTTTACAGGAATTTTGCACTTTCAGAACATGCAGGTTTCTCAAACAAATTTATTGGACACGAATTCGTTTTGGCAAAAAATCCGATGTTTTCCTCCGTTTTCAAAGTGAATAACTTTTATTGTCATTTAGGTCTGACAATCAGTGCCTTAATACGTGTAACATCACATACTTTGAGCTTATAACGTTATTACATTATTTCTTTTTAAAATAACAAAAATATCCCTTTTGCGTTTCTTTGTTTGAAGAGTATATATAAACAACAATACAATTGATAAAAACGTTTATTACAAATAGTTATTAGAAATAATGGTTTATATACAACAGTTTTACAAAAATAAACCATACTGAGTCTTCTATCTGGTCTAAAATTGAATAATTTATCAACCGTCTAGGTTCACGACGACCGAATTAATTCTGAATTGATATTGTTACACTTTGCTTAGGCTAAACTAGCTGTATATTCTTTGCTGGCATTACTGTTAACAAGATTACGTCAAAAAATAATTCACTGAAGTTGAGTAGTTTGTAACGTTCGAAATCTATAAACTTCCTAATAAAATATCTATCTGTAGTTTCTGCAATTAATAAGCGTTTATTACGATTATATCTTCCAAGGTTTATAGTATACTGACTGTTTCATACCAGTAGTGTAAAAACTGTCTTTTGACGAGTCGATTTATAAATTTTAGGTAAAATTCTTGAAAGTTCACTTTGTTCAATAATATTCGAAAATACGCTAGCGCTTTTGAAAAACATATATTGTTGATTCTTAGTCTCGAGAATCTTCTTCAAATTTTGAGAACTGGCTGGACACGCGCAACACACATTTAACAATATGAATTATATACATCTCTAAATGTATATTAAGATGAAACAAAGGTAGGTATTAAAATAGCATTAAATCCGTTACACTTTTTTTTTTTTTAAATAAGAAAAAAAAAATGTTAAAAGAAGCCCCCCAGTGGCTCAGCGGTATGTCTGCGGACTTACACGCTAAAATCCGGGTTTCGATACCCGTGGTGGGCAGAGCACAGATAGCCCATTGTGTGGCTTTGTGCTTAATTCAAAACAACAACAAGTTAAAAGAAAAGCTCTAAAAGACAACTGTTATAAATTTAGGATTTTTTTTTAAATTTTAAATTAACAAGATAAAAATATGTTTTAGTTATATCTTCAAAGATCTTTATATCTGTGTTCAAACACAACTCACGACCATTGACAAGATATTGGTTTATTTGTTTGTTGTTGTACACAAAGTTACAAACAATCGCAAATATCGAAAGTTGATTTCTAGTGTTAAATCCTTCAGTTAAACTTCAGTTGTAATTGAAGATGCTCTTTTTCAAAACATTTATTTGAATACTAATGTAAAGAATGTTGTAAAATATTCGTTTCTACGAGGAATGTGTAGTACCTGTAGGTCACAGTTGTAATTAACAGCGACTTTTGATCATAGTTATCTTCCTACTTTCTTTCATCAAAACTAAAAGTGACCCCGGTAATGAGTATAAATATATAAATGTACTAGGATCCATTGCTTCATCAGTTGGGTAATCTGGACAATCCAGGTAAATCCGAAGATGAACGCTGCAGATCGTCGCTATATAACGAAAAATATATTTGAATTGTTTCAATATTTAAGTCAAGATGCTACTTTCTCCTACATTTAATAACACGTTTTTGTATGTCAATACAAACTGTAATTCACTCTACGATTTGGAGATATTTGTCATGAGCTTCTGTACTTTTATGCTGCTCAAACTGCCCCTGGAGGCCGTCTTAGAGACAACATTGATCTTAATACACTGCATCACATCCTCCTGTAAGGCCATTACAGTGTACACCATCGGTGGTGGAAGAATAGCCGATAAGTACCAGATGTTGAAGATTTCTGTCGTGAACACCGTAGAAGGTAGTGGTGCGCTAACAATTGGGAAAACAATCAGAAACGTGTTCTCTTCTCTTTTTAAAACATTCAACCCTTGTAATCTGCGTTCTCATCTTACTCATTACTGGAAGAGAGTTACTGCTAAGAACATAATCTCAACCAATTTCAGTGATGTGTATGAAAGTACGGTGCTTGGTTTTTCTATGTTAACAGTTTGTGTGAAAGATTGTAAGATATCGTTGAAACAAGAATATTCACATGTACAGTGAATAACTCAAAATACGACCAGTTTTATTTGATTTTTTTATTTGCTCAAAGCTATTCGAGGCCTATCAGAGCTAGTCGTCCCTAATTTTACAGTGAAAGGGGAAGGCAGCTAGTTACCACCACCAACGGTTGGGCTACTCTAAACGAAAAATGGGATTGAGCGGGACATTATAACGCCCCTACGACTGATAGCATGTTTATAGTGACGGAGATTCGAACCCTCAACTCTTAGATTACGAGTCGAGTATCTTATCCACCTGACCATGCCAGGCCGATCAGTTTTGTATTTTCGTATTTGACTCAATATTTTAGCTTGATACCCCCATCTTTTCGATAATTATGAAAAAAATGACACTTACATTAGAATATTAAAAAAAAATCTTGTATCACTCCAGATGTAACTGACTCCTTTACAGGTTCGACGTGGCAAACGCGTATTATGAAAATATGAGTGAATGGTAAAGGTTTATCAAAGGTTTACTAGGCAAAGCCGCTGCGGATTTAACACTCAACAAATATTGATTCTTCTATACTAGTGTCTTTTGTTTGAATGGCTAAGTTCATAGAGAAACTAGTAAGTAAGAAACCTGAATGTTCAACCAAACGTTTAGAGGCTTAGTACCTTGAATGAACAAATAAAAAACATAAGTTGTTGATCCTATTTCTTATAAGAGTATTTCAGCCATTTTTGTTTTATTCAATAACATCAAGTATATCATCTTTCCAGATTAATTGAGGTATCTTAAAATTGATAAATCAAAAAAGTGTGCATTAAAAAAAATAAGCAAGGTATATTTTTATAAATCTTATGAGTCAAATGGGTGTTTCTTATTAAAACCACGTTTATGTGACTAACGGATATTGTTGACCAGCTTTCTTTTCTTTTGTCTGTCAGCACAAAATTAGTGCTGGCTATAATTGGGCAGTTCTCGTATAGTTTCGCACAAATTATGAAATCAAAGAAACAGAAAGGAATGGTATTTATTTATGGTCCCGCATGGCCAGGTGGGTTAATGCTTTCGACTCGTTATCTGAGTGTCGCGGGTACGAATCCCCGTCGCACCAAACATCCTCATCCTTTCAGCCGTGATTAAGTATAATGTGATGGTCAATCCCACCATTCGTTGGTGAAAGAGTATCCCAAGAGTTCGTGGTGGGTGATCATGACTATCTGCCTTCCCTCTAGTCTTACACTGTTAAATTAGGGAAGGCTAGTGCAGATAACTCTCGTGTAGCTTTCCGCGAAATTAAAAACAACAACAAAAAACATCTTTATTAATATATTAAAACTCATTTTGTTACATTAAATATAAGAAACTAATTAGAATTACATAGACTGTCTGGAATTTGTTAATATGATCCATGCGAAGTTAGTGTGTTTTTGATTGAAGTGATTTATTTATTATGCAAAGAGTAAATTTGTATTGCGTGTTTTAGATGAACGTAATATTACATTGAATATTTTTCAAATAACGTTGGCCATGTAAAATCAGTACCTTACTTAATACAAGAAGAGATCCATTAAGTGTAACTGGGCTTCCAGTCCTTAAGTTTCAAGATAAATCAGTGGTTAACTGGTTCAACTCATTTAATTATGATTAATGCAAATTTAAATTCCTGGCCAACTGAAACCAATTATTCATCAGATAATAATGTTTCATCTGTTATTATTCAGACGGAGATTAAAACTATAAATCACATAGTGTGAATACTTCTTTCATTGTTATTTTTCTTGAATCTAATGCGTGAAAGATTGAAATTAACAAAACTCAGATACAATATTACCTGTTTATTGGTGTCGCACATGGAATTTTATTTAGCATCAGAAAAATGTAAATAGTGGATTTTCATGTAAGCCAATACTGTGATTATTTATATCTTGAGAGTTTAAGATTTTTAACTCTTTACTGCTGGTTAGAACGTTCTTACTGCTAATATCGTTGAACGAGTTTTTTGCTCAGAGACACTTCTGCCCTGTAAAAACTAATTTGAACATCTTTATTTGCTGAATAAATAGAAAAGTAGACATTAACAGCTATCATTGGAACAGAATGAGCTCTTTGCAGAACGTCTGTAATAAAGTAAGGCTATCTAGATAACGAAATGACACACTTTTGAAGCGAGAACAGCTATATAAAAGAAATTTTGAAACACAAACTGGTTACAAGTTACACACTCTTTTACTTGTTAAAGTGTGGTTAACATGGTGTGACAGGTCGTGGCTGATGTGTGCCGTATAACACTATCACAAATTACTTATTCATTATCCAGCTATAACAATTATTATCCTATACCTAGTTGTTGTTTTTTAATGTGTTTACTATAAGACGTATCTTTACTACTTATTTTACTGTTTGGTTCAGTGATCTATTGTGCCTATTTGTCAGTGTTTCCTTAAGCACTGTTACTTTTCCTCGCTTTTGAATGTTGTCGTGTGAGTGTGTTTCAGGGACTTAAATGACTATCCAATAACAACATCAAGATAACTGCGAAAGTCTTAGGATTATATACGTAATTGTAATTTGAGAAAATGAACAAATGTGATTATCTGTATGGTTTGTATCTTCAGAAGGCTTAATGTCACATATCTGTAATAATTATATAACTTAAGAACTGTATACCGTTTATGATAATGTTTTGAATATTTACTGTTTATTTTTTCATATTTCCTCTTACAAACCAATGGGACAAATTTGATGCATGGAAGATTTTCCAAACAAACTTTGCTTTTGGATACTTTGACGACAACATTTTAAGTAAAAAAAATGACCACTAATTGACTGGGACTTCGAGTATGTACAGTTTTTGAAGTAACTATAAAAATAATTAGGAGTAATTGATACATTAGAGTCTATATGAATTATGGGGAATTTGAACCATGGGTTTAACAAGGGTATTTTACACTAGTACATTTAGTTCTTAAGGCTAAGAATACAACTCAGATAGGTCTTGAATTTCAAACTGATTTAACCAATATAACGTGAACAAGTTAACAATCAAAATACTTTAGAAACATTAATTACGTACAAGTCATGTACAAAACATTTGTATCTTTAACTCTAGATCAATTTATAAACTGTTATTTTTCAACTCTCACTGATTAGAATAGTTTAAGCTAATTGTTTTTCTATAGACTGAATAAATGTTAAGAGCAAAACGTCTTTTTTTAAATAAAAATGACTTTATACCAGGGTCCCACGTAGCCAGGTACTTGGGACGCTCCACTCGAAATCTGAGAATTGCGGGATCGAATCCACGTCACACCAAACATCTCTCCCTTTCAGCCGTGAGAGCACTATAACATGACGGTCAATCCTATTCGTTGGTAAAAGAATAGCCCAAGAGTTGGCGGTGAGTGGTGATCAAAAGCTGCCTTCCATCTTATTTCATTCTGTTAAATTAGGGACGGCTAGCGCATATAGCACTCGTGTAACTTTGCCCAAAATTCAAAACAAATCAAATAAATCTTGTACCAGTCTTAAAGGAAGGATAAAAACAACACAAAGCAAAGATTTATCTTCTGATTATTAAGAACTTCAAGCAAAACCATTTTTTATCCTAAACCATTAAATCTTGATGTGATATTGAAACTTGGGATTTTAAATTTCAAGAACTTGAAAAAAGACAAAAGTTTTATATGCTCAATTTTTATTACTTAGATTATTTTTGCAGAATTAAGCACAAAGCTACACATTGGGCTCTCTGTGTTCTGCCTACCACAGGTATCAAAACCCGGTTTCTGGCATAAAAAGTCCGTTGTGCTTATAATAGGCACTTAGTTTTGCAATTGAACTAATAACACCAAAATATACATCCCAATTTTGTCACACTTTAGAAAACGGCTAGCGATGATTGTAAATCTGAAGCCTTCAGAAACTTTTTTGTATCTTCTTCTGGAATGATAATGACAAAATTATAAACATTATGATAACAAGTGTAAATCATTTGAAAGAAGTAATAATCATTTTTCATCATGCGATAAGTAGAAGAAAAGGAAAAAAATTAAAAGTAGTTTAAAACATGTGAAGAGTAAACTAGTTTAAATATCTTGTATCTGAAAAAGTAAAAAGAACAAGAAACAAACAAATAAAGCTTTAAATCGTGAACTGAAAATCTTGGAGTGAAAACAATGTGAGCAGCTTAAGTCAACACTCAATATTTATACCTCAAAGTTGAAACATTATATTAAAAATCTAGTTTTATATGATAAGTCTAAGACTTTTAAGAATCAGTTAAATACCGAGTGTAAGGAAGTATAAGTCGACTCCAAGTCCACGTGTGACGATACAATGGAAACTGTGTTCAAGTTCATTTGTTTTTGAATTTCGCTCAAAGCTACAAGAGGGCTATCTGCGCTAGCTGTCTCTACTTCTGTAATGTAAGACTAGAGAGAAGACAACCAGTCATTACTACACACCGCTACCCTTTTACCAACGAATTGTGAAATTAATTGAAACATTATAACGCCCCCACGGCTGGAAGGGAGAGGATGTATGGTGCGACGGGGCAACGTTTATGGACTACATAAGCTGTTGTTGCTTCAGTACATTAACTACAACTTGCCCACCACTGAGAAGTGAGCTCCGCGGTTTGTAATTTGTAGGTCTGTTTATTTACCATTGATATACCAAGAAATCACTAAGTAAAACTTATGTTAACAAAGCAGTTTAAGCAATAGTCATAAGAAGGAGTATATAAATCGAAATCGGATTAGAAAGAGAAGTTTAATAAAAATCAAGTTTTGTATAAATTTATTCTAATATGCATGTTTTCTTATAGCACAGCCACATCGGGTTGTCTGCTGAGCCCATCGAGGAGAATCGAACTCCTGATTTTAGAGTTGTAAATCTGGAGACATATCGCTGTACAAAGGGGGGATTATTTTAATAGATTTTACATTGTTCCATATTTCCAGCGATGAAAATACTAAGAACGGTCTTTTCAAATACTGTTTCTAAGAAGTTGTGAAATTTAAAGTTGCCACAGCAAGTTGTTTTAACATATTTTATTTGTATAGTGATACTTATTTTAATATATCCACTGAGAGGGAGTTAATTATACCTTATTAAAATCATGTTCTAAGTTCAGTTGAAACTATATTTTCCCTTAACAAGAGTCCTCACTCTATTGAACATGATTTGCACATTAAAGTTGACATCACATTCTCTATTTAAACAAATTTTTTTAAGGAATGGTAATGATAGTCTTATGTTACATAGATTGAAGAAATTCCACAGTCCGTCCACTGTACATAAATATATACTTCGAAAACATTACTTAATCAAATCAAAAAACACAAACGTTCATTGTGCTTGAAAAAAATTGACTAGAAATATGATGAAAAGAAAACCTACGATATCAGTTTCTTCAGCCATCTTTCTCATGAAAACTGCTGTTAGTTTTGCGTTGGAATTAGTAGGTTGAGAACTATTGATTTGTAAGCTTCCGTCCACTTCAAATCTTAGTTAGTGATACCAAGTAATAAATACAATGGCTTGTTGGAACAGAATTCTTGGAATTGTTTCGTAACTATAACCTTCAATTTGTGAATAAGGTCATTGCTCCAGATAGGCTTAGGTCTGAAACGTCAAAAATTATGCTGAACACTTTGTAGTGTAAGACTTTACCACTTTAAGATAGATGATTTAAGGTTCTCTTTTTTTTTTAAAGTTGTGTTCTTCGGCTGTATAATGTTTCATGATGTTTCAATAAACGTACGCAATTACAGTCATCCAACAAACCACGTATTATAATTTATCTCGGACGAGTTTCAGATATATTATGTCACGTATTACGATTTCAAATAAACGGAAATGTTAACTTTAATTTAAGGATTAATAGAATGTTAATACTTTCAAATTTTTAATATTGCTAATGAGATTAATACACAAAACTTTTTTCTTAACTCAAATATATTTTAATATAATAGGGATAATCCAGCCTATAATAACGGTTATTACAAATAGTTTTTGTGAATAATGGTTTATATACAAGAGTTTTAGAAACTTACAAGCAATACTGAGTTTTATATCTGGTCCAGAACTGAATATTTTATCATTGTTTCATGACGACAGAAGTAATTCTGTTGATACACCTATCTTAACGAGCCAGTTTATTCACGCGTGAGTTTTCCCGGAGAAAATATCTGTCTTTGTAGAAATACTAACGTCCGAAGTTAATTCACTGAAGTAAAACCGTTTGTAATATTCGAAATTAAAAATGTTCCTGGTCAAATATCTGTATTTTTCCTATTAATAAGCGTTTTTTGCAGTTATAGATTCCAAAGCTTATGCTATACAGACTGTAGCAAACCAACTATATCATAAAAACTGTCTATTGGCGCGTCGATTTATACACTTTGGGCAAGGTTCTCGTAATTTCAGTTGACAACAGTATTATACTTGCACACAGGGTGCATAATTGATTCTTACACTCGAGCATCTTCTACAAACTTATGAAATAGACGGGCATTTCGCAACACATATTGTTTCTTTGTTTTTGAAATTTGCACAAAGTTACACGAAAGCGATGTGCGCAATCCTTCTCCAATTTAGCAGTGTAAGTCTAGAGGGAAGCCAGCTACTCACCACCATCAAACGTCAACTCCTGAATTACTCTTTTACCAACCGGTAGTTGGATTTTAACGTCACATTATAAAGCCCCTACGGCTGAATGGGAGAGCAAGTTTGGTGTGACGGGGATTCGAACCCGCTACTCTCAGATTACAGGTCGAGCGATCTAATCACTAGGTATACTTATAAACGGGCTTAAACAACACTAAAATTTGCAAAAATAGTTACTTAGCATAATGTAAACCCTTTTATAAGTGTACAAGTAAGTATTGGAAATGTATTTAGTATTTTGTTTCAGTAACAGTATTAAGAAACTTCCTGCTATGGTAATTTTGCTTTATATGGTGTGCATTAAGTAAGATAGTTCTAGTAAACGTTCTTTAAGTTTTACAAAGAAATACTAACTACGTCCTTGTTCATAAAACAAATTGAACGATGCAACAGAACTTGTTTGTTATGTTTTCCATCAGAACAGTCGTAAAAAAGGTAGTTGGTCGTGAAAATAAAAATATTTCTGAAAAATGTCTTTTTGATCTAAATCAGTAGTGGTATATAAGCCTTAAAGGATTGCACATACTTTTGAAACTCATTTAAAATTATATGAAACCTCCATGTCGTATTCTTATCAAGATAAGTTCGAAAATCCCTAGCCACAATTCAATGACACTGATCTGAAAAAATAAGAACATTTCCCAACCAAATAGCGGATTACTATATTCTAGGGACATATAAAGAAATCCTCTTAAGAAAGAAACGCCACATTTTCCTTGTGGTCATTTACATTCAAATTTTTATTTCTTAATTATTTTAATAAGGTAGGATCGCAGATAAACTAGATTTAAATTAACATTGTGTGTTTTTTTCACCTGCCTTTTTCTACTTACGATAGTGACTCACGTTGTTAAAACTTCAATTGAAAATATTTTTCGTTACATTATTTACTGCTGGTTGACAGAATGGGTTAGAACCACATCTATAAAATGTAAGTTTCGTTTATTGCATCAACAGTTGTCTAAAGATCTCAAAGTGTAACGAGCTCGTAAAAATACTGTCATTATTTCTAATGTATACGGAATGAATCGAACATCTAAATCTTGCTGATTATTGTAAATAACTGAATTTATTTTTATGTTCGTTTCACTTTTATTCAAGATTATAGCTAAAAAGTGCAAAAAAAGTTCAGTACTTTAAAACACACACATAAAAAAGGGTCAAATGAAATTCAAAATACTGATTTGCATTTACTAATTCTGTGAGGTATATTCGAAAATATGAGTGCTGTCTCGCTAACAAACAAAAACATGTTTAGTACCCATATCTTGTTTGTACCTTTTAACAGTGCGATGATAATACGGGTAAACTTGTGGCTGGATAATATCAAAGTTTTATCGAGACAAGTATTCAAAAAGTGAGATTGTTAAACAAGTTAGAACAGAAGGAACCAACATTCTGAAGAAAGAAGCTGCCACTGTAAAAGAAGTAGAGCTTTGGAACATTATTAGGTATGAAACGTGAACCAATCCAAGTGGAGTTCTCATACGCTAAAAGAACTTTAATTACTTGCTTTGGGTAAGTTTTTACTCTTTGTATACGTGATTAAAAAGTAAAATATAGAAATTTCTCTTCTGATCAACAAAAGCCTCGTGTGATATGTATATCCTCTATAGAGTTTATTAGTAAATCTAAAGTTGTTGAAGCCTCTACAACTAATAAGTATGAACACATCATGGAATTCTTTTGTACTCAGCCAACGCTCGTAAATCCAAAAGTGAGCAGCTTTAAAGGACCGCGCATGTAGCCATCAGCGAATTTAAGAAACCAACAAGGAATGTGTTGCTCGCGATATTGAACCACAAGCCGTGTGAACTGTAAGTTTAACTAACCGTTGTGATTAACATGCACGAATTACCTCAACATTTCCAATTATTAAAATGTTCAAACCGTGGCAAGTCACGTATAATGCTTAGCTTTCTGTCGTCAAACATTATCTAATTATTTACATTTCTTAAACACGTTTTACTTCAGCTGCTGAAAATATTTGAAGAAATTAAATAATGAAATGCTGATAATGAAAGAAGCGATATTAAATCACTAAGAACACACAGTGCAGTTAAATGGCATCTAAAATCACGCATGCGTGATCATTTAATTATTCTACAAATTGCAATGCCTTTTAATAGAAGTGACACGTATTAGGATTGAATGGCTTTAGTATCACTTATTATTGTATTAAATATTTTATTTCTTGTGAATTATATATTTCCTCAAGAAGAAATTCTAGAAAAAAATGTTACTCCATGCTTTTACAACAGATTATTAACTGAATAACTTTTGCAATGTTTTTTTCCTGAATGTTTAGAACTTCATGGGTGAAATCATTTTAGAAGTAAATATGACTGGAAGAGAGAGGCAGTACAATACCTTTCACTGTATTAACTTGGTCAATAGTCACATCTAAGACTTAACAGATATGACAATTTTCATTTCGTCCTGAAATATAGACAGTGGTCATATTAACCGTTTTACTTTAATACATGTTTAAACGTTTCACATGGCTGTCTGTGAGATGTAATTGTAGATTTGTTATCCTCATCTTCAGTACAATGCTACACCAATAACTTAATGAACTAATTCATCAGCTTGTTATCTCGGAGCACTCGCTGTTTTTGTTCTCCCATTTTATAGCACAATGTGACGCAAAAAAACTAACATTTGGATTGTTTTCATCTAAGTAGTAATAATAACATAATCTCATATATATATATATATATATATATAGTAAAAAAATACTTTTTTCAATACGATGGTATATGATTGATATTTCACCATCTTTACCGATCTGTTTGTATTAGTACTTCTAATTACACAATAACAGCTCCTTTAGCAGTAGCCCTCTAGTGGCTCAGCGGTAAGCTCAATAGCTTACACGTTAAAACTTCATGATGATTGTGAAGGGCAAAGCGCAGATAGCCCATGGAGTAATTTTACAATTATACACAAAAATAAGAGTCAAGATTAAAACATCTAGCTATATTTACATCTCTCTCTCTATATATATATATATCTGTGTGTATGTATCGGATAAACAGTAACATTATCTGACTCTATTAAAAGTTTCATTTACTTTTCAAACATATAAATATTGTATTTTATTTTTGTTCTGCAATGATTATTAAGAGGAACTCGGGCTTCTCATATGCAATATTTGTTTGTTGTGGAATTTGTTTTTGAATGCACAGCTTACGAAATATAAAGGCAGCAATTTTTGTATTTAAAGTAATTAAAACACTTAAGTAGCTCATCATAGCTCATCTAGATTATTCACCAAAAAAGTTAGGTACGTAAAGTTTTAAACGAATCCGACGGCCGAGCGGGACGTCTCAATAACTGTGAGGTTAAACGTATTTTACAACATGTGATACCTATGAAACATCTCAAGTATAAACGACAATTTAATCCTAAAAATATGATGAAGAGCGATAAACTGATCAATTTATCTAGCAAGAGACGTCGCACATAGTGATGCTTTCAAAACCTGCGAAGCGGAAGAAAGTTTAAAACACAACAGAGTGTCGGTACCTGTACTCTAAGTGTCTAATCACAAATGAAGAAGTCCAGAGGGTCCACATTAACACTGATGTATTACATAATCCAATCCTCAAACGTCTTTCCCTATACAACAGACAGAACTATCTCTGTTCACACCTCCCTTACGCATGTGGTAACGTTGTCCATACTTGAATATTCCTAATTTCATTTTAGCATAGTTTAAAGAATTTAAAAGTTTATCATGCACAGTGAAAATACTTCATGTGGAGGTAGAGATGCAAATTGAGAAAAACTGTCATCCAGTCTGGTAAGAACTAAAATTTCATGAAGCAGAAAAATAAGGATTACAATTCATCATTTTGTGTCCTAAAATTTATTTTCTTTCTAAGCTTGTATTAAACTATAAAAATATTAAAATTTAGTTTCGTAAATAGGAGAACTTGCCGATAAAGAAAAAAATCTGATGTAGATAAATAAAGTCCCCCAGTGGCTCAGCGGTATGTCTGCGGACTTACACGCTAAAATCCGGGTTTCGATACCCGTGGTGGGCAGACCACAGATAACCCATTGTGTAGCTTTGTGCTTAATTCCAAAACAATAACAACAACAGATAAATAAAAAAATATCTATATTTCAGTTTGGTTCATTAATGTTAACTGAAACAACAATTGTAGAACAATAGAAGTAAAGAAGACGCTTTTAAAGTAAAAATATTGATATCTAAGCATTATCAACTTAAAAAGTAAATTATACCATCATTATTTTAATAATCGTGGTATTTTCTCCTCATCATACCTTGCTGTTAGAATTGATATAACTCAGCCCTCTTTCCTGTCAGATGACTAATGACATTAACGAACTTACAACGGCACATGTTAAGGTTATTTCATTATGGAACTCACTGCAGTTAATGAAAACTGTCAATAACCCAAGTATCTGGAAATGAAATGGAAAGATTGAATAAATGCAAAAAAATTAAAGTTCTGGAATATCTTTGTTAAGTATTCAACCTAAATGACAGGAAACGTTTCTAAAGAAAGTACATGAGTATATTGAAGCACGAAACCAACAGTTTTAATACTGGATGATTATTAAGAAACCATATTATTTGAAACATTTACAACTTAAAAACTATTTCTTTCGGTGAATCAAAACTTTCTCTTTCATTAGAAACACAATTAGAATCATACCGTTATTTGTAAGAGATTGGGCATGGTGTAAAAATGGTTTTAAATACCGCGAAAAATATATTTGCCCGAATCATTTACGTCTTTTGGCTATTATGTGTGTGGAACGTTGAAATTAGATGATTGTTTTTTTTTACCAGCATAATTGTCTACGTGGCTTAGTCCTTTCAACAGGCTTGGAGCTAGTACCAAATGAAGGAATTGAAATTTGTTTTTCGACACGAAGCTCTTCGCATTTCTCTTACGTCTGTTGTTCATATACCAGCAGTCTAACCAAAATGCTTTTGAAGTTTTATCCGTGCATTCCTTACGATATTAGTAACTAAGCATTGCAGCAAGAAATTAATTAATTTTGAAGTAAATTCTTGTTGTGTGAATACGCTATTTCTCATCAACAAAAATTAGTACGAGGTAAAAACCTTATTTATTTCCTTTTACACACACATTTCATTTATATAAATACTAGTTTTCAATATTTGGGTGATCTGTATTTTAAAATTAGAAAATAAGAGTTATCAAAAATCGTACTGTCATCTTAAATAAATATCGAATGTAATCAAAGCTATAACATTGCATTTTGTTTTCTACCGTAACTCTCTTTGAGTGGTATGTTGAACCACTGCTGAAAATGGTTCTAATTGTTTGAGCAATATTCTGTCTAAGGTCTGCCTTCTTCAGGATGTCAACCCTTTATTGTCAATTTTTTGTAGAAATAACTCTTGAGTAGCATATTAAACCAATTTTTAAAGTAGTTCTAGTTGCATGAATAATATGCCTATTCCCTAGAGTCTACCTTCATCAGGATGCTAGTCCTCACTGCCTATTTCTTGTAAACGGAACTACAAAAGATTTGGTCTTCAATAAAACCTCACAATACAATCTGAAGATTCATTTACGTAGTAACAGTTTGTCACGAAAGGATCCTGATGTTAACCAACAATCCTGACGGAAAAGTTGCAAAGTTCCTTGTTGAAATGTCTTTAGCAGACAAAAGTCTATTCAAAATATGCAAAAAAAATTCCAAAATTTAAAGTTTCAAAATAACGCTTTGTTTCTGAAACACATTTATAAAATGAATCTTATGAGAAACTTTTTATTCCTTGACTTCGAATTCAAGGTTTTGAAAAGCTTATTTAAATTAAAATTAAATATATCTCAAGGTTTATCTAATTCTACTAAGTTCCCAGGACAAACCCAATCTACCCCCCAAAAACATTATTTTCTATCTTTTCAATAAAAACGCATGACTGGAATTTATAACACAAAATATTATATGTATTTGAAAGAAAAACGAAATCTTATGAAATGTACTGTTTCTAGTTAGTGACCTTCTCTTATTCTGTTCCCACAGATAATTCGCTCTTGTAACAAAATTTAACATAATCTGATAGACAGATAAATAAAAAAATGCCCTATTAATGTTACCAAAGCTACGATTTATAAATGTTTTCAGTACATTTTGGATCAACATTTCTGCAAATGAGTTGAGAAATTTTATAACCATTAGCAATTAATTTACATTCTGATTAAACACGATGAAATGGATTACATGAAGGGTAATGGAGACAATTTTTTTCACATCTCTCTGTGCTTACATACATAAACATTCTAATCAATAATTTTTCATTTTGTTGATATTTATTTGTTTTCTCAGAACGTAATTCGAATTCTCTTCAACAAACTATCCTTTCCTGATAAAAACATCTACTTCTGCTGCCATTCATCAGAGCTGGTGGCACTATATAATTCTATTTTTAAGATATCGCACCATGTAGACCCATCATTCATAACTATTTCTCCAGACGTATTACATTTCTTTTGACTACGAATTAATGAACGCATTAAATTAAGAAATATATTTTATTTCGAATATAAAGCAAATCCACGCTACTTTTTTTATCTGTAAATGATGTGTCTCTAATTATTATTGGCTAAGCTATATTGAATAATCGCTAAGTTGTTTTTTTTATCTAATAATACATATTCAATTTCGCTTGTGTAAAGGTACAAACGTTATCTTGTAATTAGGTGAGTTTATAGTATAATGGAAATAGACTAGTTATCTTTAGAACTTATAGCCAAGTTGGATATTATGTTACATTATAGAAACATTTGTGACAACCAAACACACCAACATCGGAGATCAATGGCGAAAATAAAAAAGGCAAATAGTCGAGTATGATCATACAAATAATGTTTATTAATCATTTTTAGTTATACAACAAATTATTGTTTCATTAATATTCACATAATTGGACATAAATGCAATTAACATCTAAATTGCCACCAACAAACACTAAAACTATGATTATCACATGTAAAGGTTTTGTATTTTGCTCTTGTTAAGAGGGAGCCATCATAAGGAAGACTAGGAAGAAATGTTAGCTAATCTGCAACCTGTTACACGAATGATCAGCAATCATATCATTATCTATACAAATTCATGTTCTTCTCTTTCATTCTAGTTTTTTATAGTTGTCACTTTGGTATTACTTGTGTTTAGAGAAATCTCACGGTACTTTCTTACATTTTACTGTGAGACAAATGACACTATGAATACATTATGTTACAGATGTATTGAAAACAGACGCTGGGTTCAAAAGGACTAGACTGTCACATTAAAACAGACATCTAGTTCTCGGCTCAAGAAAATTGGACTGTTACACTAAAACACAGACACCCGATTCATATCTCGAAAGAACTGAACTCTAACACTAAAACATAGACATCCAGTTTCGGTTCGAAACTATAAACAGAAGGCTTTAGTTACTGCCATTAACTCCCTATCGAAGGACATCATACACGTCAACAGGCTATTACAGTTAAACCTTTTCAAAGGAAGTTTAAAAAATTTACTTTTTTAAGGTGTATCAAAAATCATCAGAAAGTAAATTTCTATGCCAGATCATTACATACATTCACATGAGCTGTTTTTATAACATTACTCTCAACATGTTCTTCAAATATCGAATTGAAATGTAGCATGTTATTGCAACTGATAATTTGTGTTTTATATTTCTTTACTAATTACTATAATCATATGTTCTTTTATGTTGAAATAAATAGAAAATTGTGTATAATTCTTAAAGAATTATAAATAAGGCAATATTCAAAAATTACCATAAAATAGAGATTAATTAATCACCAAATATCCCATCTCTTCCTATCCAAAAACTTTTTCTTTACTCTATCATCTAAACAGGCCTGCGAATTTAACTTCATGAAAGTTTTGGTTCTAGTAATGGAATCCCTATAATTCAGCTATATGGATTTATCAAATATAATAATTTTTTTTTTCTGTCATGTAAGAACGTTTTACAACATCGGGGAAAAAAAACTTCTTCTTAGATCAAAATATTATTTCGTTTACCACAATGAAAATGAACCAAATGAGCAAAAGGAACAGATGCATATGTTACTATTTTGAAGAACACCTTTTAAACATTTTTTTGGATAAATCAATGAGAAAGCGGCACTCACTTAGTTCATAGACTGAAGTTTCTACCATTGGTAGGATTGTTCCAATAAATCTCACGATTTCTACACCAGTAAAAATAATATCCCTGGATAAAATAAGCTTTTATCCCAAAGTCTGAAACCAAAAACCTCTGAAGAATTCTTCGTAAGACCCAAATCTCTAACCATATTATCAAAATTAACTTGTGTGAAAAGTTATAGTTCATTAGATGTTTCAAGTTGAAAAAAATTGCTATCATGATTTCTACTGACATCAGGTTGAGAATTAGATGAAACCGAATCAAGAGTTTCCAGTAAAGTAGGTACAGATACATCAGGCCCATGAGCAACAAGTCTTATAAAAGATTAAAGGTTTAAATAAAAAATTTACTCTTTATTTTGAGTGTTGTAACCTTGCACGTTATATGAGCAAAAATGGCAGTTATCTCCGTAAAAATTTGGGCCCGGGATGGCCAAGCGTGTTAAGGTGTTTGACTCGTAATCCAAGGGTCGCGGGTTCGAATCTCGGTCGCAATGAACATGCTCGCTCTTTCAGCCGTGGTGGCGTTATATTGTGACGGTCAGTCCCACTATTCGTTGGGAAAAGAGTAGCCCAAGAGTTGGCAGTGGGTGGTGATGACTAGCTGCCTTTCCTCTCGTCATACACTACTAAATTCGGAACGGCTAGTGCAGATAGCCCTCGTGTAGCTTTGCGCGAAATTAAAAAAAAACCGTGAAAATGTATTGGAATCCCAAAAGGCAAAAACTTCTTTGTTTCTTTAGTCCGTGGTTTCAACTCTTTGGCACAAAAGGTTCAAATTAATTTGATAGTTAAGATTCTGTCATTGGCGTATACAAATAGCTATTAATAAATAAAACTATTACTGAACAAGTGCTGTTACAGAATGTTAAAAGTTTGAAATACAAATCAATGTACTTTTTCTAAGAGAAATAGATATGTGTGATGATTAATTTTATATTAAACTATACATGAATACAACTTTTAAATTTCTCATAATATATTGTATATTTTCTCTTATTCTGATTGTAAATTGAAATCAGTTAATGACCACATACAATCTACAACCCACTCTCACTATTTGATCTATTGCGCTTTGAGAACATCCGGCTGACGTTGTGACGTTGACAAATAGAGCTGTTGCCACGATTTGTATATTTATGATTGGCTGAACTGATGGAAGTGACACTGTTGCCCAAGTCCTTTGAAATGAATCAGGTCTTGAAGCTCTGGTCTTACGCTAGTAAATTAGGGACAGATAGCGCAGATCGTCCTCGTGTTGCTTTGCGAGAAACTGAAAAGCAAATAAACATAACAAAGACAAACGAACTCAAAAGTAAAAATTTTGTTGAAGGCTATGCTTATCCTTTAGAGCAGTGGTGCACAAACTTTTATGAGTCAAAGGCCACAAACAGACTTCTCGTAACCATTGGGGGCCACAAAAAAGTGAAGATTAAAATTGTCTCACAGTTGTTTCACACAAGATGGACATCACCTTTAAGAACACATAAATAACAATTATATCAAAGAGTTTAAACATTAGTCTAAGAAATGTTATGATACGTCAACTGTCACAAAGTCAGTGAGATGGATGGTGCTACATGCCATCTACGAGCTTAGAAATGTCCGGCTTGATCTGCTTCCAGATGATCATCAGTCAGCTTATTGCGAGTGTTGTTTTTGTTCAGTTTCATATGCGAAAAAGCCTGTTCAAAGCACTACGTGCTGCTAAACATGCTGGTGTGGACAAGTGCGTTCTCTTTACGATTAGCAAATGTATCAGACAACGTTTTGCAGAAATCAAGCAAATTGTTTTCTCGGTAAATAGCACGCAGTTCATCAGACGCCTTGTGATCAGTAAGTTCGAGCTGATATTCTGCTGACATGTCATCCACTTACACACTGAACGGATCAGCAAAAAGTTTCATCAACAGTTTGCTTTGGTCAAAGTCATGAAACCGAGAGTTGAAGGATTGAATCAAGGTATCTAGCTTCCCAACGTAAACTTGTGTGCCACTGTCCTGATTCTTCTATACCTCTGACTGAAAAGTGGGAAAGTGCACAAAATGCCTGATGTTGCTTGCTGCCGGAACAACTGTAACTTTGTCCTGAAAGCTGAGACGTGATTTGTAAGCTGATTGTTGCCTTTTAACTTCAAATTCAGATCATTCAAGTGTTATGTCATGTCGACCAGGGAGGTCAAATCAGCTTGCCATGCTAGATCAGTCATGGAAATCATCTTTGCATCTTTGTTCTTGCTTCTGAGGAATTCTATCACCTCATCAATCAACTCCCAGAATCATCTGAGCATCTTCTCTCCACTCAGCCAGAGTACTTAACAGTGATACACAAGGTCACCATAGTCTGAATCAATTTCTTTAAGAAGACTTCGAAATTGACGGTGATTGAGCCCTCGTGATTTGATGAAATTAATTGTTTTCGTCACTAATGCCATCAGTGCCTGAAAACCAAGTTTTTACTTCACAGGTTCTGTTGGTGAATAATACACTGCAACTGTACCAACTGTCTGTTCTGCTTTCCTCGATGCTTCATCAACAGTGTTACCAGCCAGCTAGTTTCTCCGGTTCTGGCTGGTGCTCCATCAGTTTTTACACTTACCAGTTTCATGAAATCCAATGAAACACTACTACACAGTCGTACTGTCTCCTCGAATGGAGCAGACCCAGTTGTTTGACCCTTTATGGATTCCATGCGATTAGTTCCTCTGTGATGTCAAACAATAACGACACACCACAAACAAAAACTAGAAGCTCTGCTGTTGAACTGAGTCAGTCGACTCACCTGCTACTAAAGAGAAGTGGACAAAGTTGGCTGCTTTATTTGTAAGCTGTCTTGTCACGTCTGCTGAGTGGTGTGAAATTCTTCGCTGAACTGTCATACGATTCAAAGCCACCGTCTGTAACTTGCGAACTGCTTTCGGACAGAACCTTTCCGATGCAGTAATCATACATTACTTAACAAAAATCACCATCAGTGAACGGTCGGCTAGATTTCGCTATCATCAACGAAATATCGTAACTGACCTCACATGCTGCACCTAAATCTGCTGACTGCCTTGAGAAAATGTTCTGCTGGTGATTCAGCGACCGCCGCAGAGATTAAATTCGAGCTGTTCATTCATCACTAACAACGTTGTGGAAATCTTTATGTTTCGACTCATAACGATGCTTTATATTGGATACCTTCTCCACTGCTACTATCGAATGACACAGCATAAAAATCACGTCCGTCTGTTGTTTAACAAAACAGTATTGCTCATTCCAATCATAATAAAACACCCGGTTTTCGTCGTCAAATTTTCTTTTACGATTAGCTGCCATTCTTTTTACAAAATAATATTAAAACAGGGCTCATAGGTAAATCTCGTAGAACAATTGAAACGGGTGAGATTTCGTAATTACGGAAATATTACGTCATTGTGCCAATGATTAAATGCCTATACATTAACGAGATTTGCTTATTAAATTTTCTTTATTGTTCCACACAAATATGGAACAATTCGATATCTAACCTAATGCATATTCTTCTATAGCGCTTAATCTTCGCGCTGGCACGAACTCTCTATGTTTGACTTTCCCGTTGGACATCACGGGCCACACGGCGACTCGTCGCGGGCCGGACATTTTGCACCATCGGACTAGAGGGAAGACAGCTAGTCACCACAACCCATCGCCAACTTTTGGGCTACTCTTTTATCAATGAATAGTGGGATTCACCGTGAGGCTGTTGCAACGTGACAGGAATTCGAACCAATGACCCTCGGATTACGAGTTGAATGCCTTCTGGACATGTTGAGCTTTCCTTGTTTCACGATCCACTTCCTTATTTAAGCCAAGCAGACGTACATGTTTTATTCAAATTTGTTTCAACATTCATTTGGTGTATTTTACAGTTCAAGTTTCAGTGATCTCATCTTTAATACTGTTTGCGCCATCTTTAGACGTGCTTTTATTTATAACAAAAAAAAATATTTTTGTTTTCTATAATTCGCAAGAAGAAAAACATAGTTTGAAAAATTACACCCACTTATAAGAGTGATAATGAAAGGCTGATGTTTGATATTGTAATCGAGTAGCTTACAGTGAAAACAATTTGTAGGTTCGATTCGTAATTAACGTATAATATTAAAGTGTTTCGTAGCAGATAATTGATTTTTCATAAAGAAACTCCTAACAGCTATTGTAAATATTAAAGATTATTTTCACTAATTCTTTACGCTTTAATGGCGAGTCAAGTCATTTACAATGCCGAACAAATCTGTCGATAGAATGTTTATTTTGGAACGCTATAAAATGAATTAAAAATAAAATGGATGATGAAATAATCAATAGCACTTGTTAATTATGTGTAATATAGTAACGTTGAAAACAAACTAATTTAAAGAAACTCTCAAAATAAACGCCGCATAGTGCAAAAAGTAGTCCAAAATACATATTAATAGATAAATAAAACGATCGTGGTCATCTTGTTGTCTTTTGTTCCTCATAGACCTCTTCGATGAAATTTACTAGAAGGATATCCTTCAGTGGCAAAGTGGTAAGTCTCAGACTTTTAACATTAGAAATCTGGTTTTGATACCCGTTGTAGGCACAGTACAAATAGCCCATTGTGTAGCTTTGTGCTAAATTATAAACAAACAAGCTAGGTTAAGACGCAACAATAAAAGTTTTTGTCTTTTTTATTTCATCAGAGATATTTTAGTCTTTGTAGACCAGGGAAAATCAGGTTATGCTCTTCCTTCAATTTTTAATGGTATTTTTTGCTTGTTGAATGTCGTACATTTGCGCTAGGTGTCTCAGGCTTTGAAGTTATAGACTTTCGCTGAACATTTATATTTCCTTTTTAAACCCACACTGGACCAATGTTTAACCTTCTGATCTAAAATCTTCTCTCATTATATTGGATTTATAACCATATGGGTCTAAAGATTCATAAAAGCTGAACCTAGCTGCTAGTCCCCTCACTCTAATCATTTTTTAATATTGTAATCCCCTAATATCTGACCAAAAACCCGCCACTTTCTCCCGTCTCTCAACTTCAACCGCTGTTTCTTACACCTAATTTCGTAACATAGATCAATTCAATACAATCATATATATATATATATATACTTGCCTAGACCATCAATGCGCTCTTATTATTTTTTGTGCCTTTAAACACTTTATTTGGAATCAAAGTCTTTAAACACATAAGTTGTTTGTGTAAGATTTGTCAAGAGGCGTGGTTAAAGTTTAAGCTCTATTTTTTTTTCTTTTGCGAAAGCTTGTTACAATATAAATACTGTGTAATCACGCCCATCAAACTAAGCATGATTGATGATAAAGAAAGTATACTTTTTTAGGCAGCATAGGACCAGGAAAACCTTACTTATAAAGCATGATTACTCTCAGTGGATGAGGGCATAAAACTAAAAGATAATGAATCACATTTGTTTAACAAAACTTTTAGCACATGAATGTCCAGGGTATCTATAAAGAATATTCTAGATGGATGCTTGGACGTCTGTGAACATTTCGAGAGCTCTTCACAATTCTAATTGTCAAGAATGTTTCACGAACTAGGAGATTCTAACTACATAAGCTATTCAAGGAATCACAAACGTAAAAAAACAAAACAAAAAAATTTTGTTTCTATTCATGATTTAGCTACACAAATTTGACCAAACGTTTCGTGCCAGACTAGAATTTTAAGAACGAGTCATAACTGAAAAACACATATACATATATATAGAAAAACAATTTATGTTCTTTACCTAACATCATTTAATCATAAAACTACAATAAAAGTATACCAGAAGCCATTGTAGTAATAAATAATGTTTCCACTATTTCCTTTATTCATCCAGATCTAAACTCGATGATACATAAATCAGTAGGTTTCATGCACTTTATGAAAGAATACTAGATAATTTTAGTGTGATTTTGATCAGAGATGTAAAAATTATTGAACTTTGCTTAAAACTTGTTTTTAATTTGTTTTTACATTTGCACATCAAAATTAAGTAATACAACCATTGTCTCCATACTAGCCCATGGTTGTTACCATTCACTAATTATATTCATCGTGGCTCAAATGTCTTCAACATTGTAACAGTTTACAATTACCTGGGTATCATGGTTTACTTGACTACGTTCAACAGATTACGTTTTGAACATATAGTGAAACTTCCCATGTACACCTAAGCGTCTGTTATATGCTCATTTACAACAGATATCAACTTGACGTTTCAACTATGCGTCTAAGGGCTTATTACGTTACATATCAGGGCAGAGATCGTCCTTTGTATAGCTTGGAGCTCAACAACAAATAAGATAAATCGTTACATAAGCCATTCAGTTACAATATTTTCATGGTTAAATAATAACATAGGTTTTATTGCTTGTTTGTTTTGAATTTCGCGCAAAGCTATTCGAGGGCTATCTGCGCTAGCCTTCCCTACTTTGTAGCGTAAGACTAGAATGAATGCAGCTAGTCATCACCACCCACCGCCAACTGTTGGGCCACTCTTTTACCAACAAAAAGTGGGATTGACCGTCACATTATAACGCCCCCACGGCTGAAGGAGCAAGCATGTTTGGTGCGACCAGGATTCGAAACCGAGACCCTCGTATTTGGAGTCGAACGTCTCAACACACTTGGCCATGCCAGGCCAGGTTTTATTTCAGTTTGATATTTCACTACTTAATTTGCGTCTAATACCGTTAACAGTTTTATCCTTATATCCATTTAATCTATATTATTATAAATTTCATTTGGGAAACTTTACAATGGATTATATTGCATTTTATCGTTGCTTGTTAGCTTTACGTATACCCTTTTTACCCTTTAATTGTTACTCTCAGTATTTTAATATTAAGTATGTTATTTATCATCATTTTATTTAGTTCATTGACATCAGTACAAAAAGGAGTTTGCTCATGACAGCTATTGCTCATATAATTCTGCATTGGTATTATTCTTTACTGGAGTTATTTATGCATCTCGTAACATTACTGATACTTATTCATAAGCGTAACAATTAGAGATCAATTTAAACAGCCATTACACATTAGTTAATTCGAGTAATTATTGCTATTTAATAAGTTTATTCTAAAATATATCTTTCACTTGTCACAGTTAAGTAGAAATGCACTGTTCCAGTTACTAATACATGCTAGCCCTTCTTAAAGAGATCTCCGCAAACATATTTAGCAAGCTTTTAATAGAGGATCTTTCTACATCGTCTCATTTGTAAAACATACAGATTCGATAGCTTTTAATCGGCATTAAAACTTATGTATTGCTGCTAAGATAAACTTTAGTCTACTAGAAGACACGAATTATTTTAAGCTTTCGGTGCTACTCTAGTGAATTTATTTAGGTACTTTTCTTTGGTAAAACTATATATTTCTAACGTAATCTTTACGTTTATGTACATATAAATATCTATATAATTATACATATTTTTATATAATTTATTAACGATGTTGATTACCAATTATTTTTATGTTGTTTCTATTATCATTTTGTTCATTTATTAAATACATTATCTTGACATAGTTTCTTTGCATTTCTTCCATTTCTAATTCATGTTATATAAATCAACAGTAATGAACGCTTCAAATTTAATTTGTGGATAATGAGATAAAGCAGTTCCTTTTGTTAAAACTGCCATCTTTGAATAGAATCATTTTTGATGTGCTTTCGTCTGGGTAAAGTGTATGTAACTATTATTTACATGATCCTGTGTATAACAAACAGGGGATGGTAACGTAAATAAAATTAGTGAAATTTTAAGTTTTTACTTAAAACAGTTGTAGAGAGGAAACAATCTGAAATATTTATGGTTATAAGAGCATTTTGTCTTGTATGTTTCAAGCAATTAGAATTTATGGACGGCCTTATATGTCATAAAAGCTACACAGTTCAGTTTCTCTGATTTTCTATAACGGTCGATTTATCTACGATAAATGTCTTAAGATAAGATTTCACTCTCCTTCGGGGTGGCTGTCTTAGCTCACACTAGTTACATGCATTTTAACCATTAGTAACTGTTGCAAGGTATGTCTGTGTCCTATACTAATCATCATGTAATTTTGTGCGGGTTTTTAAGTACAGCATGATTGCGAATAACGCGTGATCTTTCCATTCTTGACAAGATAATTAAATAATTATCCAAGTGAGTTAAACTGATTTGTTTCATCATACAGCATTTATTTTAAATGGACCATGGTATGGGTTCAATGGGGACATCTTAAACTATGCTGAACCAGAGTCCATTCTCAACAGGTTTTGCTCCAGCCTTTCCTGCACTCTGCTCTCTTTTTTTGGTCAAACTAATGATCGACTAAATTCTGTTTTTACGGACGTTTTTCTCGTTTCTTTTAGAAAAAATAAAGCTTTGCATTAACACTTGGTTCACGCTAAAGTAAACTTTAAGTTAACACCAGGTGAAGTCATCCTTGCAATAGCAAGAGATGCCAAACCTGTAAGCTCACACTGGAAACGGCAAAGTTTTCGAAAAAAAAACAACCAAATCAAGTTTAAAATCACTAAACCCTTAACCTACTATATAATAAAATGTTATTTATTTAATCCAATGTCTAAAATACAACTTCTAATGTGTAAGTCAAACCAAAACAACTACACAGGAATTTTTTAATAACCATAAATAACCACAAAGAATTTATGGTCGTAAAATACTTCAACATTCCTGAACACTCTCTTAAAACTTCAACAAAAATAGAGAAACTAAATACGCTTACTGGATAACATTGTCGGATACGGTAACGCCAAATGGTATCAATCGCGATCCAGCGATTTTCAAAATTAAATTCATAATTAATCGCACTTTACATTAGCAGTGCTACTTTTGCTTAATTTTTTCTATATTAGTATTATTTCCTATAGATTGTATCGCACTATTAACCTTTATTTTTTACCACATTTTTACAATTTTACGCTAAAATGAGGGGTTGATTCCCCTCATGGACGCAGCAGATAGCCCGATGTGGCTTTCCTATAAGAAAACATACCCACCCACCACCTTTTCAGCCGTTATTTTACTTTTATTTTTTATCTTATTTTTATAAAAATTAATTAACCATTCTTTTAACTATTAAGTGTTTTATGTACTTCATATATCTCCTTCATACAAACTAAACCCGACATAGACAACTCTAGGTTATGATTTGCTAGTTCTCAAGGTAATCCCATATTGAATATTATGTTTATGTGACGTCGATATCCATGTCTCTATATGCTTCATTTCACTTTAAACATAACCATCTATTTTCCTGCAGAGGAATAGCCAAGTATTCGAAATCGCTTGAGTTTTGGGTCTAGTTCAAAAACATTTACAAATTGTAGTTATATTCTCATTGATTTTCCTGACGCTGATTTCTACAAGTCTTTTGTTTCATTTTTTTCACATTTCCATTTCTATATTTATTGACGTGTTAAATTTTAGTTCTCTCATGTACGTTGAAAGAACGAAAACAAAACGTAAAGCTCATTTGTTAGTTCTTTTTTTTTTATCAAAACGTGAATTTCTATAAAGAAAAACTTATGTTCAAACCTAAGATATTCTTTGATCCGCTACACTCACTGCAACAGACTACTTTTTCAGTTTTTCGTGGACAAAACCGATTGACTTTAGTTCATAATCGTATGCTCTTCTACTTGTTTCCTCAGATTCAACTCGTTATAGTACAGTCAAATTGCTTGACTGATGAATCGACTAGTTTTGCTCCACCATTATTGCCAATAGTATTCGGAGTTTCTCCTTTATCTGCTGTATTATTACGTTTTTTTCTGAATGTGTGACCTCAATCTTTTAATATGTTTGTGATTAGACTTAGATCTCTATGTAGATTTTAATAAATGCACCGTCGTATATTAACAAATCTCGACAATATTCTTATGACACAAGTTGAAACACAAACAGTTAACATAGCATTACATTTACCACTATACTGGTACAGATATGTAGATGACACGGTTGCGGAATTCATATCTACAGAACACACACTTAATTTTTTCAATCACATTAACACTATACATCCTAACATTAACTTTACATGTGAACAAGAAGAAAGCAATCAAATATCATTTCTTAACCTCAAAATTACAAAAATTGATACACAATTTAAAACAGAAATCCATCAAAAAATCGCTCATACTGGACTATACATTTTGACCTAGTACATGAAACAAAACAAAAACTTAACATATTATGAAACCAAATAAACACAGCCATAAAACTACGATAATTAGATAAAATTAACGATGAAATAAACAAAATAAAACAATACTTCATTAACATCAATAAGTTTCCTCCACAAACCATAAAAACCATTATATGCACACACCTAGAGAGAAAACAAAATCAACCAACAAAAGTAAATATATCTCACGAATAAAAAATATCACGAAACCATATACTGCTGCGATAAATGTATAGACTTACAAAGCTAAAATTCTGGGTTCGAATTCCCGCAATAGACATAGAAAGTAGTCAAATGTATCTTTGTTCAAAAATAAACAGTTGTACCTGAAAGTGTTGCAGCAATAACTTTGAAAGCTTATAAAGTAAAATTTAGATTTCCATACCTGTGGAAACGACAAATAAACAAATAACTGCTTTTTCTTGAAATGTTTATTTGTGAAACATCCAATCTTGTTTCAAGACAAAAAAAAATTTCTGTATGAGTGAAAGTACACCACAACTGTACAATGAAAAGTAATATGTATTTTAAATTTAGTTGTTTGTTGTAATTCGGTAAAGTTATAACACTGAAGATATCTACTTATTTCTTGTAATCTTATGTGAACACATTACTTTAATAACACGTGTAGTAAGGTTCAACGTTTTTTGCATATATTTTAGCAGCTGTGAGCTGCGTAATGTTTTGCAATCACTAGCCCAGAATACAATAAAAATATCTTCCACTGGTTTAAATTCAGTTGAAAAAGCTGTATATAGGCCTTAGAATCTCTGATCTGTTAAATTATTTTAAATAGTGTTGCAACAACACAAGCCAGTTTGAAAATAAGAGCACTTGTAACATTACAGCTACGGTAACACAATATCAGAGTAATAAACTAATCAAGTTCATTGTTATAGAAACTAGACGTGTGATGATTAGCCATGTAGTCTGAAACAAAAAGTAGTTGTTATTCAAACCTGTGCCATATGTATGATGATTTCACATAGCCTTCTTGTCTGAGTAGGTCTTTGGCAGTGAATTGTGGAACTTAAGGTTGTACAGAAACAATGGTTAAATGAAGACAACATTTGAAGATTATATTTTGATGGGAAGTGGTCGAGCAGAAGGAAACCAAACACGTTCAACAGTGAAGAACAGAAAGACGCGTGCCAAACTGTCGTTAATTGAAATAAACATGTATTATTGTTTGAAACCGTTTATAGGAAAGCAAGTAGACGATTACTAGCTGTTTATTCTGAATTACGATGATCGTAAGTGACGTGACGCCAAATCTCAATTATGTATTCATAGCCACGAACAGTATCAGTATATGAATGGTTAGCAACATAGTTAACAAGGCAAATCTGTATGCCGGAACCCTAGTGAGTGATATTGTCACAATAAGACACAAGAAAGATAATGTGTTAATAACACGACACGTGCGATGCTATATAAAGACCCGTGATACTAAAGATGTCATCCCAACGGCTCCTCCATAGAGTCATCGAGGGTGTCTCGAGAACTTGTTCATGAGTGTTTTAAGTAAGTTCCTTCGATGATAATGTGTCATTTCTGTTAACGATAAATCTATAATTCATATTATATCGAAATCCCATGAACTACGCCGGTGTACAATCATCTCTTTTAAAAATACACTTAGAAACACATTCTGAACAAAATATTGGAATTTCAAATCACATGGGGTACGATCTATATAAAAATGAAAGTAGACGGAATTAATTAGCATTGTTATCTAACGATTGCATAACATGAATTTGAGCTATCCTTTCATTGTTTGTGCAATGTACTTGTTCTTCAGTATTGGTGAGCGTGTGTTTTCTTACAGAAAAGCCACATGGGCTATCTGCTGAGCCCACCGAGGGGAATCGAACCCCTGATTTTAGCGTTGTAAATCCGGAGACATACCGCTGTACTAGCAGGGGGTGTATTGGTGAGAAGGAAATACTGATGGGCCTAAATCTTGTTCCTGTTTATTTTGGTGTTTACGTATTTTTACCTCTTGAATGCCATTGACTAATGTTAATTTTAGTCTTTCGGGTATAGTGTACTATACTAAATATCATGGTTAAAACTACCCTAGCCTATTTTATAAGTATAACGTCACATTTTAATAAACCTTATATAGACAGTTAAGAACACGTTATTTTTCTGTTTTTAAAGGTGCTCCTGGCATACTAAGATTTGTATTTTTTTACTGCTTACAAAATGGCCTTACAAATTTCAGAGATGATCAACTACTTATTATAGTTGTATAAGCGTATAAGAGTGCTTTATTATTTCTGTTGGTTGTTTTTTGTTATCCTTTGGGTTTCTCAATGTTGTTATCATAACCTATTAACACTGGAACCTTGGTTGTTTTAGATATCGCACAAAGCTAAACGAGGGCTATCTACTGTTTGTTTTTGTTTTTAATTTCGCACAAAGCTAATCGAGGGCTATCTGTGCTAGCCGTTTCTAATTTAGTAGTGTAAGACTAGAGGGAAGGCAGCTAATCAGCACTAGCCATCGCCAACTGTTGGACTACTCTTATACCAACGAATAGTAGGATTGACCTTCACATTATAATGCCCCCACGGCTGATAGGGCGAGCATGTTTGGTGCGACCGGATGCGAACCCTCGACCCTCTAATCACGAGTCGTACGCCTTAACGCACTTGGCCATGCCGGGCCCAAAGGCTATCTAAACTAGTCGTTCCTAATTTAGTAGTGTAAGACTAAGGGAAGACAGCTAGTCATCATTACCTATAGCATACTCTTGGGCTACTCTTTTACTAACGAATAGTGAGACTGGCCATCACATAATAATGTCCCCACGACTAAAAGGGCGAGCATATTTGGTGTGAAGGAGATTCAAACTCGTGACCCTCAGATGAAGAGTCAAGTGCCTTAACTACCTGGCTACTCTGGAACCTGATATTTTATTATCACACGCATTAATCACATTTTTAGTTCAAGGTTTTGATTTCAGGTTTCTCAGTGACTTCCTTCGGAACTTATTTTATTTCTGTTGTAACTACTGCTTTTCACTTTACATTTTTGTTCAGTGCTGTCCAGACTAGATCCTAAATTAACTTTCCTAGAGCTGCGACTATTTAGTTTTCCAGAAACAGTCATGTAAACACTTGTATTAAGCAGCGATAAACATTTTTTAAAATGTTATATTGATTATTTGTCGTAAAAAATCTCATTAGACTCGATGAAGCGCATTTATTACCTTCGTGGAATCATACTTGGTCTAGCGGCTAGGTTCTCAGACTAGGAAACCTAAAGTTTATGGTTCGCGGTCTGCTGCCTCCAAAATTCGTCTCACACTTTGAGGCTGTCGGTGCGTTATAAAAGTGAGGATCGTATCTCATTATTTGGTCAGACAAGATTAAAAATTAGGATTAGCTAAGGGAAGATAGCTCTTTGTGTAGCTTTGTACAATAACCTCTGAATTAAATATCACCTTTCAAGTTATGCACCAGATTTTGAGGATTACAACTTCTGAATTTACGTTGAGCTTTATATTGATATTTAAATTCAAAACTAGTGTAACCTCTAAATTACGACAGTAATGATGAAAACAACTAACAAACAGGAAAATGTCGCACAGTTTACAAAATTAATAACTTACTAACACTTAGAAACAAAGAGCCACCGAAGAAATATCGAAATAAGAGGATAACAGCCATTATGAATAAGGCATAGCACGATGTTAAATCAAACAATATATGAAATTTTAAGAATATTAACAGTGTGTGCAGTTGCATTAAAATCAAGAAAATCTTTACGGTAAAACAATATATTTAAAATTACTACACAAGAGAATTTACGCTTTGACAACCGAGGTATTTAGCCTGTCTTTTTGTGTCAGTAATTTCATTCTTTTTACGTTCATTTCTAATTGCTCTCGGCGATCAGTCTGAGGGCTTATAATAATAAAATACCACGTTCCTATACTGACGACAGGTAGAAGATGGATAGATAATTTTGTAGCTTTGTGTTAGTTTATTCATTCAAAGTCCTCAGCTGCTACAACGATAAGTCTATGGATTTGCAACGCTAAAATCAGGGCTTCAATTCGTCTTGGTGGACTCAGCAGATAGCCTGATGTGATTTTGTTATAACACACACACACACACACACTATTCACCTAAATTGTGCTTTAGATGACTGACTATCTTTCATTCAGGCATTTCTTACAACTTTTTTAGTTGTATTATCTTTAATGCCTTAGAGAGTTTACGAATTTCAGTTCATAACATGCGATCTTTTAAGGGCTGCATTATGCAGTGTTTAACTGTTTTACTCTCCCCAGTGGCATAGCGATATATCTTCGGACTAACAACGCAAAAATCCGGGTTTCGATACCTATGGTGAGCCAAGCACTGATAGCTTATTGTGAAACTTTGTGCTTAACTTCAAAGAGGCAAAAACGAAGTTTTGTAACTGGGATACTTTGAACACCTTTAACACATTTTCAAATGTTTTGCGAGAATTATAGGATTTGAATGTTGAGACTTCTCTTGGCAGCCGTTACACATACTATGACCTGGTGATCAAAATAATAATATATTCCTTGCGTTGATGCTATAAACAGGAAGCATTTACTACTTTCCGATCATCGGTAACGTATGTAAAATACTGGTTTAATAGCATTGTGGGAGGTTCTCGAGGTACAGCTACAAACATCCTCAATGCCAAACTGTTTACCAGAAAGAAGGCAACTAGTCAGCAGCACAAGTTAAACTGTCAACACCGCTACTATTAACCAGATATCACGATAACTGTTATAACTTGAGCATCTCAACAGCTGAAAATATAGAGCACATTATGAGTTGGGTTCTTATCTTGTCATTTGCAGTTGAGAATGTTAATTACTGGGATATGTTAATTAACAGAATATGTTTAACTGCTGTGTTATTTCTGGCCCATAAAAAGGATAATATTAATTTGTAAAATGTTTATCTGGACTGTTGTGGTTGTGAAAAATATATAAGAATAAATTGCACAATTTACCCTTTGATTATATAGGCCTACGATGGTTATTATCTTGAAATATTTTAATGTTTTACAGTGATTCATGAATGCTGGATCCAAAAATGATGTCTATTCTTTTCCATCACGTACATACTTTTAATAACAAACCATATGTACTTTTACATAAATTAATCACTTTTATTGAAAACGATCGCATTTTGTCATGTTTAAAATGTTGACAACCACTGGCTATAGATTTCTCTAGACCAATCGCAATGTGAGCGCTTTATTGATTGTTCTACAACCCAATCATAATAAAAATAATCATAAAATGTTCTCTATGGCAAACAAAATAATAATTTTATCTAAGTAAGAGTTTTTTTTTCGATCTGTAAAAAAATCCTTGCATAACAGAAAAAAAAATACTATTTTCAAAATCTGCATAACTGAATCATGAAAAATATGTTAATTAAACCAAAACAACTTTTATGAAGTTTAAATTCGTAGACCTGGGTTGTCAATTTTATGAAAAAAAGTATTTGGGAATCACTATAAACCTAGAAATTATAGTTTTTATATTTTATAATTTTTTCCCTTAGTATGACGTACTTTTGCCCCCCAGTGGCTCAGCGGTATGTCTGCGGACTTACACGCTAAAATCCGGGTTTCGATACCCGTGGTGGGCAGAGCACAGATAGCTCATTGTGTAGCTTTGTGCTTTATTCAAAACAACAATGACGTACTTTCATCCGATAACAGTTTTACATATGGGAATTTTAGCCACCCATTGTATCAGAATTAAAAGGTAAAATAATGATAATGAAACTGATAACTTTTACTAGAACTATTTGTATGAGCAATTACATAAGTTTATTTTACTTTTATTTTGATCAATATTGATAACATAAAAATTACAAGGTTTAAAATCAGTATTTTTAGCTATTAACGAGTGATAATATACTCTTCAAAAACAACGCAAAAGGGATATTTTTGTTATTTTATAGAGAAATATATGTAATAACGTTACAAGCTCAGAGTATGTGATGTTACACGTGTTAAGGCACTGATTGTCAGACCTAAATGACAATAAAAGTTGTGCACTTTGAAAACGGAGAAAAACATCGGATTTTTTTTGCCAAAACGCATTCGTGTCCAATAAATATGTTTAAGAGATCTGCATGTTCTGCAAATGCAACATGTGCAAGATCCCTATAAAAGTGACGGGTTCTCGGTTTCCATAGCTCAGTGTTAAGCCACAGACACGCAATACAGTTATGCCAAGACTGACTGAAGCACAACGCAACAACGCCACCGGTCGCGTGGAAGCAGACGAATCTCAATCAGATGTTGTCAAAGCTGTGAATGTCTACCCAAGTACCATCACAAGGCTATGGAATCATCACCAACAACATGGATCAACTCGTGACCGTCCACGATCTGGCAGACTTCGTGTGACCACGCCCGCACAAGATCGCTACCTCCGATTACGTCACCTTTGGGATAGGATCACCATTACGACGTCTACTGCCTCAACCATACCAGGGCTGCATAGGATTTCCGATCGGACCGTACGCAACATCGACGAGATTCTTAGGCCCCATGTGGAACCCATCATGATGAACGTGAACGACGTTTTTCAACATGACAACGCCCGTCCTCACACAGCCCGACTCACCACTGTATTCTTGACACACCACAACATCAACGTTCTTTTCTGGCTCTCCAGATCACCAGATTTAAACCTCATTGAACATCTTTGGGACGAGTTGGACCGACGTCTGCGACGCAGACGACCTCAACCGCAGACTACCTCAGCTTGCAGCAGCTTTACAGGCTGAGAGGACAACCATTTCACAGGATGTGATTCGTCATCCCATCACTTCCATGGGCAGGAGATGCCAAGCAGTTATTGATGCTCACGGGGGGGCATACTCGTTATTGACGTTGAGTGATGTTAAACTTCAACTAGTGAGCGTGGACTTCACCTTTGCAGACTTTGGATGTTCAGCAATGAATGTGCAAAGTTTTACACATGTCATACAGAACTACCCGGAATAAACTTGTTAACAGTTTGTCTCAAATTTTGCCTTTTGCGTTTCTTTTTGTGAAGAGTATATATTCTTAAATTTTTGATATAATCTATGAGACATCTGACGATGAATCTCACATATTCTACTCTGTATTACAATTACGTATATTTTTGTACAAGCAATGAAACTTTAAGTGTCGATACAGTGTTATCACTTTTAACGTTTTATTCCAATTTAACACTTCATGTTAATCGTACGTAGTTAATTTTAATGCTTAAATATATTCTACTCGGTGAGTAATAATACAAGGACAATGAAACTTTTCTAACATATCAGTTTGTGGAACAACCGAAGCAAGTTAATTGTTTATTGAAATATCAATAATAAATTTAGGATATTTATTTGTGGAAATTCTCCGAGTCTTTCTACCTTATTGCGAAACAATTCAAATCTAAAATCAATTCTATTTGCCTCATTAATAAGATTTTTAATTTTACGTCACATGAAACTTTTTAGAGACTTACCATGTTGTTACTGTTTATGTAACCACGTTCAATCATGTTTTATCCCACGACCTCTTATTTTGTTGATAGCTCTGTGGTACAGTTGAGATTGCAAAAAGCTTCTGTCGTAGAATTGTCACATCTAAAGGACGCCACTATTAACTACTTGTTTTCTATAATATATCTTGTGTACTGGGAGCACAAATATCCAGTGTCAACAGTCCTATCACAAAAAACATCTATAAATACTGTGTTCAGTGACTTTCGCAGTTTTTGTTTTCATTTAATATTGTTAATACCTGTTACATTCTGTAATTGCTTGGGGTATACAACGGTTTTATAGAGATTTGATTCCAAGCCTTACCTTGATGAACCACACATTGTTAGCCTTGTTTCAAGACAGACATTATTCTTGATTATGTTGCGTGCAGCACATGAACGGGTTTTGGCACATATATTTGTGCTTATGAATTATCGCGTGTTACAAAATGCTACATTTTGCTTTAGGTACAAGTCACATCACAGCAGTTATTTTTCTGGGTTGTCCAGGATTCCCAAACTGATCTATATTTCTTTGTTTTTTTAATGGCATTAAGTACACAAGATACTCTTGTCTTGGAAATACTAACTCTCAGTTCTAAATACAAGTGATTCATATGAATGTGTGAATATCTTAAGTAGGAAAAGCGTGTGAAAAGCGAACAGTTTTCTGCAACATCACATTACCAACGATCGCTGAACAATGTAGTTTTGGTACAGCTTTATATTAACCGATTATCACACGACTCGTTAGTTTGCATATTCATAGCGTACTCCACTTTCCAATATATGTACAATCCTATTAAACTAAGCTTGTAACAATCTACAATGCCATAAATTCTATTGTTTTCCTGAATAGTATCTCTGATTAAACCCTGTTTTACCATAAATTTTACAAAACATGTTTTTTAATGAAATAGTATTGGAATAGAAATATGTCACTGTTAATTGAGAGTAATGCAAATGTTACCAACATATCTTCCTGAAATGCAATAGTTTAATAGTGTTAGAGTATTTATCAAAGAAATAATTATCGTAAAAACACAATAATAACTTAATAATTTTTGATGATAATTAGCTCGGAACCCATCTCACTCTATCAACCTTTCTTAGATCATATTATTTTATTTGTTTATTATGTTTATTAAGAATCAAGAAAATAAACAATAATCTGCGTTCGAAAATTATAAAAAGATAAGCCGTATTTAAACTCGATAAAATAGGGTTTTATTGACTGTAATATTTTGTGTGAGAAGAGTGAAACAAAACAAAGTGTCGATTCTTAATTACTGAGGAGTTAAAAGAAATGAGAGATATTGCGCTTTTCCACATCAGTTATTTCCTGATCAGACAAACTTTTAATAAGGAAATAAGAATTACTAGGTAAGCTATTACCATGACTATTGGAATTTAAATGTTGTAAGTTTTGTAAAAGTGTAATTCTGCATTTAAACATATTGTTGTTATTGTAACCTCTAGTACTTTGTTTAGACGAATATAATCTAGGAATACGCTATTCCTCAATTATTTAATTATTTAATTAATCAACTTTAAGTTAATTTATTAAATTTGTTTGAATGAATTTTTGGCAAACATAATTTTATGTTTCACTTCATATTTTACAGATTGTTGTTGAGTTTTACTGTAGTATTTATTGGATCTACTTAGATTTGATACTTTAAGGTACTAAACTTTTGTAATAGGATGAAAATGGTTAGACTCTTCGAAAAAACAACAACAACAGCTGCAATCTAGTTTTGCATTGAATCATTACGTACTATGTGACCTTCATAAGAAAGGAGAAATTATTTTAATGAATTAGGTTTTCTTCTTCCCTTGTCTTATGTTGTTTAACAAAATTACATTTATTTTTGTAACTTAATGTCCTTCGGGTACCAAAAAGACTTGTTTCAGATCTAAGAATTTTGTTAACATGATTTTAAAAAAAATGTAAAAAGAAACAAATTATTCTTACAAAGAATTAAAATTCCAATTTTTAATGCTTTTATATGCAAACAAATTGAACCTTACAAAGCTAATGCTCTTCTCCAGATTCCACAAACTAATGTTTCAAGAAAGTTGATTATGTTGGTGTTATTCTAAAAATGGAAACATGTGATCAAGGTTAAAATTAAGTTGATAAAGTTAACTGGTAGAAGTATTATATGCAGTTACAGTTAATGTATATTCCTAAACCAGCTATCAAATTCATTCATTTTTTTAATGTAAAGGCAGTGTTCTGAGAGGTATACGTTCGTTGATTATTCACAAATTCACAAATCCATACTGTAGCAGGAATATGAGGAGTTCACTGTTAAGTGTCTCCCCACACACAAAATAACATTTATTTTCACTGTTTTAGAATACATCCTGTGCCGCAGATTATGTCATAACTTTAGACAGTTATTGATTATCAATCCAGCACAAAATGAAAAAACGATTGATGATATCCGAACGTCCGCTAAAGGCTTACTTAAAGTCTAGTCCGAATGAACAAATTCAATTATTTCTTTATCATTTAGATCATTGCTACGATGCGAAATTCTAAAGACGCTATCACATAAGAGGTAGTTTATGTGACAAATGGTTTACCGTAACGGCTATTTACAAACATTCTATCTAACTTTATAAGAATGGATCTGATTAGATCTACCTTGAAATCAGATTATTCTCTTGATTGGATTGTTTTTGCTTCAGCGCAAAGTTTTGCAATGGGCTATCTCCCTCTGCCCGTATTAGGGAGTCTAAGCCCTTAAATAGGCATTTAAGTCCATTAGCGTACCGTTAACCAACCGTGGAATCTTTGGATACGGAAGAAATTATTTTATTTTATATATTACTGAATAAGTATCCTTCCATTAGTAAACTAATAAAAATGGTTACAGCAATTGTTATACCGTATTTTATTTTAATGAAAAATATACAAAAATTTATATTAGAAAATAACAATCACCAACAAAACATAAGCCAGCATCAAACTAATATGCAAATGAAATAGGAAACGGGTAAATTTATTCGACTTTGCTATTTGCGTAGCTCTGTAAAATGGATCTAACATATAATTACAATTACACACATTTATAACCTCATGTTCTGATATACCCACAAAGTTGAGTGGAAAATTGTAATAATCTAATTAAAGAAAGGATATAAATGATAAGCTTTACATTATGTTTTATAGCTACTTTCTCTTTTACCTATGTTTATATCTCTCTTTTTTTTAATAAGAACATACCAAACATAAACATAGGTAAAAGAGAAATATAAATCTCTTGGAAGTGTCTCTTAATCAAACCTAGTGCTCTGTGTTTTGTTTCTTAGTAATCTGATACTAATAATAGTCCTACCAGTTCAGCTTAAACTATATATATACGAGAGCTGTTAAAAAATACGCGAACTGACGTCATAAAACAAAATGTACTTTATTTAGAAGTTACAGGTCTGAGACCCCTTCAAAGTACTCTCCTCCCCAACGCACACACTTATCCCAACGGTGTTTCCACTTGTTGAAACAGTCCTGTACGCTTCTTTTGTAATGTCCTCCAGCTCCTTCGTCGCATTTGTCTTAATTTCGGGAATCGTCTCAAAATTCTTCCTTTTAAGGGTCTTTTGAGTTTGGGGAACAAGAAAAAATCGCAAGGAGCAAGGTCAGGTGAGTAGGGGGGTGGGAAGAACAGTGATCGAGTGTTTGGACGAAAACTCACGAGTTCTGAGGCACAAATTTTGCAGCAACGCGGTGCATCTTCAATTTTTCGGTCAAAATCTTGTAACAAGATCCAACTGATATCCCATACTCTTCAGCAAGCTCCCTGACAGTCAGACGTTAATCTGCCCGCACCATGGTGTTGATTTTGTCGACGTGTGGGTCGTCAGTTAACGTGGAAAAACGTCAAGGACGCTCATCATCTTCAATGGACTGTCGACCATCCTTATAACATTCATGCCACTTGAAACATGCCGTACGCTTCATAGCAACATCACCGTAAGCCGTGTTAAGCATAACAAAAGTTTCAGGCGCAGATTTTCAAGTTTAACACAAAATTTCACAGCAAGTCGTTGTATTTTAAGGTCGTTCATTCTGAAATCTGCCAAACGAAAAAATCACACTTCACTTAAAACCGCGTAGTAGCTAATAAACAAATGAGGATATCTGCAATCAGGAAATGGCGTCGTAATCAGATGATGTGTGGGAACTTAACGACACTAAGCTGATTCCCTTAGAACTAACTAAAGCCGCGCAATTCAAACAGTCCGCGTACTTTTTGAACAGACCTCGTATATGAGATGAAATATATTTGTTTACTAATAGAAAATAATAGCATTTCTTTCAAAAACATTTAAGCTTGGCATGTTCAGGTGGTTAAGGCACTCGACTTGTAATTTGAGGGTCGCGGGTTCGAATACCCGTCACACCAACCATGATCGCCCTTTCAGCAGTTGGGTGTTAAAATGTGACAGTCAATCCCATTATTCGTTGATAAAAGAGTTGCTCAAAAGTTGGCAGTGGGTAGTGATGACTACATACCTGCCCTCTAGTCTTACGCTGCTAAGTGAGGGACGGGTAGCGCAGATAGGTCTCGTATAGCTTTGCGCGAAAATTCAAACCAAACAAATTTAAGGTATCATTTAAAACAGAAACACCTCATTATAGTTTCCAGTATTTCAAATGTTTTCGTCTAACTTTGTTATCTTATTAAAAATGCACTAAGGAATTTTCTAACTTTCTTTCATTAGTGGTGTGTCTTTCAGTCATCAGAATATGTTTGTCAAAAGGCAATAATATGACTCTATTCAGAGATATTATATTTGTTTGAGTTTCGTCTTTTAAAACTATTCATTGGAGTTGGTCAGTTTTACTCATAAGTCGCAGTTGTATTATTCGTTACTTGAACAATAAAACTTTTCTAGCATTATTCTATTCACAATTAACTATTTTAAACCTATCTTGTTTTGCATCAACTAATTTGTTATATAATGTTACGTACTTAAGGAGATTAATGATTAAACAGGAAATATATATTATTAAGAACTGATGCTGAAAGTTTGCAACACATAGAAACAGATGAATAGTTTCTACACGTCATGTATATCTTCATCAATTACGTATGTATAACTTCAGGGAAAGTTAAATTCCATTATTATTCATATTATTTATTTTTTTCAACAAATGATAAAACTTGTTGACCCTTTTTTATTTCTTTGGATACTGGAAATAAAATAGATAGATTACTTCATTCTAACTGGTATTCTTGGCTTCTTTTCTAGCTAGGAACCAATAAAAGATAAGGTTCAGTCGCAGCTTTGTACCTCAAATGAAATATACTTTATTCAGACTCTGCTGTTATAAAACTAGATATTTTCTCTTATACTCATATTTGAAAATATTTCCTTTATCGAGACCAAAACACATCAGGTCATTGGAGTATCAAAACTTCACGTGGATCATCATAAACTATTCTGAAAGATTATGCAAATGATAATATTTTAATTTCATACCATATAAGAATAGAAGATTAAACCACGGCTTCCAATGAATAGTTTTCAAAGAAAAGATAAATTAATTATAACTTGTTTATTAATATACATGACCCGGATCTTAGGGCGTTCGACTCGTAATCTGAGGGTCACGAGTTTGACTTCCCATCGCACCAAACATGCTCGTTCTTTCAGCCGTAGGAGTGTAAAAACGCGGTGGTTAATTCCATTATTCGTTAGTATAAGAGTAGCCCAAGAGTGAGTGGTGATGACCAGTTCTCTTCCGTCTAGTCTTACACTGCTAAGTTAGGGACAACTATTGCAGATTAGTTTTGCGAGAAATTAAAAAAAACTAACAAACAAAAACAAATTGATATAAACAGTAGAACTTCCAGAAATATCTTTGTTCGTGAAAGATGTAACTCAAACCACAGAGAGGTATTAGTGTTTCACCAGTTTCGTTTGTCGAAACGTTTCACGCGAATGATCTTTCTCTAGCGTCAATTGAAAGCATAAAGTTATTCCTGTAAATATTTTGAATCGATATTTCTTACTATCTAGAAACAAACCTATTTCATTTAAAATTAAATTAATAACATAATTCGATTTTTTTACAGTTTGTGTGTTAATTTCAATAAGAAACTCAAGAGACACACAGTAGTTAAAATAGTTCAACATTAAATTGTGTGAATTTTGTTCAAATAGGAAATTAATTTGTTCACCTCTAATATGCTATTCTTTATTCAACAACAAAGTATTTCTATTCAGAGCCTGTCAATGAATTTTTAGCTAAGGGATGTCAAAAATTTAAAATCCTTTGGATCTATAGAATATATAAATAATAACCCATTTCAAAAATCAAAGTATTCTAAAACAAGACGTAAACCGAAGCGCTGGTTAGAAGAAAAAGAACATTTGTTTCAAGTTGTTTATCGTCTTAATTGAAAACCAGTGAAAAATCTTGAGGTTCATAACTTTTTACGAAGTTAGAATTACAGAAATCAGTTTTATTACTATAATTATGATACTATGTTCGAAACGTTTCACACACAGATTAACTCATAATACATGCTTTTTAAGAGAATATTCAAAGGATAAAAATGAAAAGCGTGTATAAAACCTAATTTGGATCTTCCTAACCACCCTGAATAAATTATCTCCAATATGAAGCTACAGCTAAAGTTATTGAAGCTATCTATATTTTATATTCAGTATACACACAACACATACACACGAAGAGTAGAAGTCTCATTATCTCTTGTATTTTAACTTAAAAATATTCTTATTAACATCTAAGACCATAACGTCTTACATACAACACAGTAAGGTATAAACCTTTTTTTTTTCGCTAGCTTTTGAAGTTCAATATCTACTTGTAGTAACCAAGAATAATCCTATATTCGTGTTTTTAATTCTAACGAGTTACCGACTTTCTAAGGTATATTGTAACCTAAGATGAAAGGATGATTGGAAAAAACTTTACCGGAAATGAAATAAATGGTTATAGTATTCAGGTAAAAAAAAAAAAAACGACTTGTGCCAGACAGGTAAAAAAACGCGTCATTCCAGACGGTAAGAATGCGAATCTCATCCGCTTGCTGTTTCTCAGAAGTAAATCACTGTATTCATATCTCGGCTCTAGTTAGTTAAATATAATTAATTTAATGTTGTTAATATAACACATTAGGTTTTGTTTCACTGGCAATCAGAAAGATCGCTTTTTCGAAACTCTGTCACAAAAGTAAATCATTTAGCTTCTTAAATCGTCTTACATAAGCCTATTGATTTCGTGTGATGTATTTGCTCTGCAGTTTGTAAGTAATACAATAAAAATGTATATTGATCTTTCTATAGTACGAATTTATAGTAAATATCCTTGGTACTGAATATGTCGTTTCGGAACTGTAAGATGAATGTGGTTGTTGACAATAAGTGCTGTTTAATGTGAAACACTTAACATCTGATTTTATTAATTATTCGGTTTTTTCATATCAAAAGCTTTTTTTTCAGTTTGTTAAAATTGTTAACGTTTTAAAACGTGCGATTCTTTTCTTTTCAATCTGTTCAAACATAGAGTTGGTTTCGAACTTGCTTTGAGAGAACTTCTTGAAGTATGTATTTTTATAATTATTAGCAAAGGTATTATAAAAATGTCAGTAAGTCATCAAAATTTTAAGTACTCATCATGTAGAAACTGAAATATCCTGTTACACATGTGTAGCGAATCAAAGGCAACGAATTGTGGACATCGAGAACAGTAAATTGTAGAATTCTATATTTTAAAGACACGTTTGTCGTAATTTATACACAAAGATCAAACATTTTTATCTTTTTCTTTTATAACTGCAAATAATATGGTAATTGTTGAAGAAAGAAAGCTATTTCATTGAAAAGCAGTCACATTTTGAAGCTGCTTGTGAAATTCGTGAAAATGTATGTTCGTAATACCATAAAAACTATTCACCCAAATGCTACTATTTTTCTTATTAAAAGGTACCAAGCCACAAAAGTGATGAAAACCAGTAAAATCGACTTTATGATAAATGAAAATGAGGCAGAAGTTTTCCTTTTACCATATGTAAATCCATGAACAAAAGTTTATCTCTTTATATATATATACAATGATTAGTGGATGTAAAGAGAGATACGCAAACAGAAGTGAAATTAGACTGTTTACTTAATAGCTAGTTTAACAGCAAAAACAGTCTCGTTTGGGGTTTACAATGGCACCATACTAAGAACTATAATTAATTTTGAAGTTTAAGTAAATTACTTTTAAGGAGTCTTTCATTAACTTTGTAATGTTCTGGTCAGAAAGAGTGAAAAAAACCATAAAATTCATTGTTCTGAAAACGTTCCACATGTATAAATTCAACTGTAAAGTTAATATGAATAATGCATGATTTTCGTTAGCAAAACTTCCAAAGAGTTAAATTAACATTGTATTCCAATCCTTGTCATGATATACTGAAAAACGCCTTTTGTTATTGCATCCTTCTGTATTGTCCAATCTTTTTCCAAACTAATGTAGTTAGTTATATGAACAAGAATTAGAAAATGATTAAACTATTTAAAATTGTGTGTTTTATTTGTTTTTATATGTAGAATTAATTTAGCTTGTGTTTAAGCACAAAGTTGTATAAAGGGTTATTCGCGCTGTGCTCAAAGTGAGTATCGAACCCAAATTTTAACATTGCATGCCACCAATATTACTACTAAGCCACTGGTAAGAAAATATAATTAACAAGGTGGTAGTGATGGTTGACTTTAACAGAACTTTAACAGCTTGATTGCACCAGAATTGCAATCATTTTTTTCTTATACCTTTCAAAAGTTAAACATTTAGTAAAGAGTAAAGAATGGTACACGATCTTTATATGAGATTATAGCAGATACAATAAATAATGAAATTAAAAAAAAAGCTAAACTAAATAAACTGTAATGTTTTATGCGTATTATGTATATATTTACTGAGACAGCATGCAAGCTATTTTATTTAGGTACCTCGTTTGTGCCATTAAAAATGTGTGATGAAATTGTTTGTTTTGAATTTCGCGCAAAGCGACATAAAGGCTATCTTCGCTAGCCGTTCTTATCTTAGCTGTGTAAGACTAGAGGAAAAGCAGCTGGTATCACCACCAACCGCCAATTCTTGGATTACTCTTTTACTAAAGAATAGTTGGATTGACCGTAACATTATAAAGACCCCACGGCTGAAAGGGCGAGCATGTTTGGCGCAACAGGAATGGGAACCCGCTACTCTTAGACTACTAATCGAGAACCTTCATCACTTTGCCATGCAGGACTCAAAAAAGACATCAAGATATTTTGTAATTCTAAAGTAATATCTGACTGATTTACCCTAAGCCCTTTCAAAGGGATATTAGATATAAGTCTCAGAGTTTTCAATAAAAATGAGGTGGAAAGTTTCATATCTTTGCATTCTTTTTTTTCCGAATATCTAAAGTTTGCTTAGCTAATAAAATTACTCTTGGATAAAATCGTATAAAATAGCAACGATTTCTCAACTTCAGGAAAGAAGAAAACAATATAAGATATTATTATTTTTCAAAATACCTGGGTAAATAGAGAAATCAATGAATTACCAAACTCTTCTTGTATTTATTGCGAACAAAATATTCTTGAAAACCATTTGTTATTTATTTATTTATTTATTGGTCAGTCAGACTTGTTCACGAAATACTTCAGAAATAATATATTTCTGTTTCCAGTTTTTATTCCCAATGAAAAGTACATAGTTGTTTCACCAACTGCCTAAACCTGAAAGGTCTTTCCTTGTTTAGTGTTACAGTAACAATGACACAAAATTCCGTCGAGGAAACTTAATGACATGCTGTTTATGGTACTTGTGACTTTTCACAATCAACATGTGTAGAAATCACAGATTTAATTTGATTTGTCTGTACTTATCAAAATCGAAATAGTCCATTACGTGATTTCCTACTTTTCTTGATTATTCGTGTGGAAAGTTCTTGTCATGGTGAACAAAACATTTTACTTCTTTTGCTTGGACAATATTTTTTTAACTTCAATGAAGAGAGTTGATTCTGTATTTTTACTGTTAAGTTACATCGTTCAGCTGGAAATTGGTTTTAATACATTTTTACTGTGACGGCTTATTTAAGTTAAAGAAACAATGTAAAAAAGTCTTATGGTAATTTAAAATATTTGTCCTAGTTTTGTAATTTTCATTTATTAAATTATTATCCCACAAGCGAACTAGTCTGGAAAACAAAAATTACGGAAGAGTCATATTGTGAATTTATTAGAAGTGACTAAAAGAAACTGGAGATAAACGTTGGTCATTACACTAAACAACTCCAATCTTTACACTTTTAGACCTCATAACTTAGAAATATTGTCTATGTGGTGGTCTGTTCAAAGAGCCATGTGTTTCAGAGAACACATCGACAAATTAATTCAACAACCTTTTAAGTTCCTTTCTTATGCCTTCATGGAAACTGTTTTCACAATCATCTATCCGTTGATTCAAATACTCTTGCAACCAAGTATTTGACATTACACAGTTAATATCACAATACAGCAACTGAATTGCGCATTAAACTATTTTTCCGGCCACAGTTCCAGCAGGTAACCTCTGATCTCTTGTACAAAATTATACAAGAAAAATAGTGTAATTTATCTCTGGAAGAACAATCGGAGTGTGACTCTATCTGGAATTGCATTTCATGCTTCGGCTCTATGGTTAGATAAGTTAGTGAGATCATATGAGACTTCACTGTTAGCATTCTACAGAGCATTAATAAATATTATAATTTCTTATTCTACATGTCTTCGAGAGGCCATTGCGTTTGAGGAGAATTTTAATTCTACTGAATAACCTAACCACAGACTCACAGCTTATTTTTCACTCAAGTCAAGCATGTAACTAACTTTTAAATATCAATTCTCTGGAAAAAGTTTTGGATAACTATTCTCGTTAACAAAAAAGGGATAATCAAAAGGACTGTGTCCTCCCTACTAACCACTAGCTTACCATAGTCCTTAAAAATGAAGTATGTAACTGGCGATAATTTGTACATGGTAAGATCACATGAAATCTTCTCTGAACACTAATCACATTCATGCACGTATTTTGGCACTTATTAAACCGGACATGACACTTATATAACTTCAATGATTTTCATAGTTCCAGGAATGAACAAATTAGTACATCGTTTTAGGTCAGAAGTCACGATCAGTTTAAACAAGATGATGTTTAAACATAACCGTTATTGGACTTTTCATTGCTGCTGGACACTTGGAAAATACAAAAATTGCAAATTATCATCCTCATAATATATTTTATATATTAATTTTCCGTTAATTTTCTAAATGCTCATTATAAAGACATAGTTTCATTTTCTCTATTTCAAGACAGATTTGCGGTGATGATTCTGTGGCTGTGACATCAGGCTACCAAGTACAGGAGATCAAATATGAACCAGTCTGTTGGATCTTTTCCAGACCTGCAGAACCAACTGTCTATACTGTACCTTCAGTATATATATATATATACATATATAAATGTCACTGACATAAATCTAGGTATATTGAAGGAAATACCCTCAGAAAATTAATTATATAATGGGGTTTCTGCATGCTATCTGTTGAGCTTTTGCTAATCCTGCAGTTCGTTCATGATCATTATCTCAAACCTGGGTCATAGAGATACAGTTTTAGTAAAGGAAATAATACTTCTAACTGACATACAGTATTTCATGTACCTAATAAGCGAATATACACTCAACACAGACATTATATCATCAGATTTCATGTGTTAATGAAATAAATTATTAATGATAGGTGGCTACGTTCTTCGTTGATAGTCACATGAAAGCTTTGAACTCAGTCGTGTGGATCATACAACTATAAGCATGATAAACCTTTTACTTCTACTACTATCGTGTTCATAAAGTGAAACTAGTTCTTACTGTATCAGTTGATGAGTTCGATGGTTAGATCCTTTAAAGTTAAAGTAATTACTGTACTGCCTCTTTATTAACTTCAGCATTCTAGTCAACAACGTAACTGAGATGTTTCTGAAAGTGGTCCAAATTCTCTTTAGTCCAATCTTTGAAAGAAAGTGGACCAACCGTTTCCTGGTAGAAGTAGCGTATTCATTCCATTCACTAAATGTTCTGGTACCAAGAATTATAATGTCACAAGACCAATTGTAAAAAAATTACCGGTAAGACTAAAAAGTTCCATTCAACATTGAATTCGAGATATCGGATGACAGTAGTCTTGGCAACGCCACTACATTTATGCCGACTTGTTTAACTTGTAAATTACCATAGGTGCTATAAATGGTTCATACATCATGTAAGTATGTTTCATTAATCACTAAATGATTGTTTAATTCGGTTCCTTTCTTCTGAAAGTGGGTTTTCTCGGTGTACTTACGTTTACAGCTACAGGAAATTCTAAGGTACCTTGATTTATCGATCGTGGACAAGGTATTGGATCCAATGGTCTAAACTAGCCTACGACACATAATTACAAGAAATTTGTTGTTTTGCTTCTTTCCTTCCTTCATCTTCAACGTCACCTCATCGGCCTTGATCGTCTTCTCTTTATAGCCTAGGATCAGGCTAGACCTTTCTTTGCATTTTTCTGTTACACTCACTACTTCAGGTATTGTGTCTGAATACTCTGTGACTACAGATTATTTCTTTGGTGTTCTTAACGGTCGCACCACTAAACACTGTACCAATTAAATACCGAAATTTTAATCATATCAGCCACTGTTATACATGCATATATACAATGTCTGCAATTGTGGAGTCATTAAAAGATATCTTAGAAATAATAGAACTTGTTTTAATGGAATAGCAAGGTCAATCATTTCCTATCAATCTGAATGAAAATTTATTGACTGAGTTAAACCGATTAACAAAAGATCAAAAGCCAAATACGGAAGATAAATATTTTGAAGTACTCAAAGAAAGATGGTAGTGAATCTATATCTACGCAAACTGATATAAAGCCTGCCACTTCGATGTGAAGCAGTTCTGAAATGCAAGATATACCAGCTTAATATTAACTTGTGAAACTGGTTTGTGTCACTTTGAGTTTTATTTTTAGCTTCGATTATTACAGAGAAACTTGTATGATCATTCTGTAGGCTAATTGTAATAAGAAGATCGAAGAAACTACAGCATTTGCACAACACTTTATATGAGAATGTGTAATTAAATCATGAAAAGTTAAGGTATTTAAAAAATCCAGTGTTAAAATTCGTATTTGAGATCATATTTGAACAAATCTCGTCGAGTGTTTTCTAAAACGTTACTTTTACATATTTTCCCGTTATCTAATAAAGGTTATAACAAATTAGCATTTTCAAAGATGGTTAGATCGTGACGTCTGAGTCTAAGTATCTTACAGATGGTTTTATAAATAATATATGAGTTGACAGAAAATGTATTCCTCTCTTTTTTTAATTTAAGTGTAAAGCTTCTCGAGGGCTATCTGTGTTAACCGCTTCTAATATTTGAACAAAAGACTAGAGGGAAGACATATAGACAACATCATTAGTGTCAACTCTAGGGCTACCAACGAATATTGAGACTAACACTCATTCTACAAAGCCCCACCACTGAAATAGTAGAATTTTCGGTTTTCTGTTTCGATGTCACGACTAAATGATTTACATTAATTAATCTGTATGTTTGGGCCTGGCATGATCAGGTGGATTAAGGCGTTCGACTTTTAATTTGAGGATCACGGGTTCGAATCCCCATCGCACCAAACATTCTCGCCATATCAGCCGTGGGGGCGTTATAATCAATTCCACTATTCGTTGATAAAAGAGTAGCCCAAGAGCTGGCGTTAGGCGGTAATGACTAGCTGCCTCCCGTTTAGTCTTACACTACTAAATTAGGGACGGCTAGCGCAAAAAGCCCTCGAGTAGCTTTGCGTGAAATTAAACAAACAAACAAACAAATCTGTATGTTTGTACACAAATGTCATCTTGTTGTAAATATTTGTAATTTCCAAACCAGAGCTAAAATATATTGATGGTGACATACAAAAATAATTTCCAAGCTTATTTTTGAGAAAAAACAACAACCACAGGAGATATTTCATAAAAAAAACATTCCACTCTATTCTCTCCCAAATGTCGTTTCGTTAGTGGTTATTCCTCATACACCAACACCTATATTGTCGTCTCCTCAGAAAACGAATGAAAGTTTACTGGAATGTTTATTTTAGCATCATGAAAGAATGCATCAGCTGAAGTTAACATCCAAATACTCAAAAAAATTAAATTCTAATCAAACTTGTCTAATATAAAAACACGACAATTTAAAACATGGCAATGTTTAGCTCACGAATATTGTATATTTTAAAACTATTTGAGGTCACCTGGCAAAAGTAGCAAATGTGTATTTATTTACAGGGATGCTTCTTAAAGTTTAACCATTAAATAAAAACCATAAATTATGGCAATTATAAACCGATACCCTATAGCACCTTTATTTTAATTACAAACTAATTGTTTTTCTTGTGTTTGTATCCACCGCAAGGAATCGAACTCCAGCTTTTGGCATTGCAATTCGGTAAACTTATCAACTTTCTAAGTTCATATACAAATAAGAAATATGTGGCTGTTTTGTTTTATGATTTATTTTTGAAGAGGTACCATCTTCTTGGTTTGTTTTCTGAATATTCTCACACACTTAACCAATTTTGAATTGATACATTAAAAGGAACGCAAGTAATTAATGACACTTCCCCGTCATTTCTTTGAATGCTCCTAACTTCCCAAATAATGGAATTTGACTGTGACTTTTATAACACACGATTATAGTTTTGGAAGTAACGCGACCATAGATCCACAGATCTATGTCTAATATCTGCTCGTCTTTCTTTGTTAGAAAGACATTCACCAACATAAAAGTCCTTTATTAAATAACTTTTTTTTACCATTAAGCACAAAACTACATAATGGTCTATCTTTACTGCGCCAGTCAAAAGTATAAAAACCAGTATTTACTGTTATAAGCTTTCAGACTCATCAGCGAGCCACTGAGGGTGGCGTTCAAATTCAGCCAGCTTAACACGATGATAGAAGTCTAAATATTCGAAATTTCACCAACGTTGCAATGTTATAAAAATTAAAAATTATATCTTTTTTTTCAAAATTAGTTATCAAAATCAATAGATCCTTGTTTATTATTTGAGGATAGTAAAGAAGGTAAATAGTTACTCTTTTCTGTTGCCTTTACTTGTCTTTCACCCTATCCTATGTTTACGTTTCATACAGTCTTGTCACGTTGAAGTGAATTATAATGTTTAACGTGTTACACCTTTTTCATGAACCTTTGTTACTACTCTTAAACAGGATATTTGAATGTTTCACTCATGTGAAGAGTATCAGACCAATCACAGGAGATTGCTGTGCGTGTTTAAACGTATTGTTAACAGAAGGGTACTTGCTTCGGGACTGACTCAGAAGTTTATAACCGAACTAAATACCGAATTATTGTACGAACGGTTAGAGAACAAAGCCAACATATATATAACGTGTGCATTTTGCTCATAGTGGAGAACAACGTAGCTCATCTACATTCATAACAAGAAAACGTCTTATAAAGAAATGTAATAGGGAGGAAAATTCTTTTCAAATCACCCTCCAACTTAAATTGCGATAACAAGAGTGTGAAAATTTGATACCATACCCAATTCTATTTTCATACTCAGACGTGTCGCGTAAGAAGATAAGAAAAGTGTTGTGTGTACAAATGTTTTGTTTTGTTTTCAATTTTGAGAAGAAAAGCTACACGAATACTATCTGCTCTAGCTATCTCCAATTTAGCAGTGTAAGACTAGAGGGAAAGCAGCTAGCCATCACCACCCACCGTCAACTCTTGGACTAGTTTTCCAGCAACTTATAGAGCGATTGACTGTCACTTTATAACGCCCCCACGGCTAAAAGGGCGAGCATGTTTGTTGCAACTGGAATGCGAACCCGCGACCCTCAGATTACGAGTCGAGCGCTCTAACCATCTGGCCATGCGTTGCCAATATTCTATAAAACTAACCACATGCTAGCGCGATTGTCTCTTATTTTCGCCTAATATATATAATAACACTGCACTCAAACATCAATAATTAGATTGAAATATTCCTTAAAGGGGATGAAATTGATTCGTTGAAGTCCACGCATGATCATTGGATATCAACCCATTAGACAAATACGAAATGATTTTATCAGTTGACACCAGATTTATTATGTAATGTCAATGACAGTCTGAATTTTTTTGTTCTTTTTGTGATGATCCTACACCGTATTTAAGGAAATGTAAATATTTTTAGCTGTATCTTCAACTATTCAATTAAGAACTTTGACTGAATGGCGTACATATGAACCTAACTCCTGTAAAAACTTATAAGACAATGATTTTGCATGAAACTGACTTAAGTGCTATTGTTATTACTTTATAATAGTTAGTTTTACCTTGTTTTAATACAATAACTTTTAAAGTTATAAAGCCAATCTTGTAAACAAGTGAATGAAACTCTTAACGTCATGAATAATATACAAAAAGACAAATCATTTCATGATTAAATTGGGAATTAATTTAAAAAATATATATTTTTGGTCTTAATTTCAAAACAACTATCATAAGTTTGATGAGCTTAGAAGATGGGAATTTGTTCTAAATACACCCACCGCTGGTACAGCGTAAAGTCTTGGAATTTACAACTGATAGCCCGAAGTGGCTTTGCTAAAAGAAAACACACATACACTCAGTTGTCCTAAATACATACATCATATGATCTTTAAAAGCTTAAAATTTGTAATCACCAAAGTTCAAAATTATTTAAAGCAATACAACCAATAATATTATTATCATGGCAAGGTGGCTAAGGTGCTCGACTCTTAATTTTAGGGTTGCTTGTTCTTATCCCCTACCCACTAAACATGCCCTTTCATCTGTCGAAGCTTTATAATGTGGCGATCAATACCATTATTCATTGGTAAAATATTAGCACACGCGTCTGGTGGTGGATAATGGTGTCCAGCTGCTTTCCTTCTAGTACACGCTGCTAAATTAGGGTTTGTTTGTTTGTTTTGAAATTCGCGCAAAGCTACTCGAGGGCTATCTGCGCTAGCCGTCCCTAATTTAGCAGTGTAAGACTAGAGGGAAGGCAGCTAGTCATCACCACCCACCGCCAACTCTTGGGTTACTTTTTTACCAATGAATAGTGGATAAGCCGTCACATTATAACGACACTGAAGCTGAAAGGGCGAGCATGTTTGGTGCGACCGGGATTCGAACCCGCAACCCTCGGATTGCGAGTCGAACACTTTAACACGCTTGGCCATGCCGGGCCCCCTAATTTAGGGATGGCTAGCGCAGATAGCCCTCGTGTAGCTTTGCACGAAATTCGAAACAAACAATTAATTATAAAATTCATTGAAATATTAGTAATTGTTATTTAGATACACACACCCAATTAATATATTAAACAAGAATATTAAGGGTTAATATAAAAAGTTTCAATCACCGCGGTGGACAGAGAACAAAACATCTCGTATGTAACTTCGTACCTTACAACACAGAAGCAAAAACAAACCAATATGAGAACCTAGCGAAAGTTACAAAACATTACTACATTCATAATTAAACGTGCACTAACATTCTTTCCATCAAGTTGTAAGACATGAAATGTTTCCAACTAATAACCGATGCCGTAATAAGTGAGTTTATAAACTGAAACATAACATATGCTTAAAGCTAATGTTTAGCAGGTACACTTGAAATTATATCATTCTTAAATAATTTCAAGTTTAATAGGATTTGAGTATATAGTGTAGGCGACCCACAGAATTTGGAATTAAACAGTCTGGTGTTCATAATCTAAGTCATTAGATATCACATAATTAAAACTACTGAGACTTCGTCACTATAATACTATAGAACTAAATAAAGTTCTAAATAAATTTACACAGTTTCACTGAAATAGTTAAGTAATGTTTTTATTTTTACACTTACGATTATTTCTTGTTATCATTTTACCAAATAAGTATTTATGTTTAAATATCACTTGCATAGAAAATGGAAATTTTCCCCAAAATTAGACCTAGTATTTCAATTTTTCGAAAGATCTTTGAGTAACTATATTTGTAGTTATTGTTCTAAAATATTTTCATTCCTTATGATTAGAAAAATTTGTAACAAAAACCAACAACAACTTATAAAAGGTTATTTGTAAGAAACAATGCATACTAACACTACACTATTCGATAGAAATCCCACGTTTTTGATTAAAGATGCCAAGTCCTTGAATTAATATCATAAGTTTATCATACACATTATCGATAAAGGTAAATTCTATCTAGAATTTTATATAGCCATTATCTTATCATTTGATTAATATTTAATCTGGTTTTATTTGAGTTTTATTCTTTATTGTTTCCAATGGTTAAATCACTTTATATTTCCTAAATTTCGTAGTATTTCACTGTTTAGTGCTCTCAACATTTTCATAATTTCTTCAGTAATACAGATCTCAGTCTTGTTATTACCCTCTAACAAGACTCGTTTTAATCTCCTCCACCGTACTTCTCTGGTAGTAGTTTGTCTAGTCTGCTTTCACACTTCATTTCTTTCAGAACATGCTTACTAAGTCTGCTTGCACTGCTTATCTCTCAAGTCTCGTTGAAAGGCGACTAAAGGAAACACGGAAATGGTACCCGGGCTGCTGTCACTTCGCTACACTGTTTGTTACTCAGGTTCTTTGTAATCTAAGCAATTTGACATGACATCGACTTTTATTTTAGACAAGTTAGAGAAAAGTTCGTGGAGAAATTTTGGATGAAGAGTTTAATAAAAATATCAAAAAAAATTATCAGTTTAGGCAGTATTTTATCATAAATTTTGCAAACAGAATTCCGTTTTTTGCTTCTATAAATCTGGCATTTTTAGATGTTCATTTTCAGCCTTCGTCTAAGATCAAAATACAAAGTGTTCGTATTTTTTAAAAGTAAAAAACAGCAAAACAGCAAATAAATGCGATTAAAAATAGAATGTTTCTGTTTTTCAAAGTATTTCACTTCAAAACAATTTTGCCCCCCAGTGGCTCAGTGGTATGTCTGCGGACTTAGACGCTAAAATCCGGATTTCGATACCCGTGGTGGGCAGAGCGCAGATAGCCCATTGTGTAGCTTTGTGCTTAATTCAAAACAACAACAACAAAACAATTTTACATAATACCCATTGTTGAAACATTTCAGTTAATTACGTTTATGCAACATTAATTTATTCTTCTGTGCTTAAGCCAAGGTTGACGTTTTTTTGTAGTTAAGCGTAAAGAAACATAATGGACTACCTGTGATGTGCTCATTAAGGGTATTTAATCTCGGTTTCTAGTGTTATAAGGGTCCAAACTTTCCGCTGTGCCATAAGACCACAGGGTGATGTTAAGCTTGTGTTCATATTAGGCGTCAAATCAAGATTTCTGTTTGATCGGCATTAATTAAAAGATAAGATTTATTTGAGAAATTTCGCTACTATTTAGACAAAGGAATATTTTAATTAATTCTTAAATCTTCTTTAAGTAATAATTGATTTGTATAATTTAATTAATTTTAATAATTTTGGTATTTCCTATCATTCAAGCTGCCCCCCAGTGGCTCAGCTGTCTGCGGACTTACACGCTACAATCCGAGTTTCGATACTCGGTGGTGGGCAGAGCACAGATAGCCCATTTGTAGCTTTGTGCTTAAGTCCAAACAACAACAATCATTCAAGCTAGTATATTGTGCAGTATTAGTTTATAAAAACATTATGGAAATATTTTTCACCACAGTGCCAGTCCCAGCATGGCCAGGTAGCTAGGGCGCACGGCTCGCGATCTGAGGGTCACGGGTTCGAATCCTCGTCACATCAAACATGCTTGCTCGTTCTTTCAGCCGTGGGGACGTTATAATGTGACGGTCAATCTCAATATTCGTTGGTAAAAGAGTAGCCCAAGAGTTAGCGGTTGGTGGTGATGATAAGCTGCCTTCCCTCTAGTCTCACACTGCTAAATTAGGGACGGCTTGCGCAGATAGCCCTCGTATAGCTTTGCGCAAAATTAAAACAAAATAAACAAGAATATACTTTTATCAGACAAAATAAAAACCTAGAATAGATGTTCTTGCTCTAAAGAAAACTAATGAACAGGGTTTCTCACATTTTAAAGGACAATTAACTTGGTTTGTTCAGAAAATATTTTCTTGCATTGTTTCGAGGTAACTAGCTAACTCAGATTTTTTTTGCTGCTTTGATCATCATTTTCTCAAACCAATTATAAAAAAAAGAATCCATGCTTTTGTTTCCATTTATTTTGATAACTCATTTGTTTTTTTACAAAACAAAGTGTTTAGTTTTTGAGTGAAAAATGTGTTGGTCTTTGTCTAATATCTGCACAGGATTAAGTTTTACTCAGAGAGCAAAGGTTATGTATCTTTTTATTATTTCGACAAGAAAACGTTTGTTTACAATTAAGCACAACAGTTTTGCGGTTTGAAACACACGTATTAAGTTACAGCGAACTTCGTTACTGGTAAACGTGAGTCAATTTCATGAAATTATTGTTGACGGATACTTTATAATATTGAGGAAAGAGTTAAAGAATTGAATTATTGTTTCTTGTACTTTGTACTTTGACAGTATAGTAAGATAAATTTCAGGGTGAAAAGAGAGTTACAACATTTTTACTAGAACTTTTTATGTTATATAATATTTGAAAGGCCCGATATGCTAAACATTTACATCCGAATAAAACAAAATCACTGCTTTTCTACAGTTTAAGTCTAATAGTTTTACACTGCCTTATTTTCTGTTGTTACGTCTGTAGAATTAACTGTCTGCTTACCATAATGTAAAAATTAAGAGTAGCATCGCTTCCTTTCGAGATGTCAGCGGCACCAGTGAGGTAGATAAAGAGATGTTACGTATTATATCAAGCACGTTTACGCGGAGTTTTCATATTTGATCTAAACTTCCCATGAGAGATGGTTAATTTACCATAGAAATAAACGACGTGAATTAATTATCAAATGATAAATTTTATTTAGAATTCGAAGAAACGAACTCGAGAGCGTGTAGTACTCTAGACTTCTTTGTTATCATGATTAGTTAAACTCGTTCAATTAATTAGGTATTCCAAATATTTTATAGATGGTTATTTCTTATCTATGCTTAATTCGAAGACATTTTAAAAAGGGTTTACATTCGTTGTGACTTATATATTATCAAGGTTTGTACGTTCAATGAATTTTGAAATATTATTTCTCTTTTAACTTGAAAATAAAGGAATAACAACCAAGTTCTGATAGTAAGAGAAACATTGGTTGATTCTGTTCTTCAGAATCTAGAGAAACATTGGTTGATTCTGTTCTTCAGGATCTAGAGAGACATTGGTTGATTCTGTTCTTCAGGATCTAGAGAGACATTGGTTGATTCTGTTCTTCAGAATCTAGAGAGACATTGGTTGATTCTGTTCTTCAGGATCTAGAGAGACATTGGTTGATTCTGTTCTTTAGGATCTAGAGAGACATTCGTTGATTCTGTTCTTTAGGATCTAGAGAGACATTGGTTGATTCTGTTCTTTAGGATGTAGGTGTAGCCTAGTTGTTAGCCTTCCAGGCTGCGGATCAAAGATCCAACGTTCGAGCCATATGTCCAAGTAATGGCGTTAAGAAACTTGGAAATCAACTCCGCTATTCATTCAAGAGTAGATGACGACAGCTAGTGGTGTCATCTGGTTGCCTACTTTCTGCCTGGCAGATCTAAATTGTAAGTGGCTTTATCCCGCATTTTAGAGGTTTCTGACATGGAAGTTTAGTTTAATTGTTTCATAAAGCAGCGTTCAGGTTAAAAATACTGAAACTATTCCACCTATCGAATCTACAGAAAATGTAGGTTGCAGGTCCATTTTTATATTTTGCTCCTTGCAGTCCGTCTGGATTGGACTATTTAGAAAATTCTACCATTTCTCTTACAGTTGATGCAGTTAATTGTATTACTGTCATGGGATTGTACAAGAATAAATAAGCCTAGTACCATTTCATCCGACCATGAAACAGGGATGTATATATTATGCATATATATATATATATATATTAAACAGGACACATGTTTTAGCTCACAAAAATAAAAATGTAATTCAGTCATTTTATCCTCTTCTCTGTCATTTCTCTTGTTCCTTTTATTATGCGATAGCTATATGGTTTCTTCTATACAATGTTAACACAAGTTTTAACCTTACTCTGCAAATCCATCATTGTTTCATGTAAACATTCACATTTATAGGGGATTGAACTAGAGCTCCGATAATGGCCTCAATAATGTGTTGTTCTAAAATGTAATTGCTTTGTTGATTACAGCGAGTTTTTATTGAATAACATTCAAGTGTTTTTTTGTTTTTTTATCAAGCTTTATGGTCTTCTAATTTACAGGAAAGCAAATAGATTGGAATTTTCTTTGTTCGTTTCTGATGAGAGAAAAGAAAACTTTGAAAAAGTTTTGAAAACAATTAATAAATTCTGACTATAATGTCAATACGTATCCATTGGAAAATTAATTGTTATCTTATATTGTACGGAACAATTTGTTATTTTATGTTTTTATTTCATTACTTTTATGAACACCTATAATATTTTCATATTCTTTAAATTAATATGTTACTTACTCAAAAATGAAAATATTTTACAAATTGTGAAACACAAATGAATTAAAACCCACAGGCATATACATCAAAGACTGTTCTAAAAAGAGTTTCGAAAGTTTTAGATAACTTTAAAAATTACAACGTTTAATTAGCCGATATGATGGCAGACGTATCCTTATATAAATGTATCGTAGCAATAGAATGCAATAAAACATAGACTTTGCGTTTACACGCCCTTTTGAAAACTGATTTAAGCATTAATGTAAACTTATGAAGTTTTCTTAACGGAAAAGTTTACTTTCCTTTTCAAAAATAGTAAAGAACAAGGGAAGAATCATATGATTATTTATTATTAGCTTAGAAACTACACATGCTTTTTGCAGAAAACTAGATACAATTAGATTTTAATCATGACATTGCCAACTTGAAACAAAAACAAGAAAAACGAATGTTTCTGTTTTTATAGGCGTATACATTTATGTAATCAAAAGTGTGTAAGTGTCGGTAATAATTATAAGTGATTAAAAACATAATTTCTTACAAACAAACTTTTGGCAAAATAATTCAACTTTTACATTAAATAAATTCGCATTGTTAAACGTTATCCTAGAAAACAAAACTGTATCATATGATATAAGCCAGGATCACAAGAATTACATCAATTATTATAATTAACCTTCGATCAAAGCAAGATTCCTCTGTACATCAAAACACAAATCTTACTTTGTAAAGTATATAGGTATTTTAATATACTGTTCTTACTTATAATGATCAGAATGCATGGATACCTAATGATATCTTACAAGGTTGGACTAGATTAGAAAATCTAGTTAAATGTAAGTCCATTTAATAAGCTAGCAATTTAAAATAGTACTCGTGGTATATATCTGTATAATCAAAAAAAGATAATAAAAAAATAAATATTTTCCCGAGAGAGGACTGAAGGGGCACCTATAGGTGTCACTATAGGTTTTAACTATTGGCACCACTGTTATCTATCAGCCAGTCAGTAGACACAAAACTAACATCATATAAGGGACGTTTAACATTTCAGTTGTACTGCCGTGACGTCAGTAAAACATAAGAGCAATGAATCACGAGAAGAATTATGCATTCTGTTGACTACAATACAGTAAGACATGTGAACTTCAAAAGCAAGAAATAAAAATATTTCTTTTCTCTCAATCTTGATTCTATTTACTTTTGAAACAGAACACTTTTGGAGACTTTGCACATCTAGTGTACTTGATGTTATAACGAATAATACCTGCGATAACAGCACATAAATGAGTTGGGGATATCCTATCTATCAAACAGTATCCAAACGCTAATGATAAATTAGCCATTTATCATAGAAAATAAATTAACGGTGCAGATCTAAGTGCTTATACCCCAACATCTCATTGTTTGTTTGTTTGTTTTTGAATTTCGCACAAAGCTACTCGAGGGCTATCTGTGCTAGCCGTTCCTAATTTAGCAGTGTAAGACTAGAGGGAAGGCAGCTAGTCATCACCACCCACCGCCAACTCTTGAGCAACTCTTTTACCAACGAAAAGTGGGATTGACCCTCACGTTATAACGCCCCCACGGCTGGGAGGGCGAGCATGTTTAGCGCAACGCGGATGCCAACCCGCGACCCTCAGATTACGAACGCATGCCTTAACGCGCTAGGCCATGCCGGGCCTCCCCAACATCTCAACCAGTCCTTTTTATTTCAATCAATCTAAGGATAATTATCTTCCCACAAGTGATCGCAGACGCTAAAAGGCAGTAGGAATTAAGACATTGTAGGTGTAGGTATTAAATATTTATGAACAAAAATATCTCGAACGACTGTTTTGATAGTTCTAAGAAAAACATTATTAAGAAGATATTGAGCGTCTTTATCAAAGTAACGTTTGTATACTGACAGTTTTCACAGTTTTAGAAAAACAGAACTTTATTTTAAATGTTTAGTTCAATTTGTATACCCTTAACTTTTTCCAAAAGGTACCCTGGAGGGACAACGGTAAGTCTTCGTGCTTACAAGATTAAAAGCTAATGGATACAACAGATACCCCAGTGAGGTTTTATTCAAAGATGAAAGGACATTTTAATCAGATTTAAGTTCTAATGTTTTTATTCCCACCTTGTTGTTTTCTCTCTTTGCTCCCTTAAACACATCAGCTTATGCTTTATTATTTTATTAATACTGAATATAACTTCTATATTGTTTTTATTTTGTGACATACGCTCGTGGGTTGATCAAAATCTAGAAGCTCTTTGAACACTAAGCCTATTACTTTGTATCTTTTAATGTATTCTCAATTTACCCCTGAAGAGGAAACGTTCGAGTTGTAGTAACTTCTACTTCGCGACTATCTACTGTTTTTTTGTAAGTATCACAAATATTCATATGTTATGGATGTTGTTGTTTTTGAATGAAGCACAAAACTTCACAATAGGCGGTCTGGACTCTGCTGTGGTGGTATCAAAACCCGGTTTTTAACGTTGTAAGTCCGCAGATATGCTGCTGAGCCACTGGGGGGCCTGCAAGGTAAAAATGAGTTTGCGTAGGTGAGATTTTTCTTGCTGCAAGTTTTAGGTACCATTGACCTCAATAATCATAAATAAAGTAATTTTAATCTCAATATAATGGATGTTGCATGTATGTCAATATATGTGTATGTATCCAAAACTCCTGCGACATCTACTGAATGGCACCATAAACAAAAATCCACACAAAGAAGTTATTGTTGTTGTTGTTGTTTTGAATTAAGCACAAAGCTACACAATGGGCTATCTGTGCTCTGCCCACTACGAGTATCGAAACCCGGATTTTAGCGTGTAAGTCCGCAGACATACCGCTGAGCCACTGGGGGGCCCATGCAAAGAAATTCACACTTTGGGAATTGAAGATTCAGACGATTAGAAAACTAGCTGTGGTCTGTGTAACCACCATTTGTTTTTAATGGAACATAATTTAGGAAAAGTACTCTTTTAACATCATATCTTTATGGATATAATTCTTAAACTAAGTACTGAGAAATTGAAGTTCTTAAAAAACCTTGTATTTTTTAAAATAAACGGCACCACTTTTGGTACATACAATTTTTACAGTATTAGTAAAATTTATGAACATTTTAAACTACGTACATTGAACCAGTTTAATTCAATAAGTTGTGCATGACTAAAAAACATTATCTTAACACTTTATATATATATAAAAATATATATGATGATCATAATGTTATACAAAATACAAAGAAACTTTGAATTTATAACGATTGAAGTTTATTTAATCATCGCCTGTGTTCTACAGTTATTAACATTATTTTCGGCCATGATCCCAATTCTAATATACAATGTAGATATAGTTTAAAAAATTTATGCTGAGTCTTAACTCATATATTAAGCCAAAAAATAGTAATTAATACTCATAAAATTACTGATAATTAGTCAATCATAAACAACAAATACACGGAACTATTTATGAAATTTCAATTAAGATGAATTAATACGATTATCGAATAAATTAAAAAAGTATTTATTGAACATGAAATACACTTTGTAGTAATTAATAATGACGTAAAACTGACGTTTTATTTGTCCATTTGATGAATTTCTGAAGGCTCAGATACATTTGATAGCAACAAAACAGACATTGGTAAGATTATTTCATATCATATGTTTATTTTGACATTAAACCCCACGTTTAATAAAACGTACACGAATTTCGAAAGATGCAATATTTTTTTTGTATTATAGCTGTAATGGATTCAAAATAAATAATAAAGATTTTCTTAATACTTTGATCCCCTAACTGTTTTATCTTGATCACATTTAACGAGCGCTCTAAGTGAAAATTCTGTAACTTTGTTTTCTCTTATTGGAGATAATTTGATATCACAGATACAAAGAAAAATAAATCTTTGTTAAAACATACAAACAGTATCTTTAAAACGTTCAAAACTATTTAAAGTACATTCTTTTACAGACGATTTTACTCATTCAAAGTGAAAACCTAACAATTTAAAAAGATTGTTCGTTTTAAATGTTCACATAAGGCTTTACATGAGCTATCTTCCCTAGCCGTCCCTAATTTTGAGCTAAAAGGATTGTAACTAGTATTTAGTATACACCACACACAGCCGTTTTTAAGCCACACTAATGGAACAAAGGAATTTGACAAGCACGTGAATAACGTATCCTCAACCTCGAAGATCGGAGAGCAATTTTAAAACAACAGTCGCGAACCACTACTAGTTGACTTGTATAGGGTGAAGTTTTTTCTTGGTTAATATAATTACTACAAAAATGTTTAGGCTTCATGAAATCAAATTACATTGCTGCTAGTACGAAGCTTCTCCTCGATTCTTTAACGAAATCAATATAAGTATTCAGTAAGATAATAGATAAATTATTTGTTCTTAAGCACAAAGCTACACAATGGGCTGTATTCATCGTGAGTGTCAAAACCTGGTTTCTAAAGTTTAACGTCCGTACACAAACCGCTATGCTGCTTGGGGGCAAAAATAAATTAAAATGTTTTTGTCAAAATATCACTTTTAGACAAAGTATTAGTATATGATGCAATGTTAATAAATATCACCAAGGGTGATTTCAAGTCGTGAATCATTTTTCCTCATGGTTTTGAAAAGTAAATGAAAAGAAAAACATATTAGCCCGAGAAAACTAATTATGTTTCCTTATATCATTGGAGACCAGTGTTACTTTTTGTTATCATGTACTACGTTCTGGTTTGTTGATTCTTTTTGAAAATTTTGAAGCAATTGGAGTTTTCAACTTCGTGGATATGTTTTTCGTATAGCAAAGCCACAAAGAGCTATCTACTCAGCCCACCCACGGGAATCGAACCCCTGATTTTAGCGTTGTAAATCCGGAGATATACCACTGTACTAGCGGGGGGAATTTTCAACTTTAGCGGCAAGCTATGTACGTGTGATATAGATGGTCAAGTTAGATTTGAATTTATAATAATGTATTTTCACCATGAATTAAACAGTAAATAATGATCAACCATTCGTCATCAAACACATTGTTAACATAGAATTAGTAGAGACAAAAGAGCAGCCTATGGATACAAATAAAGTTAAAAATAGCTTTTGCTGCAACGTGTAATCAGGGAGTTTATTATTGTACATAATTAATTTGTTTGAAGAAATAAATACTCAAGTATTTTAGTACATATCACAGCTATGTGGCTGTTATGCCATAAGAGAAACGTTTAGGCGAACTTTCTTTAGACCGGACGCAGCCCAATGGTTAAGGTGATGGGCTGCGATTCAGGTCTAAAACTCATTTGTTTGTTGAATTTCGCACAAATAAACTATAGAGCTTTCAGTACCTAATTCATAAATGACAGAATATGAAAGAGATAGTTTGTCAAGACCTTTCACTGCAGATTTTTACATTTATGCTAATCGAATACTACGATTGACACTCACATTAAAACACCAACAAGACTGAAACTGGTTGAAGCCCGTAATCCACTAACACTAGTCACCAGGTCTTGTATAAAGCTTGAGATGATAATTTCTGCTGAAAAGCCTTTGTTTCAGATGTAGACACGTTATGAAAGAAACAGTCTCTTACTTGTGACGGCAGCTGCTACTAATTGATTGGCTTCCCCTGAACAGGGGAAGATATATCCTAAAGAAGGATATATCTGAACTGTTAGGTCTCTGTCTTGGTTAAATTTGGTGACGTATTTCATGGATGCCATTGAGTATTAAAAAAGAAGAGAGAGTACTGTATACAACTATTGAAAGTTAAATAATAATAAAAAGGTGATGTAACTGATATGTATTTACAAACTTTGTTGGTAGTTAAGTATTGAAGCACAAATAAGTTTTTATTTACTGTGTTATTACAAATTTTATGGACTTCTTCTCTGGGTGATCACTTTGTTTGTCTATTTACCAGTTTAACAAATGTTATTAAATACAGTATCTTACGATACCATATAATTATAGTTATTGATTTATATATAAAAATAATGTGTATAAGTCGTTATAAGTTTAATGTAATCCTAAAATTTTAGAGATGTAGGAGTATAAAACCATATCCAATAATAATCGCTGCGATATTTCGTTTTGAAAAAAACTTGCCTCATATAGTTTCGTATATTATCTCAGTGAAAGTTTGTTTGATGTCGACTTTTGAAACTTGTTAAATAAATATTTGAACACATTTTTATCGAAATGATTTTGAAATTCAGACAGATGTTTTGATGCGTTAATTAAAATGATTTTGTTTGTTTAGAATTAAGTACAAAGCTGGGTTATCGGTGCTATGTCCACCATTGGTATCTAAACCAGGTTTTTAGTATTAAGTCCGCAAACATACCACTGTGCCACTGGGGGACGTTAAAATTGAAGAGATATACTGTAAAATGAGGGTAAAATTTTCACGCTTTCAAAGTTAACGTATCTATGTATTTTTTTTTTTTTTTTGCTTTTTATGGGGCATCCAATACATTTTAATGCAATTTATCTCCTTTCAAAATCCTAAATACGTGTGAAACATTTGAATGACAAAACTAATGACATTGTTTATACTAGTTTACCTCATAAGTCGGCAGTAAAAAGACTTACAACACTAAAATCAGGTGTTAGATTTTTTTCCCACGACAGAAGAATTGCAGGTAGCACGTAGTGTATCTCTGTACTGAAAGATTAATCACAAAACATATTATATTGTGTATAAATATATGTATTTGTGTGTGTATTATTTGTTTATTTCAGTGTTTATTTGTCTGCTCTGTTAACTGCTTTTTCTTTTTTTTTAATGTTTTAAGCAGTTAATATCGATTGAGAAAATAAAGTACACGAATCATGTCTGAAAAACATACATACACAGTTATTAATTACGTGTAGAGCATGCCACGTCTTATTCCAGCTTGACGGAGTACAGGTATCACGCTGGTGATTTAGGTCGCTGCGGCAAAACCTTTTTAAAATTCTCAACTCTTTTGAAAATAAGTCATTTTCTAAGTAGTTTGAAAACCATGATCCCATTACTTTTGCTAACATGATTTTTGTTTTAAATCTGTCACTTTCATACTTAAAACTACGTAGAGTTTAATGTAATTCAGTGAAAGCAAAAATCGTTAATACTCTTTGAAAACCAAAAATCAAAAGTAACATGAGCTAGAAGGCAATCACAATGTAACTTAATTCAAGATCTGAAAAAACTAATTTTCAGAGAGTAATTCAGTTAGAATGATGTAGTTAAAGAAATTAGCCATACAGTTGATTAGGGGATATAAAGGTATATATGTAACTTACTGTACACGCAGAGAAGTGAAGATATATACATATACATACGACTTAATCATAGCTCTGCTAAACGGATTTAAAATTCAATTATTCATTAAGTTTTTCACGTCCAATTAATGTAGAACATTTAACATATCAAATTATACATTGATTTGATGTAATAAAGCAATAAACAAAAAATATTAAGTTTTCCAGGTTTCACAGCATATAAATAACGCTCTGAGTCAACATTCAGCCTTGCTATCCACGTTAACTTAATAGAATCAGTAAATGTAAGACTTGTACCAGCTTATAACTTAATTGTCAAATCAAACAGTAATTACTGGTTAAAGCAATAACAAGTTGTTTAATGTAATGGGGTATAAATATGTTTATTTATCTGATCATAAAAACTGAGTCTAAACTGAGATGGAACTTTTTTAAAGGGTCCTAGCTTTCACTTCTAAAACTTCCTATAGATTGTTCATTAGTTTGAAACATCACGTCAGAAGTACCTACGAAGGTGATTTGTGAACATTTAGATGCAAGAAAGATAGTTTTTATTATGTTTGAGTTAATAATTGTAAGTATATTGTTTTGTATATTGTGCCATTAATGTGTTTATAAAATAAACAAATGTTTAGGTTGTTAATAAAACAAACAGATATTCGTAGCAACACTTCAACTAAAATATGTTCTGCTTTTTCAAATGAAGTTCGTTTTGTTTTTGAATTAAGTACAAAGATACACAATGGGCCCACCACGAGTACCGAAACCAAGTTTTTAAAGGTAAGAGTATTTAGACACACCGCTGTGCAACGGGGGGGGGAGCTTTAAAATGTAATACTGACCTTACCAGTACACCCTAACTTCTAAAACTATTCTGTGCGTAATACCAACCTTGTCAATGTACTTTTTAAAATACTTTTAAATGTAATACTAATCTTGGCACAATGCTGATACTTTTTCAAACGTTTCAATGCGTAATACCAATTTTGTTTTAGATCCGAAACACCACCCCATATCTAGAGTAAACTAATCTATCTGGTCTTCCGTACAGAAATTAGTTATTGCAAGATGTTGTACACATGTCAATCACAGGTGGAACTGTCCATATTTTATTTTCATTATGCAACTTACCATAAGATATACAGCTACACTTCTTATTATCGATAGTTGTTCTGTTCAGACAATTTTGAAAGCGCATGCGCCTGGATAGATGATGCACTCTTCTCCATCGCTCCAAGGAAACGCTCGTGCGGTTCTTATAGAATCTGGCGTGGAATCCCGAGAGATGTGGATGTGCAGCTTTCTGTTCGTGACCACCAATCAACCAATGCTGGGAAACGTTTGAGTGAACTGTGATAAATCAGAAGAAATTATTAATATCACATTAAACTGTAAAACACTGGAGCAAAAGAACTGTCCTCGGGCCTCCCTGGAAACTATCGAATCACCGGTTACGACCTCACAGCTCTATAGGTAAAGAACGCGTGTTTTTACGTTCCTTGGTACTCTCCGAGTTCGCAATGCATCAGTAACACTAAAACAAACAAATGTGTCTGATAGAATAAATTCGTGCCTTAAAATTTTATTTGTTAGATATTTTTAATATTTTAGCCAAATGTAGAGCAAAGTATTTTTAAATGTATTTTGTTACCACATAATAATTTGTCTATTTTTTTATAGGATGACACCAACTGTCTTGAATTGTTTGTACTGGACTGGACTTTTCGGTTTGTTGGTCAGTTATTGCACTTGATTTGTAGAAATATTTCTCCAGTAGAGTTTAAGATTTTTTATTAACTACGAAAAGTGAGCGCTGAAAATAAAAATGTATAATAGAGTAATACAAGAAAATGCATTGAAATATTTCATATTTCTCGGTGTTTTCATTTGTTTTCGTCAAGCAAATAGTGCAAAAGACCGTTTGAGCTCTCGGGTTGTAATTACCAAATACGGGTCTCTGAGAGGAATAATTCGAGACTTAGCTAACAAGGACCTTCGACCTGTTGAGGTGTTTTACGGCGTGCCCTATGCCAGTGCACCCATTGGTTCCTTAAGATTCATGCCACCAGTAACTCCACCACATTGGCGAGGAATCCGAAACGCGTCTATGTTCGGCCCTGTCTGTCCACAAAAGTTTCCGGACATTCAAAATGAAACAGAAGCGCTGAAACAGATGCCACCTGGAAGACTGTCTTACTTGAGACGTCTGCTTCCATTTTTAAGCGACCAAAGTGAAGACTGTTTGTACTTAAACATATATGCCCCAGCGATACGTAAGTGTAATTTCTATCAGTATATAATATATTTATTATAAAACGTATTGTGAATACAATTACAATTATTAGTTCTCTTATTTTGAAATAACATCAGTACCAAAGAAATACTGCAATACAAATTTACTCATTGATAATGAAAATTAATGTAAAGTATCTCTTCTTGAATCAGTACAGTTCAAGAACTTGATTAGCTGACACAATTCCATTTTATTTAACAAGTACAGACGACATCAACTAATTCTGATATAAATTGTATTAACGTATATAATATACACTTACTAGAATAAACTAAAATGTCTGAATATCTGAATAACAAGAATAAGCTTCCTTTTGTGGATCGTAAATAAGATGTGTATATCTTAAATTAAATGTCATATATCGTTACGTCGTGAAGATAAAATAAATACAGACACACACACAGATGTATATACTGATTAGTTGTTCTACTGAGGCCTTATATCTATGCTTAACTTGATTGATGAAGTTACAAAAGGTTGTAAACTTTGGCAACGTAAAATATTTCAAATATAGGTGTTTCATTAGGTTTTTCTGCATTTATTTTAAATTTTCTTTGTGATACAAAGTAAAGAAATGATGCATCACTTTGATTTCGAAATCATGAAAAAATAATAAAAGTTTTTAAATACTTTTCAGGTTTTTTACATTTGCTTTGTGATGGAAATAAAATTTCAAAACTATATTCATAGAACATAAGTTAACACTTCTACGTCCACTGCTCAGGAATGTCAAACAATTTTAGTATCATTCAAAGAATCTTTTTTATCGGTTGGACGTAGAAAAACTTTTTTTCTTATTTACAACGTTTCACCAGGTTCACCTAGCATCATGAAGTGGGATACATGAAACTACGCCAGGTACACTTGGTGAAACGTTGTAAACAAAACAAAAAAAAAACGTTTTACTAAGTACAAACAATAAAATGTATGTGAGTTTTCTCTTATATCTAATATCAATTTATAACGGTCTGACCTTCTAATCATCTAGGTGTTTATTCATTATGATCTCAATGAAGGATGTTTACCTTATGACCAGCTGCCCGGCATGGCCAGGTGGTAAAGGAACTCGACTCGTAATCCGAGAGTCGCGGGTTTGAATCCCCGTCATACCATATATGCTCACTCTTTCAGCCATGGGGCGTTATAATGTAACGATCAATCCCACTATTCGTTGGTAAAGGAGTAGCCCAAAAATTGGCGGTGGGTGATGACGACAAGTTGGTTTCTTTATAGTCTTACACTGCTAAATTAGAAACGGCTAACGCAGATATCCCTTGTGTAGCTTTACCCGAAATTCAAAAGAAAGGAAAACCTTATAAGCAACTAAAAAGTCACTCAGTGGAGCACATACCTCTACCACGCCGTGTTGATGAAAACGAGCTTTAAAAAAAAATACGGAAATGTGTTCGTTCCTCCGTCATTTTCAACTATGAGGAACAATTTTTCTCCACATGTCAAACAAACTTCATAAAAATTCGATTATTATTCTTTGAATTATAGAAAAAATGATGTGTAAAATATCGAAACCCTATTTTAACAGAGGAGAATGTTTTGAATTTTCAAGATCTTTGTGTGACCTTCACGTTTGACTTTGACCCGATAAAAACTAGTAAATTCTAGCTGAATGCTAATCCAAATTTGTATACGTAGAATGCCCAGATAATTCACAATCAGCAACTGTATATAAGTTAGTCTATAATTCATTACCACTTAGGTTAAAAACGTGTACTTTTGTACATTATTTAAGGTAATTTCTTTTCTAGCAACTTCACGTTAATTCGGATTAATTTGTTTGTTTATTTCGTTTCATTTTGTTCTGCATTTCTTTAGTACATGTGCAAGAGACGAAACGTTAACAAAAATATATCAGTAATTCAGGGCCACTGTTTTAATCTGATGTATTTAGCCCATTTTTCATAGGATTAGGTATACAAAATTTTGTTAATGGAACTGCTCTTTCACAAAATAAATTTTGTGAGTAAAGTAACGCAAAAACAGTATATTTATTTAGCTGTAGTTATTTTCGGGTTGCACTTTAGTCACGATCTGTGTATTTCTGCTCTGCTCATTCAATCTTTGAAGTAAGAACACTGAAAAACCAACACTAAGATGCTTTCTCAAATCAGAGAATGAGAGAAATGTGTTTACTTTCGAAACAATCACAATAAAAAAAGAACAGGTCAGTATTTTGAGAAGTCCCTAATTTCTATTCTTTAATCAGCAGTTACGTGAGTGCTAATCGAAACTATTTATAGATTGTGCTACTCGTGACAATGTAAATTGTCGGTCTCTATGTGTGCCGGTTTAATAAATGCTAAACTTATTTATACTCTCTCAGCATTTTAGGCAAATATGCGTTATTATACAGATGAAAAAGAAATCTTACATTGTTTTCTAACAATGCGTATAAAATTGATATTTCACATCACTATGAAACACGTCGATCTCGAAATGTCCAGAAGTAAACACTTCTTTTCACCTTGACAGCAGCTAATCTACCTTTAAAACTGAACAGTGTAGGCTTAACTTAAGTGTCCTAAACTGATGTTAATTCATGATGTTAACTGAATAAGGCCAGAAATAGTGTTACAACAAAGATACCTAATAGATGAATAAATGTAAGAAATTATTGCTGAAACTATTACTTCCTGTTACTTGTTTGAATTATGTCTTATGAATTATAAGAATGTTTCATTCTAATTTTAACTTCACTACGACCTTGTTGTTATTTTTTAATCAGTAAATACGACTTATATATTTATATCAAATAATTTACGATTATTCATCAATGAAGTACGACTTTTGGTACTTTCAACAAAAATAGCACCTTTTGCGACACAAGCTAAATGATAAGGTCGGAGACGCCAAGGTTTAGGTTTATTTGTTTGTTTTTAAATTTCTTGCAAAGCTCCACAACAACTATCCGTGCTAACCGTTCGTAATTTAGCAGTGGAAGACTAGAGGAAAGGCAGCTAGTCATTACCACCCACGGCTACTCTTTTACCAACGAATAGTGATGTTGACCGTCACATTATAACGCCCCCACGACTGAAAAAACGATCATGTTTGGATTCGAACACGCGACCCTAAGATTACGAGTCGAACGCCCTAACCACCTAGTCATGCCGGGCCCAGGACTTAGGAGCAGGGCAGGAAGTCGGTAAGATTCACCACCTACAGCGGAATTTACTGTTATTTCGCGCCTACACTTGAAAACGCGAAGAATATTCAAGTTCGAGCTTTGTGCTTTTCGATATTTAGCCAGACACATAAATCGATAAGCTATGCGTTGTTTCTCATTATTTAGGTTCAATATGTGAAAAAGAAATATTTTCTTGTAGTCTTGTAATGAATTGCAGATAAAATAAACAAACCTACAAGGCAATAATAGAACATGAATTATGAAGACAACTGTGAACATTGAGGATTAGAGATAATGTATTTTTTTAAATCTTAGTAACTCATCATATAGTAACCTAAGTTAATTTAAGTGTGTGAATCATATTATGGTATTACGCATAATGTATTATTAGGTATTATATAGCAAGCCAGATGTTTAATGATATTATATGTATGTTACAGATTTCTTTCTTTATCACCAAAGATAGAATTGAAAATATAATCTGTAACCCAAGCTGTGCTGATGAGTCTTGAATACGCAAGACTGTAGTTCTCAACAGTGGATACAACTAATCAAATAAAGCATTAAACCTTTACGTCGCAGACGATACTTTGAATTTTACCTTTAGTGAATAAGAAAAGAAATCTATACCATGCTTACACAATAATGATTTCTACTGCTGCTCAAATTAAGATGTATATATATATATATATATATATATATAGTAAGTTTTTATGTTACTCCCAGAAATAAAACTTGAAGACTGTAGATATCTAAAACACTATTCTACAGCACTTTATGAAAGCAAATGTATTTTTAATGGTTAAATATATTATTTCGTCTTTTCTATCTCTCTACACCCTTATTTTAATCAACAAGCACAAAAAAGTAATGAAATATAACGCGTAAAATATTAGTTACTCAGTTTTCTTTGTTGTCAGTTTACGCAACATATTAACCAAAGAAACAGTTGAGATAAATATAATAAGTTAAATGAATTTGCATTTTGATTTCAAAGTGGTTACTATTAAGCAAACGTTTTGCACGACTGCCTTTGTTTAACACTAATTCACGTCTGTTTGTTTCTTAGAGTGTTTATTTTGTTTTGTTTTTTCATGAAAAGTACAAAATATTTTTATTGTAAAAATACTCATTGTCGAACAATTAATTTCACATCTTTCTGTTTGGGCACTTGTCTTCAGTTGATTAGTGATTTCTTACCAATCAGAGATGGAGATGAAAGTTTGGAATTTAAATGAACTGTTAAAGTTTTTTTACTAAGCCGTTGTAGTTATATTAGCATAACAAGATGAACTGTTACACTTTATTTTAAGTCGTCCAAGTTATATTAAGAACACAAGATAAACTGCTTCATTTTATTTTAAGTCGTCCAAGTTATATTAACATAACAAGATGAACTGTTACACTTTATTTTAAGTTGATGCAGTGATATTAACATAACAATACTTTTTTAAACAACTATTTCAAAACGAAAATAAACGTATATTGAACCGCTATATGTTAAATAAATGATTAATAACTACTTTATTATATCCTTATTATTGTTTATTTTTAAGTTCAAAGATGCACAGTGTTTATGTTGTCTGTGTTGTGTCTTAAGTAGGGATTAACCTTTAAATTGTACATTTTATAAGCCTTCATTTTTACCGCTGGATTACCTTTAGGAGATATGGCTTAATATGATATATTCAGATAATGATATTTTTTTCTATATTTAAACATAACACAAGAAAAGTAGTTAGATGAAGATAAAAAATTAACAAGTAGCTTGGTAAATTTATGACAACGTATAATATAATAAACTGATAAACAAAGATGAGATTTGCATATTATACGAGCAAGTCTCTTTTCATGCATTAAAAAGTATGTATTTAAATAATCACAAAGTGAAATAGATAGATGTATAATAGCCCAAATGTATATTAAAAATATAGTAAAGAGATAAAATAAAAATATAAAAGGTGAATTAAAATATTGAGTTGTGTGTGAGTTAGTATATCTCAGTACTAGACAGCAGAACGTAACTATTCTTTCTCTGATGTGTAAATTACTATATCTAAGCACTGAACAGCAGAACGTAACTATTCTTTCTCGGATGTGTGAATTACTATATCTAAGCACTGAACAGCAGAACGTAACTATTCTTTCTCGGATGTGTGAATTACTATATCTAAGCACTGAACAGCAAAACGTAACTATTCTTTCTCGGAGAGGGCCTGGCATGGCCTAGCGCAGTGATGGCGAACCTATGGCACGCGTGCCAGAGGTGGCACGCAAGGCCACGATTGCTGGCACGTGATAGGATTCCCGCATCTTTGCTAAGAAGTATGTAGAATTTCAGGAAAACTATACTTGGACTAATAAATTCTGTGCCCTGCGTAAAACACTTGAGAAAACAGAGTGTGGAGGGATCTTGGAAGAAAACGTTGCAAAAAGTTGTGAAAATGAAATTCTTAAAGTGTGGAATTCTTTGCCAATTAATTTTAAGTCAATGAAATTACTTGGAATAATTCTTCTTACTTTGTTTAGATCATCTTACGCTTGTGAGCAGCTGTTTTTAACTTTGAATTGCATCAAATCAGACAGAAGAAACAAGCTTACAGATGAACTGAGTGCTGCATGTGTTGCTCTCAAATCAACAAAATATGAACCATCAATTAACAAGTTATCCGAGTGTTCACAACAGCAGAGATCGCATTGATTTAATAAAATTCAAGACAAAATATACAAATTTTAAGTCAAGACTATTTATTAGTTTCATTGAAACTTTTGTAATTCGACTTTTTTTAAAAATGAAGATACTCATCAAAAAGTCGGTTTTTTATTGGAAAGTAACTGTCACTTTTATGAAAATCCGGGCACGTTCGGATGGACAAAATAATTTTGGGTCACAATTGAGGCACGCAATCTCTAAAAGGTTCGCCATCACTGGCCTAGCGCGTTAAGGCGAGCGCTTCGTAATCTGAGAGTCGCGGGTTCGCGCCAAACGTGCTCGCCCTCCCAGCCGTTGGGGTGTATAATGTGACAGTCAATCCCACTTTTCGTTGGTAAAAGAGTAGCCCAAAAGTTGGCGGTGGGTGGTGATGACTAGCTGCTTTCCCTCTAGTCTTACACTGCTAAATTAGGGACGGCTAGCACAGATAGCCCTCGAGTAGCTTTGTGCGAAATTCCAAAACAAACCAAACTTTCTCGGATGTGTGAATTACTATATCTATGTACTAAACAGCAGAACATAACTATTCATTCACGGATGTGTGAATTACTATATCTATGTACTAAATAGCAAAACATAACTATTCATTCTCGGATGTGTGAATTACTATATCTATGTACTAAATACGTAGCAGGACATAACTATTCATTCTCCGATGTGTGAATTACTATATCTAACTACTGAACAGCAGAACGTAACTATTCTTTCTCGGGCGTGAATGAACTGTTGAAAATCATACTATACAACAGGTATGTCAGTACATTGATGTAAGGTAAACAAATTTATGTATTGAAAAACAATCAAATTAAAGAAAATCCGTTCAGCTGCTTATTTCTTTCAGGCAAGGCAACCCAAGGGTTACCTGCGCTAGTCGCCTTTAATTTTGAACAGATAAACAAGAGAGAAAGCAGGCGGCCAGAAGCAGTAACTGTCAACTTCTTGGCCAGTCTTGTCTGACCGAATAGTAAAATATGACCGGCGCTCTTATAATGTACTAAAGTGTGAGAACTGATTCATATCTTTATTGCGTTATTGTTGAGGTAACGTGACTCAAACAGACTGTGAACTACACTCAACCCAATTCAACTACGTAAAAGTCATAAGACGAATATAAATTACGTCAAAGTAGAAACGATCTTTTTGATTTTCATGGTATTCCAAACATATTTTCTATAATCTTTTTTTTCTTTGCAAACTGTTGAGTTTTCTTAAATGAAAACATATACAAGACACAATACAAATCATTCACTTTTATTTCCTCCAAGGAACCAAGATCTTTTTAACCGCATGTTTCATGATTGTATTATTTCTCGGCATAAAGATAATAATTTAAGTGTTATTTATGTATGTTTTTCTTTTTTGTATTTTAATTTTTATGATTTATTTGTAGACTTTCAAACTTTGGTCATCTTTTTTCAAACTTGACAGTGATAATATTAGGACTAGAGGTTAACGACGTTATGACAGAAAGCGATATTTGTGTTGTGGTTGACTAGTCTTTTAAGCTATCCAAGAGGTATTCTGTTGCTACTAACAAGACAAATAGTATGTGGATTGTAGCTACTGTAGAAATATAGAACATAAGCCTAAATTACATTGTATGAGTCGCTGTTTAAGCCACATTTGGAGCACTGTGTCTAGTTTAGGGCTTTTTAACTTAGAAAAGACATTGAATTGCTAGAAAGGCTTCAGGGAAATATCCTAGAATGGTGCCAGGGATGGAAACGTTGTTGTACGAAGAGTGTTTAACGTCTCTGAAATTGCTGGGTTTTTTTTTTCGAAAAAAAAAGAGTTAGGAGGGGGTCTTGTTGACCCATTTAAGATTGTAAAGGGAGTTGATGCATTTCTTTTTCACAATTAACAGTGAGAATAGTACCCTTAAGTGAATTTAAGAAACAAAAGTTTTATAAGTGTATAACTGATAAGGGCTAATTTTGCGATTTTTATTTATTTTCATCAATTATTTGAATCTAGTTTAGAGGATAAAACAGCCGAGATAATCAGTAGGTCCAATGTTGCTCGATAAAGTTGTTATATTATAATATTCTAATATCTACCAGTTTATTAAATTGAGTAATAAAATATATTATTGTTGTGATCTGAGGCTCGCGGGTTCGCGCCCGAGTCGCGCCAAACATGCTCGCCCTCCCAGCCGTGGGGGTGTATAATGTGACGGTCAATCCCACTTTTCGTTGGTAAAAATAGTAGCCCAAGAGTTGGCGGTGGGTGGTGATGACTAGCTGCCTTCCCTCTAGTCGTACACTGCTAAATTAAGGACGGCTAGCACAGATAGCCCTCGAGTAGCTTTGTGCAAAATTCCAAAACAAACAAACAAAGTTGTTCTCATAAAGCATTCTCTAACGTCAAAAGTCGATTCTGAAATGCTGTCAGGCGCGTGAACAAACGATATTTTCCAAACAGAGAATATGTAGAAGTATCGCGTGTGCAAATTGAAAAATTAGCATGGTTATTTATAAACAAGAAACGTGAATGTCTGATTTACTACTAAAATATAAACTTTAAATTTTCATGACAGGTGAAACTATACAGGTTCAGTGTAGTAACATATTTCTCACAGATTATATGACAATTTCGGAAAAAAATTCCTCGTATGTCTCAGTTATGGTACGCCATATTGATCATAAGTAAAATATTCAGATGGAAATTGATGTATATTGAGACTATAATGCAAATGATAAATATTTCCTTTTAACTCCTGTTAATAATAAAGTACTGATATAAAAACTTATAAAGCCTTTGATTCATCTGAAAAAGCAGACAGTACGATTTTAATCGCAATTTTACACATTACGGAAATATTTAATATCTGAAAAACAAAAGTTTTGTTTACGCTTAAGTGTTTTTAAGTTGACGGTATTTTTTACTTTAGTTTTTTTTAACAGTTTTTTTGTTAATATGATTAATATACTGTTTTATTGATCTCAGTATAATAAGCTCATACATTATTTGGTACAATGAATATTTATTTATTTAATTTGGGTAAAAAAAATTATAATTTTAAGTGTCATTCAAGTAGAATGACTTACTTAATTAAAATATTTCGAACTTTATTTGGTGGGGTGTGTAATTTTAGTTGTTCAATTGTTTTGAATTGCGCACAAAGCTACTCAAGAGTTAGCAGTGCTAACTGTCCCTAATTAAACAGTGTAAGACTAGAGGGACGGCAGCTGGTCATCCCCATCTACCTCCAACTCTTGGGCTTCTCTTTTACCAACTGCGTCAACTGTTAAATTAGGGACGGCTATTGCAGGTAACCCGCAAGTAGCTCTGCGCGAAATTCCAAATCAGAAAAAAATAACAAATTACTCTCGCCAACTGACCATTTCTGTAATTATTCCATTTGTCACGATCAAATATCACGAGGCTTTAACAATTTAATAAAAGGGCCCGGCATGGCCACGTGGTTTAAAGCTTTGTCTGAAATTCAAAACAAACAAACAAACAAAATTTAATAAAATCATAATAATATAAATAAAGTGTACGTTAATGCAGTTTTTTGATAGGTCTTAACAGAATGCTTGTTTTATTTTTGTTTTCCATCCACAGCTTCTCCCTCACAGATTAAAAAAGATCAAGAAATTGTAAAAATGCAAATTGGTTAGTTATTTAGAATTACTCCACAAACATGCAGTTGTGCCATTGAGGAGCAAAAATACAATATACTTTGTCAAATAAAGTAATCTCTTTCTCACTGGTAACAGTGTAAAAAGGCACATTAAGAAGTTTGAACTTCAAAGAATTGAAGTATGTATGAATGTGATATTCATATTTTATTGGCTTTGTTTGTTTTAAATTTCCCCCAAAGCTAAACAAGGGTTATTTTCAGTAGCCGTTCCTAATTAAACAGTGAAAGACTAAAAGGAAAAAAGATAGTCATCAACACCCACCGTCAACTCTTGAACTACTCTTTTACCAACGAATAGTGGGATTGACGTACATTATAATGCCCCCATGGGTGAAAGGGCGAGAATGTTTGGTGAGGCGGAGACCGGAACCCGTCCCCCAAGATTGCGAATCAAACACTCAACCACCTGACAATTCAAAGCCCATTGGCTATGTAAAGACAGGTGTGAAATCCTATACTGTTTAATTGTATTAATGCTAGTTCAGGTACAGATATAATTTGTTTTGTTTTATAGAATATTACATAGTTTTTTCTTGAGCAGATAAAAATTAAAACCTTGTTTAACTTGCTGTTTTAAAACATTAGAGAAGAAGATAATATCAAATACTACGGTTGTTTGTCTAAGAAAATACTTTTATTTATTACCTGGTTAACAGTTGAATAATTAAAAAAAACTTATTTATACTTATAAATACCCAATGATTTTTAATCCTGCATGTAGTTTATTATTCAAATGAAAAACAATCGGATAAAACTATTTAGTTATAGTGTAAAGAATATAGATTAAGAAGAAATAGTAATTGTTTTGACTCAGGAGAAAATAGTGTATTCTGGTTTTTATTTTCATCAGTTTGAAAAATGTAATTTGGTCTTGCTGACTGGGAGAATCAACCATTACTGTAATCACATTGTATGTATATTCAGGCATTAGAGGAGTATTGAGGCATTCAAGGAATGACAACATTTGTCTAAGGTAACTCAAATAGGTTTTATTGATTCGTCTCTAAACTTCATCATAGTGCTCGCGCTTTCAGTGTTACTGGGATTCACTCTATGCAGACTGCACCCTTTTCCCTCGACAAATAAATATTGTGTGGTTAGCGGGTCCAATGAGAGGTTTGTGGAAATCAATAGATCTTGAATAAAACTGGAAGCAAAGGTTTAAGTTCGTGTTTGGAAGATTGAAACTCAAAAGACGAAGATGGTGTCAATAAATCTTTACCCATGCCTTTGTTGATAAACTTAAGTAGTATATGTTTTAAAATGAATTTTATTGAAACGTGGAAACATTTAGATGCATGCTGGCTTTGAAATCATAATCACTGATAGCTTCACAGAAAAATACAATCGTTCAGTTTTAATTAAATTTAAACATAATATTGTTTGTTCACAGAATACTCCTTGGCAAATAAACCAAATTACATAGAAAAAATATATCCCATCTACATCAAATAAATATTTATATGCATCACCCTTTCATTTTTTTCCATTAAGAATAACTTCATTGGAGTGATAGGAACACCAATCTAATGTGAGAATAAGTAACGTCTGATGTTTCGTGAAAGATAGTTCTAGAAAAGTGACGAAAAACATAGTATCTGTGTTATACTGGACGTCCAGGTGACCAAGTCTATTTTCAGCCACGCAATAACAGTTCATAGAATCGCTCTGAAACTGTTAGCACGTAATTCCGTCAGCTCTTGAGTGATTTAAAACATAATTACAGGAGATTAAAGTTTTTCGATTTATTGCAATCCGAAAATCAGCAAATCCTCCAAAATATAAAATACAGAAGAAAAAATCAGTATAGAATCTGAAGGAGGTATATCCTGCTAAAGACTAAAACATCTTATAAATCTGGTTCAAACAAGTATTAAAAACTTAAATCTCGTAGAGACCAAACGTTTAACCAAAATTGAAAGTTCGGACTACAAATACATCAAGAACAAGTTTAAGCAGGTTTAAAACTCTCAAGAAATCAGAGAACTATAAACATGATGCTGTAAAATAAAAAACAATTTGAAGAAAGTAAAACCACTAAGGAATAAAATTATATCGTTGAAACTCTTAAAGGTTTCAACCCCACAAAGTACCGAATGAAGACACATCAAAGACGTGAAGAGTTTCACGTTTTCATGGTTGCACCTTATAAATATTAAACTAGAAAACTGTAAACCAATAATCATATTATATTCGTTCCAGTTTTTTTTCAACTGATGAAAAATTATTTGAATATTTAGTATTTAAGTCAATTTTGGAAGCGGTGAAAATTATGGGATTGCTCCATTTTTATTATATACAAATTAACTACACAAGAGTGCCGTCTCGTGCTAATAATTTACACTGCTAGTGGCTGTGGTGCAACCAATTCAACGTTAATACACTAGCATAATGCCTAGAGAAACACATATTATTCACAATTGTAGGGTTTTAATATACCCGTGGCTCCTCTAACAGATCTACCGCAACGTGACGGTACGTGCAAATCAAATTGTGACTTGGAAACGTTGTTTACAGAATAGATTGAAGAGACGTTTCTGTTATTGTAATATATGTGTGAATACCTGAAGAAGCTGTATCAAACTAGCACTGTTTATAATAGACGTAATGGACATGGGAAGTTCAGACTCTTCAGTTGAAAAGTGACATTAACAGTATTTCTCTTGGATAAATAGTTTAATTTCCTTCTGGTTTCAGACTGTTTATTGAAGTTCTCTCATTAATCTTCATAACTGAAATGTAATGAATCAATAGAAATAATTTTAAAATAATTTTATTTATAGTTCATCACATTAATATAATGCATATTGTTTGATGCCTGATGCTTTGATAACCTTAAATTAAAAGTTCTTTTTGCTTTTAATTTTAAATCCTAAGGTTCTAATTTTAAAGCTAGAATTACATGTAGAACATTTAATTTGATACAAATACTCACAAATTATGCAATTCTGGTGAGTAATATTTCACATTAAAGATCATTTTGATTCGACATATCAGTTTTATTATGAACATTAAGTGAAATTCCTAGTTTGTCCTTCTAAGTAGTTTTTAAGCAATTTTTTATTTCAAAATATTTTGTTCTGAAAAAATAAATAAACAGTTTTTTTCTTTAATGGCTGCAATATTAATATTGAGGCATAAATATTATTTGTTCAAATAGTCTTTAATAAATGTATCCATAATTTTTCTTGTAAGTTTATTTTATTAAGAAGTTTAATATTGTTAACATCACTGACAACAAAATAAAGTAACTATTTGTCTTACACATACTCTATGCATTAAAATTATAAGTACATTAATCTCATATAACTGGGGAATAAAGATATTATGATAAAAAATATGAACATGTTAAAGTATTTTTTAAATATGTTTCTCACTTCAAAATATCTTTTTATTTACAAACAATACGACTAAAAACGGTAGTTTACATTTTTTCGATGTTCTATTGTAAATTTTACACTATTTAAATAACCCAAAAACATTTTTATATCTTCTTTCTGCTTATAATCAATAAAAGTGTCATCTGCATTTCTTTTCTAATAGGTAGGTTTAAGGTCTTTAGAAAAATAATATTTTCAAGGACTTATATAATAACATGTGAAAAGATTAGCAATACTATTGCTAATCTAAGTCCATAACAACTCCGTCTGTCTTATAATGTATCTCTTGATTAAAGAAAAGTTGTGTTTGTTTTCATTTCAATCAAATAGCTCTTTAGATAATTTCTAGTTGAACTATTTAGTTATACCGATTACAAACCAGATTAAGAAATATATCGAATGTTTCTTCCGAAGTTATATATTCAAGGGAAAATCATTAAACCTTATTTCTAAAATTTAACTTTTGTATATCTTTTACAAACAAAGAACTAACTGAAACATTAAATTTATTAATACAAAATGCCAATATTTTATAAACAAACCTGCCTGTTGTAATTGTAAGTACCAATATTAAATACTATCGGTTTTATCAGACATAATTTCTTAAGTACTTGTTTAACCTATAGAAACATATAGGCCTGGAATAGCCAGGCGGTTAGGGCGCTAGGCCCGTAATATGAGGGCCGGGTGTTCAAATTCCCCACACACCAAATATGCTCATCCTTTCAATCATGGAGCATTATAACATGATGGCAATCCCACTATTTTCGGTAAAAAGAGTAGCCCAAGAGTTGGCGGTAGGTGGTGACGACTAGCTGCCTTCTCTCTAGTCTTATAGTGCTAAATTAGGGATGGCTAGCGCAGGTAGCTCTCGTGTAGCTTTGTACGAAATTCAAAAACAAACAAACGGAAACATCCACTCTGTCGGTCTTGGCACTTTATATTCATCATGATTTATTAGCCCTTGTTTCTTTAAATTTAATAAGTAAGGTTGTAATTATTTTCTCTTTCTTTCGTATAATGTTTATTTAGGTTTTAATGTTCTTTTGGTATAATATTTTAGGTTTATATTCTACCTGTTATAGTTTTGTTTATAGTTATATAAAATTAATTCATTTAATAATTTAGTAAGTTTTATATAAGATACATAAGATAAATAGAACCTTTATTAGTCTAGTAAAATAATTTAACAACAATAAAAAATATTGATAAAAACGCGTTCTATGTAGAACTACAAACAAAGTTACTACGAACCATATGAAAAAAACAGTATTTGTAATAATCGAAAATGATTTCAATTATTATAATATAAGTGTTTTCTTTACCTGTTGCAAGAACAACATATTTTGAAATTAAAATAAAACTAATCAACTACTAAGAAAGGCATATCCACAAATTCATTTAATGTTTACATTAAAACTGTTACGTAGAATTAAAGCTTTCTTTAACATGGGCGGTAAAAAATAAAATTACTGATTTCTGACGTTTACTTTTAAATATATAAGTGTCATAATGAAAACATTAGAATCCACAATTAAGAAACGTATTGATTTAAAATTGCCAGAGCAACAAGGGTTAAACAAAATGTGTTAGATGAGTGTGATGAACCAAGGAAGAAAGGATTTTGAAATATTGACAACGCTAACGATGAATTATAGTTCAAAATTAAAAGAGTTTTAATGATGAGATTGTTATCGGAAATACATTAAATAACTAACACTACAGATATAGTTTTAACATTATAGATGTCTCTACTGGTAACTTCTACTTAAATAAGTATTAAGAGCTGGCATTTCTCTTCAAATGTGATGTCAGTTAGTAACAACTTTCAATCAGTACAAATTATTTTTTTTAGATTGAAAGTATTGTAAAGTAACGAATATAACTAAGTGTACATTCATTTCACCCATACTTATAAATGTTAGAATGCATTGTTTCATTAGCTGGGTATCCTCACTGTTAACATTATTTTCAGTCATAAACTCAAACATTTGTCACGAGGTTCAGCCAGGTAAGTCGCTCTGGGTATACTCTTTGCACGATGCACGGTAATACGTTAGAGATATTATTGTTTCTAAGCCAATGATGTTGGAGATCAACTCAAAACTGGTGCCATTCTGGGAGGAAGTTTCAGATTCTTGTCGATCATGTCATTTCCTAAGAAACAAAACTTCTTTAGTCCTGAGTAATTTTCAAGTAAAACAGAGATTCCAAGAGAACTGCACAGTGAAATGATACATGTAGGAAATAAAATAGTCGTATGAAATATTTGGACCTATTGGACAAAGTTTCAGAATAAATATTGTTAAAGCCGTACAGCCTTGGATGGAACCTTGAGGGTCAAAAAGACACGAATAACTGGACTGAGTTCAGGTGTAGGAAGTAAAAATTAATATTTGTAACAACATTTAGCGATCACAATTATAAGTAACATGGGCATAACAACAAATAATACTGCACTGTTTAAATAATTACAAAAACCCTGGTGCACTGTACAGTTTGTTCATCTTATACATTGTTGTATAATCCATGTTGGCGATTGATGAAACAGGTATTTATTTGTACTTAATCAGTATTTTTCACTCTTGTATGCTTTCATAGCTGTTTTCAAAATATTATATGCAGTAAACCACAGATATTCAATATCATGCGTTGAAGCTAATTTTTTCGTGTTACAGGGAATATGATATACTGAATATATCGTTAAATTACTGAAATATTTGAAACAAACATATATTAATAAGTTTTATAAAAAGTGTTTATTTAGCGTTCTATTTCTTTTTGTTCTTAGTGACAGCTCGTAGAAAAATGACAAGATATCTCTAGTCCTGAATTTTTTCGTTTTGAATTTTTAGTCGTTTTATTAATAATAATAAAAAAGATGCTTATACATTCCAAAATACTTTTACGTAGAATTGTATGATGAACTCCAAGCGTGTAATATAAAAGTATTTATAAAAAATCAATAATTATATGTTGTTATTTTTATTTCTTTGAATGATTATTTGAAGTTAAGCACAAAGCAGCACAATGATATATCTGAGCTCTGCTCACCATGGGTATCGAAACCCGGTTTCTTGCAGTATACGTCTGCAGACGTATAACTGTCTCACCGGACGGAATCAAACACTCATTATTTCGTCTTTAATCAGTCTTGATAATATCACTGAACTGAATAAATCAAATAATGTTAGTTAGTTTATTATAGAGTACGTGTTACTTCCTTGGACAATATTTTAATATGTAAAATCACAAAAAAATATCTACAATGCTTAATTAACCTGATTATAGGAATATTTTTATTTGCTTGAAAACAATATAAAATACTATATTTTAATTATAAAAATTATATCACTTTATCTATACGCCCGTGTAACAGCAAAACTCGCACGTTTAAGACTGTTACAGTAATTAGTCTATTCATTCGTACAGAATTCATGACAAGTTGGCTATGAAACATTCATTCAATCTTATCTCTAAGAAATTGTATAAAGAACTCGTACTGCACTATGCCTTGTTAAGTGCATTAGATGAATTCTCGGATTTCACTAACAAATTAACTTCAATTTATTAAGTAATTTCACTAATATACGTAACGTGCTATCGATTATCAGTAGCTTATTTGTGTATTTTAATTGGTTTAGGTATAAAATGGCTAATAAATACTCTGAAATTTCGAATATATATGGAATGTGCAGATACTGTATAAATTTTTAACATGAACTAATTCAATCAAAATATTTGACATTCTTTAAAATAAACTTAATACTTGTACAACGACTAATGACTCCTTGTAGGATTTACATCACTAAAATAAATCCAGGACTCGATTCCCCGATAGCATATTGTGTAAGGTGGCGCTAAAATAATAACAAAGAAACTTAATGTTCCTTGAAGAAGCGTATTTGAAAATATACACGTCACATAGAAATATAAACCTTCTTGTGTTTTAAAAATCCATCATGAATTACTGAATCGTCAAATAATTGAAAAGATCGACAACTTTAAATGGACAACAAGCCAAAATAAAAATGTTTGTTTGTTTCTATAACAATGAAGAACGAGCGTGTGAAAGTAATATAACTACTCACAAGCTGTCCAATACCATGTCTATCTCGAGCATCTAAAGGTAGGAATAAATAATATACCACGGATATGTTCGCAAATAACCAATATTAAGAAACCACTTGCATTCACGTAGGATTACAAGAAGGAAATATTATTAATGCAACAAATGTAACCACATGTACGAAGTGCAGACTTTTTCAACAGCAGTAGAAACTTTTATTGCAAGATATGTCAAAACGTACCGATAATCTAGTTTAGACAAAATGAATATAATTTCAGTGTTCAGAAGTGAGTAGGTACAGATACGTAGAACATTTATAAACTTTTAAAAATTAAAATATTTATTTTTCGTTAATGTTTGTGGAAATCACAAACAATACCTGAATCTGTACATGAATAACTTCAATAACAATTGTACTTGTGAGTGTTCATAGATTCCGTTATAAATACATAAATAATTATTTGTTATTTGATATCTTTAAATATAGTGTATCTTAAGTCATACTATTTATAACTATCTTATAATATCAATTTAAAAGCTTGGCATACGTAAAATAAATGTCTTATGTGCCCAATTTGGTTATTAAATTGTACTCAACATCTAAAGACAAAACAAAATACCCACAAGACAAACCCATTCTGCAAAAAGACTAATTTCAGTGTTACGTTTCATAAACAGTCTTTCATGTAATGTCTAATTATATCTGCGTAAAAATCTTCTTTAAACATGTACTGTTAGATAAGATAATAAACACGTGTTTATGATACAAGTATTTAGTGTCTCGTGAAGTACCGATACCATAACGAAAAAAAAATTTTAAATTTTGCAATAGAAAAATAATAATGAAAAAAATTACAAACCATCGCTGTAACTTCTGATTTTTATACAAAGGCTTTAGTTTTAATTGTAACAGTAAAGTATCCTTGGACATTCATCAAAATAAATTCAATGTAACTTTATATCCGAATATTAAGCATCCAAAAATACACACTTAAGTTTGTGTTTATGTTTTACTTTATTTTATTTTTAAGGTTAATAACGGCCCGGCATGGCCAAGCGCGTAAGGCGTGCGTCTCGTAATCTGAGTGTCGCGGGTTCGCGCCCGCGTCGCGCTAAACATGCCCGCCCTCCCAGCCGTGAGGGCGTATAATGTGACGGTCAATCCCACTATTCGTTGGTAAAAAAGTAGCCTAAGAGTTGGCGGTGGGTGGTGATGACTAGTTGCCTTCCCTCTAGTCTTACACTGCTAAATTAGGGACGGCTAGCACAGATAGCCCTCGAGCAGCTTTGTGCGAAAATCCAAAACAAACAAACAAACAAAATACTAAGTAAACATAATTAAAAGCATTTTACTCCTGATTTTTGTTTTTATTTAATGTCCAGTATATGACGTTGCAGTGTCCAACAGTAGTCAGCAAGCATTGACGGATTCCAGTTGCCCTGAGACTGTTTTTCCATTGTAGCAAAGTTGAAGATTTCGATGAAACGGTACGTGATGGACAAATTTAGATGTCATTTTCGTAATCAGCAGCCAAACATATCTAAAACACACCCAACAGTGTTCAAGAAACAAATTCTTTGTTGTGCAGTGTTATTTGTTGCAACATTCGATATACGAGTTTCCAATGTATTTGCATCCATCTAATCACTCGCAAAACAATTACGAATGTGAAGTATCTAAAATACAAGGGAATCCTCATCAGCCGTGGATTCAAAATTATTTTATGAATAATCATACTGACTTAATCTGTGAGACGTTTCCCCTTTTACTATTTTTGTGCGCCAGCAATAACAACTATGGGACGCCCATACACATGATTATATTGTGTTACTAATCAGGATTTTCACCAGTCTGCTCTCAAATTAAAATATCTTTATATAAGATATTTTTACATATATTATATATATGTAATATATTACACTTTGGGCGTGGTAAATTACATCAGTCGAAAAGCTTTGACCTCCTAAGTCGTAAACTGTAATTAGATCTCAAATTGGTTAGTATATGACATCGCTACGAGTTTTAACTACTTTATACTTGAAAAAAAGCCAAAATCCCTCAAAGCCATTCTTCGGACCGTTATACCACGGATAATAACATGGAGTAAATAGTCTCATTCCCACATTCATTTCAAGTTTAAAATGATAATCTGACGTTCAATCCATCACCCAGAATAGCAGAGAAAATCCGAGAAAAATTATATAATAGTTGGCCACAGAAAACTCTGTACTAATGTATTTCGGTATATAATCTGTCAATTACAATGATAAATAAAATAATTTAACTTTCATGGTGAGTTGAATGTCAACATTGATGTATATGTGTGTGTGTGCATTTGTTTATATATGCTTAAATGGAAACGTGAAAATCATCTCGCAGAAGGCTAGACCATGCTGTTTCGTTCAAACCGTGTAAAGGGGAAAAATGTTGCAGAATAGTGCGGCTCTGTTTAAGTTACTCAAACTTTGTCCAGAAGTGAAAAGAATAACAACATATATAACCACGAAACAATGGGCGTTTCAACATCTTATCACATGCGAGTATTTGAAAAGTATGTGGGTAAGCATGTACTTTTCAATATAACAAACTGAGATACAACTGAAGCAGAATAATAAGTCTGATTTCATAACTAAACAGAATACGTAAAAACCTTTTATAATCGGAGGTCCTCAAAACAATCGATGAAATATAAGTGAATCTATCCCTGAATTATATAATAAACACACTTTTACGTATTATATGCCGTCTCAAACGAGTTTCCGATTTATAATGTTAGGTATTCTGTGATGACGAGAAACTCACTTGAAGTAAAAATGTTTGCAAACTCTCTCTTTGTTAACCTGAAGATAATAACCCAAAAAGGTCAAAACGTTGTTCTGAACTTTATTTTAATTAAAGTTCTAATACACGTACTAGCCGTCTTTGGAATACATTTTTGTATTAAGTATTACGATTCAACTAACCATGAATTTTAATTTTAATTTAGAAGTTAATTGAATGCCGATATGTGTCAAATATATGATAATTGTTAATAAGATTGATACAATTTTCTTTCTAAACACAAATATATCATAATATACAAACAACAACACAATTTATAATAACGGTTATTGTTTTTACAAATAGTGATTCATGTACATATGTTTTATAAGCCTACAAACATGTCTTATATGTGGTCTGAAATTGAATATTTTATCGACGGCTTACGATGAGTGAATTAATTTTTAATTGATATTTGTATAGTTCACCAAGTAAGCTATCTCTTCATGCTCACACTTGAGTTTTACACAAAAGATGTTTAATGTCGTAGTTAATTCACTGACGTTGAATGGTTCGTAATGTTTGAAATATATAAACTTTTCTGATCGAGTATCTGGACTCTCCCGATCAATAAGCGCTAATTACAATTATAGCTTCCGAGGTTTATAGTATAACAACTGTAACAAATCAAAATAATATTATAAAAATTGTTTCTTGGCGCGTCAAATTACAGACTTAAAGCGAGGTTTTCTGATGTTCACTTGGTAACATTATTTTACTTACACACATCGTACATTGCTGATTCTTACACTTGAAAATTCTCTACAAATTTAGAGAATAGGTGGAAATTTCGCAACATACATTTAATACTATAAGTTACATGCATTTCTACACATACATTTAAGTTGAACAATCACTGATATTACAATAAATACACAATATCAAATCCGTTACAACACCAATACCTAAGGATTCCACCTAGCATTTTTTACAATGGCTAGTATTGTTTAAAAGAAAGTAAAAACCACACATTAAAACGTTTAATTTATAACTGTAAAAAAACGAAAACGTAAATAAACTCACATTAAACGTAATATTTGTATTGTAAAAAAGTCAAATTTCCAGAGTAAATAACACTATGTTAGATTATAACATATTTTTTTATAATTAGAACAAATTTGGAGTATTTTAAGCTTATATTATTTTGAAGTTAGATAATAACGAATTTCAGTGATAGTCGATAAAACAAAACACAGGAAATTAAAGTTAAAACATAAAAATTTATTATATCATGATCAAATTTATTCAAACACCAGGTACAAAACTAAAACCCACACTATGTAAAGTCTACAATGACAAACACAACACCAATATAATTTATAAGAAAAAACGAAACAACTGCCATGACTTATATATTGGAAAAGCAAGCAGAAAAATTAAAACTAGATTCAAATAGCACAAAAAACCTTCACACGTTTTTGAATACTGTAAATCAAATAAACACGATCATAGAAACACCCAAATGATAAATAAGGAAACAGATATAAACAAACGCAAAATAATAAAAGACGAACTTGTACAACAACTAAAACCAAATTAAACCAATAAAATGGAACACCTTGATACCAATACTAATTAATAACCTAACATAAACTAGCACCTCCCCTACTGGCCCGTGGCCGTTATCACTCTCGTCTCTAAGACATGCCCGATAACGGTCAGTTGCAAACTCTCTTTGTTAACTTGAAGATGACCTAAGAAGGTCGAAACGTTGTTCTCTACTTTATTTTAATAAAACTCTTAATACATCTTGAATTTAAGAACAGAATGACCAGCAATCAGCTCTTTTCTATTTGTAAATTTAGTTGCGGAAAATGGTGATAATTTCCTGCATGGATGTGTGATAAACAAATTAAGATGTAGCAATATACGATTGCATTATACTAAGTTTATGTATCTGTAATGTATTTAAATTAATACAACACACCTACTAATAGATGTTGTTCTTACCCATTTCCTAAACCAAAAACATATTATTGTATAAAGTGTCATTATACACCGCAAAGCAGTTAAACTAACTCTGAAAATGTTGAATAAAACGCATTCGATCTCATAGACTATCACGTTAACAGGGTATCTAAGAATATCGTTTCGCATGAGTAGTAAGTAAGAAAATAGATTTTGTTTGAAATTACGCTTGCGTTTAAAAAACAAATCATGATAGTAACATAACATAGTTTAGACAAGAAAGAACAATTTTCGCTGCTTACTTTCTGGGCTTTCACAAATATTTTGTTAAATGTTTGTCAATGTTAAATTGTGGTATGGATCGTTGGTAAAAACATGTCATCAGCTCAAAAACAAAAAACATTGCGTGTAGATCAACAGTCCTTAAAGAGGACGTGTAGTGACGGTCACCTATAAACTATTTAATAACTTCCCCTTTGCTGTAAGTAGCATTTATTCCTCACGCAAAGCAGAGACGTTTTATTTTTCTGAAATTCTTGTTTCATGTCGCCACTCAATGAGTAGTGTACAAACTTTTAAAAGGGCAATTAGACAAAAACTAGCGAAACTTTCATACTGTGGTTTATACGTCTATATATACATCATCATCAGTCCAGTAAAGCTTTTAGAAACAATCAAGACAAAAATAAAATTCAGGAAATAGATACTCCATCTGAGTTTTAAGACAAAGGTGTATGTGTTTTCTTATAGCAAAGCCACACTGGGATATCTGCCGAGTGTACCGATGACTGTATAAAGCAATTATTTTGAAAATCCTAATGTTCTATCTATTCACTTGGAAAAGGCCAATTTCCTGCAATATTTTTAAGCACCTTATAAATAACTCATAGAGCGTGGATTTAAGAAAATATGTTGATCACTTTCACAACAAACTAACTAAAAAAGCAGCACTTATATCCAAAAATAATAGAACTGTTATTAACTTCATAGTGTTCAGTGTGTGTGTGCATTTTTCTTATAGCAAAGCCACATCGAGCTATCTGCTGTGTCTACCGAGAGAAATTGAACCCCTAATTTTAGGACTGCAAATCTGTAGACTTGCCGCTGTCTCAGCGGGGGACTTATATTGTTAACAATATATTTTTTTTCAGATTTTATCTCAAATATCATATTTTGATCCCAGGCCTGGCAAGGCCAGGTCATCTAAGACGATCGACTCAGTATCTGAAGGTCGCGGGTTGAATTCCCAGTCAAACCAAACGTGCTCGCCTTGTCAGCCGTGGGGGCGTTATAATGTGACAGTCAATCCCACTATTCGTTAGTAAAAGAGTAGCCCAAGAGTTGGCGGTGGGTGATGATCACTAGCTGCCTTCCTTGTAGTCTTACACTGCTAAATTAGGGATGGCTAGCGCAGATAGCCCTCGTGTAGCTTTGCATGAATTTCAAAAACAAACACATTTTGGTTCTATAAAGAACATTGTCAGTGTGAAATATTAATCACGTTTTAATGTGTATAATATCTTTCTGAAATTTTTCGTCAAAGTTTTATTACTCTTTTTTGATAAAGTGTTTTTAATTTCGTTCACAATTATTTATTTAAATAACAAACATATATCTATATTTCTTCTTTAACTTTTCACATTGCTTCATTATAAGCAGTGTAGTAGCTAACCTGTCAGGGTGTCGATTGAAGGGTCCAGGGAAGAAATATGATATCACTGAACATGCTTCACCCACTCAACTTTTTGCGCGATATAAAAGTGACAGTTAGTCCCTTTATTAGATTCATACACCTAACCAAAGCCTTTGTGGTGGCAGACACAACTTGATGTCTGTCGTTTTTCATAAAAGTAGCTTAAAACTGGGAACTCCTTTATATGAACTCAAATCGACTCTGACTTTAACCTACATATACACAAGATGCCGTTCAAATTGTAAATTCTAGAACACCCTCTCTTATGTTGTACTGTTACACTAAATTATTAATTTATTGTTTATGTTTAGAGCCCTAACAATTTACAATACGTGTATTTGTGTGTATTATCTTATAACAAAGCCACAGCAGACTATCTACTGTGTCTGCAGAGGGGAAACGAATCCCTGATTTCAGCATTGTAAATCCGAAGAGTTACAGCTATTTCAGCGAGAGAGTACAAGCATGTTCCATAAAAATGTTACCATTCTACAAATAAAATAAAGTTCTACTTCATTCACTTTCCGGCTTAAAGCATATGCGTAAATAAGCTATTTGTGACGAAAAATATTCATACGCTTAGATCGTAAAGATGTATTTAGAATAGGGATTTAGAGTTTCTACGACAGAAATAGCCTTTCAAATAAATGACGTTTATGTATTTGCGTGTGAAAGATTTCATTATAAATTCACATAAAAAAAACAACTTATGTCAAATAAACTATCACAAACTAATAAATTATTAGATGAAACTTAATATTACCAAGCAATTCTTGAGATATTTTACCTAAAGAAAAACAAACTTGTTTTAGTATTAAAATCTAGTGAATTTAGTAATAAGTCTATCTTTCTTTTCTGTTTTCCTGGTATTTGTTTTCATGTTAACGTAATCGAATTTATAAACCTTATATAAATTTATAAAATCATACGTTTGATAACGGTCGCACGTACCATCAAAATTGTGTACGTTAAAATATCCTTCTCTGAACCTACAGCACCAGCTGGTTTTGTAGAGTTTGTTTACATTACTTAGTGGCAACTTCTAAACTAATATTTTTTTATCGGAATTGCTTGATTTTTAACCGTACCGATCAGAAGCTAACTAAGGTATTGATGGTCGATACATAATTCACTACACTATTGAAGATCGATGCATACACCTATACAGCCCACCACTCTAAGTTATTTTTTACATTAATCCTTCTTTGCGTGTCAGTTGTTTTTTTAGTTGTTGTTTTTTTACTTCTTCACAACGAGGAAGAAAACTTCGGTTTGATTCTGTAACGAGAACCTACACTTTACCAGATTAAGTTGACTTAAAGAAATAAAAAAATTGTTTCGAAATGACGTCCAATTTTCTTTCTCTTAATATTCCATGTAAAATTTAGCAAACAAAGAAACAGAAACATCAGTTTCAAGGTGTCAGTTCACTTTTAATTACATACTTATAAAAGTTAGCTTTTGCTTTTTTATAGATTTTTGTTAGATATTTGTAATGGCCTAGCGCGTTAAGGCATGCGCTTCGTAATCTGAGGGTCGCGGGTTCGCGACCGAGTCACGCCAAACATGCTCGCCCTCCCAGCCGTGGGGGCGTTATAATGTGACGGTCAATCCCACTATTCCTTGGTAAAAGAGTAGCCCAAGAGTTGGGGGTGGGTGTTGATGACCAGCTGTCTTCCCTCTAGTCTTACACTGCTAAATTAGGGACGGCTAGCACAGATAGTGCTCGAGTAGCTTTGTGCAAAATTCCAAAAAACAAACAAACAACACAAGATATTTGTAAAACTGTATAGTAAATAACTAATTTTAACATCTACTACTTGCAATATGAAAACAAAAAATCACTTTCAACTTACATTTTTTTTAATCTTATAAAAATGATCGGTGTTGTTTTGGATCTATTATTTAACATCTTTCTGTCTCAATGCTTTATAATGTTTCTCTGTGGTAAGTAGCTTAAATATGTAGAAAACTTATTTAAGGTTTGTCTTTTTTATATGCTTTTCTTATGGTAAAATGCAGTCAACCAATGTAATCTTAATACTAAAGAAATTGTCATTCTTGCGCGCAATTTTAATAGTACATTGTTGTGCTGACTGTATTTACTTCAAATACATTATGGACTATCAAGATTACAGTGAAAAGTACGTTAAAAGATTGTTTAACATTCCACGTAGACATTAGGTATCTGTCTCACATTTCAAGCTTTGAAGTAGTCCAACTGAAATTTGAAATACGTTAACTTAGAACTAAGACATCGTAAATGAATTACACATTAACAGCTTAAATGTAGTACATTAATTATATGATGACTGTAGGCTGCTCGCATGGTAAGGAAAAACAATCTTTATCATAAGTGTACTGATACGCTACTGAGATTTGCTAGACCACTTAAAGACACGAGATTACTTATTTAAAGTTTATAAAAGGTCTAAAGTTCTTAATGTTACGAATTATAATTTATCTCGGAGTCTTCTATTTATTATGTTATGTACGTTACGTAATTAATTTCAAATAGCCGAACATTTCTATTTAAAAGTTAAATAAATGTTAATACATAGAAAATTTATGATATTTTCCAACAAGATTGATACACACAATTTTGTTTTAAACACAAACATATTTTAATATACAAACAATAAAATTTATAATAACGGTTATTATAAATAGTGGTTTATACACAAGGTTTTAACAAAATTACAAACTGCACTGAGTCTTTTATATTGGTCTAAAACTAAATGTTTTATCAACGATCCAATTTTACGACCAGCAAATTAATAATGAGTTGGTACTGTCACACCTCGATTAAGCTAGTTAGGTGGCTTTGGTGGCCTCAAACAGATTATAATCTGACTTTTTATTGACGAAGATATTTAATGTCCTCGTAGAAATACTAACGTCCAAAGTTAATTTACTGAAGTTAAACAGTTTATAATGTTTGAAATATATAAACGTTCCTCGTCAAGTATCTGTAGTTTTCCGAGTAATATGCGTTTGTTACAATAGCTTTAAAGATATTGTATACTGACTGTTGTTGATCAATAATATTCTATATCTGTCACTCGACGAGTCGATTTATTTATTTTAAGGCAAGAATCTTGAATGTTCAACACAGTTTGAAGACTTGCTAGTGTTTTCTTAAAATATATTGTTGATTCTTTCACTCGAGAGTCTTATTCAAATTTAGAGTACAGGCTAGACTTACCTAATACATATATAACACTGTACATTGTGTGGAATAAACTGAAATAGACGTAGATGTTAAAATAAATGTATAATAGTAAATTCTTTACACTAATTTTACTATACTCTACAAAAAAAGAAACGCAAAAGGGATATTTTTTATTTTAAAGAGAAATATATGTAATAACGTTACAAGCTCAGAGTACGTGATGTTACACGTGTTAAGGCACTGATTGTCAAACCAAAATGAAAATAAAAGTTGTGCACTTTGAAAACGGAGAAAAACATCGGATCTTTCGCCAAAACGCATCCGTGTCTAATAAATTTGTTTGAGAGATCTGCATATTCTGCAAGTGCAACATGAGCAAAATCCCTATAAAAGTGACGGATTCTCGGTTTCCATAGCTCAGTGTTAAACCACCGACACGTAATACAGTTACGCCAAGACTGATTGAAGCACAACGCAACAACGCCATTGGTCGTGGAAGCATGCGAATCTCGATCAGATATTTCCAGAGCTGTGAATGACCACACAAGTACTATCACAAAGCTATGGAATCGTCATCAACAACATGGATCAACTCGTGACCGTCCGCGATCTGGCAGACCTCGTGTGATCACGATCGCTACATCCGGTTACGTCACCTTTAGAATAGGACCACCACTGCGACGTCTACTGTCGCAACCATACAAGGGCTGCGTAGGATTTCCGATCAGACCGTACGCAACGTCGACGAGATTCTTAGGCCCCATGTGGAACCCATCATGGTGAACGTAAACGACGTTTTTCAACATGACAACGCCCGTCGTCACACAACCCGACTCACCACTGTCTTCTTGAGACACCACAACATCAACGTTCTTCCCTGACCCTCCAGATCACCAGATTTAAACCCCATCGAACATCTTTGACACTAGTTGGACCGACGTCTGCGACGGCGTCAACCTCAACCGCAGACTCTACCTCAGCTTGCAGCAGCTTTGCAGGCTGAGTGGACAGCCATTCCACAGGATGTGATACGTCATTTCATCGCTTCCATGGGCAGGAGATGCCAAGCAGTTATTGATGCACACGGGGGTCATACTCGTTATTGACGTTGAGTGACGTTAAACTTCAACTAGTGAGCGTGGACTTCGCCTGTGCAGACTTTGAATGTTCAGCAGTGAATGTGCAAAGTTTCACACATGTCATACAGAACTACCCGGAATAAACTTGTTATCAATTTGTCTCAAATTTTGCTTTTTGCGTTTCTTCTTTTGAAGAGTATATTTGCTTGGAAACAAAAAATGAACGTCACAAAACAATTAAACTTGACAGATTTATTTACAGCTACTGCAAGTTGGTGCGTGTGTGTGTGTGTGTGTGTGTGTGGTTCATATAGCAAAGCCACATCTGGCTATCTGCTTAAATTCCCGAGGGGAAACGGACCCTAGAGTTTAGCGTTGTAAATCCGGGGATATACCGTTGTACAAGCGGGGAGGGGAAGTCGTTGCTTTTAATTTGACATCTGTTTAAAAAGCAATAAAAGTAAACAAAGAGGGAATAACTCAACATTCCCACTTTAGGTTTTCAATTGGATCAAACAAGAAAACCTTAAACAACAAGGTTAGGAATAGAAAGTAGACTTTCTTTCAAAGCTTCTTCTAACATTTTATATCTATATTTTCAAACACTAAGTATTTATCATTTATATGTACACGTTTTTTTTTCTTTACAGTAACGTGATTTTAAAAAACAATCGGTAATTTCCTTGATTTATTTATTTATATAAATAAATATCAACGGTATATATATCTATATGTCATTATTGACAAAGATGTTTTAGGTAACTGGAGTTTGATTTAACTAACTTATTTTGATCTTCACTTTTGGCATAACAATCGTTAAAAACATTATATTGTTATTTGATCTCAATAACCAAATATTTCAACTTTCATCTTACTTCATTTGAGTATACGTAAGGTTGTGTACGTTACAGTAACACGAAACGATTTTCATTATGTAAATCAGCAAGCAACGTGATAAACATAGCCGATAGATCATTGCAGTGGAACGATATGAAACAGAGCTACATTTTCCCAAAAATTAACCACTTTTGGGAAGGATATGTAACAGCTTTTTTCAGATGCAAAATGTTTGTATATTAAGATCACAAGGATGCGTTCAGACCAGAGATGTATAATATTGTACTTAAAATAATTGGAAAACAATGTAATATGGATTAACTTGTGACACCATAGAGATTCAGAAACAGATTTGCAACAAGTCCTTTTCCAACCATTAATATTGCTTCATAATGAAATCAATTTGCATATACAGAGCAGAACTGAAATATATACCTGGTATTAAGCATACATAATAATGAACAATGCTCAAATTATATTTCTTAAGACAGTGCTAATCAAAGTGCGGAGGCTTATAATAGAGGAGTATCCATGAATACAAATGGGAGTAGTAAGATACGTTCACATGTGCGAGCCAACAGTACTTAATCTTATATATATATTGCAAACCGTGATGCATCTCCGAGTGTTCATATGCCTCCCGTCAGGAAAGCCGCGCACGCAGGCAAAGATTAACATTCACTTTTGAAATGTCACGAGAATTGGCATGGATAATATTGATGCCAAATTTTATTTCGAAAACAGGATATTCTACACTAAATTGATAGGAATTAATCACACAATCACTCACATTTCAAAATATAAGGTAACATAAATAATACAACTGTAGATTTATCATATGTTATTGTCGAGCCATTCTTAGCATGACTGATATGCGCAACATTGACATTTTTTTATAAGTAGTTCAGAGCTTTGGCTCTGAGTGAAACCAAGAATGCATCATAACTGACCTTCTTAAAACCCATGAAATAATTTAAAATGGCAGGTTAAATTTAACCTTTCTCCTCACTGGGGACGGGTACTTTTGCTTGTACAATCACAAAGGATCTTCATTTAGAAAAACCTTACCAGTCATATTGCTATTGTTGTGTTTTGAGCTATGCGCAAAACTGCTCGTGGACTGTTTGGGCAAGCTCTTCCTAATAAAATTAAGTGAAAAACTAGACGGAAGGCAGCGAGCTAATCAATACTGCCAATCTTCAGCAATTGAGCTACTTTTTACCAGAGAAAAGAATGTCTTGATCGGCACATTATGTTGCCACCATGTCAGAAAGAACAAACATCTTCGATGTCAGGATTCGAGCACCATAACCACCAGGTCACTTCTAAGATTGTTTTTAAGTGTCACATACTTCAAGCAACTAGTAAATGTATCGATTATCCATTAGTTGTCTTAAATTTGTCAACTGAAAAAAAAACAGCATTTTAAATTTGTCATAAATATGTTTGCTTTTAAAAGCTGAAGACATTATACTGTAATGAGATTTAATAGTATTTTCTTTCGAAAACAAAACACATATAGGTATGATTTATTCGGTCTAAAATAACACTTTGTAAATACAACTTTACTTAAAAGTAAAATAATTGGTTTGTATTCAAAGTGAACTTTTCAACTCATACTGCTGGTAAATAGAACCGAAATTAAAATATTCATTTTATGTACAGTACTGTTAATAACGTATAAAAAGTTGCAAGGTTTACTTTTATTTGAGTTTTTTCATAGAACGATAACAATATCACAGACAACGCGATTTTTACTAAAATATTCGTCTATATAATCCTTGGTCTGTTTGTTTTGAATTTCTTTGAATTTAGTGCAATCCAACACGAGGGCTATATGCCTTAGTTGTTCCTAATTTCGTAGTGTAAGACTAGAGAGGAAGGCAGCTAGTCATCACCACCCACCGCCAATTCTTGGGCTACTCTTTTACCCACGAGTAGTGGGGTTGACTGTAACATTATAACGTCTTCACGGCTGAAAGGGCAAGCACTTTTGGTATGACGGGTATTCGAACCCGCGTCCCTCGTATTACCAGTCGAGTTCCATAATCACCTGGCCATGCCACGCTGTTAATGAAGGAAGCTGATTGCTTTAACCTGTCCCTCAAAATCATTGAACAAATGTAAAGAAATCTATATATGTAAATATGGCTCGTTTGGGTTGAGAACATTTTTTTACGTAGAGAATCGAACAACGTTTCGACCTTCTTCGGTCATCGTCAGGTTCACAAATAAATCTATTTATAGCCATTAAGCTTTCTCAAACTATTATTCGCTAGTGTTGGTCAACAAATATATTCATATCCATGAAGTTTTCTCAAATTACTATTCGTTAGTGTGGGTCAGGCCCGCCATAACCAGATGGGTAATCTAAGAGTCGCGGGTTTGAAGTCACGTCGCACCAAACATTCTCGCTCTTTCAGCCATGGAGGCGTTATAATGTTACAGTCAATCCCACTATTCGTTGGTAAAAGAATAGCCCAAAATTTAGCGGTGGATGGTGATGACTAGCTGCCCTGTCTTTAGTCTTACACTGCTAAATTATGGACGAATAGCGCAGATAGTCCTTGTATAGCTTTGTGCGAAATTCAAAACAAACAAAAAACAATTAATGATCTTGAATGTACCATCAGAAAAAAATGCCTTCGCATGTTATTGAAAATAGGACATTTACTGTTGGTGGAAATTCTCAGGAAGTAATAACCTATTAGAGTTCGACTGATTTTCAGTTTTCGAGGAGTCTAAAGTAAACTCGTAAGTTTTAACGTCAAACGTATTTAAAAACTAACAACCCGCATTTATTTATTTTGAAATCTTAAGACCAAACGATAACATAATTGAATAATGTTTTAAATTGTCATCAGCATAGAATCATCCTGTGTACGAATGCCAAACCTAGTGATGTGTTAATCATACTACTTTTTACAGTTTTTACTGTCAACGCCAATGTTCGGTTCACAATTATAAGCTTGATGGTTTTCGAGTTTCACTTGCCATGTTTTAAATAATAGCCTATTTTTACATCCTTATTATATCTATAATCCAGTCAAATGATAATTATTATAATGTTGAAAATTAGGGGAAGTGATCGTTATTTTATAACTCTCCTACGACTGAAGGGACTTTCCTGTTTGACGGGATGAAAAATTCGAATCTGTAATCCTTAGATTGCTTTAACCACGTGGCCATGCAAAGACTACACTACTGATGATCCAGTGCAATTTGTCTTTCAGTTGGACAATAGTTGGTTTGCGGACTTGCAACACAAAAATCCGATGTTCGATTCTTGGTGGTGGTCAAAGGAGATAGCCCGATGTGTAAGAAACATCGAGTGCAATTTTAATTATATTTATACTTCTTTAATTAATTTATATTGTGTATAATATTATGATCGGTTTACATATCTTTTAACCTTCTACGATTAATGTTTAAAAAATTTAGTGTGACAACATGTCAAAAATATAAAGAAACGGTTATGACCACAACAAAGAAAAAGAAATGAATGGTAAACGTTTCAAACATGTTTTCCCAAAAATCTGATGAACGCTAACTTTCATATACTGCTAACTAATTAGTACCACTGAAATACATTCACTGAGAGATATTTTATGAGTGTTTGTGTTTTTCTTATAGCAAAGCCACATCAGTCTATCTGCTCAGCCAACGTAGGGGAATCGAACCCCTAATTTTAACCTTGTAAATCCGGAGACATACCGTTGTAGTAGCGGAGGAGCAGATATTATATGACACCATTTAATCTCAATTCGCATGTTAAAATTCGTGTTTTAGAAATCATATAAGTAACTGTATTTCATCATTGTGTTATCTGTATTATTTTTATTAGGATTTTATAAGCAAAAAGAATGAAATAAACCTCCTTGCTATATTTATGCTTTACACTGATGTAAAAATTGTTCAGCCAACTCTCTCTCTCTCTCCCTCTCTCTCTCTCTCTCTCTATATATATATATATACACATACATATACGCACATAAAAACGTTCTTACAAATTATCGTGTCGCAAACCTTTAGGATAAAAGACTGCATAGCAGTATATGTCTTTTTAGAAATGACAGCTTTGAATTATCGTTTTCTTGTCACTCCTTTCTCCGTTTCTCTTTCAAGAGATAGTTTGTGTTGTCATTTTTGTCTATATTTTTTCAAGTAGATAAAAATATCATTTCTTTTTCTTGCCGTGAGAAGAATGACGTACTTCGACTTCGGTATGGTATTTAACGAGACAGGAACTAATGAAGTAGGGAATGTCTACTTAGCTGTGGAACATCTATGTTGATTGTACATTTAGCCATAGAACATCTATGTTGATTGTACATTTAGCCATAGAACATCTATGTTGATTGTACATTTAGCCATAGAACATCTATGTTGATTGTACACTCATCCATGGAACATCTATGTTGATTGTACATTTAGCCATAGAACATCTATGTTGATTGTACACTCATCCATGGAACATCTATGTTGATTGTACACTCATCCATGGAACATCTATGTTGATTGTACATTTAGCCATAGAACATCTATGTTGATTGTACACTCATCCATGGAACATCTATGTTGATTGTACACTCATCCATGGAACATTTATGTTGATTGTATACTTAGCCACGGAATATCTGTGTTTATTGTCGAGAAAGTATCAAAGAGCATGAAAAATATAAAATTGTAATTGTTGCAAGTTATTTTTAACTTATCTGAGGAATAAAATTTCTGAAGATAACTTGAAGATAAACAATTTTGTTGATAGTTCAACCTATGCAGCGTCTTACTGGTATTTGTATGAAGCATTAGTCTGTTCACCTGAAAGGAAAAGGCTTCTTTAACTTTTGAAATAAACTTAAAAGGTATCTTTTTTAATGTTATGAATCTTTAAAATTAATATTTCTATCTATATTTAACGATATAGTTTTGTAATGAGCTAACTATGTTATGTATAGGTGGGTTAAACACGCAGGTCATGATCCAAACCAAGTAATTTTTAATTTTGAGCTAATGGAGACAGGAAAAGCAGCTAGTAAGAAACATCCACCACCCCGAAAAAAAATTGGAGTTAACTGCCACTTTTATATCATATTATCAGATGAAAGTTCAGAACTCGTTAATAAGAAATTATGTCTCGAGCCTTGGACCCTATATTCCTATCCCAGCACGCTAACCACGCTCGGCCCATTAAGAAATAAATAAAAATTTCACATTCCATAAATGCAACATTGTACTAATATTGTATTATAAAATTCTCACATATGCCAGTGTATACCTTAAAAAAAATAAACAAGTTAGTTATAAGAATTTTATTTTTAAAATTAATAAATTACCAGCATTAAAACATGAATATCGTGCATTACTTTTATAGCTTTTGTTAATCATAACTTAAAATTAGCTAATAAGATAAGCCTTTAGAAAATACATTATCTCCCCTAACTTCATCTACAGGTTCTGATAATTCGATTTTAAATATACAGTTGTTTACTATTTTATATTATGTTGAACTTGCTCTTCGCCCAAAGATGCGTAAGCAGGAATAATTAATGTTCTTAAACATTAGTGTATTTTATTATCATAAAAGGAATGCTTTGCCGGAAATATTTCATTACAGGCAAAATATATATTATTTATGGATGACACACTATCTGGATAAAGATTGGCCTAAACGCTGTCCAATGGTTAATGTAAAATACACTGTGAGATCACGTTTACGTGTGCTACAGAAATGGTATTCGAATCCCGACATTCAGTAAAGAAAAGAGTCACTCGAGATTAGGAGACATCTACTGCAAGATAGTTGTTGTTAGCTTTCGCTCTAGTTTATCAGCTCACATTTTGCAACAGTAATGAGTAGTTAAACCTAGTATAGCTTTGAGTCGAAATTCTGAAACAAACAAATGTAACTAGAATAATATGAGCTGTGTCATTTTCTGAATGAGATTAATTGCCATGAAAGAGATACTTGATTGTACTAGCAAACATATGCGTTTCTGGCAGATCCATTGCGTGCATTGAGGCAAGAAAGAATGACCAATATGCAAATTACACATTCAGGTAATTCCAGAGGCTTCAGTAGTGTAACTCTAATAGTGTATACAAACTCCAGCCATAATTGGAGTGTCATAAGCCGTATAATATGGTATAATTAGATACATAATTCAGGTACATAAAATTGAGATACATGAACGACTTACCAAACAATGAGGGTTTAGTATGTATTCAAGAATATTAAATGCTAAAGTTGACTTTCATGTGCTTTCTCAATGTTCGTTTTTGCTAAACATTTTCTCCACTCACCACAAGAGTTAAGTAAGTTATATTAAATAGGTTTTGATTTTGCAAGTCAATAAGTTACAATGGAAGTCTTAGCATTGGATTTTGATACAAGCTTAATTTAAAAGGACTTTATGCATGTTACTAGATTGAGTATCTTATTTGCTAAATAGGTTTTGAATATGTATACCAAAAAATCAAGTCACAACCAAATCCGATAAAATATTGCGTCGAAATCAGGTGTATTAGTGGAGCCCAGCATGGCTAGGTGGTTAAGACACTCGACTCTTAAACTGAGGGTCGCTGGTTCGAATCCTTGTCCCACCAGACATGCTCGCCCTTTCACTCATGGGGCGTTATGATGTGACGATCAATCCCACTATTCGTTGGTTAAAGAGTACCCCAAGAGTTGCGGTGGGTGATGACGACTAGTTGGCTTCTTTCTAGTCTTACACTGCTAATAAGAAACGGCTAGCGCAGATAGCCCTTGTGTAGCTTTGCGTGAAATTCAAAAGAAACCAAAATTTTATGTGCAACTAGAGAGCCACTCAGTAGAGCACATACCTCTGAATGTCGCCGGTTCACGTCCCCATCGCACCAAACATGATCACCCTGTCAGCCGTGGAGGCGTGACATTATGTGACGGTCAATCCCACTATTCGTTGGTAAAAGAGTAGCTCAAGAGTTGACGGTGGGTGGTAATGACTAATTGCCTTCCCTTTAGTCTTACACTGCTAAATTAGGAACGGCTAGATTGGAGGTGTTTAGAAAATGCGTTAGGATACGATACTCTTACGAATTACTAGTTTTAGTGAAGCCACACTTAACGTACCTCACGAGAGACTGAATTGTTTGGATGTAACAGTTTATTAATATTATGAACCATAGTTTTGTTGATGCACTGAGTAACTGCGTGGAAGAACTGAATGGATATATTATTATGAATTAACAATTCTGTACGAAACAAAAGTGCTGATTTGTTAATGACAGTCAATGTAACAATCTACAATGATAATACGGTACTTGAGATTACATTTTATTTGTGAACATCACACGTTCATTGTAATATATAGTTTTCTTCTTTTATCTGTTAGATAAGATCAACAGTACTTCAAGTGGATGATACAGATATAGTTTAATAACAATAAATAATGTTTTGGAATATACATTAATGAAATGGCACACATTGATTAGCGCTTAATTGATATACACATAACCACACATAAAGTTGAATCATAATGATAATCTGAACATTATATTACGTACAGAACACTTTACACTTATTAACTGAAAGATCTGTAATAATGAAAGTATTCATATAACGTTAGAAATGAACGATTTTACAATTTAATGTTATTTTTGTTCCACTAATAACTGCTAATGTATTGAAGATCTCTCTTAAATTACTGTTGGTTGTTGTTTTAATTCTAAGTCCCCCAAATGTTCTGTAACATAAAAAGGTATTTTTTTTACGAAACCTCCGAGTGTTTGTTGTGTATTTAACGTTTGAGCCTGTCAATAAATTCCTGTTCACTCACAGCAGTAAACTTCAAGCAAAAGGTACTCAAAGATACAATTCTAGATTTCTTTTACAGGAAGATCTGTAACACTACATTAGTTTTAACAGCGTAATCCCTTCCGATATAGAAAACATTTTCTTAGTAGTCCCAAGACAGATCAAAAATAACTGCTTACATCAACTCTCTTGGGATAAATCTAAGAGATAAAACAGAAAACAGAACCGTTATGTCCACGTAACTCGACACAAATGTTTAACAAATTAACCGTAACTACTAGTTTCACATTCTTAAATAAATAACTAGATAAGTTCATCTATTATGACTTTTAGTAATACGCAAATATATCGCTTTTTTTCCAATTCCACAGTATTAAATACAAATAAATAAATAATAATCATACGAATAAATATATATTTGCGGTAACTAATAAATCTGTTTCCGAAATGCTACATATAATGTACATTTGATGGGAAGTGTTATTCCTTCACAGAAAACAATATGGTCATAAACAACTACCTCAGCGATTTATTATTTTATGCACAATAAAACAAATAAACTTTCATATCTTTTTTCTCAATTATTTTGCAGTTAGTCCTTAAATAAGATTCCTAAGTTTTAGTAGGTTTGTTCTAATTAACCTAACAACATATAAAGAGATTGAATACTTTATAATAAAACGATTGTGAATATGTAAATTAACAAGTCATATGACAATCAAAACCAATATGAAGTCATCAAACTACGTTTCTACAATTTTTGGCGAATCGAAAGTAGGGCGATGTCATCGAAAATTTATCTCTTTTTGAAAAATTATTTAATAGCTTTATCCAACGAAAGATACTCATAGACTCTGATCATAAAGTTATACTCATTTGGGGCTTTAGTATTTCCAAAGCGGAGATATGATTTGTACTTAAAAGATTAAAAGTAATGGTGTATGGATCAGCATGGATTTTTCGAGACTGCTCATCAATAAACATGCAACAAGTTCCTCCCATTCCATGGTAAGCAAACTGCAAAAAGAAATACGAATTTACAAACACAAAGATATATTGTTAAACTTCATGTGTTTCAAGCAACAGTAAGTAATGTAGTCAATAAGGCTCTTTACCTAGAGACAAGTCAAACAAGGTATAGGTTTTTGTTTTTTATTTAATAAGTCTTGCATACATATCTCCTGTTCAACCATCGCTTAGTTGAAGCAGTTACGGAGTAAAATGGGTATCCAAGTCTTTCATCCAGTATTTTATTTGGTTGCAGTACCTATAGATTCTTGTAAAATCGGACTGTTGAAACTGCTGCTAGAACAATGTCGTCCTGTAAACGCCATCAGGTGTAAGTGATGTGATTTAGGCATGACAGCCTTCATAAGGGATTCTTTTGTAACAGAAACTACACTGCATAGCTACTATCAAGGTGCATAGATGTCAGATGAAACATGATCGGACGTGGAGACATCGGCTGAAACAACAGAATGAATTTTCAGAATTACTCTTATGGAACGTGCTGAATACTTTGTATAAACTGAGTGCGTCTCGTATTCGACACAGAATCTGTTTGTTTGCATACCTTGTAATTTAGAATGAATTTACTCAATGGGTTATCTATGTTGTGTCCAGCACAGGTATCTAAACTAGTGTTACAAGAATTCAAACTTACCACTAAGCTGTGGAGATGGAACTTAAGATGGTTGTTATTAAGGTTACATCTACAGTATGCATTACGTAATGTTTAACGTAAACTCTTTTGTTTGAAATTGCAATTTATATGGATGTATTTATAGAAAGTGAAAATTTGCTTTAGGTAACACACATATTATAATTTCTTACAAAAACGAAAACACTTTTAAAACGACTGAAACGGCTACTCATTTCTATCTTATGTTTACGTTTCTTCTAAAATCTAACAGATATGACAACACACGCTTTGCTACACTAATCTCGGCAATAACGATAGCATTACAGTGAGATTTTAGACCTTTTTCGTTTTTGAATTTCGCGCAAAACTTCTTTCAGTGCAAGACTAGCGGGAAGACAACTGGTCATCACCACCCACCGCTATTTCTTGCACTACTCTTTTACCAAAGAATAGTGAGATCGACCGTAACATTATAACGCCCCTTCAGCTGAAAGAGAAAGCATATTTGGTGGGACGGGGATTTGAGCTCGAGCGCCTTAACCACCTCGTTTTGCCGGGCCTCACCCATATTACAGAATAATAATTTGGGAAAACTTGATAGATATAAATAGATTTCTTTACTTTTGTTTAACGATTTTGAATGTACTACAAAAAAAATAAGCATACGCATGTTAACATAAATTTATATCTTTATTTATCCTATAATAGGCCTGGCATGATCTAGCGCGTTAAGACTTGCGCTTCGTAGTCTCAGGGTGGAAGGTTCACGCCGAGTCGCGCCGAACATGCTCGCCCTTCCATCCGTGGGGGCGTTATAATGTTACGGTGAATCCCACTATTCGTTGGTAAAAGAGTAGCCCAAGAGTTGACAGTAGGTGGTGATGGCTAGCTGCCTTCCCTCTAGAATTACACTGCTAAATTAGGAACGGCTAGCGCAGATAGCCCTAGAGTAGCTTTGTGCGAAATTCCAAAAACAAACAAACAATTATCCTATAATAAGCAAGTATATGGAATTTCTAGTCATGCAGGACATTTACTATAGATTTAAACTCTCAGGAAGTAATAACATATTAGTTTTCGTGGAGTCTGAGGTGAACTCGTAAATTCTAACGTCAAACGTATTTAAAAACTAACCCGCATTTATTTATTTTGAATTCTTAAATTGTCATCAGTACAGAGCCATCCAGTACACCACATTATGTTTATACTTATAAATACAGAACACTTTTTAGACAAGTTAAAAGTTTTGTTCATCATAGCTTTTTGCTAGTTGTACCGCAAAACAAATTTTACGATGATCTGTATCTGTGTAGTGTGAAAAGATAAGATCTGTAGTTTTAGATCCATAAGTTCTCAAGTTTACAACTACACTATAAGAACAGGTAAAAACAAACGACTTTAAATATAGGATAAACCTTATTTTGAAACATGAATAATTATAGAAATTCAGAAATATAACATTGATATTTTAAAATTATAGAGTTGAAATATAATACTTTAATTGTTACTTCAAACATTTTTTTTCAAAAATACATCACAGAATATTTGTTTTAATACAAAAGAGAAACCAATGTTGCATTGCAGCTATTAATAACTCTGGTTCGTCTCTGTTCTTCCCTTCTTAAACGAGAACATATGTTTATTCTCTTATTGCTCTAACAACATGAGCTTTCATTTAGTTCGAAACTATCAATATATATGTTTATCCATTGTTGATATTGAATTTTCTCGTGTTGCTTTACAAATGTATGAATATTTTCTCATACAACATGCTGGAGAGTATTTATGAAATTTAATTCAATAAACTAAATCTAATTTACTGCGGTGTTAGCTTATAAGACAAATAAAAGAGATGCGTTTACTTACATGTTGTGAAGATCAAGTGAATCATTGTTTGCTCAAATAGCATCACTGTTTGCCATCATTCTTTAGTTTATATGTCTATTTACTCGGACGTCGCTTCCAGGTAAATTTTATAAATAATATAGTCAATACACCAGCTACATACGGAAAGTCTCATAAGGTTGTTGATTTCATTAGGATGTTGTTTTTTGTTATTTCAATGTAAACTAAGGCAATGAAAGTTTGTTAACCAATCGTTAGAAATCAAATTTTATAATTAAAAGAGAGTGAATAATCAAATAAAAAAATTAGTATTTTCATCACATTAATATATACCACCATTTGTTTATGATGACCTTTTAGATATTTCTATAAAATGTAATGCATCTGTTGAAATAATATTTCAAAGTAAGATCAGACCCTATGAGGCACGACATGGCCTGGTGAATTAAGGCGTGCGATTCGTAATTTGAGGGTCGCGGGTTCGCATCCTTCTCGCACCAAACATGCTCGCCTTTTCAGCCGTGGATCGTTATAATGTGACTATTCGTTGGTAAAAGAGTAGCCCAAGAGTTGGCGGTGGGTGGTGATGACTAGCTCCCTTCCCTCTAGTCTTACACTGCTAAATTAGGGAAGGCTAGCGCAGATAACCCTAGAGTAGCTTTGCGCGAAATTCCAAAACAAACAAACAGACCCTACGATTGATTTTACTAGATTTTAAAGTGTTTTTTTTCTGTTCAGTATTACAAATATTATAATTTTATTTCTCTACGAACTTAATTTCTTTCAAAAGTAATGACTGTTTCATCCATATGCAAAGTAAATAGACAATTAAGTTCTCTTTCACTTTTACAATTTTTCAAAAGATTGCTTGCATGTCGTTCAAGGGACCGTTAAGCATTAAGATATGTAGCAGTGTTCTTTGTGTTAGTAACAAGGTAATAAAATAGTATTTGTCGTCAACGAAGTCTAAATATTTCATGTCTCGAAATAAGCTACTATTTTTATCAAAAAGGACACCAAGAAAATTGAATTCACAAAGGGTCATTCAAAACTACACATGTCGATTTTTAAAGTGCAGCTCCATTAGCTTTTTAGAAAGAATATTTATATAAAAGACAAGATACTTTCAGGAAAGGATCCTAACTTGTTGAAGTTACTGTTCTAAGGAATAAAAAAGATGTCAGCAGGTTGTTATTTAATTCAGTTTGTCACGTATAAAACGTACAGTTCATACAGGCTATATATTCTAAAAGACGTATTTCTATAGGAGATATTTGAAGCATTCCAAACTGAAACATATCCTATGGAATGCGTTTCTTTAACAGATAACCTAATTCACGTATATTCGTTAACTGCATAAGAGTTATATTTCTGAAAGCATACGAAAAATTCACAGAGAAACGACATATTCCAGATAGGATTATAATTGGTGGATACTATGTTTGTAGGAAACAGATGACACAATATACAAGACTGTGGATAATCGCAGCTGTCTAACTACAAAAGAAAAATTATTCTATAGGAAAGTAGCTTATAGTGACTGTCTTTCTATAGAAGACAAAACACATTTCATAAGAATATACACTCACTGGCCAAAATATTTCTTATATAAAATAATGAAGATCTTAACAAATAAAATACAAGACCAGACTTCGAAATAAGTAAATAGTAAGCATTTACATGATTGATAAACAAAAGTACAAGTGATATATATATATAAATAGTAACTGCAAGCTGTATGATGACGAGAAAACCCACTTGTAGAAAACAATATGTATATAAAGACATTTTGTGAACCTGACGACGACCGAAGAAGGTTATTTGCTCCTCTACATAAGAATTTTTCAATCCATATCCGCCGTTTTTACATATATGTTTGTACGAGAATCATTTGAAGCTATAATTAGAAAGTCAAAGCTATGGACTTGATTGGCAGGTGACTTAACTCTAAGGACAGACAAGATGACTAATAAATCAAAGACCACCATATCCCAAGTTTACGCTGTGTGTTAACCAAACAAAAAACTTTGTCTAACAAAGAAAGCTGTAGTTGGAATATGTAGATTCACTTTGGTGAGCGTACTCCCTAAGGTAGAACCACCGACCTTCCTCGGATAACAATTTAAAGAAACGAGTGCAACTGTTGATAACGGAAATAAGTAATGTAATAAAATCATACTCACATTACTCTGCAACGGTGATACCTTTAGATTGTGGCAACAATGAAATGAAGACGTTGACTCGTATAGCAACGTCTTTGCTGTGCATTGTTATGAGATTTGATTTTCTAACACTCGCATTACTGCTTATAGTTTATAGCAGCTTTTTATCTATTGAAGACAAAAGTCTATTCACAGCATTATACTTAACAGAAGCTGTTTCTATATGGAAAACAAAGGGTGGTCTACATACTTTAAGATATATTAGTTGTTTTATTTGGGGGGGTGAGAGGATTTCTTTTCTTAGGAGGTAAAGCACGTTTAAAAGCGTTATAATTTATGCTATCTACTTTTCATGTAGAAGATTTAATATGATTTTCGAACAATTATATCTTCACATAACAATAACACACGCGTCTTTAAGATCCTGAGAAATGGCGAATTCAGAGCTGAATATCCCCTTAATGTGCAAAACGTTAGGCTCTTCGCTAAGACATGAACCTTTTCAAGATTGTTTGTGTTTTTGTTTTTAATTTTGCGCAAAGCTACACAAGGGCTATCTGCGCTAGCCGTCCCTAATTTAGCAGTGTAAGACTAGAGGGAAAACAACTAGTCATTACCACCCACCACCAACTCTTGAGCTACTCTTTTACCAACTGATAGTGAGATTGATCGTAACATTATAAGATCCTCATGGCTGAAAGGGCGAGCATATTTGGTGCAAATAGGGTTCAAACTCGCGACCCTCGGATTACGAGTTGAACGCCTTAACACGCTTGGTTATACCGGGCCTCCCTTTCAAAATAATTTGTGGCTTATTTTATTTTGGACATTTTAGTTTTACAAGATTTATTATCTAACTTAGATTAAATATTTCGAAAGACATTTCAAAATATAGAATATAGTTATTATATTTTATTTTAAGTTTTTAATATCGTTTTTAAATAGCTTTCCCGTGGTACAGCAGTATGTCTGCAGACTTGCTCTTCTAGCATTGAGTTTCTATACCTATGGTTTACTGAGCACAGACAGTAATTTGTGTAGCTTAGTGCTTAATAACAAACAGGTAACTTTCAACTTAAAACTGCTTTTTCATTGAAGTATATATAAAAAGAATGTTAGCTTTAAAATGATACAATTACATTCATTGAAATCCAAATAGCGACATGCGGTTTTATTTAAGCACTTATTAACTGAATTCCATAGTATATAAACTTAGTTTTTTCTCAAATCATTTAATAGTTTAGCTTTGCTCCACTTATCTAAACTTTGATATTATGATATGAGTTACAACTTATTTTTGAACACTGTTGTGTTATGCTGTTCTGCTATTAATAATGGTGTTATTTCCAAACCGTAGACTATACGAGTTATTTGTTTTTTCTGTGTACATCATTCCTCCAAATTCATGTTTCTAATCTGAAATTCATTTTCTAATGTTATCGATCTACGTTCCTCTGCCTCTCACTAGTCCTCCTTTTTTCGTTGTTAAAACATCACAGTTCTGCAAACCTTCCTCATATCTAATTATACGCCCAAAGTAGCGTATTTTCCATTTCCCACGTATGTCCAACCGGCGCCTTTCTTTATTGACACTTTCTAATACTTCCTTATTATTGTTTCTTTTAATGTAGCTAATATTCATCATTCATATATCTAATGTTTGTTAGGTCTACGTTTCCACAATCTTACAGTAGAACTGACCAAATATAACCTTTTAGACATATTGCCTTCAATTCCAGGATGACATCTCTTCTGATTAATGCCTTAAGAGTTAAGAATGTCGTTTTCGACATTACCATTCTTCTCTTTATCTCTTTTTTACACTTTCTTCCACTGATAATATTCGTCTCCCAAAATAAGTGAGCTGGTCTATTGTTCCAGCTTTTTATGTTCTGTTTGATGTATGTTCTGGAAGATTCTTAGAAACGTGAAATTAACATTGTCTCAGTTTTATTAATATTTATTTTTATTCCATAATATTTCTCTTTACCAACAAGGTTGTCAAGTGGCCGCTGTATGTCTTTCTTAGAATTACTAAAATGTGCGGATGTCACCAGCCTGTTTATTATTACAGATTCTGGTTCCGTTAACTTGTATTCCTTCTGTATCAGTAATTACTTCTCTTATCAATCTCTCTGCTTCATACAAATTATGTAATGTTGGTGACAGCACATAGCCATGTCGTACGCCTCTATTAACCGCAAACCAAGTGCTTAGATTCTCTGTCAATTCGAGCTGCTTCTACTTCATTCCAATAAAAGTTATTCAGTATTTTAATGTCTGTTTGATAAATCCAATCTGCAACAATATCTAAATTAACTGTAGAAGGTTAACTCTATCAAAACCTTTTTTTCAAATTCAAATTCAATGAAGCAAACCAAAGTATTCATTTCACTTTCTTAACTCTTTCCCTTAATATCATAAAGATGAATTTCACCTTCCAAATGTCTCGACCTCTTGAAAAACTGTTTTAGTTTCTTAACAGCTCATTCTTAAATTTATGTTTAATTATAGTTAGTTAGTGACTTTAGTTAATATTTTAAGGTTTAAAAAATGTGGTGAAAATCATTGTTCTGCTTTGGTCACACTCCATAGGCTTAGGTTTCCTTATAATGTATATAAAAACGAACGTTCTAAATACTGTTGGCATTGAGTAAAAACAGAAATCAGATATACAATCCCTATAATATCAATTTTCTTTAAAACATCTACTGGTCTATCAAGTAACTATCTAAATCTATCGCTTCAAAGTTGATGAGTTTTTTTAAATTAATTCCACCACTTCCAGGATGGATCTTTTCCGCTGACGCCATTATGTAATTTTATAACATATTTTCATCATCTTCCTTTAAAACTCTTCATTTAATAAGGTATCTGATATTGTTTCTTCTTGTCTATAAGGCTGCGCGGCTGCATAAAAAACAAATCAAGTGCCGCGCACTTTATCATTCCAACCTTACTCATCCTCAGTTATAATGAGGAGACTCAGAACGTTGAGGGCCTTAATGGCACCAACAGTCGCAAGCTTAACGTCCAAATATGTTTGTTTTTGGAATTTTGCACAAAGCTACTCGAGGGCTATCTGTGCTAGCCGTCTCTAATTTAGCAGTGTAAGACTAGAGGGAAGGCAGCTAGTCATCACCACCCACCGCCAACTCTTGGGCTACTCTTTTACCAACGAATAGTAGGATTCACCGTCACATTATAACGCCCCACGGCTGAAAGGGAGAGCATGTTTGGCGCGACTCGGGCGCGAACCCGCGCCCCTCAGATTACAAAGCGCACGCCTTAACGCGCTACGCCATGCCGGGCCGAAGTCCAAATAATTAACTGGTAGTATTGAGAAACGGTCTAATGATCAGATAGAGTCGATTGTCTAAAAATACTCCACTTAAAAAACAAACTGATAGCGCACATTGATTAGTCACTGATGCACATGGAAACATTCATTTCGTACATGAATTGAAAAACTAGAGGAAACATTGGTACCTTGTCGTCCTCACTTTTTCCATTTTCATTGGAAGATGAATATGTTTCTTATTCGTCACAAATTAATTGTTGTCTCTCATGTCCCAGTTACAGCTATCCATTGAATAACTATAAATAGAAGAAATGCAAGCAGTATTTTATCAACTGAACTAACTTGGATAATTTTCGACTTTAATTTATATATGATTAAAGTCTCTTTTATACGAAAACTTTGATCATCATTATCACTTTTAAAAACGTTAAAATAACTTGAATGGATAACCACGTCACGCTCACATTGGGCACTTGATTTATTTGGACTTCTAAAATTTGCTTGCACTTTCACTGGTCCAGCGTCTTTTGTTTTTATTTATTTTATAGTAGAACTCATGTAAGTTTGCTTGCAACAAGGACTGTTAAACTAACAAGCTAAATTTGATATTTTCAATAGAGAAATATTTTTAATTTGAAGAAATACTGAAAATAATACCATGCTGATTGCCTTCGTATAACTTTGCGCAAAATTTCAAAACAAAGAAACAAGCTATAAGAAAACACACACAAAATAAAAAATATATCAGGTACAGACGGAGTTAATCTAGAACCCATAACAGCACCATCAACTTTGTAATGAAGATTATCATTAAATACAAAAAAATCGTTTTAAAAGCATTATAAAGTTCAAAAGCAATTATTAAATTTCGAAGGTAAATAATAAATATTTTATGTTTTATTTGTCATCAGACAATATTATTATGATTATTGTATTTTTAACACTACGTTCTTTATGATATCCCTTTGCATTTTTCCGAGAAGAAGAATGTATATACCATAGTATTTCGATCAGAATATATCCGCCACATCCACTGTCGACAGCTAAAGATGTGGCAGACATAGTGAGGTAAAATACTAGTGTATAGCATTCGGACTAGCTTTACGTTTGTTGTATAATAATTGGTTTGATAAACTCTGTTATTAATCGAAACCGAGAAAAATCTTGTGGATGGAATAAAGAATTTAGGGTTAAAATATTACAATCAGTCTGATGCTGTTTTCTTATAGGAAGTAAAATTGAAAATATTCGATTATTTAGTTTTGAAGCTTAACAATTTGTTTGAAACTTTATGTTATTTTTAGAACGATAAAATTCAAGCATTAAACACTGTTTGTTCAGTTTATTCAGAAAATCCATATGCAATTTATTTTCTGTGATATCCTAAAGCAAATTGAAGTAGATTTGCCATAGTTATCAATACATTTATTCTTTTGAAATACCAAACAGTTGATAAATTTTAATATTGAAAAAGGGTTTAACCAAATAATATGAGGTTAAACACACATCATGAAACCTTATCTATAAGCAGAAATGAATACGTCAGAGTAAACTAATTCTGAATATGCAAATTAGAAAGTCAAGTGACAACTCCAGCCGGTATAAACTCGCAGTGGAACGGTTTGTATTTGTACTATACTTTCACACCGTGAGTAGTTATGTGCGTAGCGTAACGCCTCCTACAATTTATCGCTTTTGGGAAGATAGATAACAGCAGTTTATTTATTAGTTCGTTAAAAATATTCAAGATTTGTTCAGATCGTGGATTTAGAATTTCTGAGGTGAGAATATTCCATATAATCAATAGTATAGAGGAAAAAAGGAATATGGATCAAATTGGACACAAGAACCATCCTATGAAGATATTTGCAATAAATTACACTTCAATGACGATAAACAGGTTAAAGTGAAGGATCTTGTAACACATAAGAATACATGAATTTAAAGGTCACTGGCAAAAGCTGCCCCTCATGTCTTCTGTCAAGTGAAAAAGTTTTCGGTGTGAAAAAGCAAAACAATTGTGTGTACTTCTGTGACTTATTCACTTAGCTGTTACACACTTCAAACAGCTTGAGAATAAAAGAAATGATGATGCTATTCCATAAAAAACACAAAAAAGATCATATTAACGGACACAAAACTTAGGGATTTAAATACAATTGAACTATTGAAACGGGCACGTGATTCTCATGTTAGATTTTGGATCATCTTAATATAAATACACCCACAGTCTGAATGACTTTTACTAAATTAATTAGTTTAGTTCAATGTTATCCATTCGTTTACTGACATAATTACTTAAATTGCTTACTATTATCAGTTTGATAGTTAGTTAGTTACTTAATAGATTGATTTTAAAAGGTAATTCGAATTAATGACCAAACCTAATAACTGGAGTTTAGGTCAATTTAGTTAAATTAATTAACATGCAACTTTCGTCTTTAATTCTACCTAACTCAACAAAAAGAAGCGAGACAATTTAACCCTAAACAACTCTAGAAAACACCCCAAAATTATGTCCATACTTTTGCCTTTTTTGAAAAAAAAATCCTTGTTTTAACTAAAAGCCAAAGAATGAAAACCTAGTTTACGTAATCCAATTCCAAATAGGAGATATTACATGTACAATAGCATTTCAATCTTATAAATGTGTGCGATATAATATCAGAGTTTTAACATAATTAAGAAAATAACGTTCAGAATTAAGTGACTTTATCTTATATGTTTATTTTTAAAGACTACTAAAAGCTACAGTCTTTTATCTGTCTTTATTGTCTGACTGTTGTAACAAGTTCATCCATGCAAATACGCCATGTCTTTTCTTGCCACGTCGAATTCGTTGGTGACAACGAAACGATTCGTCAGAAAAAACAACAAAAGAACATCTTCTTTATCTCTCTAACGTAGTTGAAAAAGCGATGACAAAACTGCTTTTTGTTGTTTTCAATAGGACAACTAAAGGAATAAAAAAGCACGAAAGTAATTATTCATTGCTGTCATTTCCAAAAGGACTTCAATTCATAGGCGGGCTTCTATCTTAAATATTATCTGACAGGATAATTTGTTAAGTTTTTTTTTTTAGTCTGAGGAAAATGAGGCTGATTGAGTTACTTGTTTTGCGCTATAACGAGATGTGAGTGTATGTGTGTTCTTTTTGTGAGGTTGTTTTTAACAATATAAAACAACTACAAGCATCGATTATCTATTTATTAAATCCATTTTATATAGTAAACACAATTATAGCGTTTTCATCTCGTTCTGTATCGTTAATAAAATACCATAGAAACGCAAAAAAACTTAATTGAAGAAATAAAGTTAAGTAAAACTAAAGCTTTAAACCTGAGAGGAATTTCTTCGTTGTTTCAAATATGTTAGATAACGGCTGAAAGTCGTTTCTTGTCCAATCTTATAATGTTCATAAGAAAGCTTAATTATATTTTTTCAATAAAATTTTGTTATTGAATTATATTGCTAGTGAATGCATTATTAGAAGATTCTTGGACAGTACTTAGTTATACAGGTGTGTCAAACGTATTGAATTTATTTCCTAGAAATGTGAAAACTAGATACATTTGGTCTGAATTTCGCACGTAGCTACTCGAGAGCTATCTGCTGTAGCCCTCCCTGATTTAGCAGTGTAAGACAAGAGGGAAGGCAACCAGTCATCACCACCCACCGCCAACTATTAGGCTAGTCTTTTACCAACGAATAGTGAGATTGACCGTCACGTTATAACGCCCCCACGGCTGAAAGGGCGAGCATGTTTAGTGTGATGGGGATCCGAACCCGCGACCCTCGGATTACTAGTCTAGTGCCTTAACCACATGGCCATGCCGGACCGAGAAGAAAATGGAAAACTTATTGTGATGCAACTCTTATTTTTGCTTTAAAAATAGGTTTATTAATTTTAATATTTTAGAACTGAAATGGGAATGAAAATAATTAAAATTTTAAAACTGTTAAATATTATTTTTATGTTATTTTCAGTTCGTCCTCACTGTAAGTTCTTTGTTAAAGAAATGTAGAAAATTTATTATAGGTTCATTCAATCTTGAATTTTTTTCACTGATTTCTTCAGTAAAACTTGAACTGATATTAACGTGTAATAACTGAATATAGTTAATTGAAAATAATTTGTATCTATCAAGTAGCTTCACCAATATCCTGTATAATTCCGTGTCGTAACTTTTATAAAACCAAACTTTCTGTCTTGTAACACTTAAAAACGGAAGCCCTAAAAGCAATCAAATGGAAGATTTTGTTTGTTTGTTTTTAAATATCGCGCAACTTCATCCTAATTTACGAGTATAAAACCAGAGGGAAGGCAACTAGTCATCACCATTCACTCTTGGGCTACAACGAATAGTGGGATTGATCGTGTCTTTATAACCCCCCACGCTTGATAGGTCGAGTATATTTAGTTCGACGGTGATTCGAACCCGCGAAACTTCCGATTAAGAGGCGAACGCCCTAACCAACCTGGTCACGCCGGACCTACAAACCCACCAAAAAAATGAATGTTTTACTTCAAAGTGCTTAATATAAAAAATAAATCTAATGAAAGAGGATAAGCATTTCAGAAATCTAACATATCAAATTGAAAGTACCATTAATATAAACATTAAGTTAGTGACTGTTGGTGATTTTCAAGTTAATTGGTTAAAACAGTGTCTGAAATTGAAACATCTAATCAATCATAGAAAAAGTGTATATATCTATCAACTGCTAAAAGATCAATTGAAATTTATAGTTGAATCTAGATTTTTAGATGTTGGAATTAGTATAATAATTCATACAGTAATTTGGTTCAGGATATTATGTGAAGAAAATATTAGATTTATACGTTATTATGTTAAATATTGGTATTAAATATTGCTTTTAAAATATCAGATTATTCCCATCAGTAGAAAGAAGGACTGATAACAGTAATAAGATGCCATATGCTGATTGATTGGATATATGATTCAATGTGTGTTTTTTTCATATCTTGCGTCTTTTTTTTATTTAAAATATCCACTATTTCAAACGGTGCTACAACATTAATCTTAGTGTTACGGTGTCTCCTGACACTACAGAATTCTTTCGTCGTTTGAAAGAGTCATTCGTATTAAATTGTGCCCTAAAGAAACACAGCTTTACTGTTCTTACATTTCATGAGTTATCGTAGTGAACTTTAGAAAATAACAACAAAAAATAAATGCCTTTTCATTTCTTTAAAAGACTAACTATGGTAGGTAGGGTTAGAAAGAAACATGGTAAAAGTTTGTTGTAGTGAAATATGTTGTAAAGATAAATAAACAGGTGGAAGTAAAAAAGTTCAAAGAGAACTTTTAAAAAAAATAAGAAAAACTTTAGAAACGACATCCAAGGAATTTTTTCCAGAGCGACTCATTTCCATATTTAAAGAAGTAAGGAAACGATTTAATAGGAGAAAAAATAACTTAAAAAACAAAACTGGTACCATTTTCTTACTCTAAGGTGTAGCATTAATCACTATGAAACCTGTTATATTTTTAATAACTTGAGTTTTAAATTTATCAGGGTTATTACAGTTAAGGATAGTTATATTTCTTTCTTAATATTATTATCAACCAAAATGAGGATACCTATACTGGTATACAGAGAATATTAATAACGGTAAATAAAGTGTATGAACCAGTAATCTATAGATTTTAATTATTAAAATAAACAAGAAACAGATGTAATTCAAAAATATACAAAAAGTAATTATATATATATATATATATTTATACCCCTGAACGTAAAGACTACGAGAAAATCAAATATATTTGGTAGAGACATTGATAATGCACGTTTTTTTACAGTGATTTTAACAGTTTCTTTGCTGTTTCAGCTTTTATCGCTCAACAATTGCAACTGCTTGTTTTTCATGCATAAGTACAGTTCTCGGTATCTCGTTCGAGGTAATCTGACTTTCTCTGATATCCATAAAAAATGTTGAATTAAGGCAGAAAAAAACTTGGATATTTTTCATTGTACAAAGACTTTGCGAATAGTTTGTGAAATATCCTTGGATCGATAAGATCTGAGAGAAATGTGATGCAACATCTTTTTCTGTCTTGTTATCCGGCTTGTGTTAGACGTCGGTTTCTGAGAGTTTATTATTTGATGTTCGTAATGAGTGAAACGTGCAGGATAACCTACTTGATTTATTATCTAGTATAGAAGCCTAATTAAGTTAATAATGTTCCAAAAATTTGTCTCTAAGAAAATTAACTTTCCTCATGTAGCAAAATAATGTGTGACCATGAGGTTATATGACATAAAAAACAAGTTCTTTTAACATCTCTTCTTTTTTCGGCTTCCCCAGGTGGCTTAGCGGTATGTCTGCGGACTTACAACGCTAAAACCTGGGTTTGATACCCGTGGTGGTCAGATAGATAACCTATTATGTAGCTTTGCGCTTAATTCAAAACATCTCTTTTTCACTATTGCATGCGTAATTTGACTTAAAACTAGCTTTCTAGACAAAATATTATAAGTCTTGAGCAAATAATTCAATAATTATCTTACTTAAAATATAATAACCGAAATGTGTCAGTGTTATTTATTCCTTATTTTTGTTATTATCTTGAAGAGGAATGGTTACTAAATACAGGATCCGAGGTACATAAGCCTATTCACTAGTTTCCACTTTCAGTGTCTTTTGCAACATTACAATCCCAGTTTCAAAATTCGAAATATTCAAAGGCATTAAGAATCATTTTTATCAAACTTGCACTGCGCATCTGAAAGATTATAATTTCAATAACCATATTCAGTTGATAGCTTTTGTTGTTCATTCTTGTTTACGTTATGTGACACAAATGTTTCGTTACAACACAAAGTTCAGAAACTTGACCATGTATATTTCAATGATATACAAACCAAGTAAATAAAATAAAGAAACAACTTAAACGTATTTGTAATACAGGCTTCCCTTCTTTGGAGCTCCACAAGTGGTGTAACACTAATTTTAAGGTTTTTATTAAGCTAGAATCTGGTGTTAGTTTGTGAGACGACTCGTCATGGCCAGGTGGTTAGGGCACTCAACTCGTATGAGGGTCGCGGGTTCGAATCCTCGTTTTGACGAACATGCTGGCCCTTTCAGCCGTGGGGGCATTATAATGTTACTGTCATTCTAACTATTTGTTGGTAAAAGAGTAGCCAAAGAGTTGGCAGTAGGAAGTGATGACTAGCTAGCTGCCTTTACTCTAGTGTTAAACTGCTAAATTAGGGACGGATAGCTCAGATAGCCGTCGTGTAGCTTTGCGTAAAATTCAAACAAAATAGCTTGTGTAAGTGACACACCACAAACATCTTTGTATTTAATAATACAAAAAACAATTATTCTCTGTCGTTCTTACCACTAACGAAAGTCTACTTTCTGACAGTGCTACGTTTTGTCTTTTTCTTTTTATGACGTCGGTTTCTAAGTGATTTATTATTATTGCAAACTAAGCACAAGTCTTTTGGCCTGGGTGCATAACCAAGATGTAATAACTTTACATACATAATTTCTAAAACTATTTCATTGTTTTTACCCTTAAACTCAATTATTCTCATAAAACTATATTAGTACACAACTGTAATATGTCATTACGTAAAAAAATCATCCTATGCAATCAGACCTAGTAATTTTTTTGTATAAAACTGTAAATGTTTTAAAACGGTAGAAACACATTCACATATTGTCATTGGAAATAGTTAATTTGTATTGGCTCCATAAGGTGTTTTAATCTGAAGTGGAAGGACACCTGCTGAGCTAAAAAGTAAATTACTAATACCTTTTTAAAATGTTTAACTTGTGTTAATGTTTTAATTAATTAACTGACATAAAATAATTGGTCATAAGTTTAAGATAAATGGGGTTACTAAGGCAGATATACTTTTTCAAGAATGCTAACACCTCCATACACAAATTGCAAACAGAAACAGACTAAGGTAACGCTAGTGAACAAGTAAGCTTACTTCAGTAGTTGTGTTAATGTTTCCAGCATATCCTACTGTGTTGCGATGGCAAAAAAAATCAGTGGAATTATTCTGGATAGAACAAACTAAACACATTGTTGTTGTTCATGGGCTCCATAAGCAGAACAAAGCCGTTCGAGCAGTAGATGCTTCTAACTGGCTCAACATGAATACCGGAAGTACCTCATCTGGTTACTGAGTCCACATGTGCATAAGGTGTTCCTCAGGCTGGAAATACAGAGGGCATTACGTACTAGGCATATATATATATATTTATATTTATAGCCGTCCCTAATTTAGCAGTGTAAGACTAGAGGGAAAGCAGCTAGTCATCACCACCCACCATCAACGTTATAAAGTCCCCACGGCTGGGAGGGCGAGCATGTTTGGTGGGACTAGGATTCGAACCCGCGACCCTCGGATTACGAGTCGCACGCCTTAACACGTTTGGCCATGCCGGGCCGTAGTTTTCTTTACAGTGTGTGTTTGTGTATTTTCTTATAGCAAAGCCACATTAGGATATCTTCTGAGCCCACCGGAGGGAATCGAACCCCTGATTTTAGCGTTGTAAATCCAAAGACATACCGGTGTACCAGCGGGGGGCAGGTTTCTTTACACGTGTTCTACAAATAATCTTCAAGATATATATAAGCAGTAAAAGTAACATAACAAATGAAAATTTAGTGGTTTGCAAATAGAGAGCTGTCTAAACTAGTTATCGTTTATTGTAAGAATTAAGAGAGCAAACTATTTTGAAATCAATTTTAAATTTAATAAGCTCTGATAACTATATAACAAAATTAATTATATTTGAAGTTTAAACTGCTGTTTTAGGGCACTCAGCTTGCAATCTCCGCAATGATCATCCTTTCAGCCGTTAGAGCATTGGAATATTGTGATTAATCCCGCTATTTCTTGGTTAAAGAGTATCTAAATAATTGGCTGTAAGTGGTAATGAATAGCCATCTTGCTTATCACTTATAAATTGGAGATGGCTAACGCGGATGTTCATCTTGTAGATTTACACCAAGTTCTGAACAAAACATCAACTATTCAAAACACAATTCCTGCGATGACTATAAAAATATTCAACTTCAAATATTGCTCCTCGGAAATCAACTCAAACTGTAAGCTCTAAATTTGTATTACTTATCTTATTAATGCATAAACTAATTTCGAAGTCTTAAATTTCTTTTTAGTCTACGCACTTGAGAGGAGCGCTCAACTTTCTGTAGTTGTGGCATTGAATTACGACCGAATCACTGAGTGCCCTCTATAGGAGAACAAATCAATAGTTTTATCCAATGAGCGTCACTCTGCTTTAAAGTAACTTTTATTTACGTAAATCAAATGTGAATTTCTTAACTCTTTTGCTACCTAATTGTATAAGTTATAGACTTGTTTAATGCGAAAAAAAAATTCTGAAGCAAAACCTAAACCAAATATATGGAAACTACAAAATATTTAAAAGTCTTTTAACATCTTATACTTATTGGTAAAAAATGACTAAAAAACTGTCGCAGTGTTGTTTAAGTTTTTCTTTTGGCGTCGAATGACTGACAAGATACGGTATACAGAAATAACAATCGATTATTTTCTGGTCTGATTTATAAAAACTTTGGAGAGAAATTTAAAAATTTGATATAACGATATATCAACCACGTAATTTATATTATATCCAGTGACGGCAAGACACTTTGCCCATCAGCATAGTTCATCAGCACGACTGGGATACGATAAGCATTGTAGTCTTCGAGACTGTTTATATAATCATTTACCTAAACACCAGATGTTTCTGTGAGAAATGGACTGATTTCAAGAACCATGCCTTTACTTTTTACTAATTTTATTTAGACTATTAAAAATTCAAATTAGGCTTATGGCTTCAAACTATTTTATTTTAACGATAAATGTTATTAATGTTGTTGAACTTCTTTTTGCCAACTTCCTTCTCTAGAATAAATATTAGGATAGAGATTGTGGCAGTGAAGGTCGTATGTAGAACACCTGCGTAGTAACACTGCTTAGTGGGGTCTTTGTTATGTATATATATAACGGCACAGACATTTTTCAAGAAAGCATCCAATTTATATGATGGATAAACCGTATTTTTCTCTTGCGAACAAAGAAACTGTGTGACATCTCACACTTGGCTTACATACATTTTAAGAGGAAATTAAAGTGAGGTTTATGATAATTCACAAAGTGTAAAAATTATAACCTACGCTGCTATAATGAATTGCTGTTTACGTTTAGGAAAGACAATTTAGTTGATAAATATCACTAAAAATGTTTTGTTTTGAACAATTTTAATCTGTTATAAACACATATATATGATATATCAATATGGTACATAAATGGCATACATACAAATATGGTAAAACTTGCAAGCAGTTGAAATCGCAATTGATTTTTAGAGCTTCATTAAAACATAGTTGAAATTACTAGTTTTTTTTAGCGATGACTTAAAGATATTTAAAGAATTTAATAAAGTTATTCATGTGACAAAACACGCCAAACATAGTCGCCCTTTCAGCTGTGTGGGCGCTATAATGTGACAGTCAATCTCACTATTCGTTGGTAGAAGAGTAGCCCTAAAGTTGACGGTGAGTGGTGATGACTAGCTGCCTTCCTCTTTAGTCTTACACTGTTAAATTAGGGACGGCTAGCGCAGGTAACCATAGTGTAGTTTTGCGTGAAATTCGAAACAAACCAAACCATGTGACACAAAACAGTAGCTGATAACATAATACCTTTAGATATATAGAAAGGCTGTAATTGTATTTCAACAATACAACTGATTTACGACGCTAAAATCAGGGGTTCGGTTCCCCTCGGTGGACTCAGCATATAGCTCAATGTGTCTTTGCTGTAAGAAAACATACACATACACAACAATACAAAAGTTATAGAAAAAAAAAATTATGTAAAGTAATCTAACTGAATAGATTACCCATTATTTGTGTGTCTGTGTATGTGTGGTTAATAATAAAACTGTACAATAGGCTACCTGTGATCTGTTCACCAGGAGTGTCAACACCCGGTTTCTGGCATTGTAAGTCGCACATATGCTACTGGAATATAATTAAACATAAACGTGTCTTTAAAAAAAAAAAGCCACTCATGTATAATAAACTAATAGAAACATTCACTGTCATAATTCAACACTTATAAAATACACGTACAGGTATTAGAATATATAGATTCATCAGATGACTACCTGGCTATTAACCATAGTAATATCTAACGAAGAACGAGAATGTTAGTTGTGACTTTGATTTAAAATCATTTATTGTTTAATTTTTCTTTAACTTTATATACCTCAGTTGTGTAAAATTTGATATTGAGTTACTTGTCCAGTTTAAGGTAAAAAGACGTATCGATACACAGGAATCTAAATATGAGTAGTTTTTGTAAAGGTAAAAAGTGATGTCTATTTCGTTATTTTCTGCTTGTCAACTACAGACTCTGAAACGAATGATTTGCTTACTTAATTAAGATTTTGGCAATAACAATGGTTTTATCTTTCATTCTAAATGTTTACAGAGTTCAATTAACAACGGTTTACTTTTTTCGTTTTTTTCTGAAAATCGAGCTCACGTGCTTTAATAAACGATTACGAAATACCGACTTCAGTGAATTATGTGAAATTTACCAGATATATTTTATAGAAAACAATGACACATTTGCAGTTAGGTTCACTTATGAATATGTGATATTTCTACAAACATTCTAAAACTGTGTTTGAATTCCTGATGACGAGAAACCTTCTTGAAATAAAAATGTATCTCAGAACGGTTTGTATAGGTATTAATACTTTTATTAATAAACAGAGAACAAGGTTTCGATATTCCTAGGTCATCTTCAGGTTAACAGATGTGTTTGAGTTTTCCTGGGATATAAGAATCATAAAAACTGCTCTAAAAATTTTATTATAATAAAATTAAAATAATTTTTGAGTTACCATTGTACGTTTAAACAAATTAAAACAGTAATTTTACTGTAAAACAGTGCTTACGATATCGAATTACAATTATAACGTACAAATTACGACTAAAACTATTATTGAGTGCACATGTATGTTAGTCAGTTAGTATTGTATGTGAGAAAACAGAAATTGTATAACTATAATACATTCTGAAGTCGTAACGAACTAAAAACATTCACATGCGATGTGCATTTTGAAGATGTGGAACTGGTAAGCTGTTTTCCACATTACAAGTGCCTACTGCTCACATGCTTAATTAGTATACTAATCAGCCACTGGAAAAATATATAGATGATAGTATAACATAATATTTAGGAACAACAAGAAACCTATTGTTCTATCTCGGCTCTCCCATCCTCTAAGCTAAAAGAAAACTTTTAAATAAATAAATGTTAGAACATTTATAACCAGCCATTATCATTCAAATATCTATTAAGCTTTATTTTAAACTCACAAAAACTTATTGCCTCCACAACACCTGAAAGCAACCTATTCCATAGGCGAGGCCTTCAGTAGCACAATAACATATCTGTGAACTTAGAACGATAAGTCGATACCGCAGATGGCAGAGCACAGATAGACAGTTGTGTAGCTTTGTGCTTAACTTCAAACAACAAATAACGACTATAGGTCAGGCACCCTGTTTGAAAAATAAAAGTGTTTTATCCGAATACGGCTTCTTTGCCTAAATTTATATTTGTGTCCCCTAGATCTATAATTCACACTGTTAAGTAAGAAAATGTTGATATAACAACATTTTTAATTCCTTTTACAATTTAAACATTTCAATTAGATGATTTCTTTTTTTTTCAAGAGGAAACAATTCTGAGAATCTTAATCTCTCCTCATATGGAAATCCCATGTACCGTTTTAGTAATCTTTTACTGAACCCTTTCCAACAATTCAATGTCTTCCAAAGGTAAGAATTTTAAGAATTAATATAATACTCCAAATGTGGACTAAACAGTGACATATACAATTATATTATAACCTCTTTAGACTTCTATTCAATATTTCTGTAAATACAACTTAAAATCCTATTTACCATACCACTAACAACAGCACATTATTTGGATGGCTTTAGAAAGTAATCAACCAGAATACCAAGAAACTTTTCTTCATGACATTGTTAAGATAATTCACATCAAAATTATAATTATAATTACAATTATAATAACCCATCTACAATATCTTACATTTATTGCCCCCCAGTGGCTCAGCGGTATGTCTGCGGACTTACACGCTAAAATCCTGGTTTCGATACCCGTGGTGGGCAGAGCACCGATAGCCCATTGTGTTGCTTTGTGCTTAATTCTAAACAACAAAACAACATCTTACATTTATCATAATTGAAACCCATCTGACATTGATTTGTCTAATTACTCACTAAATGATCTAAATCCTTTTGTAAATCAGTAGCAACATCTTCACAGTCAACAACATCGAAGGCTTTGATGTCGTCAAACAAACTGTCATCATTCCTTAACTTAAATCATTAATGTAAATCAAAAAGGACAATGGTCAAAGACTGAGGTACACCACTTGCAATATCAATCCAGTTTGACTGAACTCCATTTATAACAATCTTCTGCTCTCTTCTATCAAGCAACTCTTCTATTCAGTTAGTTAACTTATTCCTCACACCTGAAAAGATATATTTCTTTACAAACGTTTTTATGCAATACTTTGTCAAATACTTTCTGAAAATCCAAATATACTAAATCCACACTTTTACCCTCGTATACGTATGCAATAACATTTCCAAAGCATGTCAAAAGATTTGTAATGCAAGCTTTTTCTCATGTTAACTATCCAACAAAATTCTAAACATTATTATTAAATGACTTTGCAAAATACCTTTTATCAGAATTTCCAAACTTTTTCCCACAAGTAATGTTGTTCCAACAGGCCGATAATTACTGGAAAAATTTTTATTTTCTCCTTTGAAGATAGGAGTGATATTATTTAATTTCTTATCTGTTAGTTCCTGTCCACTACTCAAGAACATTGTGACAAATGGCTCACGAATCTAATCCTTGACCTTCTTTAAAAATCTCGGAAAAATATTAATTTTTAATTCTTTAAACGTACCAAGTTTATTTTAACAAGCTCAGAATTTGTACAGTTGTCTTGTTTAACTTTGTTTTCATCTATCAGTTGCTCAAAATGAGGGATGCTTTTTAAGTCTTCATCAAGAAAAACTTAAAAAACTTAGCCACTTCATAATTATGAAATACAAGCTTTCCTTTATCATCCCTCAACGATTCTCTCCCTATTCTAACATTTTTTTACCCCTAATGTAGCTGCTGGGTAAAGGGAAGACAGCCAATAAGCATCACCTTCCACCACAAAGGTTTGTTTGTTTGTTTGCTTTTTGAATTTCGCGCAAAACTACTCGAGGGCTATCTGAGCTAGTCGTCCCTAATCTAGCAGTTTAAAAATAGAGGGAAGGCATCTAGTTATCACCACTCACCACCAACTCTTAGGCTACTTTTTTACTAACGAATAGTGGGATTGACCGTAACATTATAACGCCCCCACGGCTGAAAGGGCGAGCATATTTGGTATGACGGGGATTCAAACCCGCGACCCTCAGATAACGAGTCGAATGCCAGACCACCACAAATGTTTTATCCAACTTGGAACCGAATAATGCGATTGACTTTCACTCCAAACAACCACCGCTGAAAGAGTGAAGTACGTTTAGCGGTATGAAATTTGATCTGCATCCTGACAAGGTAAGGCTCAACCACACCAATAAGAGGTATATAGCAATACACATAAGTGGTTAGTTATTAATACTTTTATTTCACATTTGCTTACATATGTGTATGTGTGTGTGCATGTTTTTGCTTGTTTTTATCAGAATTTTGGGGAAAATGTACATAAAAGGCTGTCCCTAATTTTGAAGTTACAAATTAAAGGTAAGGAACCTAGACAATAGCACCCACCTCCATGTTTTGAGCTACTCTCCTCTTACAGAATAATAGAATCTTACTATCTCTTCTACGGTACACCTACGGCCCCATAATATGGAGAGTATTTGGCAATGGGTCCCTTATCCATAGGAAATGTTAACCATCAAACTTATATCTGGACGCCTTAGGTTTATTAAACTTTGAGAGTAAACAATAATGAGGCCAAAGAATAGTGCCGTACCCCAGTTGCACAGCAGTATATCTGTGAACGTATGACTTACAATGCTAGAAACCGGGTTTCGATATCCGTTTTGGGCAAAGCACTGACAACCTGTTGTGTATCTTTATGCTTAATTCGAAACAAACGAAAGAATAGATTTCATTATCTGAAAGGATTTAGTATAAACATTTTCAGATCAACATGACAAGCCATTTATTTTAAAATGCAATTGGTTTCTTTTCGAAAACGTAAACATATTATTCCATCATTATAAAATATCTCAAAAGAATGCTTACACTGCAACTTTAACACATTTTTATACATTTTCATTTTTGGAAGATAGGAGCATTATTTCATATGACATACAGACTTCAAAGAAACTTTATATTATTTGATTAGTTTCATATTTAAAGTAATTCAATCACAAATATGTTGTCATAGTTCAAAATAAATTTACTATCAATTGCGGAAAATCTGCTTTACGGTGTATAGTGGTGGTTGAAAAAATTTAGAAAAAATGAACGTACAAAAGTAATTCGTGAATATAAAATAAAATGGCTAAAATATATGAAATTACAAATAGGTCTATATTCAATTCATAACTACATTATCTCAAATATATAAAATATACTTTTAACAGCTATGTATTTTAATTCAATACTTTTATTGAAATTTAATGATTATATATATATATATATATATATTAAACCCTCTGGTGGGATAGCGAGAAATCTACAGATTTATAATACAGGGTTCGATCTCACGTGGTGAGCACAACAGATGGCCAAAGATGGCTTTGCTTCATAACAAATAAAGAATTGAAGTCAGGTATTTTGAAACTTAGAACTTGCCAAATCAATAACATTGTTACATTTACTCCCTCTTTTAACATAAGAATTAACAATGAAATATAACTTCAGAATCTTATTATAATTGTTGAAATTAGATTATGGTAGAAGTAATAATCTTAGAGTCTTATAATTATTGTTGAAATTAGATTATTACTTCTAACATAATCTAGTTTCAACAACAAAAAGTATAACAACAGTAAAAGTAATTATTTAAACAAACTTTAAAAATTCATGTATGATATTTCCAAACATTTTTTTGAATAATATTTCAATTGTATGGTAAAAGTAGTAACTTAGCGTAAAAGTCCTCATTTAAAGTGTCGAAGTGTTTAAATACATTTGTCCAAGCTATGTTATCAAACTCGATCTTTGGTGTACGAGATTTCGCGTTTCGTTAATCCCATGTTATTAGGAAACGGACTCACGTATGGCATGAATCACTTGCCACATAGCACATGTCTTCTGAAAGAGGTGACCACTCTTGCTGAATTACTAGTCACAGGTGCAATAATATTTTATTGTATGTGTCTTCTGACTTTCAGGTTGTTTTTTGAATGAATAAGACTCATCTCATCATCTCCGATATTTCGGTTAGCTAAGATTCTTGGTGTTTCTTTTTCTGTATGAAACCTTTGATGAATAAAACGTCTCATGTGCCACATTACATTGTCATTTTAAAAATGGTGTGATTTTTCCCTAATAAATTATTATTAAACTAAGTATTGGTGCGTTGTCTGGAATATCGCAATATGACAAAAACCAGTCTGAACAAGCTCACATCATAAAATTAATCTTCATGGTGTAATGATACCTTAAAACCAATCTGTCAAAAGTAAAGAATGAATAGTGGATTTTTCGCCTGTACTTAAAAGATTTTCATTGTTTCGACACTCTGAACATTACAAAAGCAGGCGTCTTGCTTTCTCAGCTGTAATAAGCAGCTTTTGGACTGCAGCCCATCCGTAAAATATAGTAGTTCCCTGCTAACAGTGGATGTAAGTGCCCGTACTTCTGAACCATCATTAAAGTGCTGGTTCATGAATTTAATGATAGATGTGTGGTTTCTTTTCACAGCCTACAACAACGTTTACTGAAAAGTGATTAATTTTGGGTGACTAGACCAACATTCTATTCTAGCATCATCAGTGCTGTTTTGTTTGAGTTTTTTTCTCAGCACACTGTCCGAAGTATATATGAGTATATTTAGCTAAACGAACTCTTGTATCGCCAGCTATGAAGCTATAATCATTCTTCATCAAAGGTTGATAATTTCTTTCACTTCTAGTTTTCGTGTTGTATGTTTTAAACTATATATTGGGTGCACGTGCACTGTTAACAGAGGAACAGTCTCATTATTAATTTGGAGTCCGTTATATGTTAGTATTATGGACGTTAATGATACAAGACATTTTTAAACTGAATGTTATATACTCTTAAAAAAAAACACAAAAGGCAAAATTTGAGACATATTGTTAACCAGTTTATTCCGTGTAGTTCTGTATGACATGTGTGAAACTTTGAACATTCACTGCTGAACATCCAAAGTCTGCAAAGGCAAAGTACACGCTCACTAGTTGAAGTTTAACGTCACTCAACGTCAATAACCAGTATGCCCTCCGTGAGCATCAATAACTGCTTGGCATCTCCTGTTCATGCTACAAGCTCAGTTAGTCTGCGGTTAAGGTCGTCGCCGTCGCAGATGTCGGTCCAACTCGTCCCAAAGATGTTCGATGAGGTTTAAATCTGGTGATCTGGAGGGCCAGAAAAGAACGTTGTTGTTGTGGTGTGTCAAGAATACAGTGGTGAGTCGGGCTGTGTGAGGACGGGCGTTGTCATGTTGAAAAACGTTGTTCACGTTCATCATGATGGGTTCCACATGGGGCCTAAGAATCTCGTCGACGTTGCGTAAGGTCCTTTCGGAAATCCTATGCAGTCCTGGTATAGTTGAGGCAGTAGACGTCGCAGTGGTGGTCCTATCCCGAAGGTGACGTAACCGGATGTAGCGATCTTGTGCGGACGTGGTCATACGAGGTCTGTCAGATCGTGGACGGTCACGAGGTGATCCATGTTGTTGATGACGATTCCATAGCCTTGTGATGGTGCTTGTGTGGTCATTCACAGCTCTGGAAATATCTGATCGAGATTTGTTTGCTTCCACGACCAATGGCGTTCTTGCGTTGTGCTTCAGTCAGTCTTGGCGTAACTGTATTACGTGTAGGTGGCTTAACACTGAGCTATGGAAACCGAGAATCCGTCACTTTTATAGGGATTTTGCTCATGTTGCACTTGCAGAATATGCAGATCTCTCAAACAAATTTATTGGACACGAATGCGTTTTGGCGAAAGATCCGATGTTTTTCTCCGTTTTCAAAGTGCACAACTTTTATTGTCATTTTGGTTTGACAATCAGTGCCTTAACACGTGTAACATCACGTACTCTGAGCTTGTAACGTTATTACATATATTTCTCTTTAAAATAAAAAAAAATATACCATTTGCGTTTCTTTTTTTGAAGAGTATATTTTAACTTTTTAACAGCTATATAAAGCATAAGTGAGATTGGTTTGTTTTGAATTTCGCGCAAAGCTACACGACAGTTACCTGCGCCAACCGTTTCTAATTTAGTAGTGTAAGGGAAGTCATCACCACCCACCGCCAACTCTTAGACTACTGTCTTACCACCGAATAACGGAATTTACCGTCACAATATAACACCTCCAGGCTTAAAAAGACGAGCATGTTTGGTGCGTCGTGGATTCGAACCCGCGACCCCCACAGCACGAGTCGAGTGCCTTACCCACCTGGCTATGGCAGGCCGACACAAGTAAGTCGCACATATAAAACTGACAAAGAAAACTAGATTGGATTCTTGAAGGATAGGTATCAGCGAAGGTATTTTGACAAAGCAGTAAGGATACGTCTTCTGTTTATTAAGTTTAAACGAGTTTGTTTGTTTGTTTGTTTCGGAATTTCGCACAAAGCTACTCGAGGGCTATCTGTGCTAGCCGTCCCTAATTTAGCAGTGTAAGACTAGAGGGAATACAGCTAGCCATCACCACCCACTGCCAACCCTTGGGCTACTCTTTTACCAACGAATAATGGGATTGACCGTCACATTATAATGCCCCCCACAGCTGAAAGGGCGAGAATGTTTGGCGCGACTGGGATGCGAACCCGCGACTTTTAGATTACGAGTCGCACGCCTTAGCACTCTTGGTCATCCCGGGCCAAGTTTAAACTCCATCTACTAACCTTATATTTAATATTAAACTATACTGAAAAATTAACGACGTTACAAAAAATGGTAGAAAATGTGTAGATTTTTAAACTTAAACGTAACACAAGAAAAACTAGTTTAGTGAGTGCAGTTGTTCTTGATTTAGTGGAAAAATAAGTTATAAAAACAGTAACTTAAATTTTTTTTCTAAAACATCACAAAAATGTTATTTAAAACTTATTTCTTGAAATTATCATTGCAGCTTTTAAAATGCAGTTACAAAAGTTAATATTTTCAGCTTAAGTACACAAGAAATTTACTATGAAAATTCAAGTAAAATAGAAGGATGTTTAACTTTATCTCTCTGTTTTTTATCATGCGGCTCAAATATTTTTTAAAGTTATAATAACATCCTTTCACCCGGTCACACTTTTAATAATACAGTGTTTAAAATATTTTGATAAATATATAAATATTGGTTTTCTCGTGAACCAAAATATTTTATGAAGTTCTGTAACTTAGAAATAAAAAAAACTTGGAAAATTATAACATTTGTCTGACGACAAATTACAGATATTGCTAAAGACTAACGTCAGGTAACCTGGCGGGACAGAAGTGAATTTTTGGATTTACAACGCTTAAATCAGGAGCTCGCTTCCCATCAGGTATTTCGATATGCCTTTGGTATAAGAAAACACACGCATACACACATCAACCTCTCAGTTCATTTTTGTGCACCTGATGCATGAATTACATGACCAGAAATGGAAATTATTGACTATTAAGCCTGTACTGAAAAATGAGCATTTGACAAAAATAAGTTTATATCTTTCAAGATCCTGATATTTCACATCAATATGATGAGGGTAACCCAGGGAGTGTCATTACATGCTGTTCAGATAACCTTCAATTAACACGTGCCGTTTTCAGAAACAAATAACACAAACACGTTATTATAAATTTGATGACAAAGAGCTTACTTCTAGCCTTTTACAAACTTTATGATGTACGTGTTCACCACAACAGTAAGGGCAGCTTAGCACATATGATGTGTGTTTAACATAAGAATCTTGAAAAGGTCTTGAGGTATGGTGGACCACTTTTCATAATGAGCTGTTTCCAGTGCGTCTTTTGCATTTAAAGGTAGATTACAGTATTTAAGGGTCTTTCAATAGCACCATAAATATACTTTATGGAACTGAAGTCTGAAAAGCATGTAGGAGACTCTTATCAGTCAGTTCCATCTGCTTCAAGAAATGAATCAATCCAATTTAGCCTGATGATTATTAGCAAAACCTTCCATTAGCTAAAGTCAGAATCAACGAACTGTACCAGTAATCATTTTGTTGTATGGCGTTAATAATATATTCTGTAGAATGTAGATGTTGGAACTATAATGAAGAAACACATGAAAAATATCAATACAAACATTGTATAGTATATTTTGGTCACCAACGGACAATAGAATTGGAACAATATATGGTAATAATATATTAGAACTGGTATTTAGATGTGGTACTTGGTGACTGGTTGCTATTCATCCAATTAAAGAATATTACATTCCCTTATTAACCATGTAAATATAGCCATCACTACATGTATTGATTGTTTGTTTGTTTTTTGAATTTTGCACAAAGCTACTCGAGGGCTATCTGTGCTAGCCGTCCCTAATTTAGCAGTGTAAGACTAGAGGGAAGGCAGCTAGTCATCACCACCCACCGCCAACTCTTGGGCAACTCTTTTACCAACGAATAATGGGACTGACCGTCACATTATAACGCCCCCACGGCTGAAAGGGCGAGCATGTTTGGCGCGACCCTCGGATTACGAGTCGCACGCCTCAACACGCTTGGTCATGCTGGGCCAATTACATGTATTGAAAAAGGTTAGTAGTCCAAAAAGGAAATACCTCACACAAACATGTAGAGTTACAGTTTAGGATGATGAGAGTTAGTCCATGAGATACACTGAAGTCAATCTATAAATATATCACTAGAAGCTTTAGGTGACACTTTTGGAAGAATAAAGCTAGAAGTTTCAACCTGTAATCTCACTTTTCTCCAAGTATGTTCCTACGAGATAGAAGATCTTCCATTAAAGATGTAGCTGATAACTTCGCTTACAGTACATGTAGATAGTTTCTTCGATCATCTTTCGCACACCTACAACTGTTGATTTCGAAGCATGACGGTAAACATTTGATATTTTGGCTTGTGAATTAATAAAGCTCCAGTCATTTTCTATTTCCTAATTCATGGTAATAAAGATGTTATTTTAAGCAATATAAAAATTGGTTATTAGTTTAGGGAGGTTCCATTCAAAACAATAAACTTCACTATGCGGAAATAAGTGTGCACTTTAAAAGGTATTCATGTAGCACACTACTCTCATGAACTTAGGAATAGTTGAAATCTTCACTCTTATATGAATATCCTTCTTTCACGAAATACCGTGACGCATTTCTTCAGTTCATTCTGTGACGACATGGAATGATATAATAAAGGGAAATTAGTTCCATAATGCGTTTTCCAGACAAGTTAAAACTGTAAAGTCAGTTTCTAACCGTCTGCACAACGACATGGTGCAATTTGCGGTCTGATTCAGACATGAAGTAGATCACTGTTAATTAGTCAAACTATGATAACAAACAGCTGTTTTCTGTTTCTTTGAAAGATAATATCTTGCCTTGACTAGGTTTTTGAACACTTCACTCTCGCTTTGAAGCAGTTTGATGATTTGATATCGACACTTGCAGTTAGGATGGAACAATATTCTAATCGGCTATCTTCCATTCCTACAATTACATGAAACAAACCATATGTTTTAAGGTCTTTTTCAGATTTATTTGTTGTTTGTATACAATTTTCGAACATTTTAAACGTCATTGTTCACTTACATTTGACAAATAGAGAAGATTGGTTGAGATCACAATAAACAGCTTAAGATGAAAGACCAATGTTTTATACTTAATATTTATCATCAGAAGGCTGCCATACCAGAGAAAAGAGAACGTGGTATTATTTTGTAACAATCGTTTCTGTCAGCGTTACAAATTTCACTTATCATTTAATGATTGCAATCACTCAGCAATGCTCTTAAGATTGTTAAAAGATTGACTTGACTCTCTTATTTATAATGCACTCACAATTGAAAATATAGAGTATATCGAGCAAGTTACAAGCTCGAATCTTGGATGTTAACGAATATTTTACGCCCGCCTCACATAATGCTTTATGATTTAGTTTTATTTCTTAAAGTGATTCCAGGTTAATAATTATTATTGAAACTTATCAATTCGAGCTTAACTTATAGAAATTATTGCGCTGTCTTTAAATGAAGTACGCTAACTTTGTTTAAGTACGTCGTTAGTTACATAGATTTTTAAAGCAATATTGCAAAAGCTACCAAATCACTTTTTTATAAAATACATTATTTTTATTTAAATATGGCATTTGTATGAATATACAAATAGAGATTATGGATTACTAGCTTTTAAGTTAGTTATTTTAATTTTAAGTGTTTAAAGTGGTCACAATTAAATTGATGAAATAGTCACTGTGAAAGTTATGTAATTTAAAAGATAAACATTATTTTTATGAATATATTTATATGTGAATCGTGTGTTATTTCACATCTCAACCATTCCTTTGTGTGGAAGATATAGAATGATTGTTGTATTTACACACTGTTATAACACTAAACGATTATTGCCTATCCTTATTAGTACTGTCAGCAGCAACTGATAAATACTTATTTCTTGATTAAATATATCTGTTTGTTTTGTTTGTTTTTTGAATTTTGTGCAGAGCTATACAAGGGCTATCTGCACTAGCTATCCCTAACTTAACTGTGTAAGAATATAGGGAAGGCAGCTAGTCATCACCACCCACTGCCAACTCTCAGGCTACTCCTTTAACAATGAATAGTGGGATAGACTATCACTTAATAATGTCCCGACAGCTGAAAGGACAAAGATGTTTGGCATGATAGTAATTCAAACCTGTGACCATTAGTTTATAATTCAAGCATCTTGACCACCTGGTCATGCTAGGTCTTCACTATAAGAAAGTTAATCTTTTTAATTTGTCATTGTCCAGGGTTACTTTAAATTCTTCAAAGCTGGTATCAATTCGATGACAAGTAGTAATTAAAAAAATAGATTGATTTCATACTTATTTTTGGTATTTAATACATTAATTAAACCTCACTACCACAGAAAATGCATTCTGCACTTTGGAGTCGTAATTGCGACGTAAGAGTGACAGTCAAGTCTCACTATTCAATTAAAGAAGCCCAAGGTTGTTAATCAGAATTGTTGACTAGCTAGCTGTCTTCCTTCTAGTCTGCAAGCTCAAAATTATAAGCGGCCAACGCAGGCAGCCCTTTTGCAGCTTTGTATAAATTTATGAATTAAACAAGCAAATTTATACTTTTTTTTAGATATAAATTAAAATAGGGAATTTTGCCTCAGAATGTCTTTCACATTTTTTTCTTCACTATCATGTGTTGTGTTATTGTGTTGGTTGTATAAAAATGTTAACTTTTACGAGCTCAACAAATTAAATCAAAAGTTTTCCATTTATTTGTTCTGTTGAAACGTTATACTTTTTTTGCTAATACAAAACAGTCATATTTATTATTATGCAACGTTAAATATCTCAGTAGAAATTCACGTAAGAAAAATATATTTCAATGACACGGTAAAAAGGTGTGTGTTTTTTTCTAACTGTGGAATGAAATGTAAATGTCTAAGTATTTAGTGTATTTTTTCACTTTTCTTTACAACACATTTGATCTTTGTAGTCATATGTATGAATCATCTGTTAGTAGGATTTTCCTTGTATTATTTATTTGTGATAAAGATGCCGACATCTGCATATGCGAGAGGCGAACTAAATTACGTAGAGTTAAGCGCAATCTTAAAATTTAAAATCAATAAAATAATTGGATCCCTTTCATGATTCCTAGGCTCAAAGTTTTATTCAAATTTACCTTCTTTTCCTTTCTTTTTCTATTTAAATTCCTTCGTTTTTCTTTGAATTCCAAATACTTTTATCGTACTGCCGTAAATCAATGCTGCCATCTGTACATCGATTTTATTTAGATTATTTCAAAAAATTTACTGCTAAACGACTTAGGATCTTTATGATAGTTATAAAATGAGGGAGTAAAGTTCTAATTATTTGACAAAACTAGGCCCATAATTAAAGTAATAGCTTTAGGTTTTTCCATCCTGAGTGATATCTTTAAAACAAGGGTTAAACTATCTCGTCAGAAGTCCATTTAGATCTATAATTTGAAAGTGGTGATATGCTTATAATTGGCTGAATTTATGGAAACATTTATTGGTTAATATACTTCAAAGGTTCTATTGATGACCATTACCGGTTTTATTTTATTATTCCACCTGAAAAACAGTTTGTATATCGAATATTATATTATATTGAAAATTATATTTCGTGATTCCTGATGACGAAAAACCGAATTGAAGTTTTTGAATTTCTCGCAAAGGTACACAAGGGTTAACTGTGCTAGCCGTCCCTAATTTAGCAGCGTAAGATTAGAGGGAAGGCAGCTAGTCATCACCAATCACCGCCAACTCTTGGGCTACTTTTTTACCAACGCATAGTGAGATTGACCGAACGTTATAGCGTCACCATGGCTGAAAGAGCGAGCATGTTTGGTGTGATAGGGATTTGAACCCGCGACGCTCGGCTTACGAGTCGAATGCTTTAACCACTTGGCCATACTAAGCCGCCGAATTCAAGTAAAAATGTATCTCAGGATGGCTGAGATATATTATTACAATATTACATATAATATCACCAGTATTACATTTGGTTACTTTGTTCTTTGTTACACATTTATCGTTCACAATTTCTACCAAACTTGTCAGTACCTGATAAAAATTTCATGAATAGTTTTAATGGTTATCAAGAATATCTATATAAACATGTTTCACGTATAACCAACTAGTAAAATATTGAATATTTCTATTCTTGTTATGTATTAGTGTGTAGACTTCTTAATCGTTGATTTAATAAAAAAAATTGGTAAATAAATGAAATCTGAGTGAATATAAACTCTTCAAGTGTGTTAATTCCCCAAAACTAAATACATTTATATTTAAACGCTTGGCCCAGCATGGCCAGGTGGTTAAGGCGGGTTCGAATTCATATCACACCCAACGTACTCGCCCTTTTAGCCGTGGGGGTGTTATAATGTGACTGGTAAAATTGACTTCATATTTCTAGTACAGTGCGAGTAAGTATCACAATACTTCCAAGCCAGTTATAGACATACAAACATTGTACAACAATGAAACTCTTGCTTATTGGTAAGATGCTGGATAAAACCTCCAGTTACGCGATGAGCAACATCGCATTTTTTTTTATTCTGTTTACATGAAGATTTGCAATTTGGTTCACGTTTGGTGGAGCTGAATTTGCGGCGAGTAGTGGAACAAAACGAAGGTGAAGAATTGACACGCAGATTTGACGTTTACAGAGTTACAAAGCAGCATATAGCGTTAGAGACAGTTATGTATTATATATGACGTTATTAAACGTCACTTCCGATTCTTTGGTGCGAGTTTTCGGAGTGAAAAACGTTTGAATTTTATATTTTACTGAATACGATTTTCCTAAAAACACTCAACTCGATCTATTTATTCACATTTATTTAGTTTGTAGAAGTTGTTGATAGTTTTTAGTGTTATTTTACATCGTACAAAATCATGACCAGTACCATTGTTTGCGAAACATAAAGGTTAATTTACCTATGCGTGTGTCATGGTGGGAGGGAAACTCACTATAGCCGCTTGCAAGCCTGGATAATGTCAATAATATATTGACATGAAGAGTGAGCAAGTCCCTGTCTGCCACTCAAATCATTGTTAAGTCACATAAAATGAAAGGTAAAATAAACTTTATAAAATAATTAGCATTTTAGGTATTCTTTAATTTATTGAGTTTATATTGTCTTCATTTTTATGTGATCTATTATAACCTCTCAACTTATACCCTTCCTTGTGAAAAATTGTATTCCGAAAATAAGTATTTTCAGGACTTCGATGAAAAGTAAACACAGTCAAATGAATGGTGTATGATAAGGTAAGGTACTTGGTCTGGAGGATTTAGGAAATTATCACCATTAATTAGCACGTGCCTATGCACGTTTCTCACAAATAGCCAGGTAAATATTTTTTGTCTTTGGAAAGTTTGTTGTTTTTTTTACAAGAAAAAATATTCAACAGAGATTACCATACAAGTCACTCATGGGAATCCTGCACTGTTATCTCTACCAATGCTGAAACCACAAGTGAGCGTTGGAGCCACGAGTATATATAACTAGATTAATTAACTTGTAACACTATACTTACAAAAACATTATGAACTAAACTTTCTGATTAACATAACGTTTTGTTTATTTTACAGACAAGGTTTTTAATCACATTTCTAGCCTTCAGTTAGTAGAATTAAGCGCTATACATACGTCATGATTTTGTTTTCGTGGGCGACATATACACATTTCACAGATTTAAATTTCAGCTCGAGGAAAATTAAACATGAATTACATGAAAACGTTACAGTTTTCCGACGTTTCTTATTACTAAGTAGAATTTTTTTTCTCCTGTAGACCTTTTTCTTGATACCTGAAATTACTTGTGTAATGTGAAAATAGATATCTTGAATAAATTTTCAAATACATTTAATCAGTCAGTTATTCTGATGTAAGAATGTGAAATAAACTGATAAGTTATTTAGTAGTGTTTTATAAATCACTTACCTGTATCTGAACAATATTCCAGTATAATGTATTGTTCGGATAGATTAAATCAAATATTTTGAACGATAACACGTAATAAAAACGTGTTTATTAATAGGACCTAACAAATAAGACTTTTTTTAAACATTTTCTTTACTGTATTCACTGTAACTTTATTTCAGAGTTAAAATTATGTTGTCATGTTAAATTTGGAATTACGGTCGTAAACATCGCGACTGTACAAACGAGATAGATCAAATAATTCTAACTATAGTACATTTTTTTGTTTTGTGAAATTTAATAATCCTAGCACGTAGTGTAAATTAAAATAGCCATGTTTGATACTTAATTAATTTGTAGTTCTGAGTTATGTAGATAGCTTGGTTTAATCAAAGTCTAATGATAATTACAGATGCAAACAAAATTCCTCACATTTCCGATGTGATGGTATTCCATGTGCCCTCTTTACACTGAAGATGATGACAGCCTAATGGAATCTGTATTACATAAAATGAATAAACTCGTGAGCATTCATATCAAACTATATTTATTTGGGTAAATGTTAACTTTAGCTCCTCAACGGAACGTGTAAAAGACTGAATGGAGTATATCGTAGTTTGAATTTGTTTAGTTTTCAAAAACACTTCCCATGTTTATGCTCGCACTTTTAAGTTATCTTGCATAAATCTAAATTATATGGTAATTTATATCAATATAGTTATCAGACGATGTTTTATATTTCTCAATCTAAGTTTATAGCTAATAGTTTGTTAAATAATGTTTTGTTTTTAAGTACAAAATTTGACAAATAGAAGCTTTGTTCAATCAAAACATGTTCTCAAAGATTTTGTGAATCCATGTTGGAGGAAATATAAAAACCAAGGTTTTGTTTCATTTATTTAACGTTAAGTTACAGATCAAGTTATGAATTTTTTATACCAGAAAAGTTTTACAAAATATGTTTGTTTTTAGATTTCGCGCAAAACTACATGAGGGCTATCTGAGCTAGCCGTTCATAATTTAATAGCGTAAGACTGGAAAAAAGGCAGCTACTAATCACCACCCACCGTCAACATTTGGGTTACTCTTTTACCAACGAATAATGGAATTTACCGTCACATTATAATACCCTCACAGCTGAAAGGGTGAGCATGTTTAGTGCGATGGGGATTCAAACCCGCGATCCTCAGATTACGAGTCAAACACCCGAACCACTTGGCTATGCCGGGCCTACAAGATGTGTGTGACTAGAACAATTTTCTAGAAAACCATTTAATATAGCGAATTGTTAAGAACACTGTACTACCAGTAGGCTGTTAATAGAGTGTTATCCACTCTATACTTACGATAGTAGCGAATGGATGGATCAGTGTGATTCAAGTTTTATTTACGAACAACTGGTTTTAATGTCGCTTATCCAAAAATATACCTTTTTCACATATACGTGTGTGTGATTTTTTATAACAAAGTCGCATTGGGGTATCTGCTGAGTTCACCGAGGGGAACTGAACCCCTGATTCTAGTGTTGTAAATCCGAGGACTTACTGCTATATCAGCGAGGAACACTTATATACGTTCATTAGAATATTTTGATGTGTTTCTATGTCATGACATTTTTTTTAATATTCAGTTAGATTTAAACAATCCTTGACAATATATCTGTCCCTAAAGTTCTGGAACAGTTTATTTTCTTTCAGAAATACTTGAGGCTTGTTTTTAGTAACAAAAATACATTTTCTGTGATAAAACGTAAATACATAAGATCACTGCTCCTGGCAGATTCGGATAAGCTATATTAAATTTTTCTTCATTGAAGAAACGCAGAGGATATATATATATATAAATACGTTTGTTTAAATCCCTAAGGTAAATCTACCTCCATCTTCAAATTCAATCTAACATTTTCATCTTTCGTCGAATTACAAAGGTAGTTTGGTAATAATTCAATCAAGCCTGAAACAAAAAAGTCTTAGCTTAAACAATAAGAATGGTAAAACTAAAGGACTATTCCTAGACGTAACTTTAATTTATTTGAGTTTCTTTGTTTTTTTAATTTCGCACAAAGCCACTCGAGAGCTATCTGTGGTAGCCGTTTCTAATTTAGCAGTGTAAGACTAGAGGGAAGGCAGCTAGTCATCACCACCCACCGTGAACTCTTGGGCTCCTCTTTTACCAACTAATAATGGGATTGATCGTCACATTATAACGCTCCCACTGCTGAAAGGGCGAGCATGACATTCTATAAGATTTATTTAATTTCCAAATTCATTGCTATGTTATTGTTTTGAATTAAGCACAAAGCTACACAATGGACTAACTGTGCTGTGCCCACCACGGGTATCGAGACCCGGTTTTTAGCGTTGTAAGTTCGCAAACATACCGCTGAGCCACTTAGAGGCTCACTGCTATGTCACACTTGATTGTTTTATTTGTGGTGGTGTTTAACATTGTAATTTTATCTTTTGAATTTTTGTACTTTTATTTAACAAATTATATTTTATTTTCACTAATACTAACCCTTGTATTATTTTGACATAAATATTTTTAATTAAAGAGAAAAACGAAAATGGAAGTTTGGAGTGTCCACCAGAAAATATTTTAAATACATAATAGCTAAGTGGATCAATGCAAGAGTAAATGCAAACACTTGGTGATAGTTAAATACAATGTTTTGAAGTGAAGTAATTTTTCGTTTTATTTCAAAACAGAAAATTTAGCCCATTGTAAACATTGTGGAATCAGCAAAAACTTATGATTTTTGAAATATTTTTTTTATTTTTCGAATTTTTTTTTACCATAAGTTTTGAATTAAATGATTTAGCATCGAATTACATGACTGATGATAACGACTTTATAAAATAACTATGGATGAACTGGGTGACTTCTGCTACATTAAATTATTCAAATATTTAAAGTGTGATTCGACAAAAATTTGTCAATATCTACATTCATAAAATTGATATTATTTAGTGACTTCAGTCTTAATTTTGTCTCAAAATAATTTTGAGTCAGTGTTGTCTTATTTACTGAGTTCTAGTTTTAATATTTAACCTTTTTTTATCCTAAGTCACTGCAGATCCAACAGTAATGAAATTTTCCAATATAATATACATTTTTTTAATCCAAGGGTCGCAGATTCGAATCTCCGTCATATCAACCATACTCGTCCTTGCAGCCGTAGGGACGTTATAACGTAACGGTCAATCTCACTTTTCGTTGGTAAAAGAATAGCCCAAAAATTGGTGGTGCTTGGTGATGACTATCTGCCTTCCCTCTAGTCTTACACGTCTAAATGAGGGACGGCTAGCGCAGATAGCTCTCATGTAATTCAAAATTCAAATGCGAAATTCAAAACAAACCAGATACACATTTTTCTCTATATTACGTACAAGGGAAAAATTGTGTGTAACAGAAAAGGATGAAATGAATGAAGAGTTTGACCTTTTGAAGCAGTTTCAAGGTCAAACGTTTCGAATGCATAATTTCAAACACTGATTATGTGATCCTATAACCCAGCCGACCTACAGCAAATTTGTATATGAACTACTTAGTTTCCTATTTAAAGAAACATTAAAATTGGCAAAATAAATTTTGAATCTTTAAGTAGTCTATCATTTCACCTGTTAATAATTAATATGTTGTTGTTTTTAACCTTTGATTACATATTAGCGTATAGCCAGTCAAAAATGACTTAGTAATTATATCCACGCCCATCCCCATAGTACATCCTAATTCAAATTTTAAAACTAACTGAAGTAAATATTTCCTTTGCAAAATCAACCTTGACCAACAAAGAGGCAGATAAGTGCAGTCGAGGCCGTCAGACACAGGTAAATTCCTCTGTGAGGCAATCAAAATTATGGTTACTTACAAAGTGAATTCTTGGTATATTTATACAATTATTATTAATAAAAATCGGTTATATTAACAACTTCAAACATTTTGGTAACACTACATTCTAACAAAAGTATAACCTAATATTGTTGCTAGTCTATGTACTGAAAGTCTAAAAAATTATATAGACAATATCAAACAGTTGTGTGTAATAACACTGTGAAAGTCGCAAAGATGAAACGTTGGTTAAAATAAAGTAAAAAAAAAGATATTTACCTAGAATGTAAAGGTCGTTTATCTAAACTTTAACAAAATTGAAATATATATATATATGTTGACTTTTTAACTTATAGTCTCCGTTTGTTAAAATAGGTTTGTTTGAGACACAGCAGAAAACAACATTAATTCAGAAATTATTTAAGTTTAAAACTGAATCGATACTTTTATTTTCATGATAAATTTTATACACTTGGCTTCAAGCGAGGTGAAGACATTACGTCTTCAATTTAGGTTTCTTATATCAACACTCAATACATGTATAAAATTTCAAGGCAGTCCTCAATGGCCCCCCCATGCAACCCCATCACTAAAATCGTAATTGGAAGGCAGTAATCAAACTATTTAATTTGGTTGCATATATGTGGGCTTTTGGGGCACCCCTATTTCGAGAAATGAAAAAACAGTAGTTTGACAAACAATTTATTGGTTACATTAGGGCGCTCGATTCGCAATCTGAGGGGTGAAGGATCAAATCTTCGTTCCACCCAACATGGTCGTCCTTTAAGACTTGGGAACTTTATGACGTGATGAGCAGTCCCACTATTTTTTGGTAAAAGAGTAGTTCAAAAATTGGCAATGTGTGGTGATGGAAAACTACTTTCCTTATGATATTTCACTGCTAAATTAGGGAAACCTAACACAGGTAGCCCTTATGTAGTTTTGGGCGAAATTCAAACAATGTTTTTGTTTTGTTTTTTGAAATTTCGCACAAAGCTACTCGAGGGCTATCTGTGCTAGCCGTCCCTAATTTAACAGTGAAAGACTAGAGGGAAGGCAGCTAGTCATCACCACCCACCGCCAACTCTTGGGCTACTCTTTTACCAACGAATAGTGGGATTGACCGTAACATTATACACCCCCACGGCTGGGAGGGCGAGCATGTTTAGCGCGACGCGGGCGCGAACCCGCGACCCTCGGATTACGAGCGCACGCCTTAACGCGCTCGGCCATGCCAGGCCAAATTCAAACAAACCAAAAGCTAATTGTTTTCAGGTTTATGGCTTAATGTTTGGTTTGTTTGGAATCTCGCGCAAAGCTACACGAGAGTTATCTGCATGAGCCGTCCCTAATTTAGCAGTGTAAGACTAGTCATCACCACCCACCGCTAACTCTTGGGCTACTCTTTCACCAATGAATAGTGGGATTGATCGAAACGTTATAACGCTCTTATGGCTGAAAGGACGAACATATTTGGTGTGATGGGGATTCGGACCCGCGACCCTAGAATTACGAGTCGAGTGCTTTAAACATCTGGCTATGTCGAGTCTAAGCTTAATGTAATCGCTGAAATGTAGTAAATTGAAATTCTAAACCCTTTAAACATTTTTGTTTAACTTATTAAATCTTATTATTTTACGAGAAATAAAATGTTGTAATACAACATCTAGGAGAATATTTGCTTGCTTTCTGAAATACTTAATCTTTAACATTCGAATGTCTATGAGTAAATTAGCTTAGTTCGGAACTACCCAGCAATAGAAAAGTATACAGATAACTCTATGAGGTAAACTACTCTGTATATTGAGTAAGATATCATTAATGTAGAACTAATCTGTTCTCTATTATATTATTACGTGTATATTAATCGATTCGGTGATTATAATAATATAAGGTGCAATTCGAGAAGCCTTTAAAAGGTGCTAGGCTTCACAAAAAATCACAAAACCATTATGTTATTAAATGATTTATTAGAGTTACTAGTCTAATTATCTCAAGTGTCTGTTCCCAGCTGGAGGCTTTGGCATTCAACATGGACTAAAGAATATTTGTATTAACGAAATGTTATTCTTAATTTGTGTGGAGAAGATAATGTTTACTAACTCCTATAAGGTTTTACTTTATTCTCTGCATAACAATAAAGTAAGTAATTTCGATCTATTAAATCACAAGCACCAATTAGAAGTATATACACTAAAAACACAGTTTAATTTAACTTCAAAACCGTTTCGGTTTGGTCAAGGACATAATGCATACATGAAGCACGTAATCTTGAGCTTGAAACAATAAAAGCATCGTTAAAATAATGTATTCTTTTAAATCTCAAATGACATAAACATAATTAAAATAATATGTTCTATAAGTCTCAGAATAACACTAAAACAGCTTATGTTCACAAGTTTCAAGTAGTATAAACTTAACCAAAAGGATGTGTGCTTTTAAGTTTCAAATAATACAAAGTTACTCAAGAGAACGTGTGCTCTTAAATTTTAAATAGTGTAAACGCCACTATAAGAACGTGTGGTGGTGTTTCAAGCCACATACACTTCTCTTAAAAATGTGTTCTTAATGTTTAGTCAGTGTAAACTCCACTAATAGAATGTATGCTCTTAAGTTTCAAACACAATAAATTGCATTGACACTTTCTTTGCTGTTAAGCTTTGCACTATACAAACTAAATGTATGCTCTTAAGTTTCAAACACAATAAATTGCATTGACACTTTCTTTGCTGTTAAGCTTTGCACTATACAAACTAAATGTATGCTCTTAAGTTTCAAACACAATAAATTGCATTGACACTTTCTTTGCTGTTAAGCTTTGCACTATACAAACTAAATGTATGCTCTTAAGTTTCAAACACAATAAATTGCATTGACACTTTCTTTGCTGTTAAGCTTTGCACTATACAAACTAAATGTATGCTCTTGAACTTTAAGTATGACTAAATCGCAAAAAGATTATAATTATAACAATTTAACCTAATATTTTGATGTATTATTTATGGTATATATAAATATATATACATTTTAACTATATGACCATAAACTGAAGTATTTATAATTATAATACGTTAACATGGACTACAAAATATAATCACAAGGTTTTATAACTAACAAAAATCAATATAATGTTTTTATCAAATATATTATAGTAACAAATTGATCTTGTATTCAATTACATCATTTTAAATATAGGTTGTTCAACTTTAGAAAAAATAAATTACAGAAAAGTTTGTTACAAAAAACATCACATTTAACTTTCACTGATCAATTTCTGTAAAGAAAACGTTACGAAACATACAGTGTTCTACGTTGTATTTTAAGATAATTCTATAAAAAGAAGCTTTTGGAGAGTTCTGCAACGTAAGTTTTGTGTCATTTTAACCATGCATACACCTAAATTCTTTATTAAACAATATATACATAAGTATGTTTCTTGAATATAATTACGTTTCATAATAAATGAAAATTTCATTTATTGGTGCTGTAAGTTTCTTTAAAAAGAAACTGTTAGTGTAAGTTGTCGCTCATGAAAATTGGATCCGTATTTTTTTCATAAAATGATTTTAGTTTCCTAATATTGTAAATAAATGAAACATTACATGAGGTATAATCAGTTTAAACCATGAAGTACAATCTGATAACATGATTTGTATTTATTACTCTTGAAAAAGTGGTCTTGCACCATTTTATACTACACAAATTTTACTTATTTTCTTCATTTGGATGTGCACAAAGTGTGTCAACATACGTTTGGATCGTAAAATGGAAAATTTTCTACTTATCAGACGCAAAGAAAGCAAAGAATTCGATACTTTTATAGCATGTTCGACTATTTTCTTAAGTACACCATCTAACACTAAAGTTCACGACAAGTATTACAGGAATTACGTCACGTAACACTAACGTATCTCCGATTTCTTTACTTGTTCCCATACGTATGTTTTATTTTACATGATATCACGTTTGCTTGTTTATTTGTTTTCAATTTCACGCAAAGCTACACTACGGCTATCTGTGCTAGCCGTACCTAATTAGGCACTGTAAAACTAGAGGGAAGCCAACTTTTGGGCTACTTTTTTGACAACGAATAGTAGGATTGATTATCATATGATAATGGCTCAACTGTTGAAAAATATGTCTGGTGTGATAGGAATTCGAACCTTTGATATTCAGATAACTACTCAAGAGCCCGAACAATCTGGTTCTGCCGAGTCTTCCCAAAACCTAGGATACATTTTATAATCCCATTTTGTAGGTTGTACCCTAGGATCATTTTTAAAATATACAGCGTATTTTGTGTAGTTTAATGTATTTTGTTTATGACTTACAAATTTATGGTTATAGTATAATTAATCGGAGGTTGGAATTTGATGTTTTTAACGCAATCCTTCCTCATAATTTTGTTTACTTATTTGGCTTCACTTTAATGTAATTATTTAATTTCACTATATATACATTGTGTGTGTGCGTTAGAGAAAATTAATACTGATTACATTAAGTAAGCAAAATCAAAATGAAGGACTGCATTAAAAACAGCAAATTCGAACCTTTGACTAATTATGTTAGTTTTTTGTAAACAAAAACAAGCCGAAACAAAAATAAATTTAAAAATAATAAACAGAAAACGCTGCAGTAATTAAAAAGTTCCCATGGTTCGAGCTATAGTGTGGGATATTAAACGTATTCTAGATTTTAGATATGACTACAGAAGTAAAGCTCACACTGCTGAAGGGATACACTGTTTATCAGTCTTAACCTCCATTTTCCAGTCTCACATAAAGAAATAAAATAAAAAATTCGCAATAGATAAAGAAATAGAAATTAGGAAAATGAGATGTGGGTGCTCAAATCCACAACGTCCAACATCTATATCAATCTTCACTACCTGAAAACAGTTGCGGCAAGATGACTACTCTCCAGAGTAAAGAAGAAAATAATGAACTGAAGAATAATATTCTACCATTTGTGTGTAAGTAAGTTAAAATCTTATATCTTGAATTTAGCATTCCAGACCCCATTACGAGAGACACTAATTAGTTGCCCCGTAAACGAGTTATACTAGTATGAATTGTTCCATCCAGTTATTTAAATAAATTTTTATAGCACCCAACCGCCACCCATTCATTAACTCTATTTGTGACTATCATGCTCTAAATAAGCTTTTACATGCGACAAGGTGTACATCCGCATAAAGTAGTACCAAGTTGTTAAATGTTCTTATTCATAACTAAAAATAGTCATTAGACTTGTTCAGTAAAATATCTCTAATTTTTATTTATTTACATTTATTTATATACTTATATTTGTTACAGAATCGTTTAATATTTTTCTCTGAGGGTTCTTTATTAAATCCATTAACTAATAATCAGTATTTCAACATTACTGATAACATGTCGTAATTTGTTATAAATTTTACAATATCTGAATAATTGCGAAATTATAATGCTTATAACAGAAGGGTTCAGTACTATTAAAAGAGGGTAAACCATAAACTGAAAAAGCAATAAATTTTCTTTTATCAAAAATATTTACATTGATATTATTTAACATCTAAATCTAAATATTGTACTTCAGTAATAGATACTCAGGTATTTTTAATTTCTAATATTAATTATTTCGGGAATGTTTATACCAATTAAATCACATATATATCTGTAAGTTAAAGTAAAAATATTTGAATTTGTGCAGTTTTCAATAAATATATTCTCATAATAGTAAAGATATAAATTTACTATACAAGTAAAATAGTTAGTTCCCATTGGACCTCCGATTACGTGTTAAAAAAACCTGGTTATTGAAAACATATAATTATTGTAAATACAGAAACTTAATATAATTTTTGTGCTTTTGGAGCTAAATTTTCTTTCTTCCAGTTCTATAAAAGGATAACAGAACTGTTCTATTAATGAACTGAAAACAAAGATTAAATATTTTAATGGAATTGTTTGATAGTTTAAAATAGTTTGGTTATTTTTTATTATCCAAAAAGTACGTTTTTATTATTAACACGTATATTTTTAATTTTATCAAATAAAATATTAAGTAATTTATTTAATACTGTATAGCCAGTTGTTTAATAATTGTTCTTATTGAATTAGAAGTAAATCTAAATTTAATTGGAGTTTAGGAATAGCATACAGAAAAGGTAAATATAAATAACATTTTGTTTCGAATAAAGTTTATTATAAGCTTTAATGAAATTATTAACTACTCTACCTTTGCATTGGTTAATAAGTTTTACTGTTTGTGCACTATTGGTTTCTTTCATCATAGTTAATGCATAAAATGTTTTACAAATAATAATTTATAATTGCGAACTATAATATATTTTTCTTGGTATTTTTTTAATTTTATTTTTGGCTTGGCATGGCCGAGCGCGTTAAGGCGTGCACTCGTAATCCGAGGGTCGCGGGTTCGCGCCCGCGTCGCGCTAAATATGCTCGCCCTCCCAGCCGTGGGGGTGTATAATGTGACGGTCAATCCCACTATTCGTTTCTAAAAAGAGTAGCCCAAGAGTTGGCGGTGGGTGGTGATGACTAGCTGCCTTCCCTCTAGTCTTACACTGCAAAATTAGGGACGGCTAGCACAGATAGCCCTCGAGTAGCTTTGTGCGAAATTCCAAAAAACAAACAAACAAACAATTTTATTTTTTTTTAATGTATGGTATTTCTATTTCCATACAGGAAAGTTTGAAGGAAATAATGGCCACTTTCTGTATTTTTGCAACATAAGAAATTAAGAAATAACACATACTATCCAGCAACAAAATTTGTGTTACATAGTGTAATTTTCAAATTACCAGTAACGATATGTTTATGAAAAGTACAAATAAATAAACTACTTTCACACTCTTACTTTTTAATTTTTTTTTTGGAGATAAGTCACCTTCCCACAACTGTCTGCAGGCAGTGAAGGGTGATATAGATGTAGAACATCTCACTCTTCTAATTTCTATGTCTACTGCCACTCCTTTATTTTAGCTTTTTATGACCAATAAATGGAGATTGAGACGGATAGACGAAAATCCTCACCTCAATGTGGATTTTACTTCTTCTGTCACTATAACTTGTAACCTGGAATATTTTTAATTGGTGCAATTAACCCCAGTATGGCCAGGTGGGTTAAGACGTTCGACTTGTAATCCGAGGGTCGCGGGTTTAAATCCCAATCTCACGAAACATGCTCGCCCTTCCAGCCGTGAGGGCGTTATAATGTAACAGTCAATTTCACTGTGAGTTGCTAAAAGAGTAATCAAAGAGTTGGGGTGGATGGTGATGACTAGCTGCCTTCCCTCTAGTCCTACACTGCTAAATTAGGGACGGCTAGCGCAGATAGCCTTCGTGTAACTTTGCGCGAAATTCAAAAAACAACCAAACAAATAATTAGTACAAGGTCTTTTTTGTTTATTATTTTTTAATTTATTTTTGTTTCCCCTTTTTTTCAGGTTATAACAAATTAATATATATGTATATATGAGATTAAAGAGTAATTCATCATGAGTTAACACTAGAATTAGTAAGATTTCCAAATACTTGCATCACATAAGAGAAATAAATGGATATCACATCGAACCACATTAATCTCAGTTAATCCATCAAGTACGTATTGATACATAATATCAAATTATGTTAGTGTCAGTTATCAAATACGCAATGAGATATTTCTTAAACATTTTGTGTCAGTTCTTAGTATACCAAGGGAGATTACAGACAAATATTCACAAGTACAATGCTCACACCACAGAAAATTAAGATTTGTAGAGCTCTTTTATGATTTGAAATAAATGTTTTACATTGATACTCAGTATTTTTTCCGAAAATGTCCCCCGCTGGTACAGCGGTAAGTCTACGGACTTACCACCGTAAAATAGGGGTTACATAACCCTCGGTGTACTCAGCAGATAACCCTATGTGGCTTTGTCACAAGAAAACACACACACTCTCTAAAAAAAATATGCTAGTACCGGGTAGGAATACATATCTCACCGGGTAATGAACAGGCGTAACGTTCGCGATAAAACTCAGGCTGGACCACGTAAATGTGTTTTCATATTTCTTTTAATTGATCCGTTACATATTTTTGATCAGGGATGTATGAATCTATCTTCCATGTTCCACAAAAGAGAGTCAATATTGCTGAAGTGACCTTTATTTCAGTACAAAAACTCATGTGTTGAACTGTGCTATAACAGCCAAAGTAAAAATTTAGCTATTTACGTATTTGATACATAATGTGATTCACTAGAAACATCGCAGTTTAATACAAAACATTAAGTTTTATAACAAAAACGTACTTAGTTGTTAATATTCTTCAGTTATTTCCTTCTAGTTATTGAAGATGGTGAGACAGAAAGCGCACTTCTGTGGAGTTAAAGCTCTGGAAACAAAGGAAGGAATGCGTATAATTTTTCCGTGCGTTTATAAAACCGATTATGTGCATGCTATAAATGGTTTGGTCGAAAGCTTTTATTTTTCTGTTAACTTTTACCGCATTCTTGTAATGCTATAATAACAACCAAATACTTGTTCATGAACGTTCTTACCATCATTTTCTTTTCTAATGTCCTACACAACCTGTACAGTTTTATACTGTCTATAAAAACATTTCAAGCAACGTCTATTGATTTTTCATAAGGTACGTGCAACGGTTTAGCTAAAAGTATTTAGAGATAAGAACGAATCCTTTTCAACATCAGAATAAAAACAAATACTACAAGAAACGCTAACCAGAACATAAAGTTCCGACAAATCTCTTTTGTGGATAACAGGGGTCATTTAAAATCAAGAGCTGGGCGTTTTTGTTTTGAGTACCTGTGTGGTGCGAATATTGTTTTAGAAGGTCAGCAACCCAACTTAAATTGTTATTATTTATTCGCATTATATCAAGAGCTTTTAAGAGTTTGCTATCTTATCTCTTCTCATTATCTTCCTTATGAATAAATTAAATAAACGTTCAGTTTATTTTACTTTTTCTTCGAGTTGAAAGAGAAAATAAATCGCGGAGGAAATTTATTTCATTATAAACTACACTTGATTAATAACCAGCTTACGTTTATAAGTGAAATAGCCTTAAATGAATGTGTATATATATATGAACATACGCTGATTAGTTGAATCAGTTACTTCGTTTTTAACAGAATTTTCCATAAAAAATTACAAATAAGTTTGTTTAGGCTTTTACCAAACATCAGCAAATTTAGCTTTGTTCCAGTATATATATCAACCTACAAAAATCTATTCACAAATTTCTTTTTGAAGAAGCAGTGCGAGATTTAAAGTTCTAGAGTGGAAAGTTGTAGATACATCTTCCAAAATTTCATTGCAGATCAAATACGTTTCTCTATAACATAAAACCGGGAAGTTGAGTTGTGAGTTATAGCAATCACGTGAACTGATATATAGAGTGGCTTGAAACTGTACTCCTCAACTAATCCTTGCATGGGTTTCCTTATCGATATGAGGTTGTTTCATAACATAAATAACGAAAAAACCGAAAAATGAAACCAAATCTGAAATTCCGCTACTGAATATAGCATAAAAATTAGTTGTGTAGCATTAGGCTCTCTTTTCAAATAAAATAACACACGTAATGATCATAGAAAACAAACCTTTGAACTCATCTTTTATGCATGTACAGACAACTTATTCGATATATTTTTATTTTTGAACTTAAGTTTTTTTTTATTGGAACGAGAGCCTAATGCTGCTTCACTTCCAAATTAAAATGTTTACCAACATCAAGCAATTCAGATTTTTTAATTCATTGATCAATTCGAAAGATGGATTCTGATTAAATTTGTTTATAAAATCTTCAAGTTGGAATTATGAATATACAAGTTGTCTATCTGTATAGAATATAAATCTAATTTTAGAATAGAATTAAATTGTTTGTTCGATATCCAGGACGAGCCCCCAATTTTTTGTTACGTATTTTTTATGTTTTATGTTTTTCGTAAACTAAACGCAACAGAAAAACACGTAAAACAGCTTGTATAATTTATTACACTAAACTATTAACAGATATAACATGAATTATATAATAACAATGACAGATGTTAAGTTTAAACCTTCAAAGTTAATTACAAAACAAAATGGTATTAGTTTCAACCTTCAAAATTAATCACAATACAAAATGGTACTGGCCTGTATCTAATATAATGATCTAAAATGAAAGTCTCAAATTCCAGTCTAGGGTGTGAATTTGGTCCCACGAAGAAATTCCGAAGTTTAAATGAAGAAGCTCAGAAACAGTTCACAGTTCAATAAATTCGACGAAGTTTTTTTTCACGATGCCTCCGATGAACGTCACAAATTTGTCGCCCTCAATTTTTCCAATCTCCCGTAAATAGTTCCACACGTGTTGACTTTCAGTATAACCACTAATTCGAAAGAATTGTAGAGATTGACGAAATAAAATCACAGCAAACACTTAAACCTTCTTAAATGACTGACTCTCTTCTTTTGAATAAAACTAATGTCTGACTCTCCTCTTTTTTCCTCGCATCTTCGTCTGTTTATATATTGTAGGCCTAGACTCCTCGAACCACCGCGAAACTTCTACAGAACTCCAGAGCAATCCGCGCATGTCCGTTCTTGCACGAGACTAAACGTCTAGACACGAGGTCGCCAGCATTTCATTTAAATACATATGATTGGTCTACCTAATTCTAGAAAATTCTAAATGTTATTTTAAATGAATAACAACTTATTAGTTTAAACCTTGACACAATAATATAAATATGTAAATATAAATAATAGAAATGAAAATTTAAACACAACACGACATGTTGTCGCTTACAAAACATTAACACCACATGTACATAACAGTAGCCCAAGAGTTGGCGGTGGGTGGTGATGACTCGCTGCCTTCCTTCTAGTCTTAAATTGCTAAATTAGGGACGGCTAGCGCAGATATCACTCGTGTAGATTTGCACGAACCTCAAAAACAAAAAACAAACGAAACAAATGTACATGGTATGCAGACGGGTCAGAGTATCACTGATATCATTTCTTCTAGCAATTTTTCTCAAATGTTTATCTTTGAAACCTCTTTCAACGAAGAGGTTCTCTCCTACATCTAGTCTCTCGGGTGCTTTGGTTTCATAAACAAATTCACCAAACTAAGATTGTTTAAAGGTTTATGTCGCTGAAAATATATATTTCTGAGCATTGAAGAGCAGTCTATTTAGTACTCTGACACCTATACAGCCTCGCTCTCTTCTTCTGGTATTATTAAGCATGATCACATCTAGTACAGATGAAATCAGTTTAGGTACAGTTTACAGTTTTACACAACAATGATTGAGCTAACTGACCAAAGTTTGCTACACACCTTCCGTCAACCATCGCACCTGAATATGAAACAAGATTTAGTTTGTTCTACATATATGAACCTGAACAAAACATTCACCAAGCTAGCGTGAACATTTTTAACAGACATTGGGCTCTTTGCAACATATATCAATCAATGCTTGTGCTTTTTCAAACATAAAACAATGTACTTCAGTCTGCCATATCTTTGCCAAGTTTTCATCAGTAAGTTATGTGTAAACATACTCATGTGAACAGAATAGTTACCTGTTCAACCTTGCTTCTCAATCATTGTCGAAACTTCTACCACCAAAACTACTATATTTCTACTATAAAGGGTTTAAGTGTTTTAATAAGCTTTTGTAGCACATTTATATACGCATAACTACCACAGTGTGAAAGTCCTACAAATTATCTTCTGTTACAAAAAAAAAGCGGCTGAAGCAAGACATTGCATTGATTTGTGAAAATCCATTAGGCTGGCTCTACTTTATGTCCTTCGCTTTGGAATATATGGCTTCTTAAGGTATCATAACATATTTTTGGATTACTGGACAAAGACCTGTACCCGGGTTGGATGGATAAACACATCTGGTATCTCAATCGAAAGCACACCAGTCTAGCAGTCTTTAATTAGTGGATTGAATATTGTGATTGATATCAAATACAAATATTTTTCTTGAACAAGGATGACATTTAACGCCCTTCATAGCGATCGTTGATGTTGCTTTACAGCCAGAAAACCTATCTTTGATCCATGTAGCTGAACAACCAGAAAATGTACTCTTCAACCATATCTACCAGCTATGTTGCTTGAAAACCAGAAAATGTACCTTTGTCCGTATCTATCAGTCATGTAGTTAAACAGTCAAAATGTCTGCCCCCCATCCATATTTACTAGTCATGCAGGTTAACAACCAGAAAACTTACTCTGGAAATACATAGTATTCACATTATCTTTTGTTCAAGGCAATTTTTTGCTTCCCGTGAATTCTAAGGACCACATTTTCTTTAATCTTGTTTGATTTCTCCCGAAATGATTTCTCTTTGAGTAATCTATTATATTTTTCCTATTCAATTTGCCCCCTAGTGGCTCAGAGGTATGTCTGCGGACTTACATGCTAAAATCCGGGTTTCGATACCCGTGGTGGGCAGAGCAAAGATAGCCCATTGTGTAGCTTTGTGCTCAATTCTAAACAACCAACCTATTCAATTCTATATCTCTGGTATTTCGCTGATATAATACCTGAAAGAATAAATACAGCTATAACAAACCACCAGCAGTAAAGTCAAGAAAATAGTTGTGACCTCAATAAACTTCAATCCCAGTAATTCTAGAACAGAATTAGTTGAACACGAGACTTAGTCGAACCCTTATCAAACAATACAAAACTGACAAACAGTTCTCTGCATGGAAAATTCATATGCAAAATTGGCTGGTTGGGTTGGAAAAAATTATATGTAGAGAAGCAAACAACCTTTCGACCTTCTTCGGTCATCGTCAGGTTCACAAGAAAAGAAAGAGGTAACTGACCACACGTTTGAAATGGGTTGTGTAACTGAGTGTAGGGATGAAGAGGGCGTGCTTAGATGTTTGATTATATTTATTAATATAATTATGTAGGTGTTTCTTTGCATTGGTTTCTTTTGGGCATGAGTTGTTCTATAAGTAAGGGTTCTTTAATTTTGCGTTTGGTTATGTTTGTTTCTTTATTTAGTATTTGGGTGTTTTCTATGGTTATGTTGTGTTTTTTTGATTTGCAGTGTTCGAAGTGTGTGCATATAATGTTTTATACAGTTTTTGGAGGAAACTTATTGATATTGATGAAGTATAGTTTTATTTTGTCTAATTCGTCGTAAATTTTATCTGGTGAGCATAGTTTTATGACTGTGTTTATTTGGTTTCTAAGTATGTTGAGTTTTTCTTCTGGTTCATGTGTTGAGTCCCAAGGAATGTATAGTCCAATATGGGTGATTTTTCGGTGGATTTCTGTTTTAAACTGTATATCAGATTTTGTAATTTTGATGTTAAGAAATGATATTTGATTGCTTTTTTTCTTTTTCTCATGTGATTTTAATTTTGGGATGTATAGAGTTAATGTGATTGAAAAAATTAAGTGTATGTTCTGTAGATATGAATTCCGCAATCATATCGTCTACATATCTGTACCAATATAGTGGTGGATGTAGTGCTATGTTAATTGCTTGTGTTTCAACTTGTGTCATAAAAATATTGGTTAGAACTGATGATACTGAATTACCCATGCTTACGCCGCACACACCTGTACAAAAAGCAAAATCAATTAACAAAAGTAAATAGATCCCACGAATTAAAAAACAACAACAACACTATATTGCTGCATACCATATATTCCTGAAATCAGCATAAAAATAACCAACATTTGGCAAAAACTAGTAACAAAACATGACATTTCAGTTAATTCCAAATTTATTCAAAAACCAGGCACAAAACTGAGGTCTATACTATGTAAAAACTACACTGAAAACCACCACACCGACATTGTTTATAAAATGCAATGTGATAACTGTCATGACTTCAATATTAGAGAAACAAGTAGAAAAATGGAAACTGGATTCAAAGAACACATAAAGTCACCATCACACGTTTTCGAACACTGCATCAAATAAACAGAACATAACCATAAAACACCCAAATACTAAATAAATAACCCTTACTTATACAACAACTCAAGCCCAAAATAAACCAATACAAAGGAATACCTTTATACCTATATTAATAAATATATTCAAACATCTAAGCACGCCCTCTACATTCCTACACTCAGTTACACAACCCCTTCAAACATGTGGTCAGTTACCTATTTCTTTTCTTATGAACCTGCCGATGACCCAAGAAGGTCGAAGCGTTGTTCGCTCCTCTGCATAAAAATTTTTCCAATCCAAACAAGCCGTTTTTTACAGATATATTTTTCTCTACAAGTGGATTTTCTCTTCATCACTGATTAGGTCCTTGTATGGCAATTTATACTCATCTCTAGCCACACCTTATGGCTTATGAATTATGGCAGTAGAAGACATTTACATAAACCCCTAGACCCAGTTACCAGTATGAAAACAACGTTTTGAGCTGCTTTAATAACTTCAACATTGAATTGATAAGGACTGTTGAAAAATGATGTGGTACAGGAAATTACGATCTAACCTTTTTTCACAGGTTAAAAAATGAAATTTTGAAAACCTTAGAAGAATAAATCAACGCTTCCATGAAATTCCAATTTTTTAGGCCTCTGGTGGTAGATCCATTGTTTGGGGCATGTTTTCCTAATGCACACTGGACCTCGCTGATCTTCTAGAAGGTATAATTAATACTACAGCTTGTCTTAAAATTACTGACCAAGTGTAACCGATAATGCTTTTTGTGTACCCTGATGGAGACAGCTACTTCCAATACGACAGTTTTTCTGTTCACCGTGCCCAAATCATATGTACATAATACAAGACACATTATCACAAAGAATTCAAATATTTCCTGTAGCCACTACAATCCACGAGACTCAATTAAATTGAGCATCTGTGGAATGTCTATAAATGACAGATTCACCTTCGCTATCCTCTTCCTACTTTGCTACAGGAGTTGGATACGATATTAGTAGCGGAATGACAAAAATCATTGGAACACCTTGCGAACTATAAGGCATTTTAGATTATGATTGTTTTTAGGATAAAAGTGGCCTAATCAGTTATTAAGTATGATAACTGTTTGCTTTTTTTTATTTTCGCGCAAAAGCTATCTGTGTTAACCATCCCTAATTTAGCAGTGTAAGACTAGAAAGAATGCAGCTAGTTATCACCATCCACCGCCAACTTTTGGGCTACTCTTTTATCAACGAATAGTGGGATTGACTGTTACGTTATAACGCCCCTAGGTCTAAAAGGGTAAGCATGTTTGGTATGACGGGGATTCAAACTCGAGACCTTGATATTACGAGTAGAGTGTCTTAATCACTTGGCCATGCAAAGCCCAGCTTGAATAAGAATATTTACGAAATAAAGTAATGACTCTTTTTTTTTCCTGTTACATGTAAATGGTAAGTCTTATCCTAGTCAGTCTGTAACTTGCATTTATTGTTCCCACCACAGATGCTGTAACCTGTTCGAATCCTTGATTTGTGTTATTAGTCCTTGTAAAACTGAATATGTTAGTCTTATATTTTGTTACTAAAAATGATATAACTTCAGAAAATAAAATCAGATATCTCGATGTATGACAATATTACTCCACCCAGATATGGCACGTGTGGTCCATTTATTAGCGTACCTAGACTGTGAATCAGAAGATTCATGGTCTGTGCACTTTTGCACTTAAATGCTTTATGGGAGTGAAGTTAAATCTGACATTACTAGCCCAAGATTGTATAAACATGTATACATTTATAAGTCTGGAAAAATAATAGTAATGTTTAAAAACAGTGAAAGCCGTGCAGAATTAACATGCTTACTAAAATTATTCGAGAAAGGTTCAGACACCCAGTGATTTTAGATGCGAAAATAAAGCATATAACAAGAACTTGTTTTTCAGACCTAAACTGGACCAGTGTTAATATTTGTACAAATAAATATCTTGTCGTAATAAAACAATAAACTCTACTATAGATTAGTTTTATTACGAAATGCGGAACTCGATTGGTGATTCAATAAATTGACGTATCATTAAACAGAATAGCTATTTCTATCTTAGCTCCACAATTAAATGTTCCTGACCTTTGTATGTTTAGAGCAATGTTTAAAATTAAAATGTGTATCCGAAATGTTTGGAATAATGTTAATGATCAATCATTATACGTGGAACATATATAATATCGGCAGCTTCTTCTGTACGGATTCGTCGTACTAAGTGATTTGTGTGTCATAACAAAATCACTTCGGGCTATCCGCTGAGCCTACTGAGGGAACTTGAACCCTTGATCCGTAGACTTACCGTTGTACTAGCGGTGTGCTAGTGATTTGTCAACACAAAATTATAATCACTAACCCTCACTCTCCTAAACAAAAATTATAAACTATAGTTAAGCATAATGAGTATGCATTCTCGATTCTGATTCTATTTTTAAGTAAGTTAAAGAGACCAATTTAATTTAAGTATTCTTATCTCAAATGAGTATTTTTTTCAAATCTGATCACATGAAACGCTAAACGCAAAAAAAACGATGTTCATTTAAACAACGCTATGCTGACTCAATCACAAAATATCTCGAATCACCCACGTATTCATGTCTTGTAATAACACATTCTTTTGACAACCTAACTTTTAGGTTCTTCAAGCGACAACACTCTATGATGATCTGAAACACTTGATGTGCTTTAAACAACAACACTCTATGATGATCTCAAACACTTGATGTACTTCAAACAACAACATTAATTATCTCAAACACTTGAGGTACGTCAAATAACAATACTCTGTGATGATCTCAAACATTTGATGTACTTCAAAAAACAACAGTAATTATCTTAAACACTTGAGGTACTTCAAACAACGACACTCTATGATGATCTCGAACACTTGATTACTTCAAATAACAACACTCTATAATGATTCCTAACACTTGATGAACTTCAAATAACAGCATTAATCATCTCAAACACTTGAAGTACTTCAAGCGAGAACTCTTTATGGTGAATTCAAACACTTGATGTTCTTCAAACAACAACACTATTCTCTGATTTGAACAAGTATCAAACTCTTTCTTAGAATTAATTTCACTTTCCATTAAAAATAATATTTTTTTACAAACAGACACATTCTTCTCTTGAAGTATCATGAATATTCTTTTCGTTGCTTATTAATCAAACGTTTACCATAAGCACTTTTTAATTGTAGGCATAATCGTTTGAATTTATTTTTGTTTTCCTATCTTTATGACTCGGATAAAAATGAAATGTGTAATTAGATTTTATAATGTGTCAGAACTACCTGGTGAAAATAATGACTTTGATGGGAATTATCTTCTTTTAAATAACCAAACAACATTATTAATGAGTTTTTATTATATGTATTATATTTTATTAGCGAAGGCAAGTAGTCGGGATGACATAACTTTTTTTCGATGGCATGGTACTTGTTTTATGGTAAAGTGCTCTCCATTAAGCAGCATTATTAAATAAAGGACTGATTTTTCTTTATTAGGCACAAAGCTGTCCGTACTATTCAAACCACGGGTATCAAAACCCAATGTTTAGCCTATAGACTTATCTCTGAGCCCCTGACAGACTACATAAAGGAGAGGAATGTTGTTTGTGTAACAATATTTTTGGGTATTAGTAGGTGGAAGCTCTTTTATGAGCTCACAAAATGTTCCAATTTAATGTATCAAAGCTCATAAATTAATTTCTTACATTTGTTTATTTACAACAATAAAGTGTGCGAAACTAAAATAAAACGTTCATTCAAAAGCAAATATTGGTCGTTATCATGTAAAATTTACTTATTTTTGATGCAATCATTTAATAATATACTGAGGTCCGGCATAGCCAGGTGGGTTAAGGCGTTCGACTCGTAATGTGAAGGTCGCGGATTCGATTCCCCGTCACATCACACCAAACATGCTCGCCCTTTCAGCCGTGAGGCCGTATATTGTAACAATCAATCCCACTGTTCATTGGATGGTGATGACTAGTTGCCTTCCCTCTAGTCTTACACTGCTAAATTATGAACGGCGAGTGCAGATAGCCCTCGAGCAGCTTTGTGTGAAATGCAAATACAGAACAAAAAACAAACAATGATATGCTGCAAGTAATTTAATATCGTGGGTCGACATATGAAGGTTTTATGGATCACGTAATATGATGGGTCTGCATAATAGGAACCTGTATCTGACCGAATGTTATAAGGAGGTATATTATAACAAATATTACTAGGAAAATACATACAAGTTTAAATAGAAGCTGAGTTAGGCCATTGAAATATTTTGTATTGAATGTTGAATTAAATTATGTTTATTCACTACTTCTTTCTATTTCACATTCAAAAATATACAACGAAGCACACACTGAGTTCATTGATCAAAGGTCAAAATCCCATGACTAAAATGAGAAGATTTTCTTAAGAAAATTCATTTCTAATCAAATATTTGTGTATTTTATTAATTTTGCGTTGAATAAATAACCAACCAAGCACAAAGCGCTATCGATAACTGAGTACTATTATTATTTTGTGAAAGATAACACAAACTAATTCAGAAACTAAAAGATATCCTGGTAATATTCCAACTGTTAAATCCAAATGACTTTCTTTAGTTTAAAGGATCATCCATCATCTGCGTTGGTAACAAAATAATTGCTTTCTTTTAACAGCCTCAACATGTATGCGGACTCGAATCACTAGAAACCGAGTTTCGATACTCGTGGTGGGAAGAACATAGATAGCTCATTAGGTAGCTTTGTATTTAATTGAATGAAACAAACCTCTAAATAAAAAATACATTACTTGTGTGTGTGTTTTTGAATATCGAGCAAAGCTATTTGAGGCCTATCTGCGCTAGCTGTCTCTAATTTAGCAGTGCAAGACTAAAGGGAGGGCAGCTAGTCATCACCACCCACCGCCAACTCGTGAGATACTCTTTTACCAACAAATAGTGGAATTGACCGACCGTCACATTATAACGCCCCCACGGCTGAGAGGACGAGCATGTTAACACGTTTGGCCATGCAGGGCCTTACAGTACTTGTAACGCCAATATAAATGCGTACATGACTTTATTTGAATAAACATGAAGTTTCACGAAAAATAACACAAGGTCTGCTAAATTTCTTTTTTAATCTGAGAATCATAAATTAGTGAAAACGAGCCAAAAATTAAACATTTTCACTCTAATGTTGTCTGTTTGTTTAGAATGTTATTATGTGAACTTTTATGTGATTACAAATCGCATGTGAGTTGGCCGAAATATATATTAAGCCCATGCTACTATCTTGTTAAGCTCGTGTGTATAAATCTAAATTATTTTGTTGAAACAATTTTTATATACACAAAAAGAAAAAGGTGGAAAGTAGTGTAAAGTTGGTTGATTTATTGGAATAAAGCAGAAAGCTGAACAAAGAACGACCTGTGCTCTGCCCACCTCAGGTATCTAAACCAGGCTTCTTCCAACGTGAGTCCACAGACGTATCGATATACCAGTGGGGGCAAGAATAAATACTTGATATTAAAGTAAGAGCAAAGGTTAGCCTTTTTTGTTGTTGTTGAAATAAACATCCAGTTCTTTAAACGTAGAATTCATCAGACATAGCCAATATTTTGACCGACTATGAAGTATATTATTTATTTTGACATTTAAAACGCCTACCGGCGTCACTTATGACATATGATTACGACACCACTAGTTAGAATGAAAACGAGCAACATTAACATACTGAAAGTATATATGAAACCTAGTTCATTATTTTGTTCACCATTTGTTACTGATTTATATCAGTTTCGTGGAATTATACACCCCATCATTAACCCTGTGTACAGTATATCATTGTAACAAGCACAGTATTATTGTTTTCAATTTTCCTTTGTTCATGGTTAATAATGTGGGGTAGAATTCCCCCAAACTGGTATAACTCAGTGACAAGTTGTAAACAGAATAATAGACTAGGTTTTATATTTATTTTTATCATCTTGATGAGCTTGTCTGTTAAATAACTTAGAATAATAAATAAGTAACATCATTGCCACCTATTCTCCAGATCACGTGTAGAAATACGTTAACTGTGGTGAGTAAAAGACATTTAAAACATCATACACAAAAGATTAACTCATATTCAAGTCAAACAACGACGAAGAAAACAATTACTTACAGAAAAATAAGATGTTGTACAAAAATTGCTCATTTGAACCAATTACGCACACACTATATAATTAATTAATTGTACAAAATTCTCAATTTTATTTTAATATATGAGTTTGAAAGAGAGATAATCATATAATTAGTATTTTCTTAGATTATAACAACAAAGAATTACTGTAAAAGACAGCTGTAGTTTCATAAAAAATAAAGAAATCAAATTTTTCTTGAATATTTATACTCCTATTTTTGTTGCTTATTCAACCGCAATTATATTTTGGTGGTGCTGCTTTATAATTATAAAGTTCTCAAAAACAATATTTAACCAAAATTTTCTAATTTTAAAGCGACACAAAATGCACATCTATTGTTCATACGTGAAAAGTTACAAAATGATTAACTTTCCTGGTTCCATTCGTAACTTTTAAACCATTTGTAACATAGATGTAAACTTACTGGAAAAAAATAATAAATAAAGTTCTTGTTTACCTAACGTTATTTGTTCAACAGTTACATATTATATTTCTAATTTAAATACATATGTTTATTTACTTACTTAACGGCTAAAATCAGGGGTTCGATTCCCTTCGGTGGGCTCAGAAGATAGCCTGATGTGGCTTTGCTATAAGAATACACAAACTTAACTACATCTCTAAATTTTCTTGTCGTTACGCATTATGTACAAACGTGTTTGTTTGTTTTGAATTTCGCGCAAAGCTACTCCAGGGCTATCAGCGCTAGTTGTCCTTAATTTAAGTGTAAGACTAGAAGGAAGAAAGCTAGTCATCACCACCCACCGCCAACTCTTGAACTACTCGTTCACCAACGAATAGCGGAATTGACCGTCACATTATAACGTCCCCATAGCTGGGAGGGTTAGCATGTTTGGGGCGACCGGGATTCGAACCCACGACCTTCGGACTACGTGTCGAACGCCTTAAGACGCTTGGTCATGCCGGGCCTTCAAATATGCATGTTAAAATGAAATGAAGAGTACGAAGCACGCAGAAACTTATATGGACATGTACTCCTCACCTAAAAAATGCGTGTTTCTTACATGAACCTGATAATAAAGTTATGCAAAGATCGTAAGACTTGAAATGTATGTTTTATAAATATGAAATCTCCAGCTTGTTCTGAACTCTTGCTTTTCTTGTTTAACGTGAAATGTCTGTATATTCAATAGTTTTTAAATGCAATAATCCTAAGCATGAATTTGGAACACATCATGTTAACCAAAAAGAAACATAAGAAAGGAGGACACATCACGCTTTCTGCACAAATATAACACAATCTGTTTCATCGTTTCGTCCGTAGAACAGTTTGCAGTATCAGTGCATGGAACTTTGAGGAGTCAAATTCTGTAGTAAAGAAAAACATTTGACCAGGACATTTCGAAGTATAACATCCAATTTACGATAGCGTTATTTACTTTAGCTGAAAGATAAGTATCCTGCTCGAGCTATCGAATTCCGGAATGATAAGTTTATCTGGTTAGGGATTTACCATGGAATTGGTAAACAGGGAATAAGTGGGATGACATGCAACTAGATTATGAAATTAGAAACCCCTCAGGATCAGTTTTCGGAAGTTTGTATTCAGTTGAAGCACCAGTAGAGCGCTCAGGGGCAGAATTTTCGATAAGTTTTATAGGCAAAACATTAAGAATGATTGCGTTCTGTGCTAGATCATGCCCTTACACGAGACTTGACTGATGTCTCGCTTAAAGGTGAAATAAATAAATAAATATATATATATATATATGTTTAATTTTGTTATATCGTCCTATTACTTAATAGATAATTAATGATTAAATTTTGACTTTAGGAATACTTGAGTCATTTTGTTTTATACGTTACGTTAGATTGTTTTTTATATGCAAGAACGGCTCGTTTGGGTTGAGAAAATATTTTAAATGGAAGAGCGAACAACGTCACCTGACGATGACCGAAGAAGGTCGAAACGTTGTTCGCTCTTCTATTTAAAATATTTTCTCAACCCAAACTAGCCGTTTTTGCATATAAAATTCTCAACAAGTGGGTTTCTCGACATCACTGATTGTTAGATTGTTTGTTTAAAAGTTTCGCGAAAAACTTCATACGTTTTCTAATTTTAAACTGGTGGCTAGATGGAAAGCAGCTAGTCAACAACATCGTCTGACACGCGACCACAATGCCACAGTAAAGATCTCACTCTTGCAGCAACAAAACACAAAGATGAAACCCGTTGATTTACAGTCCAGCTAAAACAAAAATTGGCCACGCCGGGTTCGTGTACATCAAGACTTGAAACGTATCTAACTATAAATACATTTTTTTTTTTAGTACTTCACCAAACTGTTAAAGTTCCAGTGATTGTTTTCATACAAGGAGAATCGTATGAATGGAATTCTGGGAATCCTTACGATGCCAGTGTTATTGCAAGTACAGCAGATGTTATCGTCATAACACTAAACTTTCGTCTAGGGATACTAGGTAGGTAATTGGTCGAAAAAATCCGTTTGACGTTTATTAAGTTAGATTAGTAAACGTCATTGACCTGCTTTTGTTGTTGTTTTAACTTTCTAAAATCGAACAAATATATAGTTAATATTTTAGTGGAATTCCCGGACGAATATTTCTTAAATGGGTAATATCTTATAATTAAAATAGCCACATAATAATAAGTTTGAAGATTATTTTCAGTTCGGTGAATTTATTTTTTTGGAAACTGTATCCAGTCAAAATTAAAATAGCTAACTATCATATAACGTTGAAATTCAAAACATTTTGTCCAACAGGATTCTTTCCCGCACTAGAGGGAGCTACCCAAGGTAACTACGGCCTCATGGACCAAGTAGCAGCTCTCCACTGGATACAGGAAAATATCATGAAATTTGGTGGAGATGTTCACAATGTTACAATCATGGGGCACGGACATGGAGCAGCTTTTGTAAATTTACTGATGGTGTCACCAATGGCAAGAGGTATCACAATTTTACTTCACTTCATGATTTTTTTTATAATTCATATCTCTTTCATTAAATTGATGTCAGTAAAGATGTCATAAATTAGTTACAATACTTACAAATTTATTTGTTTGTTTAAAAAGTAGGATAACGTTTCAATATTCTTTTTCTTGTATGTGTCACAGTTGTAATATCCAGATATTATAACAATACAATAGTGATCAGTAGGTAGTCTGTGTTTCTAGAAAGTTTCAGCTATTTTTAAAAATATCACAGCTTTATAAGACATTATATTCAAACATTTCTCTGTGTTAAGTAAGAATTTCATAAAGACTAGATACGAGGTAACTTTTATTATACCTCCCAGAATGTACAATATAAAACAAACAGATAAGCCTAGAGTTAAGGGGTGGTATGCTAGGAATAAGAGTTGTTTTGTTTTTCGTGACGTCATCTGATATTAAGGTGGATCTTTTATCTGCTGTTGCAAGCACTCTAATTTTGCGTTGTTATACTTGAAACTAACTTCTTTTTATATTGGATTTCTTGAATGAACACAAAAGTATATTTTCATTTCATTCATATATTATATAACGCACAAACCTTTTAAGAGCCGTTATTTGAGCCAACAGGTGTCTACCAATGGTGCTGTATGCCAAACCTTGTCTGAATTACGTATATTCATTAATTTAACTTATGTTTATTTACCATTAATCAAAGATGAAATGATTTGTTGCTTCCAAAAACATACTTTAATCATATTAACTTGCTTGTTTGAAATTAAGTTATACAATGGGCTATCTTTGCTCTGTCCACCATTGGAATCGAAATATGATTTCTGGCGATGTGAGTCGACAGACATATTACTGTGCCAATCGAGGGGCCATGACATTAACAGGAAGTCATATCTAAATTTTTCGCTTATTTCAGGTTTTATTACTTGTTTTCTCTTGCTTTTGTTCAAATAACATCCTGCTAATAGACTTGCATTCGAAAAAACTGAGAAATTCATTAGAAATATTTAAAGTATTATCTTTTGAAACAGTAAAATTCTTATCATATACATGTGACTATTGGTTTAGGGTACTTCGTCTTCTGTAACTTTTATGTTATAAAAATACAATCTTTTTTTTTTTTTTACAAAACTCCAACCTGTTATTTTTGACGCGTCGGTGCATGCTACATAAATGATAAAATAAGGATCTATATATATATATTATGTATTTTAAATAATGTACCAGTCAAAGAATAAAGTACCGCAAAACATTCACAGAGCAAATAAATAAACCTTCAATAGTCAAAATTTATCTCTTTGGTACCGGAAGGCATGGAACGTGCGTGAAATATGATTATGCTATATATGATTGAAACCTTTTTGCACGAATAAATAATCAAAGTTCAGAAATAATTAACAAAAGTCAAAAACAAGCGATTATAAAGAGGAAAAGAAATTAAACTTCCCAGTTGTCACCGGTGTACTTTGACAGATTCAATTACATTAGACTTCCTACGAGTCGGTAATAAAACTAGAGTAAACGTGTTTTGTTTTCCGTCATCTTTCTAATTTAATTTACTAAATTTGTTTTGAGGCTACTTTAAAGAAATTTTATGCTTTTCATTCACAGAAGAGTATTGTCGTTCAAGCCTTACAGCTAAGTTGAAATATTTTGATTGCCGTCTAATTTTAGCAGCAACTGCTATTCGTTTCCATGATTTCGGTAATATCACCACAGTTTTCAGAATTTTAATGGTTTAATGTACTGTTTAGCTGAGTTATTCATCTCTTATTAATTTAAGATTTTTATATTTGTAAAAACCTGAAGATGACATATGAACGTCTAAACGTTGTTCTCTCCTTACCGATAAAAGTGTTAATTCCCACACCAGCCGTTCAGAGATACAAAAAACAAGTTAGATACAGGAATATGTGACTGCTTTTTATGTGAAAAGCTATTAATAAACTGTGATTCGTTATGACGAGAAATCTACTTGAACTAAAAATGTATCTGAAGACGTATAGTATGTGCATTAAAACTATTATTAAAATAAAGTGGAGAACAACGTTTTGATCTTCCTAGGTCATCTTCAGGTTAACAAAGAAAGTTTGCAAGTGACCGTTGACTGGCACATGTGTAAACGGGTACGGGTCTGTAGGAGGCGTTGCAGTATAACTTAGTTTATTAATCAGTATAGATATAAAGATGTTCCTTAATATTGGTTTAATTTTGTTTTAGTTGCTGTATAAATAGGGCTTGTTTGATTTTGCGCATGTTTATATTTGTTTCCCTTCTTAGTATATGGATGTTTTCTATGTTTATGTTGTGTTTATTTGGTTTGCAGAGTTCAAAAACGAGTGAAGATGTTTTGTTTTTTTGTGTTCTTTGAATCTAGTATTCATTTTTCTCCTTGTTATAGAATTCATAGCAGTTGTTGCATTCTATTTTATAAATAATGTTGGTGTTGTATTTGTCAGTGTAGTTTTTACATAGTATGAACTTTAGTTCTCTACCTAATTTTTAAATAAATTTGGTGTTTACTGGAATGTTGTGTTTTGTCATAAGATATATCTATGTTAGTTATTTTTTCGTTATGTCGGGAATATATGACACGCATCAAAGTAAGGTTTTGCAGTTTGTTGTTTGCAAAATCTCTTTTTGTTAACCTGAAGTTGACCTAAAAAAAGTCGAAACGTTATTTTCTACTTTATTTTAATGAAAGTTTTAATACCCATATCAACTGTCTTGAGATACGTTATTAATAAACTGATTATCATATAATTTAAGTGTATAATTGTATTTACGAAAAGAGTCGTTCATAGGTATGTAATTATATTATTGATGGTCAGTTTAAGTACAATATACTCTAATATACTGAGCTACAAATATATATACATGTTTGTAGGAATGATACAGAGGATTATATTTTTTACGAACTAGCCTTGGCTCAGCATAGCCAAGCGTGTTAAGGCGTGCGACTCGTAATCTGAGGGTCTCGGGTTCGCATCCCTGTCGCGCCAAACATGCTCGTTTTTTCAACCGTGGGGGCGTTATAAAGTGACGGTCTATTCCACTATTCGTTAATAAAATAGTAGCCCACGAGTTGGCGGTGGGAAGTAATAACTAATTGTCCTAGTTTTACACAGCTAAATTAGGGACAGCTAGCACAGATAGCCCTAGAGTAGCTTTGCGCGAAATTCAAACAAACAAAAACTAGCCTCGATATCAAAATATTTGGCACAAACCCAGGAAACCCGGGCTCCCTGCCCGGCGCGGGACACATATCTTTAGCTAACTTGACTTACTGTGAATAATAGACTATAAATGGACATTGCCCTGAGAAGGACCTAACATACAAACAGTTAGGGAAAATAAGTTCAGGAAGGAGGAAGAGGTCAAAGTGAACCTGACCCTCCAGGGCAAAATACCCAGATACCATTGATCCATATCAAAATACGCTTCTGAAACACTAGTCATGAGCATCAAAAAATTTCAAAAATTTCTTCTCAATTAGATTATTTTCTGTGTTGTTAAACTGAAAGACTTCTGTGATTTGTCTTCCTAGACAGCCAGTGTTTAAATAATACAGTAAATTGATTTATTTTTTTATGGAGGGTAGTGTGCTTTTACCTATAAATATACAAAAAAATACAGCTTTAGAGTAATCTTGATGGAATGAAGTTCTATTATAATACGGTAACAATTCTTATATGAAACTTTAAATTTCAGTGTAGTATGACCCGGTATTAACTTCAAAATATATATATGCTGGAGGCGAGAGAATAATATATATGATAATATTATTGATTGAATAGGAGCGTACAGAAAGCTAAAAGTTCTTTCGAAATAGAAATACAACATCTGTACTGATATATATCTTTTTACTTCTCATCTCAAAATGTATTTGATTTTGGCATCTCGTTGCTGAAATGTAAATGTAACCAAAGATATATTAGAGTTGTTTCTGTTCCATATTTTAAAGTTACAAACTTATTGAGAATTTTAAAACTAATAACAAAAATTAAAATTTGCACAAAAATAATAAAAAAAACTGATAAAATCTGCCTAGATGTGAATTATTACTAGAGCTCGTAAAGTTATCTTCATAAAGTGATACAAATGACAGCGTATATTGTGTGGTTTTCAATATACGTCAGTAAATAAATAAAAATGCGTTTATTTTTTTAATTACGAAGAATCGTAATTTTTCATAACCAACGATTATGTAAACGTTGCTTACTGATTATTTATTTATTCCTTTCTGAGCACAAAGCTACACTATAGGCTATTTACTGCAGTCACTGCGAGTGTCGATACTCGATTTTTAGCGTTATAAACCCTAAGCATGAGCTATCGGCAGTATATTTCTTGAGTTGCAATGATCTGAAAAAGCAAAAAATGAATTTCAATTAAACTGTGAAAGACGTAACACAATACAATATTATTTTGTCACTGTTATATACAACATTTATAATGTAGCAACTGAATTTTGTTTCTAGTGTCCCCTAGTGGCGGATATACAGCGCTAGAAAGAAGGTTTCGATACCCGTGATGGGCAAAGCACAGATAGTCCATTGTGTAGCTTTGAACTTAATTCTAAATAATAAGCCAGTGGAATGTATTGTTTGTTGTTAAGTACAGAGCCATATGGTGGTTTACTTGTGCTATTGAAAGTTGGTTTTCAATGTTCGCAGACACATAATATATATATACATATATACACAGTGGAAACCTGGAAACGACACATGGCCAGGTAGTTAGAGCGCTCGACTCGTAATCTAAGTGTTGCGAATTCGAATTCCAGTCACACCAAACATGCTCGCCATTTAAGCCCTTGGGGCGTTATAATGTGACGATCAATCCCATTATTCGTTGGTAAAAGAGTAGCTCAAGAGTTGGTGGTGGGTGGTTATGACTAGCTGCCTTCCCTCTAGTCTTATACTGCTAAAAATCTAGAGGTAATGGACTAATTCCAGCAACATTTTTAAATAAACACCAACACATTACCCAGAATCACTTGGATTTGCTCCAGCAGTGACTTTTTTGTTGCCCAGTGCTATCTTATTAACTTACAATATCAAAGAAAAATAATGTATTTCTTAATGCTTGTTCTTGTGCTCACTATCCATAAAGTAAAATATTTCTATAACCTGTCAAGTATGCACTATAAATTTATATCTTTTATTTTTACCACAAAAATCAAAAGTTACTGAATACACAACTGGGGTTTTTACTTTTCGACAAGTTTGAAGTTTTGACACTTCATATTTTTAGCACTGCCTGTGGGTTTCAGCGTATTTTAACAATAATATTGCTAGATTTAAAAAAGATGTTTTCTGTACGAAATGGGTTATGCAATGTTTTGTGAAAATAGCCCTAATATTTACCAATTAACCCGAATATGATAGTTTATTTCAAATATAGATACAGTTGAATACATTTTCATGCAATCCATATCAGATAATCTCTATACAATAAAAAATTGTTAGATTTTTGACGAAAGAAACTGGTTAATGCTGAATAGAAGGAGATCTGGTTTCCTCTGTAATCACAATACCCCTGAGAGTCTCCAGTAAGGATGTATTTTATAATGCATTAACATAGCCTGCCCACATTTTTGAACCAGAGGATCTTAAAAATCTGGTTGCTTAACAGAAATGACACTACAGTCAAATCAAATTGGTAGTTTCTAATAACGAAACGTTAATTATATATAATCAAAAAAGAAAAATAGATTTAAAACTTTTGTTCAGAACAGATATAGAAGTCTGTAACCAGATAATATTTACATGTTACAGGCAAAACACATTAGTAATTTAACGATAGGTCAAATCTGACAGTGTGTTGCTACAACAGATTGGTTTAAATAGCTCCAGTAAACATAATCTTTAAGAAATTTAGTTTAGAAGTTAAAAGCTCAACCATATCAGACATTTTAAGACAAGACAGATCTGACCTTCCTTGTCATAACAATAATAAGGATAAATTTAGCCTGTTAACTCCAACAAGAACTATATAAGAATATGTTTACTCAGGATATATGTGTAAACATTTTCTTATAGCAAAGCCACATTGGGATATCTGTTGAGTCCATTGAGGGGAATCGAACCCCTGATTTTAGGTTACCTCAAGATGTACGAAAAATCATAAACATAACTTTTTCTCGCCATTTTTTCTCATTTTAATCCATGAGTCACATTCAAAATTCTATCTATTATATTTTACTGTTTTTTAACAGCTTAAACAAACCTTACCATTGATACTGTTTCTCTAATCGACACTGAAAGAAGAACTAAAAAAGAGAAACTTTTACCTTCCTTATGCAACAGTTTATGTGAGCATACATAACCATCTTTAAGCTAATAAACATTTTTATCGATTTGTTAGCAGCATTGTATGAGGAACTACCTGACAGCAAAGATTTAACACTATATAAAAATATGAAATTCAAAATGTTTCGACTATATCCAAGTTCAAATATTTCAATACTTTACAGAGACGGAGTCATAAATATTTCTTATATTTTTCTTGTAAAAACAGGAGAGGTGAAAGCATTTAAAAACTCAATCATTTCAAAGTATTTAATAAAAACTTATCATGAGCAACATTTAAGAGACCGTTCCCTATTTCAACATTTACTTATCTTTAAGATGCTCTGACAAATAATGTTAATTTTAACATTATCAGCTATCAGTTTATCATAAGCTATTGTGAAGTTTCTATGTTTTAACTAGTTTTCTTGTAGTTTCATATATCTTTCAAACTGTCTAGCAAAAGGAAATCTATCTCTGACTTCCTAATTGTTTTTTTTACTGAGTCATATCACGTTTCATCATTTACATTATCTTTTTTACTCTTTTTAAAGGACATGCATATGTTGAATTAACAGAAAATTATTCCCAAATTTACTAAAGAATGAGGCCTGACATAACCAGGTGGTTAAAGCACCTGATTTGCGAATTGTAGGTCACGAGTTCAAATTCCCAAGACTCTCATACATGTTTGCTCTTTCATTTTGTTATAAAGTGACGGCCAATCACACTATTCGTCAGTACAATAGTTGATCAGGAATTGGTGGTGAGTGATGAGAGTAAACTCTCAGTTTTTTCTTTGTTTATCTAAAGATATCTAGAACTTTCAAAAACATCTTGCTACCTAATCTGCTTAAGTGGAGCTATCTCTAACAAATAATTTACAGTTACACTGAAGAGCATTCCGAAAGTTGAATCAGTTTAACTGTTATTAAGTGAATCATTCTGTTATCTATCCCAAAGAATTCTGCTAAAAATATACCTCTAATTTTAATCTCTAAACTTCTTAAATTCTTTATAGTTTTTAAGCAGTTTTTCTGATTATATATGCAAAAACGGCTCGTTTGGATTATGAAAATATGTTTACATTATTTTGAATGTAATACAATATAATACAATACAGTATAAAAACGTGTAGTCAGTTTAATTGTTAATACCAAAAAACATTATTGGTATTAATGAGAAAATTTTATTTACATAAAATATTTTATCAAACCAAACGAGCCGTTTTTGCATATATATTTCTCTACAAGTGGGTTTTCTCGACATCACTGAGTTTTTCTGATTCATAGTTTCCAATATTATTCGCAACTATAAGACCGGCCTCACAGTGGCGCAACGGTACGTGTGCTGATATATATCACTGGAAACTGGGTTTCGATATCCCTGGTGACCAAAGCACAGGTGGCCCTTTGTGTAGCTTTGCGCTTAATAACAAACAACCTATATGCCTCATAAGAAGATAATGTTTTTTAGTATTAACAATTAAACTGTCTACACGTTTTTATACTGTATTGTACCTTAAATCTAGAAAACAGATTCTAGTTATGGTCTTTTTGTGCTTTTTACAATGAATAACTTTTAGAGCAAGCTAAATAAAAAAGTACACTGATCTTTAAGCCTTTCCATCATCTCGTTCCTCACAATAATCAAAGAATGTAGCCTGAATGTTAACCGAACCTGTTTCTCCAGTTTTAATATTTTTAATTACGTGGACGTTATAAATTCAGCTCTTTCAATCTTAGAATTTCCTAAAACAACACTTATCCTAACTCTATTCATTTCATGTATTTCTTCATTGAGTTCTGCAACTAATCTGTGATCCATCCTCCAAATAAAACTATCTCTAACTTATCCTTAAGTAAGCAAGCTCCACAAGTACAGCGTTCCACATCGCTGAAAGCTCCAGTCAAGGCTATAAAAAAGCCAATTCCGACACTCATCTCACCTTATAATTTATAAAACCATTTCCCTGACCTATCTCTTAACCACATTGACGTTTACTGGTATTCATTTTGTCTTTCTCTCTCTCTCTAAATAGCCAGGTGGTTAGGCCGCTCGAATTCTCCTCCGAATTCCCGTCACACCAAACATGTTCGTCCTTTCAGCTGTGGGGCGTTATAATGTGATGATAATCCCATTATTCGCTGGTAAAAGAGTAGCCCAACAGTTAGCGGTAGATGGTGATAACTATCTAGTTGGCTTTTTTCCAGTCTTACAGTGTTACATTAGGGACGATTTGCGCAGATAGCCCTCGTGTAGCTTTGCGCGAAAGTTAACAACAAAACAATCTCTTTTAATGTTTAAAATTCGTAAATATTTAAAGTTCTAAACAGTTACTGATTAACAGAACTAATAGCTTCAGCACTTACGACGAAGAAATTATCCTAATTTGACTAACATTTGTAATAATTATTTATTTTCAACTGGTCACTCCCCAGCAGTTTAGCGGCACGTTTTCATTTTCTCTCTTTCCCTAAATGACCCAGCATGGCCAGGTGGATAGAGCACGCGACTCCAAATCTGAGGGTGGCAGGTTCGAGTCCCCGTCACACTAAACATGCTCGCCCTTTCGGCCGTGGGGGCGTTATAATGTTACAGTCAATCCCACTATTCGTTAGTAAAAGAGTAGCCCAAGAGTTGGCAGTGGGTGGTGATGACTGACTGCTTCCCCTACGTCTTACTCTGATAAATTAGGGACAATTAGCGCGGCTTTGCGCAAAATAAAAATAAACAAACATTTATAATATTTTAAACTGATTCCACTACCACAAAATACGGCAATATAAGAAGCAGCTGTAAATGTAGTAATAAAACCTAAAGGTATCCAATCCTAATTGAAACTACTACACTGAAAATTAATAATAGCGAAATAACAGTTGTCTTCTTTGAAAGTAAACGCTAAAATCTCGAGTATATCTAACTTATCTGTCTAAGAGATATTATGTCCATTGCACTCAACAGTTCTAAAGATTCAAAATATTTTTAATAATCTACAATATTTAACGCAGATATTTTTTCTAGTTCTTACTAAACATTCATTGTTATTTCAATTGAATTTTGTGTTTTGACTATTTCAACAGAATTTATTTTATCAAAAGGCTCAGTAATTAAACTAGGAAAAACCGATGAATGATTTCGAAATTTAAGAATCATCGCAGTTGTTTTCGACAATACATAGCTAAGTATGTCATTGTTCAACACCATAAATTATATCACGATTATCGAGCAGTCAGAGCGTATAACCTATTCAGTTATTATTAATACACGTAAATTCACTCTGAATGCATGGATGTATAATTTCAAAACGTGAATATATAACACTATTTGGAGCTTTTAACACAGAGCTTGGTTTGGTTTGTTTTGAATTTCGCGTCAGGCTACACAAGGGCTATCTGCGTTATCCATTTTTAATTTAGCAATGTAAGATTAGAGCAAAGGCAACTAGTCATCACCACTCACCGCCAATTCTTGGGCTACTATTTTACCAACGAATAGTTGGATTGACCGTCACATTATAACGCCCATACAGCTGAAAGAGCGAGCATGTTTGGTGTAACAGCGATTCGAACCCACGATCCTCTGATTACGAGTTGAGTTCCTAGCCATGCCGGGCTTTACACTGAACTGTTAATTACGTTTTGAAATACATGTTTTAAATACAAATTTAGTTCTTTCGTTAACTGCAGATTTATTAAAATTGTTTTAGAATTGAAAGATATTTAGATCATGTTTTAAGTATTATATACATATGGATTTAATTAAATCTACACATACATTTACAAACTAATTTTTTTCATAAATAGAAAGATTATTAAGAATTATATTCGGCAACTACAATAATAAGAATCAAAATGTGTTTCTCTTTAAAACTTGATCGGACGGCTAAAACACGATATATCTTGATTAATTATTTTCAGCACGTAAGATGTCTCTTATTTATTTTCAAATAATTTCCGAATTATAAGTCATGGCACAATTTTTGCTTGAAAAAAGGTTTTATAAAACCAATTATCACGAATTTACCTTAACGAGTAAAATAAAAGAGATAACGTGTCTTGTGAGACAACAAAGAAATGTCAAATAGTTTCCTGAGAAATGTTTCAAGCGTATTTACTTCTTTTAGAAAATTTGTTTTTATCTTCAAGCAGACTTTACATGTTACATCTGTGGTATTTGTGATGGAGGACATAACATATTTTCTACACACAGATATCAGAACGATATATATAGAGGTATACAGTAAACGAGTTCCATCCTGCTTCGCACATTTTACCCCTTGTTAATGAAAGAGGTGAGCTAAAATGTACTGTAGGATTTTATTAAAAGTGAATGCATGTGAACGTAAATGTATTCCTAATGTAAACGAGTAACTATAATAAAAATGCTAAATAAAGTTGTAACGGAAAACACTCATTTTCATCTTTGTCGACATATTATTACCTATTGTTGGATAATGCGCTCTTTACTTACAGGATTATTCCACCGAGGCATTATGCACAGCGGGTCTGCCCTTAGCCCCTGGGCAATAGCCAGACAAGCCCCAGAGTTTATTCGTCAGCTGGCCAGTGAGCTGGGCTGCTCAACAGTTAGTAATATCATCATGGTAGAATGCTTAAGAGACCAACCTATAGAACATATATTGAGAGTAGAGTTAACTGTTCCAGACTACCAAACAGCCTTCGGACCAGTTGTTGACGGAATCGTCATACCGAATGAGCCTGAGGTGTTGATGAGAGATTACAACGACCTGTATAATCAATATGATCTGTTGCTTGGTGTCTCCAGAATGGAATTTTATTTCAAGTTTTCAGCGAATGAAGAACGTTATGGTATAGAGGAAGACCGTCGAAACAACCTGTTTCAAACATTGGTAACGAACGTATACACATATCATTTGCAGGAGATATTTTATGTTATAGAAAACGAATACACAGACTGGGAAAAAGCTATTCAGCACCCTATCAACATTCTGGAGAGCACAGCTGATGCTATGGGTGATGGTATTGTTGTTGGACCTTTGTTAAAATCCGCTGAATATCGGGCAAAAGGAAACAAGAAAACGTTTCTTTTTGTATTTGGTCATCAGACAGAAAACTCGGAATTCCCAAAGAGATTTGGATGCATTCATGGAGAAGATCTTCCCTATGCTCTTGGTGTTCCTTTAGTTGGAAGTCTTTCACATTTCCAACAAAACTTTACGCGCTCGGAGATGTCGCTAGCAGAAGCAGTCTTAGCGTACTGGACCACTTTTGCAAAGACGGGGTAATGTTAATTTACTTTTATTTGTTACAGTTTAGACTATATATAAGACGCCATTACGCAAATCAATAGCACTATTATAGCCTTGTTTAAACAGTACTTAAACCTAACATATGTGTTTGTAAGTTCTAATCCGGAGAAGGACATCATGCATCCACATGTTTAAATCAGCTCATAACTGAAATTATTTTACTATTTTAATTCTATTATAAAAACATCTATATAGGCCATAAACGTAGTTTTTTAATATGCAACTTTCTTATTCAATTATTCTATCCAGTTTTTCGTTGGTTTAGTGTTTCATATTTACAACTAATGTGTATTTCTAGCTTACAAGTAAATAATTTCTGTAAACAATGTATGAATGGCCTGGAAGAAAACACTACGTTTCTTACTTCTGTTTCGTTAAACAAATTTTAGGATAAAATAGACTCTTTCTTGACGTCTACTGAAAATGCGAACAAAATCATTAAAGTTTCAGAACTAAGGGGGATATAGGTTCAATATATTTCTAAATATTACACATTTGTACGTTAGTAACCAATGATAATCCTAATAATATGTCTAAGATATCAGTAATAGAATATTCCTTCCTTCGAATAGAAACTTGTGTTACAGAAAGGCTTAACTAAATATTTTTTCAAGCGGTTTGGTCATGTCGTTGATTTCATTATAATTGATGACAGTCTTCAGAAATCATCAACATCTTGGTTACGTGTGCCTCCATTAGAAACTATTTCGATGAAGATATAGAACTCAAAGCTGGGACATTTCTCTCATTTCTCAGATAATGTTAACAGACATGGAAGATTCTGCTAAATAAAGGACTTAATTAAGTTAAAGTAGCTTCACCTAAATTGCTTTTAAAGATCAACAGTAAGAAAGGTTTGTACGGTTAACTTAGTGTAAATAGAGATTTACGTGATGATTATTGCTTATATAGACACGTAGATTTATATTTCAATTAAATAGGTTAACCAACGTATAATATGATTGTAATCTTGGTTATTATGAGTTAAGAATTAACATTATCTATTATGTATTAATACTAATATTATCGTTATTTTCTTGCATTTCTTCAATTATTGGTTTGAATTTCTCACAAAGCTACACGAGGGGCACCTGCACTGACCATCCTTAGTTTTGTAGGGAACGATTAAAGGAAAGGCAGCTAATCATTACTATCCGCTCTAGTCTTTTACCAACAAATAGTGGAATTAGTCGTTGTATTATAATGTCCATGCGGCTGCAAGGTTGAGCATGTTTGATGTGTCGGGATTCGATACTCATGACCCTCATACATGGGTCCGGCGCCCTAACCATCTGTTCATACTGTGCTTTTGCTTTTTGTAGCGGATATTTACGGTTCAGTTGATTTAAATACTTTAGTTTCATAAAATGTGATTTATAAGTAAACGTAATGTAAATCTTACTATTCACTACAGTTGTATTTATTTTTCTTCTTCCACAAATACAGAATAAAACTAATTTCGTTCTCTTAACGGACGTCTTTATCAATACAGAGAAAGCAACAAACATTACCTATTACTTCGTTGTTGTATGTCTGTGGTGAGATATGGAACTCAATTCATACGATTTCGCTTTCAGTGTATTCTTGAGTTAAGATAATTTACTAAAATATATGTTTCTTAACGATGAATTATAGACTTATTCTTGTTCGTAAGAACTTTCAAAGTTGCAATGAATGTGAACAAAAATATGTTTTGATGTAACTGCATGTAGGTAATTGTCGTTTACAGAAGTATAATTATCAAAAAGCACTCCTGAACTTGGTTTACATTTCTTCATTATGACCTTAATGACGTATACTAATGGTCATCTAAATGCGGTAATAATTTAAACCCTATTATACATCTTACATATAAAAATAGGTAGATCATTGATTTTAAACGAAATTCACAAACGTTACAATCTAACTGTGTTTTAACGTTAGTGTTTTAATAATAAAAAATAAATTACTTACATAAATTCTACAAACTCTAGTGATCTCGGTTACCGTTTAGCAGGTTTATTATATTAAATATTGTTCAGGAAATTATCAGTAATTACCAAGGAAGACGTATGAAAAACATTAAAACTTTACTAATACAACAGTAAGAAAAAAAAACCTTGTCATAAGTTTATAACATAAAATGTAGGTTCATTTAGTTTTTCTGGAAAATTTGAATATTTATTAACATTTAAAAAAGGAATACTGAATTCATAACCTTAGAAAAGCAGTAGTGTGTAATACTGTATGCATAACCTTAGGAGCACAGTACTGTGTAATACTGAATTTATAAACTTAGGAACACGGTACAGTGTAATACTGTATTCATAACTTTAGGAGAACAGTACTGCGGAATACTGTATTCGTAACCTTACAAAACTAGTGCGTTCGAAGACTATGTTCCCGATAATCAAACAAAAGCAAACGGGTAACAACATTTATTTGTTTTTCAAATAAAAACTTTTAACTTTTATTCTATTGATGGAAACTTTAAAGAACTTTTTATGTCTCGCTAACGTTCACGTTTAATTACAAATTACCTTCATCAACGTTAAATATCATTTACTTCACAAATGCCTATACAGCTTCTGTGCTTAGCTGTTCCTGTAATTATTGGTATTTAAAACCCACCAAGCAAATTCGTATAAGTAGCTCAAAGATTTAATTTGCGCTGAAAATAAAAAGTGACACAGCAGTAATAACCGTGTTCTTGCTTCCTTTATCTAAAAAATACATGACATACAAATACTGTAAGGTTGACAGCTTAAACAGTCATATAATTGGACAAACAATGGATAATTACTTGGACGACAAAAATACACACGTATTGAATAAGTTATGTTTTTTTAAACATAACTTTTTTTTCTGCTTATTATCCATTCAAATATAAATTATTGTTTAGCTACACATATGTGTGTGTGTATATGTAAGTGTTTCTGTCTGAGAAGCTAGTGTCATTCGTTCACGGCTACATTACAAGCCTGAAACTATACATAACATTATATATTTTTCCTTTGACATTAATAGAACTTAAATTACATAAGTCTGCGAATTTAAACTTCATAAAGTTGTTTTGATTTTAATAATTGTCCATAATTCAGCTTCGCAGATTTTGAAAATAATAGTTTTTTTTCTATCACATAAGCATTTTTTTACAAATAAAAAGAAACCTCTTTCGTAGATCAAATTATTATTTATTTTACCATAATGAACATTTTTTTATTATTATGTATCGATTCTAGAACGATGGATAAGGTGCTCACGTCGCGATTGGTTTAGAGAAATCTATAACCAGTAGTTGTCAATATTTTAAGCATAACAAAATGTGATGGATTTGAATAAAAATGATTCACTTTTGTAAAAGTACATATGTCTTTTTGCGAAAAATTGTAAATAATAGAAACAATTGATATAATTGTCTGATTCAGCGTGCAGTAATTAAATACAATAAAACTATCGCAGGGATGTATAATTTATTAATACAAATTGACACGAATGCTGCTCCTAAAGACAGTCAATATCCTTACCTTTATGTTATAAACCATAAAGAGAAACTGTTAATTAATTAGTAGAAAAGCACTCATTAACATTTTGTGTACTTGCTTTTTATGTTATTTACGATTTCTTGCAAACATATTTATTACTTCAGAGTCAGTATAATGCCACAACTATCTCTAAACGAAAGACGTTTTCAAACATTATTAAAAAAACAATTTCGCATCAAAATACTAAAATGAAGAAAACTGCTTTATTACATCGCATTCAACTAACTCCGATTTACTGATTTCACTATAAATTCATATTTTGAGAACCATTTCAATGCTTTCATAATTACTTTTTGGTCGGATCTCCTATTTAAAGGAAGTAATTTATAGAGAAAGTTTAAAACTGTTCTGAACCATTACACGCTTAAATATAAGTTTATCTCCACTGTATCTTATGTTTTCATCGTACAAATGCCACTGACAACATAAGTCGGTCTTAAATACTATCATTCCTGTAGCAAGTTTTATTCATCCAAAATTCGTTAACAGCATCCGGCTATATATCCATAGCTCTTCACGACAGTGTATCTGTTAAGAGCGGGTGTTATTGACGAGCTTAGTGTATTACACCCCGACAAACTGACAGGAATAATTAGCTGTCCACAGTGTGACGTCTACGGTTGCTGTAATTAGTGTAGGACAACAATTATTTAATAGTAGGAAAACCGGAAACACAGTGTTGTGATGTCTCTTTTTCGTAACTAAAGCCTCACAAACATGAAATCCAACGACTTGCTCTTTATTTGTACTTATTTAATATCTGTATTTACTACAAGTGGTTCCACTGTAATAAGTCCTCGCTATACACTTTACTAATTCATCAAAAGTATTACTCGGTTCGTATTGAAATGTGTGAAATTATTAATTCACATTTTTGCTAAAACAGTGTTGGTTTTTTCTAGAGAAAATTAAGATATCCCTTCTCCTTGTGGCAGAGTGATATGTCCGCAGATTTAGAACAATAAAAAAACCTGGTTTCCATACCCGTAGTGGAAATAGCACTGATATCCTATCGTGTAGCTTTGAGCTTAGTTCACAATAGAAACAAACAAATAAACTAAAACGTGAAATTAAATTTTCTGTTAGTTATTTTAGTAAGATTTTAAGTTTGTTTACCACGAAGCATAAAGCTACACAATAAGCTGTATGTTTTGTGGTCACCGCAAATCTACAAACCCAATTTTTAGGATTATAAAACCTCAGATTTACTATTGTGTCAATTGGGAGCAAATTTAACAATAGTAAAGTGTAATCAAATCCCTTCTAATACAAAAGTACCAAAGTATAAACTTCATAATCGAAAATATCTTTACTATTCTCTTTGTTTTTGTTCCACCGAGTTCCCACGGCTCTCTTCGGTAACCTTGAGAAATCATAACACTGAAATTCAGGGTTCGATTCCTGGAGGGATAACACCTCAGATAACAAACCTACGATTCTGTATGTGTTACTTTAAAATGGATCAAGAGCGACCAATAACCTTCGCCACTCCTAGTGGGCAGAGCACAAGTAGCTCATTGTGTAGGTTTGTGCTTAACAACAAACAAGACCCCGGTACGGTCACATGGTTAAGGCACACAACTCGTAATCTGAGGGTCGTGAGTTCGAATCTCTGTCGCACCAAACATGCTTGTTTTTTCAGCCGTGAGGGAGTTATAATGCGATGGTCAACCCTACTAATCGTTGATAAAAGAATAGTCCAAGAGTTGACGATGAATGGTGATGACTAGCTGCCTTCTCTCTAGGCTTACACTGCTAATTAGGGACAGGTAACACAGAAAGCCCTTGTGTAGCTTTGTGCGAAATTCAAAACAAACCAAGCCAAACTGAACTACAAACATTTCAGACCAATAGTCCGAAAATTGAATAATTCATCATTTCATCCCCCATACAGTGATTCTACAGTGAGTTTACTGACATACAACGCTGAAATTCGGAATTCTGTACTTCAGGGTGAACAAAATTCATTGGTCTTTTGAACATGTTTGCAAAGAAAAGAAAGAACATTTTGATATCAAATTTTTTGTATGATTAATTAAATTTATTAGAATTATCCATCATACTTGAAGAGTACATTTATATAAAATATCATTATCTACTTGACAACACTCATAACAACACATTTTTGTATCTTATATTATGTGTAATCTTTGAGGTACATATAAAGCTTCTCTTATTTTTTTAGGTTTCATGTCGTAAAATGCAAATATATGTTTGTAATAAATATTCATAAAATAAATATATCATACCAGTGTTGGAAGTCTATGTGGCTTACGAAATACAATGCTTGACTTTATAGTGACCCAAATGTTCCGTTGCATGAAGACCTTGAAACAATGAGTAACCGTTTCGAAAGAGTTGAGTGGCCAGAATTTAACAACGTTCATCAAAAATATTTAAGTTTAGGTATGTGTTGCAATACAAAATATGATATAACAGCAGAAAGCCTGAGTAAAATTGGCTTATCTTGTGCAGGCTTCAAGTTCTGAAAGTAGAAGTTGGATATTATATAGTAAAAATATATAATATTATTTTATGATCAAAATAGAATATAAAATATATATGTCTATAATTATATAATAAAAATGTATAAAGGAAATGTAATGAATGACGAAACTAATGGTAACTTTTTTACCTTATACCCTTATGCATAAATGTTCATAATTCTTTTAAGTTGTGTTATCTTTTGCATGTTTAAGTGTCGTTTATTATATTTTAATATTATTTTAACATCGATAATTTAATAATTCACGTGTGAGTAAAGATGCCTTATAATAAAGTATTGAGAAATTATACAGAAAAAAATATTATTATTCTTAGCTTGTGAGATGTTTGTGAAAGACAGTTTATTCGATGTAGATATTTCAGCTGATCGTAATAAGTGTAGAATTAAAATGTCAACGTTCGTGATCATCGTATGAGTTCAATTTGACCCAATTCACCAAAATTATAGCCTGTGAACATTATTTATCAAACGAAACTCAAGGATACAAAGTGATTAATAAGTAACAATGCTTGTCGATTGTAATCAGGAATTTTATGACGAGGATTGATCAATATAGTGCTAAAAACAGAGTCAAATATATGTAAGATTTTAAGAGATCATGCGTAAATAAACTGATACATTATTTGAAAAAAACTGCCAATACTTAAATAAAACATACTTTAATGTGAATCACATGAGTTTCGTTTAATTCCGTACTTACACGATTACTATTTATTTCTGTACTTACACAATTACTATAATGCTAATTATCTCAACCCTATTTTGTATTCTTTCTGATTGATGAGAAACTGTGTGATTTATTTTAAAATTGTTTACCATACTATAAAATTAGCAATAATTAACTCTGGATTAAAATTGTAATGAATCTTACCGTTCTTTATAGTATATCCTAAATCTCCATATACTTAGTGTTCTTTATTAAAAATCCATAATAATCCGCTTTTCAAAAAAGATAATAATTAGTTTCTATTGTTTTTCATTTCAAATACATTTATCACTTTCAAACTACATAGCTGCCAAAAATGGAGCACTTTATCAATCCCAGTTAAAACTGCCCAATTAGATTATACCCTGGTAACAACGACAATCAAGGCTTCTATTATTTTATGCCTGGCCAGTTCTTATGCTTTTTCTTTCCTAGTGTGAGCTTCTGATCACGCACAAATGTTAAGGATGCAGCGCTGTAGAATTTGGTATAACAACCGCGTTCGTGCAAGGAAACAAACAAGGAAACCTGAGTGCATTCTGCAATGAATAATTGAACACAGTGATTATGAAACTAATGCTTTGGTCGTTCTCACATTCCGTTAAAATAAAAGATTTCTACAGATTATAACTGTGCTTCGTATTTAATACACTTTTGAGGAAATTCGCTCAACTTTCGTGTTTTTAAAATTTTAGTCGTTTTAACTGTGGATTACACTGTAATTGTAGCACAGAAACGATAGTTCCTCGAACCAAGTATACTTTACAAATTCTTACGTACTTCTAAGCTCAATAAGAAATAGATATATTACATATAAATTCAAAATTGTACGTAATCGTTACATTATCATAATCTGTATTCCTGATAAGTAGAAATTTGAAGCACACAAAATTATGCATAACAATATTCTCTTGTATTATGTTTTTATACATATTGTTAATGCACATGTTTTATTGTGCTAAAACATTTCTAGTTTCCTTTCTTAGTTATTCTTATAAAAGAATAAGTATTTTTTTCAGTATAAATAGTTTTCAGTTTTTATATGCGTTAATTAATGTTCTCAAATCACGTAGGTGCGAAATATTGTACATAATAAACAAAATTTTTAAATAACATTTCATTTGAAAATTCGGGTATATTTGTCTTCTTAGTGAATCCAAATTTTAACAATAGTTTATTTTACGTTATTTTGAGATCCTGAAACACGCAGGTAATTATTGCTTTATAACAACTCAAAAACAGTTGATTTGACTTATTTAAACATAATTGTGTGTTACAAATGACGTTTTCAAATTATCAAATAAAGACCTATACAAAGTCATTAACAATGAACTGCGATGTTCTATAGTAGCTTTAATGATAATATACATTGTAAACTTTAATATCTTCGTTTGAAAAACGCATCCGTATATCTTTGCCAGACATACTTGTAATTAACTTGTACTGAATTATTTTCTTCACTTGATTAAATATTATCAATATATTGTGATCATGTCAACATGAATTACAGACAGTTTTAAAGAATTTGACTAGTATGGCTGTCTGGAGGAATGTTTCATAAAGATAAAAGTTTCTCGTAGTTTAATGAGAAATAAGAATTATTGTAGAAATTGACGAATGTACCTCATTTGTTTCAACCATTTTGTACTTCGTTTGTTGTTTATAGTAGTTCGTTAAAATACTTTCAAGAACACATCATTACGTTATTAGAAATCGGGATTTTGAGTTTATACAACGAAATCTTCAAAATGGCACGTGGTCAGAAACAAATTATGAAGTAACAGTATTTGCTGTTTTTCACTTTCTGAATCATTTATAAGTGTTTAAATAATGAATCTAGTGCACAAAAGGTAATACAAAATTTTCTTTACTTCCATACCGTTAGCCTGTGATAAACTATCTGTGTTTTTATTCGTTTATAGACATTTTATGTTAATTAGCCTTTTGGTTAACTTATAAGTCTTAATACCAGAAGAATGCTCACAGTTGCAAGGTTTGTCTCCTTCTGTGTCGAGTTTAAAACCAAATTAGAGCTGCAAATAAGACCCCATAATCTAAAGGTTATGAGCAAACAACTTAGGTAGATTCACATGTGAAAGTAAATATATATATCTTTGTTTAAGGTTTCATTGCCTTAAAAAATAGTCATTAACTGGTTAATTAACCTTTTCTAGGAACGAAACCGAAAGTCCGTGACCATTATCGTGCGCATCAGCTATCTTTTTGGAACAATTTAATCCCCAAAATACACCGAAGCGGAACAGGAGTCTATCCACATCACAGTTTTCTTGGTAACTCACCTAATCATGATGGAGTTATAGTTTCTGATTTAGTATCAACTAAAGCTGACGAGAATGTCTATTCTATTGAAGTTTCCAGTGTTCCAACTACATTAAACCTCAAGGTCCCTTTTGAAGCATCAAGTGAACCATCAAACACTTCTCCTGCTGAGACCACTCCTGGGGTTTTCTCAAACCACTCTGCTGATACAGCTCAACCGTCGACTGAACAAAGCACTTACTCTACAGCGCTAAGTGTCACAATCGCTGTTGGCTGTTCCCTCCTTATTTTGAATGTCTTGATTTTTACTGGAATGTTTTATCAAAAAGATAAAAACAGACTTGAAGCCAAACTTCACAAAAATAATCACAAGGTAAAAAACAAGCCTCTTGGAGATATTCGAAGTCGTGTCTGTGTTAGATAGGTAGATAAATAAATGTAGGAACTCCAATAATGATTTGAATCTAACTCGACGAATTTATTAATTCTCAGCTCTAATTACAAAATTACCATAGCTGCCAAAATGGTGTCATATAAACTGCTATTTTAAAACGAACTGAAATTTGTCACTGTAAAAGCTAATAAGCTTACGATTTCCACTTACAAGTATCTGCAACTTTTTCCTAATCCTGCACTCTAGACAACTTATGAAACATAAGTATTAATAACTAGTCATTTCTAATAATATGTTTGTTTATTTATTTAGGTGAAAATTACACAAGAAAGTGACAACATCGCAGTAAATCACCGTAAACAAGTGTCTCGTGTTCCTCCTCTTTCTCCATCTAGTCAAGAACTTCCTCCACCACCACCTGCTCCATTACCAACACCACCAAAAGTATTGGATAAACCTGTTTACCTTCCTCCAGAAAGTAAACCTGCCCCAGAAGCTCAACCTCTCTTACATCATGGTTGCCACAGGTTGGCACCTCCTCTGAGATCAAATGTAGAGGAAATGAGAGTATAAACTGGATTCAGCAGTTAGATGGTAGAAACTTTGGTGTTTAAAATATTTAAACAGCATTGTTGTGAGATTGAGTCGATTCTACGTTGGTAATTCAAGTGCGTTTATTGAAGCTCTAAGTTATATAATATTTTATTATACTGTTTCTGTATTATGAAGGAAAATAGAAATTAAAACTGTCAGTCATTTCTGTTGGTCTGATTTACATTCAAGGTTAGACTGGATGTTTCATTAATTACGTATTAATATGAATGAAGTAAAATGTAAGTTTGTTTTTTCAATAAAAAAGAAAAAGTAAAACTTTTTGCCATCCAGCTTTGTGTGTATACACACATATATATATATTTCGTTACTTCAGCGCAAAAACATTTTTGGTATTATTCTAAAAGTAAACTTAAATACCTAATACTGTTTGTTTTTTGCGTGTTGTATGTGTCTGTATGCTAATATTTTTTAGTCCCCAAAGTTTTCGTACATCACTTAACACTATTTTATAGTTAGAATATAGAGGTTGCAAACGTTTTATTAAAATGACTTTGAAGCCTCACCACTTTGTAATTTGTATTTTTTTTAAAATATTGTTTAATCATTTCAAATGAGGTTCTTGATAAACCAACTAACTATGATTTCTGCTGGACTTAATGTACACAACCTTTAGATACATTTTGTAAAACTAACAGTACAAAAAATAGCAAGGCACGTGAGATGAAAAAAGATGTTTTTGCGGCTCATAAGGTTAGTATTTTTTGTTATAATCTCATAAGTTGTTTAATATATTCAAGAACGTAAACAGTTACAAAATAGAAAGGTATTCAGCAGAATATATTAAAACATAAATTTATATTAGTTCTGCATTTATAAATATTACCTTATAACATCACTGATTACAAACGGCTACTATACACTGTTGTATTCAATATCTGCACGTATTATCTGATCTTCCAAAGAAAGGCTCGTGCATCGTTTCGTTCATAGTGAGAAAGTTCTGGATTACTTCTAATCTGCAGTACAAACTCTGTGTGCAGAAACTAAGACATTCTCTCTCTGCATGAAATCGAGACGTTTACAACGTTAAGAAATACTCTCTATGAGAAACAAAGAGAAGCGTATAACTCTTACAATGTGAAATATGGATGTGAAAACTTTTAACAATAAGTTTTCCGTTGTTGACAAAAACTACACCATTATTTATAATAATAGTATGACTGTTTATTCAAATGTGATGTATTTTCCTGGAAATTGAAGAAAGTACCTCACGAGCCGCTTAGCTGTTTATGAGGTTGTAAGAAAGATATAAGGTCTCACTGAACAATGTAAGCTTCCAATGTAACCGATTTGAATTGCGTGTTCTTTCTGCTTGCATGTTTCCAATGTAACAGCAACTAAAGAATAAATTTAAAGTAAACTATATCAGATAAGTCGTTTTTGATCATTTCAAGACGAAGCTCACACTTTTCATGTCACTCTTCCTTCTTATATCTCACATTTATATTTCCAGCTCAAAATATATTTATGCAAACTTTTTAGTACGTTTCTTGGCTGTATAATCCTATCGTGATCGGAATATATAGCAAGTTTTATTATTTTTTAATGTTTTCCTAAAGCTATTCACTATATGAATTTGTTATACTCGATTTTAAGAAACAACACATACAATTATTTGTTTAAGTTCATCATACATTCTTTTGACTGATTTGGCTGTTTCCCCTTAGTGGGATAGCTGCATGCCTGTGGACTCACAGGGTGAACAACTGGGTATCGATACTTGTAGTTTTGCTTTGTGCTGGTTAATCTGAAACAAAGATTTAGCTGTTTACTTCTTCTTTTGTTAAGTCCATTCTGAACGGTTTTAGCTAAAAAAACACATTAATATGAGATGCATACCTTTTCATTCTGTCTGTCCAACATGTTTGAGGCATATAAGTATTTACAACTCGAAACAGATTATGGGTATTAGAAAATAATGAGCACAAACAACAACTAAAAAGACCAGTATATTTTAGTCAAAGCTGGTAATTTTCAACAAAACAAAGCAGAAGAACGAAAGACTTAAACACTAAAATATACCTGGAAAACATTACCAAACACAAAACATATAAACTAAAATTAAAGAATATATGAAAACAAATAAGGAAAATATAGCATGGAAATCTTAAGGATAATATAACCGAAACGTAACTTAAACGCTAAGTAATAAAGAAAAGTAAAATCAAGAGAAGACAAGTAGTTCCCAAAAAACAAAAACAGTATATGAAAAGAACATAATACAGGGATAATACAACTGAGAAATGAAACATATAATGTATCCACTTAAGCAACACAGAACAAATATCAACAATGCATGACAGGAAAAGTACAATTAAGAAAGGACAGAAATAATATATCTGTCTGGACAAAGAGAATACAAACCAGAAAAAAAAATAAGAATACGAACGAAACAAGACAGGAAGTAAATAATTAAGATAGGAGAAGAATAATACAGTCACCTAAAGAACACGAGTGGTACGTAACTCGAAGGAAATCGGAAGAAATCTAACAATACCAGGATAGAATGTAAACATGGGCAGGTAGTTAATTCGCTTGACTCGTAATTCGAGGGTTACGGGCTCGAATCCCCGTCACACCAAACATGCTCGCTGTGTCAGCCGTGAGTGCGTTATAAGTGATGGTCAATCTCACTTTTCGTTGGTAAAAGAGTAGCTCAAGGGTTGGCAGTGGATAGTGATAACTAGCTGCCTTCCCTCTAGTCTTAAACTACTAAATTAAAGATAGCTAGCCCTCGTTTAGTTTTGTGCAAAATACAAAACCAAATAAACAATCTTCTATCATGTATAACCAACTGGTGAACTTTACTTACAATCTATTGCGGTCGTTTCTAGAGTTGACCTGATCAGGGATCATTGTAATGTGAACGTGTACCACACTTAGCACACCATACTTTTATGTTGCATATGCTAAAACACCCTTTTTTAAAGTTGTTGTAGTATCCTGGTAGATTTCTTTCGGAGTCATTTTCTAATTAACGAAATATTTTATTACAGAACAAAGCTCGATCCTCTCCATAACGTTTAACATAGCTCACTCTTTTCATTCAAAAATCCGCAACACACAAAATAAGCTCGTTGGGCTGCATGTTACGTGTTGTTTATTCATAACAAAGGTCCAATCTAATAGTTACCATGCAAAAAACATGCATTCCAGTTTGCTTTTGTTTCTTTAGATAGGCCACGAAATGTTCGAACAACCGTCGTTTTAAGAAAAAAATATGTTATTATGATTCTATTAAACTTCTTAAAAGAGTATTTGGAAACCCAAATTGATGATCTTTTAACAAGCACAAAAACTGTTTTTAAAATTACTTACCATTCTGTCGACTAGAAAATGCTTTGATGTAGTAAAAAACCACAAATAATCCTGTATTGGAGCTCCCCGTGATCTTTTGTTTTTATTGAAAAAAAAAATCCAATTTCCATATCAAGAGATGAACTTCTTTTCAATATACTTATGATTGGTTTTATACAGAGGGACATAGAAAGCGATTTTGTAAAATATAGAACAGTGATACACTGTAGTCAATGATCATTGTAGTATATTTATTTATATCTTAATGATATTATTTAATAATAAACAAAATAATTTTCACATAAGTCTCCCACGTCGGTCGTAAAACATTTAAGTTATGAAGTAGTCTTAACAGTATACATTTTTTTCCTTTCTGTAGGCTGGTCAGACTAAACTTCTGATTATATAAATACAGCATAGAGTGCGCTGAGAAGTTCGAAAGTGTCACAGTTAAAAGGCTTTCATTTCCGATTATGAACTGGAATTAGTTTATTAACACACTTGAAACGCTTCAGATTCGCTTTAGAAGAAACTAGGATAGTGCTGAGAGAACAAAGCGTTAAAATTAACATTAGTTTCACAGGAAGTGTAATAAAGTTTTACGAGTATTCAAGTCTGTTGATTCATTTATATTTCTGATGCTACAGATTGTATTTGTATTCATCTCATGTTTTGCAAAACGTACTTGAAGTGACCTGAAGTAATCAGCATTTAATAACTAATTAGTAATGAAGAGAAAACTAAATCTGGAGTTTTCACTCATCAGCATGCGCTAACAGTATATTTCTTTGAAAAGTAATTATTAACGCAAATAATTCATATTAACATCTCATAATTTTGAGTGTTTGATATTTAAACAGAAAATACTTTAATTCTATTTTTAACAGCAGCTTAAATCTAATAAAAGTAAATTAATACTCTTTGTAATTGAGTTTGTATAGAATATATCCTTACGTTATTGTCTGCCGTGTGAATGAACCTACCACATTTTATACGAGTCGTCTATTTCTTTTTAAACAAACACGTGCTAAGTTGGAATGCGAATTGAGTCAGTTAATTAAATATGCGCATCAAAAATGAAGTTACTCGTAAGAAAGGCTTAAGTCCTAAGATTCAAATAATACAGTTCCATTTCCAAAAACTAGGGTGTGCCTCTTCTTTTTTCCTCTTGTTAAGAACTTACTTCATCTTCACCTGTGTGGATCAAAACCATTTGAAGATAGACCATACTTTTTTTAGCTTTCTTCTTGGATACCAATCTATTAGAAATGCAGTTAGAGCGTACGAATGCATCAACGTTCTCCCCTAACATATCTAACGTTGTCAATATGTTATTTAGATGCCAAATACATTATTTGTTTAGATTCTATGCAAATAATTGAACTGAAAACGGCGCGCAAATGTTACTTAAATATCTTAAATTATCTGTTTTCAACGTAATTATGGTGCCTTTCGTCTTCTTTATATAAATCCCAAGTTTCCAGTTCAATATCCTCCACTGTATTCCTCTTTCATGTCTACATCTATACCGAAAACTACTTCTTCCCCACTGTGGCACAAGCGTGTGCCTGCAAAATTACAGCGCTAGAAACCGGTTTTTGATACCTGTGGTAAGCAGAACACATATAGCTCATTGTAGAGCCTTGTGCTTAATTACAAACAAGCAAACTACTTCACAATCAGTTTGTGGTTAAAAACAAGCCAGAAAGTTTCCAATTTTATCATAAAATAGATACAATATATTTATAAATGTAAAGTCTAAAAGACTTACATGTTATATGGACGATTTTGTAAGATGCTAGGAATATAGTCCTGTTTTCTAATTTATGGATAATGCAAAAGTTTACTCGAGTACATAAAAAATAGTAGAAAAATGAATGGTAAAAGTAATAAATCACTTCTTAAGGGATCACATTCTTCATATATCTAGAGCTCTTCCAGTTTGTGTGTAGTTATGTATGATTTAGTATCACCATAAACTTGGTTTTCAAATTTTATAAAGACTCTCAGATATTTCACCCCAATACCAGCCACGTGGATATTACTGAATGAACTAGACGCCGTGTCTTCTTCCTCTCTTCGTGTCCTACTGTTCCAATACTACCATGGCAGAGTTTTGATGGCTAACTGAGATAATGTGGACTTTTTTACTAGCTCCTTCCACGAGTTATGGTTGAAGAAACACATTACTGTAGTCGATAAAGATCGTTCTTAGCCATATGGAGTACGGTTTCTTTTTGCTGTAGATAGAAATCGTAAAGTTATGGTGTCCGCCCTGTTATTGATCATGTCTCACGGCACTTATAGTGTGAAAGCTACATTCACTAACTTATTGGCTGCCTTAGGCTCGAGAATAAAATGAAAGATTTTAAAACTGGACAAACCTTGTGTATTTTAGTTAACAAACTGAATTAACTGTATACAAATAACATATGAATAAATAATTTTAAAAATCTGTTTAAAAGCAGTACTCACAACTAATTATTCATTTCTCAAATCCCTATATTTTCCATGAAACTTCTGTTACTTTATGTTCTCTGTTTGTTTGTTTTTGAAATTTGCACAAAGCTACTCGTGGGCTACCTGTGCCAGCCGTCCATAATTTAACAGTGTAAGACTAGAGGAAGAGCAACTAGTCATAACCACCGCCAAATCTCGGGCTACTCTTTTACCAACGAATAGTGGGATTAACCGTCACATTATAACGCCCCCATGGCTGAAAGAGCGAGCATATTTGGCGCGACAGGGATGCGAACTCGCGACCCTCACAATACGAGTCACACGTCTTAACACGCTTGGCCATGCCAGGCCTTATGTTCTCTGTTTACTCAAAAAATAATGACCTTTGCATAATCAGTAAAGAAAATAATTTTAAAGAAGTATGCAATGCTCCAAAGAAACAAATATAACAAAAATACACAAGTCCCTATGACTCAGCTTCTTTTTTATTATACAAAAACAATGCTTTTAAAACTTTTTTCTATACTTTATTGACCACTTGTTTGACCAACATTTATCAACTGAAAGAGAATACCAACAAGGTACGGACATCACAAAAATATTAGTAATTTTAACACCAGTGCAAGCATTAAAATGTAAGATCTTAAACTTTCTATACTATGCACTGCTAAATACGCTTTTTTTTATTTATTATAGCTTTTATTAATTACTTTCACATCCATATATGTAAAATTAAACTTGCTTACAGAGAGTTTTACGTCAGTCAAGCAAAAGTAAAGAAGAAGACAAGTAGAAAAACAGGCAAATCAAAGAGAAATCTGAATTAAATCAAAAAGACTCATCAGGTAAACTGATGATGTTTCCTCTGTCATCACATAGAATCGAAATGAATAATAATTAAATATAGCGAATTTTCGCACTGGAGAAAACAAAATCATTAATTATGAAAGCTTAAAAATAGTCAATATTTCTTACAAGAGGAAGTAAGATGGGAAAAGGCTTATCTACTTAATGAAATGCGAAGCATACTTACTTCAGGGATCAGGTGGTCAACAATAACCACAGCCTGGGACAATACAAATTGTGATTCACAAATCGTTATGACAAAAAACAAATTGAAAAACACAATAAGATACGAAGACAGTGGAAGAAAAGCAGTTCAAGTTTCTAAAGAAGCCGCAGTTGTATACTTTGTAATTCAATGAAGAACTTAGAGGATATACTTAAGCCTACAATAGGCAGAATAGTGTCCATACGTATCTTGCCAGGGAAACTCGTCCAAAGTGGTAACTGTGAAAGGCTAGATATAAAATATGATTTTCTTATTTGTTGATCGCAATAGTTATTGGTTATGATGGTGCAAGCAGAGTTGATGAATACATAGAGATTTGAAAACCAAACAATTAATCTCAAATTTCAGAAGTGTCGTGCAACAGTGACCTGAATTCTGCAAAACTAATGACGTGATGATAAATTAATAACGCAATCGTATCAAGCTCGTGAAATTTGAGCACATATGTTTCACTGTGAGAGTCGCTACATACGCATGAAAACATAGCAATAATAAACATCTGCGTGTTTGTTTCTTTGCACTAAGACACATCTACATGAAAATAGAAGTGTGTTTACCTATTTAGTTCTACCTCTACCCAAGAAAAAAGATTTCACGTACAAATTAACCCAATTGTAACTTTAAATTCTGCAAATAAATCATGAAATATTACGATAAGTCATAGAACCAACAGAAAGTCGTTGTGGCTCATGTTAGCTGTAGAGTAACGTGGTAATAAGACAAAATTGTAAAAGTGGTTGGAGTAAAGCATTTTTGTTTCTACTCTACATTGAAAAGGTTTATCAGGAGTGTGCGAGCTGTGAAAAATAAGTTAAAGATCATATCACTTCTACTGTAAACAGTCAAGAAAAAGGTTCCGTCGCTACATCTGGTGCATCTGTTTTTGTTTGTTTTTAACATAAAGCTACACTGTATGCTGTATGTGTTCTGTTCATCGCAGAAAATCAAACATCAAATTTTAAAGTTGTAACTCCGTGAATGTATTATTGATCTATCGAGTAAAACACCTAATACATGAAACGTTTTTCAAAACAAATAATTTTGAAGTTGAGTAAAAATTCAGTAGTTCTTTGTTTATTTTTTAAATTTGGAATCTGTTAAAACAGCCCCCCAGTGGCTCAGCGGTATATCTGCGGACTTACACGCTAAAATCCTGGTTTCGATACCCGTGGTGGGCAGAGCACAGATAGCCCTTTGTGTTGCTTTGTGCTTAATTCTAAACAACAACAACAACAACTGTTAAAACATGTCATTTTCCCGTAGCATAGACTCGATCATAGCTTTACCGAATCCTTTGAAACTTTTAGAGGAACGCAGCCAACGTAGTTGAAATGTTTATAAATGATCTATAACTGTTGAGATAACTTGATTAAATCTTTAAAGTAAAAAAAATACATATATTTATTTTTATTAGAGATAAAAACACACATTAAAGATAAACTCATCGATAGATTGTTGATTCTTCATCAAGATTCGTATCAATGTACTTACATATATATAAGAGAGATCGTTACTTTTAGAACTAGAACGTCATATCTCGATGACTTCCATAGATGTTCTAAATAAGAAGTTAGAACACCAATTCACATAAAAAAGTTGCAATGATTGATCTTATATAGCAATTTTATTGACGATGTCATCTCTAAATTTAATAGGGAAAGACCTAAGTTTTGAAATGAATTTTAATTTGAGTAACTCTTGATTGAAAAATTTACAGAAACTGGTGATTCTGTGTATACAAAGTATTTCAAACAAAGAGAAATAAAATTATCAAAGTGTATATATATTGTGGTGGAATTTTGTTTCTGATAATAACCAACTCTAAATGTCCTTGTTTAGGGGTGAGCATAATGCTAACACATACGACTCACAAATTCTACAGGTTTTACCAACTGATTTTCATTTTTAATTTGCTCCTGGTTTTATAAAATAATTAAACAAAAAACAAACTTATGGAATTGTTATTCACAACTTATTTAAGCTTTCACTCTTTATTGGGTAAAGCACCTGGCTGCTCATCAATCGTGTGAGACATATAAAGCTAAAAATTAGGTTTAGGTATCCGCAGTGGGTAAATCATAGATAACCCATTTGATACTTTGTGCTAAAGAACAAACAAATATTGATAAGCACCCTTACTAAACAGCCTAATGAAAAATCTATTCGTTTTAGCTAGGATATTAAAAAATAAAAACAACAAAGTCAACTTTTACAAAGGCCTGAATTCCTGAAATGAAGAATTTGATGACAGTTGAAAATGTTTATCCACTCTGAAATATCCTTAATACTTACTTTATTACTCTGAATTCTTGTTTCTTCCATGGAATTGGTTAACGTGTTAGAGCAAAGTTACATTAGGCTATTTTCTGTGTCCACCGCTGGATATCGAACCCTAAATTCAACCGCTGTCTCAGCAGAACCTTCCATGAGGTATCCATAAGTAAAGCTCCCCAACACTGGTCAGGTTTTAAAACAAACTACACTAAATAAAGTGTGTTTCAATATTATGCTAAAAAGGAAAAAAGAGATAAAATTCATCGTGGTTTAGCCTCTACAAGTAAAAAAAATATATATATTTAAAAAATAATTACCATTTCTAAGTAGCTCATATTTATTCAAACTATACATCTCAGCATATCTTGTGTAGTCTGAAATTAGCAAAAATAACCTCACATAATTTCTTTTCACGTCAATATAAAGAATGGTTGTCATAAACAGCAAATCAACCTGGCACTGGTATTGCACATCTAAGTCATAAGACTCTGAGATATACTGTTCTGTTTCCGGTACATGGTAGTGTCTGAAGTTACTTGGCATTATGAATATCTTAAGATGATCCAATAAACGTTTCAAGATAACTGAAATTTCGTGAGAACTCGAACCATTCCGTTTAGATATTATTCTTCTCAATGACTGTGTCGACTAGTTTAGCACATTAAGGGCGATCCTTTATCATCCAATAGGAAGAAGTTAGGACCAATTGCACCTACATATGACAGAATAAAAAGTTATATGTACTAAGATAATGAAACTTCCTCCTATACCTATTCCGACAAACACTAGACTTCCATGCGTAACCATCACTTTCTTCAATAAATATGGAAATGACTTCTTCAGATGTATATACGCCAGTTATCTGACTCCAAGGTAAAACATGACTTATCTGTAAAAATAACGTTGCTTTTCATATCAACGATCAGTTACACGTATTATTCGTGTAAGTTCCAGCAAGTTGTTTCGTACCTTACTGGAAGTGGAATGGATTTTATTCAATCGCATGATAGATCCTTCTAATGGCAATAAACCCAGTTCAAATCCTCGCGGGTTCGAATCCCCGTCACACCAAACCTGCTCGCCATTTTAGCCGCGAAAGCGTTATAATGTGGCAGTCAATCCCACTTTTCGTTAGTAAAAGAGTAGCCCATGAGTTGGCGGAGGGTGGTGATGAATAACTGCCTTCCCTCTAGTCTTACACTGCAAAATTAGGGACGACTAACGAAGATAGCTCTCGTATAGATGTGCGCGATATTCAAAAACAAGCAAACAAAGTGTAACTGTCGTCTGCTTGCATTGTATATTATAAATTGCTTAATTCAGATGTCCGAGTAACTGTACCATTGTTTAAAAAAGTGGTTTTACCTTTGAAGCACCGATATTCTCAGCAGCCTACTATAATTGTTTGGCTTCCATTCATTTTATGGCTCTCCACATAAGTGAAATATTCAGGTATCTTCTTTATTTTCTTTAAAGGTGAAATCTGAAACAACACTATCTGAAGTCACTGTATAGATGGTAGGTAGGCTGAATGACCAATCATAGTTATTTTATTTTATATGCCTAATTTGTATAACTGTGAATTAAGCGCTAATTGACACTAATTTATAAAATTGATTTGAAATGTTATTTATTAGCTATTTAGAAATCCTGAATGACCTGTGCAGTAAGGTTAATATTTATTTGTTTAGTTTCTCATACAAACAATGTTTCTTGAAATTTAAATCACACATATATATATGTGTGTGTATGTGTATATATACAGAAGCGAATAGAACAATAGAAAAATAAATGGTATGTCATATTTCTCATTTGTTTAAAGTAGCAGTATAGGTTTTAGATCGTCAAAACCAGTACTTTTTTCTCTACAGTCTCAGACTCGATACTTTCGTCTAATCGATTCTCTGTGTCTTAAATATGTCCCAATAAATCACTCAAATAATAACAAGGCATTTATCGCTTCTCAAATAAATGGACAGAATATTGGAAACCGATTTTGTCTTCAGAAAGAGGTCAATATGTATCACATACGTATTTCTTCTGACAGTTTCTGGCATAATTGTACAAAACACTTCTTCTGAAGACATTATGTTTAAAGATTTTACTAAGAAAATAAAACGCATGATAAGTAACCAGTTATTTGAAATTTCTTCGTATTATAGATATTTACTAATGTCACATAACTTTGTATGTTAACCAAATAGCGATATTTGTCTAAAAATACTTTTATGGGAGCGTATATTTTGGATTGTTATTATCATCAGACAATTAATATAGATCATGTGCCGAGCTGTATTATGAATAAATAATAAAGTTATAGCAAATTTTAATATTTTTTTTCTATCTTACAGCCCTGTGAAATTGCCTGTATTAAGTTTGTTTGTTTTTAAATTTCACTCAAAGCTACTCGAGGGCTGTCTGTGCTAGCCGTCCCTAATTTAGTAGTGTAAGACTAGAGGGAAGGCAGCTAGTCGTCACCACCCACTGCCAACTCTTGGGCTACTTTTTTACCAACGAATAGTGGGATTGACCGTCACTAAATAACGCCCCCACGGCTGAAAGGGCGAGAATGTTTGGCGCGACTCCTGTACTAAGTATCTATTTTGGTCTAGCATGAATTTTGCTTAAAGCTATCTGCACTATCCTTGCCAACTTTAATAGCGCAAGTCTAGTCGGAAGGCAGCCAGTCATCAACACCCAACGCTAACTCTTGGACTACTTTTTTAACAGCAAATAGTGGGAATAACTGCATATTGTAACGTCACCATGGCAATAATAGCTAGTAGGTATGTGTGACAGGGATTTGAACCGATATCTATTTTGAAAGCAAGCACCTAAAGCTACTGAATGTGAAATTCAGTGATGTATTTAAAACTCCTACGAAAATTGGGGCCTAATAGGCCCCAGAGCAACTTGAAAGGTTATTAATATTAGGCTAATAATTTTGTATTTAAATGAAATTGCCATTAACTGACCCAATCCCTTTATATTTTAAGGAGCAATAATATTTTGACTTTTCAGACATTTGCGAAATAATATTAAAAAAATTTTTTAAAACATCCACGAAGGGTATTTTGGGGCCTATTAGGCCTCAGATCAAAAAACATAAAAATGACTTTATTTATTTCCCGAATAATTCTAGAATAGGCCTGGGCAACTGAAAAAAGCAAATTATAGTAAAAATATATCAATATTACAACTTCTTTTCAAAAGATGGATATTTAGGATTATAACTCTACTCCAACAATAATTTTAGACGGTCCTGATTATTGCCTAGTTTGCCCACGCCTCTTCTAGAACATTCTAAAAACTTTACAGAAGTATTTAGAATAATCTAGAATACTCTTGAAGCTTCTAGAATATTCTAGAAGCATCCACAAATCCTATATATATAAGAGCTGAAATCTTCAAACCGTGTTATAAATGATATCTCTTGATGAAGCTGTACATTTACTGACGAAACCATCCGACGATAAAAGTGAACATGATAATGTCGAAGACTACTCTGAAAGTTGTGATGATGATCCTTTTGAAGCCGAAAATGATGAACAAATCGCGCCGTACCCTTCTGAAAGTGAAGAAAGTAATCAAGAAGATCTTACTACGATGTTAGTGAACGAACTTTTGTCCAAAGATAAGAATTTTAGTTATTCAACAACACCTTCAAGGATCAACAGGAGAACCGCAACTCTCAATATATTCAATGGGAACCCAGGCATTACAAGGCAAGCTGCTCCAAGAGTCTCTACACCATTCGAAACATTCAAAATTTTTATTTCTGATAATTTGATGGAACAGATCATTCACTCAACAAACACCGTCATGAAAGAACCAATTTTTAAAGAAGAACTCTGGAAATGGATCGCAGCTAATCTTTTCCTTGGAATAAGCAAATCCAAAAATGCATCGATAGACGAAATGTTTTCAACCGAATTCGGTTTGCCATTTTTGCAAAAACTGATTACACAAGACAAATTCAAAAAAATGTGCTCAAAAATCAGATTTGACATCCACTCTCAAAGAAATAGAGAAATCAAAAATGCCGCCATCTCTGGAGTTTGGAATTTTTTTCATTGAAAATTGCAAAAACAGTTACAACCCAAGCGAATACCTGACGATGGATGAACAACTATGTAACTTTAAAGGATCAGTTGGCTTCAGAACATACATTCCGACAAAGCCAGGCAAATACGGAATAGAGATTTGGTGCCTAACAGATGCAAAGAAAAGTTACCTCCTCAACTCTCAAATTTATACTGGAAATATTGGAAATACGACAGAAACAAATCAAGGAGAAAGAATAGTCAGAGAACTGAGTCAGCCATTTCTTGGAAAAGGAAGGACAATAACGACAGATCATTTCTTCACAACAATGACACTTGCCAAGTACCTACGAACAAAAAGAACAGGACTTGTTGGAACCATACGGATATCAAGAATTTTCCTGCCTCTTGAAATAAATGCAAAATCTAGAGAGTTATCACCAAAGTTTTTTCTACCATGACGACATCACTCTTCTCAGGCATTCAGACAAACCAGGAAAATATGTGCTACTACTGAGTTCTCAGCATCAGTCTGGTGAAGTAGAAGATAATGGAAAGCCCGAAATCGTCAATCTTTACAATGCAACGAAGGCAGGTGTCGACACTCTCGATCAACTGGTAAGATATTATACAACAAAGTGGCGATCAAAGCGCTGGTCAGTCTGCATATTCAATAACATTCTACATCTTGCTGCACACAGCGCTTTCGATCTATACTCGACAAAACATCCAGAATTTCTTCGTCAACATAAATCAAGAGCCAGAAGAGAATTCATACGGCAATTGGTGCTTGAAATCAAAGAAATTCACTGCAAAGATAATGACGAAACAACCTCATGTGAACCGCCTGCAAAGAGGGCAAAAAGAGGACGATGCCATTTTTGCGGCAGATCAAAAGATAGACAGTCGAAAATTGTTTGCTCAAATTGTAAAAAAAAATGTTTGTCAGAGCCATTCTAAAGCTGTTTGTAATGAATGTTGCTAAATCACTGTGTTTCTATTGGAAAAATATATGGGGCCTGATAGGCCCCCAAATCACTTTAGTGGATGTAAATATTTTTTTCGTAGGAGTGTTAATTAGATTTTATTTGCATAGTTACGCGAAGTTTCCCACTTTCTTTTTTCTTCAGAAAATATTGATGTGTGCCTGTAACTGACTATTTTATACAAAGGCTGGTGTGTATTATTTTAGACAAGCGTTGCACTGTGCATAAATTTTCCTTCTTAAAGATAGAACTCAAGTATTGAATCCATTTGCTTAGTTTTTCTAGAAACACATTATTGAATTAGTAACCTTCAACAAAAGCGTGGAGCTTAAGTCTAATTTAATGTACATTTTGAAAACCATTGTTATTACTAACGAACTGGAACATAAAATAGGATAAACTGAGAAACATGTTAGTCCTAACTTATATTGTAATTCTCATATAATTTGTGTGCGAGTAAGCACACCGTTTTTTTACTAACTTTAAACTTAATAATAACCCAAAAAATATTTTTTTTTGCCAAAGAGATATAAAGGAAGAACTTTTAAATGAGAGAAAAGTATTTGTTGTTACATATTTAAAATAATGAATAGTGTTAAAATATTATTTGTTGACTCAGCTCAAGTAACCTCTGGTAATTTTGGCTCAGCATAGCCAAGTGGTTAGAGCGTTTGACTCGTAATCTAAGGGTCGCAGGCTTGCATCCCTGTTACATCAAACATGGTCGTCCTTTAAGTCGTGGGGGCGTTATAATGTTAAAATCAATTTCACTATTCTTAAGAAAAAAAGTACTCCAAGAGTTGACGGTGGATGGTAAAGACTAACTGCTTTGTCTCTAATCTTACACTGCTAAATTGGGGACGGCTAGCGCAGATAGTGCTCGTGTAGCTTTGCGCAAAATTAAAAACAAACAATCTTGAAAAGGTTCATGTCGTAGCGAAGAGCTTAACGTTTTGCACATTAAGGGGATATTCAGCTCTGAATTAGCCATTTCTCAGGGTCTTAAAGACGCGTGTGTGATTGTTATGGGAAGATATAATTGTTCGAAAATCATATTAAATCTTCTGCAGGAAAAGTAGATCATTATGAAGACATTATGCTCAAACTGTTAATTTAGTACATTTCATCATTGGTTATGTCTGTTTTGGGGGACATTAGTAAAGTGGGCTGAGACGAAAATTACTAATTTTGATTGATCTTTAAAATTTTGAAAAGTCTGAAGCTATATTGCTGTGTAACTTAGCTGTGTATCGATATATATTGAAGCTCTTCACTAGTTAAAGTTATAAAAATCTCTATGCGATAGATTTGTTAAGATAGCCGCCGGAAATGGAGGTTTAAGCTCAAAAGATACAAATTTCACGGTCTTATTTAAAATACGTTTATCTTCACTAGGGTGACTTTATATTTTTCATAATAATATTTCTTAATTTATTCTGCGTGATTTCTATAGTTAGGTATTAAAAGTTTTCATGGATTGATTTTCATATACATTTTCACATAAAAAGTGTGCATCAATTTCATAATATCACAAGAACAAACTGTCAGTATTTCGTTAAAATGATTCTGCATCCACAGAAGAATTTATATCACCCTTAGGAGTCACCCTGGATATTACATTTATACAACTCTTAGGAGGATATTACATTTCTTCCGTAAATGAAAGAAAAATATTAATATTATCATTTTTATTTCTAAATTCTGTGCAAATTACTCTCAATGCAATAACTTGAAAATTTTCATTAAAGAAAATAAAGTTATCATAATAATATTTTTCAAAGTTAATGTTTTATTACAAATCTATTATTTATATGAAAAAGAGTGTTTTCTTATTTTCTTCAAAATTCTAATGCAAACTGTATTGGTCATGTAGGTGTTTGTTTTAGAGTTTTATGGTAAATATTTTATATCGAAGAGTTTTTATTTTTCTACTATTTAACTTCTTCAAGAAACATCTAATATTTTTCCTCTAAATTAGAGGATAGATAGCCAGACAAAAAAACAGATAATGTAGAATATAAAACATTGTAAAAACTTATATGTTCTTTAAAAAACATATTAGATACAGAGTGTTATACGGACATGAAATGTATCTCAGCTTCTAAAGCGTTCAACGACTGTCTTCTTGTATTTGTTGTAAATGTAAACAATTTCCAGGACTTTAAAAAGGGTGTGATGTCTAAAAATGGTAAAAACTATTCAAGAAGAAGTATACAGAAACTTTGGTATATCGTATGTAAGAAGAAAAATAACATACAAATACCTTTTTCCTACTGACAAAGAATTCTGTTTTTTGCCTTTCTTAGAAATATTTCTTTGATAAGAAGACTTGATACCACCATGTGCGTTTGGAACTCAATCCCAGATAAAATGTTTGTGAACTTTGTTTTGTTTTACCTTTTTTATAGTATATTTCATGAAACTAGACTACTTTTTTGAAAAACATTAGTTGAACTAATTGAAAAAAAAAGTATTCATATAATGTAGGTTTTTTTGTTCAACAACCATAACATGAAAGGAATTTCGATTACAGGGGTTTGCAGTTTTAAAAATTTCTTTCACGAATCTCCTTTGAGAGTAACCATCCGTTTATGTGAAATTAACTGTTTAAATAGCAAAACAAATACACATAACATTAGAACTGGAAGATCAACATATTGCATTAATACAGTTAAGTTCTTGCAAGAAACGTATAGGAGGAAGCCAGAGTACTTGTTACAGAAGCTAGTACAATCGATAATAATTTTTTGTTTCATAAAACAATTGTGAAATATAATAATATTTTTGTATGTAGATTTTATCTGACCAGTTATCTTAAGTTATAAATTAACATAAAGATAAAAACGTGATTCGTGATGACGAAAAACACACTTGAAGTAAAAATATATTTCAAGATGGCTGGTATGGGTATTAAAGTTATTATTAATAAAAAGCAGATGTTAACAAAGAAAGTTTGTAACTGACCATCATTAGGCACATGTTTTGCGAACGAGAGTGTAAACGGGTACTTACTCTAGGGGGCGCTGCAGTATAACTTAGGTTATAAATTAGTACAGGTATAAAAGTGTTCATTTATATTGGTTTAATTTTGGTTTTAGTTGTTGTATGAATAGGAATTATTTAATTTTAAGTTTGTTTCGCTGATATTAAAAACCAAATAAACGCAGCCACAAAACTATGTTCACCTAATAAAATTAATCATGAGCTCAACAAAATAAAACAACACTTCATAAACATCAACAGATTTCTTTGCAAAAACCGTTGAAAAAATTATACACACACACCTAGATCAACAACACAATTCACAACAAACAAACAATAACAAATCCCAAGAAACAACAAACTACAAAATTTCACACTGCTGTACACGCTATATTTCCGACATCAGCGCAAAATAGTCAACATTGAGAAAAAAACTTAACAAAACGCAATATTCCAGTAAATACCAAATTTATTCGAAAACCATGTACAAAACTAAAGTCGATACAATATGAAAACTACACTGACAAACACAACACCAACATTATTTATAAAATACAATGCAACAACTGCCATGACTTCTATATTGGACAAACAAGGAGAAAAATAGAAACTAAATATAAAGAATGCAAAAAAAACGCTTTCACGTTTTTGAACACTGCAAATGAAATAAACACAACATAAACATAAAAAACACCCACATACTAAACATGGAAACAAATAAAAACAAACGCAAAAGCAAACAAGCCCTACTTATACAACAACTGAAACGAAAATTAAACCAATATGAAGGAACATCTGTATTAATTAATAAACTAACATATAATGCAAAGCTCCCTACAGACCCGTGCCCGTTTACACTCTCGGCCCTAAGACATGTGCCAGACAACCGTCTTTTACATACTCTCTCTTTCTTGACCTGAAGATGACCTGAAAAGGACATCTCTGGCTTAGCCGTTAGCTCAGTGGTAGGACGTTGTGCTGGAAGCACAGCGTTTAATTTTTGAATGACATAAATGTTGAATTAGTTTAACGCGTTATTACTGAATTTAATCACATGACAGACGAATCGCTATAACGCGTTATGAACGATATGATTGTTATCCGACCATATTACAATATTTAACAAGTATATTTTAATACTTTTGTAAATTACAGAATACATTGTTATAATTAATTGTTATAGGTGGCTTTTCCTTTTTAAAGTGATATTATTGCTCCAACAACATTTGTTCCGTTTCACGTACCAAACAAAAATTTCACCAAAAACATTTTACTTCCTTGTTCAGGTGTGTGCCTAATTTCACAGTTATATTTTCAGTTCCGTTTTTTGTAACAGTGCTTAAAACAAAACGAACTCAAAAAGAAAAAAAGTAATATCGAGTTTGTTTTTAAGCACAAAGATCTTTAATGTGCCCAAACGGGTGTCGAAACCCAGTTTTAAGTGTTAGAAGCTTTCACACTTACCACTGAGCGACTGAGGATAGCAGTGAAAAAGTTGAATGAACACTGCATGTGATGTAAATCACAAGTGTAAGAGTAATTCAGACGTCAGTTAATAGGTTTAAGAAACCGTCATAGAAAGAACATCATTCGATTCTGTAGAACCTTCTGTAGGTACACTGTGGTATAAAGCAAGCTGCAAGGGATCAATGGAGTGCAAATTGGTTTTCCAGATTGTCTGGTAAACATTTACAAAGACTGCTTGTCAGTGTCCCCGCTGTGAAGCCTCCGCTAAATAAATAGAACAAGGAAGGTTAGATCACGTGTCTCTAGAAATCGATATCGTATGGGTGAAGTTAAATAATAGTCGAAGGTACAAAACTTGTTTCGTTTGCTCTACCCTACTATTTACTAAGAAAAATAGCATTCGACGTTCATTGTTAGTGAATGTGTTCATACTAAGATAACCTGGACTTAGAAGATAACTATATGATAAAACAGCTGTAAATCTGAGAAATAATGTAGTACTTATTTGCTAACAGTGCAATGAACTTGGAAAGCTAGCTGTGTTTATGTTATTGGTCATTACCAAATGATCATGCGTTGAAACAAAGAATAAAAAGAGGCTTATTGGATTTTACAAAAAACTCGATTGTCAATTAAACTATTGGCTTCGGTGTAAGTCTACACTAAATAATCGTTACAAACACCAATACTGGTCTCCTAATAACACTTGAAAGCTTGTCTTTGTGGCGGTTCTCTTTAAATCTTCCCTTGTTTCTTTAGTTGAACTTTACAATTTTAAAATATGTAGTAGTTGTCGTTTTATTAATGGGCATTTGTGTTCTGTCCATTGCAAGAAATCAAATCCCGGATTGAAGCATTCTAATTCCTAAAACTTATTACTGACTCACTGCTGGGTAACATGTAGTCACTTATCTTCTTTTACATTTTAATTTGTACTTAGATAATTTTCACATTCAAGTTTGTTTAAGTTCACAGTCAGAATAACATTTTACATGTGTATATTTTTATTTGTTTACTCAGACCGCCGAGTGTAGAAATCCTGAAAATGAATGTGAAATAAGCCTTATTTTGGTTTGCCGTTTAGTGTTAAACACAATTCATGTTTGTTTAGACTCAGTTTTGAGGAATATGACAATTCACCGTTATTATATTGTAAACCGAAATTATTTTACAATATAATAATACTATCACTTTTCTATGATTTAGTTTTTTTTGGAAATATTGTAAGATAATATTTTATTTTCTGCTATTATAAGAACTCTGAAACATTCAACGAATAATTAATAACAATTAAATGTATATGTGTTGGTGAAGGGAGCTGATTACGTTAACCTATAATTAATAACACTTAAGAGAATATGTGTTAATGGAGGGAGCTCATCACATAAACCTGTAATTTTAATAACAATTAAATGTATTTGTGATAGTGATAATAACAATTATTAAGATAAGAAGTTTATGAACTACAATTTCTCATTTTATTTTTACTTTTTAACAAACCAACCTTCACTGTGCATATTGTGTTTTTGTAATTTAGTTAAAATTTTACTGTTATGATTCGAAATATTGATAATATTTAGAATGTGGTCCTTTTTGGAAGTATTTGTGGTCCTACGTTAACTGTAAAAAGTAATAAATATATGAATCTATTCAGTAGTTGAAGTTTTCAGAAGTTATTGTATGCTTACAACTAACCATCATTACGTTAAACATGTTTCATGCTAAATATTACTTTTCAATATAAAGAAAACTTTCTACACTTACACTGTTTTGAAGATATTCTTTCATTTAACCTACTTTAACATTAGTATAAAACCGTAATAATAATAAGAAAGGTTTGTGTAAAACGACAACTCAATAAGATTGGTACTAACAGTTGATATCTTATGTCACTGATATCAGTTTCGTTACTATCAAGGTTTGGTGTGATGGAAGCCCAGTCAAAGTAATGAGTTTTAGCAACGTCGGATGCAACAAAAAATATGCAAAGCGTGACGTTTGATCTTAAGTTCTTATTATTGGAAACCTACAGAGATGCAATAAAGAAATAATTGCTCTTGTTATGATATGCTGTCACACAAAACACCAATCAAATGATCACGTTTTGTCCGCGAAAAGTATTTTGTTTATTAATAACAATTATTTTAAGATTCAAAAATCTCCATAATGCATTAAAGTCATTTTAGTATTTGCAATACCTTAAATGAACATTTTAGTCGTTACGTTACTTTAAGTAGACATTTTCATCTTTACAATATCCCAAGTAAACATTTTCGTCTTTATAATATCCCAAGTAACATTTTCGTCTTTACAATATCCCAAGTAAACATTTTCGTCTTTACAATATATCAAGTAAACATGTGAAGATGTCATATTATACAATTTCTACAAAAATGACTTCAAAAAACTTTCAGTCAAATTCCAGTTAACTTTAGCAACCTATTTTTAATAAATCCAAATAATCAATTCAGATAGCCTTCGAGTAGCTTTGCGCGAAATTCAAACAAACGAAATTAAACTGGACACTAATATGATTCTAAATTACATGCTATTTGATAAAGTTTTAATCTTTATTATTTTAGTAATAAAATAAATAGTCTAAAAACGTCTGTATGTTACTTGTAACCTGTTATATGTTCTCAGTTTTCAGTCACCTCAAGAGCATGTTCCGTACTCTAGAGTTATAAATGCACCATAAGTTTGTTTGTTTGTATATTTGTTTTAGTACAGAGCTACACAATGTGCTATTAGCGATCTGTCCACTGCGGATAGTTAAATTATGAATCTTACCGTTGAAAGCCCGTAAACTTACTGTTCACCCAGTTGAGAGCAGTGCGCTATAAAAGTTTTGATCATGTCTCACAATTTGATCAGATAAATGTAGCCCAAGGATGGCAGATATTGATGCTGAGTAGCTTCCTTCTTTCTAGCTTGTTTGGTCGAAAATTATAAATAGCATGCTAAGCTTAGCCCTAACTTCTACAAAAACCTCCAACATAAATATGCAGCTTTAAAACAATTATCCATATTCAAAATTACATGTCCCTTTTCACATTTGTTTCGCTTATGATAATAAGTTTGTGTACAATTTTGACAGACAACTTTGAGTAAAGTTACCGCAACTTTTATTTCAAGTAATAATTTATGCTTAATGGATTATGCAGGATATAACTTAAATTAAAATAAATGGTTAAAGTGCTCCAGAAAACATCGATCGACATTTTCATATTACAGTTTCCTCAGAGTATAACCATCTCATACAAATATTTCGGCTAACTGGTACAGATAACTTTGACTATCCTATTAGGCGTTTGGTTTGGTTTTTGTTAAGTGCACACTTCCGCAACGACCGTCTTTGCTCTTTTCTTTGCGAGTATTGAAGTCCAATTTTAGGTGTTTTAAGCCAGGAAACTTACCACTGAGCCATTTGTGAGTTAAGAGCAACTTGCTCCGTTATACATATAAGTAAAAAAAAAGACATCCACGACAGACGTGACATTTATTTCATTAGCCCTTCGTAGATGTCACTCGTAAACATTAGAGGAATGACAAGAATAAAACTTAAAATAGCAATCGGATTTTTTAAAATGAATAAAATAAGAATTTTAAATATTCCTGTGGGGCATACGCAAGAAACTCTGAGGAGTTTTAGCATCTCTGTGTAGCATACTTAAAAAACACGTGAGAAATTTTAGTATTCATATGGTGTAAAACCAAGAAGCCGTAAGAGCTGTGATAATCTGAGATTTCTTTAACTTAGTTCTAGTAAAATAATGGAGAGACCATGAGTTTTGTCCTCTTTCTGTGTACTCAGTACAACTGTAGTGTCTTTACACAGATCCAGGAGGACAGAGTGTTTTTGTTTTCCGCTAACAATTTATTTCAGTCAGCCTTTTTTTTCCTTCGTTTACGTTTTGAACAACATTAAATAAACACTCAAATCCAATTTTACCTGCAGAACATATCAAGCATTTATTATCATCTGAATTTTAAATTCAAACTGTTCAAATTCTAAAGTAGTGCTTAAATCCACTTGATAATGTTGAAGGTTACTCATGACTGTCAACTATGTATAAATAGAACAATATATCATTTTATATTATTCATAAGAAAACTAATTTGTTTTGGTAGTTGTTGATTATACAGCTACACAAATGATTATTTGTGTTCTGCCCACCAGGAGTTTCGAAATCAAAATTTTAGCGGCTTAACACTACAGACTTACTTTATAGCTAAGCCAATTGAAAAAGAAGAAAATTATTAATAGAACTAGTGGTATACATTCATTCAACGGTCAAAAACTTACTTTTTCCGTGAATCTTATGAAACTACAGTAAAATAAAATGTAATATTTCACAAAATATTTTACGGTTTACAATAACATAAAAATATGTATCACCACTTTAAGTCTTACATGTAAGTTACTATTCTTATGAAACAGTGTACATTTTTTTTGGATAATTTAATTAAAGGTATAAATAGTTATATAAATGAATTTAAAGTTAATTCACACTATAACTCTACAAATTTATGAGCTTTTTCCAAAACAGGTTCTGTTTTTGGAAAGAACATGAAGGATTTTATCGAGAATTCGTTCAACATTACATGGTTTGTAAACTCACTCTCACATTCCACACACAAGGTTCTTTTAACCGTATGGGTGTTCTAAAGTGACAGTGACTAATTAAAGTGGGATAAGACATTACTTATAGTATGTTTAATTCGTTATCTTTCTTTTAATTGCATTTAATTTGGCAATACTTTAAATAGAATGCAAATACTTTTATTTCTGTTTGTAGTACAATTAAGGGTAGTCTAAAGCTGCTTCTCAATAAACCTCATTCTCGACTATCGACACAAGATGTGGAAGTCGTTGACATTCAGTCCATTTGCAACATGATACCTACCATAATTATTCTCTTTATTATGTTACGTATTACAATGTGAAATAGCCTGAAACCGAGATCACTTGTAACTGAAATTTAGAAGTTTATTAAATGCAGAGGTATATCAAATTTCTGATATGCCAATAAGATTGATAAATATATGTTTTCTTAGCACAACTTACAGTAACAGTTTTTACAGATAATGATTTACATGCAAAAACTTTACAAACTTACGAACAATATTGGCCTGGCATGGCCAAGGTTGGTTAAAGCGTGCGCTTCGTAATCTGATGGTCGCGTGTTCGCGCCCGAGTCGCGCCAAACACGCTCGCCCTCCCAGTCGTAGAGGGGTTATAATGTGACGGTCAATACCACTATTCGTTGGTAAAAGAGTAGCCCAAGAGTTGGCGGTGGGTGGTGATGACTAGCTGCCTTCCCTCTAGTCTTACACTGCTAAATTAAGGACGGCTAGCACAGATAGGCCTCGAGTAGCTTTGTGCGAAAAACAAAAAACAAACAAACAAACAGAAACAAAAAATTGAACTTAAGGAAATAGCAATTGATAATAATATTCCAAATATACAAAACGGTTCTTCAATATACACTTAGTAGCCATTTTATTAGGTACACCTATCTAGTACCGGGCAAGGCTCCTTTTGCCCCCTGAACAGTCTGAGTTCTTTGCAGCATGGATTTAACAAGGTGTTGGAAACATTTCTTAGGAACTTTGGTCCGTGTTGACTCTATAGCATTACATAGTTCCTGTAACACATTCATTTTACGAACCTCCCGTTCCGCTTCATCTCAAAAGTGCTGTATTGAATTGAGATCCGGGAACTTTGCAAGCCACACTGAAATCACTGTCATGTTCGTGGAACCAGCATGAAATGATGCGTAATTTGTAACATGGCGCATTGTTCTGCTGAAAGTACCCATTGGAAAACGAGTAGACTGTAGCCATAAAGGGATGCACATAGTTGGCAGCAATGCTCAGGTACGCTATGGCATTTAAAAAATGCTCAGTTGGTATTAAGGGACCTAATGTCTGGCAAGAAAACATTCTTCACACCCTTAAACCACAATCACCTGTACCGCTGACACAAGGCAGAATGGATCCAGGGATTCATGCTGATTATACCAAATTTTAACCCTAACATCAGCATGTCGTATGATAAATCGAAATTCGTCAAGCTAGGCGACGTTTGCCCGATCTTCAATCCTTTAGCATGGTGATCCTGCGTTCAGTGTAGCCTCATCATGAGAGACTGTATTGTGTGAAAATCCCAGTAGGTCAGCAGCTACTGAGATGCTGGAACCAACACATTCTGGCACCAACAGTCATTCAATGGTCAAAGTTGCTTAGATCATACAACTTCTTCATCCTAATGTTTGGTCGAACAACAACTGAACCTCTTTAACATGTCTGCATACCGCATATAATGAGTTGCAATCACATTGTTTGATGATTGTTTAATTACGTTAAAGAGCAGGTATACATATTAAAGTGACCACTGAGTGTATTGTAACTTTTGATATCAGTGTAAGCATTGCAAAAAAAAAGCATTTTAAGACTATTAAGTTCCAAGTGACCAAGAGGAGAAACTAACTGATTAAAACATGGTGGTTTCACTTGGGCTACTGATAAGCAGCTCAGACTAATTCAACTGATTTTCGTTTTCTTTGCTCCTAATAATTTTAAAGTCAAAATTTCCATGTTTAAATTTATTAATCCAAGGATTCAGTGTGTTATAATTTGTTTTTAAAACAGAAGTATGAGATTCATGCCGCTTCTTGTGGAACACCTATGTCTGCAAACTTCATACACGTATCAAGGTTCTAATAGCTTCTTCATGCTGAAAGAGGATCAAGGTAAGTATATTATCTAAATGTTTTTAACCTAAAGCACCACCTGGCATTGTAGTTTTTTTTTATTTCAACCTAGTCTTATAAAAAATATTATTTATCATGAACTATTTATTTTTATTATTTTCAAGCAAAACTACACAAATGTTACTTTCATATAGTAGACCCTCATTTCAAGCTGATAAACTGAAGACAATTAATAACATCACTCACTGTCAACTCTTGGGCTACTTTTAACTAACCAGATAGTGAGATTTTCCCTTGAATCGTATAATGCATTCACGGCTACAAAGTATTCTTAATTCAATCACGCCAACCACTAGTCCATGATTGTATCTTATTTACCCGGGCTAATCAGTAGATATGCTTTATTTAATGTATGACATCAACATAAAAGTCGTGTGCTTATTTTCAAACCAAATGTTTAATGCTTTATGTTAAAAACTCCAAATAAAAGAATTTGTTACAAATAAATGTGTAAGACAAGCTGAATAACATTAATAAATTATAAAAAGAGAGTTAATATTGAGTCTTACTCTGATATGCCTTTATTGTAAATACAGTGACAAAAGCATGATTTCTATTTTTTATTTAATTTAAAATATCTTGACGGCTCACTTTTTTATCAAATTTCGTAGCTAACGTTAGTTGCAGCTGAAATTGCTTTTCCAAAATCCATAGCTTAACATATTGAAACATATAGCGTCTTACAATTCCTGTAGCCTAGCTAAAGGCATTATGGTATAATAATATACCATCTATTTCTTTCTGGAATATGAATTTTGATTCTTAACTTGTCTTTTAATTTGAATTATGTGCAAGTTAGTCTCGTGGTTTCTCTCGTCTTTCTATCATTTAATATTTCACCCTCTTTGCCTGGTAAGATGTCACATCTCCTTCTGTAGTTCACTGGGTGAACAAAGATTGTCAAGAGAAACCGCCAGTAACTTGGTGATGTCACTATAACAGAGAAGTCTCTTTGAAACTACCAACAGTTTGAGCGAGTGTTCAACTGATTCTCAACCTAGTTCTCCAGGATCTCGTGCCTAAGAGAATCAACTCTGTAGTGAACCACGCTGATGTATTAAAAGTAATGATGGAAATTATTAGCAGTTACACACAATGTAATTTTATGTTTACGCTTGATAAATATTGTTGTGATTGTGTATTATACAATGTGTTCAATCAGTTTATTATGCCTAGACTTAAACGCATTTGTTATTCCGAATCAGGCGGTATTAATACGACATTGTTTCACGATAACCGTAGTTTATCGAAACTCCTGTTAAAGCGGTCAAATGAACATTTAGAACATAACCAGTTTAACCTGCGAATACCACAGCAATCACAAAGTTCCATCATTTCAACGCCTGTATGTCTGTGTTTGGATAGGTTGATACTCTATTGTACTATTATGAAAACTATAAATCATCGTTAGAAACACTGATGTTCAGACAGTCTTTTTAATCATCTCATGAATAATGTCAGGATTGACATGAAGTTTCAGCCTATGGTAAGCCATTACAGGTATGACTGTTCGCTTGATGAGCAAACGAACTCTGACCTCGTATAAAATTACCACATCGTATCAAAAATGTCTCCTATTTAAACGACTGATATTAATTCGTTATCAGATATTTTGTCAATAAACAAAATAACGCAGCAATTCGTAAGTTCCGAGACTTCTAAATTATACAATCCACTTCAATATCGTCTAAACTTTACTTGTAGTATTGATCAGATAAATAATGTATTTTAACTAAGCAAACAACGCTACTCGTTAAACATAACGATACTTTACGTTAATGTTAATTGTTGGTAATAGCAATTTCCTATAGGTTTATCTTTACAGTCAGAGAGTTGATATTGTCAAGTCACTTGGTATGACTGGGCAGCAGACTAATTGTATGGAATTTTGAGAAAGTACTGAGGAGCAGAGATCTGGTCAATTCTACATTTCAAGAATATTTTAAAGTTCATCTTTGATTTTCCTGATCTTATATTAATATATACAAAGTTTTGTATCATTAGTAAGATAATTATTTTACTTTTAGTATTTTCGGTACACAAATGAGTTTTTAGCTCTTTAATTTTCAACAATATTTTTTTTCAGTATTGGATCTTAACTCTTCATAATAATTTTTTCTTGAGTTGCCCAAAATAAAGCACATTTCCTGTACAGCATTGAAGCTAAATAACAATTATGGTATAATATTATGGCAAACCACAATCTTTGTAAGTCCCTGTCTAGAAACATTACTAAAATTCTGGTAAAATCAGATGTTATCTTAAAGTTGGTTGATCTATTTTAACGTCCACAATTCAAAAAATAATCATCAGATAAGTATACGTTTTGACAAATCAATTAATGAGATGATAGAAAAAGTAACTACTGAAAATAATTATCACTGGGAGATGTAGATCATGTTCTTTCCTATATTTAATTTCACTTAAAAATGTCACAATGCCTTAATAACTTGAGCCCCATACCCAAAAGTCAGTAGTAGCTCCTATGGTGACCATACCACAATTCTGTGGAAAGTATCTGATGATTTCTCGTCTCTCAAAATCATGCAACATCTTGAGACTTAAGTGAGATACATTAAAGTACCATCTTGCCCGCAGATGGATTCATTCAAAACAACTGTTTTGTGCAAGTTACAGAAGATAAAATTTTTCAGTATGGATTGGTAGGATATGTGGTTTACTGCCAGTGTGTAAAACAAAATTAGGTCTAATAGTAAACTTGCCTGTAAAACCGATATTTAATTTAACATCCTAATCATAGTTGTTATACAAAGATAATTTGAATTGATTTTCCGACATGACACAGCTGCAAGTGTTTACGTGACCAAAGAGAGAGAGAGAAGTGAGCCTCATTAGTCTATAATATATTGTGTTGCCAGTTGCTTTGAATTCCTACTTGAGAAAGGAACTACAGCGCAAGGTCTAGTCAATCTTGTGCATCTGTAGAAGCACACCCTAAACGCCTTAAGTATTCTTTATAGGCCATGAACAATGGAGACTCACTGTGCTTGGAAGGCATAACTGGTGCTGCACTCCTATCAAACCAATGTTTGACTGACTTCGGGAACAATCACAACAGCTATTAAAGGCAGCTATTACGGGCTTTATCAGTAGCCAATTCTGCTTGAGCAAATTGCTTATAAACATCCGATAAGATTCGTTTTACATGGCCTTTTCAATCACTAATTTCATGCCAAGTGTATCTTATGCCATACTAATGTTATTATCACTATTAAAATAATATTTTACATATAAATACGTCCCCTGTTGTGTCAGCAGTAAGTTTAATGGATTACAAAACTAAAATCTGAAGTTTATATTCTAGTACTGCACAAACCACTGGCATCCTACTTTATTGCTTTGCACTATGTATAACAACTGTAACCATATATAAATATATAAAAAAAAAACATTTATCACACGTCGTGTATGCATAAATAATTGGGCTTGATATGTACTTGTGTTACATTAGATCACACGTTGTTATTTATTCTCAGGATAACATTTTCATTCCTTGGTACAAAAGAACATATAATAGTTACAATCTGGTAAAGTCTAATGTCCTGTTGGGTAAAAGCAGTCGTCTGCTTTACAAAAAGTAGAGTTAACTACAATTTAAACACGTTTGAAGCATTAAGAAAATTCCATCTTGTCTGGAAACATTTTCTTCTCGCATATTTTGGTGATAAGTTCGATACTAGTTTGATAAGCAGTGGTTAAGGGTGACTAAACAACCTTTCACCATCTGAACTTACAATCCTGCTCTCTGTGTCCAAAAGTAGTATGAAAACTATATATTGCTTGTCATCGTTTAGCTAGACAAACGCTTAATGGTTGTTTCATTCCAAATTAACTTGAAATGGCATCCTTTGTTAGTTAAAGCACACTTAAGACCTCCTTGGCATATCCAACCAGTTGTAACTATTCTAGTTATTAAATATTTATGAAAAATATAATATTTGCTGACAAACTACATAGCTTGTGCATGGATATAAACTTTAACTGGAATTTATAGCTCGCGGAGATATTTTAAAGAATTTATAACAAAATTGAATAATGAAAAAAAATTTCGTAATAACAGCAGATGTAAATACTGATATTTTGACTTTTTATGTAACTTATAGATATGGATTATCTTTAAATAATATTTGTATTACAAGTGAATTTGAGGTCTTAACAAGTATCTGCTGTTGCAGATATTACTATTACAGATCACTATCCCATTGTATTTGAAGATAAAAATGTTTGATAATGTATATTGAAGCAAAAAGCCAAATTTACAAAAAAAATGATTAATTAAATAATGCAAAATAAAATGTAAACTTTAAATGAGCCAAATATAATGTTAAGGAAAAACATACACAAAATTGTGATTTATTTGAGAACGAATTATTGCATTAATTGAGGTATCTTACATAAAAAATAAAACAAGCAAATAAGCAAAAGATAATAATAATAACCTTGGATTACTTTCAAACTTATAAACCTTATACAAACTGAGATTATAGTTTACAAAATGTAAAATAAACTAATAATAAGAATTATGAAAAATATTATAAAAAATGTAGAACTAAGCGTATTACAATGCTTAGGAAAAGCAAAATATAAGTATATGAGTTTATGGAATGCGTTTAAGAAATAAAAAATAAATTTAACCGCGTTATAGGTGAAAATAAAAATAATTTGGTATTATTAGATACACTTTTGTATGAGAAAAATAATCAACCGATGGAAAAATTCAACAAAAGCAAATTAGTTTAATAGTCATTTAATAAGCATTATTACAAATACATTGGTGAGGATAAATGATATTTCATGTAAATAATGTGAAAACATGTCTAACATAAATTTTAAAACACTATTTTTGGACATAAAAGTTCTGTGGATGGTATTGATAATTTACACATTTAAAATATAAAAATATAGATAATATCTATAGGTCATTAACACATGCTCAGAATTTATCATTGTAACAGACTAAACCAGGAATATTTTCTTTCGCATATTAAATATAGCTAAAAATATAAAGACAAATATAATTTTGAATATTATCGTTCAATATTGTTGTTGTCTGTATATCAAATATTATCAACAAAATTACGATCAAAACCATTAATGAAACCCAATTTCGTTTTAGAAAAATTCAAATAATAAACATATTTTGCTATTTTTTTATCTATATCATAAATTTTGTAATGATGGTAAAAAAGTGTTAACTTCTATTTTGACACAATCACAAATAATATATTACTTAAAGTCAGAAAATAAAGGAATTAGAACTATAGCTTTAAAGTTGTTTAAGTCTTATTTAAAACCACAGTACAACCTGTATGTGTAAAGAGCATTTATAGTATTCTATAAAACATTATTTACTGGGTTTCACATGGATCAGTTTCATGACATTTGTATCATTTATAAATGATTTTATTGATCTATAATTAGATGGCAATGTTATTAAATGTTACTGATGGTAGCTCTGCAACAAATTGGAGTTACAAAAGACATACGATTGTTTTTAATTAGAAAGGATGTAAAATATAAACCTATATGAATCAAATAAATTACATTTAAATATTTCAAAAATAAAATATAACAATTTAAAGTTAAAGGCAAAATAAACTGAAGGTTATTCTATTATTTAAATTTCATGGTAAAACTGGTAAAGAGTGAGTGCGATAAAATTAGTTGTAAACAGTAAATAATTGAAAAATTAAGCAGACATTCACTGTTACAATATGAAATAATATAATAAAGAATATAATACTATGCATTTGGTAACTTTTATTGAAAACAGTTTATAAATCTAATTATATTAAATAGAACTACTATTTCCATTCATGAATATAGAATATAAGGTGAGACATATTTTAATATATTATAACAATTTTAAATCATATCGTGAAGTATAATACTTTTAAGGAAATGAAAAGAATTTTATTGTTTAGAAATCGTGGATTTGATAAATACAGTATTCTGTTTTGTTAAAAAGAAACTAAGCATAACCATTATAAAAATGTTTTTCAAAAATTATTCAATAGTTTACCGATAATAAAAGAGGTGAATTAAATATAAATAAATATAGTTATTTATTTAATACAAAAGTTCGACTACATATTTTAAGATAATATTGTTTATAAAGCTGTATAAAATTAGTATGTTAAAATATTAGCTAACACCTCGTACAAATGTGCTTTTAATGTGAAATTTGTGTACAAATAACAAAAATAAAATAAGCAAGTTCAAATATTTTTGTTCCTTAAACTGTTTTTAAAACTGCATCTTGTTTTAATCACATTTTTCTTAATTTATAGTACTATAATCTTGTTGACATAATAATTAATATAGGTGGGGCAAGCAATAACACCAAAACATACGTTCATATGTATTACTTCCATTAAATGTATCAAATATTATATAAATCTTTAAAGAGGTTCGTAAAGGACTTAAAAACAATATAGACTTGTCAGAAATAATATTTAGTTATAAGACGTTTCATCTTCTTGAACCACTATAGGACTAAAACCTGTAAGTAATTGTGGTGCAGTATATGAAATAATCAAAACTACTCCTTCAATTAAGTATTTATTCAATTGTATTGGTTATTAGCCTCTTTTTTAATTTATTTGTGTAATCTCTTTAATAACATTTACAGTTAGAACATATAAAGTATATGTTAACTCCATGTTGTGTGTGTTTTATAGCAAAGCAACATCGAAACATCTACTGAGCCCACCGAGGGAAATCGAACCCTTGATTTTAGCGTTGTAAATAGAATGTGAATTATGATACGCCCTTATTTAGTACATTTTTATTTCAGACAAAATTTAATAGTATTTCATTACCAATATTAATTTCAGGTTCAAAGTACTTATTACATTGTGTTTATGCATCTATGATTTAAATTGGACATGACACCAAGTTAAGATTGACTTCGATTTCAAATTGTTTAAAATATTTGAAATGATGTCTTACACTCTTTATATTGAAAATCTTTGGTAAAATATCACACACATTTCTGATTGGAAATCTTTATTAAAATATTATACATTTTTTTTCATTGGAACTCTTTATTAGGATATCATTCACTCTTTTCATTGGAACTCTTTATTAGTATATCACACACCTTTCTTATTGAAAATCTTTATTGGTATATCACACACCTTTCTTCTTGGAAATCTTTATTAAGGCAATAAATAATGATGTAATTTGAACTTTGATACTTTTAGTTTGACAAACTACAATTGACCAGATTAATTCAGTTTTACACGCTTTGTAAATTTCGTAATGTCCCCCAGCGACTTAATGGTTTATGACGTTTCAGTTACGATTTTCATCCCCGCGATCAGAACAGAAGTACTTTTAACAACAACAACAGTTGCCGAATTTGACAGTTCCATTCACAATAAACTGAATACTGATATTTGCTCAGCATTTCTTTTTCTTTCTCAAAATACGTGTACAAGACTGCTCAAAACAAATTGTAGAAAATTGAACATTTATATAACACGATTGGTAAATGGTAATTTTTCAATACATATTTGAAAACGTTACAAACAAGCAGCCTGAAATCCCGAAGATATAGCTAAACTTTATGAAATTTGTTTACATCTGAATTAATATTTCATTGAGCTTATTAACCTAATCTACTTAGCATTAAAAAATACTTCATTAGTGTGAAGAAATGTAGTTGTGTAGTGGTCTTATTCTTCTGTGCTAATAATATACTTCCCTTATTGATCTTACAAGATAGAGAAAAAAAGACTAATCATGTGGTTAGGGTATTAATAGTAGATAAATAAACTTTTATTGTTTATCTCAGCATTTCAGAGTTCAGTTTCCTTCAAATAATTTGAGAATAAATGATAAGAATATTTTGTGAATGAAAATTGAAGTAGGGATGGCAGTGTCACAAAGAATGCAAACAAGAATATAGTTATGATACAGTTATACATGACTTTCAACATTAAAATTTAATGTTATACTGTAAAATGCACGAGCACAAAATGATTACGAGGTCGATAAATTCAACTGACTTCATAGTGAATCTGTACCAGTCTATAATATTCAAAACTTGTTTTGACTCGACTTTCTTTGTAAGTCCTAGGGTATTAATTACACAACACTGATGCCTGTACTAATATGATCACTTTATGATAAACAAATTACATACTAGCAATCAGGAATGTATAAATTCCAACTACAATAACATTAATGTCAAGTATGAACTTTATAGTGTAACTTGTATAGCTATGTATAACTGTGGCATACCTTATTCTTATATGCATTATTTTTGGCACTGCCAACCCTGCATCATTTTACATTTACAAAATCTTTTTCATTACTTGTTTTATGATGTTTTATGCTTTAACTGAAAGTCAATGCATTTTATGAATCTGTGTTACAAAATATATTTTTATGTGAATTGATTTGATTTTTTTACACTTTACTTAAATATAATACACGGGTTTGTTTCGTAAAGACACCGATTTATAGTGTACAAACGGTTCAGTATTCTACACGTTGCACTCATCTAATGTTCATTTATTATTGGCTGTTTCAACCCGCATTTATCCCTCTTAAGTTTCCTCTGAAAAAATAACTTCGAGAGATAATAATAACATCAGTTACACAAAAATTATGATTTTTATTTAGTAACTACTATTAGTTATTACAGCAAGCGATGTCATCGTGTATTGCCCAGAAGCACGTCTAGTGGCTTTAGGTTTAAACTGACGTTAGTGATTAAGTAATTATACAGTTATCTCAACTGAAATGAGAACAAAGATGAACAATTTTGTAGTTGATCGCTTTCTGGTTTGACATTGTAACGATGGTTTTTTTACCTTGTTCTGGGGCTTGATGGGTAGAAAAACAAATGAATTTGAGAAGAAATAATTTTTTGAAGTAAAACTGTCTGACATTATTGATTGTTTTAGTGCATATTTGTATTATGTTTATTGAATACCTTGGCTATCACTACATGCAGATTTTACCGATTCTATGATACATTGAGCTTTATATTTCGGTTTAAAACAATAACAAACAAATCATTAGCACCGCCTACTGTTTATTTATTAAAATGTCATTTTTTTAGTTATTCCACTACCGAAAGTCTGTTTGAGCAGTAATGTTGGTGTTATTTTGTAACTCTGAGTAAATGCAAATCTCATAATTACAAATGTTTTAATAGTGAGGCTGGTTATATTTATAATGTAAAAAATTACTCTACGTAATTAAAAATAACAATTACTGTTCCATAGAGGTTGATTATGTTATACTAAAACGATTTTGAAGTTTAGCTCATCGTTACAATCCATGCCAATACGTCCGGTCTTGACCTATCTGACGACCGTACATCTTGATAATAGCTCTGCAGTATATTTTTCATTGCAGAAGGATTAGTCTTAAAGAGTTCACGTCCATATCAATTCCTTCTTCTGTTCTTTTCTATTTCATGAAAGATGATGATGGTTTCTTTTTCCTTCAGTCCTTCTAGTTACTACCACATCATCAATTTCGTCTTTCGTCGTTACAAGTCCTAGAAACTCTGTTTTTCCTTATGTTACTCAGCAACCTTCTCCTGCAAATGGCTCTTGACAAAATATCTCGTTTGAGATGTGACTTGTGCAACATAAGTTAAGATGCAATGCAACCTGCAACAATAAATGGAACCTGATTACAATATTTTTTTTTTCCAAGCACAATCTATATTGTTTCACAAATCACACTACCTAAAGAATATAGAATATGTCAATATGTAATTCTGATAAATGTAATTTTTCCAAAACTTTGTATCGGTTGTTGTTTTTACAAGACTTGCGTATTTGTATATTTAAAAATGCTTCTAGTATAACGCACTCAACCCTTCGTACTACTCAGATTAAAGTAAAATGATTTATAACAAACAGTAAATACCACAGCATGTTACATACCTTCAGTAACATATTTATATCAGTTATAGCATTTCGTTTCTTTCTATTTATTCTGTTTTACTTCACAGGATATTTGTTTGTCTTCTGTTTTATTTCAGAGGATAATGTACAGCAACATAAAAATATGCTATTTGTCTTCTGTTTTATTTCAAAGGATAATGTATAACAACATAAAGATATGTTTTTATGCCACGAAAAAGACGAAATTAAAATTGAAAATAAACAGTTTCTAGTAACTATGGCTATGTTCACAATGTTCTAAAATCACGAAGGTCCAAGAAGTATTGTAAAAATGAAATAGAAACTTTATAATCCGAGAGCTTTTTCCAATTTTTCATGTAAGTGGTTCCGTTTTTTAAACCTCACAGGTTGGGAGTGGAGCCTGAGAGGTAAACCAGGGGCCCTCATAAACTGTTGTGTCTCTTCAGCTCCACACACGTTCAGAGGTTAGACGTAACTTAAAAAAAAATGGGTGAGCTCTGGTTGTTTTAGATGGGAAACCCGGGAGTCGGGAAGAGCTAGGAGAAGCTCGGAGGAGTCGTTGCTTTTGGTGCAGGCTGGACTTTCCCTTGCGCTTAATACTTCTGGTGGTGAAAACGATGGTTGAGCAGAGAGTTTCAGGCTGAAGCGCGTCAAGTATTGGGTGAAAGTAAAGAGAAAGCGGCGAGAGAATGAAGAGAGCGATAAAGAGGGGTGGAAGGTTAGAAAGAAGGAGAGAGGAAGTGGGTGATAAAGAGGACCTTTCAGGGCCTGGGTGCCTGAGATCTATAAATCCGATAGCAAGAAGTTCAGTTGTGGAGGAAACCGGAGTGTCCGGAGAGAACCACTTTCACTGGATGGACGCCAAATAATCTAACCGCCTAGTGCCCAAACTCGTATTGTTACAAATTATTAAAACATAAATAAGGTAGTACTAATCAATACAATTAATGATCCAGTTTAGTGGCAAGGTGTATTTGGCCCGGGGCAGGGGGGTGTCAGCTAGTTGAGATATTTGACGTGTTTGAGTGTTTCTGTTTTTGGCTTTGGTGCGTAATAGCGATCTGCTAATTCAATGAAACGGTTTTATATGAGTAGGAGATCGCTTGGTGTTTTGAGGTACGCCGTGGGGGTGTAGTTAGGCAACCGAAAAGCGCCCAAGCGCTTTCAAAAGGTGGGTCTTTCTTCTTCAAGGGCAAACTTGGAGTGGTATTGATTGAACGAATGGTATATAGGGGTGTTTAGTGATGTTATGGGGGTCATCCGGTTTTTTGGGAATTGTTTATTTCTCTGTGTACTGTTGTGAGCGTCTCAATGTAATCGATGACAAGAGTCTTTGTAAAAAGGTGTTAGTGATATTTTAATTTCTAAATGACTAAATATGTGTGTTATTTAAAATAAAAGCTTAGGTGTTTAAGTAAAATAAAATAAAGATAACACCTGGATAGTGATTAAAGAAGATATGTTTTATTAATCAATTTAAAAAATGAGTTTTGATATTTCATGAAAAAATAGGTGAAGAATAAAGTTAGTTTTCTGACAGAGATGAAACTACTGACCGGAGATCACTGGATCTAGATTATTTCAGAAAGTCTGAAAGTGTTTAGTTTGGTAATTCAATAAACTTCTATCTGCTTTAGTTTTGAATCCTGTTTTAGTGCCAGTGAGAGTACCATCGTTAATGGAGTGACCGTGTTGGTTGAAGTGTTGAGCAACAGGGAGATCGTTTACAGTGTTAATAAAAGATTTATGATTGTTAAAACGTTCTCTTAGAGTTGTTTGTGTATGTCCTACGTATTGATGATTGTATAAGATAAATGGTGTTTTTTTGTTTCACAAGCGATTTCTTGACACATTTTAAAATTTCTTTCATTGTACTTGTCCGAAAATGAGACAACAGTTTTTATTAATTTGCAAGTTTAACAACGAGCTTTATTTCATGGATGACAATCATTTTGGGGTTGAATGTAATTTATAATTTATTTTTTGTGTGAGCAAGAATATCTTTTAAACTTCTGCTTTTTCGTAAGGACACAACAAGGAACTTCAGGAAATATCTGTTTGAGACGACTGTCGAGCTGTAGTAAATGAAAATCTACTATTGTTTTTTCAGAATTAGTTTGTGTGTGTGTTTTTTCTTAGAGCAAAGTCACATCAGGCTATCTGTTGAGCCCACCGAGGAGAATCGAACCCCTGATTTTAGCTCTGTAATTTTCGGATTTAATGAAACATTTCTGAGTTTAAACTTATAGGTAATAATAAGAAGAATTATAATTGAAAATTTAGTATTTACTTTGATTTAGGATGTTTTTTTTTATCCGCTGAGTATTATTAGCCTTCTCAATTTGCTTGTCGATTTCAGTATCTTTATATCCTATTCTTAATATGGTTTCTTCAAGATTCTTAGTGTGTGTTTTGTAGTTTGTTACATCTGAGCGTATTTTCATTATTCTCAGAGCTTGACTGAAGGTAATGTTTCGTTTAGTGTGAGAGGGGTAACAACTTTTATAATGAAGGTACTGTGGTCTATCTGTAGGGTTCTTTTTACAAGTCAGTTTGTAAAGTTCGGTTCTTTTTAGAAAACTGTGACGTCAAAGAAGTTAATCTGCGTATGCGAATAATTGCAAGTGAACTTGATTATTTTGTGAAAGGAGTTTGCAAGTGAACTTGATTATTTTGTGAAAGGAGTTTGCAAGTGAACTTGATTATTTTGTGAAAGGAGTTTGCAAGTAAACTTGATTATTTTGTGAAAGGAGTTTGCAAGTGTGATAAATTCTTTAAGTGATTCAAGGTCGGCTGTCCAAATAAAAATATGTCGTCTATGTAACGTTTCCATATAGGGGGCTTAACAGGGCTGAGTTGTAAAAGCTGTTTTTTCAGTATAACCCATAAAAAAGTTGGTATAATTGGAAGCCATTTTGGTACCCCATGCGATACCGTTAACCTGAATGTAGTGCTCGTTATTAAATTCGAAGTTTTCAGAGTTATAACTAGAATGAAAAAATCGGTTATTGTTTGAGATTCTTATGAGTTCGAGAGATTTAATGCTGACTTTACAGTTTGTAGTCCTTCATCATGTGAGATTTTGGTGTAAAGGAAAGATTCATCCTACAAAGAAGAATATGTGGTTGTAACTGTCTGTCAGAATTAACATCTTCTATGATGTTAAGAAAGTGGGTGGTATCCATTATGTAAGAGGAGAGTATGTTTTATGTGTTGGTCAAGAAAAATTTGGACAGCTTTTCAGTAGCCATGTTTATATTATAAATTATGAATCAGATCAGGGTCATTTGATTTGTGTATTTTGGATAACAGATAATCTTTACCAGGAAAGGTTTGTCTGGGTACCAAATACTGAAAGGTTTCTTTGTTAAATTTATTGTATTTGAGGAGTTCTTTAAGCTTATCAGTTGTGGTTTTAATAAACTGAATTGTAGGATCATGTGAGAGTTTTTTTTTAGAAATTAATGGCTTCCATGATATGATCATTTTTTTAAAATAATAATTGTCTCCACTTCTGTCTGCTGGCTTTATTGTAATATTGTTGTTCGATTTAACATTGTTTAAAACATTGATTTCGTTTAGGTTAATGTTATTAAGACATTTCTTTGAAGATTTTAAGGTCTGTGTTATGTCATTTTCTATAGCTTTAATATAGCTCTCTAGACGTAGTCCCCTGTTTTCTATAAAGTTAGGTGTATGCTAATTTTCAGTTGCGTGGGGTTCGTTATGAAAGTATTCGCAAAATCTTAATTTTACCAAGAATTCATGAAGGTCAGAGAGAATTTCGGGCTCATTAATATAGATGTTATTTGGGCAGAAGATGAGACCTTAACTAGGAGACTTAGTTTTGCTTCAGGGAGAGTTATGTCTGAAAAATTAACAACGTTAGGGATATGTCGGAGTTGTTCATTGTTATTAGCACGTTTCATACTTACAGAGATCTTTCAAGTTATGCTAGAGAACTAAGCACAAATCAAACTTCCCCCAAACTAGACATAAATCACACTTCCCCCAAAACATCACATTTCACAACTAGCAACACTCGGTTTTCTTCTGTTGCTCGTTCTGGTCTATCCACAAACCCTTCAATATGTAAGGCAAATAAAATTAACTGTAAGACAACATTTTAAGAATAATAAATCTTCTATTAATACTTCAACCAACACGGTTACTCAATTAACGATGTTACTCTCACTGGCATTAAATAAGGATTTAAAACTAAAGCCGATAGAGAAATAAAAGAAGTTTATTGGATCACCAAGCTAAACACTGTTCAAACTTTCTGAATAGATCTAGATCCAGGAATCAGTGATCTCCGGTCATTAGTTTCATCTCTGTCAGAAAACTAACTTTATTCTTCACTTATTTTTTTTCATGAAATATCAAAATTCATTTTTTTAAATTGAATAATAAAACATATCTTCTTCAATCACTGTCTAGGTGTTATCTTTATTTTATTTTACTTAAACACCTAAGCTTTGTTTTAATACACATATATTTAGCTATTTAGAAATTAAAATATCACTAACACCTTTTTACAAAGACTCTCGCCATCGGTTACATTGCACCGGAAATGAGACTCTCACAACAGTATACAGAGAAATACACAATTTCCGGAAAACCGGATAACTCCATGTCACTAAACACACTTTAATATATTTTTCGTTCAATTACACTTCCGTTTTCAGTTTGCTTCTGAAAAAGAAAGGCCCATCTTTCGAAAGCGCTCGGGTTACAGAGTTACTATTTGATTAGTAACTATGGATAATATCATTTATATTCATTATAAAATTGCTAATAAGTGTCAATTGTACAAATCATTGACATTTTGTCCATACCATACTAAATTGTTGTGTATTAGTTATTTTGATTAAAAAAAATAAGTTGATATTAATATATTTGTTTATTGAAAGATAGAAAGTGCTATTGTGGCCATTTTAATAAAAATATATATTTGTTCGTTTCTCAATTTCGCGCAAAGTAACTCGCGGGTTATATGAGCTAGTCGTCCCGAATTTTTTGGTGTAAGACGAGAGGGAAGGGAGCTAGTCATCACCACCTATCGCTAACCCTTGAGGTACCCTTTTACCAATGAATAGTGGGATTGACCTTCATATTCTCACGGCTGAGAATGTTTGGTGATAGTGGGATTCGAACCCGCAACCCTCGGATTACGAGGCGAACGTCTTAACCCACTTGGCCATGCCGAGCCTATGTTTATTTATTTTAATAATGCTTTTTCTCTCCTGAGAACCAATAGAGAAATTGATTTAGTTTAATATTTTTTGCTGGAAAACAATGTTTACTTCTTTCCATTTACTCTTGCTGCGGAATATTGTGCTAGTAGAGAAGATAATTAGATTATCGTTCATGACGTCAGTTCAACCAGAAAGTTAATTTAGCTTATAAAAATAAAACTTCTGCTGGGTCATCTTTTGAAAAATGCATGAAAGCAACACTGTCAATGAACTTTCTAAAAGAAATATACGCTGTTCTTTCTATCAATGTCATCATTAAATTTTATCATAAGATAATTCTCTCTCTCTCTCGTTGGTAATGTCACACCTTGAGTCAGCATTAAGTACAAAGATTAACAAAGCTAAAATCTGGGGTTCGATTAACCGCTGTGGACACAGAACAGATATCAGTTTGTTTACCTCTATAAAGAAGAGCAACACACCTGTGGTTTGTATGGTAAAATCATTCAACATATGTATGTATAGCATATTTCTGTTTATTTTCATAAGTATGTGTAGGACATTCTTGTTTATTTCTTATTATTTCAATAAGCTTGTTATTTACTGTAATTTCAAACCAACGCTGTACTTTTGCTGTTTTAGGTCAAATCATGAATTGTATTAAAATTAACGCTTATTTTCCTTCAAAAGGAAAATATAAATCTCATATTGTCATTATAAACATTATCGGTGTTGTACCTTTCAGAAATCTTATAACTAATACAAAAAGTGTCAAAACAGTCTCTTGTTAATCTGATTTAAAATAGTCTGCGTGGTACACTCAGCTCAAATTTTTGTTTTCTGAACAAAAAAAGATTACTAAAAGAGCTTTTAACCCTTTATTTGGTCATGAAGTTTGTGTTCCAGCTAAAGGTATTTATTTTACGTTTAATATTACAGCTTCAGTAGCACAGAACTCGATCTTTATTTTATATAATGACTAGAGTTTGGAACAAGAGAGGTTTATGAGGTATATCAAACGAAACTGACATCACAAAACGCTTTTGCAGCGTAAGATGTGCCAAAAAAGGCAGGAAGCGGAACCTTGACTTGTAAGGATTTCATTACCAAGGAAATGAAAGCGGAGGCCGAACACGTGTAATGTAGAAACGTTTTTGTGTGGGGATTAGCGAAAACTCCGCGAATAATCAATGCAATCTTCAACACCGTGTATCAGGCATACACAGTTGCCTCTTACATATTCTGCAGAATAGAGTTCTGTCCTTGATCGAGTGCAAACCACGAGGGACGTGCACAAGTTAATTGAATCATCAGCATAACCTATCTTTCCCTCAATAACTTCGAGCCTCCAGACGTCATCATAATAAAATTGGGTCGACATCCTCTTAGAACGAAACACGAAAATTAAAAACTGCAAAGACTCCTTTACAAAATGATCTGTGCAGGCTTAATAGCATACGTTTTTGAAGTTTCGGCACATTTCAAGCATGTGTATTAACACCACAATTTTACAACAAAAATAAGTTAATAATCTCCATCCATTTGTTTATAATAGTTGTGTCTTACTACAAAACATCCATTCTATATTCAATAATTTTATTCTAAATGAATTATCGGTGTGTGTTTTTTAATTTGATGTATTTTAATAATATGCTGTAAACGAATAAGTAAATAACTAATTTGGTTATACTGTGTTGTCAAGAATGGTCACCATATTTGTCTGTAGGATTAGAGCAGTGTCGATAACATGAGTCAATAGTTTAAACAGAGAAAAACGATAGTGTCATAGGAACTTGTAATCCATATAACACTTTTGATTCAACATAAAACAACACAAAGTCTATTTTATCTACTTTGCGCTAGAGATCTTAGAGTTTAAATCAGGCTCCTAGAAGTTTCATCACGAATACTACGACAGAATTCAGGAATAACACTTACAAAATGAGAAATGCATGTAAGAAAATTATGTGTTAGCAAACATACACAAGGCAAATTGCAATAAATTAGTATATGTTTTTTTGGGGGGAAATTAGTTTTAATTAATCATATGCTGATATAAATCGAGAACTGCAAATTACTAAGCCTACAAATATATATACCTAAGTTCACAAATACTTTCATAAAAAGTATGTGTGTAGGTTACAAGTACTAATTAATATGAAAAATTATACAAGTACGTGTAAGAAAGTCTACAAGTATGTATATATACAGGGTGTCCCAGATGTCGCGCACCATATAAATTTTTATGTTAATACATATGAATAACAATTTTATTGATAATAATCATAACAGATGCTCAAACTGTTCACCCTCTGCTTTGATACATTCATCAATTCTCTTTATAAAACTGTCTTTTCTTTGTTGAGGGTTGCAGTGCTAATTCTTTGACATTCAGTTGTTATCGCGCTCATCAACTCATCAGGATGAGTAAGGTTGAATTCTTCAGCTACAGAGCGGTATGTAGTACCATTTTTTCCAAACATAAACACCAATGTAACTCTTTCTTGTATTGTTAGTTTTTCACCCATATCTGGAACATAAAAAACAAATCATTATTATATGTACGTATGGTGCTCGACTTCTGGGACACCCTGTATAATGAAAACTACAAGTATATGCGACATCATCTTTAAATACATATGGCTAACTCTACAAGTGCACGTGACAATACTTGCAAAGAAATGTTAATAAGGTTGAAGGTGCTTGTATCTATAAATACATAATGCTAGATATAAAAAAGATATTATTTTGAAGATAATAATACCACTAAACGGAACAAAGCAGTTTACGTTATTTATTCCTAACTTTGTTTTACAAATTTGTGTAAATATCTGTATATAGACTAAGTGAATTAATCTATATGTCTGTTGCTAAGTAAACGCATACAAGTCTTTGCGATCTCAGTGTATTATAGCGATGTTTAATCTCAGTAAAAAAAAAAAGCACAATTATTCTGAGCAATATCGCACGTAAGACTGTGACATTACACCTAATTATTTACCCGGAAACTAAACATAAAACACCTCGTTAGTGGTCAGCGTCAGTGCTTATATCCCTATAGTGTAACGTATTTCCTGAGTTATTCCAAATAGGTATGGAGCCATCATTGTTTAATGAGTTTCCTGTCCTGTGGCTTTTTTACTTCCCTTGAGATAGCATGCCTCTTTATGGTTGTTGTACAAACAAATAACTTCAAAGACTAAAAGCAGTAAAATTACCACATGAAAGTTTGTTGCTGTTTTACAAATTTCTAATCAGTTTTACTTATGACAGAAAATTTAACATTTATTTAAAGACAATTTATTTTTACCCTGGTGGTGAACCAATAAATTATGATAACATGTTTATTCTTATTTTCATTCAAAAGAAGTAGTTCTTAAAAGCCATGAGAATGGTTAGCGTTCAGTGAAGTAATATTTTCTTATAAGCTATAGAGCATATAGAACTATACAATATATGTTTCAGTTTCAAATGCACAGAAGTAATAAGTAAGATCCATAAAGAAGTTTATCTACGGAAGACAGAAACCGATATAAAGAAAACACAGATCCGGGTACAAGAACATAGATAGATAAGAAGATACATACTTTTTTATATCTATAAGAAGTCAAGCCTAAAGATATGTAGTTTTATATTTATAAACACGAATAGATGAGAAAAAACGAGATACACAGTTTCACGTACAATAACATAAAAATACGCTCACATGTTCACCTTTTAGAAAGCAAACGACAAATATCTATTGTTTCCAACTTATAAACAGACATATAGAAATGAAATATTTTAGACAGAAATATGTTATTTATACCTCAGGAATGTCATCTCGCAGAGGTGTTTTCTTGAACCGTAGTTGAGAACATTTGGTTGGTTAGCTTCATTGTAATAACCCAAGGTGTAGCGGAGAAGAAACGATGTTTTTTTAGTTTCGCGCAAAGCTACTCGTGAGCTATCTGTGCTAGCCGTCCCTAATTTAGCAGTGTAAGACTAGAGGGAAGGCAGCTAGTCATCACCACCCACCGTTCTGCTCTTTTACTCTTTATTAAATATTAAACTGAGGTGAATAAAGAAACTAAAAAAGGATGGAGAGTGCTTTAAAGATTTTCAAATGAAAGAAAAATATAAAATAGCATAGCTTTCAAATAAAATACACAAATACGATCGGATACAAGTACCAAATAGATACAAATACGATCGGATACAAATAGATACATCTGCTTCCCAGCTTACTTGTTCTTCAAACCAAACAAGAACTAGCCTTCACTTCCAAGTTTTAAAACTATGTCATCTCTGATAACCAGACTAATAAACAACACGCAACAAAGTTTAAGACTGTCTTCTCACGTGATACTTAAGTGGTAACTTCACAAAGTGAAATCGAATTCGGTTGTCACCAGAACTCAACAGATCACAAGAAAGAGATAGTCTACGGTCAAAATGACTGCAAAAATATTAAATTGCCCAGAGACCAATAGCAGGCGTTCTATTTCTAGTTTGGTTTGTTTTACATTTCGTGCAAAGCTACATGAGGGCTATCTGCGCTAGCCATTCCTAATTTAGCAGTGCAAGACTGGAGGGAAAGCAGCTAGTCATCACCACCCACCGCAAACTCTTAGATTACTATTTTACAAACAAATGACCGTCACATTATAACGCTTCCACGGCAGAAAGAGGTAGCATGTTTTGGTGTGACGGGGATTCAAACCCACGACCCGCGGGCTACGAGTAAAGTGCCTTAGCCGTCTGGTCATGCCGGGCCTTCTGGTTTTATCCAGAACAATAGAAATCATAAACTAATACTGCGCGTCACTTCATTAGCAACTAAAAATCATTCATAAAAGAATTGTGTGTCTGTGTTTTTCGTATAGCAAAGCCACAATGGGCTATCTGCTCAGCCCACCGAGGAAAATCAATCCCCTAATTTTAGTGTTGTAAATCCTCATAAAAGAATTAGTTAATGATGTGAAAATCATTTTTTCAGTCGGCTAATATTCAAATTTCTTGTTACAGAAAGGTAAAAACGTGTTTGTCTATCAGCCCTTCGATGGAATGACCGAACATTCACGGACTTAATATAATAAAATCTGGGTTTCGATTTCCAGTTGTGAGCACAGTAGCCAGAACAATGTGGTTTTCTTAAAAAGTAAGCAAACAAAGTATGTTATTCACTTGGACTTTCCTATTCTATGATTTTCACGCATACAATTTAAGCTACGCATTTTTGAAAGCATTATATGCTGGCTCAATGAATACCAGCATATTTGAAACAGAGGCCCGGCATAGCCAGGTAACCGGTTAGGGTGTTCGACTCGTAATCTGAGAGTTGCGGGTTCGAATCCTCGTCACACCAGAAATGTTATCTTCCACGAAATTATGTTAAATTGTCTAATTATTCAAATTATTTTGTCTTGTAACTATTAGCAAACGCTGTAATACTTTGTATCTACATTAATGTAACACCGTTAAATTTATATATGCATCAGTGTCTACATTTCCCATGCCCTCTTCAATGTATTGTTACACCAAATGTGCTTGCCCTTTCAACCGTAAGGGCGCTATAATGTGACGGTCAGTCACACTATTCGTTGACAAAAGAGTAGCCCAAGAGTTACACTGTTAAATTATGGACGGCTAGCGAAGATAGCCTTCGCGTTACTTTGAGCGAACTTCAAAAAACAAACAAACAATATTTGAAAAAAACTTACGCGTACAGACATATAGACGCAACTTCATTTGATAAAAGCACATATAAAGTAAACAATAAAGTAATGGTGCTTATAACAGTGTACAAAATGTGAAACCGTTACAAGAGATGTGTGCAAGATGGTTTTATGAGTTGAAACAAAGAAACTCACAACAACGAAGACTAATTTCTTAGCAGTCTATGAAACGAACCGAAGCTAAATTATTGCAAAGCAAAGTAAATGTAAAATTGTAATGAAGGCAAAGTTAAACGAATGTGCAGAAAAGTCTGAACGCGTGTTCACGAAGTGTTAAGCATATATTTATGAACGAACTGTGGAAGAAAGTTTTAGGTCTAAATGAATCGAGAAAGCCCATAGAACTTTTATTTAGTGTAATTTTACTATTTTGTCAGGAAATTACACACAGGTTAAGTGATGTTTGTACGAAATACTTTGCAAATACAATTCACTCAAGTTAGAATCGAAGGCAATGGCCTCGTGCTAACAATGAAGTTGTGCAATCGTGTACAATGTTCATGCATTGGAAAGTCTGACAAAGCCAACCCCAAGTAAGATCATTCTGAATTGAAAAGCCAATTTGCAATCCGGACTTTGCAAACAAAGGCCTTTCTAACGATACAAGATATGTAGAGTATGATTGTGAAATTTGTATGAAAAGTTCCGGACAGGCAGTTGCATACATATCGTATACAAAGATATAAAATATATAATAGAATTATTCTGAATGTCGTAAAATCATGCTTAATCATCATCACGCTTCAATTCAGTTTTCATCGTAAATAATTTTAATCCATCATTTTTCGAGATATATTCTGATATCATCCCTAATTTCAGTCCATTAATCAAATTATATACCGCTGGCCTTTTAATTATTTGCTTGAGATTATAATAAAATTACATTCATTTTTATACGAGTGTAAAAACTAAGAAACATATGATGACCATGTTATTTCTAGAGTGCTTGATCTCTAATAATAAAAGTTAATTTGTAACGTAACTTGTATACATAAACTATCATACGAATAGACTCTGTAAACTAGTATACATAACCTATCACACAGATAGACTCTGTAAACTAGTATACATAACCTATCACACAGATACATTCTGTAAACGAGTATACATAACCTATCATACAGATAGATTCTGTAAACGGTTTAGTAATTTAGGATGGTATTCGTTCAAAACAATATTTTCTCTTCTATTTTGTCAAATTATTGTTCAAAGGTTTTGTTTCCTTTTCGTTACTAGTAGTTTTAAGTTAGGTATATATTGCCTTGTTCGTTAGTAGATTCGTTAGGATTAATAATCTGTTAAAGTTTGTTGTCAACACAGTAACTGGTTGGTTCGAACATTCTTCGTTTGTATCGTTTTGTAAATGTGGCAGCTAGATCAACCTAATATTTTACCATCTATTTCCTTGTTAGATCACAACAGGTCACGCTGTTATATCATTACTTTTCAACCATGAAAAACAACAACATAAATTTATTGTTTCTTATGATAAATATGAATTCGATAAAAAAAAATGGTACATTAAAAAGTATATAAACAGAATAATTTTCAATGTTTTTTTCTTACATTGACTTAAAACAATAAAATGTTCCTAACTGATACACATCTTTAAAAACAGCTGTATTTGTAATTTGTATGGTTCAACTGATTGGTTTATGTAGTGCACATTCAGAAATATCAGATTCAACCTTTTTTCTTTGAAAGCTAAATATAAGGTGTTTATCTTGATATAGTGAACTTTCTTAGAAACAGATTTAATAATGGCCTTTAGAAAATTAGTTATAAAAATCTCAGAATTTATAATACCTGAAATCTATGTTACATACTTCTATTGATAAAGAATCAACACTTTGTCTTTTAAAGATAAAAAAGGCTAAATACATTTCCAAACTGGAGTAAAATGGAGACATTCCTTTTTCAGCTCACTCCACCTGTTTTTGATCCTGACTTTTAACCATCATACAGCCATGTTTATCCTAACGTGTTTTCTATGTACATTTTAAAAGCACCAGTCTATAAATCAAAATACTTTTCTTTATTCCACTCTGATCAAAAATATTGTTCGTGTTCTTTTATTAAGTTTTAATAACATTAATTTTGTTTCCTGTTTAACATAATATTTATGTTATCAACATAAAATAATGGTTGATGATTCCTAAAATGTCATACTGTTTTGAAAGACTTGTTTTTCTTAAATTATAATAATAAGGTCTGTGGCTAATCTAACTAAAAAACACTTACTGGGTTGCCATATTTTACATCTTTAAAATGAATGGTTCACGTTGAAAAGTATCAATAAATTATATAAAATTTAGTATTTATACATGCCCTCTCAACTGCCCCTATAATATTCCTTTTTAAACCATATTTTTGAATACTTTTCCTAAATAATTATGGTTTATGCTCAAAAATGCTTCCTGTGTTTAAAATAACAAAACACTCAATATTCTATCATAAACGCAACAGTTTCAACAAGTGTAGGTCTGACTCTTATGAATCAAAAAACACATAAAAGGTTTCATTCTGTTTCTTATGGTGTTATAAAAAATTAATAATCACAACATCGATGCGATACTAATCACAAGCTTTTTAAATCCGTCAAATTTCTCTCTTAAGGTATTAACTTTATCACTGCATTTTTTATATTTCTCCAGATATTCATTAAATATCTCGAACAGAGAAATGTCAGTCTTAGGCTAAAATTTTGCTAGCCACTCAACTGTTACACCGTCAGTTCCAGGAGACTTGTATTTGATAAAGATTGACAGCCAAAAGTTATTTCTGTAAATGCAAAGATCTGAATATAAACTCGCTAGGCATTCAAAGAAACTGTTGTTATCATGTTTTACGGTTACTTCTGAATATACTCTCTGACAAAAAAAAATATATTATACAATTGTATAATTTATATTATTTACATAACGAATTGCTCTTCCATTTCTATCCTTTAAAACTGTTAGTATGACTTTCTATTAGTACGTATTTATTTAATATAAGAAATAAGATTTATATATATATACATATAAAACTGTCAATTCTCTAACTCTTCGGATCTCTTCATTGAGTTTACGGTAAAAACTTGGTTTATATCTCATTCTTTCAGCATTTCCTTATCGATATAATAAGTATTATTGTTAATAAACAAACGAGATACATTTATTTTCAAGTGTTCAACCTCACGTTTCTTTTTTAATTCAACTTTCCTGTGAAATGACATGCATTTGTCATAATCATTACTTTCAAACCAAACTTTAGCATTCTTAAATTTTTCTTTTGTTTGTTATGTTTGGAAACCCGTTTTAATTTGGACGGTTTTAATTATGTATGTGATATCTTTCAGTAATTTATTGCTAAAACGCCAATATGCGTAAACTTTTTTATTTTGAATCAAAACTTTTGTGTAATATGTAACGACTACTGTTTGATGAAAGATAAGCGTATCTGCACGAGAACACTAAAACATTACGGTAAACATAACTGAATTAATAATAATTTATCCTGTCTAGTTTTTAAACGTAATATTTCCTGGTTTAGTTAAATTCATTTTTGTATAAATGAAGATATCAAATGAACTAAAGGAACAATTAGTTTACTAAATCATTTCGTGTATTAACTATATGACATCTATGTTATTATGGTATACAAGTTAATTCTATATTCAACATTATATTGAAATCTACAGCTAAACACAACAAATTACCACTTTGTTTTTCATTAGACATATCAATTTTCCCTTTTCTTATTTTCATATTTCGAAGCTCTACTCAAATATGTGGTTAAGTCTAACAACGCAAAATGCATATTTTTTCTTTATGTTCATTGGCCTCAAGATTTTGGCCAGCAGTATATCTAAACATTTATATGATTTTTTATAGGCACATTAAATAAACATAAATTTGACTTTTAATTTTATCAATATATGCAAGATGTTACCGTTATACCCAGAGAAAAATTTCATTTGTTCCTCAGATGACTTAAGTAAGTTTGTAATTAACAAGTTTTAAGTTGTTGTGTAGCGTACGGATAAATCATATTATAATTTCAATTATTACATAAAATACCATAGCATCTCTAAAGGAGCATTAGTTTCTTGTAATACAATAATTTAAACACTGTGGCACATAATATCATTTTTAACCACTCTTTTAATAACATCTTAGAACAATCCCTAATATATTAATTACATTCACATTGTAAGATTATCTTTCACATTAGTTCCATTTTAATCGTAAGTTAAATCAGTTGATACTTTATGATTATTTTGGTCTGAACTATTTGAAGCCTATGTTATAATATTTTCTTTTTCAATCACGTTATAATTGTTCATAACGTGTTTCAATAACAATCCCCCGCTAGTACATCGGTAAGTCTAGGGATTTACAACGCTAAATCAGCGGTTCGATTCCCATCGCTGGGCTCAGCAGATAACCCGCTGTAGCCTTATTATAAGAATAACACACAATAATAACTTTCTGACAGAAATTCCTTCATCTTCTTCACAACACAGTGTTTTGAATCGATGCCATATATACTAACTTTTCCTGGGTTAATATTAGCAGGTGCTCGTCCATTTTGTTGCTCATATTTGATACTCTTTTGCTTCTGGCGATCTTGTATTTGTGTATTTATTGTTCCAGTATTGATACTACCTAAGTTACCTTTACCACATCTGTTTTCGTAAGATATTGTTGACTTGAGATCTCTCCTGTCATGTCATCATGACTAGAATTAACCATTTATTTATATTATTTTTGCTAAAGGCAAAATGTTTTTAATGCTTCCGTTGCCCATACATCACATCGCTAAACTTGAATAGAATGCATAATTATAACCTTCTGAAATATAATTCTATTTTTTTGGGCCTTTAAATAATTCATTGTCATTGGTAAATCCAATCGACACTTGCCATTTGAAACTTTTCTCTTGTTTAATTCTACATACTGATCTTACATAGGAATGTACATATAAAACAAGATGCTCTCCAAACTTTCAAAAACGCAATTATAATTCCATGACTAACAGCTGGTGGCATACGTTCGAAACTTTAACTTTCTTTGGATGTAAAGCTACTGTTGTATTCCATGAATGATCGCAACTGTATATATCTGAAACCAGCTAAATACAGTAGAGCTGACATCACTGATTTTGGCGATATTTCTAAATTTTATTAGCCTCAAATGCGTCACCTTCTACCATTTCTAAGTCGTAAACGTTACAATGCTGTATCTCTAGTAAGAATATTTTGCTCGTCAGATTGTTTCGTTTGTGTAGTTTTATTTTGATTGCTCTACTTGTTAACTATTTCAGTATAGTCATTTATTTAAGTACAAAAGACGACTATCTCTTTTGCACTAAAATAATTAAATAAACGAATAATTCTGTTGTTAAAGAAACATAATAAAAACGAAAACTCTTATTAAACGATCGGGAATAAATAAAAGCTTGTTTTGTTTTTGAATTTCGCGCAAAGCTTTCGTCCCTAATTTAGTAATGTAAGACTAGAGGGAAGGCAGCTAGTCTGATTTCACCAACCGTCAACTCTTGGGCTACTTTTTACCAAGGAATAGTGGGATTAACCGTCACATTATAACGTCCTCACGGCTGAAAAGGCGAACATGTTTGGTGCGACCGGGATGCGAACCTGCGCTCCTCAGATTACGAGTCGCACACCTTAACCTACCTGGCCATGCTGGGGCGATTAACAAAAGCAGCGCTACAACTTTCAAAGACAGGTAGAAATGCTGTTTAAACTTACACTAAAAAAATATTTTTGACCTAGTTCACATAGCTTTCGATTTCGGCCGCCATTTTCTAAATCTGTTTCTTTCTTCATTAGCTTTGCTCCTGTAATTTATCAACATGAACACTAAGCATTCTACACAGTTAATTTAAACCTAAGCGCGGAGCCATCTCATCTATCCACATCGAAACGTCTTCAAAACTACAAAGTTTCTTCGTCCTTCCTATGCTTCTGCCAAGAGCTAGCTAATACTCTCACTATCTCTCATTAGTTTAGCATATCTGTTCGTCACATAATCACTCACCAAACCCATCAGGACCTGAACTATTTCCGTTAGGTTCTCAAATGATTTTTATATTTTCCATGATGTCGTCATGCAAATCTCTAAATTCGTTTACTGAGTGACACGTGATCTAACCACTGCACTGAGTCAACATGGTTGTCAAAGAAGTACTCGGCCAAGTTGTCGATGCATGTTATCCATGTAATCTTCATATTTAATGTGTAGCGTTGGCTAATAAAACTTCTGTGTATGTCTCTGATTCATCCACGAACCTTTGTTGCCATAGTAATAAATTGTAAGTACGCTTGAGAAGCCAATTTATCATAACTGTTGGAGATGTTAAAGCTGTCCCTTAAATGTGCAGATCACCCATGTTTTTCGCTTTCTCCACTGGGATATTACGTATTTGTTTTTATTTAATCAGCATAATGAAATGGGTAATTTAGTACATAATCTGATATATAAATGTCATTTGTCTTTTAGTAATGCTCAGTTTGTCTCTTTCACTTAGCAACACAACTACGATCTGATATTGTGATTCTCCGAACGTTCAGGAGAACCAGCCTGAATTCCACATTTTCCGATATCGATTTACGAGTTATTTCATATATGCTTAGCCTGACATAGATAGACATTTCAGAGTTCCATTCGATTTTTAAAAAACATCTTCGTTAGAGTTTAATGACTATAATTTGGATGTTCTTGTTAGATTTTCGTGAAGCTCAATTAGCTTTATTATTACCTTTATGCAAAGACAACCCAATTTCTTGTTTCTTTTTTAAAATGTATTATTATTATTATTATTATTAATTAATGATAGAATTTGAAATTAATTTTTTGGTTTACATTTTGGAATTGAGATTTTTATAATAAATTTTAGACCTATTTCGAATGTTCTGTATTCTTTCAACGTCGTTTAAAAAGCAGTGTTCAGGTTATATGACGTGATTACAAGATTACTTTATGGGAGGCGTTAAATATCGATGGATTTGTGACACATTAATAATGTAAGGATTAAACTGAAAAAAATTATTTTTATAAAAATCTAATAGGAGTTTCGTCACTTTATATAAAAACCATGAATTTGTCGTGTTCTACTATCTTTTGGTGATTAAAGTATATAATACAGACAAAAGTCAGTTGCCATTCTGTTTGTGTGACTCTCACATTATCACTCATGTTAAAGTTAAGTTTGCACCATTATTACAGAGTTTTTGAAAGTGTAGATGAAAATGTGTTTCTTTTCTCAATGTATGTGAGTTTGTTTTTCTTTTATGATCGAGAGAAAAGTTTGCTGAGCAAAGCCTCGCTGAAGGGAGAGCGGAGATCTCCGAAATATTTTTTTTTACTGTGATATAAGAGAAGGATAGGCGGATAGATAGAGTGATGAAGAGAGAAATATAGAAGTCAATGTACGACAGATATTTTCTCGGTTCCTTACTCTTTTAACATTTTGCTGTAACTGCAGTACCACCGATAAGAAGACTTGATAAGAAATGTTTTATATTCTTAGTCATATATATTTGAAGAATTATTACGTTTTAAACAATTTAGTGAACCATATTTCACTTCAAAATCACCAGAAACACAACTCTGTATGCTTACCACCAACAACAAGAAGAAAACTGAGATTTTGTTTCCAACAAAATTCCACAGCGATGTCTTTGGAATACAGAACGAACTTTATCAAGCAAGCTTTTCTCCACACGTCTGAAATGTCCTGATAGAAAACATTTTAAACCGCACTCCTACTGTATCTAATGAATTCTAACATCAACGTTATCCATCAAATCCATACTCCACTGAGTGTTTGTGTAAGTGGTGAACGAAATCTGTCTCAGATTGTTCTACAGACAGTGTTATTCTGGAAGATAGTTTTATTTCTGTTTTTACTGGAGTGTACATTTTCCAAACTCCACTCGTAGCTTGAGTTGAAACGGTTTGTTTCACGTCGTGTGATATGGTGTATAAAGTTTGGAAGATTTTACCGAATCATCATAATAGAATGGATAATTTAGCACATAATATTATTTAGAATATGATAATATTTGTTCTAAAATCTTAGCTCATTTAAAGTAACGCCTAATTCATCTTTATAATAAATTCAAGATTTGAGGGTTGTTATATTTACTTTCAAGAAAACAAAAAAAGTTTTAATTTATTTGTTTTAACGACGAGTGTCACATTGGACTGTTTGTGTGTCCACAGCAGAGAGTAGAACTTTGAATTTTAGTGTTGTAAGTCCGTGAGACTACTCCTGTCCCATTTCAATAAAATCAGTTGTTTCATGAGATTGATGAAACAAGAATCGTGAATCATCTCTGAAGTTGTTTTTGTTTTCAAAACACGCATATAAAACTAAATAAACGTAATATTGGTTATTACAACAAGATGTATTTTGTGAATGTCTCTTCTCTCGAAGATTACAGAAAAATATTTTCATTCAAGTCATGGCTTGCGCTGTTTTTTTAACGTCACAACAGTACAAGTTGTCATGTTAACCACGCATTATTTAGCGTCATTTTAATGTCTACTGACTGACTAACAAACAACACATACTAGTGGAATGATTGAAAATAGTTACCTCCCCAGGCGGTCTTTGGCCCACTTTTCAGAAAATTATCATAAATAGAAAAACTGTACGTCTTATCAAAGGGTGTTAATAAACACTGAGTAAAGAATAATCATTAATGCTATAAGAAATTAGATTTTTATAAAATAAGGAACATAACCTAAAACGTTTTGATCTAATAAAGTTAGTATTGTATTAATTACAATATATGCTTAACTTTATGTTCTAAAGAAATCATCAGTTTACGACTTTAATTTAAAATAAATGTAATTAACTTCGAAGACTATCTACGTTGCTCTAGACTTGGATTGATGAAATATTAAACAATGTGGAAACGTTGTTGGAAGAAATAATAAAACTGTATATTACTTATCATGCTTTCAAGATAATTCAAACCATAATTTGGTGTTACATATTAAAATAAAAGCTACGCAATGGGTTATCTGTGATGTTCCCAAAAAAGGGTTCTGAAACCCAGTTTTAACGGCGTGAGTCTTTGACTTACCGTTAACTAGGTGACGTTAATTGTGCAAAAAAAAAAAAAAGATGTAGATGCTCGAGTTGTAAATATTATTGTAAGCATTCCACTATACAGAAAGTACTGTTTATAAGAGTGTCAGAAAGAAACATTAAGGTATTTAAACTATTGATGTCGCTGTGTAAATAGCATTGACTTTTTCAAAGTGCTGTAAAGTGTCCAAAACATACTATAAAACGTTGTTCTTTTTGAAATCTATATATCAAATGAAATGGCCTCAAATACATATTAATGTGAGTTTTATAAATAAAAAAAATGAAAATAAAACTTATTGTACAAAATTACATGTTTTGCTTTACTTCTTAATGTTATATCTTTTCTCCCATGTTTTTTTTAAATTTATTTCATTGTTATTATGTTTTTCTGAAGAACTCTGATAAGTTTGTCATTTTAGCGAAAACTTTTTATCGTTTCCGTAATATGTTTTCTTTTTAATCTCCGTACAAAGCTGCACCACGGATATGTGCGCGTAGCTATTCTAAACTTTGAACAAACACACTGGAGGAAGGACTGCCGGTCAATTGTACCCACGGCCAGCTCTTGGTTTACTCTTTTCTCACAGAAAGGTGGAGTTTGAACCTTACTCTTGTAGCGCACCTAAAGGCCCAATAAGAGATCCGGGATTTTGTGGCAACAGGACGTGAACTAGAACTCTTTCATTTACATTCCGAACACGCTAATATCTATACCACACCTAATTCTGACTGCTAAAAGAAATATATATACCAAGTTCTTGTTTAAAATGTTAGGTTTTAAGTGTAACCAAAATCGACTTTACTAATTTCTCCAGTTTAAAACATTATACTTTTAAGTAACCAGTATTAATTAACTCAATTAATTTCTCCAATTTAAAACATTAGATCTTTAAATGTAACTAGTATTAATTAACTCTACTAATTTTATGCTTTAAATTTAAATGAAAACCATTTACACTCTTCGTGTTGCTTTTAGCAGTCTGTGTGTCGTTAACTTAAATTATATTTTCCTAAAAATTATTTGAAAGTTCATTTAATCCTTGCCACAAGTTTCAGAAGTTTGAAAAAAAGGTAAATTTGTTAAGGATTTTAACACGAACAATTTCTCTTTCCCAAAAAAACATAAACATAAAGAAATAAAGACCTTAAACCACGTAATAGATATTTCGCTTAAACTTATCGTTAAAAAATATTTAAAAGCTAGTCATATGTAAATCTAGGACAACGTAAGAGAAATCGACTCACAAAAGATAAATTGCGAACGGTTGAAGAAAAGCAGCGAGAGGAAAGCTTTCCTAGGATGGCACACGAAATGGAAATTTTATCACAAACATTGTTTCTAGGAATTTTACGAAAAGTTTCCATCTCTTAAAGTGACAAGAGAAATTGAAACTTACAGAACCCAACAGATGAGATTCAAAAGTTAGCTTTTATCTATGACCCTTGGGAGTGACCAGAAAATTGGCAAATGGAAATAAAGAAGTAAATCTTGCTTTGCATTTCAATGCGTTATAGTTGTTTTAAAACTGAGTAAAACTTTGAATAACTTCAAAACAATCACGTTTAACCAATGTGAGAAAATGAATCAAGGACAATGTGAAAACGTTTTACACTTAAAAAGAATAATGATTCAATAGAAAGAATTATTTACGAATAATTTTAATAAATTTATTGATTCTGTTTCTCTTTCATTTTTTCATATTTTATGTGCTGTTAATTGAACTTAATGTTTTGTTCTGAATGTTTAAATAAATTTAAGTTTGATAAATACTTAAAATACCTGTCCTTTATTTATCCTAATTTTCAAATTGTATGGACACAATTTAAGATTTTTATAGATAGTTCTCTTATTATTTTGGCACTTAAACAAATAAGTAAAAAAGTGAGTCATTCTAATTTTCTTTACTAAGACCATTCTCTAAACAAACATAAAAACCTGAGATTTGAATAAGTAAAATATCGATAATTAATCTATTGAGTGTTCTTTAAAGGCAAAAAATTCTTCCATTTGCAATAAGAAAAGAAACTTTTCTTGGTAACAATTTAAGCTTTTTGTCACACTACCGTTGTTTAAGAAGAAGACACGTCCAAATGTAATATTATTATCCTGGCAGTCTTGTGCTGTTATTACCCCTGACGGCGCTTTACTCACTTTTGAATTATAGAGTAGGCTCAGGGTCGCAGGTTCCAATCCCCGTCACACCAAACATGCTCGCCCTTTCAGCCGTGGGTGTTATAAACCCTACGGTCAATCCCACAATTCGTTGTTAAAAAAGTAGTTGCTCTCCTTCCAGCCTTATACTGCTAAAGCAGATACTCCTCGTATAGCTTTGCCTAAAAATCAAAATAAAAAAACAAGAAAACAGTAATTATAAATTAATTTTCTCAAGTATCTTTGTAATTGCAACAGAACACATCTAATGTACCACTAGTAACACATGCAAATACGAATCAAAGTGCGATACATTAAGTTATTGCTTGAGCCTTATAAATATAAAACAAAATTCCGTAAAAGCAATGAAGTGTCCGACCTTCAGAGACACATGACAATGGCTACCAATTTAGCAGAAACTTCAATATTTTTGACAGGCTTTTCAAAAACCACTGTCGCTACATCTACCAACAGTGTTAACAAAAAGTACATTAGTAAAACCTACGGTTACCAAACAGTGAGAGAACAGACTAAATGAAAAGTAGCTGTTGGAATGAAAATGTGTGATGTGGTCGAATGGGTCTCGTTTCACCACTTTCTTTAATAACAAAAAATTAGCATATATAGTAACTGACCTTTCGCGTATTGTTTATCCAATCTCAAGCGCTGTAAATTATTTAAAGACGTGGAGAACAAGCTTGTGACGAGAGTTACAACGTAACTTTCATCAGAAGTAAACTACATCAGCAAAGTAGAGAGCGTTTTCTTCATAACGTCCTCTCTATAACACTGTTTTTTTTTTTATCCCGATAGTCAATATCATTAAAAGACCAATCCGTTGTGCTCTTGTTGCCTAAAATTAGTTCGGAAAAAGTGACAGAGACCTCAATGATTTTCCTTAGCTAGCTCATACGTTTCTCAATCTGTATAAATGTCTTTGGTATAATATTTGAAACAGAGCATATTCTACGAAGAATTGGTTACAATTAACCCAAACATTGTACTACGACCAATGTGCTTCATTTAATAACGAAAAGATTATGCCTAACTAGAACATTGCAAGACATCTCTTGTACTTTAGTGAACAAGGAATGAATTACAAATAACCAAAATACTGCAAAACATATCGTGTACTTTATTCAACAAAGAATGCAAGATATTATAGCAAATAGTGTAACATCATTTAGCATCGGTTCTTTGAACAGCCAGTATATATAACTTCGCCAGTTCTCTTGATATTTGTAATCCTCTTTTAGCGATTTAAACTCAGTAGATTTCGACACACAACACCAACACCATGTCAACAACTACATGAATACAAACCAAGCATTATTCTCACCACGATTCCCCGGGGAGACACTAGAAGCATACTCAAGTTCAATCAACAGAAAAATAACCATAACCGAACTAAAAATTGATATCAAAAACTTGAAGAACGCTTCCCCCGGACATGATCAAATACCAAATATTATTCTGAAAAAAAGCTCCACTCTCCTACTACAACACCTCTCAAACATCATGAACATCTCACTAGCGACCGGGTACTATCCCGACACGTGGAAAAAAGCCATCATAACAACGATCCCTAAGAAACAAACTAATAGAACAAATCTAGATAATTTCCGCCCCATCAGTCTGTTAAGCTGCCTTGGCAAACTGATGGAGAGAATTATCTCCAACCGTCTCCTCCATTTTTGTGAATCAAACAACATCCTTCAAGAATTTCAAAATGCCTCCAGAAAAAATAGACAAACAACAGATCACCTCACGCGACTCACCTAATCAATCTACAATGCTTACAACAACAATCAAGTAACCATCGGGGTATTCCTAGATGTCAAAAAAGCATTCGACAGCGTATGGCACAACGCCATCATATACAAACTAAATCACCTGCAAATAAATCCCACGATAGTCAAATGGATCTTAAATTTCTTAACCAATAGAACAACACAAGTAAAAATCAATAAAACTATATCCAAATTATTTAATATAACGGCAGGAGTGCCCCAAGGATCAGTCCTCTCTCCACTTCTATACATAATTTTCGTCAGTGACATACCTTTCCCAAATCTAACATACACACACAATTCACAATACGCAGACGACATCGCAATCTGGAGCACCTCCAGAAACCCAGTAATGGCCATGTCTCACGTACAAGAATCATTAAACAACGTCTCAACATGGACCAACAAGTGGAGAGTCGTGTTAAACCCAACAAAAACACGAGCAATTACCTTCTATAGGAAACTTAAGAAGCAAAGAAAAAATCTAGAAAAAATAAAATTATCACTTGGAAACACAACCATTAACATGAGCAAAAACATCACATTCCTTGGCGTCACTTTCGACACAAAACTAACATGGAAAAAACATATAAACAATATATACTCATCAATCAGAAAAAGAATTTCATATCTAAAGACCATAACTGACAAACAATCGGAATGCGCACCGAACACCATTATACAAATATACAAGGCTTACATCCGTCCACTAGTAGAGTACGGATGTCAAGTAACATACAATATGTCAAATAACACACTCCAGAAAATCCAAGTGCAGCAAAACAGAATATTAAAATCCGCATTTAGCCTACCATCATTTACGCCAACAAACTATCTACACCAAATTAGTAATTTACCAACTATAAGAGATAGAATAACAGAACTTTCTCTCAAATATTATCTAAAAGCAGAAAATAGAAACAAACTAACGGCATCACTACACAAATTATCAAGTGCACCAACAAAATACATTTCACCTTACAACATATTTCAAGAATCACAATCTACTCAACAAAGAATCTAAATAAATAAAATCCATCTCATTAACACGAATTCCTGTTTTTCAGATACAGGGCACACGACAGGCAAAACTTTCGGCGCCTGTCCTGAGAAAGTGGGTTTTCTCGGGGCACTCCCGTTTCCCCCCACATAAAAATCTTCAGGCATTGGATTTATAGATCCCAGCCCAGGCAACTCTTTTGCCAGACCCTGAATCGTGCCGTTTGAATTGTTTTGTTTTGATCTCGATTTGAATTATATTCATGTTCACATCTGCTCAACTTCTTCCTTTCGGGACAGGTCCCGGCCTTTCTTTCCGCTGCTGCCTTTGCCTCCACCCAAGACAACATTTAGAAGAGACATCCTCCACCCAAATAGTCAAGAATAATAACAATAATTAATTTATTTATAAAAAAACAAAAAAAAACTACTTAATCTTAATAACAATCCACGAAAGGGGACGAAGAGGAACCACAACGTTCCTGAACACCCCGGTTGGGGAGAGAAAACTCTTCTGATTTCTCTCTCTCTAAACTGAACCCCTGCCACGTTAGTTTAGTTTAGTTTAGCTTGATATTTGTTTCATTTATCAGTAAACTACACTTTCAGAGAATTGAAACTGATATAACAGTTGTGGTGAAGTCGATAAATCAGCCTTTCTGGTTATTAACAATTTCTATATATATGTAATGGACATTGAACAGAACTTCTGTATCGAGATATGTTGACGTTCTGTTCCATTTTGCTACCAAACAATGACGAAATTAACTGCTCATATATGTTGTAAAATTTTAGGAAGTGTGAAACTTTTAAATATATTTAAAAGTTACTATAAAAGAAACGTATTTCACAGAACACTAAATAAGATACCACGTTAAAAAGTAAATATTACAGAAACATTACTAGTCGTAATCAAGATAAGAACTAAGATGCATTTGCGCAGTTCATGGAATAAAAAAAAGAATATTTCACATTTTTTAACGAAAGCAACCTTCGAACTGGCACATACCTTAAGAAATACGAAATTCCTCACTATGAATATAGTGGCAGTTACTTCTCAGATGGCCCGACATGGTCAAGCGTGTTAAGGCGTGCGACTCGTAATCTGTGGGTCGCGGGTTCGCATCCCCATCGCACCAAACATGCTCACTCTTTCAGCCTTGGGAGCGTTATAAAATGACGGTCAATCCCGCTATTCGTTAGTAAAAGAGTAGCTCAAGAGTTGGAGGTGGGAAGTAATGACTGATTGTCCTAGTCTCACACTGCTAAATTAGGAACGGCTAGCACAGATAGCCCTCGAGTAGCTTTGCGGGAACTTCCAAAAACATACTTCTTGGTTGTTTGGCTTAAGAACTTCACCTTTTATCATCTGCACTATAACCCGAGTTTTGTGTCATACACACTCGTGTTCACTATACACTATAACTCATAATCTTTATCGACTATAAATTTGAATACTGTAACTGTTAAGGATCAATTCATTATAGTACAATACTGTTATCTGTTATAATATTAACCTTTTATATTTTATATGACTCGCATCTTTGGATAATAATTTTCAAGGTCAGTGCATTTCAAGAATTCTATTCGCTGCAGTCTGGGTTTCGTGTCCACAATAGCACTTAAGATCGTACTTAATATAACTCGAGGCTTATAATCTTTGTAGTTCATGTTATTTATTTAGTAGAAACTGTAGTGCGCCTTCTTTAGCATCTTGTTATCATAGTATTGTTTGATCTGAAAAATACTTAATATCTTTGTACTCGAGATTTTACGAGATTTACGAATACTTATTTTCATGAGACGATTTATAGCACACGGAAACATCATTGAAATATTAGAACTAGTATACGAACAAAAGTTAAACAAATGCTGTACATATGCCCCTCGGATAGAGGTAGACAGCTGAAAGAATACAAAAATAATCGACGTATTTCCTTTTTGAATTAATAACGGTTATACAGCATTGATTTGATGACAGCTCCTTCAATAAATCATAACTACATTATGTAGTAAACATAAATTATCAACATTAGAACATTAGACACTTCTCATCATTCATTCTATGGAAACAAAGACAAATTAATGTTAATAGTTTCAAAGCGCTAGAACAGCATAGACTGTGCACTTTATGGTTTGTATTGGAATAATATAGCATGGAGTCTCCAGAACGTCTGTTTTAGGCCAAAACTAATGTTGCTATGAGTTTCTCTCTTTCTTAGTGTCACATGCATACCACTAGAGAAGATAATTTTTACTTTGTTAACTTGATGACTAACAAACTTGTTTTGTTTTGTTTTGGAATTTCGCACAAAGCTACTCGAGGGCTATCTGTGCTAGCCGTCCCTAATTTAGCATTGTAAGACTAGAGGGAAGGCAGCTAGTCATCACCACCCCACCCACCGCCAACTCTTGGGCTACTCTTTTACCAACGAATAGTTGGAGTGACCGTCACATTATAACGCACACACGGCTGGAAGGGCGGGCATGTTTGGCGCGACGCGGGCGCGAACCCGCGACCCTCGGATTATGAGTCGCACGCCTTACGCGGAATCCCACTTGAAGTAAAAATGTATTATAAAGATAGCTGGTATGGGTATTAAAAACGTTAATGAAGATACAATGCAGGTATGTTTTTCCTTATAACAAAGCCACATTGGACTATCTGCTGAGTCCACCGAGAGGAATCGAATCCCTGATTTTAGCTTTGTAATCCGAAAACTTACCGCTGTAAGAGCGGGGAACAATAAAAACAGAACAACATTTCGACCTTTTAAAGTCACCTTCAAATTAACAAAAAAGTTACCAGTTTATAAGAGTGTCTTTGTTAATCTGAAGATGACCTAAGAAGTTTGAAACGTTGTTCTGTAGTTTATTGTAATAAAAGTTTTTAAAACACCGTCTTTCAAATACATTTTTGATTGATCTGTAATTTTTGTTTGTTTGCGACACCTCTATTCACAAATAAGCAATTCAGCTTAAAGTTTAAAACCAGTTCGTAGTTTTGTTTCCAATGTATGTGATCTACATAGTTTACATATAATCAGACTCTAGTTTCACTTAGTAGTTCAGCAAAAAGTTTGATCTTTTATGACGTTAAAAATGCGGTTTCAATATTTGAAGTGGGTAGAACATATGCAGTATAGTATATCGATTGGTGTTGCATAACAAACAAAATAATGTCGCTTTATCTAATATTTCAATGCTTCAAATACACTTTCAGTTTGTCTAAATCATGATAAAAATGCTTCGATTTTATCGTTTCTGCAATAATAACAACAAAAACGTTTAAAAACTTATAAAGGATTATAATAACGAATGATATTGTTCGAAAATTGTAAACAACACAAAAATATATTTTGAAACAAATACTACCATATTATTCTTCTAAACTGTAGAGACTTTTTGTCATATTACTATTTCTCTCAGAATTTTAATCAGGATATTACAATTTTCATGACATTCTTGAGTTTCTTCTAAGATTAATCTAAATCGTTTGGTATAACGAATACTGCGAGAATCACTTAATATTTTAAAAAAGAAAACTTTTAAAACCATTCATGATAAAATGTGATGTAAAATATATATGTCAGTCATCGGAATTTAAAAACTATTGATATTAAAAATACCCACCACTGAAAGAACTTCATTTACATTTTCCTATAGTTTTTGTTTTTCATACGTTACGCCACTTTGAAATGATTTTACTGTCAGGGTTATCTCACATCAGGTCATCCTTCTACATAAAACACGCTTCAGTAAACAATTATTCCGTTACTATGTAATCCTACGGTTTTGAAAACTACCTCTTACGCGATATTTTCGGATTTACGTATTTAAGTATATTTAAGAACAATGCTAATCTTCACACCTATTTAATTTTTGTCTATGATACGGGCGTAATGTACCTGTGAATTTGAGTCCCACTTCTAATACTGTTGAACCTTAACCTTTCCACCCGTTTTCATCCACTTTACCAAATAAGATCAGGAGCAATCGATTATACGTTTATTTATTTCAGACAGCTAAGAACTATGTGAGTAAATAAATGGTGAAATAATAAGTTTAGGAATTTTTGTTAATTTGCACACACTTTTTATCATATTTATTTTATCTTAAACCTTGTTTTTTACACGTTAAAATATAAATCCTAATATTTCAACGTTTAAGATTTCAAATAAATCTTTGCAATTTGAAGTTTAAAAGTGTTGATAAAACCCATACGTCAGAATAGGTAGCATTTATAAATATTTGCAGTAAAATCACGAAACCTAGACAAAAGGGTGTTGTAGTAAATGAGTCACTTAACAAGAATATTGAAACCTAGAGTTAATGAAATACCTGGAGTGAGTAAGATGTATCAGTAAGTTCTTAATGATTTTTTATATCGACTCTCATAAAAGCTTAGTTAGAGCATGATAGTCACAGTAAACTTAACAAATAAGTGGTGACTGGGTGCTATACTGATTTATTTAGACAACTGGTTGGGAATCTTCATAATAGTATAGTTGGTTTACTGGGCTGAAATTTAATGCCTTTCTTCCATAATGGGAACTGTAATGCTAACTTCAAAAGGTAAGTTTTAATTTACTTACCTTTAAATAGTAATATCTTATATTTCTCATTTTTATTTAACAATTTATTTTTTTCTTCTTTAATTTGGAGAGCAGTCACTTTCCCACAACTGTCTTCAGGTAGTGAATGACTTAGATGTGGGACGTTGCGGGCTTCAGCACCCACATCTCGCTCTCCTATTTTTTATATCTGTTGTTACGCCTCTATTTTATTTCTTTATGTAAAACTGTGTATACCCACCGCAATGTTAGTCCTACTTCTTCAGTCACCTCTATAACCTAGGGTACATCTTGTATCCCTCATTATAGCTTGTACCCTAGGATCTTGTTAACTAGTGCAGAGTTTTTTCTTTATTATTTTATTTTTATTTCAGCTAACTTTTTGGTCATTATAAACATTTATATATGTATAGTAAACTCTTTATAACATATTTCCTGAATAAATTGTAATTTTGTAAAATAGTGACACTCAAAGTTATTTAAAACTGAGACTCAAATAATCAGTAAAATATGTTATATTTTTAACATTATAACAACATGGCTACTGTTAACCCAAATCACTTGATTTCAAACACCTCCCTTTGAGTCTCTACTTTGTAAATAACGTGACAAGCCCCCCCCCAGTGGCTCAACGGTATGTTTGCGGACTAAAATCCGGGTTTCGATACCCGTCGTGGGCAGAGCACAGATAGCCCATTATGTAGCTTTGTGCTTAATTAAAAACAACAACAACAACGTGACTATTTTTAAAAAAAACTCTCACTGCGTGATATCACGAGAAATATTGTTGCTGACAGACGAAACTAGCCTCTGCATTGAGAGTCGGTATAGAAAATCACTTAGAACTTGGTTGATCTATCATTGATAGAGTGTGGACTAACAACCAACTCACTACCGAAGTAGGAAGGCCTTCAGCATTAAACGTATTGTCACATCATCCATTCTCTTTCTTCTTTTCAAACTATCTCTTTGATTCTCAAACCATTACGTAAGAAATTGCACAAAAATATTAATGTTAATGTTTGTTATTTTTTACTTTATATGAGACAATCTGCGTTAATAGTACTGTGTTGGTTTTATGAACTTTCCAAAATGTGGTGATAGATACTAATTTACACAAGTTATTTATTACATAACACATTATTACAGTATTTATTAACTCACCGAAAGTTTTCCATAAGCATTAAAAAGTCAGTATGTACATACTTAAAATCTGGTACACAATGTGTGACTTTGTAAGGAAGAGGTAGCAGGCAAAGTCATTGCGATAGATGGGGTTTATATTATCTGTTGTTAACATCAAGCTCTTAATGCCTTTCCACAGTGTTTTATGTAATTACTTAATTTATGGTCATTGGCCAGTGAAGTATTTTACGGACCAAAGTTGAAAGATTACAGATCAAAGTAGGACGCTCAAGAAAACAACTTTGTGTATCAGCCTAATAGCGGCTGTTGAAGTAAAACTTTCAGCTGCATTTATATATTGTTACAATATTGGCATCAATTGTTTGCATTACGTTTCTCCGTTAAAATCTTCTTTCACACACTTGTGAGATATATGAGACGTTTGTGTATCCTCCTCCACATTGTACCTATGTCGTGTTATAGAAAATTTATTTTTTATCATGATATAAGGATGTGGCGCCATCTATGGGTATAGTTAATGCACACTCATTCACAGTAATAATGGAAATTGTGGGTATTGTTAACCCCTAATAACATGCTACTTGTTCCAACCTGTCATCTTACAAAGTTTGGTTGAGATTGGCTTGGTAATCTATGTGTAATTAGATAACGGACAAGCAGACAGATATATATTTTGTCTTTCATATATAAAGCACAAGTATATATATATAAAAATCACTCTGCCAAACACTTTATATTAACTGCATACATATTGTCTACATCGGTGTAACATAAAACAGGGTGTTTATATCGATGTGAAATAAGATTTTAATACACAAGTACATTTTTTGATACTGTCACTAGTGTGTCTGTGTAAGTGCTGCAAACATTTCATGTACACAGCATCTGATGTATTTATATAGGAGCTACATACGTCATGTGACAACAGAGCCCATAGTGTCATTACACAATGTAACAAAATTTTACTTTTTCTTGTTCCTGGGCAGAAAGTGCTATTTCTCAATTGCTTATGTTTAGAGTAAATAGAAAAGACCTATTTTTTTCTTCAAATTTTGCTTTTGTGACCTGGGTAACTAAATTTTCAAACTTAATCATTATTCAAAAAATTCAAGATAGATTTAGTGCTGAGTAGCTGATAGAGAATTTTTTCGAACTAACAAGAATTTTAAAGAACTTCCTAGAATAATGTAGAACTTACGAGGATTTCAAAAATCTTGTAGAATTTTCTAGAACTTTCCATAGTATTATATATACAGGGGCTCGCCACTCACCACTTCAGTTTAGTTCTAGCTGCCAAAGTGAGCCCAGATCTATCTGATTTTATGAGAGAAGGCATCAAAAAGCTGCAAGCATTCTTCAGACGCATTTTGCTATGTATCTGGCCAAATTATCAAAACAAGAGCGAAAACAACTCTGTGACAGCATCTACTAAAATGTGTGAAACATACACTGTGGACCTTCAGAAGGTGTTGTTCCCACCATTGCACATAAAACTGGTTCTCATGAAACAATTTACACAGCTCTTGATAAGGAGTTTGCAGCCTTCAAGTACCTTCAAAGTTTTTTCCCTAAGCTATCTGAGGCAAAGGTCAAAGCTGGTGTCTTTGTTGGACCACAAATAAAGAAGATCCTAGAGTGCACAGAATTTCTCAAGAAGCTCAGTAGGAAAGAAAAAACTTGGGGCAGTTTTGTCGCAGTAATCTGGGGCTTCTTGGGCAATGACAAGACAAGAATTTATGTGTAACTGGATGAGGCTCTGATGAAGAACTACGACAAAATGGGCTGCAGGACGTTCTTGAAAGTCCATATCATTGACGCTCATCTTAATAAATTCAAGGAGAACATAAGAGCATACTCAAAGGAGCAAGGCGAGCGCTTCCACCAATATATACTGGACTTTGAACGCCGCTACCAAGGAGCGTATAATGAAAACATTATAAAAGACTATATTTGGGGGCTGATACGTGAAAGTGGTTTACATTTCAGCCAAAAATCTCAAACAACTACTCTCTTCTGAACATTTTTGTACAATTTAAGTATGAATACATGTAAATCCTGATTTATATTTTGTTTTATTCAGTCCTTATGCAAATGAAAATGTGCAAATTTTCCCGTTTTTACATAGAAAATAGGTTAATTTGTAAATTTCATTATCCAAGTCACAAAAGCGAAGTTTAAAAGGGAATGATGGTCATTTTCTGTACTTTTACAACATAAGCAATTACAAAATAACACATACTATCCAGGAACAAAATTTGTGTTACATAGTGTTATCGGTATAACATAAAGATTAATAACACCTAGATTATATGCATATTGAAAGAATCTCTGTTGTTGACGTAAGCTTCAGAATAACAGTGCTGAAGCTGAGTAAATCAGTGCGACATGCATTTTCAACCAAAGGCATCTAGTTTATCTATAGTGATGTAAAATATATTTTCTAATGAGACAAACGAATGCATTATGTAGCTGTATGACGTACATTATGTAATAAGGGCGCAGAGTTTGTTCATATCGGTGAAACACATTTTATTTATCACACCCAATGTGTTTACACTGTAGTAATACACACTTCATGATAAAGTACCTACTTCATCTTCATCACTGTAACAGATACCTGGTGATAACTGTATCCACTGTATGTATATTTTTATGTTACGTAGATTTGCTAATAGCGTCACACATTATCTATGTCGGTATGGCACAAACTTTAGGACACAGATATAACATAAATTTGTGATTAGTGAAACAGGTTTGTCAATATTGGTGAGATATACATCTTGTGATAACAGCACAGTCGTTGTAATAAATATCTTGTGGTAACAGCACCCACTTTGTCTCCATCGATATGATATATTATTTGATAGCAACATCAAATCCATCTGTATTTGATGTGGATAATATTTTGGGATAAGAGCCCTTAGAGTGCGTGTATATATATTGATTTAACAAAACAGGTCTTAGGATACCGCCCCCCAGTGGCTCAGCGGTATGTCTGCGGACTTACACGCTAAAATCGGGGTTTTGATACCCGTGGTGGGCAGAACACAGATAGCCCATTGTGTAGCTTTGTGCTTAATTCAAAACAATAACAACTTAGGATACCTATAAATGTATGACATTCATTTTTAGTTACAGAATCCAGTGCGTCTACATCCGTTAAACATGACCAGGCATGGCCAACCGCGTTAAGGCGTGCAATTCGTAATCTGAAGGTCGCGTGTTCGCACCAAACATTCTCGCCCTCCCAGCCTTGGGGGCGTTATAATGTGGCGGTCAATCCTACTATTCGTTGATAAAAGAGTAGTCCAAGAGTTGGCGGTGGGTGGTGATGACTAGCTGCCTTCCCTCTTGTCTTACATTGCTAAATTAGGGACGGTTAACACAGAAAGCTTTCGAGTTGCTTTGTACGAAATTCCCAAACAAACAAACAAGCCATTAAACATTGTTTCGTTTATTGTCAATTTGTGATGACTACATCCAAAATACCTATACCGATACTATATATCTTTTAAAATGACAGAACCTAGTTTGTTGATATTGATGTGGTGTATCTTTTGTGGTAAAATAACTCGGTTTATTGATGTAAAACACGTTTCTTCATAATACCTATATTGTTGTGACAAAAACTTTTTTCTGACAATAATTATCAAGTGATTCTACTTCAGCTAGTTAGTACATTCTGCCATAATTTTTGAAAGAATTCGTCAAGAATTATCTGTCGTGAATCGGAAGCTGAATTATTTGGAGACATTGATCACGTGTAAAACATGTTTAAATACAATTTTTTATTTATTCAAGCTAAACATATTCCTTAAAGAGAGAAAACAGAAGCTACAAGTAAAAACGTGATTAGCTTGCAAACAGTAAAATATTTTTTTTTGTTTTTGAATTTCGCGCAAAGCTACTTGAGGGCTATCTGCGCTAGACGTCCCTAATTTAAGTGTAAGACTAAAGGGAAGGAAACTAGTCATCACCACCCACCACCAACTCTTGGGCTACTCTTTTACCAACGAATAGTGGGATTGACCAACACGTTATAACGCCCTCACGGCTGGGAGGGCGAGCACGTTTGGTGCGACCGGGATTCGAATCCGCGATCCTCGGATTATGAATCGAACACCTTAGCTTGCTTAGCCATGCGAAGCTCAGTATAAGAGATAAGATTTAAGAAATCTAAACTGGTTGGTACGACAGGATATTTAAAAGATTACAGACTATCAAGAAAGTTGATGAAACAAGAAATTAGAACGTGGAAAAGGATGCATGAGAAAAAGTTGAGTGAAATGTAAAAATTAACAGTAAGAATTTCTTTAAACATGTTAAGAGTAAACAAATAGATTGGATGACGGTAGGATTTTTGAAGGATGATAAATTAAGGCTCGTATCTAATGATTATGAGATGGTTGGGTTATTATTAAATTTTGTTTTTTCTTCGATTTTTACTTACAAAATGTTAAACGTTATTCTACATCTTTGACAGTTGATAGATGGAAGCGAGATCGAACAAAACGATTGCATTAATTCTCAGTTGATTAAGACAAAATTGGGAAGTTTCGAGAAAGATAAGACTCTTGGGCGAGTTGATATTTCTCTAAAGGTTTTGAAGAAGGTTAAATATTAGATATGTGAACCACTTATTACTATTTTTTCTCAGTCCTTGGATAGTGGGCATGTATCAAATAACTGGAAGTTAGTTAATGTAACTCCGCTTCCAAGGGAGGTGATAAAACCTGTCCCAGTAATTATAGACCTACTAGTCTTACATCATTGGTGGGAAGACACTTGGAAAATCCGGTAAAAAATCCTTTGTAAAGTCGTTTATCGAAGTTTAGAATTCTATTGTTTATTCAACGCGGTATTACTAAGGTTGTTTTGTTGTTGATTTTATAATTAAGCACAAAGCTACACAAATTATTATCTGTGTTCTGCCCGCCACAAGTATCGAAACCCAAATTCTTGCATTGTAGGTCCGCAGACATGCTGCTGTGTTACTGAGTAGTGTTGATAAGGGAATATGTTGCCTTACAAATTTCTTTTTACATTCTTTGAAAATGTTACTGATTATATAGATGAGGGTGAAAGCGCATATCTAATATATACGAAATTTTGAAAAGCACTTGACAAGATGCCATATAAAAGTGTTATGAAATAAACACATGGACGATAATTTAGCAAATTGGATAGCAGAGTGGTTAGATAGAAGAAATCAAAGAGTCGTCACAAATGGAGTTTAGCCAAACTGGATTAATGTCACAAGTGGTGACCTTTTGACATAGTTTTGGGAGATTTTTTTATTCACATCAATGACATACATGAATTAATAATCAATAAATTTCCCAAATTTTCTGGTTTAATTAAGGTTTTAGGTGTTGCTGGTTGTGAGAAAAATGCTTCTGATTTACAAATAAATTTAGATCATTAAGTGAGTTGGACAAATAAACGACAGATGGGTTTTAATTATAATAAATGCAAGATAATACGTAGAGGTTATCATAATTATAGGTAGAATTTAGATCGGAATAAGTTTAGCATTGTCATGAAAGAAAGAGATCTTAGTTGATTAGTCTCTTAAGCCATTCAAGCAGTGTGCTTCTGCTAGTGTTAGAGGAAGTAGGACTGACTAGATCAAGTTTAAAATACTATGTTCAGTCCTGGGCTCTTTACTTTAGGAAATACATTGAATCGTTAGGAAGGTCTCAGAGAAAAAGTTCTAGAATGGTGCTTCGATGAAAGAGTTGTCATATGAGGAGGGATTGAAATCTTTCAGATTATTTTTTTGTATAAACACCTTGTGATTACATTGTTTGTTTCTTGAAATTAGCGCAAAGCTATTTAAGGGATATCTGCGCTTTGTGACACCAGCACCCACCATGACTACATTCGCACGAAGGATGTCTTTATCGGTGTGACATACACTGTTTTGATAACAATACCAGCGTGTTCTCATTACATTTCATATTACCATTACTAACTTTTTCAATATAAATGTGACAGTAATTTTATGACAATATCGTTTAGTGTGTTTATAGCATTGTTTTATATATCATGTGATAACGAAACCCAGTTTGTCCGTGTCGGTGTCATACACACTTTGTGATAACGGCACTCACTCTCTCCTTATCAATGTAAAATATATTTTGAAATAACAGTTTCTACAATGTAATTATTGTTGTAACATACACTTTGTGCCAACGAAACCAAGTTTGTCTATAAACATGAGTAGTGTTTATGATAACGGCACCCTTTTCTGTTTTTATCAATGTGATGCACACGTTGTGATAACAACACCTACTCCAGCTAAATCAGTGTGGCATATAATTTTTAATATCGGCATTTAATTTGTCTTTATCGGTGTGACATCGATCTTGTGAAAATTTGTACTATCAGCAATCGTTGTTGGAATGTCCGTGTAACATTCCACATTTGAAGTCACAAAAAATCCAACATAATTTTGATATCAACATTTTGGTAATAGTAGGCATATAGATTTGGCATACAGTTTGTAAAAGCATAAACAAGTACGTCGACATCAATCTTGCATTATTTTTTGCCTTCTCGCCCTTTCAGGCGTGGAGGCCGTAATCTAAGGATAGAGGGTTCGAATCCGGGTCGCACCAAACATGCTCGCCCTTTCAGCTGTGAGGACTTTATAATGTGACGGTAAATCCCACTATTCGTTGTTAAAAAAGAAGCCCAACAGTTGGTGGTGGGTAGTGATGACTAGCTGCCTTCCCTCTAGTCTTACACTGCTAAATTATGGACGGCTAGCGCAGATAACCCTCGAGTAGCTTTGCGCGAAATTTAAAACAAACAAACTTTATTTGCCTTAACTCATATGTTACCAGTATTACTAATGTATTTTTTTCTCATTTCAGCTATTGTGACTTCACTCATTCAGACTAAAAGACTTGCTTTTTTAAGTTCTTATAAATGATACCAAACTGAACCGAAATCGACGTTTAGGATAAAGAATTCATGATAACAACAAAATGAACGAAAATATTGTGTAACACATCCATATCTTAATTCTGGTTTTCAAATGATCTCAATAAAAATAGATAATAATTACACTATTTGCTTAATGTAGTTCATACCAAAGCATTTATTCTTCATGCAATTCGTTATTTGAATACAGCTTACGTCATTACTATGTCTGTCGTATCCCTGATGAGCGCTGGTGTTAGCGAAAGGCCTCATCGACACTGGATATAGCAAATATGCCCTGCTTTGTTTTAACTAATAAGGCTTTGTGAATTACATGGAATTTTTTGCGACTATTACACACACACACACACTTTGTCTGCATCGACTGTTTTTGACAACAGCAACCAATATGTTTATATCCATATGACGCGTATTTTGCGATTTTGTGAGTTAAATTCTTAATGTATGTGTACCAGTGTTAGATACATTTTGTGATAACAGCTCCGAGTACGTGTGAATGTCAGTTTGGCATAAGTTTTGTAATAACAACACAAAATATCTAAGCCTGTCTAGTGTACAATTTGTAACAAGAGTATCAAATAAGTAACATGCTTGTTCTCGTAACAGTGTTGAGAATATCTATACCACTGTGGTGTCTACTTAATGATAACAGCACCCAATGTGTCCACATCTGCCTGGATTACACTTCGTGATAACAACGTTGAAGTTCTTTACTTGTTTGTTGTATATACTGTGAGATAACGTCACCTGTGATTTTGGTTTATCATCCAATGTGTCTAAAATCGGTGCGACATACAATTTTTCCTCATCAATGTGACTTACTTTATAAAATAACGGCAAACTTTGTGTTCACATCGGTGGCGACAAACATTTTACCGTAACACTTAGTTTGTCTACACTTCTTTCACACATATTGTGTAATAATATCCGTGTGTCACTCATTTATGTTAACACTTAATAGCTAATATAAAGATTATATTTTCTTAAAACAATAATCGATGTGTTTAACAGCATTCGGTACCACGTTTTCCTCGTATATTTTGTAATAACGACATACAGTTTGCCCGCACCGGTGTAACGTCAATTTTGTGATAACAACATCTAGTTTCTTAATGTCACTGTGACGTAATTTTTGTGACAACACCACCCAATGTCTATATCGGTGTGAAATACATTTTGTAATCCAAGCATTCAACACGTCTTCATCGGCATGACATACTTTAACAATAACAATTACACTGAAGGCATCTATATGAATGTCACATAGATTTTACGATGACAGCGACCAGCGTTTTTATTATACATAAATACATACGTGTCTGTGTCTAAATGAGCTGGTATATGAACAGATAATACGTATGGATTAAAAGATGTATACAATGAAATTTTTAGTGAAATAATTCTAGCCCGGCATGGCCAAGAGTGCTGAGGCGTGCGACTTGTTATCTGAGGGTCGTGGGTTCGCATCTCCGTCGCGCCAAACATGCTCGCCCTTTCAGCCGTGGGGGCGTTATAATGTGTCTGTCAATCCCACTATTGGTTGGTAAAAGAGTAGCCCAAGAGTTGGCGGTGGGTGGTGATGACTAGCTGCCTTCCCTTTAGTCTTACACTGCTAAATTAGGGACGGCTAGCACAGATAGCCCTCGAGTAGCTTTGTGAGAAATTCAAAAACAAACAATGAAATATTTCAAGTCTTAAGTAATCTATTTCCATAAAAAGCGAAAGGATTCTTAGTTTAATACATGACAAAGAGGCGAGGATCGCTCGACTTGCAATCTGCGGGTCGCGGGTTTGAATTTCCGTCCCACCAAACATGCTCACCCTTTCAGTCGAGGTGTCGTTATAATGTCACGTTCAATCCAACTATTAGTTGCTAAAAAGTAGTCTTTCCCTGCATAATTAGAGATGGCTATCTCAGTTAACCCTCGTGTATCTTTGTAAATCAGATTATTATTCTAAAGATGGATCTGGTATGGGCACTAAACCTTTAACGAAAATGAAGTACAGTACAACATTTTGACCTTCTTAGGTCATCTTCAGGTTAACAAAGATATAACATTGTTCTGTACTTTAATTAAAGTTTCAATACCAATACCAGTCGTCTTTATAATATGTTTTTACTTCAAGTGAGGTTCCCGTCATCATAAGCCAAACCAGTTTAGTACGTTAGTTAAGTAAGGAAAGAATTTTCAAAAGTTGGAAACATAAAAAAAAGGTTGAAATTGTAATATTCTGCCGTTAGGCTTCAGGTGGAAGGTTTAAACTGTCATACAGTTTAATTCATTTACTTTGTTGTTTTATCATGAACTGTTATCTCCCATGATCTAAGTATTTTGTATTAAACGCACATTTAAGAAAATATATAAACATGTTAGTGACGTCCTACCCCTTCAATAACAAAAAGTATTTTACAAAAACCTCTATTTCGATTTTACTTATTAACGTTATTGATTTCTCACTCTTAAGGTTTATATATATTTAACGATTTCTTTACTGGTATCATTTTGAAAGTTAAATAAAGTCGGCTGATTCAAATGATAAACGAATCTTTCGTTATATTTTAGAAGTGTTTGTTTTTGTTTCTGAGATAAATATTTGTACGGAAATTTATCAGATTTAAACATACACACAATATTAATAAGTATAAGCTCATTAAATAATATTTACAATTTACAGCAGAAATGTTCCTACATTTATTCTCAATTAGACGAGATACCATACAAAATTTAATTACTGTTCGAAATTGTCAGGCCTTCAGCCTTTGCTACCTCAGAAGTGAATCCACTTGAAACCTGTCTGCTGTATCCTTTAAATATTTTACTTTACTACTGTTAACACTGCACAATAGAACACTTTAACATGTAAAAATTTAGGAAATAAAAATGCGCAGAAAAAATCTTTTCCCAGGTTTAGAACTTTTCCAGAGGAATTTGAGCATAGTATTTCAAAAGAAATAAAATACAGAATTATCTAAAGTTGTTCCAATAACGGTGTTCAAGATGGTCAAAAAACAGTGATATATCGTGAAGTGAATGTTTTATTGAAATCTCTGTAACGAAAACTAAAATGAACCATTTGTAAGTTGACTGAGCATCTTTTTTGTTAATAAGCAGTTTTTATGTGGACACTATATTTATCATTCGCATTAATTACGATCTTAAGGAAATTTGAATAGACGACTACGTCAAACTCGAAAGAAGTATTGAAAAATACAATATTTGATCGTCACCTTTGAACTTAACATTCACGCACATTTGTTGCTCTCTTGTGATAGGACCACAGTAATCTTTTAAGAAGCATAGATATATAAAGTGATATTTAACACTAATATTTTGCATGTTCATAACAAACAAAAGTCACACGAAGTGTAAAATTAAAACGTATTTAACAATATCTAAATTGATTCAGAAGTTCGAAGACTTCAAAAAAGAAAGGATAAAAATATGGTTTTATGATTGAATTCTGTTTTAATATCAGAAAAAAATAGTGTGAAGGATATTCGAACTTAAAATAGGGTCTTATTTTGTAGTTGGGTAAGTTGTTTCAAAAAGATTTATGCAATATTTCTCTTTTCTCTTAACGAATAGGGTCTACACCTGTTATTCAGATAGCTACAAATAACAAACATTTTTTTATGATAACATCAGAAAAATAATTCTTTCCTCGCTATCTTCTCAGTTTTATCTTGTTCTTCAGGAAAAAAAATAATACATACTTGTCATTTTAAATCGTGCTAGGTTTGGGCTATTAGTATATTAATAGTACTAGCATAAAAACCTTAACATTTGAAACAAAGACTGTTTTGAAAACTCATAACTTACTGTACATAGAATACTTTCATCTTTTAGTACCTTATGTCAGAATTTATTATAACAAAAAATCACAAGTTGATTGTGAACGACATTTATTATAGAAGACTGAATTTAAAAGTAAAATTTGAAGTAACGTCAACGAGATACTCTTCACTTTTCTTCAAATCAAAATAAACAACTCGACAACTAAATTATGCTACTCACCGAAAGGCTGTAAGAAGAAAAACGAAAATTAATATATTTGAATTGTAATTTAAGACGTGAGTTTTACTATGTAGTGAGCCGTAGCTGGATATCAATGTTTAAATGTTTTGTTTTTTTTATATTTTCTGAAAGCGAATTTTTCAGCATACGCTTTTCGGTGCTGAGAATGCTAAATCTTCACTAAACATTTTAACATGCTAAAAAATTTGGCTAAAAAACTAAGATAAATTATTACATTAACAGGTAGGATCCAATAAAATTAACAAACATAAGACACAACTTAACATCATTAATCCATACCAATACATGTTGGTTTGAAATGTTTTTTTTTATTTCGCACAAAGCTACACGAGAGCTGTCTGCACTAACCGTCCCTAATTTAGAAGTGTAAGACTAAAGAGAGGACAATTAGTCACCACCTCCCACTGCCAACTCTTGAGCTACTCTTTTACCAACGAATAGTGGGATTGACCGCACATTATAACGCTCTCACGGCTGAAAGGGAGAGCATATTTGATATGATGGGAATTCGAACCTGGGTCTCCCAGGTTACGAATTGGTGTCTTAACTACCTTGCCAGGCCGGGCTCAATTCAAATTTATAAATTTTATAAAATGAATTATTGGTATGACCGGTGATAAAAAATATGTGAGATTTAAAGATACGAAAAGCTTATTTCTTGTCCTCTCCAAGTGTAATAAGCCCAAGAACATTTCAGAGAGGCCTTCTACATTTCTAAAAACATTTCAAAAATAAGCAGACAGACGACTGGTCCATTACATTAGCAACAATTGAATAACTTCACAACTAAGACAACGAGCTCTAGAACACTGAATAGTATAATCAGTGATGTCGAGAAACCCACTTGTTGAGGATTTTATATGCAAAAAACGGCTCTTTTGGGCTCAGAAAACACTTCAAATAGAAGAGCGAACAACGTTTCGACCTTCTTCGGTAATCGTCAGGTTCACAAAGAAAGGTAACTGGCCGGAAGCTGACCACATGTTTGGAAGGGGTTGTATAACTGAGTGTCGCAATGTAGAGGGCGCGGTTTGATGTTTGAATATATAATTTTATCTATAATATTAATATAGGTATAATGGTGTTCCTTTATATTGGTTTATTTTGGGTTTAAGTTGTTGTATAAGTAAGGCTTCTTTAATTTTTCGTTTGTTTATGTTTGTTTCTTTATTTAGTATTTTAGTGTTTTCTATGGTTATGTTGTGTCCATTTGACTTGCAGTGTTCGAAAACGTGTGAAGGTGACTTTTTATGTTCTTTGAATCTGGTTTCCATTTTTCTACTTGTTTCTCCTATATAGAAGTCGTGGCAGTTATCACATTGTATTTTATAAATAATGTTGGTGTGGTGTTTGTCAGTGTAGTTCTTACATAGTATAGACCTTAGTTTTGTGCCTGGTTTTTGAATAAATTTAGTGTTAACTGGAATGTTATATTTTGTTACTAGTTTTTGCCAAATGTTGGTTATTTGTTTGCTGATGTCAGGAATATATGGTATACAGCAGTATATGGTTTCGTGATTTTTTGATTCGTGAGATATATTTACTTTTGTTGGTTGATTTTGCTTTCTGTCTGGGTGTGTGCGTATAATGTTTTCTACGGTTTGTGGAGGAAACTTATTGATGTTGATGAAGTATTGTTTTATTTTATCTAATTCATCGTTAATTTTATCTGGTGAGCATAGTTTTATGGCTGTGTTTATCTGGTTTCTTAGTATGTTGAGTTTTTGTTTTGTTTCATGTGCTGAGTCCCAAGGACTATACATTCCTTGGGACTCAGCACATGAAACATGAATAGTATAATTTATTCGTCTGCACTAACGTCATAGAGTTCAACGAATAAAACAACGTGCAGTTGCTCATTTGCTAGATTTTAAATTTTTCAGAAATCTACTCAATGAGCTATCAACCTCTTAGGCCAAGGAATGTATAGTCCTTGGGACTCAGCACATGAAACAAAACAAAAACTCAACATACTAAGAAACCAGATAAACACAGCCATAAAACTATGCTCACCAGATAAAATTAACGATGAATTAGATAAAATAAAACAATACTTCATCAACATCAATAAGTTTCCTCCACAAACCGTAGAAAACATTATACGCACACACCCAGACAGAAAGCAAAATCAACCAACAAAAGTAAATATATCTCACGAATCAAAAAATCACGAAACCATATACTGCTGTATACCATATATTCCTGACATCAGCAAACAAATAACCAACATTTGGCAAAAACTAGTAACAAAATATAACATTCCAGTTAACACTAAATTTATTCAAAAACCAGGCACAAAACTAAGGTCTATACTATGTAAGAACTACACTGACAAACACCACACCAACATTATTTATAAAATACAATGTGATAACTGCCACGACTTCTATATAGGAGAAACAAGTAGAAAAATGGAAACCAGATTCAAAGAACATAAAAAGTCACCTTCACACGTTTTCGAACACTGCAAGTCAAATGGACACAACATAACCATAGAAAACACTAAAATACTAAATAAAGAAACAAACATAAACAAACGAAAAATTAAAGAAGCCTTACTTATACAACAACTTAAACCCAAAATAAACCAATATAAAGGAACACCATTATACCTATATTAATATTATAGATAAAATTATATATTCAAACATCAAACCGCGCCCTCTACATTGCGACACTCAGTTATACAACCCCTTCCAAACATGTGGTCAGCTTCCGGCCAGTTACCTTTCTTTGTGAACCTGACGATTACCGAAGAAGGTCGAAACGTTGTTCACTCTTCTATTTGAAGTGTTTTCTGAGCCCAAAAGAGCCGTTTTTTGCATATAAAACTGAATAGTATAATTTATTCGTCTGCACTAACGTCATAGAGTTCAACGAATAAAACAACGTGCAGTTGCTCATTTGCTAGATTTTAAATTTTTCAGAAATCTACTCAATGAGCTATCAACCTCTTAGGCCGCTAATAACGCGACCTGTTAGTTTGGTGTTCGTGTTTAAAGAAAAATGAACAAACTGCACCTTCTGTATTCTTGGTGATGTGAAAGTATGAAAAGCACATCTTAATTTATGTAGTTTGTAGCGGTATATGATTATAACTTCAGAACACAGCAACAGCTGTAATAATGATTATTATGTCATTATGTAATGAATTTAACAGAACCACAAATCCGAAGAAAAATGCATTTAAGGAAGCGCTGAAAGAAGATTAGAAGCCAGAAAATAAAAGAAAACAAAAGTAACTTCAATTTAGTGTTAATGTTTGCTTAGATATTTATGTGTAACAATGTAAATGGTTGAGCAATTTATGCAATATATTGAGTGTTCTTTTGAATATACCATAACTATTTCATAAAAATTGGATGAAAATATACTGAATCTAAAAGAAGCGCTGTCATACTTGCTAAAGGCATATAGAATACCGTGTGTTTCTGTACTCGTACAAACGGAACAAACATTTGCAAAGCTTATAAGCTAACAGTTTGGTTTGTTTTTAATTTTGCGCAAAGCCATCCCTTATTTAACAGTATTAGACTAGAGAGAAGGTAGCTAATTATCACAACTCATCGCCAACTCTTGAGCTACTCTTTTACCAAGGAATAATGGAATTGATCGCTCATTATAACACTCTCAGGGCTAAGAGAGCGAGCATGTTTGGAGTGACGGGAATTCAAAACCCCAATCCTCAGATTTCGAGTCGAGTGCCTTAACCACCAGGACTTTATAAGTAACAAAGCCTCATTGTTAAACAGATTTCCTCAAAAAATCATTTGTTTTACTTGATAACAGGTTTTCTTGTAACAATAGTTATTGAGTTTTTATACAGGATTTTTTTTCTATTAGTAATCAACTATTTCCCACTGATAGACAGTTTTATATTTCTGCAATTAAAATACAAACATTTTTTCTTCGTGAAAAATTATCATTAATACTTGTCTCCCACGACAGGTTTTTCTTCTTTCTAGCGAATTTCCTTAATATTTTAAATCCATTTATATTTTTAGAAACGAAAAAAGCAGCATTTACAAGATTCTTAATTATTTTTATTTACTTCTTAATCAAAATGTATACACATATACATTTCAATTTCGTTCCAAAATCTCAAATTTAACCATCATCTAATGGGACCAACAAAATTTGGAAGAGTTTTGAGTCGTCTTAGACAGCAGTTTCAGGTGTGGAACATTAACCACACTGTTAGAGAAGCTCCTTGACTGGTGGTTATTCTTTTCTGTTTTTTACTTCCTTTTCCGCTTCAGTTATGAAAAGAAAAAATATAGTTCTACTTCTCTCTTTAAGATACAAAGGTCGAATTTTAAATGCGCGCAGGAAAGGAAAACAAATATAAATCAAATAAATCTGAAACAGAATGGTTGTATTTAAATTAACGTTGTTTTTAGTATCTATTTCTAGAAACTAGAAAGCTAAAATGAATGAAATTATACGAAATCTCGCCATTAACAAAAAACATAATAAAAACAACATGTTAAATTGGACTGAACGCTAATAGTTATATGTTTTATCTCCAGTTACTCATGAGTAAAGTATACTTGCATTGTTGTTTTTAGTTTCTGCCAATAAAGTTTTCCATGGAAAGCAATTTGTATACATTACGAATTTCCCTTGCCAAAGCTGAGTATAAGAACTCAGCTATAAATTGTCAGCTATCTTTCCATTCATCTCATAAAATTTAGACAAAACTTGTAATGTCTTGTTTGCTCTGCCGTAACACCGTATAGCCGTTTTCTACCACGGCAACTACTCATACAGTTCCATCGACGAGCTTTAGTAATAGAGTTAGGTTTAACAAGTATAGCAGAAATATCCAATGTTTTCGACAACGTCCATGAGTAAGCTGTTTGTAAAGCAGAATCATTAAGTTTAGCGGATTTACTCTGCGTGCAGACAAGTACAGCAGTTGTAGACGCGCCACTAACTTAATGATGATGAGTTTCTGTCTGCTGAGCAGGATGACTCCAGCGATTTTCTCTGATCGAAAGATTTTACACACAAATATAGTATATTCGTATAAATACACTTCGCTCTTTTATAAAATCTTAGTTAATGATATCAAATTAGTCATAGGTTTCGAAAAGAAAACGTTGGTTTGAAAAATATAATAATATAAGACTCCGTTTTTAGGTTTCAAACGTGCTTCATCTGTGTTACAAAACTTGTTAGAGAACTTTAAGTTTACCATTTCAATTTGTTTGTTTTAGAATTTCGCGCAAAGATACGTAAAAAATTATCTCAGTATTTTGATTTAAGTGAGTAGAAAGAAGGTACCAATTTTATTTTTCTATTCGCCATTCTTGTACCTCAGGCAAATTGCGAAGCGCGTGTCAGAGACAACTTTTCGCAAACCATGAATCATAAAACAAAGCTATCAGGCAATAGGTTAACTCATGCGCGTCTATAGTTCGAATTTCTTTACTTTACTTCTCACTAACGCTTGGTGTTATAAAGCCAGTACTGTGTTGTAGATTCACAACAACAGATTTATTGGTAAACTTGTTCCACTGAGTTCTACCCTTAATAAACTTTCAGACTGTGAGGCAGCTTATATATCTCACTTTTAAAGAGAGGCATTTGCAGTTACGATTGAAAATACCAGCTGTTAATTATTGTTGTTACTTCTTTAAAAGTCAACTATATATATGGAGAAATTTCACATATACATGTATATATCGGCTCTGTAGTAGAGCTTTAGTTTATCTAGTTGGATAAAGAGTGACAATTAGTGCCTTAGCAGTGGTGAATGATAAAGCGCTAATGACTGGCTTGAAAAACTTTGTCATAAGACAATGGGCTAGTACTTGGAACGATAAGGTGTTTTTATGAGAAAAGTAAGTTACTTGTTATATTAATAACTGTATAATAAGGATCAGTTAGTAAATCTAAAGCAACCCTAAACCAAGTAATTTGCAGATGAATCACAAGATCACTTGGCAATATCTTGTAGATCGTAGATACATTGATTTTTCAGTCTTATCTTTAAGTAGAGCGAGCTGCAAAAAATAGCAAATAAATCTTAACGACTGTGTGAGTAATTAGTCAGTGAAGGAGACACACTATGAAAGAAGTACTAAAAACAAATTAAAATTAATAGGATTGGATGAGCAAAGTTTATATAGTGACTTGTAGTTTCTAATTACTTTTGTAATTAATTCAAGCCTATAATGATATAACCTTTCTCAGATTCATTAATTGTGGATGAACTAACCTAGCTCTTAATTTTTGGGCCACAATGAAACTGTCGTTATGAGCTACCAAACCAAATACCAACTATTTCATACTTCAGCCATCAAGTTACTTAAGCCTAAGCTGGACCCTACAAGATGTTAAAGTGAAACTGAGGATACTTATATTGTTCTCTATCGAAAGTTCTCCAGTAAATTAGAAAACCCATCTGTAGCTATTGATGTTCATTTGTCAAATTTATTTTTAATCTATTGAATGTGAATGATTAGAGAAAAAAAAAGAGAACAATGTCTGTAAATGAAAATCAGATATTTTTAGATCATTTTATAAGTAAGAAATTAACCAAATTATTTCAATTCTTTCTTTCTTTTTCATATTCATTAATCATAATGCTTGTTTAAATTTTTTGTGTTACTTCTTAAACTTAATTTGAAATGTTAGTCTTACATGAAATGATAATAAAAACGAAACATTTTATTTGATAAATCAAATCAACTGTTACACAATTTTGTATTGTTTAGTTGCACACTGAATTGTTTTGAGCATAGAATTTCTGTGTGTTTTATCTACTTAACTATATATCAATGGATGATTATTAAGCTTTATACATATATATTAATTTTTCGTAAGAGATTTTGCAAGTTTTCACATTCATAAGATACCCCAAACCACGTTTAACCTTCTATTCAGATGCTGCTTTTATAACACAATACACAAACCAATAAATCTCCAATCAGAATACGAAATATTTTAAGTAAGAAAAACAAAATTTCAACCCCCCCTTCAGTTTATTCTTAAAGATATCAGGCAGTTTCTGGCAAGTTTGCTACGAGTGTTTTGATGTGGTACTGCTGAAACCATCGCCACGGCTGTTCGATAGACATCCATAACAAAGGAAAACAATTTTATCTGTTGGTTCTACCTCGCTGCATCGTAGAACACTTTCTTCAAAGTGAGTAAAGTAGTTGAAACTTCAACCGGACTAATTTTCAAAGTAAACACGATTAGAAACGGATTTCACAAGGCCAACTCGTATACCAGACGCCTAGTGAGAAACACTAGGTGACTTTAATTGTTAGCGATACATGGACCAATATTCCTTACCACACCAGCATGTATGAGATACTACTGATAAACGTATCACATTTCGTTACTTTACTTTCCTCACTATAGACGAACTGGAGACAGTTCTTTCTTTAGAATGTACAAAGTTACCTAAGACACTAGAATGTAGCATTGGTATCATCACGCTACACCCTCTTCGTTCGTGGTGACCATACCTCATAATTTTATTGAAGTAACTTCTCGTGAGCTTTAAAAGCGTAAATCTACTTTCAACAAATGCTCATTTATATTTGCATATCACATCATATGACGGATAACTAGATACTTAATTTATATGATAAAAATCCGGGGATGTGTTACTGACGTGATTTTAATAACAGTGTTTTTTCTTTGTCGTAACGAAAATATTATAAATTCCAATTATAATTTAATTATATTGAGTAACCTGCACTCTAGAAAAATCCATAATTCACTTTGTATTAATTAAATCAAGTTAATCTGGGAAAGATACAGTGAAGCGAGCTGACACGCCACAAGTACTTATTCTACGATCTACGGATATCAAAATATGTACAGAAAAAAAAGAGGTTATTGGTAAATAAAATAAGTAGGAAACCAATATGTGTACTGTTATTGTAGGCTATCTAGACACGAGAGAATAGATCCTCTGGTTTTAGCGTTGTAAGACAGCTTAACAAAGGATAATTTAAACTCTAGTGTAAGAATTGTCCTTAATGTAATTACAATGAAAGATAATAATTTGATATTAAATAGAAAATAAATTATGTTTCACTATTTTGATAATTATTTTAATAGCAAATAATAATTTAGTTCTTACGTTTTCCTATGACGCTGGATTAGTGTGGGCAAACGGCCAAGTTTTACGCATTTGTACTGTTTTGTAACATAAAAGCTTCAACAATTAGGCATGAAATATCATTTTTACAAACTTATGCTTATGCTATAATTGTTTCAATACTTCGGAGAGTGTGGTTTGTAATCTTATTCGCTGTTTTCTTTTATACTTATTCAAATGTTTCTTACACATTTTATTTTTATGGGATAACCTGATAAATGCCTCCCTTGAGTAAATAAGCCATCTTGATTTTATATAGTCGAAGGATTGTTTGTTTTGTTTTGGTATTTCGCACAAAGTTACTCGAGGGCTATCTGTGCTAGCCGTCCGTAATTTAGCAGTGTAATACTAGAGAGAAGGCAGTTAGTCATCACCACCCACCGCCAACTCTTGGGCTACTCTTTTACCAACGAATATTTGGATTGACCGTCACAATATAACGCCCCCACGGCTGGGAGGGCGAGCATGTTTGACGCGACTCGGGCGCGAACCCGCGATCCTCAGATTACGAAGCGCACGCCTTAACGCGCTAGGCCATGCCGGGCCGCATAGTCATAGGAGTGATTACACATTTTTTATCTCATTTTAAGAAATACATTCTAACAAGAAACCTACATTTTGTTTGTTTATTTACACAAAGGTTATTCACACATAGGCGTTCTATAAATTTGAAATGATGATCTTTTTTTGTTTGTTTGCTTGTTTAAGAATTAAGCACAAAGCTACGCAAAGGGCTATCTGTGCTACACCCACCCGGTTTTTAGTGTATAAGTCCACAGACATGCCGCTGTGCCACTTGGGGGCTTGAAATGATGAGCCAGAGGGAAAGAAACTGGTCAACAACTTTCATCGGACCGATTATAGAATATAATGTTTTCATTGTCTCAAAGTGTGAGGCACATTTTTACACAAACAAGCAGTGAGTCTTCAATTCACACTTTGTGCACATTAATTGTTCGGCAAATTAAAGATTGGATTTTTTGCAATAAATACTTATAGAAACTGGAATTTTACTCACGATTTCGTTAATTCGAGTTTTACCCTACAAAGCATTGCAAGTTGTTGCGATGCCTAAACGATAAATTAGAATTTTTTATACAGCGCTATTAAAATACTGCTTATTTTGTCTCTACCATAATCGTGATTTCTTTAACACAGACGAAGTATTGTAAACTGGCAGTATTTAACTTTTAAACTATTGTGTTGTTTAAGATACACATACTTCAGTATTTCTTGTTGCTATTCATGTGTATTCATGGAATCTATTTCAAAATTTTGGCCGCACATGCTGAAGGTAGGGGAATATTTTAATGTACTAATGGATTATTTAAAACTATTTTTACTTTGTCTTGATAGAAGTAGTTTTTCAGTTGCTTAAAGTTTTTATAAAAAAATTAATCTATATGTAAATTTGTGTAATGTAATATTATTTGTAGACTTTATATAAACTGGTTGAAAGTATATAATCCAGTCTTGCAATAAGCTATATCTAAATACATAGATAGATAGATGTGTGTAAATACGTTAATTTTCAATGTATATATCTATATATACTTTTTGTTATTACTGTTAGCGGATACTGGGCATATATTTTGCATTTGAGTACTTAGTTTCATATTCACATGTTCTCTTATGTCCAAGTTCATTTTCCAATAACATTAAACATCTCTAGAATTAGGGTTTACACACACAAAGATTTCGCAGACGGTTACTACCTGTTAAATCTTCTATTTGTTACCAGAGGGTGCTCTACGCCAGGATTATATCGTTTTATAATCGGCAAACAGCCATTTTGTCTTTCTCAATGCTAACTTCACACACATCAGTCTGCGAAAACTCTAATCTAAGGATAATTAAGTTTATATCTGTTGATATTCACAATATTTTCCTATCATCAATTTATGAAATTCAATCAGCTTGTTATCTAGTCTGCAATAACCAAAGAGCAGAAATCTGTAATCGTTATCATAAGTATGTTGATTCTAGAAAATACTTAAAAGTATTAATAATTGTGTTGCGTAACAACTCTTCATTTAACACTTTATGCTTCAGATCTCAGAGAAACATTCGCAAATTATTAGTCAAAAGTCTCATTAATTTAACATGACAATAACTTAAACTTCTAAAACCGTATTTCCATTTTCAAGTTTTAAATCTAGTAAAGTTTATACAATTATGTATTGCTTTGTTCATCACACATCAGAGTAAAGTTAAGCTCACTAAGAAATAAGGATCAAATAGAAAATAAAACAAAAATTAATATACAATAATTTTATTTAACTTTCGTGTTAAAAGATTAAATCATAAATCTTATAAATTATTTTACGTTATATTAATCAAATCAGCCTTTCTGTACACCTTCAATTTTCATTAACAGAAATAAAATGGAATACGCCTTCCATATTATGAGAAGTTTGGGAGTACCTCACACACGAATTGTGTGTTATAATAAATATCTTACTGGAAATCTTCGGCTAACTTCATTTCTTGTAATCATGAAAAGCAACAAATATGGCGTTACAAAAATATGTTAGAGCTGTTTGTTTGTTGTTAAATACAAAGCTACACAATGGACTATCTGCCCTGCCCACCATGAGTATGGTAACCCAGTTTTTTAACATTATAAGGCTTAACGTTGATCCATCAAGAGGCATTTGTTAAAAATAGAAAGAAAGGGAGAAAAAAATGCGTATATTTGATTAGTGTTATCATAAATTTTATTAGATGTTTGATCAACACAAATAGAAATTTAAAACGTTATACAGATATATGTATGACGATTATTAAGTGACCCTCAAAGGAAGGTCGAGGCAAAAAGCTATTTTGGTAGATTAGTTTCCAAACATAGATTTGTGGCGCTTACTCTCTTTAATCGTCTGAACAGGGATTTAAGCATCTTTTCATATTTCACACCAACTTGGCCAAAAGCTTACTAGTTACTAGCTTTTGAATTAGTAAGTCTCATACTCTACCTAAAATTCCACATAAAGCAAGATAAAGATAGCACATGTTACATAATATTATATATGGTTTCTCAGCTCTATAATGTCATTTATCCGTGGTTGTCGCGAATTCTATTGATAGAGGCGGTAGGAAGGAAACATGTACACTCATCAATGTCTTTGTTGTAATGGTGTCTGCTCAAAATCGCAGAACATAAGTTAAGTCAGATGGAAAATCTAGTTTGGTGTGATGAGGATAAAATAATATTATGAGCAACAGCAGTAGAAGTACCACTAAGGCAACATCACGCCCCCCCCCGCATGTAAGAATGTCAGCCAATTAATGGTTTTATTTATGTTTTAAGCTAATTTAAGTCAATAAATGTTTTAAGCGATTTTTATTTAACCAATCACGATACACCAACTTGAACACTTTTGAGAAGGGATTATTTTGGAAGTAAATTGTTTTTATTGTTGTTATTCTGGTGTAAATAGATCGAGTCTTTTATTGGAGATACTTTTTGTTCTAGTTTGAATGCAAAACACTTTAACGGCCTTCTTTAGCGTTCTCAATTCCACTAATTCATTCTCATTCACGGACTAGGTGTTAATATCGAACAAAACAATATTGCATTTCAGTGATGTCGAGAAAACCCACTTGTAAAGAAATATATATGCAAGAACGGCTCCTTTATGTTGAGAAAATATTGAACCTGACGATGACCAAAGAAGGTCGAAACGCTGTTCGGTCTTCTATGTAAAATATTTTCTCAACCAAAACGAGCCGTTTTTGCATAAATATTGCATTTCCATTACTTAATTTTTCGTTTAAATGTTCGCAGCGACATCTCTAGGAACTAAATTACATAACTGTTAAATTCAATTCACAGCTTGTTTACCACATTTTTAAACATTGTATTTGTGTAACCCACCTCAATCAGATATGGCTCTTTTACCATAAATATAAAACTTTGTGATATAAGCAGTGGGCTTTGTACAGCAATTAAGTATATATACGTGAAAATACTCAATTTATATAAATACTTGATAGATTTTAGGCTTATTAATATTCATACCTGAGAATTATCAGTTTTAGCAATTATTCACTTCTTCTTTTACTATATTATTTTGAAATATTATCACTAAAATCTATTTTGACTACGACCGAATAGAAACTAAATGAAATAAATGAAAGATTTGTCCATTCACCTCACATAAGGAATCCTGTTAATAGATTTTAAAGAATATTTGTACAATTGTGACGTTTGTAACATAGAATCAAGAAAAGAATCAAACTTTGTTACACTTAACTATGCACAAAAGTTTTTCGTTAATGTAACAAGCTAGAATTGGAACTTATCTTTATTTGCTGAACTCTTTCCAAACAAATTGGTTTACTAAATCCGGGTACTTACTTGTGACCCAATGATTATATTCTTAAACGAAACTTTTTTATTAATGTCTTCTCTAACAGAAACGAAACGTGCTCGCTCAAGAAAACTGACAGGATATTATACTTGAAAGTTTCTTCAAAATTAACACTAAAATTATATTGTACTAAAATCATTCAAAAGTATCGCTACGTATATTTTTATCACATAAAAATAAATTACACAACACGTTATTGTAACCTGAGATATTCAGTCAAAGATTTCATGTTTATTCTAACAAATTACATGTATGTTACATTATTTGATCATTCAAACTATTTTATCTTGTAACTATTAGAAAACGCTGTAATACTTTGTATTTACACTGATGTAACACCGTTAAATTTATTTCTGCACTGGTGTCGAGATTTCACATGCCCTCTTCAATCTATTGTCACACTAAACGTGCTCGCCCTTTCAGCCGTAGGAACGCTATAATGTCACGGTTAATCGCACTGTTCGTTGTTAAAAGAGTAGTCCAAGAGTTGGCGGTGGGTGGAGATTACTAGCTGCCTTCCCTCTAGTCTTACACTGCTGAATTAGGAACAGCTAGCGCAGATAGCCTTCGTGTAGCTTTGAGCAAATTTAAAACAAACAAACAATGTATTGTTTGTTTAATTTTTTTACACGGTATTGTGTATTTACTTATTACTGAAATGTTATGTCTTCTTCTTATTTGCAGTAAAAAAATTATCTTGATCCAGAGCATGATGCGGTGCTAAAAATTTTTAACTTAAATATTATTCATTTTTAGAAAACTACAAAAAAAATGATCACATTTATATTTTGGTTTGCATTTTTTGGTCAAGTTTCATTCCTAATTTTTTTCATTTTACTTTTCCAAACAGTTTGAAATTGCTAAAACTATTCTCAGCACAAAATATTTGTTTGCATGAGCACTGATAATTATAATAACAGAAATTTTTAGAATTAATTTCTTTTTCAGAACTGTTATGCAAAGTTATACAAAGATTTTTTTACTATAGCAGTTCCTGAGTAGAAGCTAGTATACAGATATTTAACATAACCACTGCCAGTTCTTGGGTTTTTTTTATCTAATCGAATAACAGGATTTGATCGTCGATTTTACAGAGCATATATGGTTTTAAAATAAAAACGTACATGTTTTTTCAGCAACGGGACACGAACACTGAATCAGTCTGTTTACGATTGAAACACGATCAATTTAATTTTAATGCATTTTTAATAAGCCATGAGAGAATTGTCATAAAACGCTTAAGAGTAAATTTCATTTCATACGCAAAAAATGGTTAAGATGTATAACCTTATATATAGTTTTGTGAAAAACAAAAAACTGAATATCTCCCACACTTTCTTCCTACATTTACGGCCCGGCTTGGCCGAGCGCATTAAGGCATGCGCTCGTAATCTGAGGATTGCGGTTTCGCATCCGAGTCGCGCTAAACATGCTCGCCCTCCCAGTCGTGGGGACGCTATAATGTTACGGTCAATCCCACTTTTTGTTGGTAAAAGAGAAGCCCAAGAGTTGGCGGTGGGTGGTGATGACTAGCTGCCTTTCCTCTAAACTTACACTGCAAAATTAGGGACGGCTTGCACAGATAGTCCTCGAGTAGCTTTGTACGAAAATTCAAAACAAACAAACAATTCTTCCTACATTTCAAATACACATTATAAACTATTTAAAATTTCTTAGTTACCAAACTAAATAGATATTATTTTGTAAGAAATGTATAAAAAAGATATCTCACTGTTTCAACATATTTAGAAAGCTTTGTCTGTGTACACTATTGTAAATAATTATATAACCGATGCGGAAAAAAAAGTAAAAACAGTGAAATCCTACAGTAATGTGTTGCAGAGGTTAAACTCATTTGTTAATAATACTTTGATTCGTTGTCATAGAATCAATCAGAAGACGCTGTATCACCATAAAGCCTATAAATGCATATGCTGTACTTTGGCCATAAAAAGTAGTGTGAATTCTGTTATAGCTTCAAAGACTGAATTTCGCGAAAATACTCGATAATCGAGGAGAGTATCTGAAAATATTATGGCAGTACTTGTCTGTCTCTTTGTTGGTCAAGTATAATTTCGCAAAATTTATTTATTTCATTTAGCTATAAAACGTGAAATTAAGCTATTCTATATTGTGGGGACTTCCCCCCATATTTTTAAGGGACTATACGCTGGTAATCTTTATAAGGTTGTCGTTGATCGATTACAGGTTTTGCAAATGACCTTCCTCTAAATGCGAATGTTGTCTCAATAACAGAAAACATGCATTAGCGCAAAGTGATCTCGATCGATGTGTATCTGCTCTGGAAGCACTGTCAAGAAGAGGTATCCAAACCAAGAGGTTGAAATAGTATCAGAGAATAACTAACAAAATTATTCAAGTTGGAGTCGTGTTTTATGTACAGATAAATGCACGTTCGAATTGTCTGCCAACAATCAAATACAGTTTGTTTTTTTTCTTCCGATGGTAGTGAGAAAACTGTATAATGGCATTCAATATACAACTACATCATTCGGTGACCTGTACAACTTCGGGGCTACATCTTAATTAAAAATGTCAATGGTCGAAATAAATCTGATTTTTTTTTTGTTTTTGTTTTTTTAGAATTTTGCACAAAGCTACTCGAGGGCTATCTGTGCTAGCCGTCCCTAATTTAGCAGTGTAAGACTAGATGGAAGGCAGCTAGTCATCACCACCCGCCGCCAACTCTTGGGCTACTCTTTTACCAACGAAAAGTGGGATTGACCGTCACATTATACGCCTTCACGGGTGGGAGGGCGAGCATGTTTAGCACGAGGCGAACCCGCGACCCTCCGATTACGAGTCGCACGCTTTACGCGCTTGGCCATGCCAGGCCATCAAGTATATAATGTTTATTTGTGTATATTTGGTACCATGTAACACCAAGTATATAATGTTTATTTGTGTATATTTTGTACCAGTAAATATCAAGTATATAATGTTTATTTGTGTATACTTGGTATCATGTAACATGAAGTATATAATGTTTATTTGTGTATACTTGGTATCATGTAACATGAAGTATATAATGTTTATTTGTGTATATTTGGTACCAGGTAACATCAAGTATATAATATTTATTTGTGTATATTTGGTACCAGGTAACACCAAGTATATAATATTTATTTGTGTGTATTTGGTATCATGCAGCATCAAGTAAATAATGTTTATTTGTGTATATTTGGTACCAGGTAACATCAAGTATATAATATTTATTTGTGTATATTTGGTACCAGGTAGCATCAAGTAAATAATGTTTATTTGTGTATATTTGGTACCAGGTAACATCAAGTATATAATATTTATTTGTGTATATTTGGTACCAGTTAACATCAATTATATAATGTTTATCTTTAAGACTGTTTAAACCAACTAAACTACCTTACTTTAGAAATCGTGTAACCAAATTTATTTTATACTCAACCAGCTGCTGTAAATTGTACTTAATAGTAATTTAGTTTAAAAAGACATAATATGTTTTTTTAGTTATAAATTTTTTTTATCTTTTGCTTTCAACTGTTTTCAAACATTTTTGCCACTGATAAAGACTGTAGTTTAATTTCTAGTACTCGCTGATTTTTATGATGGCAGAAATAAAGTTCTTATAATTGTTTCTTGAAAGTTAAATCAGTTTTACTCCTCGCACAAGACAGACAAGGGCTGAGTATACAAGAACATCGAATACTCCATATGTTCTCTCTTCCACATCACCAGAAGCAGATTAATGTTCTTTGCTACATATTTATTGATCAAGGCTGGGCTACGTAGCCATAGTATATAATTTTCTCTTGAAATTCGCGTTAAAATTGCTTCATCCATCGTATCATTAATGTCCTTGCTATACATAGGCACCTGCTCACTTTGGTCTAAGCTATGTAGGTCGAGTAATTTCTCTCAGCAATAATATTCATTGTTTTTGTTGATTTATACTTAAAATTATGCAATCACTTTAAATAATATTACTTTATTAATCTGTAATGTTTGTACGTGTCAATTAAATAACTATTTTACAAATGAGAAAAACAAACGATAAATATATGTATCTAGCTACATTTAAAGATGGTAAATAACAATACATCGTTAATACTACTGGTAAAAAATCATCCACAAATGTTTAATATGTTTTTACTGAAGTTGGAGAGCAAACTCGTTATGCCTCAAAACAGGTTCTTATAATGCCCACTGGAAAGTTGATACATAATTAGTACTACTGTTATGTATTAACTTTCCAATGGGTACTATAAGAATTTGTTTTGAGGCATAACGATTTTGCTTTCTGTTCGATAAAAACTTATTAAACGTTTTGTGTATGATTGTTGTTGTTGTTCTTGTTTCTGTTTATTAACTTTATTTCTGTTTTGTTTGTTGAGCTGATCATTACTCAGGCTAATAATTGAGAGTGTGAATTAGTGAGTCTACTTTTAGTCTCCAGTTACACGAAAGATAAATTTTTTCGACACTTTAGGGCCATGTGTACGATATATATTATACAAGGAGTTTTTGTTTCGCTTTGGAATTTCGCGCATAGCTACATGACAGCTATCTGCGTTAGCCGTCCCTAATTTAGCAGTGTAAGACTAGAGGGAAGGCAGCAAGTCATCATCGCCCACTTTGAGCTATTCTTTTACCAACGAATAGTGGGACTGACCACCACGGCTGAAAGAGCGACCATGTTTGGTGTGACAGGAATTGTATAAAATAACAATCAGGCATTTCTATTCGATTAAATAATAATAACCAAATTTTATCAATAAGAATCTTTATTTTAACCTATCACACCAAAATTAGTGACGTCTGAATATGGATTACGCGTAACTTTGCAAGAGCATCCAAAAAAGAAAATGAAAGAAAGCAAGCTTTTATTTGTTGTAATGTAATCGTTTTAACAGATTGTGAAGTAAGCCATTCAATTAATTTGTTTAATGAAATCTTACACGGGAAGCATTTTTTCAAAGTGTGTTTTAACATGTTTTTATACCAATCTGCCGGAATGTACTTTTTCTCTTTCTACAAAATTAGGGACAGCTAGCGCAGATAGCTCTCGTGTAGCTTTGCACGAAATTCAAAAAACAAAGAAACAAAAGGTACTCAAAATTACTTTTGCATGTCTTGAAATAATAATTAAATTGATTTGAAAACTTATTTCGTTCTTATAAGCCTCCTGGCTCAACATTCATTAAACGAATATATAATACATTTTGAATTGCACTTTGATCATCGGCCTTTCTTGTACTCCTAAATATTTCATATTCTTGATTCAAGCTGTTACGAACTGGTAAACTGTTTACAGTTTCCTGTACTCTGGTACTGAATACGAAGTATTACTAACTATAGAACATCATGCAAAAGCTTTCAAAGTGATTAAAAGTTTCAAAAATTATTGATTGTAAAAGGAAAAGCAACTGTAACATACACCAGAAACAAAACGCGTGAATGTTAAATTTCGATACGTCATCTAAAACATTTTTCTGTGTGTGTATGTGTATCTTGTTTGTTTGTTTTTTGCATAGGGCTGAATGGCGAGTTTATTCAGAGATAAAAACTTTGTTACTTAGAAAGTGTTTTTTTTAAAAAAGTTCGATTGATATCGATTTAACAGAATTAATCTAATATCTTTTTAGAAAAAATAAAAATAAAGTTCAGTACAGAATATTAATATTTTTTTCTAAAAATAAGGTTGACATGAATGGCTTTAACAAAACTGACAAAACGTAGGTGCAGTACCGTGAACTAATTGACACGCATAAAAAGTTACTCGCACGTGACTGTAGACTGAAGGGCCCAGCATGATCAGGTGGTTAAGGCACTCGACTCATTATCCCAGGGTTACGGGTCCCCTTCAAACTAAATATGCTCGCCATTTCAGCAATGAAAGCGTTATAAAGTTAGGGTCAATTTCACTATTCATTGGTAAAAGAGTAGCCCAAGAGTTGCCGATGGGTGGTGATGACTACTTACCTTCCCTCTAGTCTTACACTGCTAAATTATGGATTATACTCTTGGGCTACTCTTTTACCAACGACTAGTGGGATTAACCCTAACAGTATAACGCTCCCATTGACGAGCACGTTTGATATGACAAGGATTAGAACCCGCGATCCTAGACGAGGGATAACTTTACGCGAAATTCAAGAACCAAACCTGTAGACAGAGCGGAGTGGAACCGACATATGTAAAGAGTTACTCGCGTGTGACTCTGTAGAACAAGTGGAGAGGAACCGACATATGCAAGGAGTTATTCGCACGTCACTTTGTAAACCGAGTGAAGAGAAAGTTGTTAAGTTTCCCGCTTAGCATATTCGAAAAAAATCCGTATCAAGAATCTGTAATTAGTTTCCCAATCAAAGGATTTGGTGGCATTGCTTCATCAATCTTTGACTGTTTTCAATGTAATAACAGGGTGTGAGTAATAAATCACAATGACTTTCCATGTTAGACATTCTCCTGAACGACCAGTTCCAAGTAAATAGTTTCCTCGTTGCATTGGAAGAAATAGTAGAAGGAAACTAATAAAGTTTTAGATTGTGGAGACTATTGTAAAGAAAATTAATTTAGTGTTACGTTTGCTTTCCTCGAAAAAGCAATTTACCGTTGAAAGCTCAAGCCCCTCATTTCCAAGTATTAATCTGGTTAAGTGCTTTAAGTGTACAGATCCGGTTTGCCAGAAAGAGGCATTATTTGAAAATCATGCAAGCTAGTGTGTATGCGATATTCTGAATGGTGTAATATGTTTCATACATATGTGTATGTAATATTAATACTGAACAGTTAAGTAACATAAAACAAAATCAAAAGGAAGGATTGCGTTAGAAACAGCAAATCCAAACCTCTGACTAATTAAACTAGCTTGTTATAAACAAAAACAAGCCCAAAGAAAAATCAACAGGATCCCCATGATATAAGTTATAATGTACGATATAAAATGTACCCTAGGATTTGGAGATGGTGACTGCAGAATTAGGTTCCTGTATAATATAATCAATGCACAACAAACTGCAGATTGACGTGCAAGTAACTTCTTACATATGTCAGTTTGCTCGTTTAAAGTTAAGTACAAAGATATATAATAGGCTCTCTGTTTGAAGTTGTTGTTGTTGTTGTTTTGTTTACTTTAGAGAGCAGTTATCTTCCCAAAACTGTCTGCAAGCAGTGAAGGGTTTGTGATATAGATGTGGAACGTTGTAGGCTAGAGTACCTACATCTCCCTCTTCTAATTTATATTTCTATTCATTTAATTATTTGTTTATTGGCGAACGGAGTTTTCGACTGAAAGATGGTGTATCCCCACCGCAATGTGGGTTCTACTTTCTCAGTCACCTCCAAAACTTAGGGTACATTTCAATGCCACAATATAACTTGTACCATGGAGATCCTTTGGATTGGTGCAGCGTTTTTTTTATTTTCCTTTGGGCTTGGCTTTGTTTATACATATATATACAAGACTATTTTATGTTAATTTTGAAAATATAACTGTACGGTAAGTGTATCATAATTTTATCCCGTACTTGTTTAAACTTATGAATTAAAAACAAACATTAGTGTAACCCTCTTTCATAATAATTACATAGTTCAGCGCAGAGCATGCGTATCATCTCTTTATATATATTCATTAAGGTTTAGACTATTTTATATTCATAGTTGAATACAACTGAATAGATATAAAAAGCAAGATTAAAACTATGATCAATATTGTCTGAAAGCTTCTAGTAAACATTATACCTTGTTCATCAGTCTTTCGCCTCCTTTGTCTCTACCCTATGGTTCAGAGATAAGTCTGGAGGCTTATATTGCTAAAATCCGGACTTCCGTTCAGGCACTGCACAAATCGTTCATTGTGTAGCTTTGTGCTTAAAAGAAACAAAAACTGATCTTTCTTCCCTACGTTGTCAACTTCTCAGTATATTCAATGTATGCTTAATACCTACACGGATGAAAAATGTTACTGATGTAGTCCAAGGAAATAAGGAAATAGCTATCACATCCTATTAAATATCAGTAAGTCTATTCTCTTACTTCCGACGCTCTATCTTTAAATAGATAAAAACTGTAGAACTTTTTTGAACAGTAGAGTCAAATACTGAAACACGTATGTATATCTATATAAAAGAAACAAGCTTCTGTTTTTAGTTATTCGTTTAACAATATTATAATATTGTTCATGGATAGTTTGCACGTTTTACGTTTATTTGTTTTTGTTTGTTGTGAATACTTCGTTAACCACATGCAAAACATAAACAATGGTAATATTTTAACTCCTCTAAAGCTTCGTTACTGGTAAAATGTAATATATTTCATTGTTATGATTTATATTCTGGTTATCATGTTCTGATATATAACTCAATATACCTGCAGAATCAAGTTATTTACGTTGTAACCATTTTATGCAAAAATTTATTACATTAGCGCACTAAAGCATTTAGAAGTTCTTTTTTTTATCCTATACTATGGGCTTTATTTTCAGAAATTGAGTTCTGAATTTAATAACCTATACATCGTTGTTTTTAAAAACGAAAATTGTTTCATAGCAACTTGTTTGAGATATTTTTTTAATCACAAGCAGGATGTAATTTGTGTTTGTTTTATTTTTGTTTTTTTTTACGTGGCTATGCTACTTTCAGTTTCAGAAGAATATCTTGTTAGTTTTAATGAACTGACTTGCAATCCTCAATAAATTGACGTAACATTCATGCAGCTGTGAAATAAATTCACACTCGGTTGCTCTTTAAGATGTCTGATGCCGAAGATTTGAACTTCGAATGAAAACTCGTCATGTCGCAAGCAGTAGAATTTGTTTATAACTTAGTGCTTCAAAAACTGGTAACGTAAAAAGAACCATTTTTAAAGATGTAGCGGATCAGTGAGGCGTATAACAGCAAGACTAAATCTGTGAGAAAAATAAAAAGTTGCTTTTTTTTCTAATGTTTTGTCAGATAACCTATAGAAGTGAAAATAAATCAAGAATGTCTAAGAAACAATTAATTAAATTAAAGATTTCAATTTTTAGGGCAGGACACCAACTAAATAATAGGTAAAAATTCATAATATGCTGTCCAGAATTATATAGATATATATATATATTAATACAGTATATACAGTAGAAATGGTCGATATGGGTATCAAAAACTTTAATTTAAAAGACAAAGATAGCGCTCGTGTAGCTTTGCATAACATTCACAAAAAAAAGGGATAACGGTTTGATCTCCTTGGGTTATCATGAAGTAAAGAGTGCTTCAAAGATGACGTTTCGGTTTCTAATCTTCACCAAAGCAGACATTTAATTAATAAAGAAAAATTTTATTCTGGATTTACAGATCATTTTTGTGTTGTTTAACCTGTAGTGAAAACTAAATTAAAAACTTTACAATCCTGACGTTTTTTCATCTCTAATTAAAATTTATCTCCAAAATTATGAATGCAATGTACGAATTAGCGTTATAGATTTAGTGTATAATGTATAAAGTAAAGAGCAAGTTTACATTTCATGAGATCTCGCATAAGATTACCAATTCCCTTATCACGCACTGGATTGAGCAACACTGCACTTTATCGTGCATTGTATAAGGAATGGACTTCACGTAGTGAATGGACAATATATTCTTTTTATTATACTGCTAAAATCCGTCTTTCATAAAACTACCTAAAAGTAAGATTCCATATTAACTTCTATTAACCTCGTCTTTTCATTCATATAAAATATATTTTAATTTTAGCCATGTACTGAATAAATATAATAATCCTATATGGTAAATTACATGAACAAATGGAAGCTATTATATTTTTAATGATAAAGTTAGAGATCAAACATATTATAAAGCTGACAAAAGTATAATTTCCTCCTTTTATATACTTAATGAAAAAGCTAGAACTTCTTTTGTCCATCCGCCAGACGAAAGGAGATTAAATTATTAGTGTTGATGTATGAGTAGGTTTTAATCTTATACTGTAGTTAATGAAAGTAAAGGTTTTATTTTATCATGCGGAGATAAAACTTATGATGAAGTACATCGAAATAAGCTGTTGTATTTCCTTGAGAGTTTTTTTTTTCAATTTAAGGTTAATTTTATGAATTACTGATTGAAAGAAGGATTTATAATGTAGATATGTAACAAAGGTTCCATATCTTCTTATATGAAGTACTTTGGCGAAATTATCCAGGAATAGAAAATGTTTCCCCTGTAGTGTTAAATTTATGGCTAGTTCTATTTACATACAAATTGTTGTAGATTTTCATTCTTATATAATTTTCTGTAGTGTAATATCAGATAATCCAATCTAATTCCCCGTGTTCAGTCATCACTATCACTTTTACAACTTAACTTTTAAAGGCTGATAATAAATGGTCAGATTTAGCTTGGAAGGTTTACATCTGACTTACCAACGCCACATGGTCTGTTATAGGTATAAGATACCAAAATAACTGTATTGAGTCGTCTTATATTTTTCGCAAAGGTTCATTATAAAGTATAAAACACACATTGAGTGAAAAAGATGCATTTTTCCTTATTTATTTGTTTTCTTCTTTCCAGTCATATACAGAATATTAAGTCACAAACTTTTCTGTAAGAATTCATACAACGAAACAAAAAAATATATATAAATATGTGTATGTGTGTGTGTATATATATATATATATTAATGTTAACGCTCATAAATTTCCTTAACCTACACATTAAAACAGTAAATATATGAATAGTTTGTTTTGATGATAAATATATAAGTGCCAGAAACACGTATTAAATAAGTATTAGAAAACCAATTGTTGCTAAATTCAAAAGCTGTGTAAGGCTGGCGACTGAACTTGAAAACAAGAATCAAACATATCACTTGATCCGGCTAATGATCGCTAGCAAAATAAGTCATCTCAATTTTACATGGAAAATAAAATATTCACACTACTGGCCTTCTCAGTTTCTTTATTGGGTCCCCTAAAGGCACAGCGGTATATCTGTGCATTTGTAGCCAAACAAACCGAGTTTCGATACCTGTAATAGGCAGAGCACAGATTGCCTCTTGTGTAGCTTTGTGTTTATTTATGAAAAAACAAATAAATTGTTTATCGAGAGCTTGGTGTTTCAATGTAACCTCAACTTTCGTCATTAGACGTTTCGTTTAGTTAACTCTGGATTATCTTTACAACTATTAGACGTTTCTTTTAGTTAACTCTGGAATATCTTTATAATTATTAGACGTTTCCTTTAGTTAACTGTGGAGTACTATCTTTATAACTATTGTAGGATAAAATAAATAACTTTAACGAAGGAATTTTATTCTCTACATCAAGTCGAGACAGCTTATTCTACTATGTAATCATTAATCAGATCAAGTGATATGCCCTCTTCCATCCCTGCTCCGTTTGGTTCCTCATTACAGGTTCATTCGCTAGCCCAAGGTAGCTTTTTATATTTAACGATAATTTTATCCTAACACTTGTGTGTTTACTTATTTATAAGATGACATACGTGGGTTACTGGGTTACGGAGTGCATTCAAAAGCCTTATATCTTTTGCATCATAATAAAATTGGAAGTCATAGATGTAAAGACTGTTTTGCTCTATTGAATGGTGATAGAATTATAATTACAGTTACTACTAGAACTAGGTAGGCACAAGGCCTGTAGAAGAAAGATAATGATAAACGAAAATAAGAACTCTTAGTTTTAGACATTCACCAGTTTTCGACCTCGAGCGCTCTGGTGAGCTAAAAAGCGGTACATACACTAATGATAGAGCGACTATCCCAGGTAACTATTCATGTCTTGTTCCTGATTACCTGTAAAGAAGAAAATCCAGATGACTTTTGCATTGCTTTAATATGGGTATCCGTTCCATCCCTATATAGAGAGTGGTAGTGCACTCTCCGATTTATATCCTAAAATATCTGATTTACATGAAACAAACATCAAAACTTAAGAGACAGAGAAAGCTCCAAACCTCATCCGGCAATGCTATGAAAGTCATAAAGTAGAGAAATAAGGTTATATATATATACCAAAGAATTGAAACTCATAGAACAATGCATCAAAAATCGTTGAAAAAAACGTCTAAACTCGTGCAAAAAAACACAACTAAACCACTTTATCTCTCTCAGAGTTGATATCACACCCTCTATCGTCAAACTCTTGCAGCAAAGTATTTACATTCGTTCGTACATACTCATTTAAAAAATAAACCATAATTACAACAAATTGTTTACTATACAACAAAATGACTAAATACATGAAATAAAAGTTTACGGTCATGCAGCAATAATCACAGTAAAACTCACACAATATATAATTTAATTCATCCTACACAAATGCTGTACACTAACTCTGCCACTCCACACCTTTCATTTCGTGAAATTAAACGTCCATTTAACCATCGAAACTCATGAGTTAAAATAGCGAGCCAAACATAAAATTTGGTGAATCTTAACCTGCACAGATAAACATTTGAAATAAAGCAATACATAGATAACACTCGTGAAGAAAAGCATTTAAACACAGGAGGTAAAGTTTTTAAGCGATCACGACAAAGTTGAACAATATCAAACTATTATTATAAAGTAATGTCAGCCAAACGTTTTATTTTTCTTCCAGCAGTTCATCGTCATACCATTCAGACACCTGATAATAAATCATATAATATGAAATTCAGATGATCAATCGCTCATCTTAGTGACATAAATATATGCATTAGTGGTCTCAGAGTTGTTATACCAATTGTTTCTTTAAAATGATAGAATTTTAAGTATTACAAATTTTCCATTAAAAACATTTAGTTTTTTTTACTCGTGTGGAGAAAATTTGGTAACCGGCCAGTCGCAAAAGGATGTTGTGAATTGGCTATAAGTGTTACAAAGTGTCTTTCACAGACGAGGAACTGCTTATAAGCCACAATGGTACACTTTATAAAACATGTGTAGAAGAACAGTTATCATTTACAACACTGTTCCCTTCAGTCGATTTTGATGCGCTAAAATCTGGTGCATATTACGAGACTGGATCAGTTCCAGTTGAATTTATTGCAGTATAACTATGATTAGAAACAAAATTCATAACCTCTATGACAGACACCCAAGAAGGAGTAATTTACTTGCAGCAAAACACTATTGACTGAAATAGTGGAGTAACATTCTTTTTACGTATTAGTCATATTTCATTTGCAGCCAGATAAGAGATTTATATACATATGAAGAGAAACTGAAATGATCCAAACCATCCATTTCCATTTGCAAGCAAAAAGCTGATACACATGATGGTGACGAAAGAAACAAGCATCGGTAGATGTACTGACATACGTATCTTAAGGAATGATGATATTCATCGCATACATCATACAGACCACGATTTATACTGTGGCCATTTGTGCTGCCATATCTTCATGCAGTTAGTCCTAACTTCATCCAAATGAATATTCCTTAATGAAGCGGGATTTAGCTGAATGCACGCTCCATGGTCATAATCACTTGCACATGTATGGGATGCTCTAGCACAGGGCTTCTTAAGCGTTTTAGACCTACGAAGCTTCACATCAGAAAGAAAAAAAAACTTTCTGGAGTCTTAATAAAAAAATACACTAGAAATACAAACAGTCGATCATTAGCACCAGATAAAGTTTACTTCAAGCTTTTAGAATATAAATTTATTTAAAATATCAGTATTTAAACAAAAATATTTACTTCTACTTACGTATTCAAAAATTTGTGCTTGCAAAATTTATATCAATAAATACAGTGTACTTATTCATTTATTATTTGTAGCTCGGACGGAATTGCTTTTGTTCAATATTAGAAGTTATGGTTGTAGCCTGTAAGCGCAAATTATTTTCAATATTTAGCCCATATCTAGATTTAGTCTTTGTAGTTGTATTTTGCTAACAAAGATATGCTGTTGAAAAATGCATCAAAATTTTCAAATCTCTGTTACTTATTTCAGGGTATTCCATGACCATTTGAATCCAAAATTGTGTAATTTCTTCCTGCTAAAATTTTGTTTTTAGTGTGTAATCAGCTGTTCTTTCTCTTTCAAAGGCAAATCGTTGGTATTTGCAGAGTCAGCAAAGGGATTTTAAACCCACAGTAATTTTTTTCTAAATGAGAAGGGAAGTACTAGTATAACTACTATTCTAGTAGTTATACACAAATCAGATACGTGCTACAAGACATACTTTTGCATCTTCACTTGAGAAAGTTTCATTCATAAGTACAAAAACACCGAGATTTTCGTAACAATGAAGTTCTTCCATAAATACACATTCACCCCAAAGTTTAAGTTTACGTTGAAGCGCTTCTGTTTTTCTCTGAGCTTTGAAATACATTACCCTGGTACCCTGCATTGTAGAAACTCACTTCATTTAGATAGGCAAATAGTCCGAAAGGTAAACTATTTTCTGTATCCAGCATTTCTCGATTAATTTGTATGCAAGCTCAAAATGGCATTCAGATAAAAAAAAAAGCACACTATATCTTCACGCAATTCGTGAAACCAAGCAAGCACTTTTTCCCGAGAAAGCTATCGGAATTCAGTATGAAGCACCAAGTTTTTATGCAAAGTTCCCATATCCTCACAAAATAAACTGAAAATCCTCCCATTGAGTGGTCTTTATTTTATAAAATTAACTATTTTTATGACATCACCCAGTACCTCTTTTAAGTTTTCTCACATTAGTTTCATTGCAAATGCATAACGATAAAGACAGCAGTGGATACTCTCGATATCCGGATTTTTCTCCTTCATGCGTACCGCTGAGCCTGAAAATTTTCCAGTCACAGCTGCAACCCCATTAGTGCAAATACTTGAGCAAAGCTGCCATTGGATCTCGTTATTCTATAAGTAAATCGATTAGTTTAAATATTTCTTCGCCTGTTGTTTGAGTAGGAAAAGGTTTGCCAATTAACATGTCTTCATCAAACCTAGCTTCGTGAATATAGTGAACAAGCAATATCGCATAACCTGTGATATCTGTTGATTCATCCTCTGAAGCGAAAAAGTTGGACTCGCTTTTACTCGCCTTATTAACTACGATGAGCAATTTGCTAACATATCTTTGATTCTTCGAGAAACCGAGTTGTCAGAAAAGAGCACAAAGTTTCTGTTTTTAAGAAATTTCTCATCAGTCATGTACCCTACCAAATATTTTCGCATGGTTTTATCAAATCTTCTGCAATTGTGTAAGCTTCACCTGCTTTTAAAATACGGTAACTAACACGATATGAAACAATACGAGCACCTTCATTGTCCTGATGGACAAACGAACAAAATGTAGCTTTATTTGTATTTAATTGTAAATACTTTCTTTTGAAATACTCGGCAATTGGATTTTTAATTGGGAGTATTTGATTTCTAGACGTCGTTTTAACTTTGCTGGATGCAAACTACTGTTACTCAACACTGTTCCACATTCAACGCACAACCTACTATGTCCATCTTCATTACCTGTCCATGTGAAACCATATTCAACATAACTTTCGTTATACTTTCTTTTGTTGTTGCTGTTTCACTACTTCCTACGTCATCCTGTGTTTAAGTACTTACACACTACGATAACGCAGATGAATTCGTATTAGGGCTAGGCCTAGGCCTAGAAAGATCTTTCTCGTATCAGATTTAATACAGATATTCAGCCACTTATCCATTATAACGGTGACAACTAATTATTAATTCGTCTTACAACGTATTGTTATATTTTTGTCATTTCAGAAGCATTTTCACGGACACAAAATTGTTTTTTTAATGAAAACTTGTTTAAGCACTTAAGTTTCATCATCATACAGTGACACGCTGACCTAAGATCAGTGTTGCCATAACGAATTCAGAAATAAAGATTTGTAGAGAAAAGACTATGGCGCTAAAATAATATTTTTTGAAGGAAAAAGGTAACTTATTATTTTTACATTTTGTTTAGTTTTTTACAATGAAATTTAAACCAAATAACAAAATATTAAGACAAATCTGATGTGCGTCTAGATCTCGAATGAAATAAAATGAAACATGATGTTATGCGGGCGTATGACATCATAGAGCTCGTTGGTAACAAATTTATCTAATTAAACTACAGCGAATCTAACCTAACAATTACCAATTATAATTGTCATAAATATAATTATACTTCATACAAATATACTTTGAAATTGAAACAATTGATACTGCATCTGACTGCATCATAATATTTCAAATTTGGACAATTTCAGCTATGACGTCATGTTTCATTTCGTTTGAGATTTGGCCATTAATCCAGATCTGGCTTTTAAAAATTCAGTTGGCATCGCTACCCAGGTTTGACCGATATTTCACACGAAAAATGCTAGGCTATCTTGCATCTTTAATGACGCATGTGATCTTGAGATGGTGCCATATCTACTAGCAACCAGTTGTGCCACTGTCGAAGTTAATGGAGATTGTATTAACACTTTCACCGCAAGAACTTTCCCTAAGCTAAAAAAAATAGTCTGGCGTTAGGCAAGATAAAATACTGAAAGGCTCAATGCCCGATAAACTTGTTACATTGAAGATATGTTTTACTTTTTTTAAAAGCGTATTCTGTTTTAATTTTATAGTTTTAGGAAACAATGTTAGCATTGTAAAATTTCCTCGCGAAGCCCAACGGCTCCACGGAGCATAGTTTGAAAAACCATGCTCTAGTATACACGTAACGTCCTGTAATATGACTTCAGGAACTGAAGATTTACAAAACACTCTTTCATGGGAATAACTAAAGATACTTTGCATATCAAATGTTGGTGTTAGCCTTTCATTATTCTTCATGATGTCCATATTCTATAATTAAGTAAAAAGCTTCAAAAGCGGTAGCGTTAAAAGTGTTTCTACCAAACATTAACTTATGAAATTCAGTTGAATAAACGTACATTCATGTGATATAATGAATCACAATATATTGGAGTTCCATAAAAATTATCTAAGCATGTAATTGACAATGTTTAATGAAAACTGTTTTATTTTATATATTATACTATATTACAAAATTTTTACTTTTTCTTGTTCCTGGGCAAAAACTGTTATTTCCCAACTGCTTATGCCTAAAGTAAATAGAAAAGACCTATTTTTTTCTTCAAATTTTGCTTTTTTTTACCTGGCTAATGAAATTTTCAAATTGATCCATTTTCAGAACATTTCAGGTAAATTTAGTGCTTAGTAGCTTATAGAGAATTTTCTCAAACTTTTCTAGAATCTTCTAGAATGTTGTAGAACTTAGAAGAATTTTCTAGAACTTTCCATATTAATATATATACAGGGACTCACCGCTCAACCACTTCAGGTTAGTTCAAGCTGCCAAAATCTAATGTTATCAGAGATGGCGTCAAGAAGCTGCAGACGCATTCTGCTATCTATGTGGCCAATGTATTAAGACAAGTGTGAAAGAGTACTCTGTGGCAGCATCTGCTAAAATGTGTGAAGCCTAGAAGGCATATTTCGCCATGTCTGTCAGGGATCAACACAAACCCTGGATACCTCATTTTACCTGCAAGTACTGTAAAAAACCTCTAAATGGTAACACAGACAATTTTTGCTTGCTTGAATAGTAAGATTTTATATTATACAAATGTCAGATCTTTTAAATTTAAATATATTTTTTTTATTTCTATTTTTATTTAGTTGTGGATGACATAAGTTTATTCTTCACAATAATATTTTTATTTTGCTCTTTTGCAGGATGATAGAGAGAGGAAAAGAGAGCCATGAAGTTTGATATTTGAAGAATTTGGCATGAACGCACTGACCACTCAAGCAATTGCTAATTCTGCATGGGGGACCCTTAAAACGTCGGACTGGCAAGAATGCATCTGCTATCATGTATTCGGACCTTCCATCATCCATCGCCCTAGTGCCCTATGATCCCTGTATCCACGTATCCATTCCACCAGAGAGAAAGCAGCCATCCTCAGAAAAGAGCAGCAAATCAGAAGAGGATGTAGACGTTAAAGATCCAAATTACAATTTCAGAGGTGCATTTGGTGAGAGAAACCCAAACTACCCCAACCAAAGTGACCTTGGTCTAAAATAGTCGAATGCCGAGACTATATTTGAGGGCTGATCAGTGAAAATGATTTACATTACAGTCGCAAATCTCAAACAACTACTCACTTCTAAACATTTTTGTATAACTTTAGTATAAATACATGTAAATCTTGATTCATATGTCGTTTTACTCAGACCATATGTAAATAAAGATGTGCAAATTTTCCCGTTTTTACATATAAAATAGGTAATTTTTTAAATTTCATTATCCGGGTCACAAAAGCAAAGTTTGAAGGGAATAACGACAATTTTTTGTACTTTTCAACATAACAAATTAAGAAATAATACATACTATGCAGGAACAAAATTTGTGTAATATAGTGTCAAAGAAGCTGAGATAAATTTCCTTTGTCCACTGTGTGTGTTATGTTTTAGTAAATTTAATAAAGGTTTTTGTGTATGCAAGAATATAGTACTATATATTTAAGTAGTTCGTTTTTATGAAGTTGAGCGCAAACTGACTATCTGTGCTCTGCCCACTATTGGTATCGACACTCAATTTCTAACGTTGAGCGTCCACAGCCACACGTTGTGTCACTAGGCGTATAAATGTAATTAGCGTTAACTTGCTTTAAAATTAATAAAAACTCAAATGAAGCAATAATGGACAGTGAATATGATTGTGAGCCTTCAATTAACATGCCTCTTGTTCCAAAGTATCGTTACAAAGTTTGAATGAGATTGGCCCAGCTACCTAAGATGTAGCTAGATAACAGATAAACAAATAGCCACACGGATTTTTGTGCTTTTCATATAGAGATTATATACATTTTAATTATTCTTTCATTATTTGTTTATTTATTTTATTATGTAGACTGGTGCAGTAAAATGGCACTGACATAGGATTGTACATGGTACTCGAAATTTCTATTTGAAGATAAAATTTGTAAACATAATATCCACATTTTCATAACAAAACACTTTTTTAGTCTTGAACAATTGTCTATCCATTTAATAACAAAATACTCAATCAGTAAATGCAAAATGTGAGTCTATAAATCGAGTTTGTTTAAACTGGACAAAGCTTTCGTCTTAGTCTGCTCTAACCTTTCATCCCTTCTCAATAAATAAACCAAAAATTAATTTGATGACACGGATTCATATTTAATTTTTATACATAATTTGCAAAAGTGAATAAGTAATCATATTTTTGTAGTTAATACTTGTTACACAGTTAGTTATCACAATTGCTTCCAGAGCTTTAAATAATTGCCTCTTTTTTCGTTAAAGCTCACACAGGCAGCTTCAATTACTTTAAAACACAATTTAACAAAACAAATTTTCCTTCTCTACTTTGTTATCACAATGCATTCTATAACAATTCCACTTTATGCTCTTTATGGCTAAACTCATAATCATACAGACTAGATCTTTCTCATTTTCAAACTAAATTTTCTGTGCGTATTGATATACCTGCAAAGATATAGAACACTTCAAACACTTCTGGACATGATGATGTAACAACGCCTAATTAAATAAACAAGAAAAACTGAGAAAGGTGCAGTAACATGACGCAATAGTATAACAATCGCTAATCCCCAACAACTGAGCCATACAACGTATGATTCATAATAATTTACTTAAAAAACTTGCGATAAACTGTCGCTTCTAAAAATAACTATATTTAACCCGCGAAATATGTAAACTATCTAATTTACAACACTCGCATCAAACTTATACTGAACCAGTCGTGTATATCTAATATTAACATTTTTAGGTTGGTGCTTGTTTGTTTTGAATTTCGCACAAAGCTACTCGAGGGATATCTGTGCTAGCTGTCTCTAATTTAGCAGTGTAAGACTAGAGGGAAGGCAGCTAGTCATCATCACCCACTGCCAACTCTTGGGCTGCTCTTTTACCAACGAATAGTAGAATTGACCGTCACATTATAACGCCCCCACGGCTGAAAGGGCGAGCATGTTTGGCACGACGGAGATACGAATGCGTGATCCTCAGATTACGAGTCGCACGCCTTAACACGCTTGACCAATCAGATTGGTGCAAATATCGTATTATTTTAATGATATTTTTCTCTTGTTTTATATTTTACAAAAAAAAATTGAACCTGAGTTGTTAATATACAACATATATGTTTGAAAATAGATTATTTTATCAAATGTTATGTGGGTAGATAAAATTTAAATATTGAAAATGTCAAAGATAGCTTATTGTGTACTTTTACGCTTAACTTCAAACAGACAATTCTAGCTGAAACTTCTAACCGACTTAAACATCGTTCAATTAGATTTTAGCTGTAAAAGGAAATACTATCTATTTAAACCATGATATTTATAAATAAAGCAATTTGTTCAGTGGAGTCGAACTGCAAAATCTATCCTTACACAGTCTGAGTTTTAAATCAATATCATTAAATTCTTGAAAATAATGGTCTGCGGTACTGTTTCAGCGTTAAGACTTTTTATCTAGAATAATACATCTCTTCCAACCATTATCTCTGTTTTTAGTTTTCGCCTTCCTTGAGTCTCATTGCCTAGTCAGTAATAACTGTTAGAGTTTAGGGCTGCTGTAATTCATGTCCCTACCTGACAGTCGAAAACTGATGGCTGCAGCTACACTGCGTCGTCAGATTTTTTAACTTGTACAGGAAGAATAATGAGATGATTTCAAGTGCTAATCAAGGTAATAACGCTTCGAAGAAAATTCATGAAGCCAGATTAATCAGTAGTTTATATAGATACGTTTTGTGAAGTATGTGAAAAATAAACATTTATTTCGCAAGCAACTCAATTATGATTACTACATGCTTCCTCGTACAACACTTATAACTTAATAAACGTATCTATTTCTCTTCGGATACTGTAATAAAGGTCATATAGTACATTCAATAAGCTAGTTGATGTAGCTCTCATGAAAACGTAATTGAAAATTTACCACTGAATGTGTGAATGAGTAGCTGTCAGCAGCATTGTTAAGCAAGTCGATTCGTGAGTCAGAAATAGTGATTTGAAGATGAACAACACAACTACAGAAATGTCGAAAAATAAAATATTGATCGAATGTTTTGGAATACACACGTTTCGCTTTCAGCAAGTTGCAACAACAGACGCAGAAAAATAGTTATTTATAAGTAATATAAAATGAACAATCAATTGAAATGTCTGTTCTTTAATAATAATGCATCAAGCCACTAAATGAACATTGATGTATATATTTTCTTAAGTTTGCTCGATTTTCTTTTCATTGATTACATGTCAGTACATTACTCAAATTATTCATCACAGTTCTTTGTCCAAGCTCATTTGGCCCAGCAAGGCCAAGTGTGTTAAGGCGTTCGTCTCATAATCCGAGGGTCGCGGGTTCAAATCCCAATCACACCAAACATGCTCGCCATTTAAGCCGTGGGGGCATTATAAAGTGACGGTCAATCCCACTATTCGTTGGTAAAAAAGTAGCCCAAGAGTTGGCGGTGGGTGGTGATGACCAGCTACCTTCTCTCTAGTCTTACACTGCTAAACTAGGGACGGCTAGCGCAGATAGCCCTCGAGTAGCTTTGCGCAAAATTCGAAACAAAGAAACCAAGTTCATTTATTGGTTTTATTCTTGTTTTGTCCCTCGGTTGCTTAGTAGTAAGCTCAAGGACATATAACGATAAACATTTCAGTTCGTTCCTGTTGGTGGACATTTCACAGATAGTCCATTAATGACAAACAAATAATACATTTATTTCAGAGTTTTTTTCTCTCCTGAAGATAGAATGTTTCTTTTCCGAAACATTCGATAAATACCTTATTATTCGTCACTTTTGTGGTTATACCCATAGCAACAGTGTAGCATAGGTGTTCTACAACCGTAGGACGCCCTCTACATAGTATCACGAAGCAGTTGGAAATAGGCAACAAATAAATCTATTTCCAGTTGTTGTTTTACTAAACACAAATATATTCAAAGACCGTGTTAATCTTCTAAACCTCTTTACCGCCGTGTGATGTTACAGAGAAAGCATTTCCTTTCAGTTGAGTTACCGAATAGGACACGCAAAAAGTGTGTACAACTTTAGTTGTTTTATGTTTTGGGCTTGTTTTTTTCTTTCTTTTTTTACTCATGGTATTAAGATAGCAAAATAAAAACACCAACATCTACTTTTTAGTAGCGCAATAGGAAAAATGATAATTTTAACGTGTGTAATACATATTTAAGTTTGTTTAAGTAAATTACATTGTATAAAGTGATAGGTGTTTGTGAACGATATTAGAGAACACGCACTGAGCCACTATATAATTTGCATTTATAAATATTAGTTTACAGTTAAGCGCAACGCTACAAAATAGGCTATTTCTGTTACTATCACCTCAGGTATCGATACCTGGTTCTTAGCGTGGTAAACCATCCAACTTACCACTGTGCATCTAGAGGCATTTATGTAAAAAAAAATGTAATGACCGTGTGCCATTCTCTCAGCAACGGCCCGGCATGGCCAAGTGCGTTCGACTCGTAATCCAAGGATGGCGGATTCGAATCATGGTCGCACCAAACATGCTCGCCCTTTCAGCCGTGGGGGCATTATAATGTTTCGGTCAATCCCACTATTCGCTGGTAAAAGAGTAAGTAGCCCAAGAGTTGGCGGTGGGTGGTGATGACTAGCTGCCTTCCCTCTAGTTACACTGCTAAATTAGGGACGGCTAGCACAGATAGCCCTCGAATAGCTTTGTGCGAAAATTCTAAACGAAAAGCAAAAGCGAAACTCTCAGCAATGACAGAGGTGGAACAGAAAGAAAAGTTGAGCTCTGATTGTATTTGTTTTGGTCTGAAGCGTGCAGAGTACTATCTCAAAGAAAGTTTTGTGTTGGAAGAAAATAAATAATTTTAAGAGAATTGACTTTGTAGTTCTGCCAACTGTAAGAAAGAGGAGTGTGATTAGCCTAAGTTCGTGTTCAAGTTGCATTAATTACTTCACGCGCTGGCGGATACAACGGAATGTTTCCAGCTGAGTATTCAGGTCATCATTTACATCCGAAATATCAATATATCTTGAAACACGTGTATTCTAAAATTTTGTTTTCAAATTGAGATCATTTTGCTAGTTTTTACTTGTAGTTTTATGTGAATGATGATTTTTTTTCTTATCTTTACTTCTTCGCCAGCAATAAGTGGATTATTCCTCTGTTTCTGTTGCACTGAAGCATGAACATTCGTATTAAGACTAGCACATCACCCCTTATTGCAATAAGCTTTGTACAACTGGCCACAATGATTGCTCTTGAATATCAGTGCAATATTAATACAATTATTATATCATATTGGATAACATTAGTAAAACTTTCTTCTTGTTAATAAGAATTTACATGAGTGCAACAAATACTTACATGTAATTTAGAAGAATAATGGTAATTTTTTAATGTTGTATTAATTTAAGAATAATCTTCAGTACTTGGAGGTCTGTAAGCAGTAATACACTTGTAAGTAACTATAAGAAAATAAGAATGTATTAAGGTGTTTTTCTTCTTTATTAATAGATTAATAGAATATGTTGGGAGTTATCACCGTGCATGGCTAAATTGTTTTGAAAATAATTTCTGGTTTACAGCATTCAGGCTATATGTATGTGTTTATTATTTCCACATATAACAATTTAAACAGATATGTCCAGGTTAAATTGCAGTTGTTTAGGTGTCCTGTTCAAAATTTAATATTTCTATCTAAACGAAACTTATGAACCATTACTAAACTTCGGCTTTATTGGCACAAGTGGATAAAAATGATGGCATATTCTTTCTAGAAGGGACAGCAGTCCATAACAAGTTATCCTTCACCTGACAATCGGTACTCCTTTCCGATGGTGTTTGGGTATTTGCCCTGGAGGGTCAGGTTCACTTTGACCTCTTCCTCCTTCCTTAACATATTTTCCCTAACTCGTGATGTTATGTTAGGTCCTTTTCAGGGCAATGTCCATTTATAGTCTCTTATTCACAGTAGTCAAGCTTGCTGGTGGCATTTTTTTTTTTAATCTTATTATTATTTTAAAATACATAAGTATGTAAATTATAAATACAAGATTTAAAATTTATACACATACATATTTTAATTTAATTTATTTTTTTTTCTTTATATTTAATATATATGTTAATTGGGGAGAGGTATTTAGGAATATCTTCATCATGTATAAGGTACCTATCTAGTTCGCATAACAAATCATTTTTCTTCCAATTTTTGTTAAAATACCTAATTGTAATATTTAGGAGTCTATCTGATATTATTGGTATGTTCGAGTAATTATGGATGAATTTAGATGATGTTGCTCTCGGAACTCTGTATGCTTTTGTGAGAAGTGCATTTTGTATTTTTTGTAGTTTGGTTTTGATTGTTACATTACTTACAGTTACCCATGCTGGAGCTGCATAGTCTATTACTGGTCTAATATATGTTTTGTATATTTTCAAAATATTATCTGTGGATGCTCCACTGTGTTTACCAGTTAGACTCCTAACATAGTTGGTTCTTCGCCAAATTTTATTTTTAATTTCGTTGACATGGTTGATCCAAGTTAATTTTGAATCATAAGTCAGACCTAAAAATTTTGCTGATTGGGCAATCTGGAGCAGCGTGCCATTCATATATATTTCTAACTGTTGTTTTCTGTGTTTTGGCGATTTCGTAAAGAGTACGAGCTGAGTTTTTGCTGTGTTTATTTTAATTCTATATTTTTCACAGTATTCACTAATTCTATTTAATTGTGGTTGTATGTTTGTAGCTGCTATCGTGGGTGTTGCAGCACTTTTCCAGATTGCCACATCATCTGCGAACTGTGATGAGAATCCATGATTTGGATCCTTCAATGGCATATTGTTAACATACATGATGAAGAGTATAGGGCTAACCACCCCTCCCTGCGGGACACCAGCTAGTGGAGTAAAGTATTCGGAAAAAGTTCCTTCTACATTTACTCTACATTTTCTGTTTTCCAGAAAGTTAGATAACCAGCGAATAATTCCTCGCGGTAGTTCCATTTCATTCATTCGGAACCTTAGACCATCGTGCCAAACGGTGTCGAATGCTTTCTCGATATCGAGGAAACAAGCGACTGTACATTCTTTTTTGTTGAAACTATCTATAATGGTTTCGGTTAATCTTATTAAATGATCTGTCGTTTGTCTAAATTTTCTGAATCCATTCTGTTCTTCTGGTAATTTTGATGTTACCTCCAGGAATGTGGAGAGTCTATTACTTATTATTCTTTCGAGAATTTTGCCTACACAGCTGGTCAGACTGATTGGTCGATAGCTATTTGGTTTATTCGCTGGTTTTCCTTCCTTATGGAACATTAAAATATTTGCTAGCTTCCAAGAAACTGGGATATATCCTGAGGATAGCGATAAGTTAAATAGAGAATTTAGATGGTCAAACAATTTCGGAGTGCCGTTTTTTAGGAGAATAGCTTGTATTTCGTCTTCTCCTGGCGCTTTGTTTTTGGTGTTTTTTATTGCTTCTAGTATTTCATGTAGGGATATTTCCTTTGTTAGTAATGTGCTTTCAAAATCAGTATTAGAACTTGTATTTGTATCAGTTATGTTTACTGGAAATATTGGTTCATATTGATGTTTATTGTTTGCTATGTGATTAGTGACTTTATTGTAGAAGTGTGTATTCATTTCTGGATCTGTGTGAGTTTTAAATGTATTTTGGAGTTGATCCTTGAAAGCTTCGGCTATTTCTTTATTTGTACGTGCAATGTTGTTATTATGTTCAAGTGGAGGATATTTCTTTGTGTTTGTGTTTTCACTTGTGAATCTTTTAAGATGTGACCAGAATTTTTTCGGGTCAGTTATGTCGTTTAGTTTATTACAGTAATTGTCCCATTTATTTTGCTTTTGTTGTTTTATTTGAGTTCTGATGTGATTTCTAATGTTGTTTATTTGTGTTTTAGTTTCTCTGTTTCTTGTAATCATGTACTGTCTTCTTAGTTGTCTGCGCTTTTTTATTAGGTTGATTATTTCTGTGGTTGGTTTCCATGTGTTGATTGTTGTTTTGTGGTGTTGTTTTGGTATTGTTTCTTTGGCTGCTTTCTGTAGGCAATCCGTAATTGTTTGACAATAGTTGTCCATTTCGACTTGCGTTTTAACTTCTTTAATAATTTCATTTGGTAATAGATTATCTAATTCTTGTTTATAGCATAGCCAATTTGCTTTTCTGTAATTAAATTTTTCTTTCCTATATGTTATATTTTTATAGGGGGTGAGATCGAAGACGCAAAAAATTGGGAGATGATCACTATCTACATCTTTTCCCACTTGAAATTTTACTAATTTCTGGCTTAAATTATATGTACACATACACAGATCTAGTATGTCACTAGAGTTAGTAGAATAGGATGTATGTGTTGGGGTAGTATCGTTTAATAGAGCTATATTATTATCATCAATAAATTTTATTAATTTTCTACCATTTGAGTTAGAGCTTCGGCATCCAAATGAAACATTTTTACTATTTAAATCTCCTATGACTATGGTGTTTAGATTATGGGAAAAGATGTTATTTAGTAAAGTTGTATCTAGTTGTTTATTGGGTGAGCAGTAAATTCCTGCTTCTGTTATTTTAGTATTATTTGATTGGAGGATATCTACAGTAACATGTTCATTGTTACTGTTTAATTCTATTTCTTCTACAGATAAATCTACTTTATGAAGCAGCATAATGCCTCTGTTTTCATCATTTTTATTTTTCCTGTCTTTTCTAATTATTGAGTAATAAGGTATTTTAAATCTATTATTATTATATGTTAAAGTTTCACTTATTATTATAATCTGGGGGTTTAATTCTTCTATTAGGTCTTCGATCTCATGTTTCTTGGAAGCTATTGCACCTTGGATGTTGATATACACTACTGTGAACATTGAGCTGTGAGCATGTAACCTGTTAGTGTAGTTATTATGTATGGTATATGAGGTGTGACGTGTTTTATCGTAATTGTGATCAGTAGTTCTATAAAATTAGTTGTTTGATTTGGTTTGGTGTATTCTGTTATAAACTCCGTTATTACATTTTTAAACACCGTTGAGAACAGGCTTGTTTTATCTGTTGTGTTACTATTGGTTTCTTGTATGGTAGTGTTGTTTTCTTTTGGTTTTTGTGTTAATGTGTTCTTGTTTTGTGTATTAGTTTTCTGTACTTGTTGTTTATGTGTTTCTTTTCCTTTTACCATTTCTGCATATGTGGTTTTTGTTGTTTTAGTATGTTCTGTTGATGTGCTTGCTTCAGGTTGGCTGCTTGTTTTTGGTTGATTCTGTTCTGTTGTGTGTCTGTTTTAGGTAAACTACTTGTTTTCGATTGATTTTGTTCTGTTGGTGTTCTGATTTGAAAAATGCGTTGCTTTATTTGTTTATATTTCTCGCATCCTTTATAATTGGCTGTGTGGGTTTGACCACAGTTACAACATTTGGGCGTTTCTTTTTCTTTCTTACATTGATTAATATGGTGTTCCCCGCCACATCCGCAACACCTCGGTGATGCTAAGCAGGCTGCTGAAACATGTCCATATCTTTGGCAGTTGTAACACTGTGTTACAACAATTGCCGGTGTTTTCAATTGCTCAACTTGATATCTTTGATACCAGAGCAATATTCCATTATTAATTAAATTTTGGGTGTTGTAACTGTCATCAATGTCTATTCTTATTAAATTGGTTGGTGTTTGTGTTTTCTTTGAAATTATTCTTTCTGTTCTGGTGTGTGGTATGTTTTGTTCGTCAAGTGCCTGCTTTAGAAGGTCCAGGTCAATCGTCTGATGAACCCCTCTTACCACTATCGAATTTGGTTGCGGCTTACTTCCCGGTAGATGGATTTTAATGTTTGCTGAATTAAAGGCATCTGTTGGCCATTCTTTCAGTAGTCGGTTAAAGTCGACTACATCGTGCCCTTGCACCAGTACTCCGCCTCTAGGCAAACGCTTAATGTTAACTATGTTAACATTTGGTTTGCATCTCTTTACTTCAGTGGCAAGCAGGGGTTGGTTATATTGACCTGGAATGCCTTCTATAATAATTGCATACTGTGGTGGTCTTGTTTTTGTTATATTACTATTACTTGTTGTTTGTTTGTTGTTTTTTTTCATATTTCTTTTAGAAATAACAGTGATAAAATCTTGGTCTTCCAATTCTTTATCACTGTCATTTTTTTCTTCACTATCATGTTTATCAACATCCTTAGTGTTAATTTCTTTTACTGTTACATTATTTGTACTTAACCCTACTTTAGATGCAGGAGTAGCTACCTCTACCTCAGTATTGGTAGCCATCACTGCTTCTTCTTCACATTCGGAGTTTTCCGAAGAATTAATTTCTTTAATTAATTTACGCTTAGCTTTACTTTTTTTTTTAATTACTGTTTTTGCTTTCTTTACAGTATTTAATTCCCTTTTTGCTAAACTACAGAGAGTTAGCAATGGGGAATTAGTGATTATATTGCCACCAGTAGTGCTTGACTTACCTGCAATAGTTTTTACGTTAGTTGTAACGGCTTTTCCCGCCATTTCTTTGTTTGGTCTTGTAGGACCCGTTGTTGTTGTTTATTGCGGTTTCCCGCTCTTCTGTTCCTGATTTCAGAAGTTTTTTCAAATTGATTTGCTGTCTTGAACAGTTGTCAAGTAGTTCTAATACTTTTTCTTAAATTTTCAAGTAAAAACTATTAGGCCTAAATCCTTTAACCAAGAGCCGGACAAAACACGTCTTGTATCTCTCCTTCTCTCTTCCGTCCTCCCTAAACTTTTTTCTAAACTTTTTCTAAACTTTTTCAATCGGTACTCATGATACTTGTTTGTTTGTTTTTGAATTTCGCGCAAAGCTACATGAGAACTAGCTCCTCTAGCAGTCCCTAATTTAGCAGTGTAAGACTAGATGGAGGGCAGCTGGTCATCATTACCCACCGCTACCTTTTGGGCTACTCTTTTACCAACGATTAGTGAGATTAACCATAATATTATAACGCCCCCATGGCTGAAAGAGTGAGCATGTTTGGCGTGACGGCGATTCGAACCCGCGACCCTCCGATTACTAGTCGATTGCCTTGACCAGCTGGCCATGCCGGGCTTCTTGATACCGCTTAATAGACTGAAATATTTAGAATTAAGTGTTTTGCTTAAGGACACTACAGCCCGACAAGTCGTAATCCAGCCTGGTGCTTGCAACCATCCAATTACGAGTAACAAAAATATATTTTCCTGTTCACACGAAGGTTTTTGTCTTTCATGTAATTAAAACTAATTAGCTTGTTTTGCCGTTATTATTGTAAAAACAAAAATAGTCTTAAAGGTACGAGCGTAGCAGAAGTTAGCCAGCGTAAGCGTAGTCACTCTGTTGTACTTTTACTCCGATCAAAAACATAGAATTATTAAACCCACGAAATATTTTGAAGTAAGAAGTAGAAGAAAAACATAAGCAGTTGAAGGATTTATTTCTTTTCCAATCCACCGACTTCTAATCTTTTTTTTTTAATGCAAACATGTTGTACACAACCTAATTAGCTACACAAGATTATTTGTTTCTATATAATTAAACACAAAGCTACACAATTGTCTGTCTGTGCTTTTACCACCATGGGTATCGAAACCCAGTTTCTAGCGTTATAAGTCCGTAGACGTACCAATGTACCACTCGAAAGCAGCTACCTAAATACTTGCAGCTTATGAAAAACATATGGTGGTTGAGCTTACATTAAATTTTCGTGTTACAGTGATAACAAGAAATACATTTTAACATGTTAGCACACAACGAAATCATAGCTTCAAAATAATATAATTTCTGTTAGTGGGCAATGTAATATTTGTTCTTACACCTGACTTTATGGAAGTAAAGCAACTACTAATTTAAGTCTGATCACTTTGTAGGGACAAATTTCTTTGCTAAAACATAATCGCCTAATTCGTAATAGGGTACTTGTTAAGGATACGGTAAACTTTGTTACTCCGCAACAACTTTACGAAAAATTCTTGTTTAACTGACACTGCTAACGTAACTATATTCATTCTTCAAAAAAACTTTTTACAAATTATCTGCATTTGTCTAAAACACCTTTAGTATCTGGTAACTTTGCAGAGGGAGTGAAAAATACAGTTGAAAACATGACACCCCTTAGATCCTAAGAGGGATGAGTCAGGGAAAACAATTTGATGTCAGATTCGAATTAGGCAACACTCGAAAGCTGTTCTAATATCCCTATCGCTTCCCCCCCCTCAGTGCCTCAGTGGTATGTCTGCGGACTTACAGCGCTAAAAACCAGGTTTCGATACCCGTGGTTGACAAATCACAGATAGTCCATTGAGTAGCTTTGTGTTTAATTCAAAACAACAATACCCCTATTATGCTTAGGTTATCTTACCATACTTAGGTTACCTTATCGTACTTAGGTTATCTTCCATGCACATTTTATTCGTGCATTATAGTCTCTTATTAGATAAGGACACACTCGGACCATGAGGAGTCAATATGCTAGATTTTGTTAAGCTAAATACAAAATTTTAAAAGTTCTCGGATAACCAAACAAATAAATTCTCACTCAATACAAATTGATACAGGATAATGAGGGCTATGTGGTTTATTTTATATGACATCACAGTGTTGTATTCAAATGATGGTTAATTAGCTATTACAAACACAATTCCCCACGCTGGAAACATTTTCAGATGATTATAAAATTTATTACATATTATCTCTGTTTACTGTTTCTCTATATTTTGATGTTCATTTTACACTTAATGAAAATCGTTTTACTAGAGATTAAAGAAGTATACTTTATAAAATCAGCGTAATAACTAATAACAAATAAAATAGCCTTTGGTCGTCTTTCTTTATCGAAGATAATTAACATGTTAAGCTCGCACTTCCTTCTCTTTGTCTCCGAGAAACCCAATCATACTTGCTAAAAATAAATTACGTAACTATTATTGTAATATCTTCAAACCAAGAAAATTAAACTTTGAGCTTATAATGGAAATTTAGCTGTTATAAAAGGAAGTACTCGAGCTGAAAATGAATAATTATACAGTAAGTAAAACGTTTATTCGTGGTTCTAACATTAGTGGAGATGGTCTAGCTCGTAATGTTTATCAAGGTACTCTGTATATTAAAGCTCAAAACGTATTGCTTTGTTTGAATTATTAGAATCAAATGTATTTGCATTATCTTTGTATACTGCGAAAACTTATTTTAAGACAATGCATATAATTAATAATAATTTCGAATATTGTTCCAATCGAAGTAAACCAAACCAAACTACAACTTGAAATTTATTATATTTGTTTACAAGTTATTTCTGCTTATGTGACACACTTGTTTGTTTCTGTTTCAATGAAATAGTACGCTTGTTTCAGGATTATAATACAGAATCTTAAAATGTTTCTATACAACTACATAGATTGATTAAATTTACTAATTTTTTCCCCCATAAAACACGTTTTATACGTTATTGTAGTTATAAATAACATACAAAAATACACACCATTGGTAAATAGTATCAAATTTATGTATTTCTTAATACTATAGACCAAGTTTCAATACAAATCGTGCGCGTTATCTCACAATAACTTTAACAAAATACCTGTGGTGAATGCAGCACATACAGATCATTGTGTAGCTTTGCGCTTAACTTCAAACAATACATATAGAATTTAATAACTATCCTAAATCAGTTCTGAAAGCTGTTGAAAGACAAACTGTGAGTGTGCACAAACTTAAACTTGAGAATTATCAGTGCACCAGTTAGGCCCTTATAATTTCAATTATTAACGCAATGGTAGACGTATTTGTTATATAATCCTAGTGCTGTCTTTTTTTTAAGATAATGTCTATCAATCTATAAATGATGACTTCAAAAAATCTTAGACACTTTTTAAATAGAATAAGTTATACTAATAAATTTTATTTAGGAACCTATAAATTTTAATAGCAGCAAAATTATTTGACATTTTGATTATGTCAAGGCGTATATACCGTTTTAATAGACAATTATGTCAGCCGATAAATACCTATGATGGTGGTAATCATGACTCAGATCTTATAATTTCAACTTCCAACATTATTGAGCGAAATAATTCTTGTTTTGTTTTGAAATAGTTCTCTCACGTATGGATAATGTCAAAACAAAAAGGTTAAAACAAGCAAATATTAAATTGGACCCTGTTACAAGTTAATGCCACTGGTTTAAAGTGACTATAGAGGAGAATAAATTAGTGTCCTGCAGCGTCTTCATTCGTTGTTCAATAGATAGTCTATTACCGAGTTTCTACGTTAACGTCTTTCTTTGGGATTAATTGATGGAAAACAAACCAGTAAACGTCTTAATAATCCACGCCTATAAAACAAGTAATATATTCGGAACTAACTTATTAAAATAAAACAACAAAAACACTGAACATCTATGTAACAAAACGATAAGAAAAGGGAGACAAGGAACATCTTCGAAGCCTACTAATACAAAAATATAACACCTTAAGAGCATACTGATATGAAAAGTATAACGCCTTAAGAACATATTGATATGAAATATATAACACCTTAAGAATACACTGATATGACAAACATATTCAGTGGATACTGACATAAGACAAATATTTGTTTCCTTGAGTTTTGTGCAAAGGTATTCAAGAGTTATATGCACCAGCCGTCCATAATTTAAAATTGATAAATTAGAGGGAATGCAGACAGTTAACAACACTCAGTACCAATTCATGAACTACACCAATCAAATTGTAAAATTTGACGATCATGTTAAAAAGCAACTAACGTTCCAATGCGCAAGGTACGATTATTTTTTATTTCGCGAGAAAAGAGTGCAAACCACGAAACTTCAAATTCACATTTCACTGTACCTTAATGATGGACCCGATATGGCCAGGTGGTTTGGACGCTCGACTCATAATCTGAAGTTCATAAGTTCGAATAATCATTACGCCAAATATGCTTGCATCAAGGTTGTTATAATGTGAAGGTCAATTCTACTGAAAGATATGTCTTCCCTCTAGTCTTATACTATTAAATTAGGGACGGTTAGCGTAAATAGTTTTATGTCATCGCCACTCACCGCCAAACTTACTTTTTTACCAACGAATAGTACGATTGACCATCACATTATTATAACGCCTCCATGGCTGAAAGGGCTAGTGTGTTTCGTGGGACAAGGATTCGTACCCGCGACCCACAAATAACAATTCGAACGTCCTAACTACCTGGCTATGTCAGATCCCGACGTGTTCATCATTTATTAAACATGTTTTTCTTAGTTGTTTGTATACTGTAACGTATTTTCTGTTACATATTTATTTTGATATTGATGTTTGTTTTAATCAAATATGTATTTAAAAATGTATGTAACTTACACTGTTAAGTGTGTAGTACTAAAATACTGCCTACTCTCAAAATTTGTAGAAGATTCTCCAGCGTTAAAATCAACAAAGTACGATGTGTGTATGAAATATGATTTTCAGTATCATCACCAAATTAAATATGGAGAGCCTTGCCTAATTATTGTAAAAGTAAATATTACAACGCAAAGACAGTTTTGTATTGTTGGTTTGCTACAGTTAGTGTACTATAAACCTCGGAAGCTATAACTGTGATAAGAGCATATCAATCGAGGAACTACAAATATTTAACCAAAAATGTTCATATATTTCAAACATTATAGACCATTTAACTTCAGACGTTGATATTTCTACAAGGGCATTAAATATCTTTCTCGGTAAAAAGTCAGCTTGTAAACGGCATGATACCAGCAGAGAATAGAACTAGCTAATCACTAAGTGAACTGTAGTAATATCTCTCCAAACTAATCGTTTATCGTGTTCCGTCGATAAAATATTCTGTTCCAGACCAGATACAAGACTCAGTCTTGTTGTATATTTGCAAAATTTTTGTATATTTAAATTATTATTTGTAATAACCGTTATTATAAACAATATTACTGTTTATATATTAAAATATATTTATGTTAAGAAAGAAAATTGTGTGTCTCAATCTTGTTGGTAAATATTATAAATATGATACGTATCGACATTTAATTAATTTCTAAATTTGAATTACAAGTTAACTTGGTTTCAGGCTATTTGAACTCGTAATATGTAGCATAACACTCTATAACAAAATGTTTACTTCTTCTTGTTCCTGGGCAGAAAGTGTTGTTTCCCAATTGTTTATGCCTAAAGTAAATGGAAAAGACCTATTTTTCTCTTCACACTTTACTTTTGTGACCTGGGTAATGAGATTTTCAAATTTACCCATTTTCCAGAACATTTCAGATAGATTCGGTGCTGAGTAGCTGATAGAGAATTTTCTCAAACTTACAAGAATTTTCTAGAATGTTGTAGAACTGACGAGAATTTTCTAAAACTTTCCATAGTAATATATATACAGGAGCTCACCACTCAACCACTTCAGTTTAGTTCTAGCTGCCTAACTGTATATATAGACCTATCTCATTTTAGTAAAACGGGGATGTGAACCCAAGACTCTCAGATTACGAGTCGCCTTAACCCGCCGGGCCTGTTTGTAAAAGACTCACAACTTCATTTACAAAGAGAGCCTTCGTTGTAAGTCTTAAAACTATTATATCATTTATTCTGAAAGGGGTCATCATGGCTGACAGTCTATCCTACCAGTATGGACAAAATTCTGAATTTATGCAACAGTGAGCCAAGTTGCAAGGTATTTTGGCAATATTGGTTACGTTTATAGTCGTCACAATGGTGTGACTAGTGATGACTGGCACCAGCAAACCTACTGTATCTAGTATTGTTAAAAGAATTGTCTCTGTATCATAATACGAGCAATTTTCACATGTTAACGTAATGTCTAAAGCTGGCCTACTGATCAGTTATAGATCAGGGTCGATCAGTTCCTTCTTCATAAAAGGACGATTTGTGAATTAGTACATAAATTATATCTCATATCTATGAACGTGATCCTTTCTGCAACTACAGAAATCATAATTAATAAAGAAATCGAATAGCTAATACCAAAGCTAAATACAATCATCTTCAATGCTCCCAAGTACGAGTTCGTCAGCTCCTTGTAAATAATGTCAAATATACATCTTGTATTTTAGTTTGTATACCACATTTCAAAACCTCTATTCTGTATTCGTGATTAAATATTTTCTGATTTTATGCTACTTTTTAAATTTTTAAGTAAGTTATTATCCAAATACAAATACAGTTCAAATATGTAGGTTGGACAGTTGCACTGGACTTTTACTAATACCACAACTTGTGTTTATTTGTAAAATTGTACTAAACTGAGTTATTAAGATACTTGTTTTGGGGATATGTTATAATGGATTGATTTCTGTCTATATTCTTCATTTGTTTAATATTTTGACCTTCATTAAATGTTAATCATTAGAACCATCATTTTAAGGAAGGCTAGTATAACTCGTCTTTTGTAAAGGTCATTGGATCCTTTTGTGAAATTCGTTATACCTTGTATATATGATTCCAGGCGCTAGCTTTTCTATCCAAATCGACTTTTATGAATATATGACTTAAAACTAAGTAAAATGCATACAAACTTTTCTCTTATATATATTTGAGTTGTTGGCTTTACATTTTAATTTTTATTTTGCTGTATTTATAGTTTACATGTTTCGATAGGATAATAATTTTAAATATAATCTTAGCTATCTGAGCAGACAAACGGGCAGAAATATGCAATTTTATGAATGTCAAAAATAATTATTCATATTTTTAGTTCTATGATAATCAAAATTAAATTATATTTTTAAAACGTTAGCTGTCTTTAAAAGTCTTATTTTGGTTTATAATAGCAAGTATCCTGAGAATGTTACACCTATTTAGAAATAACCGCTCTAGACTGTTGTTGTGTTTTCATCAGTCTGTTAAGCCATGCTTGAAAGCTGACCTTTAAGGTTTTTGATCCTATTTCCTCATGGCAAAACAGAATGGTCATCGACTTTTAATTTGTTTAGACTGGTAGAACGAGGTGTAGTGATACATGTTTATAAGTACCATATTTTGTTTGTGTGATATTTTCCATAACTTGAGTTTTTTTTTTTTGTTTGATATAGTCTCGTGTAAATTAAGTTTTATATTGGTGTCCATCGACGTTTCACATATATTGCTAAATTAGTTTTAATTTCTATGTTTTTAGGCATCTTTGTTTCGTTCACTTGGTATTACACCTTAACTATTACCTGTATTCATTAACTATTTGATCACCTGCTGACCAAATCTGGTCCAACCTCCTTTTAACTGTGGTAGTAGCTTACCTGAATGATAAACAAGAAACACTGTACAAGAGTCGACCCATATAGTTCAACTTCTATGTAACTTAAATGTTTTTATACTATCCTGGTCTTTCTCCATAATTTATTTCTATGATTTGCTTGTTTGCTAAACAATGGACTATTTGTGCTCTGTCAACCTCGAATATGGAAAATCAATTTTTAGGGTTATGAACCCTCAGATTTGCCGCTGAGCCACTGAAGGCTACTTCTGATAAATAAACAATTGTTTTGTTTGTTTTTTTGGAATTTCGCACAAAGCTACTCGAGGGCTATCCGTGCTAGCCGTCCCTAATTTAGCAGGGTAAGACTAGAGGGAAGGCAGCTAGTCATCACCATCCACCGCCAACTCTTGGGCTACTCTTTTACCAACGAAAAGGGGGATTGATCGTCACATTATAACGCCCCCACGGCTGAGAGGGCGAGCATGCTTGGTGCGACGTGGGCGCGAACCAGCGACCCTCAGATTAAAAGTCGCGCGCCTTAAGCATTTGGCCATGCCGGGCCCAATAAATAAACAAACAACTTATAACATAAATTTCATTTTCTCAATCTCTGCTTAGGAAGATAGAATTAAAGGAGTGTCTTGTTACGTCATTATCATTTTCAGCATTAAAATATATTTTAATATGTCAGTACTTATCACTCTAATTTGTTTTGTATTATGTCATTTCACGTTATTCTTCTCTCGTCTCCGAAGAATTCACGCATTATTAAATTGATTTCAGCGCCGTCTTGATATATGAGATAATTTCATCAAAAACTGTTTACTGCAAAAACCTTTAAATTTTAGAATTGTTTTGAAAAATTAATATTCAAAAGTACTGCAGTATGCATACCTCTTCATGAATCAACAAGTATTTATATCTCTATATAAGTTAATAAACTCATTTGGTCCATAACAATACCAATATTTTCGCGGCAATGAAAGCTAAACCTTACAGGTAATATTATTAGCATAAAATACAAGTTAAATTTCTGTAAAAGTTGTAGTTATCGTTTCTTATTGGTACCAAATTAAAAATTTCTAAAGGACAAACTTCAATTAATAGAAAATCCCTATTATCTTGATGGCTCACGAGTAGTAGTGGAATTTGTATTTGTTTGTTTGTTTCAAGTTAAATAAAAAGCTTAAATAAGGCCATTTGTGCCTTGCCCATCACTGGTTTCGAAACGCGAATCTTAGCATTATATGTCCGCAGACACATCACTGTACCATAGACGAAATGATATGAATCTGTTTTATTTAAAAAAAGCATTTGTATTTACAGACAAACTATAAATAAAACATGGTTACTTAATGAAGTTTATCAGGTAATAAAATATGTTTTGTTTTGTTGAGTTTGTTTGTTTGTTTTTGACAAAAATAAGCTAGAAGTATGTTTATTTCACCTTTCAAATTTTGGTGTGGTAATATCTCAAGCATTATTAATTAATGATAAATCAAAAAAAGTAGAAATTTAACGTTAATCACACATAGTTACTGACCTAAATGAAAAAACAATCTTTTGTCTATGGCACGAGCTAGTTGTCACATGAATCTTGTTGGTAAATACTTCTTTATCACAAAAAATAGTCTTTTGAAGTTGTATTGGAGTTTTAATAAACTGTTAAGGAATTATCGAGTGTGAGATACTCTATTAGCAATTTTTTCTCATTTAAATTTGATCTTTTGAGTAAACAACTCATGTTATCAACTCTTCCCTGGCACCCCAAAGTGCACATTCACTGTTTGTTTGTTTGTTTTTCTTATGCTGGGATGCTCATTTAATATAGTAGAGTTATTTTATTAAACAACCATTATGTAAATATCCCTGCTTTGAGAATGATAGAACTCTTCCCAATTTGAACATTTTCTGAGATTCGATTCTCAGTCTTGTGTTTGTTTGTCACGTGCATCATAGCTGTCCCATAACGTCATCATTTGTGGGGGAAGTACAAGTGACGTTTTCTTCAAAGTCACACATTCCTAATTCGGAATTGAATAAAAATCCTTGCTTGCAATAATGTGAAATCTTTTTTCCAGCTTTACACCTATAGAATACGTGGCAAAATCTCGCATAATCAGGGTAGAAACCATCTGGCCTGTTAGAGCAATCGAACAAAAAGCGGTGGGGAACGCCATGGACATGAGCTGGTTTGGACATTTTGTCAACAACATTGCTGGCTGTTGGACGCACTGTGAAACTTGTTGTAGGTTTCTCAGGATCAACACAAGAAACAGTTTCGGCCAAGTCACAGGCCATTGTCCTGGTATTGAAAAGTTTTCCTGTGGAACAAGTGTATAAAAATATCTGATCTTGAAAACAAGCATAATACTGTCGACATCCAGATTTAAAATCTGGATAATATACATTCATTCTTTCACCGCATTTGATATTTTTCACATTGGAAAGCTTTGGTGCCTGGCAAAAGACATTTTTAGGTAGGTCGCAATTTTTTGACTCAGGGTTAAAAAGTAACACACTTGGACAGCTGTATGTTTTTTTTATATTTCTGTAACAAATATGAAACTGTTTACATCCACTCTCATAGTCTGGAAAGAAACCAGTTTCTCCTTCGGGACATTCAAACCTATATTCATTAGTCAGTGATAAATCTGATGTTGTCTTATCAGATTGGTGTATTGATGAAAAACTGAAATCGGTTTCTCCTTTCGAATACTGCTGAGTGCTAGCAGAGGGGTTTATTATGGTTGGTAAATAAGTGTGACGATTCAGTCTATAAGTAACAGTGTCAGGTTTTCTTGTTGACCCTGGAAAGAATGGTGACTCTTCTGCAAATGCAAATTTACGCAATGGTGATAAGGTGTTTTCTTGGGAACTCATTCTTGTTATAGGAGAATAGGATTTTTGACTGACACTGTCGTTTGGCTTTGACTTTACATTTGATTCGTTAATTGACGGCTCTGGGCTTCCACCTTCATATTCAGTACTGCTGGTCGGTGTATAGATTCTGCTTCTCATACTGGGTGTTACTAGGTGTTTTTCCTTCACGTTTTTCACAACGCTGTTTGTTTCGTTAGTAGTTTCTGACCCGATAGATTGCGCTGTGTTTCGAATGTATTCTAATCCCTCTTTGAGAACGGATGTTGTAATGTGTGGAACTGACACCGTGGTGGCGATGCGTGGTCTTTCTATAACCGTTCCGCCTTCTATTTTAATGTTGTATAAGGTATCATATTGGTTAATATCATCGTATTCTAGGCTTTTGTAAGGTAGTTGCGTTGCATAAAAATTTTCATCTAGTACACCATCTTTATTCTTGCCCTGACGAATATCAGCAATCACCACGACTCTATCATGCTTACCATATGTTTCTCCTTGTTTGTCTATATATGACTCAGGAGTATCATAGATTTTGTAGTTAAAATATTCATAATCATGAGGCATACTTGTTGTTGCTAGTACTTCGCTAAAAAAAGAATAGTTTATTTCTTTCATCATTTCCTCTCCTTGATAAATAGAATATTTCTCAGTAACCATCTTATCATGATGAAGTTGTTTTTCATTCGTTAGTCGCATTTCATCTCTTAGGTTTCTCTCATTTGAAAAGGCATTAGTTTTGTTTTGAGTCTTAGTAAATTCTATTGACTTAAAGTCTTCGGAAGAATCACTTCTATGTGATTGGTTAGTTGCAGAATTGTTACTTTTTCTTTTATCTGTTATTACATGTTTATTAAAATTTTCTTGTGGTACTTGGTACTCGCCATAAAGTGGTAATCTACACTGTACATGAGATTCCAGCTCACAAACCATTGTTAAAGTGTTAAATAAATGATGCTTGGGACAATAAACTGTCATTTTTTGTCCGTTTTCGCAGATGAAATATTTCTGACAGTTTGTGGAATAGTCCGGATACATACCGTTTGTTTTTAAGCTGCACGAAAAGTCATCATCATCCTCTGTCCACGGGTCCTGTTGACAATTTACCTGAATAGGGTCATCACAAGATTCAGTTCTAAGATTGTACATTAGATTTTCGGGACACATGTAGGAAAATGTGTATTCATTGGCACATATGTGGAATAACTTGCAATTTAGTGCTCCGGCAGAATAAATACCATTAATTTTTTTGTAGCAACTAAATGTAGTGTCCGTTTTCTGTAACACGCGGATAATTTGCGAGTTAAATGTATAAGGACGAAATATCTGTTCCCCAACATTTTGACATTGGTCCTTGTCAATGAGATCACAAGAACGTGTAACCACATTGAACCAGCTACCTGTGGGACAAAGGTATGTCCATCCACTCTCTCCCCAACACTCATGCCATTTCGTGCAACCACTTTTTACATCCATATAGATTCCTTCATCACCTTGCAAACATCTGAAATTTCCAAGAATTTTCGGAGCTATGCAGGAAACTGAATTAGCCTCTTGACATTGTTTAGTCACATCACTAAATTTCTTCCCTTCTGGACACTTCAAAAGCTCTTTTCTTCCATATGCACAAACGTAGTAACGATTACAGTCAGAAAAGAAATCTGGAAATAATCCTATTCGACCTTCACAACCATAATGAGACTGATGAAAAGAAGAGAAGACAGAGCTATTCTCGCAGTTGACAAGAGTAGATTTCAAACAGCTTCCAACTGAGGCATCAAACAAAGTTGACTGTGGACAATACTTAGCTAAGATTCTACGGTGGCTAACGCACAAGTAGTAGGCAGAGCAACCAGTGTTAATATCAGGGTACAGGCCATCGGGTTTACCTTCGCAGTCAGGATCCTTTGCTGAAGAGCATTTCACCAACGAACGATGGTCACATCTCCAGGTTGCTGGATTCATCAGTTTACCCTGAGTACATGCTCCGAGATGTGTCACGTGGCCATCTCTGCAAATCAAAAATTCTCGACAGCCAGTTTCCTCCAGGATGTATATCCCATTAGACTTATTTCGACATTCTGTAATTGCAGGCTTCTCACAGTTTGTTTTAGATGGATAATCGCAAGCTAGAGGGCGTTTGCTGAAAGCTAAGTTTGCAGGACAAGAAAAACTCTTCGGATTGTTTTTAATGCACAGATGAAACGTTCGACAGCCGTTATCATATTGTGGATAATACCCATCAGGCATGCCATTACAATTAAAAGTAGAGGAATTGAAGCACCGTACTCGTTTGGGATGATCGCATTTTAATGTCTGTTCATTAAAAATTTTCCCTGGAGGACATATGTACTCTACTCTTTCACTGTTACGGCATAAATAATATCGCTTACAGCCTTCTATATAATCAGCATATAATCCGTCAGGCTTGTTCTCACAGGACAATTGCAAACAAGGTACTTCCTGTATGCCCCGACATGACCCTATCCTCCAATCAAAGCGTTTGTTTTCAGGACATCTAAAGTCCAGTTTTTGTCCGCCTAGTTAAAAATAAGAAGAGTTTACTCAACTTGTAAACAGATGTTTGAACATAAATAAATATATTTCGTAAAAAGAAATAATTACACATTTTCAAAACACTTTTCTTTGACGACATTACTCCAATCAGATAGTTCGTGTTTCTACTTAAATAACATATTTTATTCATTGTTATTTTCTTTCCCGATGTTGATTATACTACTTTGTAAATTTAATTTCCTTGCTTGTTGTTTTCATTTGATGTTTGTCATTACATTTTTACTACAAAGATTGATTTGCATCATTAGCTTAACGTACGTATTTAGGATTAACCAGTATCTCCTGAATTGTCTGAAACTCCTGAAATATTACTGATATTATTGCCAAACATACGGTTAACAATAATGGTACCCCATGAGAAAACAATGCTTTTTTATCTTTATAAACAGAAACTTAACATACATATATCTAATTATCCCAACTTATGGTCAGGCTGATTTTTAGTTTCGATCTAACTACACAGCTTGCTATGGTAAAAATATACTATTCTTTACTTCACGTGAAAATCACCGTCAAACACCATTTCTATAATTCATATTTAAGTATGACAAAAATATTTCTTTAACATATTTTTCGTAATAGCAAATAAAAATGTCGAGACTTAATCTATATCGTTTTTCATCTTTAAAAGGGGTTTCCTACTAAAAAATAACAGTTTTATATGAAACCGAATTAACATTAACTATTACGTCATTAGGTGTCACTGGTATCTGTTATTAATAGATGTGTATTAACTTGTTTACAAAGTAGCTCTTCGACCCATCAAGCTTGTGAAATACTTCCATGTTTAAAAGAAAATTTACAGCCTATGTTAGTTTTCATGTTAATCTGTGTTAATATACTGTTGTTTTGTGTGTGTATGTGTGTCTAAAATTTATGTTAAATACAAAGGCATTTTTGAAAGGTGCAATAAAGTATATTTTACATTTCTACTAAGCTGTCTCTTGGAGGTTCGGCATGGCCAGGTGGTTAGAGTGCTTGACTCCAAATCTGAATGTCGCGAGTTCGATCTCACTATTTGTTGGTAAAAGAGTAGCCCAAGAATTGGCAGTGGGTGGTGATGGCTAGTTGCCTTCCCTCTAGTCTTACTTACACTGGTAAACTAGGGACGGATAGCGTTGTGGTAGTTTTGCGCGAAATTGAAAAACAAACAAATTGTCTCTTGGAATTATGATGTTTGTTGAGTAAACATTATTTATAGTCACATTGCCTTAGGAAGCAACTTTTTGTTGGCCAAACCGGAGGTACATCTGAACAATGTGACTCACCATATGTGCAAAGCACACTGCAGGCATTCAAAGCATGCCATTTCTAGAAGGTAGTTTTTCAAAATTTAATGCTATGAGATTGAATCTCGAAACATTTTAAGTACAAATACTAAGTACACGCAACGTTATTTATTGAATCAAAAGAAGCAAGTTTTAACATACCAGTTGCAACCGTACATGACATGAAAAAGTCGTCAGGCCATGGCCTAACTGGCCTTACCGCTTCCTACGGCCCTGAATCAGAATTCATAAGGTTGTTCAGAGTGAAACTCTCTCGAATGAACACAGCTAGGAATAAGTTTATCATCTTGGTGGCAGCTAAAGCTACGAAAAAAATGGATCGTTTTTTAAATAAATTATATTTCTCACCACCTTACTCCTTAATGCCTCTCGAACGTTTTTCAAACCGTCTCATAGGTATTTCTTATGCAGACGATGGATCAAATAAAATGATATTTTAGTCAGTATTAGTCGTTGTTTCAATATGACTTCAAATCAATTTTTGATCGGCATTAATACCTTTACTTGAGCCCCCCAGTGGCTCAGCGGTATGCCTGCGGACTTACACGCTAAAATTCGGGTTTCGATACCCGTGGTGGACATAGCACAGATAGCCCATTGTGTAGCTTTGTGCTTAATTCAAAATAATAACCTTTACTTGACTGTTTGAAACCATTTTTAGTCATTGCCATTGGTTACAAATCACTTTTAGTATCTTCTTAAAATTTATCATAAATTAAGTTTAACAAGTACTTATAACTTGCCTAAAATTGTCTATTTATAAGCACTAGTACTTCGGAAAAATTGGTTTGAATTATACAGTTTGTCAGTCTCAGTATCACTGTTCTGTTAACTACCAATCGTCATTTAGTAGGAATCAGTATCTCTATTGTATTAGTTGTGAGTTGGTTAAAATTGGAAAACTGCTGGACAGATTTCAAATAACTTCAGACAGCATCAATGCTTCTGTGGTATTTTTTTGTTGAATGCTTTTAGTCAGAAATAATATTTCTGATGAACTAATTATAAATATATATTTTCATCTGTTAGTCTCTTTGTTGCATTGGTAACAACTCATTGTTTAGCTAGAAGTAAATTTCTAGCGGAATTGCATGAAGTTTTTTATTAGTCTCAGTGTTTTATTTGATTGGTGACAAATCTTTACGACCTTTTTTTTTGTTTTTAAGTTAAAATTTTTTCACAAAAAGTCTTAATAAAATAGTATTATCTAAATCCGACAGGGCAGACTTTTTATTACTTTTCTCTTCCCTTTAGCATTCTTTGGAATTTGTTGCATTTTGAAGTAAGGATTTGAATCATTCTATAATTTTTAATTATCCACTATCTTATAGCTTCCTGTGAAGTACATCTTTAGAAATGATATATTGATATATTTAGAAGTAAATGTTTATATTATAAAACTTTGATACTCTTTTTTACGCACCTCGACACAGGTAAAATCCACTACAGCCACTAGCGTAGTCAGTGTAGACCCCATCCTCTTGATTTCTACACTCTCCAACTAGCACTGACGAGATTGACTTCTCGGGGTCAAAACAGCGCACCCTATTTGCCAAGTCACAGTGACCAGTATCGGAATTGTAAACGGTACCGTTGATGCACCAGAATACGTGGGTTTGTCCCCTCTCACACAGGTAGAAAATCTTGCATGCTCTCTTATATTCAGGATAAATCCCGTCAGGTTTACTATTACAGTCAAATGGCAAATGGTCCAAACTGTATTCTTTTGGCTCGTAAACGTCGTCTAAGCTGAGAGCAGTAGAAAACTTTCGTGGATCCTGAAAACAAGAAAGAATTTGTTTTTCACTTGCTTTGCTTGTTAAGTGTTGCAGAGAATGTTTCCTTCTTTGTGAGATTAAACAAATTATTTCAAAATGTACCAGCTTTCTTCAAGAAATGCAAAGATAGCTTTTACAGAATATTTTATCTAAAACGTAACACCCAGTTTAAAATTACCATATCTAAAAAATATGAAAAAATTTAAATATCAAAAACTTTTATTTAATATATTTATTGTTGTTTTCTTCCCGTCACTTAGATGTACCTCCACTGGCTTTGTTATGGCCCTACTAAACATAAAACGGTGACACATGGAAATGACTAAAACATCTGCTTAGAAAAGCCAAATTACAAGTAGTCAGTCTTAAGCTTTTAATCCGTTCCGAAAAACAGAGCATCAAAACTAGCATTCTAGTTTCAGTAAGATACAAAGAAGCCATCAAATTGTTTCGTAACGGTATGGAGTCACAAAAATTAATCTGGTTTGCTTTGTTTTATAATTATCAAACAATTGAAACACGTTACAAAACTATTACCTGAAGAGGAACTTGTAAGATGTCTTGTGCTTCTACAGCCGGGACGTGAAGTAGATGAAACCCTTCAAAAGACAAAAACCGAGCATTATGTTTCAATTAATAGAAAAGTTATATTTCAAAGTATATTATTTTACCGTATATTTTCAGTGTGAACTGTGTTTTATACGAAACAATGGCCAAACGACCAGGTCAAAGACCATTAGGCATAACCACAGTATAAATCCAATTTACAGTTCCTATCGAAGAAGAGTGACTAGTCAGCAACACTCGCTGTCCATAAGGCTAGTTTTAAACTCACTGTCATAAGTATAGCGCCCCACAATTGTACTGAGAGTGTTCAATACTAAGGCCTTAAAAGTATAAGTAAAGAAGAATATACTTGTCTTGAGGGAACACAGCTTCACCAAGAAACAGAATCTTAAGTTCTATTTACCCAGGTTTTACTTATTTGTTGTTAAGCACAAAACTACACAATTAGTTATCCATGATTTGCCTACCACGGATACCAAAACAGAGTTTTAAGCGTTACACATCCATAAACTTACTTATGACCCAATGAGGGTGAAAACTGTTCGAAAACTTTGAACGTGATATAGTCCCTCAAAACAATATGTATGTGAATAAACGTTATTTTAGTACAAACCAACACTTCTTTTATTTCTCTTTCTTTCAACTATAGAAATAAATTCATTTATTTCCACAACCAAAACAAAATTTCCAACAAGGGACTAAAAGTCCGACAATTAGGGCCAAAGTTTCAGCTTTTTAGAAGTTATTTTATCCAAGAAAAATTAACGCTTATCTCAAAAGAAAACTTAAAATCTCAATATTTTTTCAGTTATAATTTAATTTTGTAAACACTTTGTGGGGATACAACACATGTACGTTTTCTAAACTTCATGTTATAATATCGCTTAGGGCCTGGCATGACCTAGCGCGTTAAGACGTGCGCTTTGTAATCTGAGGGTCGTGGGTTCGCGCCCGAGTCGCGTCAAACATGCTCGCCCTCCCAGCCGTGGGGGTGTATAATGTGACGGTCAATCCCACTATTCGTTGGTAAAAGAGTAGCCCAAGAGTTGGCGGTGGGTGGTGATGAATAGCTGCCTTCCCTCTAGTCTTACACTGCTAAATTAGAGACGGCTAGCACAGATAGCTCTCGAGTAGCTTTGTGCGAAATTCCAAAACAAACAATATTATCGCTTTTTTGTGTGTGTGACTCAAACAGTATGAGATCATATGATAGACTTCTGATAATTTGCTTAAAATGTTTACTGGATAACAGTTATCGTATTATACTGGCTAAGAAAAGTTTATTTAACTAATCCCCATACATGGCAAAAAACCGGGTTCCGATATTCGTGGTGGGCAGAGCACAGATAGCCCATTCTATAGCTTTGCACTTAATTCCCAAACAAAAAATCAAACAATCAAACAAACAAAACCTCTTACTTTCGAAGTATTTCCAGCGCCACATCTTCCAACATACTGGATTAGTTGTTTGAATAAAAAGCATGACAATGTTCAACACATGCTGTAAAAATCTTTTCAGAACATATTATGTTTTCAGTTGTTTCATTTAGAAATAAGCTTGGAATGTTGACTAAGAATGTCAAAAAGAGCAGTGAACTTTGTAACAATAATTGAAACATCTTGTCACTGAACATCATTTGTGATACTAAATGAAACATTCTGTCACTGAACATCTTCTATAACAGTAATTGACGCATCCTGCATCAGGTACACTTACGTTCTCACTATGCCTTTGATAAAAATTAGCTCTCCTAAGACATAATCATTTCCAATATGTATTTCTCGTTGTGATCATTCTGTAGCATGTATGGAGCGTGAACACGAAATGATCAACTGGGTAGTGAATAGAAACTTCTTTGTTTATTGTTGTGTTTCGTGAGAACGGTTATATTTATAAACATGCTCGAATACATTTGCTTGTAGCGATACCTCCTTCTGGGATTGGAAGTAATAACACTGACGTAAATCTGCTTCTGATAAAAAACACTTGATTGTTTAGTTATATAAGTTTTAACACCACCTATAGTGTAAAGAACTTGAAAGTAAGCACTTTTTTATGAGAAGTGACAACAAGGACGTAAGTTAACACAGTACCTGCAAGGTCATTCTGTTTGGATTAAACACTTGAGAAGTTAAAAACAATTATTTTGCCCTGTTCTAAATACCTATTTTTGTTTGTGATTTTCATGGTTTTTAAGGTTTAACACCACCGTAGCTGTTAAATTTTTTATCGCGTGATACCACCTATATTTGTATGTGTGTTAATTTAGTACGAGGATTGTTCTCTTGTCGCAAAAACACTTTATGTCTTTTGAGACCATAGATGAACTATAAGAGTAGCAGTGAAATTTCTATATTCGACCAAACATGATTGATCCAAAAGTTAGCGACAGTTTCTGATGACTAATTGTTTTCCATATAGTCTATCAATGTGTCTTTGTGCAAAACTATGAAATGTTGTTTTTTTCTTTTATTTTTGTAAATAAGCACAAAGCCACACAATGGGTTATCTACGCTGTGCCCAAAAACGTTTGCTTTGTTTGTTTTTGGAATTTCGCACAAAGCTACTCGAGGGCTATCTGTGCTAGCTGTCCCTAATTTTGCAGTGTAAGACTAGAGGGAAGGCAGCTAGTCATCACCACCCACCGTCAACTCTTGGGCTACTCTTTTACCAACGAATAGTGGGATTGACCGTCACATTATACGCCCCCACGGCTGGGAGGGCGAGCATGTTTAGCGTGACGCGGGCGCGAACCCGCGACCCTCGGATTACGAGTCGCACGCCTTACGCGCTTGGCCATGCCAGACCTGCCCAAAAACGAGTTACCGCTGAACCCTTTGGAGGAATGTGGAAATTCTGAAAAAAAAAAATTAAGAGTACAAAACTAGTACAAAAGTATTACTTTTAAAATGCGCTAAGTTTAGTTTAAATCCAAAACAAAACAAAATTCTTATGGTCCAGCACCTTTTCTCATATTATTTATAGAAAAAAAAAGTAATATTAGACATAATATTGTAAGACATTTTAACTGTGTTTGTATGACAAAAGTAATTGAAATTCCAAAACCTCATCTGCGTGTTATAGAAAAAAAATACTTTTTTTCTGCTTGTGCATATGTGTATATGATGTACTTACTTAAATAATAATAATGTTATCTTCAAATTTTACTTTTCTGGTGTAATTTATATAATGATTTTACTAGTTTGTTTCACGACCTACAACTTGTTGGGTCTGTTGTAAAGGACCTTCATGTAAGTAATTATGACTAGTAGTGATGATATTAAGTGTATATGAAAGTAAACCAGGACAGGACATGCGAAAAATCCATTACTTGAATCGCATATAGATTTCATGCAAAAAATAGGTCTAATGCATAAGTATCCAATTACTTGTTACTTGCGACGCTAAGACATTTAAGGATATTGTGGTTGTTGTCATTTGTACTAAACAAATCGCTCGTAATTATGTGAATAAAAAAAAAGTTTCTTTCAGAGATCGCTTATTTTCCCATCACAGAAATAGAAAACCATATCTAACCACCAATAACAGAAATCACTAGCTGGACACAATATGCCATGTTCTTAAAGCTCACGAAATTGCGTGTTTCTGGACTTATTCGGTATTTAAAAAAACATGGAGCTCTTCTTCCGGTCTGATGTTTTATCTGAAGAGAGAACTGTTATTTACTCATAGCGTCTCAACACTAAGTCTTAGGGCTAACAGCGCTAAAAATAGATTAATAATAGCGATGAGTATAAAACAAATAGCCTATTGTATGGCTCTACTTTTAACAACAGACAACTAGACAGCTAAAACGGGTCCTGAGAAACCGAAGTCCTTGTGCACGAGGTAGTTAATAAGAACCAAAGAGAGGAGGTGTATGCTTTGGACACGACTGTCTTACGGCGGAGTCTTTTGCCATGTCAACTACATTGTAGGGCTATTTTTAGTACTCATGGTAATCATTTAGGACATTGTTGGTCCTGGCAACATTGACTGTAACGACGTGGTGAGGTTCATAGAATGATGTTATATAGCGTTCTTAACCTCTGTGTGTGTATATATATATATAGAGAGAGAGAGAAAGAGAGATACCTTAGCTTCTAAAATGTGTTTAGTAAATGAGATGGTAATTCAAATTACTTCACTCTTTATTTTGTATTGACATTAAAATCGTTTGGGTTCAAAGAAAGATGATTGAGGTCTCTATTATACGTAAGAGGTAAGGATTTTTATAGAACATCAGAACTGAATATTTATGATTTATCATATTGCTCAGAAAATGTATGCATTTAATTGGGCGCCACAATCTCATAACATCTGGGAACATTTTTGCAAACAATGTACTTGTGCAAGATGTCAGTAAAACACGTAGTGTAAAAAATCTTGATGGAAACGAATAAAAACCATGATTGCTTTCAAAAGATGGACTTCTGGAAATCAGTCTGCCCTTGAAAAAGAAAGTTCCACCTTTCGAACGCTCTGGGATTAAATGGTTTTTATTAATTTGTACATAATGTATCATTAAGAGTGGGCGATTCAGATAACTAGGCAAATTAATAACGAATTGCTGTTTTACTTCAGCCATCTAAGACTGAAACTCTCTTTAGTGACGATCACGAACTGTCGTCCAAGATTTTTATTTCTTAACATTGAAAATATATTTATTTTGTTTCAGGGTTTGTAAAATAATACTAATATGTTGTTTTATCACACACATCTGAGTAAGACAACAGTAAACACAAGAGGACGTGAAGTTCCAAACATCCCATGCATGAAAACTACCTTATTATCACATAATAAAAGAAACAATACATTATGTTTCTTCCTTGTTAGAGTTTCTTATCATTAGAGATTAAATGCTAGATACAAGACAGGTTGGATTCAGGGTTTACTGTTCCAGATTTATTACCATATCTTGTGAAAAAGTGGTAATTTTAGCCCCACTTGTGCACATATACCTTTCATTATTTGAATTTACAGTTACAGATTACATTTTTTTTTTGATTTGATGTTTAGAAAAAATTGCTGTTTCGTGTCGCGTTTTTTTTTTACCGGTACTTAGTACTGTTCAACACAATTTTCATTACCGGTACTTAGTACTGTTCAACACAATTTTCACTACCGGTACTTAGTACTGTTCAATACAATTTTCGTTACCGGTACTTAGTACTGTTCAACACAATTTTCACTACCGGTACTTAGTACTGTTCAATACAATTTTCATTACCGATACTTAGTACTGTTCAACACAATTTTCATTACCGGTACTTAGCACTGTTCAATACAATTTTCGTTACCGGTACTTAGTACTGTTCAACACAATTTTCGTTACCGGTACTTAGTACTGTTCAACACAATTTTCATTACCGGTACTTAGTACTGTTCAACACAATTTTCGTTACCGGTACTTAGTACTGTTCAACACAATTTTCGTTACCGGTACTTAGTACTGTTCAACACAATTTTCGTTACCGGTACTTAGTACTGTTCAACACAATTTTCGTTACCGGTACTTAGTACTGTTCAATACAATTTTCGTTACCGGTACTTAGTACTGTTCAACACAATTTTCGTTACCGGTACTTAGCACTGTTCAATACAATTTTCATTACCGGTACTTAGTACTGTTCAATACAATTTTCATTACCGATACTTAGTAGTGTTCAAAACAATTTTCGTTACCGGTACTTAGTACTGTTCAATACAATTTTCATTACCGATACTTAGTACTGTTCAACACAATTTTCATTACCGGTACTTAGCACTGTTCAATACAATTTTCATTACCGGTACTTAGCACTCTTCAATACAATTTTCATTACCGGTACTTAGCACTGTTCAATACAATTTTCTTTACCGATACTTAGTACTGTTCAACACAATTTTCATTACCGGTACTTAGTACTGTTCAATACAATTTTCGTTACCGGTACTTAGCACTGTTCAATACAATTTTCATTACCGATACTTAGCACTGTTCAATACAATTTTCTTTACCGATACTTAGTACTGTTCAACACAATTTTCATTACCGGTACTTAGTACTGTTCAATACAATTTTCGTTACCGGTACTTAGCACTGTTCAATACAATTTTCATTACCGATACTTACTACTGTTCAACACAATTTTCATTACCGGTACTTAGTACTGTTCAATACAATTTTCATTACCGATACTTAGTACTGTTCAACACAATTTTCATTACCGGTACTTAGTACTGTTCAATACAATTTTCGTTACCGGTACTTAGCACTGTTCAATACAATTTTCATTACCGATACTTACTACTGTTCAACACAATTTTCATTACCGGTACTTAGTACTGTTCAATACAATTTTCATTACCGGTACTTAGTATTATTCAATACAATTTTCATTGCGAATTGATTTAATATATACGATAAATTTAAATTATCGGCTACAACAAAGGTGAATGTTTTTAAATAAAGTATTTGTATATGTATCAAGTTTACACTAGGTTTAAATTTGTGTCTTTCAAATAAACTAGAACAACTTTGTTGCTCTTTGTTTTCTGAAAAACAAAAATACTTGTATTACAGACTTGCCTAGTTGGCCAGGCCTGGCCAGATGATTAAAGGCACTCGTTATCTGAGGATCGCGGGTTCAATTCGCCGTCACACCAAACATACTTGCCATTTCAGCCGTATGGGCGTTATAATGTGACGGTTAATTCTACTATTCATTGGTAAAAGAGTAACCCAAGAGTTGCCGGTGGGTGGTGATGACTAGGTGCCTTCCCTTTAGCCTTACACTACTAAATTAGGGACGGATAGCGCAGATAGACTTCGTATAGCTTTGCGCGAAATTCAAAACAAGCAACCTTGTCTAGTTAATGAATATCGTATTGAATAAAATAATTTTTTGATTAAAATAACGTTCACCTACACGATTAACCAGTTTACTATTGATATTAAAATTACAGTATTGGATAACGTTTTACATTTTTAGGAACCAGAAGAACGATCGCAAAGTATAACTAATGAACTTTCTTTGTCCCAGATTGGGCAGTAGACAATGTTGGCTGTTTTTTTGTTGTTGTTGTTTTTTTTGCAGAGTATTTACGATTGTTTTTTTTTCCTTCTTACGACCTACTTGGTGTACATTGTCGTATTTTCCTGACCTTAGCTAGGACTTGTTGCCTTATTCGTGAAATAGGTCAATGGCTTTTACGTGGTAGTAATAATGATGAAGAACTGTACTTCGAAACTTACATTATTTCACTGTCTACGTCTAAACTACTCCGAAAGTCAAACGGCAGTGAAGAAGAAAAACACACTATCTGTCTAGCTGTGTTTCGATGTAATTTTGAAGAAGTGGTGATTTAACTAAATAATCTCATGTATTTATCATCTGGTAAAAGACTAGTCTTTAAGCAACTGAGAATCACATAGAGAAAATAACTTATATCAAACCAACAAAGAAAAGGAGTGTGTAGATTTAAATATATAGCAATTATGGAAGCTATGAGAAACGCTAGAGGAAATATATTGTAATTTAATTCGTAATTCACTTCACAATCTACAAATACTTATGTGCTCATCTATGTCGTCATTCCTACTTGATGGTAAATAAGGCAGCTCTAATAGTGTATGCCATGTGGGGGCGCTCACCTCACGAATTGACCTCACTACACGTGATATACCGTCTATGGAAGCAAGGTGCATTACCGCTTTGTGCAATAGTTTCAAACAGCATCTGTTTCAAGCACCGTTCCGGGTATTCACAAGTGAACGTCAACACTCGCATAGCTATGATCCAACTCAGGTTCTGTCATCGGTGGCCTATTTATTTATTTTTGTTATAGAAATCGCTCAATGTACAGTTCTTTTAGAGTGATAAAAATTTAGACTTCACATTACAATAAATCAATAAAACTTGAAAGAAAACTAAGAAATCAATACTAAAATTTAATATGCTATAATATTTTTATTTTATTAGTTTGTTTGTTTTAACAGCTGTTGATAATAAAATGAACCAATTTTTTTAAATATTAATTAGCATACTGTATTCTAAGTAAAGCAATAAATTTTTATACTTGAATATGTGAAAGAAATTCCATAATGTTCGCAATTTATAAGAAAGTGGTCATACAGTTAAAGGTTTTTATTATTTTCCCATCTGATGTGAAGGCAAAAAGCGATCTGATAAAGTCCATACATATGATTTATATTATACTAGCAGAAAATCAAAGTCCATTTATCATACAGCCCGGCATGGTCAGGTGGTTAAAGCACTCGACTCGTGTTCTGAGAGCCGCGAGTTCGAATTTCCATCACATCAAATATGACGGTTAATCCTTTCTATTCGTTGATAAAAGAGTAGCTGAGTTAGCGGTGGGTGGTGATGACTAGCTGCTTTCCCTCTAGTCTTACACTGCTAAATTAGGGACGGCTAACGCAAATAGCCCTCTGTAGCTTTGCGCGAAATTCGAACCAAGTTGTTTAAAATGATAACAACAATAATAAACTTACATTAATAAAACTCCGCTATCAGATCATAGAGTGCTTAAGAAGCTTTTTACTAACTACAGAATCACCTTTTTAATTACACATAATTGAAAGAGTTTTATCATCTCCGTCACCGAAGACAGACAGAGGTTATATTTTAAAGGTGTGTGTGTGTGTGTGTGTTCGTGTTTATCAGCAAGATTTCTCGAAATTGATGAAATGGATTATTTCAATTATAGTTGGTATACCTTTGGAATGTCCCCCAACTTAAAAGTGTTTAGTTTTTGGAAGATGAAGGTCAAAGTTTAAGGTCACGAAGATAAGAAAAATTCCTATCTGTTAATATGAAAAGTGATATTTCCCACTTTTTTTGACTCCATAAATCAATAACAAAGTATCGAATTTTGACGAAGTTTGGTAAATATATGTAGAATAGTCCGTGGTTTTTGATAAAAATGGACTCATGGACACATTTTCATCTGTTTTGAAAGCCGTATATGATCAATGCTGCATGGCGGAGGTATAAACTCTTCTGAGTTCCTCTCAAGGCTAATACCACTGACATTAAGTCGATTGTTGTACAACATTCATTTTATTAGTGCAAACTAATTCTATATATATTATTAAAATGTCTTTCTACATTAATTAGAATTTCTATTGTTCCACTCAGCTAACCCGATTTTTTTCAGTTCATTTAAATAATGTTCAATATTATATTATATTTAAAATACTCTATTTTTGTCTTTTAATATATCTGTGCACAAGTCAGAGCACCTGAGCTTAACTTCTTTAAAAAGTTGTAGAGTTGTAGATCTTCACCACGTAACACATGCAACACTTATGAAATACTTTTTAATTCCAAGAAAGACGCGTATTGGGCCTTCATTGATACATTCTCATGAAATCGAATCAGTTGTCAAACGATATTAGTTGATACCAGTCGCTCCGAACCAGGACTAAAGTTGACTCATTTACAAGCTATATCCGAACAATTGATTCATTACGTCGAATGTCCAAATGTTCTGAGTTATTTACAATACTTACCAAGTGACAAAAAATGAGATTTTTAGAAGATACACTAAGTCAGTCATAAAATAATTATTTCAATTTTACCCTCTTTGTAGATTGTATTAATTAACAGTGTTTTTGTGCAAGTTGTCTCAAAATTGCATATAGTTTTAGCATTAAAACGAACCTCTGGTGGTCCAACTGTAACTTTAATGGGTTCTAATGCTATGGGATTAACCCCTATTGCGGACACAGCTGTCATAACCCATTATACAACTTTGCGTTGCACACACAATAAATTTGTAAATATAGGCCTCGTTTACTTTTCTCTTTCACAGTAAAATGTAGATTTAGTTGTACTAAGACATTTAACTCACATGCTCATGAGTATATATAGCGTACATTCACATACAAGGTTCATTATTTTGATTACAGAAACTTTTTACTTTTAGTATCCACAAACTCGAAACACAGATAAAAATGTGTTTTTTTCATATTTCAAGAATTATTAAATTGAGCGTTGTTAAATTTATTTTTTCTAACAACTATTTTGGCTGCACGTGGTCAGTGCTTTTTATCCTTCTGATATGTTTCTAACACTTAATCCTTATTTGAATATCTAACCTTTTTTCGTGAATCGTATTCAGACACAGACTAAATGTTTCATTATATTACTAAGAGTAAACGTTAGAAGATAGATAAAAAATAAGAAACAAATTTTCAGCAATTTTCCTCCTGCTTCACGTATAAATACTTGTTTCACATCAACTGTCATAATTGCATCAGTTTCTTAAGTATTATGAAAAAAACATGTTCTCAAGAGGAACAGTTTTTAATTAATGTGGATAGAGACCAGTGTATAGGTACTTGTAGCAGAGATTTCGTATTGGGTAAATTGCACATTATTAACCATACCATAGAAACATTAATTTTTAATACGAACAAATACACTAAGAAATTGTTAATGCAGTTACATGGTAGTATTTTGCATTTTAAGGAGATATAGATATATATTCATGGTTGTTTATCAAACTATCTTGTGTAAGCCTTTCGGAAAACTAAAGCGCAAGTCGTGTTACCAATTATATCTTATTTATGCTTGGTTTTTAATTCAACTACAATTTACAAATGAAGTATAAGTCTTAGAACTTATTACAAGTAATATAGCTAGTACGTTTGTTGATGTAAACAGCTATAAAAGGAATTTTCATTATTAAGTTTTCAACTGGGCAACCAGACTTGTAATTAAATTGTTCTACTTAAGATAAAAACAAAAACTTACGAACGTAAAGTAAAAGCAGTGTAAGACTCAAACCAGCCATCACATAGTACGTCCAGAAGGGTCTTTCCTTGATAATTTTCTTCCGGAAGTCCGTCTTTGTTAATTTCCTCCTTTTACTCACTATTATTTAACTTCTTTTTCGTCTTCCTGATTTATTATAAACGCAGAAATATTAGCTTTGGCAAAATCTTCTCTGTGTAAAATTGTGTCGCTGTAACAAAGCTTTGAAAAAACAAAACTGAAACAAGATGATTCCACTGTTAGAGCAATGGGATCCTACAACCGGTTGAAGCCCAGTCAGAAGTTAAAATGATAAGGGTGTCGCGTGCCACCTGGCCCCCTTTACAGGTCCAGATAGTATGCAGCCTGGTAACGAATCCCCACGCGCTGCTTGTTCAAGGAAAAAAAAAAAGACACTAGCTGACGATGCGGATAAAGAAGCAATATCCACTGAGTTTGTAAAAATCCAATCCCTTACACATTTCGATATGGATATAACATAAATATGATTTTAAATGTTGATATTTTTTTCCAGCACATAAAAGTGATACTTGATAAACTGTATTTAATAAATAAATAAAGATTGTGTTAAAAATTAAAGATCTGTAGAAATAGAAACTTCATTGTTTAGATACAATGCGATCCATTCAGATATGTTTTTTTGTGATTAAGCGTCTCTACGAAAATGGTACAAATAGCACTAAAGAACCTCTCTGCGTATGAGAATATTTTCTCTCAATTTCTTTACGCGTCGTTGTCTTCTTTTGCATAAAGACATCTTTTCTCAAAAATTAATTATTTTTGTGTTGTTTGCGTTATTTTTGCTAGAATTTTCATAATTGAGAAATTATTTATATTTATAATTATTTATTTGAGATATTTGAGATGTTCATCTAAACGACAGCATATGCGTTACCTAGGCTGAACAGTTAGGTTAGAAACCTTCAGATTCAAGTGTAATATTCTTTCATCTATAACTGCTGATCAGAGAAAGGCTAAAGAACCAGCAGCACCCGCCGCCTATTTTACTCCTTCTCACCAAATAACGCACACTATAGAGTAAAGTACGGCGATTGCTCAATAACATTTCATAGGTTGATCTTGGATCTTGCGAACTAGAATACAGCAAAGAGATTATTAACTTCCAGTCACATTCTGTTTTATTTGATATATAAAGTTGCCATATTTTCATGGTTCAACAGACAAATTAAATGTTTAAGCTATGATAAAACAAACTATATTTGTTCATTTTAATAAAAATTTTAAAAAATCAACATGTAAGGTTTGTATGTTTGTAGTGCGACCTATGTTTATCTTAAAGGTAAATATTAAGTGTCTAACAAAACGGTCGTTTTTATATAATTTAAAAAAAATAAATGTGATCAAGTTATTAACCTTATAAAAATGGTTAGAATTTTCAATTTTAAACGTAACGCTTTTTGTTTTGAATTCCACGCAAAGCTACTCGAAGGCTATCTGCGCTATCCATCTCTAATATTGCAGTGTAAGACTAGAGGGAAGGCACCACCCACTGCCAACTCTTGGACTACTCTTTTACCAACGAATAGTGGGATTGAACGTAACATTATGACGTCCCCACGGCTGAAAGAGCGAGCAGTCAAACGCCTTAGCCCACCTGGCCATGCCGGGCCTAAACGTAATGCACAGAACATTTCGATATCAATACATATAAACAGTTGTATTCTGAAACTTTGAATTTATAGTACAAATATTGCATATGTACTTCCTTTCAATTATCATATTCTTCAATTTCCATTCTAACATTGAAATGATCTACTTAATTGATTTTATACTGCTTTATATATTTTAGTATCGAAAAATATGAAACCACTGATTAAGATTACGGGAATTACATAATTTAAGCCTCAACGTTTTGAATGTCCTTTAAACACAAAGCTGAACCACGGTTTAAAAAAATGTAATTGTAAATTTAGTGATATCTAGGGATAAAACTTTGTATTACTTGCCTCCAAGTTGTTGTTTTTGTTTATTTTGTGCCAATAATTCTTTGAATATATTGTTATCTTTCTCCCCAGTTGTGGTAGATCTGGAGAATTAAAGTTGAAATTAACAGTAAAATAATATACCGGTTATTTCCTTTCTACATGCCTTCGTCACTAAAGTTTAATGGATCAGCTAGAATTAAAGTTAAGAATATTGAAATAATTTTATTGTTTTTATCTCAGTAAAAAGTGCACGAGAAATGTCAGTGTATATTCAAAATCAATCTTTAGGTATTGTTGCTCTCTCCTGTATGTTTCCCGGATCTTGATATTAATATAAAAGAATAATAAAACGAGAACAAGCACGTATATATATATATATTGCTTAACTTGTATGAATTAGTCTTGATTCAAAATCACGTCATCAGTTTGACTGGTTCAGTTGTAATCTGCCTTAGTAGCTTTCTTATGTATGCAGGAACTGTGCCAACTAACAGATCCGCTTGTGCAATTTCTTTAGGTACACAATGATGAAAGTCGACAATAAACCTATCTTATAGTTTCTCATGAAAAATGTATCACTGTGCGATGAAAATACTTTATTATATTCAACAGCATCTACCGTAAATGTCTTAAAATAAACAGATCACTGAAGATTAAAGAGTATTTGCTAACTCTTAAGGAACGTTCTGATGGTTATATAATTTGATTTATATACTCTGAGTTAATGGTTTCTGGGATTTTCCAAGCTTTTTTTTTCTATGTACTGTTGCTTCATAAGTCAATTTCAGCAATGAGTTAAACTCTCAAAGAATTGCAGCTTTACAAAAACAGAGGTTAGAATTTCTAATGAAATTCTTTAATTACATATTACTTGATTACAATATTACCATTTGTTACCATTTAAAATATGCAATGGTTAGTTATTAAAATATTTTGTATATAACACTCGGTTCACAGAGTTGTTTATAGCTAAAACTGTGCATCTGAAGTCTCTGGATACAATGTTTACAAAATAAAATACTTTCCTAACTCAATTAATTAAGATGAAAGCATTTTTTAAAAAATATTTGTCCGGTAAATAAGATATTCTGGCAAAGTTTTCTTTCGTGAATGAGTTCGAAATTTTGTATTCGACTGAATGAACATAGAAAAACTACGTAACAAATTATTGCAAGTGAATAGAGCGGCAAAACTTAATTAACATGTGCGTGCATAGATGACACAATTGAATATTAATTAAAGAATGATTAATAAAATTGCAAATTAGGTTTGTTGATAATTTCGCTGCAAAGAAACGTATATTTATTAATGTAATGAAGATAGACTAGCTCAATCATTCATTATCATTAACCGAGACTGACATACCGAAAGCTGTTAATAGATTGTTTGTAGAAATACACATGATAGGTTATCTGTACTCTGCCCACTCTTGGTATCGAAATCTGGTTGTTGGCGTTGTTAAGTCCACAGTCATACTGCTGTGTCACTGGGATGCCTGATTGGACTTCTTCAGCCACAACTAGAGTTCCTAATATCCCAGAACTACAGTTGTTGTTTATTTCCACAAAAGTAAATGAGTGTGCGTTTTTATAGCAAAGCCACGTCGGGTTATGTGCGGAGCCCATCGAAGAGATTCGAACCGCTGATTTTTGCCTTGAGAATCAGTAGACTTATCGCTGTACTAACGGGAAGCCAAAGTAAATGAACCATTTTACAATCTCATTATACAAACCTATAAAAACATAAACAATTTAATCGAGGTAATTACCAGACAAACTATTTTAGAAATTCATGTACAGGATATTAAAGCATCTACTTTACGTTATTACTGAAGGTCAAATATAGAATTGTGAGGCGACTTCCTGATATATGTTTTCTTTTCAACATGGTCAATTGTGAAGCCTTCTTTTACTGTACACACACATACCAATTTGAGTTTAAAACGGTCCATCGGATTTTTTTACGTACTATAGAGGTTAAAACAACAGTGGGGCTAAGCCTAAGGTTTAAAGGAAAGAGGAGCCATAATAACAACTTCATCTTACTTTCGATTAATCTACCTTTAATTTTAGCAGCACATTTCATACGTTACACACGCTTCAGAACAAATTGAAGTCAGGCCACAAACTACAGAGAGGAAATGGGGTAGAATGCATTTTTCTGGAAATAGATTCAAATATACTTCAGAATTAAGAAAACACGTGATGCTTAAAGCCAAACTTGTCCTACATCTGAACTATTATCCATCATGCCTGAGGAAAAGACAGTTGTAGTTGTCTAATAAAACAATAACTATCGCTGTGCAGGTGTAGTACAGTGTTCCAGTCTTAGTTCAACGAACCCCCCTTCCCCCCACAACTGATGTTCAACTTAATATTCAACGATTCGGTCTAACTAGAACAAGGATAAATACAATTCTAAATTTTAAGAAATAACAGATTGTATTGTTGTTCATTTTCCATTAATATTATTTTATTCGATATGGCCATCTTTCCATCTAGTCCTAACGTTCATGTTTCGGTTATCCCACAAAGCATATTTAACTCATAATAGATGATAAGCCCTGTACTGTGACTGTTAAAAGATGCAGTTTTGAGATATATTACTCGTGTTATCTTTTAGAACTTTCTGAAGCACACATATATTTTACGTACTATTTTTTCAAGTTACTTTCTGTGGAATTTATTGCATAAAACTCTAAAGATACTGGTTCATTTACTCTGTAGAATATATAAAGTTTGATAAATATTTTTTTTACTTTATGTAATGCATAATTATTTCTGTGTTTATTATAATTATTGCACTTACATTATTGTGCATGAACTAAAGTATTATTTTATATCAAAAGTTTATATCTAAGTAATATTTTACTTTTTGTAAACTCATCTAATACAAACTAAATATGATTTAATTTATCTGTTTTAATCTAAATATCTATGAATATTTTTTTACTTTATTTTGGTACAAAATATTTGAATACATTTTGCTTATTATTTGTTTACGTTATTTGTATATCATTTTATTTCTCCTATTCCGTGGTAAAGTTTCTGTGTTATTTGATAACACAGCTGAAATACATCCTGTCATCAATCGTTTTTTAAAACTTAAATAAATGAAAAATTGTTTTCCTAAAGATTAAGAAAATATTTCATTCCGTTGCTTGTGGTCCTATATGTGCATATTTATTTAATTATTTTGATTTATCCGTCAGTTATTATCCAACCTAAAGGTTTGAAACTTATTAATGGCTGTGTTTATTAGAATATGGTACTATGTAATTATAGTAACTATATAAGACCTACTGAATAACATATTTATTTATATGATTATAGTGAAATAATGATTTTCAATTAATTTTACGGCATTCAAGCGCTTAAGTCTAAGCACCATACTCGAACACTTCGCTAAGACGTGCTTAGTGAAGTGTAATGCAATGTAATATACGTTAAATCCCTACATATTATAGTTATATGATAATCATAAAGGATATGACAATACAGAAACTTCAAAATGACAGATTTATCTAGTTGTCATTTTCACAATGTATTTTAACATTCAAGAAGTTTTAAAATATCTATTATCAGACCATGACGTCAAGGCTTAGCAAGTTTGTTTGGTACTTTTATACATTACATTCTTCTGTGGTAGCTTTTTTCCATGTATTAATATCAGTTAATCTGATTTAATTACAGGATATCTGAAATTACGTGCAATTATTTGACTGAAATATACGTGATTACTCCATTTGTTCACGTTCCCACCAGAGGGCTGTATTATCATAATTTCAATATCCAATGGTAATTATAGTACATACAACTGCATAAAGTAAATTATTACATCTTATAAAACAGTAATTATACAAAGTACTTGTTATCTGAACGCAATAGTTTATAAAATATCATTTCAAGTTTCAGAGTCTAAATAACTACTGAGTCAGAACATTATTAAATCCTACAAAGTTACACTGCACCGTAACAAGATTATTTAGCATGCTAACTTTCAGGAATTAGTTTCCTGATTATTCATGAATTCTAAAGGGTAAGATTAGAATTCGTGCAGCTCACTACAGTAAATAACAGCAAAAGGATTACAATTTTACCGATTATATCCTAATAAACAAAATTTGCAATCTGTTATCTATAGTTTTTTTATATAGAGAGCGAATATTTTGGAACAATTTAAATGCTATTTGTTTTCTTACTTACTCATTTCCTTGAATTATAAAACTGCAGTATAGCAACGAAACTGTTTCTAAATCGTATCAAATTATTTCATTCTCAATGAATATTTGGACCTTTTAACCGAGATGAATTGTTATGGACACTCTAATATTGACTTTTTTACTGTCGTATGCTATCAGCGTTGGTTTGAGTGTACAACATAAGTAACTTGTGTAAACTTTATCGTTTCATAAAACAGTAAAAAACACAACACAACCATAGTGACTGAGCTAGCAATATTTGTTCAAAAAGTCACCATCAACACTTATTACAATTATAGCATTTATATCAAGTAATATAAGAGCGCATTATTGTTCCTAATGTTGAGTGTTTCTTTTTTTCATCTTAGTTTCAGAATAATAATGTATCCTTACATGAGATTTGGAAGTCTAGATGTTTTTGGACAAACACTTCAAGCGTTCATTTTTTTTTATTTGTAACAAAAAATGGTCAAACATAGAAGGCTTTCCTGTTGTTGTTGCTGTTATTATCTCACTGAACAAAGAACAGAGTTGAAAAAAAAACCTCCCCCCTCAAACAGTAACGGAATTTTGTGGATGTACGCCTCACGGAGAAGATCTTATTCATCCCGGAACTAGCGCCACCTGTACACATTGTGTTTTCGGATCACATGTCATTGTAATATATTTTTCAGTGGAATCTCTGTGTGGACAAATTTCTTTTCTTTGTTGTCCCCTGTCTACTTGTTGTCTGTTTCAATAGCGTGTCCGGGAAACGGAACTACATGCCAGTTTCTTAAAAAATAGGGAATATTTCTTCACTCTCGCTATTTGCTTGATGGTTTTCAGTACTCCAGAACAGTAGGGGGGTGGTTAAGGTCATGCCCATGCTGACATAACTCACAAGAGGTTAGGTGAGTCATGAGCACGTGCAGCCTGACCTCCCCTCTCGTCATTTGTTAGGGCTCACGGAATCGACAGCTGTTATGGCGTTGGAGTGAAATCTGCAAGGATACTGAAACACAAAAACCTATAGCCTACTAAATAAAACTTGGGACGAGATTAGATATCTACGAGATTTTAGAGCTAAGCAATTAAATATTAGCATTCACAAACGATGACTTTTATTCATCATTTAGAATAATTCTGTTCACCTCTCCACTCATCTGAGCTCTTGTAATTTTCAACTTCGATATTACCACTAGATGAACGAGATATTCAGAACAGCTTTTTTTAAACCTATGGAGATAAGCAAACTCCAAGTACAAAAGTGTATTCTATTTTCTCACATTGTTAGGTTTAAGCAATCAACGCTTTTAAGTAATGTTTATGAAATATTTTAGTTAGACAGTTATTCAGTTCAATGCCAAGCACTTGATGATGTTTTAACCACTGTTTAACTTTTCAGAGTTTTTGTATCTATAAATTCAGTTGTTAGAAAGGTAGTAGGTTAAAATAAAACTAGATGTTGTTTTAAATACAATAATAAAACAAAACAAGTTGAGAAAACAAGTACGAGTTTGTCACATGAAGCAAACTATTCGTATCGTATCAGAGTGAGGGAGGAATGCAAGTTATAGAGAATCGAAACAACCCATGGTTCCAATATTTTTCAGCTGTATTATAGCCCTTGATGAATTAGAAGCTATTAGAAGCTTTTTTTCTATCGTCCCCCCCCTTTCCTAGTGCGAGAAAGATGCCCAAGACATTCAAGATCGTAAGTCCTCCCTCGCATGAGATCCCTTCCCGGAATCACACGCACGAACTCGTGAGTTTACTGTGGTTCTTCATGTATTATACCCGGTAAGCACGGACACAGTCACGGCCAAGGAGAAAAAGAATGGGCGCTTATCTGCAGGATTCCACTGTTCTTACTTTAAGGATGGCTCTAAACTACAATGTTGCCTTGGGCACATTCAAAGCGTTTGTTGCTTTCCTTCACTTCTTAAAGTCTACTGTGTTAAAGTTCTTTGAAAATCGGAGTAAATGACCTCAAGAATCAACTGTTTCATACACTAGTGTTTAGAATGTGTTGTATGTTATCTGTAAAAAACAAACAAAAACAATGCACGTAAGAATCTCATTATTGGTAGTGACATTTTTATAAGTGCAATTATTACTAGTTCTCTAGTGGATTATTACTGGTATCCTCATTATTAATCCTTTAAGACGATTTCAACTTCTCCAACTTTTAAAATGTTTGTTTTGTCCTCAAACACGTTTGAACGTCACGAATTTATTTCACACGACTATCCAGTGCTTTATAATCGCGTGGTAATAATGCAGCTTGAAAATATAACAATATCTTTATCATTAAGTTACTGGAAATTCAAATCAAAATTACATCACTTTTCAAATTCTAAATAAGCAGCCATCTAGTGGTTCAGCGGTAAGCGTGAAGACTTATAACACTAAAAACCGGATTTTGATACCCCTTGTGGGCACATAATAGATAGCCCATTGTGTAGCTTTGTGCTTAACTACAAACTAAATAAATAAGCAGCATGGAAACAGCGAATATATCCATTGTGGACATAGAACAGATAGTGCGTTGTATTGCTTTGTGCATTTACTACAAACAAACAAATTAAATAAATAAGCAGCAGGGGATAATCTAATTTACAAAAGATTTGAGAAACACTTGATTTCTCTAAGTTTCACCAGTTCTAACGATGACTTAACAAATCTGAAATGCTTGCTCGTTTGTTCTAGCGCAAAGCCATATTAATTTATTTGTTCTATCTACCATGAGGAATCGAAACACGGATTTAACTGTTTTAAGTTAAACTTATCACTGACCTACAATGGAAAAAAAAAGGTGAATGAGGAAAAATTTATCACCAATGTTAATATATAATAACAAATACATTTGACACATCATGGATCAGAAATTTACCGTTTCAAAAGCTCACTCACAAAAGTTTTGTATAGCTGCTGGACGGATTCCATACTTTATTTATTGGCCGGGCATGGCGAGGTGGCTAGGGTCGCTAGACTACTATACTGAAAGTAACGGGTTTGAATCCCCGTCACACCAAACATGCTGGTCCTTTCAATTGTAAGAATATTATAATGTGACGATTAATCCAACTATTCGTTGGTAAAAGAGTAGCTGAAGAGATGATGGTGGGTGGTGATGACTAGCTGTTTTTCCTCTAGTCTTACACTGCTAAATTAAGGACGGCTAGCGCAGATAGCTCTCGTGTAGCTTTACGCGAAAATAAAAAAACAAACAAACTTATGTGAAAGTTAAATCCCAAAATAACTCATACATTTTAACAAAGTGAGAGCCCCCCAGTGGCACAGTCTGCGGACTTGCACACTAAAAACCGGGTTTCGATACCCGTGGTGGGTAGGGCACAGATAGCCCATTGAGTAGCTTTGTACTTAATTCTAAACAAACAAAGTGAGAACTATTTGTTTTATTATGAACAGGCCGCTTGAAATTTGTAATCAAAATATTGTCAATCGAATGTGCATTTGTAAAATAAACAAATAAATATATTTTTTCCAAAAGTAACACGGCTCGGCATAGCCAGGTAGATTAAGGCGTTCGAATCGTAATCTGAGGGTCGCAGGTTCGAATTCCCGTCGCATCAAACATGCTCGCCCTTTCAACCGTGAGAACGTTAAAATGTGTCGGTCAATCCCACTATTCATTGGTAAAAGAGTAGCCCAAGAGTTGAAGGTGGATGTTGATGACCAGCTGCCGTCCCTCTAGTCTTACACTACTTAATTAGGGACTAGCACAGGTAACCATCGTGTAGCGAAATTAAAAAAACAAAAAAACAAAAGTAACACCAATGTGCAATCTTACAAGAATGAACTACTAGCTTTTCTGTTTTTCGTTCCCCCTTCCTTAAAACGCTGTACAGTAGTTGTTGTTTTGAATTAAGCACAAAGCTACGCAATGGGCTATCTGTGCTCTGCCCACCACGGGTATCGAAACCCGGATTTTAGCGTGTAAGTCCACAGACATACCGCTGAGCCACTGGGGGGCCGCTGTACAGTAAAGCGCCTCCTAGTAGTAATATAAAACTAGTTCAAGTAATTGTCACATCCATGTCAATTAAATAGTTTGTCTCTCAGTCAAGGGAACAACTAACACAAAAATTAGTTCTGAGCTTAAGCAAAAAATAATATTTTTCATCATATTATTATGAAGCATTGGAGAGACTAGGGAGTCTGACGTACAAAATACACACACACAAAAAAGACTAAAATCAAATGCAAATTAAAAGGTATTAGCATCCGTGAAGACGTCGATATTCGTTAGTATTGTAGTTGGTGATGGTTTCACGAGAATCTATTACAAATGCGTTTTTATTTAGAAAAAAAAACTAAAAAAACATTAGTAACCTTTACAAGGTAATCAAGCTGAGTGATCGTACAGTCTGACAGCACTCAGTGTGGTGCTGGATTAGGTCTTACCTTCTCCCACTCTCTCACTTAAACTTTGCCTAAAATGTGGTTTTGTTAGGATCCTTGTTCTGTGACCTCTTAGTTCAGAAGTAGTATATTTCCACAACTTGTCAAGGACAATGAGCGTTATGAGAGAAACGATCCTTGTTTCTTCTGGTTGTTGCGCGGACAAAGTAACAATGGTCACCCATCTAGCCACCTGACGTCAGATAGGTAAACAAAATATAAATCATCCATAGATAAACATAACGGAAAAATAGCAACGTGTAAATTATCTTAATACTGAAGCTCACTAATATTGCGTTATGTTAGCTAATGATTATAAATAACTTTAAACGTATACATTATGTATTGTGGCACAATCTTTCTTGAGTTTTTTCATTCATAAGCCTAATATTCTGTGCTTTTCATTATTTCAAGAATACGCATCCTCTACCGTTCCTAGCACTGTCATTTTTTCTTAGCCTAACCCTATTTCTAGTCTAAAATATTTCAAAACTAATTAATTTAGTACTAGTTATGTTCTCGTCCAACCTCATACATAAAGTTCACTAAACTTAAAAACACATGCAGCATTTCATGTTCATTCACTAAGCAAATATATCAGTTACTTTAATTTAAAAGACAATAAACGGAATAACGTAAGGCACATCGTTAAACATGATTATAAGGTTGGTGAGTTATGAGCTTCCCTAAGTGTTCCTAAGTTAAAGATATATCTACCATCGTAGACCAAAAGGGTTAGCAATCTAAGAATATCGCAATCCTGACTGACAGATGTCAATAATCCGATAGTTAAAAGGCATCTTGGAGCTAGTGGATACCAGGTATATAAATCTATATATATATATGCGTACACAATGACCCCCAACCTCCCTTCAAAAACGTTCGAACATCCTTTCAAGCTTTTATTGATGTTATTAAGGGAAGCTAAACATGTAAAGTAATCAATAAATTAATCTTAAAAGTTTAAAGCTATGTGAAAATGTTAATAATATTTTATTTAGGGTAGCCCCCCAGTGGCTCAGCGGTATGTCTGCGGACTTACACGCTAAAATCCGGGTTTCGATACCCGTGGTGGGCAGAGCACAGATAGCCCATTGTGTAGCTTTGTGCTTAATTCAAAACAACAACAAAAAATTATTTAGGGTAAGTGTATTGTGTAATTATATTGTATTGACCATAAACCTATAAGTTTTTAGTCAATAGTTCTTATTGGAACGTGACTCTCTCCATAAGGCGGAAACTTCTGCTAACTGTACTATTTGTTTTGTATTCAATGTGTGCATATATATTCCGGAAAGTCTGCGTTAATTTTCTAACAAAAACCAATCCCACTATCCATTTACTGTACTTTAATTAATTAGTGTAGAAATTGTTTTTCTTTTGTATTAAGTTTGTTTGTTTAAAGTTAAGCACAAAGCTACACAATAGGCTATCTTTGCTCTGCTCACCACGAGTATCGAAACTCCGTTTTTAGCGTTGTACGTCTGCAAACATACTTCTGTGCCACTGAAGGGAGCTTTCTGTTAAGCTCTTATGTTGCATAACTACTCAGAATTATGCAATTCTGTGTCAAAGTATTGCATGAAATATTTTTCAGATGTCCTTTCCAAACTTGCGTCCTGGTCGCTCTACAGGGAACCAAGTTTATCAGATTCTGAATAAACTTTACAAATGTTACACAGCATGTCAAATAGAGGATGTTAAAACGACGTCGAGATTTTTCTTATTATATTTCAGGTCACTTGAGAACGGCATAAGGTCAGGAACACCGTACTTGTTCTGTATTTCCAATTAAAGGCAAGAATATGCAGCCTTTTCCTTTCGTCTAGGGTAGTTCCGGGTTTGTGCATAACATCTGCTGCATTAGGCTTTAAAAAAAACAAGGTTGTTTAAAAACCTTATTTTTCGCAGAGTCTTCTCGACCAACTCACGTTCAAAGATATTCCAAGAGCCGCTTACTTCTTATTCCATCACGTGATATGGCCTTTAGGCACAGACAAAAAAAGTGCATTAAAGTCAGCCGCCGAAACAATTCGCGGCAGCACATCATAAGCTGATTGTCTACAATTACTATTTACCAATCGTAAGATATTCAGACTCAACGAGAAGCGAAGTAAGTACAATGCCAACATTACCTTATCATGTAATACTTTTCAGTCACGACAGATGAAATGAAGTTGCGTTTCCTAAAAATAAAATAACAATTTGCAGTAAAAAATACTGTAAATTGTTTGTTTAACCTGAGAATATATTAATACAGAACGAACAGATGTAATACAAACAGTTTGAGTTCATCATACTCTTTTTGTTTATACCCCACCCTAGTGGCACAGCGGTAAATCTTCTGACTTACAACGCTAGAAACTAGCTTTCGATACCCGTGATGGGTAGAGCGCAGATAGACCATTATGTTGCTTTGTGCTTAATTACAAACAAACTTTCTTACTCGATTTCCACATTATGAACAATGAAACTTTAATATTGCCTTTTCATAGTTTTCTAACGAAACTTTAAAAAAGCTAAACTAAGTGTATTTTTTTACAGACTTCGTTCAGTTTAGTTAAAGATACCTGATCATAATGTGCATCGACACGGCTAATAAACTTCAAAATAAAACAACCTTTTGTCCTGAAAGATACTTGATATTTTATTGTGTTTTAATATGTCACAAAGAATTTGACTGGTTAGAAACGTTTGTTTCTTTCAGCCCAAGTTACACGTCTTAAGTTTAATGGTAACTGTTCCCTCACAGTTAAGAGATGGACACTCATTGTTGTTCGTTTTGGTGACCACTGAACAAATGTTAGCAGAATGGACTCTAAGTGAATCCATTCTTAACAGTAGGTTGTGTCAGAAGATACGGAACAGAAAACCAAGTGAACAATAGAATTAACTCTAGTACAGTGATCATGTATGTGTTATTGTGATACCAGTACTGCACGTTTGAAACTCGAGTAGTTCCAAAGAAGTTATTTTTATTTCCTGGTGTCTAACATTAGTTTGAGAGTTTATGGTGTTACGATTCGAGGTTCTATCTCTGCAGTGAACAGAGCCTAGATAGTCTATAGTGAAGCCTTACACCCAACAACAAGTGTTCTCTATGCAAGAACGACTGCCTACTTCGTAGGCGTTAGAGACAAAATTCGGTGATAGTTGGAAAGGTTGGGAGATATAGTACTCTTAGATGAGAGAAAAAGGGAGAGTAAATAAAAATCATAACTTTAGAGATAAACAAATGTAAAAGGTAGATGCTCTCTCTATTTATGGAACTTACAGTACAAAATACCTAATTTTAGGTAATTTAGCAATTACCTAAACACAGTCGTGTACATTATCATATGGATTAAGAATAAGCTATTACTAAGGGTAAATTGTTTGAGCAAGAGTCATTTATAGCTTGTAAATGTGAAATGTAAAAGTTCTTATTGCTGTCATAACAATGAACATGAAAACTATACACGATGAAAAGTGAGTAGAAAGAGAACACATATTTTATGAACAGTCTAAAATAACTTTTCTAAAAATGTATGGAGAAGATTAGTAGATAAATATACGTCTGGATATTTGGTTTCACAAGAGAAGAATCTAACATAATTTTATCATATAATTTATTTTGTGATGTATAAGGAATATAAATTTGTACTTTACATGCTCTGAAATAGCTCTACTATATATAAAACAGAAACTTTATTTTACTATTGTAGAGACAGTTAGAGAAAATAAAAATACCAGTTACAGAACTGATACAAGTGTCAAAGATTAGCAATTTTATAGGAAAATTAGACCACAATTATAATTGGACTAAATAAGGAAAGTACCGAAAACTAAATCACAGAACACAGTAGGGTTTAAAATGTAGGGATAAGTGTAAAACAAATGGCTGCCGCATATTATATATTTCTAATCATAGCCTCGAATCTCTCTTATAATAATCAAAGAGACCTTTATTAAAGCCTAATTTAAGTTTTTGCGGTTTTCAAAGCTATTAAAACCTTCCGTTTGGCCAAAAATCATCGCTGAGGTAGAAAACTGGCAAGTTGTATAACAGCCAAATGTTATTCTGATTATTTTGGCGTCAGAACATTTAGCTCACAAATGTTCGAAGTTTTTTTGCAATTACTTACATACCAATATGTTTCATTTTCACAAACCACAACAAAGACAAATTTGCTTGTGTGGGGATTTTTGCGTAAAACTACACAAATTATTGTTTATGTTTAGCCGTCTCTAATTTTGAACTGATAAACTATAGAGAATGCAGGTAGTCAGTCAACAGCACATACTGTCAACTCTTGGGTGCCCTTGTTTGACCGAATGGTGAATTTGACCGTCAAATTTATAGTGCACCAATGGCTCAAGTTTTTTCAGCAACGGAACGCAAACCATGGATTTTTATATCCATAGTCTGGGTACGCTAATCACTAACTGACTCACAACTTCAGAGGAAGCAAACAAAAAATGTAAATTGCCCGCAAAAAATTCTTCTTGGAAGGTTTAAATTAACTTTTCACTGAGGGCAACTGAAGAAAAACACGATGGAAATGTATCCAGCTTGCTCCATCAATTACTATGTAAGTATAAGTAACTTCTCATTTTCTTTTTACGTTTACAATATGATTTTTGGGGTGAATTAAATTACCTTTATTCCTATTTCAAAGCTTTTTTTTAAATTTTACTTTCGCCTCCCTACGCTGGTTATAAGTGTAATTTGGGCTTCGATACCCGTGGTAGGCAGAGCACAAATAGTCCATAGTTAAGTTTCGCGCTTAAATGATGTGGTACCAATTTAGAAGAGTAGACATGAATACTTCAATGTTTCAAAGTCAACAGAATCACATAAGATCATAACAGTTGTGGTACCATACAATGCTTACAAGCTATGTAATACTTTTCAAAAATGTAAGACATATTTTCTTGAGCTGTTTCTTTATGTAAGTCTTATATCAAGTCCAGTATACTGTCAGATAACATAAGAACCAACATATTCTAATGCGTTTTTAAGACATTGTTTTACTAAAAAAAGATTTCATTTAATTCTGTAAAATTTATGGAATAAGTAGTCCACATTCCTGACAAGCAAACTTGGGGTTTCCATGAGACAAACAGCTTTTGACGAGTTTCATAAATTATCTAAGTAATACAAGACAGAAGATCTACACAACGAGCTTCAACTGCAGACATTAAAACAAAAACAAAAAGTTTGTTTTCACACTTAAATTGAAAAAAGTTTTACTTACGATTATTTACTGAAAATGTTGAGAAAGGGGCGAGGGAAACCTACTGGTAAGCTCTCTGGTCGATCAAGCTCAGGATCCATCATATTTCTATATTAGCCGTTCCTAATTTTGAGGGGTTGTAGATCAGTGGTAGAGCGTTCGCTGTGCGTGTCAAAGGCCCCGGGTTCGATCCCGCTACCTCCATTCTCTCGTTTTGGCCCGGCATGGCCAAACGTGTTAAGGCATGCGACTCGTCATCTGAGGATCGCGGGTTTGCATCCCAGTCGCGTCAAACATACTCGCCCTTTCAGCCGTAGGGGCTTTATACCGTTACTATCAATACCACTATTCGTTGGTAAAAGAGTAGCCTGAGAGTTGGCGGTGGGTGGTGATGACTAGCTGCCTTCTCTCTAGTCTTACATTGCTAAATTAGGAACGGCTAGTGCAGATAACCCTAGAGTAGCTTTATGCGAAATTTAAAAACAAACAAACAAACCTAATTTTGAACTGATAAAATAAAGAGAATGCAGCTAATCAACAATACCCATCGCCAACATTTAGAATACTCTTGTCTAACCAAACTTTTCTGGTAACGGAAGCGTTTTTGTGTCGTTGTTGTCGTTTTGTCTGTAATTAAGCATAAAGCTACAGAATGTACTGTCTGTGCTATGCCTATTACGAGTATTGGTAACTCGGTTTCTAGTGTTATAAGTCCAAAGACGTATCATTGTGCCACTGGGGAAACCAGCGGAAAGGAACATTTGTTTAGAAGGTTCATAACTCGGCACACTAATCACCGTATCATGTTTGGCTTGTTACATTAAGCTAAAGAGATATAATTTTAAACTAAATAACATAAAATAAGTTCCTATAGATAAATAATAATAGTTGAGATTAAGATACTTTTCAATCTGTTGTTGTTTTTGTCCATTCGGATATTTTAGGTTTATGGCTAGGTGTTTAGGGTGCTCGACTCGTAATCTGGGGATCGCAGGTTCGAATCTCTGTCACACCAAACATGTCCGCCATTTCAGCTGTGGAGGCGTTATAATGTCACGATCAGTTCCACTATTCGTTGGTTAAAGAGTAGCCTAAGTTGGGTACTGATGACTAACTGCTCTCCCTCTAGTCGTACTTTGCTAAATTAGGGATGACTAACGCAGATAGCTTTTGTGTAGCTTTGCGCGAAATTCAAAAACAAACAATTAAAGCTTAATTGATACAAAAGCTCATCCAAATCCACAACTTTGTATGAATAAATATTACCTTAAGAATGGTCACAGTTCTTCTTGGTCTTTATCTACACTTACATATTTTATAACGTTCAATAAAATAAAGCATACAATTGACAGAGTCACCATGATGTATAAAACAGAAACTTCCATGGTACAACTGCAAGATTTTGCCATTAGAAAGGTGTCACCGTGTACAATAAATAATATCGTATACAGTATATAAATGAGTATTTGCTTGTTTCAATTTTTCAATGTTGGTTCATTAAAAATTTAAACAGTTAATAAATAGAATAAATTATGGATAAATTATTATAAAATAAATAAAAGAATGGAACTAAATCTGCTATAATAATGTCTAGTTGTAGCTATATGAAAGGAACTACTTCTTTTGAGCTACTGCCAAGCATAAAGCAGTTGTTTATCTAAGCAGAGAGTATAGTTGTAGCTACGTGAAAGTGATCGTTTTGAGCTTCTGTTAAGTACACAGAATGGGTTAATCTGAGAAAGATATGCCATAAGGAAAATGTCATCATTTTGCGAAGAAAAAGACTATTTAGAAATTGCTCAAATTAAAATAACGTTTTCATAAATATTTTATAGCAAAAACACTCTTCAAAACTCGATAATTTAAATATGCTCAAGTCAGATTACACTATGTAAAAAAAATTTACATTTTCTTGTTCCTGGGCAGAAAGTGTTATTTCCCAATTGCTTATGCCTAACGTAAATGGAAAAGACCTATTTTTCTCTTCAAACTTTGCTTTTGTGACCCCGGTAATGAAATTTTCAAATCTACCCATTTTCCAGAACATTCCAAGTATATTCATTGTTGAGTAGCCAATCCAATTTTCTCGAGCTTACAATAATTTTCAAGAACTTTCTAGAATCTTGTAAAACTTACAAGTGCAAGTCGCAAGTCACAAGAACGTCACCAACATTTTCAAAGCTTCCTCACTTGTCAAGATGAGCTCTGCTTCTGCCACAATGTATCCAGTCTGAGCAAAGCAATTGGAATTACCTGTAACCCAAACAAGTGGCATCTCTTCATTGATAGCTCATCCAGAAGCCTCAAATCTTTGCTGCTCCATAACGGAAATAAGTATCAGTTTCTTCCCTTGTCTCGTTCGGTGCACCTCAAAGAGGAATACAACAGCGTCAAGACCTTGCTAGAAACCTTGAGGTATGATGAGTATGGCTGGGAGGTTATCAGAGAATTTAAAATGGGTTTCCTTTCTGATGGGTTTCCTAGGATGTTTTACCAAGTGTGCATGCTATCTTTGCCTTTGGGACAACAGCGACACCGCAGCGCACTACAACAGGAAGCACTGGCTACAACGGACCAAGTTCTCTGTGGTGAGGCAGAATGTCAAGTGTGAGCCACTAGTGGACTTCTAAAAGGTGTTGTTCCTACCATTGCTCAGAAAATTGGGTTTATGGATCAATTTGTCACAACTCTTGATAAGGAGTCTGCAGCTTTCAAGTACCTTCGAGACTTCTTCCCTAAGCTGTCTGAGGCAAAGGTCAAACCTGGTGTCTTCATTGGACCACAAATAAAGAATATCCTGGAGTGCACAGAATTTCTCAAGAAGCTCAATAGGAAGGGAAAAAAGCTTTGTCGCAGTGGTTCAGAGCTTCTTGGGCAATCACAAGGCCAAATATTATATGGTATTGATTAAGGCTGTGGTGAAGAACCATAGCAGAACGTCCCTGGAAGTCCATATCCTTGATACTCATCTTGATAAATTCAAAGAGAACATGGGAGCATACTCAGAGGAGCAATGCAAGCACTTTCACCAAGATATACTGGACTTTTAACGCTGCTACCAAGAAATGTGAAATGAAAACATGATGGGAGACTATATTTGGAGGCTGATACATAAAATTGATTTACATCACAGTCGCTAACCTCAAAAACTACTCACTTCTAAACATTTTTGTTCAGCTTTAGTATAAATACATGTAAATCTTGATTCATATGTTGTTTTATTCAGTTCTTATGTGAATGAAAACGTGCAAATTTGCCCGTTTTTACATAGAAAATAGGTTAAATTTTATATTTCATTATTCAGGTCAAGTGGTACAAAGATTGAAGGGAATAATGGCCATTTTCTGCACTTTTACAATATAAGCAATTAAGAAATAACACGTACAATACAGGAAAAAAAATGTGTTACATAGTGTTTTCAAGTGAAATCACAAACGACTATAATTAAAAATTTTACTTTCAAATGCGCTCGGCCTGGCCAGGTGGTTAATGTGAGGGTAGCGGGTTTGAATCCAAATCGCACCAAATATGTCCACCCTTTCAGCCAGAGGGCGTTATGATGTGACGATCAATCCAACTATTCATTGATAAAAGAGTAATCCAAGAATTAGGGATAGGTGGAAACGATTAGCTGTCTCTCCTGTACTGCTAAATTATGGAAGGCCAGCGCAGATACTCGCGAAATTCAAAAACAAATAAACACTTTCAAATGTACTGAATAACTGTGGCTTCACATAATACAATATTTTGTCAATATTATGATTAAATATTTCAACTAATAAATAAGTATAGCACTGTAACGTGCTGTGAGTACTAAATATCGCTGTCAAACCTTTATTGTTGGAAGTCAATATCAACGTAACGACTTGTTCCACATTTTATTTTTGTTAACTTTATGTCGCTAAAAAAGTTGTGAAATAAAACCTTTAGAATGGTTTGGTGGCGTGTTAATTTGTAATTTATAACACCAGCTCTTTCTATAATGTATGTTAAGATGAGAATCTTTCTGATTACACGTGTTAATTCCAGTTTATAACTTAACTAGTCTACAGGAATCGAGCATGGTAATTCTTCAGGTACGTAGAAGAAATATTGCTGCTTTTCCACATTCCAGTACCGAAAACGTTCGCTGGGCAAAATGTTAATATGACATTTCGATGAATATTGTATTTAAACGAGATTGTTTATATGCAATATTCAAGGATATTCTTTACGAGTCACGATACTGACCTCAACGAATGGCTGTTATGTGCGTTATGGATGCCAGTTCGAAATCGCCTTCGTGGTGCTTACCGATATATCTCTCTCTGTCTCTGACAGCTCGTTGAAGAGTTAAATTTTGTCCTTGAAAATTTATCTTATGAAATAGAATATGAATCGTTTTTTTTAAATCTGTTGTTAACATATCCGCCAGAATTTTTACTTGTTTAACAACTGCAAATTTTCCAAGCATCAAGTTATCTTGTTTTTAAGTCGCTTCCCAAAGAGAAATATCCCTTGTGTATTTGTATTTCTTTAAACGTCGCACATTTTAAATGAGACTTCCGTAACTTCTCTCTGTTTTTCTCGTTTGTTATTAATTACTGAGCTACACAAAGGGTTATCCCTCTGTGCTATGCTAACTCGGGTATCAAAACCCAGTTTCCAATAGTATAAGTCCGCAAACATATCAGTGTGCCACTAAGTGGCATCTCTACTAGGTGTTTGTGTTTCTTATAACAAAGCAACATCGGGCTATTTGTTGTATCAACCAAGGGGAATGAAACCCCTCATTTTAGCGTTCTAAATTCGTAGATTTTCCACTGTCTCAACGGAAAACCGCATCTCTTCCAGTATCGTTTTTAACGCAAAACTACATATTATGTTGTATTGCGCTTTGCCTATCGCGATGAATGGAACCATTCAAAACTTTCAGCAGTATAAATTGGTACATATACCGCTGACCTATCAGTGGCCGTCATCTTGGACTATTACTCAACCATTTCAATTAACTTGCGATAAAATCATCCATCTAAAATTTAAATGTCAGACGTCCCAAGATAATCAACCACTTCAGTAGGTGTAAACTTACTGTTTCCTTTCTTCCTTTATAAATAAAAATGAACAAGAGGATGGTGGGAAGCACTTGGGTGAACAATAGAATTTTATATACATAAATGTAAATAATTAACGTAATTAAATATGCTTCGATTTGTTATCTGTGATTGGAAATTACAGGATCAGTAACTTTGAACTCCAATATATATCACCGCTATAAAAAACTTGAGCGCATGACGTTTATGACAATGCTGGAGAATTTCAAGGTGGTTCTAATCACTCAGTGCTCTTCTGAAAACCCTAATACTCATATTTGAAAGAACACTAAACATAGCACTTAATATATGCCTATGGACGATTTTGCTTTTGAATTTCGCGCAAAGTTACACGAGGGCTATCTGCACTAACCGTTCATAATTTAGCGGTGTAAAACTAAAGGGAGAGCAGCTGGTCATCACCACCCACCGCCAACTGTGGGACGATTATTTAACCAACGAACAGTGGTATTGACCGTCATGTTATAAAGCTCCCACGGCTGAAAATGCAATCATGTTTAGTCTGTCGGGATTTTGAATCCGCGACCTTAAATTTACGAGTCGTAGCTATCTGGCTGCATCGGGCTGAAGATACTTTATATGGTTATTTATTTAGTTCGCTTTATTTAAACAGTGTGTGTGTATGTTTTTCTTATAGTAAAGCCAAATAGGGCTATCTGCTATGCCCACCAAGGGGAATCGAACCCCTGATTTTGGCGTTGTAAATCCGGAGACATACAGCTGTACTAGCGGGGGCTTATTTAAACAGAATAATTTTAAAAGTGGTATTTTTGTTCAACTTGAATCATTAAATAGCTAATAATTAAACATACAGGGATCCATGTGGTATAATTTAAACAGCTTTTTGTTCAAAACACTAACTGACACCAATAAAAGTAATTATCAATATTTATCAATTATCACAACTTTCACTGATAGCATTTTGTCTGTTACCAAAAGTGTTGGTATATTATTTGCATATAATGGATCTCCCTCCCGCCAATTGCTCAGCGATAATTTTGAGCGCTTATATTGCTAAAATTTGTGTTTCGATATTCGTGGTTGGCAGAGCTCACGTACCTTATTGTGTTTCTCTGTGATTAATAACAAACAAAAGCACAATGCAGTTCTCATAATCTTAATATTTTGATAAAAGCAGATTTCCACTGAAACGAGGAAACTGATCATTGTATAAAGCAAAGTTTCATACCACTAATAGCGGGCACTTTCCATTCGCCTCTTATGCACGCTGTTTTAAAATACTTTTAGTTGCTAACCGCTACATTTCGCTACAGTGACAAAAGATATTTATTTCTAAAGTGTGACAGAATTCTCTAAACTATTAGACTTATTTCCCAGTATTGACTGGGCATGATTTAGGGTTGAATGCACAACCCTACGAACATGAGGGATGGTTTTCGTGGAAAACACTAGCTCCACCTATACGAACTAAGGCGATTTAAAATCTTCAAAACAAAAGTGACTCGCCGATGCCCGAGGTTCTAAATAAAGCTTGATTTAGTATTCGTGCGAATGGCCGTAGTCTCCAACACTCTGCCTACGGGCAACTCGTGGCATGCTTCTCATATTTATATGCCGGATGTAATACAAGCAAGCATATGTGTTTTCACCCTCTAATCATCAGACGGGCGGGATTCGTGACGCGCGAGGGGGTGGCCGTCCTCTAACCCGGGCTCGTGCCTGCTACAGCTAGGCCGCGCGAGGAGCGTGCCAGGAGGACGTTCGGCCCGTGTCTTGTTAGCATTATCGAGAAAGCTAGCTCGAAACTATAATCAGCAACTTTTTATAGCTAACTCTTAATTATTATTTAATTATTGTGTTTTTCATAATTTCGTTACTTTCTTCTGACTACTGTTAATTGTTTTGTGATATTTCAATGGTCTCAGCAGGTGGAAGTGTTTTCCTTTTTGTCAAGGCTACGTGGGTGTGAAATTAACATTTTATCTCTTCCTTTCCTTCAATAAATATGTCACAAGTTTAAGAAGATGCAGTTGTATTTAATAAAATGTTCATATACTAAAATGACCGATAATCTAAGAAGAATACGAGAAACTTTAAACAAAGTCAAAGGTTAACGATTTCCTGCCTCACAGATAGACTTAAGCGACAAAGCTATGGTAGTATAAATATTTTCATGAAGTAATTCTAATGATCTTTCTTGAGTAGAACTGGGGTTGTTATACTTTTAACGGGGATAAATTAATTTATCTGTAACTTGAACTGTTGTTAGAAAGGCAGGTTGCAAAATTAACAAGGATAAACGTGATATCATTTGCTTTACCCTTATTTTCACTTGCTTCCAAAACCCTGACCTGGAAGTACAAATTACTGTATTAAAATGTATACGAGTTAGATGAAAATATTTCACCAGTGCTGGTTAAGAAACTTTTAGAAATTTTACTTCTGATTAAGTTAACCAAAGGAAAGTAAGAAAGCGCGAAAGAGGCAATGCTATTTGCCCAAGAGATTCGGTGATCGAGGCCATAGGTAAGAGAATTTTCGGCGTTTCAGTATGAAGTCGATGATGGCTTTTTATTCTGAGATTCGGGACACGGATCCAAGGCCTGGCGACGCCTCTGATGTGAGCTTACAGTACAAAACTAAAATATACCGGCTTCTTCTCTCGTCCTTTCTTATTTCTTGTTTGCTTTTTAGTTCTGAATTTCGCTCAAAGCTACTAGAGGGCTATCTGCGCTAGCCGTCCCTAATTTTGCAGTGTAAGACTAGAGGGAAGGTAGCTAGTCATCACCACACACCGCCAACTCTTGGGCTACTCTTTTACCAACAAATAGTGGTATTGACCGTTACATTGTAACGCCCCCATAGCTGAAATGGCGAGTATGTTTGATGCGACGGGAATTCGAACCCACGACGCTTGGATCATGAGTCGAATGCCTCAACCCACCTGGCCATGCCGGACCTCTTTATTTTTTGAAGTCTTTAAATAACACTGGTGCTCACAAGGCATTCTTCAAGGACAACGACGGTGATAATGCATGAAAATATAAATTACAGTTGCAAATCAAAACTAAATTTGTGATCGTGTACAGGTAAAACACAAAACAAAGCCCAGTGGGAGATATTTGAGGCATTTGCTTTTCTTTTTGACAATTTAAAACAGAACTATCAAATATTTTGAAGTGCAATTTATTAAGTTTTCTAAATATTTCAGGAACAAAAGTAAAACGTATTGTTTTAAGGGTATATTAGACAGAATAACGTAGTGGGTAGCTACAATGGTGCCTGTAATAAGGACAGTCTTTAGGCACATGTATTGAGGTCTTCTTTGACCTGAATGAGGCCTCAGTATAAAGCAGAAACGTTGTCCAACCATAGAAACAGCCGAAGACAGTCCATTAAGGCTAACAAAGTAAATTACTTCTGTTCACACGATTTCAGAACTCCCTATATATTTACTCATAAGTTTTGGGCTGCAAGTCCTGTCCTACTAATGTTATAGTTTCTGAACAATAAAGTTGTATGTTCACCTACTCAGTTAAATATCGCAAGAGAAAGATTAGTGCACACACTTTTAGAAATTGGTAGTACAAAAGTACATTTAAATTGACTTTCGTAACTTCAGAATAATCTAATGAAATTACCATTCAAAGTTCTGCTTTAAATTATCTGTACAGTGCAGGAAACGTTATCTAAACTACATTATTTTGTGACAATGTTTTTGTTTTAATAGATCAGTGATTATAAGGCAAATATAATTAAATATTACTGAAAGTACCCGTGTTTAGTAAATTGATCTATTACCTAAAATAACAGAATTTTGAGTTAATACACAATAAATATTATGGGTCATTACCTACATCAATCGTTTCTTAAATAAGGGCCTATTCGTTTTACATGCAAGGGAACAAAATAATATTACACATTTAGAAAAACGCGCAGTCGCTGCTCCCTTGACAATAAATGCCTTAAAGGTTCTAATGATCGAGGATATGACCTCTGGTACTGAATTCTCATCTTTAAGTCTCCCTGTCAGTGGTCTTCTCCCCAGGGTGTCGGGATATGGGTGTGGGGTGCACGAGCTTTATCATCCCACCCACAAAGATTAAAAGATAAAGAATCACCCTAGCTGTCCCGCCCAGGATAAACATCGTGAATTCTTCTGTACATCTCCGAAAGTCCTCTGAAACATATTTTGATTGTATATGGCTTTAAAAACCTATTACTATTGTGGGTATGCAAGGTTTCAACGTTCTTGTCATTACCATCCACGTTTAAGATAAAGATTCTCAGTTTCGTGTTCAGCATTTTACTGCAGTTATAGCCTTCATAGTAAGGACTATTATTTCTTAGAACAGACACAACGTTTCAATCACTGGTACGATAATTCTCAAGTAAACTAAAAAATTCGTCTTTTTGAGAAGTTTTACGCCTTTTCATTCTGCTAATGTCAAATTTTGCTTCATTGACTTCTTTTTTTGTTGTTTAGTATTTTTCAAGTTTTATTTTTTATTTCTTTTGTTACTAATTTCAACTATGATGTCATCTAATAGACCTGATTGTGGTTGGGTATGAAAATTGCCCATTAAGTTGTTCTTGATTTTCGGAATGTTGAATATTTCTTGTAATTCCTTGTTGTCCTTCAATGAATTAGGTGGAAATTCTTCTCGTGATCTTGGACTCGTTGTTCACTGGATTTGCGATTTGATTCTATTATTATTTTTTTGCAGAGGTCTTCAAAGATGGTTTTTAAATATAAATTGGAATGGTGGGAGGAGTTACTGCATAGCCAAGACCTTTATTTACGGCTATGGTTTGATATTCACAGAGTTAAAAGTTCGCGAGCTTCTTTAGAGTGTCTGGTTTCTGTTTTATACGTCTAACCTGATTCTTCAATACCAAGACGTAGCACCTAAGATAAGATGCTGAAAGTAAAAGAAGCCATTTAAAACCTGCAAGGAACATGTAAACTATACATACATAAATTTAATCCCTTTTTATCAAAGATATTGTTTAATTTCCCTGTCATGAATCCTACAAAAGCCAACTAAACCAAATTTTGCCATTAAACAATACAAGTTTCATTGAAAGAATCAACTGTCATGGAGAAATAGGAAGGAAGTTAAGTTGCACTATTCCAAAAACAAGAAAAAATTGAAATTGAAGAATGTAATTTTATGTCTAACATTTATAAAAAACTTGCAGAAAGAAAAAAAATTGACATAAACCTTCTTTAAAATAAAACTGAACATCCTGCTCGACGTAAAAATCAAAATATCAGAGAAGACACCAAAATAAAATTTTTACAAATTATAAAGGATGGACAAATTATAAACATGGAAAAATACAAAAAAAATTCCTGCAAAAATGAATCTCCATAGTAACTTTGCATGTGTAAATACCCTTAAAGATTGTAATTTATTTTCATCACTAATGCACAAAAGCTCCTACTTTAAAAGCTTGGCTATCAATTGAATGCTAGAATAACTTTGCTGGTCAGTTAAACCCCAAACAAATATAAAACCAGAGACTGTAAAGACCAATATAACTCAGTGAATATCATGCCACAGTCATACATAAAGGTCTTGACTACATATCAACTCCCACCATTACAGTATTAGATTTAAAAATCATACTCGAAGGTCTCTGCAAAAAAACAATAATAAATTCAAATCACAAATCCAGTGAACAACAAGTAATCCAAAGCCACAAAAAGAATTTCCATCTAATTCATTGAAGGACAACAACAAGGAATTACAAATAACATTCAACATTCCAAAAATCAAGAACAAATTAATGGGGCAGTTTCCATACCCAAACACAATTGGGTCCATTAGAAGACATCATAAATTAGTAACAAAAAAAGAAAAAAGAAAGAAAAACTAAACAAAAAATTTGATCACATTAGAAAAGCCTAACAACTTTTTAGGAAAGAAGACAATTTTTAGTCACTTGAGGATGAATGTACCAATGATCTAAACATTATATGTATTTTGAAAATAATATTCATTACTGTAAGAGCTGTAACTTGTAATGAAAAATATATGTTGAAACATTTTTCACAATAAATGAATATTAAGTGTACAACGTTTAAAATAATATTTTTTTAAATGTTTCATTATAAATATTTTATTACACAAATTTCTTAACGATTCATCCAACCAAACTGGTAAATAATGTATTGTATTTTTAATTAGTTTCTGTGAAATCAATTATATGGTGAACACTCATAATATATTTTGAAGTTTTAAAATAGTTTTAGCTAGGACCATTAAAATTGTCTGGTCATATTAAATTAGTTTAAATAAAGAATTTCTTCTGTAACATCATATTTAAAGCAGTTTTTTTTTGTATTGTCACACAACTGAGAGGAAAAAGTACGGTTTTTACCCTAACAGCTTCAAATAATTGCACTAGAACAATACAATGAAATACTTAAGAAAACTTATTTTTTTAAAGGTATCTTTGTGCAATGAATCTAGAAAGATTTCATGATATATATAAACCACATACTAAAAATATAAGTGAAAGGAAAAAAAACGTGTAAGGCACTCTAGAGCTTCCTCAAGATATTTATTGGATAGAAACCAAGATATTACAAAAACCAGAACACTTACAATTTCATAAATTGCTCTTCAAGTTGGTCACAAAACCACACTAACTACAGAGCTGATGAGATATCAGAATCTACCTTGTTAGGCATGAAAAGCTTTAACCAGATAAAACAGTTTTTACTAGCACATTTAAGAGAGTTTTCATAAACAAAGGCAATTTCCTAAGACATTCTTTTTTTCTCTTAAATAAAAAAAAACATGAGTAAACAACTAACACATGGCTTTTCAAACATCATGTTTAGAGAAAACTGTAACTACACTGTACTTTTCCATAGGTACATAGCTTTTTATAAATGAACTTTCATTATAAAATAACATCTAAAACCAAAACACACAATGTGAGCACTTATAAACACATGCACACACACAGAATTAATGCATAAAACCACTGACTCCTAGTCCTTTTTTTAATCTAAAAGTAATAAATAAAGATAAAAGTTGGAGATTTATCCTCTTCCCAGGCACCTTTTTATCAAAATGAAGAAAACATGTGAAATAGAAATGATGATAAACCTAACAAATGTGTTTAACTAAATACTTCATAGCATTTGTTCTTCAAATCACTAGGCTGAAAAATGCACCTACAGCTTGAGCAGTGGCATCTAAACACACAGCATTTCTGAAACTTTGCTTCAGAAGTGATCTGTATTGGTTTCTATGTCACTATGAATGATTTTTATCTCGGTCTTTCAGGTTAATAAGTCAAGTGGAGACAATCACACACAAAAAGATACGAAGCAGAATAGTATATATCTGCAAGAACCAGTAATATTACTGCTTAGGGGAATTAAAACAATATCTTTTTTTTTTTTTAATGTATAATTACATAAATTTCAGTGCCAAACCTAGGTAAAAAACAGGTCACCTCTAAGTTGTTCCATTAACTATCTGCTCGTCTTTAGGCATTGTTGGCTCTGTTGACATCTCTGATTTGCAATTAGACTGAATAGGCTCTTTTTGTTGTTTTAAGGAAACAACATTACCACTGGCTAATTCTATAGAGGTCTCACTGTTATTTTCACCATTTATACTGTTGGTTTGTTCTCTTTTAATCCTTCGAGGAGGAACAAACTTATCACTCCCTCCTTTACCTTTTCCGACTTCACGAGGTTCTGAATATCTACGATTAACTTGACGGGGCTGCTCGCTCGAAAATGAACCATCTTCATGTTTGCTCCATCTTTTTTGTCGCCGCCTTTGACTTGGAAACCCTTCAACAGATGATACACTCTCTAAACGAAGAAATAACAGGGTTACAAAAGTTGAGCTATTCGATGATTAAAAAGATAAAAAATTATAATTCCAAGAAATAAATGCTTTGTGTAATGCAACAAATTATTAATTATTGCATATACAAACATATCTTAGAATAGCTTGTTTAAATATAAAGCACAGTAAAAAATGTATTGCAGTAAAAATCAAGTTATTGGTATAACAAAACAGTTAACTTAATATTATGCAGTTTTCAAAAGTCCTTCATGCAGCAATATTAGTAATTTAATATATTCTATGTACCTTAACATAAGCTGTGATGATCTAACTGACATTAACATGTTTTTTTAACATACAGTATGTAGGAACGTTTGGTATCAATACCATAAAACAAGCTTTTATTTACATTTTCAGATCAAAAACATGATAGAAGCAACTTTTATAATACATAAGTTCTGATTCTAATAACTCCAACATTTTAACCCATAGTACTGGAAGACAAACAACAAGTAGACTTCTGTTGTTGAAAGAATTATGCAGAGCACTATGCATAGACAGATCAGTCTACACATCCCAAAAGATCCCTTTGAGATTCACAATGCAACTAGTTAGTGACCCAAAATTCAAATGCTGTAATCATTAATATCAGAACTTGCCTACTGTGAAAGTTGCCATTACCATATTTCTGATTTTAGTATTCTGTTCTATAGATCCCTCACCATTCAGAAATTACACAAGTGTTTATCACTCACTTTACCAATACCATGAAAATAACCTGGAGTTTAACACTAAAGCAAAATGCCAATACTGATTTACTGATACTATAGTTTCTGCCAATTAAACAAAAGGCCCACATTCATTATATTAAAATATAAACAGCAATTGTGTACGACATTTTTTCAAAGTGTATTTACATTTTTGTACATCCACACATAGAATTTTGAGATTTGTCATTTTGTCCTATGTAGCACTTTCTTTTTATCATGAGTTCAAATTTTTACATAATTCCAGACAACTGCATGTTGTTTACCATTAGGAAGTGTGATACATATTATAAGACACTGTTAAAAATGATGTCAAAAAAATAATTATTTATGCAAGTGTCAAATCCATTTTTGTCATATCCCAAAATTTAAACCTGTTATTTACAACAATTTAATATATTAATGAAAAAATCCACATTAGCCTTATAAATCCCCTATGAACTCACCACTTACTCAGTAAAACCAGTAAGAAGGTTACAATTTATAGATCACATTATCCAATAAATTTAGACTTTTCTTTAGTATGGAACTAATAATTTTTTACCATGTTGCTTAATGAATGGCTTATAATGCTAACACTGAAGTAGTGTTATCAATACGCAACTTAGTCATGTTGAAGAAATACATATATGTTGAAATCCATGTAAAGTGTAGGCTTAACAGGCTATATGATTACACTGTGTAACACAAATTTTATTCATGGATAGTATGTGTTATTTCTTAATTGCTTATATTGTAAAAGTACAGAAAACAGCCATTATTCACTTCAAACTTTGCTTTTGTGACCTGGATAATGAAATTTAAAAATTAACCTATTTTCTGTTTAAAAACAGGCAAATTTGCACATTATCATTTACATAAGGTCTGAATAAAACACTATATCAATCAAGATTTACATGCATTTATACTAGAGTTATACAAAAATGTTTAGAAGTGAGTAGTTTTTCGAGATTTGCAACTGTAATGTAAATCACTTTCACATATATAGTCTCATATCATGTTTTCTTTATACGCTCCTTACTAGCAGTGTTCAAGATCCAATATATCTTGATGGAAGCGTTCATCTTGCTCTTCTGAGTATGTTTTCCAAGTTCTCCTTAAATTTATCAACATAAGCGTCAAAGATATGGACTTTCAGGGACATTCTGTTATAGTTTTTCACAAGAGCCTCAACAAGTTCCACATAATTTTCTGTCTTGTGATTGCCCAAGAAGCCCCAAACCACTGCAACAAAGTTGCCCCAAGTTTTTCTTTCCTTCCTACTAAGTCTACAGAGTTTCTTGGGGAATTTTGTGCACTCCAGGATCTTCTTTATTTGTGGTCCAATGAAGACATCAGGTTTGACCTTTGCCTCAGACAGCTTAGGGAAGAAGCCTCGGAGGTACTTGAAGGCTGCAGATTCCTTATCAAGAGCTGAAGGGATGCCAACTATTTCAAATGACTGAGCGTAATGATTGTATACAGAGCCCTTTATCATTTGCAGCTACTAAGCCTGACCAATGTCTCTAAGCTGTTTATTATTATATTATTATAATCAATATTATTATTTATTACTACTATAGATTGCTCATTTATGACTGTGTTTTGTGTATTTAATAAATAAATATGAAAAACAATTCTTTTGAAATTATGTCTTTTATTTAGTCCAGAGTAACAAACATACTGGTAAAACAACACTGAACATGCACAAACAATAAGCAGAAAAAGCCTTTGTGTAAAAACTAGTTTATATCATGTTTATGACACTTTTTGTAATAGTTTTCCAGCCGTTGCACCTTTGCTTTCATTTGAATGTCTCTGGATGGTTGGGAGTTATAACAACATTGTCCATTTGACTGCATACACATCTTGTGTGTTATAATACTGTTCAAAACTGAGGTGCTCAAGTTTGGTCTGAACTTGCTTTTGTTTTTATTCACTAAACTAAATATCCTTTCACTGTCAACATTAGAACAGAAGATTATGCAAATTTCAAGCATAACCCTACACAGAATTTCATACTTCTGGTTGCCATTTCCATCCTTAACTGTAGATAGATGAACCCAAAACTTGTCAACATTCAACTGAAGGACAGTCAACAGTGTCATGCTCATATGTATTGACAAGGACAAAATATCTGTCTGTGAAGAAGCATAGAGAAGAGAAATCTTTGCTGACTTTCAGTTTTGGATCAGCAACCTCTGCATGAATTAGAAGTTCGTCATTTAGATGGAAATGTTTCATCATGTAATTTGTAGCTGCAATATAGTATTTCTTGACACTGGTGTAGAAGCTGATCAGGTCCAGGTCCTTTTCATATTTAATATTGTATTCCTTGGCAGCATTTCCAATAGAAACTGTCTCATCAGATTTGTGTAAGGATTCATTGTTGTAGTCAAGTTCAGTGATGTTGCCTTCTAGATATCCTGGCTTGATGTATCTGACAAGCATATTTTTAACTTGTGTAATCAGAGTTCTATGCATAATGTGTATGCAAGGTTCTTCTCTTTGCAATATTAAATTGGCTTGCTGAAATAGAGGAATTGCAGACTGAAGAAAAAGACAAAATAGCAAGTTCATTTTGTTGTACAGGAAAACTGGTAACTTACCTAACTTGCTCTGCACATAGCTTTTCTTGATTACTTCCTTACTAGCTTTCGTTTTCTTCTCTTGCCTGAACATATATTGAGTTATATCATATGTTTCTTTGTCTGCTTTTGGAGACTGTTGTTTTGTGTCCCTGTGTGGCTGAGAGGATATCCTGACTGTTAAAGTCTTGCTGTCCGACTGAACTGCACATTTAGATCCTTTTGAATCTAGTTTTTCCTTTTCACAGTGAAAAAACTTCTTCAATGGCTTCCACATGTCCAATATTATGTTGAGGCACACCCCAAGTGATAGCCATCTTGTCTTAACAAGTTGTGGAATTTTTCTTGTTTCTTTGTCATACAATCCTTGAAACTCTTTGAAATGTTGTTTTCTGCTAGCACTTTTGTCCAGAAAATAGTAGATATCTATCAATATATCAGAAACTGAGCAGGGCAGTTCTCTGAAAACTTTCTGGGCAGCAATATTCATGAGGTGACAGGCACAGCCCATGAAGTAAATGCTAGGCTGTCGTCTTGAGATGTGTCCCATCAAACCTTTACCAATACCAGACATAACTGAGGCATTGTCTGAAGAAAAACTTAGTTTTCCTATGGAATTTTCCTCTTTGTCAGTTCATGATCCAAAACCTTGAAAATATTCTCTCCCATTGAAGCTTCTTCCCATTCTACCATTGTCAAAAGAGAACAAATTTTTCCAAGCAAAGGGTCAAAATATTGTACAATCACTGGATACAGTTTGAGTCATCCATGTCTGTGGATCCATCTGTGGCTAAACTGTAAACACTGTTAATAAGTATGCTTGAAATTATTGTCATCTTCACAACCCAACATTTGTACAATGGCTGTAGTTTTGCTTCTAGCATAGCCATATTTTTTTGCTGTATCAGAGTCTGGGAACATTTTTCTGAATAGATGTCCTGCATAATCAGCTACATCTAGGGGTAAATTATGAGCAATGACAAATTACATGAACATCACTTCTGCATTTATGGTTTCATATACTGAATACTTGCTCATAAATGTTGTTATCTGCATTATTTTTGTCTTTGCCTCAGCCTTTTGATGGTGAGTTGCCGATTCTGCATGTCTGGAACAATCATTTATCCCGCCATGGACCACAGAAAAATCGACATAACAAACTGTACTAAATGCATGACTGTCACTGTCTTTTGATGCAATGATTGGATATTTTGCACTATACTTTTTCCTAAATTTTTGATTCACAGTTTTAGTCCTTTTAGATTTGCCAGAAACAAGACAATCTGGTGAACGAGGCTGCTTTTATTCCATCTTATGAATGATCGCATTGGTGTTTCTATGCTGCTTATAAAACAAGAAATACTCATCTACACAAGCACTGATGACATAACCATGGATTCCCCCACGTACCCAGTATGGAGAAGCAATGTACTCAAACTATTGGTAGACGTCGGAGATACAAATATTTTTATTATTTCAAGCACAAACATGATTATTGCAAGTAGTCATTTGGACTATGTCTTTTATTTATTATCAACATTTATTTGTATCTCACTAGAAAATTTCTTTTCACTCCTTTCAAGCCCTGGGGGAACAATTTGTTACTTTATTGTACAAGCCTATATAATACATAATAATTTGGGAGTGGCAACAAGTTGTAATATTTGTCTGTATGAGCATATAGTCGTAATGTATACACCAAAATTGTAATGATTATGCTCAAATTGTAATGGTTGCAATTTCTGAGGCTGTGAAAAATTGTTTCATAAAACACAATTTTATGAGCAATAGTGGAAACAACACCTTCTGGAGGTCTACTAGTGAGTCACAGAGAACTTACTCTATTGTAGTGTGCTGCAGTGTCCCTGCTGTCCCAAAGGCAAAGATAACAGGGAAACTTGGTAAAGCCTCCTTGGAGACCCATCAGGAATGCCACCATTTTGAAGTTTTCAATAACCTACCAGCCATACTCATTATACTTCAAGGCTTCTAGCAAGGTCTTGATGCTGTTGTATTCCTCTTTGAGGTGTACCAAATAAGCCAAGGGAAGAGACAAATGCTTATTCCCATTATGGAGCAGCACAGCTCTAAGGCTTCTGGATGAGCTATCAATGAAGAGGTGCCACTCATTCAAGCTACAGGCAACTCCAATTGCCTTGCACAGACCAAATACATTGTGGCAGAAGTAGAGCCCATTTTAAGGAGTGAAGAAGCTTGAAAAATGTCGGTGACACTTCCTCTGACATGCAACATGCACATTTTCATCTAATTAATCTCACTCCTTGAGATGTCAAAAGCTTGGCATTTGATTTTGAAAGACCAAGATCCCTGATCAAGTCTTTGAGGACTCTCTGGTTGAGATAGTATAGGTTTCTCTCACCAGCTGCACCTGTGAAATTGTAATCTGGATCTTCAACATCTACCTCCACTTTTACAACATTCTTGAAAGTTCTTGAAAATTCTTGTAAGTTCGAGAGAATTCTCTATCTGCTACTCACCACTGAATATACCTGGAATGTTCTGGAAAATGGATAAATTTGAAAATTTCATTACCCAGATTACAAAAGCAAAGTTTGAAGAGAAAAATAGCTCTTTTCCATTTATTTTTGGCATGAGCAATTGTAAAATAACACTTGCCGTCCAGGAACAAAGAGGAAAAAGTAAACATTTTGTAACATAGTGTTACTTAAGAAGACAGAAGAAAATATCTGTAAAAAATGATGACACTTGATCCAAATATTGTGAAGATCAGGTATGATAGGTTCAAGACTAAAATTACCACATTTGCATCTTCTGATGGGTGCATTGTGTGAATTCTTGATTCATACCTTGCTGATACGTGGAACAATGATAAAGCAATTACTCATCAGCTATTTCATAATCAAGATGAAATCATTTACTCCTTGATAGAATCACATGATGCAGCTATTTTGGAATGACAAATGAAAGATGCATTGAATTTCCTTTACAATATCACTCTTTTTATATTACACAAAGGAATACAATGTTTCATAATTATCAAAAATATGCTTCAAATTATTGATGTAAAAAAAAGTGGGTGCACAAAACAGTGATACTGGACAGTTTTGTTTGTTTTCTTTTGTAAGCAAAAAATTACACAATAGGCTATTTAAAAAGTGCTCCCATCAGGTATCAAAACCTAATTTTTAGTATTATAATCCCTCAGACTTCCTGCTGAGCTATTGGAGTGGGGTGTGAAGGGAAGGGAGCACTGAACATAGTACTTACTGAAATACATACTTCTTTTATTGAGGATTATATGGAAATGGTCAGTGTTTTTTACAACTGATACTGAACTGTTTTCTGAGGATAGAACATATGACACATAGGTCAGTGATAAAAGGAAAGGTCTTCTATATACAGATATTGTCTTGTAACACTTCAATAACGTATATTCTCTCTAGATTCAGAATGACAGTCAGAGTGAAGCACATAACACTACTCTGGTATTCCCTGCACCACACAAATGTGACTGGATGCTTGATACATAATGTCAGTAATGTAGTTCCTAAGATTCAAAATGTCAAGGAACACAGGACCAAAGGATCACCATCCCGAAATGAAAGTATTCAGAAAGCTGTATCAATAATCAATGACAATTATGTTTAGATGGACAGTAAATGAATGAGAAACATCAATATTTTGTTTACACTATATTAAATGTGGCAGTTTGTGGAGTTAGTTGATCCAAGATTAAATTTCCTACTCATTTTGTGGTTTTCTAAATTTGTGAGATAAAGCTCATTAATCTATTGTTTTCAACTAACTGATTATTCAGTTTTCTCATATGAGATAAGGATAGTTAGAATAATCAAAATAGCAGTAACTCGGAACAACAATTTCAATTAGTTGATTATTTTGTCACTATTGACACTAACTGTTTACACTGAACAATGCTGAATTATACAAAAATAATAAGAAATCATGGTGGCAAGACAGCTAGCAAATTAATTGAAAAATAGTAATGGCTGAAAACACCAACTAAAAATATATTTTCATCAGGCTTTAAGAGTTTAGTAGAAATAAGAAATTACTTGTTCATAATGTGAATGTTCTTAATGATAAAAAATACTTTTTATTGTTAGATGTATCCATTAGTAACCAGTTTAGTTAAACAAATATTTTAATTTCAAGGTTACTGATATACATAATAATATGAAGTCTTGTAAAAAAACTTGGAATTTACTCCTTTCTTTTCTGTGTATATTTTTTGGATGTTTCTGATACTTCAGTCTTATCAATTTACGTGTATTTTTAATAGGAGTAACTGTATGATATCTGTTGCAAGAAGAATGTAAAGGTCAAAGGTGACCAAAAGCTTACAACTTAAGCTGTGCATCCAAAAAATAATACCTTTATATGGAAATACATCAGAATAAATCACAATCATCATACAATGTCCTTACAGTTACATAACTAATGTATATAACATATTCAGAAAGTTGTCTTGAAATCAACCAATAAAGTTTACGGGACTAACAAAAATCAAATGAGCAGGGGATACTTGTTAATTTTATGTTGTTTGTGTTGTTTAAAGCAACAAACACTGTAATTTTGTTTATTGTAAACCTAGTTCCTAAATATTAGCAATGTCAAAAACTACAAAAATGCCATAAACAACACAACAATATCTTTCCAACTGGATTTATGTAATAAACAGCTAACATCAATGTTACTAAAAACATCACAGAAAAAAAGATTTGTATCATAAAGTAAAACCTTGATAAAAAAAAAAGTTCTCAGAATTACCTAGAGTTATGGACTAAATAATGTGATCTTTATTACTTATAACAATGGTTCCAGTAAGACACCTACAGGTACAGACATCTGTAGGCTCAGAACAGAAAGCAACAAACAAAACCCATAACTTGACAAGTGACAAAAACAACAAAAGGTTTACAAATTTTGTTCTGTTTCACTTTTACACACACACACATATAGAATTAATCCTACAAATTTCTTTAGAGTAAATCAGTCTCCAACATTATAAATATTTGCAATAGTTTAATAATTAATGTTACATAAAACAGAAATTAAATTAAATGTTTATGGTTTTTATCCACAACAAATTTAAGTACATACATAATAAAACAATATGACGTTTACATTACAAGTAAATCAACATTGGCATCTACATCTTAAGGATGTCAAGTTAAAAACCTGCATTAATGTAATATTCAAATATTATATGTAGAAGTTTTTCCCTTCATAATCAAAATAAGGACAACACAACCTCAAACATTTTGCAATGGAGCAGCTCATGTATATTTGTTGATTTCTTAATGTGTTTTTTCTCCTGAATATTCAGTAAATATTGCAGGTATCTTTTTCAGTGAGATCATTTTATAATTTGCTGCTCCAGTTTTCTCCTTCTGTTCTTAATCTTTCACATGCAACATATTTTCTGAACTATATATTAACTTCATTACTACTAAGATCTCTATTTTGTAATTTAATACTTTTGTTTCTACATTGGCATGAATTTACTGTAGAATTAGACAAGTCAGTATTTATACCTGGTGTTGTGCTAACTGTTAGAAATATATACTAAGCTTATAAAACTATTGCTTTACTCATGAAATGTCATTACTTGCTTAAAAAAGTTTTTATAATATGAGAAATGTATTATTTTCTCGACATCCATAAATTGTCCAAGCAGCTTAGTCAAGTTTGATTTTCCTGCTCATATGACAGTTAATGGTTTATATCCTGCACACATCAAGAGCGTAATTCAAATTTATAACAACAGAAACAAAAGCAAATAAAATAACATTTATATGTATCACTTCTTCATTGATTCTAGACCTCCATTACAGTTGTATTTATCCAGATATGGCTATACAAAATGGCACAGAAGATCTTGAAAAGTCTTTTTTTCAGTTTTGTTTAGTTATATTCCTATAATCTCTCAGTATTGTTAAAATTGAGATTAAATATCCATATATCCAAGAATGTTACAAAAATACAAAGGCTTTCATAGGGTGTCCTAACTTTTTCACATGACTGTATATCTACAAGGTATCCACACACAATGAACTAGCTTTAGATAACCAAAACATCTGAATCCCAGTGTTATTTCTGATATAGGAAGAACAAAACAGCTGTCATTGATGGTATATGTAGCCAGGTTTAAAAATTTATTTTCACCAGTTCTTTAGTCAATGCAGAAAAGCTCTTCATGTTGTATGAGTAAGCTTGGTTGCAGTTACAACGGCGTTAATATCCTCTTTTTTGGTAAATACAATCATACATTTTATCATGAAACTACCCTGCCAAAAGCAGCTATTCCAAAGACAATTATGAATTTTATATGTCAAAATGGATTCTCTAAGTCATGTTCAATAATTCATACTCATTATATTTTTTCTACTTTGTATTTTAAGCATAGTGGTATTGTGTATTAAAAATATCTAAGTTATATACTTAGAAATTATTATTCATGTTTAATTATTGTACACATTTCAGTTACTTTTAGAACTTCCATTGTTTAGAATGATATAATTCATATGTAAAGTGTAATTTTAGTAACAAACATTACACAATGTTAGTAACTGTACTAAAAATATTTTGTACCATTCTATTGAACATGATGTAAAATAAAATGCTCACAAATTCTCATAATGATCTTTCAATAATTTTGATTTATATTATTAAATAATTTGTATGTAGCTTCATTACTTCACATATAATTTGTTTTTATGTTTCACACACTAAACAGTTGGAAAAATACAAATTCGTGAACCTGCTAGTCTTCCTGAACTTGATGTCCAGCAGTGTTTTTATTATTCTCAAGTTGCCACTTAGTTTTTAGTTCATATTTATATTCCCACCCATTTTGGTCAAAATACTTATAAAACAGATCTATTGCTTCTCTGTGTAAAGCTTAATTCTGCAAGCACATAACATTGATAAACATATCACACTGCAACAGAGATAAAATATCTACGCTTTATATCTGATGCAAAACCAAATAACACTTGTACTTAGTAAGAGTAAACCTATTTATGCATGGAAAAAAAATGCAACTTTTATGTAATTCATGCAGACTTACCCCTATCCATACTAGCAATGCTAGATGCTTCATGACTGTCCATAATTGATTCATCTTCATCTGTCACACGACGACGACCTCTTTGACGAGGTGGAAGACGCAGTACCCTGCCATCATCTGACATCTCTCTATATGATCCTAAAGATTTTAAACCAAAGTACACAGTATTACCTAACACACTAAGCATATGTTTAAAGTAAAAATATATTTTAAATACAAAATTATACATTTACAATACATTGGTTCAGAAATCAGTTATTCACACTGTAAAGTATAAAATGTAATATCACATTTAAAACCAAAATTTGTTTTATCATTTGTTTCATTCACACAATTTTGAACTTAGGAAAAAGCAAAAAGTATATAATTTTAATGAAGATGAAAAATATAAAACTAGAAAGAAAGTGCTCACATTCTATTTAATTCTTACACACTGGAAAAAAAACTGTCTGTGAATACCCACCCCTCTTACTGGGATCATTGTACATGCACAGTTGAAACTAATATAGAATTATAGATTACAAATACCTGATTTGTACATAAGCATAATAATACAAGTTTCTACAATATAACTCAATATATTACATATAGGTGCAACTGCCAAACAAGAGCCTCAAACACGGCTGCAAAAAGGAACTAGGGTTGTCTCAAATGATATGTTTATATACATGGCAACTAATGCTTAACTGAAAAAATCAAATAAAAAATTAGCAATGTTAGCAATCTTTGTTTTGTTTTTCTTTCCACTTCTAATGCTGATTAGCCTACTAGTGCATTCCAATTCCTTTAACAAATGTTTGGGGTTTTATATCTTATTGCTCTTACAATATCATAAATCTGCAATGGATCATTATGTGAAAAAAATAGAACACATAAAAAATATTTTTGATCCAACTGCATGATACTGTAAACATTTTTAGTTTAACATACTGAATTCAGCTAAATCTACTAGTTTACTAAAACACATAAATAAAATTAAAATGTTGACTTTGCTTTAACATAAAGTGACACATATACATTGTTTATTGCAAGGAACCAAAGTCCAGATTTTAATAATGTAAGTCTATAAATTTACTATTGGCAGATTTGGTGAAACTCTTTTGTGTTAATGTACACATGAAAAAACCCTATCTCTCATACTGAATGTTTAAATAGAATAATTTTTAGTGTTACACAGTTTTGATGTAAATATTTAGATATGAAAGCTACAGACATACTGGATATTTACAAAGTAATGTAATTGTTCTCTCAAAATCCTTTGTATAAATGACTAAGTAGCAGAACTTTTACTTTATCCCTTTGTTAGTGAAGTTGAATTAGTTTTTGGTTTATTCTCATTGTACAGAGCACGCTGTTGAAAATTACAAATAAAGCAGAAATGTAGTAGTCTAATCTCTGATATTTCTTAAGGCTGGCACATCTGCAGCAATAATATCCTCATGAGATTTCAATCTATATTTTCACAAAATAAAAACCTCACTGTACTATTGTAGCTTCACTCTTAATTTACAATGTACAAAAATATTTATTACTGGAACAACCTTAGTTTTGTACAAATAAAAGAAAGCAATCTAGATTTTTATTTTTACAGTGGCAACTTCCAAGCATAATCAATTTAAAAAAAAGAAAAAAAAGAGGGGGGGGGTAAAATCAGAGATCCCTATATTTCAGGTGTAATCTTCATTTTATTTTGAACCCAGATTAGAGAAGACAACCAGTTACCAGCACTTACTTTCTGATGTGGTTACTCTTAACTGAACAGTGAGCTGCATTGTCTCTCTTATATGTAAAGGTGTGAATTGTAATTTGCTTTGCATTGAACCCAAGACATGGGATCAAAATGCAAGCTCTTCTTTTAACTGTGAGATAACTTACGGCAAACTATTCTCTATGAATTTGTAAATGAAGTAAAACAAATATTTCTCAGTTTTTAAATGCTTTGTTCATCCCTAAAACAATCATTAAATATTCACTGGAACACTACCAGGCAGGTTACCAATTCCCATAACTTTCATTCCCAGATAAAAACTTCTACCACACCTAGATCCATTACTGTCATATTTCCAAGTAATAATGTAGAAATATTTACATGGCTCTATTACAAACCTAAATAATAATGTAGACAGTAAACTGGTTTAAATTGCAAATATCTAAAAAAATTAATCTAATTCTAGTTATTTGTAATGACAATAAAAAATTACATTCCTAAAATGGAGGTATGATAACCAAAAATGGAATCTATTAGTTTATGTATGAACCTAAAAGTACAGCAAAAAAAATAAGGGAATTATCAATAGCACCTAGTTGGAAGCTGCATTGGCCTCAAAAATATTTTTCTTTTTATTCCAGGAGAAACTGATTACTAAGATGCAACAAAATGTTTAATAGTGGTATATATAAAATTAAAAAAAAATATTTAGTTGTAGTAAGAAATAAACTGTAACATAAAATTTTTCTTTTTGATTAATGAAGTCTATGTCAGAAGTAATAAAAAATGGATCTGTCGGTTTATCAGTTTTATAATGATTTTAATAAAATATACCAATCAATTTTCCTGGAAAGCTATGAGATGATTTTGAATAATTAATCAGAAAGTTTTACAAGAATCTGTACAATAATTTTAACACATCACTTTACACTACAAGTTTTTGAATGCTAACAGTTCAATCCAGAAACTCTGAAGAGATTTGTTTTTGATCTACCTCGTTGAGACAAGATTTCATTTGTTAATGTATAAATTTTAAATTGAAATACAGCATCCTCAAGACTCTATACTAGCTAGTACTAAGGTCTACTTTTTGGGAGTAAATTTAGTATATATATATATAAAGTTACATTTTCAGCATAATTTATTAACTACTTTCCAACCTTTTAAATTTCTGCTATCATTTTTTTGTATTTAGCTATCAACTGAGATACTAATAATTTCACTTATGATTCTGTAGGGAATGTTTAAGCATCAGGATAGTCAACAGTAACATGAACAGTCAGGAATACTTTCAGAGTAGCTAGAAATAATATTAAGTTTACTATGCTTGCTGTACATCTACAAAGTTGGTTCTAAATGGCTCCTGAATACCTCAGTGTGTCGTATGGAGACTTCCAAGCTCCTTATGCTTTGCCATTAAGTTTATGATGCACTAAATGATTTCAGTCACATTACCACTTCAAATAATTTTTTTGTTGTAGCCCCAATGCCAAAAGTGTGGAAAATACCTTCTTTTTTGCCAATTAAAATATCCAAAAAAAATTCATTTCAAATCAAGAAAACAAGATTGGGTTGTGTTTTTTTTCTCACAAAATGTCCTAATTGGCTTGTGATCACTTCTGTAAGAATTTATACAATGAACCTGATAGATCTTTAACTTCTACTAAAAAAAAATGTTTATTTCACTGTCAAATACCTGAAAACTGAAGAAAATGGTCTTTTTTTTTCTGGTTTGTGTGTACTATACTTTTCACAATACCTGACAAATACTTTTAGTTAATAAGCACTATAGAACTGCTTTCACTGATGTACATTTTACTCGTAACTAATTTACTTTCAAGTAAACTCAAAATATACTTACTTTAAGACAAATAAATAATGATACCGAAAATAAGATTTATCATATTTCATATGAAGCTGTCACTTATTAGTCCAAAAGTGTATTATGCTATATCAAATAATTAGCAGAGAATTAAAATACTATTAAAATATATAAATCTTAACATGGGTATCAGATAACATCAGAATACAATTTTAAGTTTATTACCTTATCTGCATACAAAAAACACTAACAAGTAATAATCCTAGTTCATTAAGTGAAATATGATTTCTAGCCATTTAAATAGTTGTACAACAATGCCATGAGCAAAATTACATAAAAGCCCTTAACCACTGTTGTTCAAAACTGTGGACATAATCAAGTTGCTCGGTCCCCATGGTCTTGATCAAAGCAGTATGATAAGTAGTGATAACAGTCTGTTGGTTCTACCATGCTAACTCAATTGTAACAGGCAACACATTTAAAACTATTTGTGCCTTTGAAAAAAATAACTAATCAATTTATTTTATTTTTGCTACCACAAATTTCTTATAAATAATATACTTTCTACAAAATACTGATGTTCCACTCAAAATTGGTAATTTTAAACAGAGGTGCCAACTTATCAGCAATTTTATTTTCTAAGTGGGAGTCTTTAACCTACTTTATTCATACTCTCAATTACCAAATCAAAGTTCAAATGTTTGTACATTTGTAGTTCATACCATTCTTGTTACGTCTACCATAAATATAAAACCACATCCAAATATACAATGTTGGCACAACTACAATCCACAACACCATCCATGTTATGTTGACAAACATCCAACACCATTAAAAATAACCTAACTGCAAGCAGAACATCTTAAGATGAAAAAACAAAGCACTAACATTACACAATGCCAATCCTGTATGAAAGTTTCCAGCAGTACAAATAATTTATTTCTTCATACTTAAGCATGCTGGGCTATCTGTTCTGTGTTCACTACAGGTATTGAAACTCAATTTTTAAGCATTATAAGCCTGTAGGCTTACTGCTGAGCCACTTGGGAAGGTGAAAATGGAATTGTCAACACAAGTTTATGAGCATAAGATGTACAAAACATAGAAAAACAAACGTCATTTGTTCAAATAAGATAACTTTTAATGACTATTCTTTTTAGATAGTTATTCTTTGTGTGTTAAATTCTTGTTAGTTTTCAATTTTTTTAAATGAAATTCATTACTGAATAGTTTTACTAACAGAATGAAAAGGATGCACAAATATAACAAAACTAGTTTCTATAATATCCATGCTTCTGACAGTTTATTTCATAACTGTGATTTTTCACTAGCCATGCTACTATTTTAATAAAATAACCACACTATGTACATTATTAGGTCTATCTGTGCAAATTCTTGGGACTAAAGTGACAAAATCTACTAGATTAGCACAGTAGCACACTACATGCAAGTACTATAGAACATTTTAGGGGCTATGCAGCTACCCAACCCTTCTAAGTAAAATATTTCCAGATCAAATAATCCTTTGTTCCAATTAATTCAATGTTTATAATTCTACATTGGGCAGACAGGGCTATGAGGACACTGGTTAAAATTTTGGCAGGCTGGTTGACAACCTGGTTACACTGTCCCAGTGCAACTGACAAACCTTACTGTACATCTCTCTTTCTCTCCTGACTTTTGAGTACTTGCTTTAGGATTCCAATCTGCTCATTCTTCATGTTAAACCTTCTATATGGTTTACATATCATACTGCTGATCGATTCAGGATTTTGTTTGTTACAGGATCACATTACAAAACATTTTATTTTGAACAAAATTACCATGAATATTAGGATTTTACTAAGTGCTGTTAGGGTCTGCAACATACGAATCACACAGAAAAGAAGTGATTTTAATCTTTCTTCAGGTTCCTTCAGTGCTTTAACATTACAAACTTATAAAAATTATTTAATATGATGCTGTAGACTCCATGAGTAATGAATGGTTATAAAGTACAAAGAAGTCATTAATTTAAGGGTTAAGAAAAAATCTCTATGGAATCTTTTAATTAGGTTGCATGTTATAACTATGCTAAGGCATGCTCGAATCACCTATCCAGAACACATTTGAATTATATTTTTCAGTACACGAGTCAAACAAAACAGAAGACAGAAGAAGAGAATGTGTTACCCTTCCTTACTTTTTGTTCAAAGAGAACTTTGTGATGATGCTGAGAAAAGTGATGCCAAAATAATCCAAGGTGTATTATTTGGAATTACCTCTGTTTTGTGACTAGAATAATCACTATAGAATCAATAATATTGTATACAAAAGCATGAAAAATGTTCATAAAACAACCACTACATTTTGGTAAAATATTTCAAGCACAAGCTAAATTGGTTCACTTCCTCTAAATGATGTGACTATTCCCTTTATACCAACTTCACATCAAGAACAATCACAAGAAGTCCAAAAAACTATTCTGAGTCACCTTATTATGGTGTAGAAACATGATCGTGAATCGAGCATACCCCTTTGTTTGTGGCTCTTTCGTTCTCAATATGTTTATTGATGATAGATATGTTTATTTATTTATCTTTTATAATAATTTGTAGTACCACCTAATGAAATGCCAAACTACAGTAAAAATAAAGCTCAAGAAATGTAAGACATATACTTCATATATGATTACAAATTTCAAATGAAGCAATGTTTTTGAAGTAGATAATTTAGATACGTGTCATTATTTTTAAAACAAATTATTTTTTCCAAACCTCATGTATTTCCCTAAAATAACAATAAAAACACGAGTTACTCAGAATTTTGTGGATGGTAGGAGAAAGTTCAAAATTTACCTTCCCAAAGCAACTGAGCTCCCAATCTTAAAACGAAGTGTTTGTTATACTACCAAGGTTATGGAAACAATTTAGCAAAGTTACTACACCACACTTTTGAAAATGCATTCAAAAGAACAATGCATTGGTAAAAAAATAGGAATATTAAGGAACATTTAATGTTAAACAACTGGGTCTTAGTTATTTTCAAATTTATGGGGAAAATGGACTGCAATTCACAGAGTTCACAAGAAAATTAGTTTAACCATAATATGTTCATTCAAAAAAACAAAAACAGTTCTAACTTCAAGAGCAAGTTATATCTAATTTCTTGTGTTATATAATGTATATAAACTTTAGGAATATGATAAATTATTTCAGCTACTTGTGAATGATAAAAAAAAATAGTAGGAGTGAAGATTTGTTTGCTGACTATCTGGTCTTTTATATATATAAATTTAGTTTACAACCCCATGTTAAAATATGGTGAATTCACTAGGTGTTTCTGCTGCATATGTTTCATCATTCATGTGAGGCTTTGTGTTCCATATTAGTAATTTAATTATTTCTATAAAAAACAATATCAGCAATTCCTACTATATTCCTTTTGTGTTTGTTTTGCTGTCAGTTTTTAAGTTTTGTTTCAAACATGGCTGAAAGAATAGAAAATTTTCATAACCAAAGTTTTTCAAAAGCTTAAATTGAGTTAGAAAGTAACTAACTGGAAAGACCCTTTCAACCCTATTTTCATTAAAACAGATTCTCCTCTTAACTTTATACTTATTATTACAATATAGTTGACATAGAATTAATAAGTCATAAAATTCAATGTTACTTTGTTCAGTTATTACTATCAGTGAATGAGATACAAGCAGGGAAGAAAGGGTCTAAACCAGCATCAGGCACTACAAAGTTAAGAAGAAAGGAACAGGACTCCATCTGGGATTGTTCAATCTTGGTAGCTTTATTACAACAAGAGGAAAATTACCTCTCAATACAAAAATGAACTGAATGTTTATAAATGAGGAGCCATGGGAGAATGTCAAAACAAATCGAAAGCTTCACAACCATGATGTACAATGATGTGGCCTCATTTGGTCACAAGACCCTTTCATGTCTGCTTGGCTCACTCACCTGGGAGTAAGCAATAGTTTATTCTCATTTCCAGGATAACAAGACACTGCCAGGTTAATGACACCATAAATGTTTTTGTACTGACAAATTATCATCAGTATGTTACTAAATAGTCATTAGTCTAGTTTATAATTTCAACACTGGACATAATCATGCTATGCTAGTTAGGTTACAGATGATCAACAAACCCAACAATAGCACACTACAAGCAGGTTGATGGTATGGTACAAATATACTTGCCACCAATTCCTGACATAGAATACGGTTAGTGAGCCACACAGATTTTTCTCAGTAAGTTGCTTTTTGTTTTGTTTTTTTCAAGATCTTGCAATTCTAGATGTTACAGATAAAAACTCTCTGCATGTCTGAGAATAACAAAAAATTCTTACAAGTCTAAAGCTGAACAAGAACTCTCATAACATTTTTCTCATCTTATTTCTGTTAACACACCTAGCCTTACCAACATTAAATACACTGTATGATGTAAAAACTTAGGCCAAGATGTAACCTCTAGGTCATTATAAACAACTTACTTTCAAGGCCATTATAAATTTGCTGTTTAACACTCTATTATCGGTTTAAACCAGATAGTAAGATTTTTGTAATCAAGAATTCCACAATAATTATAACAGTTTAATGTTCTTGATGCTCTCTACCAAAACATACTTTGTTACATGTTTGTGAATTTCCTTTCAATATGTTAATATAATGAAAACTAGATTCTACAAATTAAGCAATATTAGTACATATAAGTCAAATATCAGCATTTGTTTGAGACAAATGATGGTTCATAAAGAAGATAACACTTTTGATATTTCTAGCAGGTACAAAATTTGGCTGCTTGTAATGCAATTTATTAATATACTAGGACACTCCTGCAAATAATAATAAACCAATAAAACTGAACTTCATTACTCCTTTAACATTCAGAAGAGTTAATGTCCTCTATTAGTTAACAAAATTAGCTGAATTAGTTTTAATGTATGACAACACTACCTTAAAAGCCAAGTTATTTAACTACACCTTTATTAGAAATATTCTTTTAAAGAACTTTTCCATTGGTAACTGGTAACTGTGAATTGTATTAATATTCATCAAATGGATTAAACTTACAGCAAAAGGAAGTATATTACAAAACTCATTAAGTCTCACAATTTAAAATAAAGGATGCATTTTGACACTGTTATTCAGAAATATCCAGTTAATATAATTAATCCTACTTAGCATTTACACTATGAACTACACAACTACATCTGATTTTGCTTTGTTTTTTGTTGTTCTTGTTTTCAGATTTTAGGTTTAATCTCTGTTAAAAAGTATATAGCTCTTATAAGTAAGCTTTAGGCATACTGATCAAATTTATGAATGTTTTGAAGACTGAAAATCTACCATACAGAAAAACTACAAACAAAATGGCAAGAAAATAAGTTAAATCCTTTAAACTACTATTAGTATTAGTAGGAAGACTGGGACTCCTCTAAACATGTTTCATATTGGTCAAATCAATATGTTTAGGAGCATAGACCTCCTGGTTCATTCCAGTAGGAAGTTCTTTTCAAAGATTTGTCTGTACATAATCACCTTTCTAGCTTGTGATTAAATGTATTAAATCATAAAAACAGTACTTATCCAAATCATTAAATGGTGAAAATCATGTGCTACCTACCAAAGAAAGATGTTACAACATGAATGTGTAAAATTATCTTGAACGCCATAAAAACACAGGTAAATCAAACATTCAGTAACATCTCAATAATCCTTATGTTTAGCATGTTTATTATATTTATCAACTTAGCAAGGTATACCACCAATTATATCTCAGTTTAATTACTGAACTCAATGCTTTCAAGGTAAACATATGTCACGCTGTTTCTGCTTCATTAATTTTTTTCCTTTAAAATTGACTGAGGAGGAAAACATGGGTGAAACATCAAACTTATTTTTAACAGCTAACTGTTTATGTGCAAAAGCTACAGAAGAAACAACAGGGGAAACAGAATGTCACACGAAGACTGTATTAACATGAACCTAGTAATTATCAAGCAAACAAAAATTTGGGAATTTCAACATTAATGACATCACACCAGCAAAACCAGAATGCTGTGTGTTAAAATTTTGTAGTTGTCAAATCCAAGTCAAAGTCTCTGTTCAATCACATAGTCACTTTTAGGTTAAGTTTACTTTCTATTTGGGTTTCCTCTGTTTCCCCCCCTTGCTCCACCTCTATAGCCACTTGCAGATCCCCCCCTTTGAGAACTGTTATTTGTGTTTGCACCACTTCTCTTGTCATTAGGGATGTAGTCACTGAGAGTTGCAGGATGAGTACCAGTACTGTTATTGTAGCGAGAGTCTCCTGCCCATCTCCGGCCAGGGCCCTGTCCTGGTCCTCCACCTCTGCTACGACCTCTTGGAGGTCCTCCTCCTCGTCCTCTGCCAACATCCATGTCAGAATTATAACCCCTATCAGGCCCTGCTCTTCGGGGTACTGGGAAATTTAAAATGCTACCCATCTGTGTTCTCAGCTGATGATCAATTTCTTGTTTTTCTTGTCTCAATTTCTCAACTTCCTACATCAGGGAGCAAAATAATTTCTAAAGTAAAATAGGAGCTCAAAGATACAAACACTTCTTTTGTGTCAGATATAAAAGCTGGACAAGAAATTGTTAACAACCTCTTGATCCTTTATTTTTAATACACCTTACTTTAATAACTGTTTGTTTGCTTGAATTACACGTGTTTAAATTAAAAATGATAAAGTAGCCAAGATGGAGTATGCTGGATCATCTGTATTACACTAGTTTACTGAAATAATGTTACAGAAGAGATCAGATATTTTGTATCAGTTTTTATCAAATTAACTACTGTTATTCTTATAGCTCCTGCAAATTCCAAAAAAAAAACCACTGACAAAATGAATTACTTAAATAATTTCTTTTTGAAATTTCAAATATATAAGTACTGTTACACTTCCAGCAAAAAAACATTTTTTATCACTTAAAATCAATACTTGGTATTTAGTGCAAACGTTTTCAATTATAATCTCCTTACTTTAGCACTTCATATTTTCCAATTTTTAGTTTCATGATTAAGGGTAGTCCTTGGTTCTCATCAATTTACATTAATTTTGTTTTTAACCAAAGTGCAATATTATTAATATTTAATTCTTTATAATCTTATAATCTTTAATTCGTTTTTGTTGCAAACATTTTTTGGCAAGTTACAATTTTTCAAATAGGTATACTAAATAATTGATTAACCCTGGATCAAATATAATAAATTATTCAAATTTTGCAGTAAAAATTTTTCAAGGTGAAGAGAACAGCAAATGTCAAATAAAAGTAAATTTACTGAAACAAACAAAAAAAAACAGATAATTTTGAATAAGTTATAAAACTACTGGTATAATTATGGAAAAACACAGATTATAAGCTCTACCATTTTCTACTTGCACTAGTTTCAAAACTGTATGTGCTCTCCATAAACATACATAAAATTATATATTCATACCTAAACCAATAAACCTGTAGTCACAGCAAACCTACCTTCAGATGAGCTAAATGATACTCAAGAAGTATTTTAGCATTTGTTATGTTCTCAACAGTTCCAACAAAAACAAAGGGAACCTACAATGAGAAAAAAACAACAGAAACCATTCTTAATAAACCTGTTGCACTGCATAAATTTCTTAATTAGCAAAAAAAAAGGCTTGTTAAAACATCAATTTAGATCAACAAATTTCTGCATTTACAAAACTGAATAAGTTTATTAATTTAGTACCTCAAACTGAAAATCCTCCCACTTCTGATCAGCAACTACCTCCTTGAATTCCTAAAAAGAAGGTCATAATTAACAATGCAATATTTGCACATAACATTCCCATGTGGTTTTAAACAACAGGCCTTAAATCCACAAGATATTTTCAGGCTCTGCTACAGCAGCATCATATACAAAATTATAGAACATCTTGCAACAACTGCCATAAAAGATTAAATTCAAAATACATATCGTTTAAGTTGAAATTATCAATGGTAGTAAAAACAGCACAAATAAACTATGAAAAAGGAACAACTTAGTTGGTGAACATTATAAAAGCTTGTGTAAATATGAAAATAAATATACAAAAATGTCAATTCCATGCATTTGCCCTTTCCATGGCTATAATGAAATAATGAGAATCTGCTTGGCATTATTCTTCAAGAGCTCACAATTTTATTTTTAATTTAATCTAAGAATAACAGTAAATTTATAAACATGTTTCAAGTAGTAAATAACAATCAACAACTTAAAAAGCTGGAACAAGCTTTTGATATGGATAATATTTTTCACAGTATATTCAGGATTCTCACATTAATATACAAGAATAATCAAGCAACTATTGAATTGATGGCAAGATACAAAGCATAACAATTTGTCTGAAAGTAATTTTTATTAACCACTATGCACTTGATTGATAAACACAGGAATGATTTTGCATTTTCTATTTTGAAAACAAAAAAATAACACATACATACAACATGGGGCCATCTTTAAAAGACACTACAGTAGAAATCCATAAAAAATATTGCACACATTGAGTATTCAAGATTCAGACTGTTAGAAATATAACTACAATACATGCAACAACCACTTTCTTATTACAGAACACACTTTTAAACAAAGTACTTTCCTCACAACAAGAACATGACTTTCACTAGAGCTGTACATGGTAGATGATTATATATTTGAACACTAAAGCAATTTGTAAATATAGTATTAAAAAAATGGAGTTCTTCAAAAAAGTAGTTTCTTCAATAAAGGATACCAGTTTAAATACATAAAACATAATAATATATATCAGCACACTGAACAATTTTTCCATAAATATCCTTTTTTCTTATTAAGAAAATGCTCACTTTCTCCACAATCCTTCCAATGAGGTAAGAATAATATGATTAGTAACTGCTGGAAAAAAAACAGCCACACACAGAGCAGCATTACCACTAGTAATAATAATAATTACTATGATAAAAATTGCATAAATAAAGAAGATTGAAAGACTTGAAATAAAAATCAGGATTTCTAAAAGCACTATATAACTATTTACTCACACTTAAAAAATGATTTTACAACTTTAAACTGTACAATCTAAATGAGTAATCACTTAAATTCAATGTTCTTTTGAGATACTTAAGTTTACATTTGTTTTGCTACAAAAAAATCACAGAATAAAACTGCTGGTAATAAACACTCAGAATGGTATTCTGGTAATGAGGTTCGTCATATCTCACACAAGCTAAGACTTGTTTTTACAAGAAAAATATCTTCAACTAACTATGAATCTAAGGCTGATAATTTTACTGTATTGTTTGAAACTGTATGTTATGAATAGTTAAACTTCAAAAAAGGAAAGTAATATTAATATAAACAAACTTGTAAAAATTGTGAAAGATCTCAACATTCATACAAAACTTAAGTATGTAAGACTGTAACATCATTCATAAAACCACCCTCCCATTAAAGTATTCTAAAAATACTACGTTTATTTCTAAGGAATAAATGGCTCTTAAAAATTGTTTCGTGTGTGTGTGTTCTTAAACTATGCCTGTAGACACAGTAGTAGAAGAGTGTGTTTGGATTAGGTAAGCAATTTGTGTCTTGCATATCATGTAATGTGAATGTTGCAATTGTTGAGAATACTCTTACAATATCTTTTCATCAATAAATTATAGTCACAGTCAGTCAATCACAATGTTTCTCATTATTTTTCACTAAATTCAGATTAATCTGTCACCAATCTTCCTTCTAGGGCAACCTTGAGGTTGATTGTGACAAGATTCTTACATTGTTTTAAACATTGTTATATGTTACTTTTTTTTTTATCTTTGGTTTTCCTTTTCCCCTCAACACTCAAATGAGTTCAACTTCAGACATCATTATTAAAGACTATAACCTCGTAATATGTTAGCAGTACATAAAATTTATTTTCCTTTACATAAATCTTCACCTATACTGAGAAAAGCTTTGTAGATATTAAAACATCATTCTCTTAGCAACACAAAAACTCTGAGCCATTAAAACTTACAATATAATTCAGTAATATATGCTAAACACTTCATGACCAGGAAATACTCAGAAATCATTGTTTTCATCACACTGTAAATATGCTCACTAATACATTGCACATACTCTGAAATCACTTATTTTTCTCAGTCACTCTGCAAACATGTCAGTAGTCTGCTAAAACCTTCATGACTGCTGTGCACTGAGGCCAATCTATTTTCCCAATCTCTAAACATGTTCATTTGAACCTTACTGAAGACATAAGTTACTAAATCATAATTTACCTCTTAAAAGTCTACCTAAATTAACTGAGTGACCATTTAGAGGTCTTTGCTCCTGTACAGTTCTATGCTAATGTTATAAGTTTTCCCTCTTCAAACAAAACATAATATGTAAGACTTCCTTATTTTATTTATTCCAACACAAGAGTCCAAAATATAATTGCAAAACCTACTTTTCATACTTTATTTGTGGAATAAATCTGTACAAACACAAAACATACTGACACTTCTGTTTTGAATGGATCAAAAGGTTTTACAAATGTAATTTAACCAGGATTGTTTACAGATTTCAAACATTACAAATAGGTTAATTTCAGTAAACTAACTTCGGACGTTAGTATTTTTTACAAGAACATTAGATACTGTTACAGGTGCCTCAAGCTTACCCAGTCATCAAAAGAAGTGAACAGGTGTATCAACAAAGAATTAATTTGTTCTCTGTGAACATCAAAAAAGGATTGAATTCTAGACCAGGTACAAAACTGTAGTGTTTTTAAAACTCTGGTGTATAAACCATCATTTGTAATAACTATTAGTAATAACTGTTATTATAAATTTTATTTATTTTATTTGTATATTAAAATATACGTGTTAAAAAAGAAGACTGTGTGTATCAATCTTGTTGCCAAATATCATAAATTTAATACATATTAACATAATAAAATGGAGACTCATCTGAGATAAATTATAATACATAAATGCATTCTCTTGCTCACACTTTTCCTTAAAATGGATGAAAGTCTTTCTGGAATTTTTTTCTTTTAATTATTTAAACTTTTTCTAACAGAACAATAAAAATAATCCACTTGGCAAATATAAATTTCTAGGTACTATAAAATATTTTCATATTTACAATTCTATAATTCTTTTTTCTTTAATTCCATGATATCATAAGAAACACTTATTAAAAGGATAAATTTGTAATATGTTCTTTTTGTTGAAATACACATTTAACATACATTTGAAGTATTTGAAGATAGTTACTGATACATATCTATGCCTGGCTTGTTACACTCAACAAAATAAGAAAATTCTAGCCCAGATGTGTCTTGTCAAGTTTTTGCAATAATTCTGTATTAGTGCTATACCATAGCTTACTTACAACATAAAAAATAGCATGTATTAATGATATAATATTTCTTGTTTTGTTTGCTTGTTTGTAATTAAGTTCAAAGCTATACAAAGGACTATCTGTGCTCTGCCTACCGTGGGTACTGAAAAGTTTTTAGTCTCATAAGTCCAAAGATATTCCACTGGGGGGTTAATCTTTCTTGAAGATACTGTACTTACAAAAGTAATAACCAAACCCTTTTAAAAGCAAAATTAGAACACTGTGTATCAACAGATCTTGTGTAAGGTTACAGTGTATCATAATTAATTATTCTCTGGGTTACTTCTTCCATACACTACAGATACGTAGTTTTAAAACAAACAATAGAAGACCTACATAAATACTGTTAACCATATATGTTTGATTTTTCTTTTTTATGTTAACAGGAAGGTTAAATAACACTTATTTCTGAAAAGAAATGCTTAAAAAAAAATCATTATTTTTGGAAATAAATCCAATCAAACATATATGTATATTTTTTCTGTGCTAACAGAGAAAAGACAAATTTTAACAGTTTTGTTAGTAGCTGACATCTAAACCAGAGAATACTTCACCTCTTCCCGTGGAATTTGGTTTTCATTATCACCCTCTATCTTCACTCTCACTACTCCTGATTTATCCACTATTTCTTGAATGATTCGACCATTTTTTCCTATGACTTTTCCTGAAAAACATCAGTCACATTTCTTCATATTGTAATAATTTTTTATTCCATGGGGAATTATAGCTTTAATATGCATGCACACACGAAAAATATGCCCATTTGAAAGGGATTAATTAATACTCTAAAATTTATATTAAACTTGAAACAAATCATATACATCAATAAATATTTTCTATATGCCTTTCAAAATATCAATTACACTTTCGACAATGTCATAAAATGGAATCATAAACAAGTTTGTAAAAGTGTACCACAAGCCTGTATTATTTTTATTTTAACTATTATTAAAGGATTAAATTATAATTAAACCTTGATGAACTAGAATAGAGTTCTTGTGGACAAAACCTGTATCAATTCACTTGACATTAGCTTATCAACCAAGACTAAAGACACTAAGATTAATTAACACTTTAGGAAATAATGTGATATTCAGCTTGACATCTAAAAATCAAGGCCCTAGTATTTAACACCTGTGAAAACAATCTTTTACATATTCACTTCATGTCACATTTATTAGCTTTTACTCTTGGCATTTACTGTTGTGGAAACAAAATAACCAAATATCAATTGATAACCAACTTATTAATTAGGACTCTAAGCACTAAAATTAGTTGCCAACAGTAAAAACAATATAGCAAAACATCACTTGATACAAAACTAAGGCTCTTGGCACTAAGCTCCCATGATAAAGATAGCACACTACCTTACGGAATCAAAGCACTAGGTTCAATTCCAAGAGAACAATGTAATGCATGTTAACTTCAATCTACACTTCTCAACCAGTTACTGCAATGACAATACATTAAAAGCTCACATACATTCTGCCTAAAACATTAGGGAGTATAATTATTACTTCTGAAATTTGCCTTACCAAGCGTACTAATTAGGCTTGACTCTTTTGGAAACACTGAAGAATGCAATTGAAGTTATGTATTACTTACCAACTAATACTCTAGGCACTAAAACTGTCTCTTCAGAGAATTCCAGCATACTTCTGGCTTTTTTGACTGCTTCTTCTGTCTAGTGGTTTAAGAAATAATTAGTCAGATTGCACTAATGATAGCTCTTCTTTCCATTACTACTTTACATACTGTCAAGAGAACATTAACACCTTTAATACATTAAATAAGGAAATATGCCATGAATGATATGAGGTATTCATAAATCTAAGTAAAAAAGAATAATGCAAATTAATGTATGAAAAAAATATTGGCACCAACAAACAATTTCAAAGAATATTTTACCAAGTAAAATGTTCTGAATTAAACTGTCAAATAAACCTTAATAAATTTCCTGCCCTTGGATTACATATGCATGTCTGCTGCAACTTATCAATTAAGTTTATGTATCTTACAGTTGTATCTCTAACTTTTATATAAAAGATGTTATTTGTAGATCATTGTTTTCAACACACAACTTTAATATTTTCACAAATAGCTTTGTAACCATGCATGTTCAGTACCAGAAAACATTTTAGCGACAACTTAAGCTCATTTTCTAGCTCCATAATTACAGTCCATCAAAACACTACATGAGCAGCATTCTAAACCAGCTTTATGATTGCCTTTGTGGGAAAAAGCCTTATGATACTACCTTACCTTCTCAATGAAGTTTTGAAATTAAATTATATAAATTTCAAAATTGTGTGAAAATTGTAAAACAGTTAAAAACCACAATGTAAGCATTTATTATTTTGTAATCTCAAAATGAGGATTAATCTCTTTGGATGCACTAATAACGTCAGCTGTTGATTCTTATGTACTTAATTATGTGAAGAATCACAAGATTTAACTCATCACTTTATAACTCAGTAAATGTCTTGTCTTGTCATAAGAATAAATTCTGTAGCTTCCAAAAAGATATAATTTAACAATAAAACAGCTTTAAGAATGAGAAGAAAATCAAATCAGCAACCAATTCCAAAATCTATGGATTTTTCTAAGTGTTGTAAACTTCACATAAGAATCGTTTAATCAGTCCACTATAAAAGCAAAATATAAAATACTGTAATAACTGCTTTATTTAATCTATATTGATACTAACAGACCAAAATCACTTCAAGTCACTAGCAATGGCTATTTTGAAAGTTGAGCATTATTAGTAATTCTCTGATCATATGCTGTGATATTACAAAAAGACAACAATAATATAACCATTGACAGAGTAAAAAATTTGTGTGAAAAAAAGAGGGCAATTTATTTTCAAGAAGCTATAGTTTCGTAGCAAACATGACACTACACTTGGAGCAAGCTGAGAAATTATAGAAAACTAAAAACTATTTACAGGTGAGACCCTCTAAAGTAGCATAGAATGAAGGTTGGAACACTGTTTCCATTTTTCCTGGTGAATTAAACAAACATACATTTCATAATAACAAATTATTTATTCTAAAGTTATTCTGAATAAATACTGTTTAATTAAATTTTAAAATTCATTTTATGCAAGTGTGCATTCAACACTTGAAAGGTGCACAAGGTTTCCTGGTTTGTTTGTTTGTTTTGAAATTCCGCACAAAGCTACTCAAGGGCTATCTGTGCTAGCCGTCCCTAATTTAGCAGTGTAAGACTAGAGGGAAAGCAGCTAGTCATTACCACCCACCGCCAACTCTTGGGCTACTCTTTTAACAACGAATAGTGGGATTGACCGTCACATTATACACCCCCACGGCTGGGAGGGCGAGCATGTTTAGCGCGACGCGGGCGCGAACCTGCAACCCTCGGATTACGAGTCGCACACCTTACACGCTCAGCCATGCCAGGCCAGGTTTCCTGGAGGTGTTAAGGTTTCCATATCTCACTTCTGTCCCTATTACATAAACTATATTTAACGTTTTATTCAAACTGAAATATTCTGATTCTAGGGTAACCATAAAAAAAAATTTGACAAATGTAAGAGTTACTACTACTATAGTTTTTCAATGAAAAAAGCATCTGTAAATTAATTATAATTTTTTAAAAATATATTTGCTTTCAACCAATTTTTTTTTAATCACATAAACCAGGGGTCACCAAACTACGGCCCGCAAGCCAGATACAATCCTTGAGGTCATTTTATCTGGCCCGCCAGCAGCTAGCTGCTTGGAAATAAAAAGTGACATTTCTTCAAATGTCCGACTGTCATAACAAAATAAATCATGCCGAGGGTTCTTTTAGCTGGCAAACAGATGTTATGATAAAAAAAAACAAGGCTGTCACGAGCATTTTTAACTAATAAGAAAATTCTTCTTTCATCCTTGCTGCCCATTTATTCGTATCGAGGCATGTATCTATGAAAGCTTTAGGATTTCGAAAACAAGTACAGACTTAAACCTCGTCCTATCAACTTGTCTTGTAAATTCAGCGGCCTAGGGTTACAGCTTCAGCAAGCTCATTTCTCTTATTATTAGTCAGGTTATGCACTTTTTATAACTCAATTTTAGGTAAGTGTCATGGTAAATGTGGATTTCAATATATTTTGTTTGTGTGTTCTTGGACCAGTACAATCCTTTTCTCACAGCATTTTGTGTTTATCATTTTTTCACCCATTGTTATGGCTGCTTTAAAAAGAAGAAAAGTGGACTCTGACTGTTGTGCTTTCAATGAAGAATGGGGAGAAAAGTACTTCTTTGTGGAAACAAAAAACCAGAAAGCTACTTATGTGATATGCACCAAAAGTGTTGCAGTCTTTGGTGTCACTATGAAACAAAACATCTATCAACATATTTGAAATTTTCAGGAAAGTTACGTTCTGAGAAATTTGAATCTCAAAAGAATCTCTTCAGGAGAAAGTTTGCTGAAAATGAATCTGTCACTCCTACAAGTTACAAAACAGTGCATAGGATGACAGAGTGAGGAAAACTTTTTACTGACAGCAACTTCATCAAAGAGTGTATGACAGAAGCAGCAAATGAGCTGTGTCCCGAAAAAGTCAATTTCTTTGAAAGTATCAGTCTTTCAGCAAGTTCAGTTGTACGGAGAACAGAAGAACTTGGAGAGAACATCGCATTACAGATACACCAAAAAGCTAGAAACTTCCAATGGTATTCTCTGGCACTGGATGAGTCTACTGATCTCTCGAGTACATCACAACTTCTCGTGTTCATTCGTGGAGTTAATTTGAACTTTCAGATCATGGAAGAGTTAGTATCAGTTTGCAGCATGCATGGAAAAACAACTGAAGAAGATATTTTCATTGAAGTGCACAAAACTTTGTAAGACTATAACCTTTAGTGGAATCAGCTTAGAGGTGTAACAGTTGATGGAGGAAAAATTATAGCTGGAGTAAAGAAGGGTCTGATCAGGAAGCAGTTGGAAGATCTTCAAATCCCAAGTGCTCTATTCATACATCAGCAAACATTTTGTGGAAAAAGACTTAAATATTTCTTGTATACTGAAACAGTCATTTCTACAGTGAACTTCATTCGAGGTCATGTAGTTAATCATCGAAAGTTCAAGGCATTTCTTGGAGAAATTAATTCAAATTTCTGTGACTTGCCTTATCACACTGCAGTGAGGTGGTTCAGCTGCAATAAAGTCTTGTATCGTTTTTATAAGCTGGAAAGAGAAACAGATTTCTTATCAAGAAATATAGAGCCGATCCACTTCTGTTGGATCCAACCTGGTTGTCAAAGTTGTCATTTTTGGTTAACATCATAACCCACATCAATGAATTGAGCTTGAAACTTCAGGGGAAGAATAATCTTGTCAATGATCTCTAAAGAATCATTAAAGGATTTTGGAGAAAGCTGTCACTGTTTGAAGCACATTTGGAAGGAGGAAACCTCTCTTATTTTCAGTGTTTCAATGAGTTTCATACTGAAATCACAGAAGATGTCAACCTGGAGTTTCAGAAAAAGATTATTTGTGATTTAAATAAGCATTTTTAGAGAGATTTTCTGATCTTGTCAGATTTGAAAGTGACATTCTTCTTTTTCAGAATCCTTTTGATTGTTTCATTAATGACGTGCCAGTGGAACTTTAGCTGGAGGTCATTGATTTGCAAGGAAATGACTTATTGAAATCAAAACATAGAGAGGGGCAACTTACTGAATTTTACAGCTGCATACCTGAAAATGATTTTCCAAACCTGAAGCAGTTTGCATCTTGTATGACACCATTGTTCAAAACAACTTATGTCTGCTAACAAGTATTTTCAAAAATGAAGCATGTGAAGTTGGTACATCGATCAAGGTTGACTGATGAACATTTGAAAGCAATTCTAATGATTGGATGCAGCAATTCAAAACCAAACACTGAAGATATTTTGAAAGCCAAATGCCAATTTTATAAATCTCATTAACTTTTTTGCAGCTTAATGAAATTCAGATATGTACTCACTATGTGTGATGTGACAAATGTTTTTGCTAATGTCACCTTCTTTGATAACCTTTTGGTAAATATAAATGTTGATTGTATTTCTATTTGTTTTTTAATATATGTGTGCATTGTATGCTACTCCCACATGGCTAATGTGGCAGCCTAAACTTAGTGTTAAGTCTTTCACAGAGAGCTTTCGTTCTAGTTTATGAGTATTGAACATAATGATCATGTGGCCTGCATTTCTCATTCCCCAAGTAATCTGGCCCTCTGTGAAAAAGGTCTGGTGACCCCTGACATACACCATTACATTTAAGACTTCTGACATAAAATTAATGTTCACATCCCATTTACCCTAAAAATATCAAAACACATACATCTCCATATATTTTAAAAGTGCAGGTAGGTTCTTCCAAATCAATGCCTGTAATACCATCAAGTTTACGTGCATTCTGAATATTGGCCCCATGAGCTCCAATAGCTAAACCCATAAGATCATCTCTAACACTGAATTCTTCTACATATCCTGAATTAGAATGCAGCTTTGTGTTCTGGAAAAAATAAAAGAAAAAAAGACTCTTTTAGACAAAGTATTGGCAAGTACAATTTAGTAGCAATGGAGAATATTCAATGTTTCAAACAAGTTCCTAGATATAATCTTTGATCATAAAAAAAGGGGTTTTATGTTACAACCTATATACTTGTTAGGGCTTGCCTTCTGCTATGATTAGAACATTAACTAGAAAATTTCACATATTTCTTTTTATTACCAGTGAAATACAATAGGCAAGTTTGACAGATAGAGTTATGTAAGTTATAAAGTTATAATGCATATAAAATGTTTATTTGTGAGAAGTAAAAAAGAATATCATGAAAACAGAAAATCAAAACATCTTACTTCTAATTGTCGGGCGGCTTCTTCAGTTCTATGGACTAAAAGCACTTTCTGTCTTAAGTTCCGAAAGTGCATTTCTATCAATAACATTGCTCTTTTTTTGGTGGCTTCTGATCTCCCCTGTTAAGAAAAGGAAGATAAAATGTTTCATTATCATATAACTTGTGAAACCCTTTCAAAACTACTTCAAGCTATATATTCAAGTGTATTATCCAATCTGCACATATAACAGAATGAAAAAAACAAACACACAGCTTTCTGTCATTTCAAACATCTCACTTTTGCAGCACACCCAGAAAGAAGAAGGCTATGGAGTTACAAGTGAGTAATCAGTGTAACTTTGTCCAAACAGTTTTCTTCTTGCATCAATAAAACTTTAAATTCAATATTTTTAACATTTTTAGAATTAAAATGAACATGAAGTATATGCTTGAAATTCATTTTTAATTCCTAATAAATAAATTCAAATCAAGCAATCTTAATCCTGAAATAATGAAAGCCAATCTGAAATTGAAACTGGGTAAAATATATTCTCAATAGTTGCTTAAGAGCCAGACACTTATTTTCAGACGATTTGAGAAAAATGTGCAAGGCAGACAAGCCTTACATAATTACTTGACATAAAAAGCACACTCTAACAGAGTGATATTTTTCTAAACAAGATGCTTCTTCTTCCATAAATACCTTTAATTTAAGTAAATTGTAAAAGCATCCATCAAAGAATTTCCCAAGTGAAAAGAAAAATCACTGGAAATTCGAAATATAAAGGGTCCACTAAATTAATCGAAGTCAGTTTACTCTGGGTTATACATTCATAATACATAGTGTAGACAAGCTCAGAAACGACATAATAAGATGGAGATAAAAAGAAAAAAAAGAAAGAGATACTGCAGGGAATCAACGACTGTAAATGAGTTCCATCCTCTTTGTTGATACATGATACCACAATCAAATTATCTACTTGTACCATCACACAACAGTTTACTTTTTGCCAAAATAGGAAATGAAAGAGACAAAGAAGTCAGAGTTCTATTGCAAAAAGATGTGCAACTGGTGAATAGCCAGCCAAGTACTTAAACACAATTTGTCACACAGCCATTTAGTCTGTACCTTGTGTGTTCATCTCAGTTATATCATCCAACTCAGCAAGTTAAAATCAGTTGTGGAAAAAGGAGATAACTTGTGACAAGTTTCTATTCTCATTGAAACTCTACCATTAGACTTTATGGGACAAATTTCAACTGCAGGTAGAAGGCACTTTTAAAACAGCCAGGAAGTGTAGAAAAGAATATGAATGTGTAATGACAGTTCACATGCCTGTCTGGAGGAGCTGTTGATGGAGACATAGGAAAGTGGTTTGCAACAATTCACATCCTGAGACAAACATGTCAATTGACTCACTTTGTAAAAGAAGTTCCATAGAAGCACAAGAATATGGACAATGACAGGAACCCTCTAAAGGGAGAAATTCAAGATAAAGCCCAGTAAATAGTCTAAAAGGACACAGGAACTAAGCTGAGTTCAAATGAGAAGAATACGAAATATGAGTGAAATACGGTATACCTTCAAAGTGGTCATAACCTGAGAATAAAAGGGTCAGTCCACAGGGTGAAAAAGGTAAGTGCAGTAAAAGAGGGTGCAAGAAGTATATAGAGGAAGAACAGTAATTGTAGGAAAGAAGTAAGAGGAAATAAGTCAGAAGAAAAAGACAGGAAATCAATGGCTAAAGCAAGACAAGCACAATATCATGCAAAACCTCATTAAGGTTCCTATCAGGCAAGGGAACTGGGAAAGGAAGACTTGAAAATAAAAAAAGGACAGAGTATGGTCTCACCAAGAAATGCAGTCTGCCACTGATTTTGAAGCCAACAGCAAAAGCAAAGAATGTGAACAGTCTCAAAAGTGTATGGTTAATGCTCAAAACACAAAGGTCCTGAAACAAGAACCACAAGGATAGATAGAACATGAAAAAACCATAAAATTAGCTGGGTAGAAAATAACCAAAGTTAATTATCAGCAATTAAAAGAATGGGAAAAAAGCCTGTGAAAAATGAGAAAACACACTCATGTGAAGTGAATTCTTGTCCACTTTCAAACATCAAAAGTCCTTTCCTCATCAAGAAAAGGAAGATGTTTTGAAAAGTGGTAAGGTAACACATAAGTAGTAAAATGGGCAGGATCCAGTAACCATGACACTTAATTACGTAAAAGTTCACAAAAGAATACAAAGAATCCAAACAAAGAAAGCCTAAGGTCCACAAAATACACTGTAGGAAATGCACAAAAGCTTGTCCCAAATAAATGAGGGGTTACAGGAAAACTTCTCACATTTCCAGCTAATGCAAGAGGAGAAAAGAATGAGGAGACACAATATCAGATGGACAGTAAAAAGAAAATAATGGGAGAACGAGCTGAGATATATGTGTAAGACACATCGATCATGCCCAATCACAGACAAGATAAAGAAAAATCATATTTGGAGTCAGAGTGAGGAGAAAAGGAAATGGGAAGAAAAGCTAAGTTATGGTAAGCATGAAAAATGACTAAAGTGGAGAAACAGATAGCTGTTGGCAAAAACTGAGACCAAGAGAAAGATACCCAACGAAACACACATATAAGTTGCACAATGGCTATAAAAAAAAAAGTGATGAAATAGATTTAACGGTAGAGGGAAAGTGAAATGAAAATAAGAAAAAAAGCCTGGAAACTGGAATAAAAAAGTAGGAATAAGATTGATCTACATGAGAAATAGGAGTAAATAGCAAATTTAAAAAAGAAAAAAAGCCATGAAAGATAATGAAAACTTAAGTCATATAATATCAGACAACGTCATGAGGAGGAAAGGAACGTTACCAGAAACATCTATGTGATGATAGGGAGTCAAGCAAATAAAAAGTATACAAGAAAAATGAATGGTTACAATAAAGAATAATGTAACACAACCCTACAAGTCCCAACAGAAGAGGAACAAGGCATAGAAAGAGTATACAGAAGTGGAAAAGCCCAAATAGAGAGGAGACGAATAAATATCTACGGAAAACTTCAAAAGCAATTCAGGTAAAGGTCATATTCTGGTGGATCATTCTCAACTGAAGAGGGAATTTGGCCAACGAGATGAAAGTAGGAGACTAATTAAGCATATGGTAATCCACTGCACTTTAAACAATGGCTGCAACAATCCTGACAGATAACAAACCTTTAAATAACACAGTAGAAACAACATCCCACTTTCAAAATTAAGCAAAAATTACTGTCATTTGAGAATTCATGATAAAAACAAAGCTCTTGAAATAAAAGCTAAAAATGAGAACCAACATTTCCTTAATGATGCACATTTCACTCTAAACATACACAAGATACTTAAACATGTAAATGTAAAGCACAGTAAAAAGGAGAAACATGAAGAGGCACGACTGTAATTGCATAGAGAAAGTTACTGCAAATGGAGTTGTGATGACCTCCTACTGGTGAGGGCTTTTGTCACATGATGGTGTTATCATGCAGTGGTATGATTCACACAAAATGTGGGAGATGTCTCACAGCTAGCAGCATGCAGACATCTTTGACAGTTGTACTGAAAAAGATGAATAATCTGTGTGAGAAGTGAGTTGTTGTCTTGGAAAGCAAGATCATGCTAAAGTTTCTAATACGAGCATGATCCATTGAAATTGTCATACAGAGAAACTATTAACTCCAAAACAGAGGGGATATCCATATGAAATGAACAAAATGAGAAGGTGCACCTAAAATTCTTTAAACTGCACGGCTAAAGATGATAAGTGAAGTGTTTTGAGCAATGTTAACCAAAAATTTAGGATGTAGGAGATACTACATAGGAACAAGCTGATAAAACAGTTACATTTTTGTTTCAACCTGGAATATAATGATGAGTGAAAAACTGATAACTACTCTATGATAGATAATATGAAGAAACAGACAATAAAATTTGAGAATTTTTATGTGTAAAGAAGCATCTTTGATATCCCCTTCTGTCATCCAATTACTGTGGTGAAAGAACTTGCATAACATTCACACAGCTTCCACCTTGAAAGAAAGAATGCTACGATAATGATAGAAATGTTTATTTTTCTGAATTTTGTGCAAACGTACACCAGGGCTATCTGCACTAACCATCCCTAATATTCATACAGTAAACAATTATTGGTTTAGACTAAGAAAATGACTGGCTTAGGAAGTGGTCAATGGAAAAGTTTTCATTGGAGGAATGTAATTTTTGGAAGAAAATTCTTCTGACATAACCTTTGAGGGTTCAGGGGTGCTGCTGGAAAAAGAATTTTCTGAGTTGCTTGATGGTGATGGATTCAAGCTTGGCTTCTTTCCAAAGAAGCTATCACGAGTTGAATGCTGTGCTGCCTTCTTCTCTATCAACAACTTTTGCAGTATGACACAACTTTGTCATCAAACTGACAGATAAGAAGCTTCTTTTGCTCTACAGATGGTTATCTTCTGACATATTTCTTGACCGTGTCCCAAAAGTTTAAAAGTTCATTCAGCTGTGTAGTTGTCAAGCCATCATCCTCTTCTTCCTCCTCCCCACTGTCATATTCAACAAAGCTGTCAAGTTCCTGTAGATCCTCTGTAGTAAGCTGCCTATTGTGAGACTTAAAAAAGGTTTTTCACATCATCCTTCTAGTCAATAGGTTCACCAAGAGACACAATTTCTTGTTGTACAGCAGCAACATTTCAAATCCTTTAAAGTATTGCATTTAAACAGCACACTCATACTTCTTACAGCTTTGAGAATGTTAAACTGAGTCTTACAAAACTCTCTCAGTGTTAGCCCCTCTTCGTGTGATGTAGCCTAAAAATAAAACACTTGTGGAAAACTTTCTTGGTGAACAGCCTCTTGAAATTGGCTATCACTTATCGGTCTAAAAGCTGGATCAAAGATTAATGTTAAGAAGCAGAAGAAATATGACTATCAAAAAAGGAAGCAAGTTCACGGTCATGGCCAGATGCATCATTTAAAAGTAACAAAGTCTTTACTTCCACCTCATTCTCAGTTAGGTACGTCTTCACAGAGTAGAAAAAAAAATCAGAAGCCTTTTCAACAGACACACAATTCACCTCTAATGACTTTTCATTGTTTAAATACCTTTAGATTGTCAAAATTGTGTACAAGTATGGGTTTCAATTTGAAATCTCCTGATGCATTAGCCCCAAGTAACAAGATAAGCCTATCCTTTTAGGACTAGTGACCTGACAAGGCATTTTCTTCTTTGAAAATGTAAATTCTCCAAGGTATCTTTTTCCAAAAAATCCCAGTTTTGTCAACATTACTCCTCCATTAATTCAGCAAGTTCCACTTGTACTTTTCTGTTGCCTTCTTATTTGCACAGAATGGATCTCACTTCTCTGCTTGAACCTTTCAAACCAACTGAAATGTGCTAATTTCAGCCAAACAGAAAGCTCCTATCTAAGCTTGACAGGCTTCAGAAAATCAGCAATGCCAATTTATGAGCATCTGTAGCCAGACAACCATTATTTACATAATGTGCTATGCTGAGGCTATGGAAAGAAGCCTCTTGCAGACTGTGGTTTTGCTGAATTTATTGATTTAAAAGTGAATTAAGACCCCTAATGACAATTTGCCAATGCAACTAGGTTGCTGTCATAATGTAACAGGTGCCATTACAGGTGTAACAGGAAAAAAGAAAAAAGGTAAGAATGATAGATGAGCACACAAACATTGTCCCCACATACACACTAAAAACAGATGTAGAATAGGAAATACTAAAAAGGGAAGAAAGATACTATCGTGTTGAAATGTTTCACTCTGCTTATATCACCATTTTGTAACAAAAAAGGGAGAGAAATAAACAAGAAACATTAGGAGTAGATGACTGAGAAAGTAACAGCAGGGTAATAGAAATACAGTCTTGATCACTAATCAGCTACTGCTGACAAACTTCTCCTGATCAAGAAATGAAGTCAAGAAAAATACCAGAAGATAAAACAGTTCCACAAGCGTGTTAAAAGAACATGCATGCCATGTGACAACAGTAAATGAAGATACTGAGAGTTCCAGCCAAAGAGAATTCCTGAAAATAAATAAACAAGAGAACAGCTTATAGTCAACAGCTTACCTGAAAAAGAAAGTTGCCAACTCATCACAATTATGGTGCAAAATCAGAAGTTAATGATGTTAAAACAGAGTGAAAGACCACATGAATGAAATTTAACATAGATAATATTTATAAAAATTCTAATAAGTAAATACAGAGTCTGTTTTATAAACATACACAAATTTCATGGAATCAGAACCACACTAGACCCAAACTTGTTTGCACTGGTTTTATCATAGCCCTAAATATAATTCTGGCATCAGGCTAATGGATTTTTAAATCCAGATTTTATGAAAAATTGAGTAAAATAACATATTTAGCAGGTAAATGTAATAAATTTTCTGTCACATGATCAAACATTTGTTTCACTGTTCCTCTGTTCAGTTTTTTTATTACAAATGATCTAACAACTTATGTATGGTTTATGTAAATAAGTATAATTCACTGGAATGATTGTAACAAACAACATTACAAATGTGTCTAACTTCCTAAAGTAAACCAAAGCAAATTTATCCCACAAACTAGATATCCTTTTTTATTTTGATTTTTATCAAGTTTTCAATATGTGTCATTTCTCAAAACTATGTTAAGGTTTGTTGTTATAAGCCCAACATTTTAGTGGTTTACTTTTATTTATAAGTTTGAAATAAACCTTAAAAACAGTGGCAGACTAAGACACCATGTTAAGGTTTGTTGTTACAAGCCTGACATTTTAGTGGTTTACTTTTATTTATAAGTTTGACATAAGCCTTAAAAACAGTAATAGATTAAAATACTTTAGAGACCAGAACAGTGAATAATACGGGGACCTCCTCATGAATATTCTTTGTTGTACAAGACATATATTTCATCATTGCTATATACACACACTGATTTACAGATCTGTGTGTATTCATATTTACATTCCATTTTTCTGTTTATGTACATTTTTAATTGGTAATCATATTTTAACAACTGCTCGAAGAAAGTTATTCATAATTACTACAAAATAAGCATTTTTAGAAAAACTAATTTCCTTTCTAATAATCCTTTTTCTACAACACTCTTTACATACAGCATCATAAGCTTAAATCTTTGAGGTTACAAATTGTCTCAGGATCACTGGGCAGCAACCCAATCTGTCCTCCTGTCAATTTGCCACTGTTTACAAAGAAATCATAATATCATTTTTTCTAATTAATAATATAATTTTAGATCTAATTATTTATTTTGCATTCATACATAAAAAATATCTTCACTAGTATTTAATTTGCAAATATATTTAGGTAGTAGGCAGGCATAAAAGCATCTATTTTTATTAGTCTGATATAGAAATCATTTATGCTAAATTTCAACTCTGCTATTTTCATTATAATTACTCAACTAATCAAACTTAGAATGCTATAAATTACAAAATTGACAAAAATATCCATATAAAACTAAAAAAGAAATATTAATCCAATTTCCAATTGGAGATGTATTATAATTTGATTTACTTACAATTATCACTAAAACATTCTTTTCTGCATTATATGTAACAACATCTGCACCAATGGCCTTCTTATATTCTTTATGAGCATTTTCTATTTTGGAGCTGTAGAAATAACATCAAACATAAACTCTTGCACTAAATATGGGATACAGGACCAGACTTAAACATATATATCCTTGTATTAAAATATAATAAAATAAACACACCAAATTATATTTCATAAAATAAATAATAAGTATAAAACAAATTAATTTTCTGTTAATGTAGTAAAGTGCAAAGGAAACATAGAAGGCAGTTTCTGTTACCTTTATTTTCCACTTTAATAGCAAGGAATATTTGACATAAAATAACGTATCATCTTTTAAAGCAGGAAAAAATTTGTTCAAACCAGAAATTACACTTATCTTACTGAATTTTACATTCAAGTCAAACTAAATTCATATTTTACTCACTGTTCCCTAAGGTCTTCTGGTACATCTATTTCAAATTTATGAAATGACCACTTTGTGACTGGAGGGCTGTAAAACAACACAATTTCTTAAACATTTAAAAAGGAACCATTCTGTTTTATTTAACCTTGAAGAAAATGCCTTTGCAGTTATAAGACAGTACATAAACATACTTATCTATCACAACACTTTATAACCTTTTAAATATTATATAAATTACCAGTGTAGTTTTGGTACCTCCTAAATGGTATATATGTTACAAAAGTTAGTCAATAAAAGCCTTCTACAGTCTATATTGTTCCCTGTACTACCTATGTACTAAATATCTCCCAAGTAATTTAGATGAGAAGTTCCTAAACTGTGATACATGGAAAGGTTTCATAATTATGGAAATACATAGTTTGTATACCATGAAACAAACCCAAGATATAATGACCTGCATGCTGGTTTCTCTATGAAAGAAGATCACATGTTGAGACTTCTGTGCAACAAAACATTCAGATCAGAACTTAAAAGACATCAACTATTAGATATTTTTGAGTTTGAGAACTTGAGAGTAACTAGAATTTGCAAAGAAAACAGTTTGTTTTGTGATGACATATGCTTCTACATATCTATGCAAGATTTAACTTTTCTCACTTGTGATCCTGACATTTAAATACAGGAAGATGATCAGTAGTGAATCTGAAGTTAGAGCTGACAAACATTATACCAAACATTACAGAACTTTACTCACAATATGAGGCACACCCACTGTACTAAAGAATGTAATTAAGATTAGTATCATAATGAATTTTATTCTTCTATTTTCTTTTCTCAAGTTGTATTGTTTTTATATAGTCTCCTGAAATGTTTGTTACAATATTCACAATTTTAAGAGATCTTACTTTAAAGATACACAGCTGGAACTGTTGCTCCATGAATATAATCTAACCACTTTGTTAATGTACCCTTTTCAATTTGAAGAAAATAATGTTTTTGGTAATAGTTTTTTGTCGAGTTTACTTCCTGATTTTTTTTTTTTTTAATTTACAACTTTTACAGTAAGTAAAACTGTTTTTTGGAATAGGTACAATGTTTCAATCACTGATGTGATCATTATCAAGTGAAAAGTTTTCACTGTAAATTTTAATAAAAATTGCTGTTTATAAGAAAAGTTGGAATGTTATTACTGGATGGATGAAATCTAAGAGATTTCATACACAATTATACAATTCAAGGAATACATATTCAATACAGGCTAAGACAGTGTTCCATCATACAGTTTGAATACCAAAAATCTCTGAAGCAGCAAGCATTAAAATATAATCGATTACATATGATTACGTGATTGTAAGGTATCATCAAGCAAGTTCTTTTTTGTTACAGCTCTTTGTCCTATTTCTTTAAAATTTGTCTCAGTTCACTTATATGAACCCAACCATATCATTTTTCTCCTCTTCTGAGTATACTTGCCACCCATAATCCTTTCAACTATGGTCAACGTCAAGCTCAGACTTCTTTTCCAGGATTTTTATAAATTGTCTCACCTCAACTGTTAGTTCTCCTATCTCTTCAGCACACTTGAAGTACCTGCTTCCAGCATATGCTATCACTTGGCTCTGCTTATTAACATTCAGAGTAAAGCTTTCACATTCATAAAAATATATATACTCCATACAAATTCTTTCATTACCTTAACCACTACCTTGCTTCTATATGTCTTTCATTGTTTAGCTGTCTGCCATTTTGTCCATCAAATCCCTTCCCACTGCAAATTTCTCGTGAATATTTCTCACACGACCAGCAATCATCCAAACAAGTACACTGAGATACTTGAAACTCAACATTTAAGAACAACTCCCTCTAAATCAAGGTATAAGCAACCTCTTTCAACACAGGGGCCAGAGGTGATGTCTGTGAGTGGATGGAGGGCCACATGAAGTTACAAACTTGAATACTTTTTTGGGACCACCAAGGGCTGTGTGGATGTGACATTTCATTTTGGGACTGACGGTCAGATGACTTTGGCTAGCGGGCTGTAGGTTGCCAACACTTGCTCTAGATTTTCAGAACTAGTAAAATTTGTCTTGCTGATTACTATTACAAGCTTCAGATTTGTGTTTCTTCCTCTGAATTTAGTTTTCTGTCAGAAACACAGTATTAAATGCATATCAAAGACTCATACATCAAAGTCAGCATTTAATCATCTAAAATTTAAATGCAACGTGTAAGAAAGAGATTACACAAAATAACATATGGCTACAGAACCAAAGTGCTACAAAACTCATTCTCAAACAAAATGAGAAGCAAAGAAAAATGCACAAACAAAATGCCTGAAGTCCAATTCTTGTGATAAAAGACATCTACAAGTTAAAGAGAAGTATCAACACGATATTATAATGAGTGTGAAGTAAATTACTTCAAAATGTTTTTTTGGCTAAAGCTCAAATAACTTATTTTAACTTAAATGATAAAGCCAAACTGGAATGTTACTTCAACATTGAATAATACTTACAGGATTTCAACAAAAACTTACAAAAAAGCAACTTAAAGAGAGAAAATCTAACTGCATATTAACATGGTAACTATTAAATGATTTATAAAGAATTCAGAACAAAACCTAGTCTCAGAGTAGGCTTTATAATTTTATAACCGTGCATTTACAATTACAGCAAAACAAAACAATCACAGTTCTTTACTTAGTATTTTTATGGCGTAGTCTGTCACTAGGAACAATTTCTGTGTAAGTTGTTTCCCACCCAAGGTACTCTACAACATGGAAATCTCCTTTGGTCATTTTCACCACAGCTTTCCACCAACCACATGCTTCTTGCTCATTGGCCCTGGAGTAGACCTAGGAACACAGTTTAATTTTAGCATGCACTTCATTTATAAAACTGACATAATGATAATTCATGTAAATCATTTCACTGTAAACTTTTAAACATTCTAACATATCGTGTAAAGTTAATTCTCATAAACAAGCTAATCCTGGATATGTAGACTACTCTAGAAATGACTAGTACCTCTTAGATAGTATCTTTCAAAAATAAAAAAATCATTATGCACATTTCATATTACTCACAACATCACAACATAAATCAATTAAACAAATAAAATATTTCACTGCAGTAGTAATTATTAAGATAGCCACTTCATGTTTTACTTCTGTGTTCAGGATAACCTGGCAAAATATTTAGACAGTGATTGTAATAAAAATATAATCAATAATACTTGATATGTTCAAAATATTCAAACCATAAAAATTGTAAACATTATTGAACTTCATAATTTTAAGATTAAACATTTTCCATATTCAAGCCTTTTTTATTTTAACAGTTTAATTAGAAAAACATTTAATGTTACTGTCCACACTGATACAATTATTCCAACATTTGAAAGTTGTTTCAAATAACAGTTCTTGTTGAAGTTTATCTAAATATTCAAAAAAATTGAAAATTATTTTAATAATCCCGAGTTAAAAGATACTTTTTATGAACTGCTAAATATTTTTCTTTAAACTTTTAATAATTAATCTGACTTATTGCAGAAAATACTTTTTAATCACTACTTGAGGTAATTACATTTGCTGCAAGCATACTTGTTAAATTGATAGTCTTTATAAAAATTATATGCAATATGCATTTTCTAAAATTTCATAATTTTAAAAACACCATGGCTTATTAACATATAACAAATTATCACTATGCAATGCAATGTATGGACTATATTATTTGAAAATTTTAGTGAAATAACTTCATATTCAAAGAAAGAATGACAAACATGCCCTCACTTCAACTTCTTGTCCTTCTGTCAATTCTAATTTCTCTCCCTCTTTTAAAGGCAGTGGAGGAAGTCTCACTCTTTGGAAGGGGAACTTGCTTTTGGGCTGCCAGCTGTTGATTGAATTAGATTACATTTTTGTTATATAACAAAAAAATAGCTAAACTTCTTTCTATTTTCTATAATAACATTCTGAGAAAACTTTCCAGTCATGCACACCAGTGATGAAAAGTATTTGAAAATCAGTGAAAAAGTCATACATAAAAGTTAATATTTTTTTTAATTACTTACCTTGAACATGTTCTCACACCAGGTTGTTTGTACAATATTTATAATCTCTCCATATATAAAAATGTTTGTTTACATTATGCAACCACTTCTAGGTCACAAGTATCAATTACAAAAAATAATATTCTGTAGCACAACAGAAAGTAAAATTATTTACCATTTAATATACTTGATAGCCAACTAGTTTTGGTAACATATTACCATCAACAGGTCAGAATGTGCTTTAAAAAGAATTACTTCTAGGTTGCTGATCCAACTCAAACTTTGTGGGATAATAGTTTGGTTCAAAAGACAAGTTAATGGAGATTCATTACTTTCTCCACTCCCATAATTAGTTATTGACATTTATTTTCTTTGATATAATTAACATTAACTATATTTGTAGATGGTGCCACATCTTAACACCGAAACAGAAAAAAACATATGTGTTCTATAAAATAACATACAAGTGTGGGGGAAGGTATACAAATGCTATATATATTAGAAAGTGTACCAGCACCCTCTATGGGAGAATGCACTAAACAAAACTGCCACCAGTATTAGAATACTACAAAAAATCACCTGAAGTTTTTACTCCAGCATCCACCATAACACTGATATGAATATTCATTTCCTGAGTTACACCCACTTTATACTACTTTTCACCTTTGCCCTATAAGACACTTCTGTGGCCATAATCATTAATTAATCACATGAAACACTATGGAAAAACATATGAACTGGGTGTTGTAATCAGGTAATGGATGGCAAATACTACTTTGACTGCTACTTCTATGAAATCACCCTTACTATTGTACAGTGTTTTGAAGTATTTACATATCAAATTCTTAAAGATTATACACAACCTTTGGTGAGGTAATAATAAATACTGTAATAATATGTTATAAATAAATTGTTTGAAAATTAAAATTTTGTATTATTTATTCACACCATCCACCCCCACATTTTTATAAAGTTCATAACCCAGAAAATGATGGGTACACAAGTTCGTATCATCAGAGGAAAAACATCATAAAATCACACACATTAAAACAACATAAAAATAAATATCCACACATAACAACAGGTGATATACTTAAATGCAGATGTTCAAAATGAATATATAATAACAATAATAATAATCCACAAAGAAACAATTTCAATACATGTTAAACATGGACACAGACCTTAAGAACATTTTATTTACAAATATCTAGCTTGTCATTTCACTATGTCACTATATTTCATTATACACTATATAATATTTCAGTCATAAAAAAATACATTCTAAAATACAAAATTATGATTTTGAAAGAAATTTCACATTTTTAAAATTAAAATGAATTTAAAATGCATCTTTACCTCTGAAATACAAAAAATCCACAATACCCACATTGAAGTGAAGGAAAGAAATAGTATCAAAAGGACCTTTGCATCACTAAAATTTGTGTCTTTGTCAGTAAAGAGATAACATGAGTTCATGAGGATCCACCACAGCAAATTCAAATGGACTGGATTTATTATAAATAAAACAGAGCAGACCAGCCTCATCATCTTTGAAGTACAAAATAAGAATGGTTGTTGGTAGTATGTATTTACTATCATTCTCAAATAACGTAACATAACAGGTAAACAGGTCATATCATGATACAATGTCCTATACCTGTAGAACAAGATTTTTGTTGGAATAGAACAGTTGTAAACTAATAATTGTTTTTTTAGCAATGTAAACTGGCAGACTTACCATTGTTCCACAAGAGAACATTTGCAACTGGAGTTTGTTCTTAGGCTAAGGATTCTATACAAGCATCTGATAAGACCATAATACAGTGATGGTGAACCTATGGCACACACAAAAACTTTGCTGGCACATGGCATGCAGTGCTGCCTCTTGATTCTTTAAACCCTAAAGCTAACCTATAATAAATAAATATACATATAATGATTATCATTAGTGTCAAATGCAGTAGCGAATGATTTTTTCCAATCCTGGAGCAATAAGAACTTTTCACAGGAGACGTCTCACACCCCCTTGGCACCAGCTTTGTTGTTCCGAGAACGAGCCATTAGATAACACGTTTTGAATTTCTTGCAGACCCAGTGTACATATCAGTATTTGAGTAAAAACAGAAATAAACTGTTGGCATTCGCTTCACTCTGCTTATATTTTTCTTCTGTTGTTTGTGACTGATATTTTAGCAGATATTTTATGAAAATAACGGTAAATATGCATTTGTTTTTTTTAGCATGGCACAAGTATATTTTTGATCAGTTAGTTAATTATATTTATTTTCATATCATTGACATAAATTTTCATCTGCTGTTATGTTACATTAAATTAAATTATTGTATTTAAATTAATTGGCAAGATAATTCTGAATTCTAGTTAATCGTTTTCAGTTTGTCAGAATGTCTGCACAACCAGCAAAGAAACAAAAACATTCAAATGAAAAAAGCAACAGCAAAGATTTTCAAGAATTGTGGACTGAAAGATTTGACATGATCAAAAAGGGTGATAATGTATTATGCATCTTATGTTCTGATATCGTGGTGTGCAGTACTTCCTTTGTAAAGTGGCATTATGAAACTGTTCATAAATGGCTTTGTGATACGAGTGAGCAAAAAAAAAAAGACGCATTTCTCAAGAAGTCAGCAACAACAACTTGCAGTCAAATGTTTTGATGAAATCTGTTCAGGTAGTTCCAACTTAGTTGCTGGTAGTCTTGAGATTTCAAAGATTATTGTTCAACATGGTAAAACACTTAGTGATGGAAATAATATAAGGAATCATGGCTAGAATGTGCTTCTTTCCTCTTTAACAGTTTTCCAGAAAAAGAAAAAAAAAATATTTAGTGCATTAAAGAATTGCCCATGAGGAGAAACACAGTGAAAGATAGAATATTAAAGACGAAAACAAACAAAGCTAAACAGCTAACAAAAGATTTGTTCATGTAAATTCCTTTCCATTTGTCTTGATGAGCAGTGATGTTACATCATCATTACTGCTAGATTTTGTAAGAGTGATGAAATCTGCAAAGAACTGGTTAACTTGGTAAAGTTACCTAAAGATACCACAGGAGCTGAAATATACAAGGCTGTAGTATACGAATTATCCAATCAACAGGTTGACCTTTCAAAAACAGCTTCTGTAACAAGTGATTGTGTACCTAGCATGACTGGTAAAGAAGCAGGTTTTTTTAAATCTGTTTGTAAAATATGTTGGACATCCATCAGTAGGTTTTCGTTATATTATAAACAAGAAGGCTGAGTGTGCAAAAGCTGGTCTTAAGGGATTTGAAAAAGTGATGAAAGTTGTATCTAAGGCTGTCAATTTCTGTACATGCTTTGAAAAAAAAATAAAAAATTTCAAAATATTTTGCAGTGGATTGACTTGGATAATTTTGAGATGCAACTGACTGATTTACAAAGCAGCTCAATTTGGAAGCAAAATTTGTCAACTTGAGAAGTGAACTAGAAAATATTGAAAGAGACCAGTTAGTGACTGGAATAATGCAGAAAATGAGGTTCTGCAACAGTCAGCATACAGTTTTAACACAATTATGATACAGGAAACAGACAATGCTTAAAATACCTTGTACAAGTAAAGTTTGTGCAGGATGAGTAAATTCTTGTCAAAACAAATCCATTCAAACACAGAATTTCATATTATACGAATTATACCCCTTTAACTGTTACAAGGGATGTTAGATCATACAGTGATTTGAGTTATCATGCATAACAGAGGTGCAGGTCTAAGTGGTAACTAAACAGGTAAAAGTAAATACCTCATCTACAAAGGATTAATTATGGGTTGGAGAATTAAAAACTTAGACAAAAATACACTAACAGAAATTTTAAGGTAGTATTTAAATCTTTCTACACGACAGCCTTAAGAATGTCTTCTAAAAATACTGCAACAAGAATGTCAAACTGCAAACTTATCACTTATAAGGAGTTCAGAAGCATTACAGTAAATAACATAGATCAGTTACAAACGTTCAATTTACAACACAATAATGCCAGATCTGAAAATCTCTGTTCATTGCAAATTAAAAACAACCTTTAGTGAGACACCTAAAATGAACCCATCATCCCCAAAGCAAAAAGAGCATCACTAACTGCAAGTGTGAAAAATATAAGATGATAAAAACAAGACTCCAAGGCTTTCAGTGTCATAAGAACTGGCAGAAGTGTATCCTGCACTGGTGTTAAAATTGGAACTAGATGTATGTATGATCCACTGAAGAAACATGGCAAAAATAATGTAAGCAGGGAAAACATGACCTGATATGTGGTTTGTAGCATTTAGCACTTTTTCATTTCAATGATGACAAAGAAATGAAAAGATAGAAAATGAATATGTATCTTCCAACATGACATCAGCACCTTCAGGCATAACAGGAACTAACTGAGCATATAAAATCCCTGAAAATGATAGAAGTGAAACAAGGATAATCTTCAGAATTAAGGCTAGCTGACAAAAGCCCATCCTTCAGACAATGAAAGTGAATATGCTTGATCAAAAGACAGTTTTTTGTTAAAATTTATTATTATGCTTGAATTATTTTTTTATAAACACCATTGAAAAAAACAGCAAATGTTTCACAAGTGACCATCCATGGAAAGTTAACATTTTCCTTCCCTGAAAATGAATTTCTGTAACCTATTTACATAAAATAACTATCTTCCTTAGCTGTTCCATGCATTCTGCCAGAGGCATATACAAGATATAAGCCTTGTTAAAACTTCTACTTTATCTCATGTGAAACCACATGAACTTGTGTCACTGCATTATGGCCAAAAGGCTGGTAATAAAGGAAGAAAGGCATTGCATAGAATTACCACTTGCAGAAAATGGGCAGTGAAAGAACTATAGGCAAAAGATCCATCAATGATGATGACAAACAGATACAGTAGAAAAATGACAAAAATATGATTAGAACAATGCCACAATAGTGGAAAGTCCAGACTGATGGATAACAAACCAGGCAAATCCCACATGTTACGGTGGTTGGAATATAACTCTGAATGGAGAAGGGGAGTGTGAAAGTGCAAAATAAGGACGTAGGTAACTGAGAGAGTCCATTGAATGGGCACATCAAGGTATTGGTGGTCTAAAAAGTACCAGCAAAAAAGCCCAAGAAAAATAGCAGTGTGTAAATTCAAGGTCCAAAAGAATGAGACAAATAAGGGTACAGGTGCTGATAAAAAAGTAATACCAAATCCCATTGAGGAAAAAAAAAGGATAACCAGAGCAAAAGGAAAAATGATAAAGGGCTGTAAGAGAGGAAGCCCAAAGTAAAGAAAGGTAACAAGGTTTCAACCACGAGTAAAGCCCACAGAAGATTTGGGGAGTGCAAGATGTACTTCCCTCTATGTTCTATGACTTGCCAAGAGAAACTGCCTCCCAAAAAATGGAACCTCTTAACAAATAATGAAAATAAGCACACAGTTGTATAGATAATGACCCAAATAAAAGAACCAAAAGAATGGTTAGAACAAGGAAAGACTATGGAAAAGATTAAGTGAAACATAACTAAGTGAACCACCAAAAGGAGCAAAAATGATACTATGTCCAAGAAAAAGAAAAAAGGTCAAGCATGCACAAGTGTCAAAATACCTGATCCTATAGAAAAAGAAAAAAGTATTTCAATCTGAGAGGGAAATACTGAAGGAGGAAAAGATATGATTTGAGAAGTTGTAAGGGAATACAGGATATTGAACAGGCATGGTTCAGTCAGCGTGGCAATTCCAAGATGAAAGTTGAAAAAAAGAAAACTGAGCATTTCAAAAAATAAACCTAGGGTATGTAAGGTCTAAGGCAAGAAATATACCAGAACTCACTTCAAAGGAAGAAGGAATTCTAAAGAAGCCAGAGTTGCAATGGGAGAAACAATATCTCATACAGGGAGAGAAGAAATGTAAAATTTAGTGATAAATCATAGTTTGTAGACAAAGATGATAAGCTGAACTTGACTGAGATGAGAAAAAAAAAAGAAAATATCCAAAAGTACATAATAATGAGTGAGTGCGAGATACATTCAAATTCCAAGACAAGTCTCTACCCCCATCAACAGAGAAGCGACAATAATGACACGGAGGTAGGAGAAGAAGAAACATCTCAGAATAGATTAACAGATATAAACAATATAAAAAGGAACTTCAGTCAGGGGTCATAAATATAGCAATCAGAGGTCTCCCAGAATAAGTACAAGAGGGGACAAATGCTGATATCAATGAAATAAGAATACACAAAAAACGGCAGACAGAATAAAGAAAACTAAGAGGACAGGAGAAAAAAGCATGTAAGGTGTCTGACACACACTGACAATGGCAGAACTAGATCAAGTCAAGGCTGTAGATGAGATTAAAAAGAGAAGAAAATATGGGAAAAAAGGGAAAGAGAAAAAGAAGAATGAGAAAAAAGACTAAGAAAGAGAGATGGAAATTAACTATCAGCAGAAAATGAGACCAAATGCATGAGGAGAGAGAGGTACCCACAGAATTATTATGTGATTGGCACTGACAAGAAAAGTAATAAACAAGGTAACTGACAGAAGTAAAACATGAAGAGATAAAAACAGGAGAATATGAGTATAGAAGTTACATATTATCAGAACATGTCACCAGGTAGAGATAAAAATGCACCACAGTAAATAAATTAGTGGAAAAAGGGAATCAGACAATTTATATATTCGCATAATATGAAGGAAGGGATACAGTTAAGAGAAATGTACCCCCAACCCAATGAGTCTCAAGAGAAGAGGAACAAATTATGAAGAGACAGAGTAGAATAACTAGAACAGGTCCAGCAGAGAAGAGAATGAACATCCTTAGAAGAATGAGAAGTGCCACAGATAAATAATGAAAATAGGACAGGGAATACAGAAGGATAAAAAAAAAAAGATGAAAACTTAAAGACAGGGAACAAGAAAGCAAAAAAGAAAGTTTGGTAGGTAGGTATTTCACGTGTACTGGCATGAAACTACTTGACTACCTGTGCCAAACAAGATGTAGTACACTATAATGGTGTATGGAAATGAGGATAAAAATAAGTAAAATATGTAAAATTAAGACCTGTCAGGAAGTCTAAGCCATTAAGTTCAAACTTGCTCTCAGTCACTTGAAGTTGACCTTTCCAGTCCTGGGTTCAGGTCAAAATAAAATTAAAATGTGGAAAAGAAACCATGCTAAAAGAGTGTATAGTCCAATAAAAACCTTAAATTAAGTTAAAAAAGACCAATGGCTCTTAAAAATGTAAAAATATGAGTGAGACAACCAGTATCACTTATGACATTGGCTAATGTCAAAGGCAAACCTACCTTAAAAATATCTTTAAAATGGCATAGTCGTTCTTGGTTATAATGATGGCACAATAAAATATGTATGATTTTGACCCAAGTGCCACCTAGACCACACACTGGTGCATCAGTATCAGATAAAAGGAAGTGGGTAGTTAAAAACTGTGACCAATATGCAGCATAACCAAAATAACTTCCTCACTTTGATCTTTACAAAAACAAGACGACCAAAGAGCTAAAGAAGGCTTGACTTGAAAAAGCTTATTTCATTGCTCACTCCAAATTGGCTGCCAATTGGTATAAAGTCAGGTTTTCATAACTGGACCATAGTCCACATATGGAACAGGGATGGTGGTGATAGAGCCAGAGCACAAGGACTTTGATGGAACCCACAGTAATAGCATTAGCAGAGAAACCTTAACACAAATGCTAGAACAGATCTCAAACCTACATATCTAATTTAAAAAAAAAACAAATTTAAAGCTACTGTACTCATAGTTCTAAATCAAATGTTTAAAATTTAGTATTGTTTCCTTCTCATAATTCAAGAAAAATGACTGGGCTATGAACTGGTGATGAAAGCTTAAAATAATTACCATAAAAGAGTCTGTTAATTCTGGTGAAAAAAATCTCAAACAGCACCAAGGAAACAACGAGTTTTTGTTCCAACATTAGTGTTCACACTAGTTACTACATATGTAGGATTTGCCACCATTCTATTGGTGAAAGGCTATAGTATAATGCTAATGACATCACAGAGTAGTGCAATACATGTTCATACACATGGGAAAGGATGCTATGTTCAAGGTTTGTGGCATGCACAAAAATTGTTACTTTCACAACAAAGAATTTTTTAAACATTGCTTAAGATGAATAAAAAATTATTTTTTGAAGATAAACTGAGCATTACAAAAATAGTAGTATAAAAATTCTGAAGGTTACTTTGTGTGGTTATAAAGTCAGTCACATCAACTGATCATTTATGAAAGAGTTATCACAAAGACACAAATATTCACCTTTTAATTTGGCAAAAAAAAAATGGTTTAATTTAACAAACATTTTCCTTACATTCTGTAACTAGCAGTAACTTTCAAATGCATGAAAAGTTTCTGTACACAAAATTATACTTTGATAAATAAATAGAAATAAAACCTAAAATAATTACATGCACTAAATTTGAAAATTTTATTTTTGAATGAGAAGGCTTAAAAGTAAAAATGTTTATTCAATTATATATGCAATCATTATTTCTTCTAAAAACATATCCATATATTAAAGATGTTTTTTAAGTGAAAAGTTTATAGTTGGAAACTTCTTTTTTCCAAATTCTTCTAAAACATTTCCTGTAGCAATTCTATTTATTTTGTGGAGAATTATTTTTATGAATTTCAATAATTTGCTATTTTTGAACATATCAAAAGGTTATTCCCCTCTTATAAAAATACAAAAATAAAAACAACAAAGCAGTAGTGGCTGTAACTGCTGGCAAAGTACCCAAAAGATAAATGGACAAATTATAAATACCAGCTGCTAATAACTGAAAATGTATGCACCACAAAATTGATTTTACTTTCTGAAAATGGACAAATTATAAATACCAGCTGCTAATAACTGAAAATGTATGCACCACAAAATTGATTTTACTTTCTGAAAATGGGCAAATTATAAATACCAGCTGCTAATAACTGAAAATGTATGCAGCACAAAATTGATTTTACTTTTTGAAAATGAAGGCAATTTAATATGCTTTTTTTTGCTTTAATCTTAAGCAGCAAAGAGATTTCATTTATTTTTTTTGTAGAAAAGTACAAGTATTATTATATTGTACTAATGAAACAAAAATGCTAAGTTTTAAAACACATAGACTTTTCTTGGTTTAAGATAATTTTTATTTTGCCAGTGTTTGATTTTCTCAGTGGCCATATTTGTTAATCTAGACATGCATACCAATATCTTACTTAAGTTTCAAGCTTTTAACACATGCAATATATTGCAATAAAACCACAACTGCTTAGATGTAATCACTATCCCTATCAGTTTGAAAACAAATTTATGACACAATTATAATATAGTATAATTTTTCTGAATTGTATCTAGGATAGTTTTTACAAGCTAATACTGATGTTTATCAAGAAAACTGTTCTAGTTGGGTTTTTTTTATTATTATTACCAGTGGTCTTTTTCCCAATTAAATACATCACAAAACATTGCACTTTTATGCAATAAAATCTTCATAGTAAGGTTTTACAAGAATGGCATAAAAATCAGGAACAGAAACCTACAACAAAGGTAACAAGATTAATTTTAAAATAACACAACACACAAAATCTTATATTTTCACAGCTGTGAATTCAATATCACATATAAAAGAGAATATTTCATATATTAAAGCTACCCCTCAAAGCCTCATACTTCAGTTGTTTTTTTCTTCATAATCTAGCAATACACTCTTTACAACAGATTAGACACATCCATCTGTTTGAGTTAAAATCTCATATTTCATGAATATCCAGGATTTTCTTGACCCATATGAATCCTGTTAAACACAAAATCAAGTGGCTGCTACCATCATTTTGTGACAATAGGTGTTCACTCTACAATTATGCAAAGAAAACACTTAACATTTTCTTTCAATATAAATTAAACACAGTTATACATTTTATGTAATAAAGTATAACACAACCTTTGTTAACGTTTTATGACATCCATATCAGAAACTGGTATTTTGAAACTAAGTGGCACCATATACAACATACTGATTAAATAGCAAAGATAATAATGTCTGAGGTTCAGACAGCCATTCCTAATTCAGTCAGAGTTGAACAATACCTTAGTTGACTAAACACTCATGAGTTTCGATTACATTAATTTAAATTAGTATTTCTGATTACGGATATTTTAGATAGTTACAGCTTAGCTATATATTGTGTAAAAAGAACCAATTACTTGATTGTTGCTAAGTAATGAAACCAATGACTAACAAATTATCAAAGTTTACTGAAAGCACAACTTTAAATTAAGGTACTACTAACCAGGGTGAAGGCATCAAGTCAGAAGCACCTGCCATCTATACTTTTATCCTTAACCATTTGTATGTCACAGTTATAATATGCCCTAAACTTACAGTAAAAAATCAAGTTCTTTAGCATATTGTAGCTCAAACCTTTGGTCTTCCTATATGCAGTTAGGCATATTAACCATTAAGACAAACTTTTGTCTTAGCCATTTCAGTGATATGTAAAACATTGAAGTTATTTGTTTTCTTATGACAACCCACATCATCTACAAAATTTCAAAGGTTTATTGTGTATAACCTTATGAAAATAATGTAGAATAAAGTCAAACTGCTTAAATACATTAATCAGAGAAATCTGACCATACCTTCAACTTCAACTGCCAAACCTTCAACTCGCATCTTATGTAAAGCAGTTACAAGTCCTACTCAACAGATACAACAGCAATCTCTGTTTAAAAGTAAAGAAAGCCATTTTTGACTGACTTTGAATGAATGCTTTGAATGTTCCACTACTAAACAGAGCTGCATCATAATTAATTACCAAGTTTACCAAAAGGAAATGTCTTCCTGTTAATGCATTCTTATTATGCATAACATAAAATGGTACTTTCTGACTTTTTGGGATAAGTACTGTAGTGGGTAGCCACTAAAAATACAGACACAGTTAGGTATACACTTATGGGCAAGTTGTACTTACTCATTTTCAAATGCTACCGTGAGTTCATCATCGTGAATGTCAGTCACATAAGCCTGAAATTCAAAATTATCTTTTCAAAACACAAGTATCTTTCATATTCATAATACAGTAATAAATGTCAAAAGAAAAAATATGAAAAATACAGACATCAATTAAGAAGCACTCAATAAACATGGTCAAAAGAATTTGCATGATTATCTGTGTACATATGTCTCTTAAGTATAAATCCAACTAATATACAAATACCATTTATTTCAAGATATTAACACTTAAACACTTAAAAGGCACCTTCAAATACTATTTGTAAATTTAGCTAAATTATTAAAGTACAAAGCAAATTTTAATCCAATGTATTATTTTAATAATTCATGTTTTAGTACAGTTATTTTTTAAACAAATTAAGTATATAGACAACTATCAATTCACTATCAGCAATCCACCAATCAAACAGTTCAATACATAAAAACTATATGTTGCATAAAAAGTTTACAATATTGTTGTGTAAAAATGTGCAGTTAAGTCACATTAAATAAGTTTAAGAATGTTAATATACTGCTTCAATTACAAGAAATCAAGGAATTAAAATATTCATAATATAAAAATACATCTACGTGTATGTCCAATAATACTTACCCTCACTGACAATAGTTATTTCTTGACTTCTAGGGTTTTCATTCTTTGCCCATCTATGCAATGAACACACTTGCTACAGTCTTTTATACCCCCACTTGAATGCCCTTATCAAATTATAATTTGCAAGATTCCCAACCAACTTCAATCCACCCTCTATCTAGATACTATACAAAAAACACCTCATTGAGATAATGCAATCACTTTTTCAAGACATAAACTAACTCTCAGTGGAGAAGTAGGGTGGATGAATGTCAGCAGGGGAAAGTGTTATGGGAAATACATTTTCAGTTTAGGAAAATGATAACTTCCCAAACATACATACCTCCACTGATAATATAGCTAAAATTCCACATTGAGAAGATGGAAGGATGATGCAGGCATGCCATACAGAAAGCATTTGTAGAGAAAAGAAGTATAATAAGATAAAAATTATACTACAGTGGGGGTAAACCACACATCCAAAACAGGTATGCTCTTCACCTGGAACCTAGTTCCTGTACCAAAGGTGGAATAGAATAAGAGTAATCATCAGTAGAGACCTGCCCAAACCAGAGAGCTCAGGTTCCACAACTCAGAGTTGGAATTAAGGGGTCATGGTGACTGTATCTCACACTGGTGCCTAGGGCTATGAAACAGCAATATTATATATATATATTAGATTTGATTAGATCTCAGCCTGTAACAATAGAATGATACATTTCAAACCACCAGAAATCACTACAAGAAAGTAACATCAAAGAGGAGAAGCTGTATCTTCCATCTAAGGAGTCCAAAAGGCAACACCCCAGGCTTTGAATGACAGGACCATGTACAGGGCTTGTCTCAGGCCCACATGTTGCAATCTACAAAATGTACTAGCAGCACTAGGAATTCACGGATTGTCCAAATTACAAAACCGCATAAAACAATGTAGATCTCAAAACATTACTGCAGATATCAAATATGAAGTTTTATATTTCACCACAAAACAGATTCAAGAGTACAAACTTATATGACAACAGAAAGTTCCTGGAACTTGTCATATCTGTTCATGAAACTCCTCAATGTGTTCATTTTATAACACAAGGTGCTACACACTATGCTCAAAGGATAGCCAAAGCCTTGTATGTGCTCAAAATCTACATATTCTACAATAAGTTCAGACTGAGTGCATATGAAAGCAGAGGAATTTACAATGTTTATATATTTTTGATCTTATTTCACATTAGAGCTTGGTTCCATGCTCCCAATGTAATCTCTGCTCTTGAAAGCAATCCAAGATTTCTTCAGAACCTAAAATAAACATGAAGAAAGCAACCCAGCTATATCCAAATCAGCTTCAAAAAAGTTTGATGGAATATGTGGCATCTTAGAGAAGAGTTAACAGTTGTGGCTCTTTTTTTATGCATATGTAACACCAAACACAAAATGAGCCAAGATAAGATCAATGAATGAACACTAACACCATGAAAATACCCAAAATCCAAAGTTGATCAAAATCAACAGAAAGACAGTTCATCAAAAGTCCCTACAAGATTTTTGACAAAAAAGACACCCCAATATTTTAGATGCCTAGAACATTCAACAAATTTCTTTGATGTGGAACCTGAATTGTAGAGAATCAGGGATGACTACCAAGAAGCATCAAAAATTATGCAGAGTGTGAAAGCCATCAATGATATAACTGAAAGGGAAGGTTACACTCATGAAGAACTCTTTGCTTACTAATGATGATCAAAAGCAATATCTATTTTAAGTTGTTCACAATCACAGGATTCACTTTCCTAACAAAGTAACTAGTTATTACTAGTTTGTGCCAAATATGGCACAAATATCATGTTTACTCATAAAAACATCAAAATGATGGACATGGATTTTAATGAAATTTTAATTTAGCAATATAAAAACTGTTTCTTCATAATTTATTAAATTTTGTTATTTTGTAAAATAGGAATAACTTCAAGAACCTGATAAAAATAAGTTTTACGCTTGTTTTCTTTTATCTTATTATCATCCTACAGTAAACTTCAGTCAATGAAGTTACATTGTAAAACTTTTTTGAAGTCTTGAACACCAATAATATTCCACAAAATATTTAAAATTTTGTCAGCTAAGTTTTTTATATACAGTGCAAAAAATCTGAAGGGTAAGTTTATAAATTCCAAACTTTAAAATTTTATGTCCATTGGAAGACCACTGTAATAAACACGTATATTCATAGTTGTATCCACAGGTTGCAAGTGATTAAGTTTGTGATCTGAGAATCAAAAATCAGTCTTCATCGCTTACAGCATGAAGGTAAAAATTCTGGAAAATACATTAAGAAACTCTGAACATTAGACAATAAAGTTTCAGTCTATCTGTTAAAAAGTATTCTTATTCAGATATCTGCAACAAAAAAGAAGCCATACTGAAAACTTCAACAAACCAATATGGCAAGAAAGCCCTTACTATCCTGCTGAAAATTGTCAATTAGTCTTTCAAACAACTTTTAACAACAGATTTCAATGCTAGATTAAAAGCAAAAATAATACTAAGGGACAATAACTTCCTGGATATTTCAACCTTTAAAAATGAAGATATAATATTAACTTTATTTTGTTTATTATGCACTTCCTCAGTGCCAAGAGCTACTGGAAAAATTAAGTTGATATCCCATGAAATCATGAACTACTTGCAAATAATTAGTGGAAAAATTAACATATTTAAGGATTTATGACTTTCTCAGATAAACAAAAGCTTTACTTGTATAATCAGCAAGTTTCCCAAGCTTGTCTAGAACATTTTTGTTGTTGGCTGAAGTTAAACGTAAAGCTACCCAACATGGGTATCACAAACCTGGTTTCCAATGTTGTAAGTTTGCAGACATACTGCTGTGCTGTTGGAGGGGGCAACAACTGTATTAACATATTTGTAACTTGACAAAAAATACTCCTCAACTTTTAAAAGAATTGGCCAAACTTAAAATCTATTCATCTCTCTCATAAGCAAAAATAACAGTATAAAATTATTTACCATTTAGCCACATTTCTCTGTGCACAAAAAGTTTCCTTTATTATTTTTCTATTATAAAATTATCCTTGACTTATTTCCACTTAACATATCTATTAAAATTGTTCAAACAAAATGTTATTATTGTTCAAACTAAATATTCACCATTCATTTTGGGAAAAATCAAAATACTTTCTATTCACCATTACAGCTAATGTGAAATAGTGATGACAAGAATAAAGTGGAGATTAAGCATTTGTAAATCAATTTCAGACAGTTTACAGCTATGTCATAATTACTATACACAATCATAAGCTGTACCAACATCAATGGCATACTAGACAAACTACAAGTATATTAAAGTCTTGTCTGCAAAAGTCAGAGTATTTTAAAGTCAAATAGTATGGTGTTATGTGACCTATCCTTGATTCAAAGTTCATTTATTTTATAAATTAACTATAAAATAATATCCGTTTGTATGTATATAATAACAGCTGACCCCATTTCATGATAATTATGAGAATATACAAGTACATAATAAAGAATTTACAAAATTTTAGATTTAATGTAATAGCTCAACTTTAACATACTAATTTGTTATAGCTTTGTCCTGAAAACCTTCATATGTTACTTCCAATTTAATTTAATATCCTATACATCTGATTAAGCTAATTTGTTCAATAATACTTTAATCTTTATTTTGAAGTGACAAAGTTTAAATTTAGTAGATAAAAACTGGAAGTTTATCACATGCTGCTAAATTCAACTTATCTGTTTTAATTATTTTTCTATTAACCATTAGTTGTAAATCTATTATTACCAGTTAAAACCAAGTTAGTATCATAACCAAAGTAGTGTTAAAATGAATTAGCATTTACATGGTTAGTAACATGGATAAGAAATAACAGAAGTCCTAAAGATCATTATGGAACTCCAAACTCTAAACAATCAGGTTAAAAAAATTTTAATTGATGTGTAGTTTTCTATTAGCTAGATAATTTTATAAGATGTCCAAAGCTATATCTCTTATATCATAATGCTGCAATTTCCATAAAAATGTCACACAAAAAACTATCAAATGCTTTCAGTAAGCCTAAAAATGCACTACAAATCACATTATCAACAGAAAAAATTATAATACCTTATCATAAACCTCTAAGACTGCAAATGGTGATTTTTAAGCACTTGAAGGTAACAAGTTCCCATATGTGAGATATATTCCATTTTTTGCTTAATTTTACTCTCATTAGCAGTAGCAGTCAGAATGTTTCATACATCTAGTTTTAGAATAGAGTTTGTTTTGAATTGTTAGTTTAGTACATGGATTTAGGGCTAACTAAATTTCCTAACATTGACAAATCTCATGAGATTTATTGAATTTACAGCCAAAAATATAATTAACAGTAACAATACCCAACTGATTAAATACATTTTAATTTTTGTGAGTAAAACTATTATATAATTATATTTCATTATTTATACTCATTACATAGTAGATTTTTACTTAATTTAAGTAGACAGCTTGCTCTGATCAAAAATTAATGCTGAATACATTTATATCATTATACAAATAGCTCTGAAATTGGAACTATATACATCAACCCTCATTAATTTTTTTTTACTAACTTAGCCCTCATTTATGACTATGGAATTCTTTCAAACAAACTATACAATCACTATATCCTTCTCTTATATAAAATATTTACTAATCTTGAGTTTTGCTCCAAATACATAACTTACTCTGATCCAAAATTATTTTCACTCATTCAGGTACTTTAATATACTGGTATTAGCACAATTATTAACTATATTATAGTTACGATTAAGAAAACTATTTCCTTTCTGATACACATTTTGCTGTATAGTAAATGGTAAGCTACTTTTGGGGATGATTATTTTCTAAAGTTAAATGTGAATACTCAACCATAAAACTTCCATGATTTCTGTTAGTCCTAATATTCAGTTTTGTTTATTTCATTTATTATAGTATCTTTGTTTTCACAAGCACATTTCAAATTATTTTAGTTATAGCATTTTTTAATGTATTAATAATCTTATTCCTTCTTTAACCATTTAGGAAAACATTCTTAGTTGAAATGTAGGATTCAGAAATTTCATACATTCAGTTAACTTAATCATCCTAATAACATGCTGAGCTCCATTAAAATTCTTCCACATTTAGATGAGCCATTTTGCTATTAATGAAACTCAATATTCCTAAAATTAGAGAAATATTGTAACTTATTAAATTTAATGAAAAACTTCAACTAAAACTTTAAAGCCAGTAGCATTACCATCAATAGTATCAAAGAGCTCTTGTATATAATTTGTAACAAAATCAACATCCTCTAAAAGAAAATGTGCAATTTTTTCTTTAGCTTTACATCACTTATATATACGTCCCAAATAAGTACAGCATGATAACTATAACCTCAGTTTTGTCTTCAGTCAAAAGTTAGTACTTAATCTTTTACCTGGTAGCAAAAACATTTTAAAATATTATTAAAAATAAACTTTCTGCTGATACTTACTGATTTTATTAGTTAAGTAATCAGTTAATTTTCAGTATTTCATAAAATACAGCTTGTTTAAATTAGTCCAAGACTTTTTTTAAAATCTATCTAAATGTCATTTATAGTCCTTTTGTTTATATTATTCCCCTTTAAAAGTATTGTACTTAAAATCGTATATGCTCAATGATACTGCCAAAATAATCAGGAAAATAACAGTATGGAACACTTATATGTTGTAAAAAATATTTACAAAAAAACTGCTACCTCATTAAACTATGAGCAAATCTAATAAAATTATATTAAACCTGCAACAAAAACTTACAACTTTATTTACAATTTACCATACTAAAATTTTGTTAAAAATTTGGTGGATTTGTTTTCTAAAAAGACTTAGCAAAATAGTCTACTTTATATATAAAAAAAATAGAAATTATAGACCCTCTTATGCTCTGTAGTATAAATTTTATCACAGTAAACAAAATATCCACTAAACTCATTGCTAATGGATCACTTTATGTCTTGAATTTGATAATGCCAAATCTGAAGAACTAGAAAGACAGGTAGAATTGGAAAGTTTAGTAATAATACCAGCATGGGAAGTAGCTTGGATCTTTTAATTTTTAAAGTTTAAGTGCTATATTTAATTTTCCTTCTTGCTACACCATTCTACAGATGTTTTAACATTTCATTCTACTAGTTGTGGCAATTTACTTAATAATTAATATAACGTTAAAACATTAATATAAACAACTTAAAATATTCATAACACAACTAAGATCTATAATTGATCGTTAAAATTAGTAGTCTCTCAAGATCATTAAACACCATACACCAACTTCAATTATGTTTTTGTTATGGCTAGGCCTAACAAAATATAGGACCTGACATATACATCATGAACTGTCTCAATAAGCTACCTTATAATTTGACAAAAGCTTAAAACTGTTACGACTAGTAACATAAGCAATAATCGCACCTAACGTGTTTTGGTTTTGAATTTCATTTACATCGGTTATCTACGCTGACTAGCATCAACATAAACAACCCGTAGTGTAAATGCAAGATACACAATACATGACAGTGATCAGGCTTTATTTTAAGCCTATAAGCATAGTGCTATTGCACCATTACCGGTAGAACTAGCAATCACATTACTATCCTTAAGCCTAAATAGAGCTCTTGAGTAGAGGAGAATCGAAGCACATTACCCGAAGTCCCAGAAGTTTCATTCAAAAACGTGCAAGTCTTTTATTCATTGCTACAGTGCCTAATAAGGTTAATACACTCTTTAAGTGTTTCCTTCTATTAGCGAACAAATATGAAATGTATAAATCTAAAACTTCTTTGTCATTTATTGATGATCATTAAAATATTTACCTTATAGTAAGCACCATTTTCACCACACACCTCCACAACTAAATCCTCCATCTTGCCTCTGTTTCAGGGCTCATGGGTAATTACAGAAAACGAGGAGTTAGTCCAATATTTGCTCCATGTCTACTCGAACTGTCATATTTTCATAAATATAAAATAAAATATAACATTCATACGTAACTCTTACAGGTGTTATACACAAGATTTAATGTTTTTATATAGAAATTAAGAGCTAGTCAAAATATACTTCAATACTTTATTGACGGAACTATGCAGGTATTATGAATATATTTATGAAGAGTTTTTTATTTTCTTAGTGCACAGTTGTTCACTGTGAAGAGTCCCGGGTTTTTGCTTTGTAAGTCTGTATACTTACTGTTGACCCACCAGGAGACATTTGATAAAAACAACAGAATATTTTCTAAACTTCTAAATAGCATACTGCTTCTTTCAGCCAATATTAAAAACAACACAAAAACAAAACAGTTAGAATATAAACAAGAAGAAAATGGTTAATTTATCAAGTTTTAATTTAACAAACGCATAAGAAGATATCCTCCGTGAATATTTGAACCTTGAATATTTGAACTTTCTGAATTATAAAAACTGTTCAAAACAGTTAGAATATAAACAAGAAGAAAATGGTTAATTTATCAAGTTTTAATTTAACAAACGCATAAGAAGATATCCTCCGTGAATATTTGAACCTTGAATATTTGAATTTCTGAATTATAATATTTTCTATACATTTATTCTTTATTCTATATACATAACATGTTGTCGAGAAAGCTACAAGCCTATCTCGTACGAAATACCTTTATTTCTGTTCATTCACTAGGATAAAGAGGCTGTTTGCTCATAATATGAACATTGCCATACTGACGTACGCTGTGCAAGAATGTAGACAACAGTGTCCTTCAACGGTAGAACAGGCAGTGTATCGAGGTTATGGCCTCTCCTATGTTTAAATGAAAACGACATGCTGGGTAAACATTTCTGGCAAAATGTGAAACAAATATTTAAGTTTAAGTAGTCTAGTACACAACCTTGAAGAGTAAATAGTCTGGAGAAAGATCTAATAACGATTACCATTCTGTGTTTTAAAATAACAAGCAAGCACATTTCGTATGTGAATGAATATTGTTATTTCTTGCATTATCTTCTTGCTAGTCTCTGTTTTTCTCAAACTTATTTGTTTAGAAATTCAGTATAATTCCACAATAACGTGATCAAATTTCCTATTATTCTGTAGGCCTAGCCCATCACACTTATGTTAATTGAATTTGATCTGAGTGTATCACAGTGTACAAAAAGATGTTTGTTGCTGTGACTACAGGATACATTAAACGTTTGCTGCTTTTATTGAACTGTACAATGCCCTTTAATTGAACTGTTCTGTATTTAATTTCGAAAAGCTTCTTTTCCACAACAAGAAGGATTCACAGCCAATATTTGCAGCCCGTCACTGAATAAAAACGGTTCTATAGGAAAGTTGTAAAGTTGACTCAAAGTTCTTCCCTGGACAGTAGACTTCGAAAATCCATTTCTTCAATCTCATTACAGAAGAGATTCAAGAAGAATCTCATTCAAGAAAAAGAGTCACTAATGCCTGGCGTATCCATACTGCTCATACCCTTCTCCTGCAGAATGACCTCAGTGCAACAGAAACATTGACGATTGAGAATCTGAGGCCGAATAAAATGATCTGTATACAACCCTTAAACCTATCCCAGCTGGAGTAACTCAGCCTCAGCTTTGGTTAAAGCCATTCAAGAACGTTGGAGAGTAACATGAGATGTCACTGGTGGAAAACATTTACCAACAGAAGCTGTCTTTACACCAGATGTGATGGTGGAACTAAATCACAAAGTAAAGAGTCTAAAAACAGTGTTAAGCATCTTTAAACAAAGAGGATATTGTTGAGATAATTATGGGTCAAATAGAATCTGAGGTCACGTACATTGATTCTACCACTCTAAAACCATGAGTCTATTGTAGATGAAGTATAGGTGCTGGATATTATGATTATTCACATGGGCAAGCTGAAGTAGATTTCTCTGCCAACATGCAAGGGTAAAGCTAATGAGAACTTGGACCCTTTTTCAAAGCATTTCAGACAGGCGTGAACTCAATTGACAGTTAACAAGCTACTCTGTCCTGTTTTGTAAAAAGCTGTAATTTTTATGGTAGATGTCTTTGACTTGTTTGTGTAAATTTCAACAATAAAGATGCAGCCAAAAAAATCTACTTGCTTTAAAATAATACATTCACGTCAAACGTATATAAAACGACAGTTACATTACACTGGGGAACGCTCATTTTGTTGCATTTAAAAAAAGACCTTTCTATAGTCAATTTGAGTGTGTTGATTTCAAATCAGAAGTCGGTTTTTGTCTGCAAGCTACAGATTTTATGCAATTTGACATTTTTATTTATTTTTTAATTTCTCGTTATTATAGAAAATATAGGAATAGCTTATCAATTTGTTTGTGTATTTTATTCAGGTAGGAATTTGCGTTTGTACACTTCAACTGAACAATCTCGTTTGATGCTCCAGCAGTAGTCAGCCATCATACTTTTGTCCCAGCGCCTTTGGTAGCGTTCTTCCATGACCTTTAGGTCTTGGTTTAATCGTTCTCCTTGTTCGTCACTCACAGCCCCCAGGTTGTCAGGGAACTTATCAAGGTGACTGTTCAAAAAATGAAGCTTGATGCTCATGTTGCACCCGAGATCACGAAAAGCGAGGAGCATTCTGTTCACAAGTTTACTGTAGTTCTCCGCCTTATTGTTTCCAAGGAAGTTTTGAACGACTGCCACAAAGAATAACCATGCTGCCTTTTCTAAAGCGGTCATCTTAGCAACAAACTGATCATCACAAATTAGGGTTCGAATCTGTGGGCCATCAAACACGCCTGCTTTGATCTTCTCAAATGATAATCCTGGTAAAGCTGTGATGATGTGTTGGAAACATTCACCTTCGGTTTCCAGTGCCTTGACAAATTGCTTCATCAAATCTAATTTGATGTGAAGAGGAGGAAAGATGATCTTATCTCTGCTTACAATTGGGTCTTGTATGATATTTGGCATGCCTGCTTCAAGGGTGTCACGAATAGACCAGTTCTTCTGGACCCAATGTCTGTCTCGTGCTCGGCTGTTTCACATACAGAAGAAATATGGAAACTTGGTGAAACCTTTCTGTTGTCCAAGAAGAAAGTTGACCATCTTTAAGTCTACACAAATGATCCAATTGTGCTCATGATATTTTAATAAGTCCACGACCATTCTCATATCATCATAGTCTTCCCGCAACTGCACTGAGTGACCGACAGCTAATGCTCCATAAACATTCCCATTATGTAAAAGAACACACTTTAGGCTACGTTTTGAACTGTCTAAAAAGAGTCTCCATTCAGTAGGACTATAGTAAGGTACACCCAGTTCTTTGAGAAGCCCTTGGATGTCATGGCAGTAAACAAACTGTCTGTCTTCTGAAAAGAAGGTCACAAAAAGCTGGTCACGCTTTCTGAAATATGATACTTTAACAGAGTGATCAACAAGATTTCTGCCTTGTAATCTTGATGCCAAAAGCTCTGCTGCTTTCTTTGAAAGACCTAAGTCCCGCACTAAATCATTCAGTTCAGCCTGGGGAAGAAGCTTGGGGACGGGGAAAGGTTCAGTGTCTGAAGAACAGTTCTCCGATTGTGTACACTTTTCTGACAATTCACTGTCACAACTGTCTTGTTCGGTTGTATCATGTCCAATGAAGGCAAGCCTTTGAAAACTGGAACAGGAACTTCTTCAGAGTGCGGAGCTGGCCGAATAGCTAAGGGAATGTTCGGATGCGTAATCTTATGTCGGTTTTTCTTCCCAACACCCGTTCTGTTTACCATGCAGAAATAACAGTCAGTTACATGGTTGGTGGGTTCGCGCCAAATCATTGGAACACCAAAAGACAGACCATTGCGTTTTCCTTTGGTCCAGTCTCGAAGCATTTCCTCACAATTGTGGCACACAACATGAGGAGCCCATTGCTTGTCTTGATCACCAAGATAAACTTCAAAATATGCCTTGTAGGCACACTTGACGAACGAGGATATGTTACGTCTCTGACGATTGAGTGTGTAGCATCCACATATGTAGCAGAAGGCATCAGGCTTGTTTCTGCAATGATATCTATTTTTGGAAGCCATGTTTGATCTGAAACAAAATAAGAATGATCAAAATATTAGAAGCTATCTATATATAAGGACGGGAAAATGCTTATACATGGTTTACGCAAGTTCACATTTGTACAATTTCATTAACCTCAAATTACATACAAACTAGAGCTTGTAGAGAAAAATTAATTTCAGATTTGAAATCAGCGCCTAAAACTCCTTCAGAATCAGTTAAAATATCTAATGCAACTCAAAGTTACTGAAAAAGTGTTCCCCAGTGTTATTAGTTATCGCAACTGAATCTAGAGCTTTAAATAATTCTATTTTTTCAAAGGTCCGCACATGCTGGTACTTTAGAACCCAACTGACAAGACGAATTATTCTTTCCTATCTCTGTTGCTACAATACAAGCTGTAAAACTCACTTTAAACTCACCACTATAACTGTTGGTTACCACACTTCTATCCAGAGCTTTAAATAATTTTCTTCTTTCTTTCCGTCAAAGTTTATACAGGCAGGTTCAATTGCTTGAGAACACCCTTTGAAAAAACAAGTTATTTTCTCTTATCTCTCTTATTTCAATAAAGGCTATGAAAGTCACTCATGAATAATTCACGCAGTCTAACTTTACTTTTAATTTCATTTTCACAAACTTACTTTTTGTATGTACACGTATTTATACCATGCGATAGAAACATCTAGAAATAGCTAGCCCTTTAGTGACAAAAATATTTACATAACGAAGCATTGAGTAAAATGACATCAACAGCACTGCAAAACCTTGTACAATAATCAAACTACACATGCAATGTAATATTCATACAGGGTTACATAAAGAACTTGTTATAACTATTCCTTTAAAATAATTATCTTTTAACACTCTTGTTATGAAAGCTAAACAAGCATTAAATAATAAATCTCTAAATAAACTAAATAGCCTGTATATCCAACCCACCCACACACCCCAATTTTAAAATACAACTATAATGATAACAAGTATAATAGTTTGAAAGATGGTGTAACAAGTGTACATAATCAAGTATACGTATTGGATTTATTTTCAATTATTCGTGAGAATATGAAGTCTTACAGAAGGCTATGTAGTAACTCCATTCACTAATGCATATTATGGTTATATTATAAGATTAACATTCATGCAAGAATAAAGAGACGCAATCCACAAGAAAGAAGTAAAGTGTTCATAAAGCTTTCAAAAAAAGTCATTTTAACAGATTGATTTGATACTGAGTACGTGTAACAAACATGGATAATTTGGTTAAAAAGTATTTGGAATATATAAATATATATTTTTATGTTCGGTAATAAAAATTCATACTATAACAAGACGAAAACGGAGTTTTGCGTAACGTATCATTTCATCATTTCAATCAGATTGATGATATAGGTTGTAACTTTGTAATGAATAAATTATTCATGAATTTCATCTTTCCATAACTAATTTATAATCTATCTTTAGTCAAATATATTCAGGAACCTTTTCCTAAATTTTCACGTAAGACCTCCTTATGTAGTTTAAACGAATCCCGAAAGATAACAAACTTGTACCAATACAATCTTGGTCAAATTATTTGCATATTTTTTAACAACTTATATCATTATCATTAAGAGGGAATACAAATACATATAAGGGAATCACATTAAGAAATGCATATAAAGTATCTACATATTTATTTGTATAATGAGACGAGTTCTATGGACATCATGAATGATCTTTAAGAACAGCAAACAATTTTATCAGGCACTTGTAGAAAGATGTATAATCAGAATTTTACGTATCACAACAAAACTTATCAATATATATATATAATGACAAAATATAACATCAAATTATCACAAATAGCGTTTGTTACATTATATTAATTCATATTAAACATTAAGTGCTCGGTTGGTCCTTGTCATACTCTAACAACCTTCTAAGGGTGAAATGGCATGCTGCTAATGTACTTATTGAATCCACCTTGATTTCATCCCAATTTGTCACTACATATCACTGCAGTTAAGCTACAGTACATGATTTAGGATCTTAAGCAGTTTTTGATTTGTTCATTTTTGCCCGACAGTTTTCAATGAGACTATAATCTGGAGAATTTCCTGGCCATAGCAATATTGTAACGTCTCCTTGTTAACGGGCATGGCCTAGCGCGTTAAGGCGGTTTGCGCCCGAGTCGTGCCAAATATGCTCGCCCTCCCAGCCGTGGGGGCGTTATAATGTGACGGTCAATCCCACTATTCGTTGGTAAAAGAGTAGCCCAAGAGTTGGCGGTGGGTGGTGATGACCAGCTGTCTTCCCTCCAGTCTTGGCCTGGCATGGCCGAGCGCGTTAAGGCGTGCGCTCGTAATTCGAGGGTCGCGGGTTCGCGCCCGCGTCGCGCTGAACATGCTCGCCCTCCCAGCCGTGGGGGTGTATAATGTGACGGTCAATCCCACTTTTCGTTGGTAAAAGAGTAGCCCAAGAGTTGGCGGTGGGTGGTGATGACTAGCTGCCTTCCCTCTAGTCTTACACTGCTAAATTTGGGACGTCTAGCACAGATAGCCCTCGAGTAGCTTTGTGCGAAATTCCAAAACAAACCCTCCAGTCTTACACTTCTAGTTTAGGGACGGCTAGCACAGATAGCCCTCGTGTAGCTTTGCGCGAAATTCCAAAACGAACAAACATTCCTAAATTGCTTTCAGTTTTATCACATTCGGTTATAACAAAGTTCGTACAACTTTAACAAAGGTCAGTCTACTAACAAGTCACTGAACCTAAACATGTACGATCAACATGATTTTTTATGATAGATTCAAGGTTTATTGGTTTCTTTTGCTTGTAGAATTTTGTTTCTATTAAAATCGTAACATTTAAATCACAGGACTCTTCATACAGATTAATAAATATGGCCTGATAAATATAACATCATTAAAACTATGCAATATGTTAATTTGTTATATGCAAAGATTTTAACTGCTTATTTCATCCCTACGTTTATACAAAGATTTAATTTATTTAAAAAAACGATGAGTAAATTTATGAGAACGAAAAAAATATGGTCAATTTTAACTTTGTTTGTTTTGCAATTTCGCACAAAGCTACTCGAGGGCTGTCTGTGCTAGCCGTCCCTAATTTTGCAGTGTAAGACTAGAGGGAAGGCAGCTAGTCATCACCACCCACCCCCAACTCTTGGGCTACTCTTTTACCAACGAATAGTGGGATTGACCGTCACATTATACACCCCCACGGCTGGGAGGGCGAGCATGTTTGGCGCGACTCGGCCGCGAACCCGCGACCCTCAGATTAGGAAGCGCACGCCTTAACGCGCTAGGCCATGCCAGAAACTTTATCGGTATGTGCTGCTATCTATGGACTTGTTGTAAAGGTATTATGAATCTTAAAGCTCGATACTTGTACTTTTTGAATATCTGTAAAAGCATCGGGCGTGATAAAACTTCCTATGAACAATAATTAAGTGAAAACGTCAGACACCTAATAACGATATTGTTAATGCAATATTTTGTGTTGCATTTATTATAATTTTCAGAAAAGAATGTAGATTGGTTTCGGTAAGCAATAGATAATGATTTTAGGCCTCACAATTATTTGATAATAATGCCAAAAGTGTTGGTATTCATAAAAGAGTTGAAAAAAAAACACGAAAATATAAAGTGTATTATAATTGCTAGAAATTAATATATAGTATTAAAGTTGTCATCCCATACACAGAGTTGGGTTAAATTATTACACACTTTTTGATTTCTCAACAGTATTTAATTTTTTAAGGAAGACAGGTAGAAACATATTGGGAAGCACTTGCTGATCTATAAATTCTGAATTTTATTATAGTTTAACAATGTGTAACAAATCAAGATTTACATTTTGTCAACAGACAATGTTTAAGTGATGACTGTGTGATACTTATTAACAAATTATTGTTCGATTTACATAAAAACTTGCAAGTGAATCGTGATTAACGAAAATGTCTTGCTGGTGTTTAACTGCTTGCATACTTTGTTATATAATAATTTCCTCAGTGTTCAGAAGTATGCTGCTTTAAGTTAGCTCTTTTTTTTTACCGAATGTTTTGAAAATTATGTGGTTCTTGTTGTTTATTGTTCGATTCAATATTTTCAGCTGCTGTTCCAAGTGCCTCCTTACTGTTGTACTCTTTATGTTCTGTCACGTTATAGAAATCATGGAAAATATAATAATGAAAGATTGATGTAATCAGACACAAACAAGCTAGTTAACCCCTGAAAAGTTCTTGTTGCACTGCAGTATATAGCTTAGTCATTTGAGCTCGACGGATGTGATAGGAAAACACTTAATGTACATCATGCACAACTGATGTGTGATAAGATATAGGAGTTCCAGTTGATGATCAAATAGCTCATACTGTTAGTTTGTTTTTGTTTTTGAATTTCGCACAAAGCTACTCGAGAGCTATCTGTGCTAGCCGTCCCTAATTTAGCAGTGTAAGACAAGAGGGAAGGCAGCTAGTCATCACCACCCACTGCCAACTCTTGAGCTACTCTTTTACCAACGAATAGTGGGATTGACCGTCACATTATAACGACCCCACGGCTGAAAAGGCGAGCATGTTTTGTACGACCGTGATTTGAACTCGCGCCCCTCAGATTATGAGTCGAACGCCTTGACCCACCTGGCCATGCCGGGGCAGCTCATACTAATTTATTTCGTAAAAATATGCCAAATGAAAACATAAGTAAACTACGTCAGGCACAAATTAATTATTTGGGTTTAAGAAACAGAAGCAATAAGCATGTATATCAGGAGCTTGTTTGTTCCATATGGTGAAAAACTTACTTCTTATACGTGATTATTTAATAAGTAAACATTATATCTTACCTAGCGTATCAGTCAAATCATCATATCTTACCAAGTATTTCAGTCAAACTGCTAACACTAATTTAATCTAAATGAAAACTGGATAAATAATAATCATATCCTACCAAGTGAATCAGTCAACCTTCTAAAATTCATCACTTCTACATGAAACTAACATATCCTACCAAATGTATCAGTCAAACTGCTAACATTCATCTCCACTTCATAGTTGAGTTATAAGTCACAAATATCAAAGAAGCTTCTACAATGCAGATGTTCTTATGGTCTTTGAAGCACTTTGCATGTTGTCATTTAAGATATATAAGAATTTTTTATACAAGTTTCGTATTCATGTGAAAAATCAAGATAGAGGTCGCTATAAATAATCTGTAACGAAATTAGAAAAACTTAAGAACAGATTTGAGTTGTTGTTTAGAATTAAGCCCAAAGCTACACAATGGGCTATCTGTACTCTGCCCACCACGGGTATCGAAACCCGGATTTTAGCGTGTAAGTCCGCAGACATACCGCTGAGCCACTGGGGGGCATAGATTTGAGATTAACATTTTTGTGATTTTATTTAATTTCATTACCAATTCATGAAAGACAAAGAATTGAAACTGTATTGCTTTGTAACAATAAAATATTACACTAAGTATGCATCATAGTAAAAGGGAACTGTATTTTCAGACAGTTGAAACAAACATTTTAAAGACTATATCTGAATCCTTTAAGCTAAACCTACTTAAGATATTAATTTGTTCTCTGTATTTATATAGGAATCATTTTACTGCAGTAAGTCAATAATCATGTTCTACACGCGGATTCAAATCTATTATATTTAAAGCCCTGACTTCCTATTAACCAATTTTCGCAATTTTCAGGAAATTTAAAATAATCCTTAATAATTTTTGGAATATGAATTGGAAATATTTTAATATGTCCACCATTATTGGACATATTCCAATATGAATTGGAAATATTTTAATATGTCCAAAATGTTATAATTGGAGGTTTACGATACGGACATATTCACTTCCTGTTTCCAACAATATTTTTTAAATATCTTTTGATTTATAAGTATTGGAAATGTAACACAATTTTTCTGACACATTATCTGTGGTTTAGAGTTTATTTTGTTAACAGGATCAAAACATGATTTCCCATTTACTAGGTGTTCGCCTTTATTTGAAACTTTATAAAATATTCTTTAAATTTTCACTGTACTATTATATATACTACATGAACAAAAGTATGTAAATATCCCCTTCTAATTAGTGGGTTTAGTTATTTCAGCCACACCCATTGTTAACAGGTGCGTAAAATCAAGCATACAACCAAGCGATCTCCATAGAAAAACATTGACAGTAGAATGGGTCGTACTGAAGAGCTTGGTGACTTTAAACGTGGCACTATGATAGGATCCCACCTTTCCAACAAGTCAGTTCGTCAAATTTATACCCTGCTACGGCTGCCTCGGTCAACTGTAAGTGCTGTTATTGTGAAATCGAAACGTCAAGGAGCAACAATAGTTCAGTTACAAAGAAGTAGGCCACTCAAACTCACCGAACGGGACCGTTGAGTGCTGAAGCGCGTAGCACGTTAAAATCATCTGTTCACAGTTGCGACATTCACTCCTGACTTGTTCCAAACTGACTCGGAAAGCAACGTCAGCACAAGAACTGTTCGCCGGATCTTCATGAAATGGGTTTCCATGGCCGAGCAGCCGCACACAAACCTAAGATTACCATGCACAATGTCAAGTGTCGGCTGGAGTGGTGTAAAGCACACCACCAATGGACTCTGGAGCAGTGAAAACTCGTCCTCTGGAGTGATGAATCACGTTTCACTATCTGGCAGTCTAACAGACGAATCTGGGTTTGAAAGCTGCCAGAGGAACACTACCTGCGTGAATGCATGGTGCCAACTGTAAAGTTTTGTGGCGGGGGAATAATGGTATGTGTCTGTTTTTCATGGCTTGGGCTGAGCTCTTAGTTTCAGTGAAGAGAAATATTAATGCTACAGCATACAATGACATTTTAGAACTGGCCCGGCATGGCCAAGCGTGTTTAGTTCGTGCGGGTCTGAGGGTCGTGGGTCTGCATTCCCGAAGCGCCAAACATGCTCGTCCTTTTAGCCGTGGGGGCGTTATAATGTTACAGTCAATCCCACTATGCGTTGGTAAAAGAGAAGCCCAAGAGTTGGCGGTGGGTGGTGATGACTAGCTGCCATCCCTCTAGTCTTAAACTACTAAATTAGGGACAGCTAGCACAGATAGCTCTCGAGTAGCTTTGTGCGAAATTCAAAAAACAAACATTTTAGAAAATTGTGTGCTTCCAATTTAGAGGCAATAGTTTGGGGAAGGCCCTTTATCGTTTCAGCATGATAATACCCCCATGCACATAGCTAGGTTCATAAAGACATGGTCTGCCGAAACTGATGTGGAAGAACTTGACTGGCCTGCACAAAGCCCTAACCTCATCGAATACCTTTGGGATGAATTGGAACGCTGACTGCGAGCCAAGCCTTCTCGCCCAAAATCAGTGCCCGAACTCACTAATGCTCTTGTAGCTGAATAGGAGCAAATCCATGCAGCCATGTTCCAAAATCTAGTTTAAAGCTTCCCAGAAGAGTGGAGACTGTTACAGCAGCAAAGAAGGGGCAAACTCTCTGTAAATGCCCATAGTTTTAGAATAAGATATTTAACAGGAACATATGGGTATTATGGTCGGGTGTGCACATACTTTTAGCCATGTAATATATTTTCTGCAAGTTTTTTTTATAAGGTTTATTCGTAGGAGTAAATGTTAATTCAGTCGCTTATACTTCTATTTCTTTTTTTTCTTTTGTGAATTAATTTCTGCTAAACTAAAAACTTTCTAACCTTTCTGATCTTGTTTATCTAATAAATTTTGAAACACTTTCATATTTTTCAAAAGTTCATACAATCGTTTTCTTATTCCCATTTTATTGAAGTTTCTCAGAGTTAATATCTCTTTTTTTTTCGTTCTTGTATTTTTGTTGATTTCGAAAATATGTATCTTTTTAAATCAACATATTTAACAGTTTCAACGCAAAAATCAGGGGTTCGCTTCAGCAGATAGCCTTTTGTGGCTTTGCAATAAGGAAATACACAGCACACACTCTAACACTTCATTTAGTGTTGTTTCTGTTTCTATCACTTCTTTTTTATTTCTTGTTTTGTAATATGAACTATTTTCTCCTTTTTTTTACAATCAATCTCTTATGAATCTTCACTTCTGTTTCTAATAATTTCCCTTTAAAGTTTATTTCCTTTATCTGGATTTTCTTCATCTTTCTTTAATGTTTCTTTGAACCACATTTCCTTTCATTGCAATTTTTCATTATTATTAACTCTCTTACGTTCCACATACATTATTCTAATATTCTATCAGTGCTTCAGGCGTCTATTTATCTTCGTCCTTTTATTAAATAAATTCCAGATTTTTGAGTTGATTTCTGTGAATTTCAACTTTTGATTTTCATAGCTTCAGTTTTCATTCCGAACTTTCCATGTCTTATCTCGTTTTCACTTAATTTTTGTTCATTTAAAATAACTTACTTATTTTTTAAGAAAATCGAGAGTTTTTTTGGAGGATTCTTTTCAATCGCATTTTTTCCATAATTTATTTAATTTTCTGCTTTCATTGTGGGGCATAAGTTATTAAAAGGGATATATTTGTTCGTAATTTGTTAGTTTTTAAGAGAAAGATTTGTCAGTGTAATTATTTCTTGTATATTGTTAACTAGTCTTAAGTTAATGTGATAACATGATTTTGTATTATGTTATAATAAACGGTGTAGTCGTGATTGATGATTTCCCACGTAAGTACACGTTGAACGAATAGAAATATTGGAAACTCTTAAGAGTTAATTCTTCAACCTGACATTAGAGTTGTCAAAACAATTATACGAAGCCAATATACATTTGTAACAGACAGTTGTTGTAATTTAACATACGGTATCTTGCTGTCATGGTTTTACAATTACGATGAGCGCTATCGATGTACTTGTCTTGTAATTATCGGCCCGTTGTAACTGTACTGTCATTAACTTCTATATTGTCATGTGATTAAATACAGACTTTACGACAGTTTTCCTGTAGGATGAGATGAAATAATAAGTACAAGGAATGGCATGGATAAGTTTGTATGGATATTTAATAATTTATGTAGTTTCCCAAAATCAATTAACTTTCTCTTTCGTCAAAAGTGGTCACAAAAGGTGCAGTCAGTCTTACTTGCATGTTTTTCCAAAGTTTTATAGCTTTGCTGGAGAATTTTCATCTAATAAAATATTTTACATTGACATATATTTAAATTTATTTTATTGAAATTGCTAATAAATTAAGTGAAAAGGTTTCTTAGTTTGTAAAAAAAAATTAAAAAATCGGTATTCTTTCTTGTCTGCATTTAAGGCTTACTCAACTTTTCCTTAACCTATTTGTTTGTTTGTTCTTAAGAACAAATCTACACAACAAGCAATATGTGTTGTGTCCACCAAGGGTATTCTAACCCACTTTTTGGCATTATAATCCTTCAACTTTATCGCTGAGCTACTGGAGGGTTCGCTGACCTGGAAAGTTTCTTTGGGTTGCATATAGATGTCTCTGTCGTTAATTTGGTGGAAATTCTGAAACACATTTCCAGTATTAATGGCTTATTCTATTCACGAATAGAACGTAAAACCGAAACCAACCACGAAAAGATGCCATTTGCAGCTCTTTCAAACACTTTCAAGAATTTTGGCTGTCGAACCATAACCATACAGGCTTTCGATATCAGTGAAACTAAACAGAAGGTTTCGTGTCATTCCTTAGTTTCATATCAAACAGCTAACATTAGTAAAGTAAACATTTTCAATATGCGTAGTTCTCAGCAGGGTGCGGAATTTATATTTTAACCTATAAAACATGGTTTTGAAAAAATATATATTTATTTAATTCTGTTATAAAATATTGAGGCCTGGCATGGCCGAGCGCTCGTAATCCGAGGGTCGCGGGTTCGCGCCCAAGTCGCGCTAAACATGCTCGCCCTCCCAGCCGTGGGGGTGTACAATGTGACGGTCAATCCCACTATTCGTTGGTAAAAGAGTAGTCCAAGAGTTGGCGGTGGGTGGTGATGACTAGCTGCCTTCTCTCTAGTCTTACACTGCTAAATTAGGGACGGCTAGCACAGATAGCCCTCGAGTAGCTTTGTGCGAAATTCCAAAACAAACAAACATAAAATATTATTTTGTAACACGTGTTAATCTAGCCTCTCATTCATTTAATGAATATAATATAATTATTTATCACTGTTTTTCTTATTGTAATAATTTTTGACACATCTTATAATAATAATAAGTATAATTCTTAAGTTTAAATAATTAATTATTAATACCTTATTTTAATAAACAACATACTGACGTCAGGCTTCCGGTGGTTTAACGGTACGTTTTAGTGTCATAACGCTAACAGCTAGTTATATCGGTGGTAAACAAAGCACAATGACTCGTTATGTAGTTCTACGTACAACTAGAAACAAATTACAAATTAACGTCAGTTGATATTGTATTAGTCAAGCACTGTACTGACAACTAAAAGTTATAACACGTTAGATATCTCATAGGAAGCTTAATGTTCAGAACATTTCATCTACCAAACATATCCAAGAAAATCCTGTTTGCAAAATAAAAAACAAGGGCGTTGTTTTGAATTAAGCACAAAGCTACACAATGGGTTATCTAAGCTGCCCATCACAGGTATCGAAACCCGGATTTTAGCGTGTAAGTCCGCAGACACACTGCTGAGCCACTGAAACAAGTCCGAAACAAACTTTGTTCATCAGATAATTAGTTCGACAAAATCAGAAATAGTAATAAAGTTTGAATACAAAAAATAAGCATACACACATATATATACTGTTGTAATACAAAACACACATATATATACTGTTGTAATACAAAACACACATATATATATACTGTTGTAATATTCTTTTCTCGTACCACCATATTGTTGATAGAAATTAATAATGTTCTGAAAATCGCGAAATTTAATAAAAAATTTTCTTCGTCTACTGATTTATTTAACATTACTGTCACCGACACAGAATTCATTTTTCTCTCTTTAGTGGTTTTTCTGATGCTTCAATACATGTATTTTTTATGGTTTTTCTAAATCTTCGACGAAGGTTCATCAGTAGTTCGATAAGTGGCGCAAAAAGTAATTAGAATTACCACCATGAAATTAGATATAATAAACTTGACACTCTTAGAGATTGTTCTATGGTTCCTTTCTTTTAACTGTTTAAACTGTGCGTAGATTCAAGTACTTCAGTTGAACCAAAAATGATTATAATTACCACAAAAATAGAGAAAATAAACTTAACTCATGTAAAAAACCAGTTTAGGACTTCTGGTAATTGTTAAGGTGGTTTGAGCTATAATATACTGTAAACTGATTTGTGTGTGTGTGTTTTTTTATGACAAAGCCATATAGAGCTATCTACTAAGTTCATTGAGGGGAATCGAACCCCTGATTTTAGCATTTTTAATCCGTAGACTTACTGCTGTACTAGCGAGGGACGTGTGTCTCGGTAACATCACGTCAATGAATAGACGTTTGCTGTGACCATATCGGTAATTTATTGTCAAGATATCAAAGATATATCCCTCATTAAGAGTGTTCTTTTGAAATGTTCCACAGTTGGGGGCGGTTCTTGGAAGTTTTGTAACGTTTAACCAATTGTTGGAATATCAAGGATTGTGACGTTAGTGAGAGGCTGGAAACATCGAAGCTGGTCATTAGCTATTGTGAGGCTATCGCCGCTGTTTTTATAATACAAACTAAGTGGACTGAGCTATTGACAGGCGAGAATATCTTAAAAGTTAATAGTGATTCTATAAAAGACCATCATGATAGTGATGTGGGATATCTGATCGTCACAACTTCACTTGAATAGGTATTGAGACAAAAATAAATTTGGTCTAATAAGTTATTAATGAGTGTGAGTTTGTTATTACATCACAGTAAAACTGATAAACATTTTAATCAAACCGCATTTTATTGGACCAATAACATTTGGTGTGATTGAAACAATTATTAGTTTTTTACGAATTCCAATAAAAACATACAGCGTATTCATTCACTTTGTATTTTTTATTTTGTTAGTGAATATTAATATTGTAAATACGTGACATGAAAAAGAATAATTAATCCGACACACCAAAATATTCCACTGTGTAGATGAAGATTTTTACTATGTGGTTATTACAATTGCTATCAAAGTACATACACTCCATAGATACAATATCACTCCAAACGTATTTGTGTGTTTTAGATACCTCTAACAAGTTTTTTGTTGTTTCTTTAATACAAAAAGACAACGGAACAACATATTTGCAACCCCTAATGTCATGGATGAAATGTTCTTTATACCAACTAATAGATGTTCCTTTTGTTTTAGTGCTTCTGGGTGGAACAACGGTAAGTCTACGGAGTTACAACACTAAAACTAGTGGTTCGATTCATCAAGATGGACGCAGCAGACACTCGGATGTGGCGTTACTCTAAAATTATACAACTTTATATTGTAGTACAGCGTGTAATGAAACAACAGACACTGTATGGTATTGAGTGCCTAAATGTGTATCTGTATTTACAGGTGTATTAACCACTGAAGCAAAGATCATTGGTGAAACATCAATTTCATTGCAATATTGCGTGAGCTTCTCTACATGTAAACCGTTTAATAGATTTTATTTTCTTAAGTAAACTGAAATTCATATGTTGAAAAAACAAAAACAAATTGTATTTATCTAAATTTGTAATGAAGTCATGACTGAATGAAAAATCTTACTTTCAGTTCTAGTTAATCCAAATATATGTATATACGAGTGTTTGTTTAGGAATTCGGTCTTCACTACCCACTGCTCACTCTTGGGCTACTCTTTTACCAACAAATAGTGGGATTGACCGTCACATCATAACTATAATAAACTAATGTTTATTACTACAAATGATATGACACAAATATATATAAATATATTTATTTCTTGTTCATATCATATTATTTTCTACTTTTGCTTCTCTCAATTTATTTGCTCTCTCACGGATCTCTGGGTCCTTTTTTTGTTTGTTTGTTAAACCCCTATCTTTCATATTTCTTTTGTGAACTCATGGCGAAAAGGTCTCATTCTTTAAACCTTTTACGCCTACTTTCTTCCTATAACATATTACAACATTTCATGACCATAGAGGTCCCGTAACCTTCCATTACGTTGAACAAGAAAGTCAGCTGCTCACTCCAATAGACTTAGAGTGTTGTAATCCCTGGCCAGCCGATGTTCCTTACACCTGACTTAATAACAAAATTATAGAATTAAGTATTCGAATACTGTAAATTATCATTTTATAGATTTTGTAATTTGGGCCAGTTTTTCTTCTGCTTTTTAACGAAAAGCTTGAAGATTCGTTATTAAGAATATCATCATTTAAATGTTTATTGAATCATTTAATACATCTGCTAACCCTATCGAAATAGTCAGTGAACTTCACAGACAATCCAAACTATTATAAAAAAATATCTGCACTATGCTTAAGGGTTCATAGGTTCCTTTCCCGAATTTCAAAGGCTTCAGTATACCGATTAAGTCTCTCCATTAGCCCCAACTGCTTCTGTACCTATTCCTATAGTGCTCTTTATCTAGCTGATCTCGCTATCCTGTGAGAGGAGTGTGAACAAATTTTTAAACATGGCGCAGCTGAAATCCAGAGAGAGACAAAAACATGTCATTCAGTATTGTTTAGTGATCTTGAAACCATAGTTCGAAGCTCCCATTCCCTTTTGACTTTCTTGGCACATTTCAGCTCCTCCTTAATCAGTGACTACTCTTTATTGATAAGAACACCCCGAGTCTCGCTAACTCCAAAACAGTGGGACAAGTTGCGCAGATAAACAAAAAATTAATCCACACACAAAATGAAATGACGAAGAAACATATTTTAGTTTCATACACGAATGAGTTTGCTTAATTTGTTTTACGTAAACTTTCTGTTTTCATAGTTTTATGTAATCTTTAAATCTTGTTTGTTTGTTTTAAATTTCGCACAAAGCTACTCGAGGGCTATCTGCGCTAGCTGTCCATAATTTAGCAATGTAAGAATAGAGGGAAGGCAGCTAATCATCACCACCAAACCTCCAATTCTCCAACGAATAGTGGGATTGACCGTAACACTATAACGTCCCCAGAGCTGAAAAGATGACCATGTTTGGTGTGAAGATTCGAACCCGCGACCCTCGGATTACGAGTCGAGTGTCTTAACCACCTGGTCATGTGAAACCTATCTTTAAATTTAAGTGTCTCTCAACTTACCTGGTGAAAAACCAAAACTGCCAGTAGCGAAACATTTTAGAGAGTTTAATATTTTTCCCACATTTGTGCAGCGTTTTAAATGTGAACATATTTTTCATGTTATTAACTGTGTATTAATAATAATCAATTAATAAAAGCATACGTCATGAACCTTTCAAGCAGTATGCCGATTTTGAAACGTAGAAACCTTTAAAATGAAAGTTGCATACAAAGAAAGGCGAACAAAACCCAATGAACATGGTGTTGAATGGTTGGATTCTAGTGAAGTGTGCAGCTGTGAGATGCCCGGTATGACCAGGTGATTAAGGTACTCGACTCGTAATTTGAGGATTGCGGGCTCGAATCCCTGTCATATCAAAGATTTTTGCCCTTTCAGCTGTGGGGACGTTATAATGTTAAGGTCAATCCTACACTATTCGTTTGTAAAAGAGTAGCCCAAGAGCTGGAGGATGGGTTGTGATGATTAGCTGGCTTCCCTCTGGTCTTACATTGCTAAATTAGGGACGGCTAGCGCAGATAGCCCTCGTATAGCTTTACGCTAAATCCAATATCAAACAAGCAGCTGTGAGGAATTACGAGACACATGATATTTTTCTCTGGTGTACTGGAATAAAAAATAAATATTGGATTTATTTATCGAAAAGGATATTCTACACGATCATTTATGGTTCAGATATGCTGTTGATATAAGTTATGGTCATCTTGAAAATATATTTTGAATCAGAAATAAATTTTGTTGTTGTTTTTTGCTTGTACCAAATATAATTTTTTTTTTAAAAAGTAATTCCAACAAACACAGTCCTCGTTACTTTGAAAGTGAAAATTTACTCCCTCAAATTTCACACTCTTCTGTGTTTGTAAATGTGTGGATTTATAAACACAGAAGAAAGTCACGTAAGTGCTTTGTGCGTTTAGAAGAACAACTGTTAATAAAATCATGTATACTAAAATAGCTTTATGACTAATATAAAATCTTAAGAAATGTTTTAACAGCTAGCAACACTTCCAAATGTACATATTTACAATTAAACTTACACGTAGTGAGCATGACTTTTTAAAAGTTTTACCAGTTGAATGGATGCTTCGTAATTATGTCGTATTTGTGAAAATACTTTTCTTGGCAAAGAATTTGAATACATATTTTTAGGTATGGTTTTTGTGTTAATTATTTCACACCTATAAAAGCGTGAAATCAACTTTTTTTTAATACAGTGCAGTAGCGTATTCTACCAAATATATACAGATTAAACATGCTGTGGTAGTAAAGATTCATATTTGTACGTGAAGGACAAAGTGCATGTCATATTTCTTAATAACACAGGCCACATATTTAAAATTCATAACAGTTGTTGTGGTTTTAATTACAAATTTTCCGTAATTCAGCTACGCAGATGTTAAAAGTAATATTCATTTCTTTTCAATTATGTGTGAATGTTTTGCAAATCGGGAAGAAAAACTTATTTAGTTGAAATTGTTATTATTTACCACAATGGACATTTTTTATTATTATCTTTAGGTTCTAGAACGGTCGATAAGACTCTCGATTTGTTTAGAGAAATCTATAGCAAGTTGTTCTCAATATTTTGAACATAACAAAATGTCGTCCAATTTCAATGAAAATGAATCATTTATGTAAAAGTATATGTGACCTTTTGTAAAAAAAATCTGTACGTGATGGTTCGTTTGTTTGAAGTAAAGAATAAATCTGCACATTTGGGCTATCTGTACTCCACCCAAAATTTGTATCGAAACCCAGTTTCTAGCACTGTAATTCTGCAGACATACTCTTGGCCCACTGCGAACTCCCGTAATGGAGAAAAATTGTTATTTTCGGCTCCAGCGTACCAAAATTAATGAAGAAAATGTGAATATTTCAAAAGAGTAAAAACGGTCCGTCACAGCCAGGTGGTCAAGGCACTTGACTCGTAATGTGAGGGTCACAGGTTTGAATCTTGATCACACTAAATATGCTCACTCTTTCAGCCATAGAGGCGTTGTAATGTTACGGACAATTCCATTGTTCGTTGGTAAAAGAGTAGCCCAAGACTTGGCGGTGGGCGGTAATGACTAGCTGCCTTCCTTCTAGTCTAACACTGCTAAATTAGAGATGGCTAGTGCAGATAGCCCTCGTGTAGCTTTGAGCGAACTTCAAAACAAAACAAACCAATAAAACCACCCCTGGCCTGTGTTATCAACACTGGTAATAATGTATGACCTGAGTGAATATTTACTTGTTCCTTTTGTGTCACTGTTTTGCCTGGTGGTACTGGACAACTTACGGTATTTCAGATGTATAGTGTTGTGGAAAAGAGAATGTGTGCCCTTTCTTTGTATTTTTTGCCATATATAAATTGCTTTTATATAAAGTGTAAATTTAATAGATCAGATATTGCTGTGTAGATTCTATTTCAAAAGTATCGCTTTTTGTAAGACACTTTTCACATTTTACAGCTCGTGCAAAGTTTCTGTGTAAACTCCCTTCGTTTCTTAATTAAAGAACGAACTTAACGACCCTCCAGGGGTACAATTGCGTGTCTGCAGACTTACAACGCTCTAAATCGGGTTTTAATACCCATTGTGAGCAGAGCACAGATAGCCCTTTGCATAGCTTTGTGCCTAACTAAAATCCAAACAACGAATTTAACGTGTATATTACATACATTTACAAATGTGCTTGTTCACGTACGTGTTTCACACGTCGTGTCATGATCACATCTAGAATATAGCTCAAAATGTGACAAAATAATTTTATATTTTATTATTGATGAAAAACATGTTTTGTATTAATTTATTAATAGTTTACATATAATATACTAATGGTTAATCATTAAGGATATTTATAGTGGCCTACAACAAATACATGTTTTGCATCTGAAATATACTCATTTTTGTTTTAATAGTCCATATTCATTAATGCTTAACAATTTTATTTTTCAGAAATTTCAATAAATTTATTCAGCAAAACATGTAGGGATTTTGCCATTTTAAAGTTATTTGATAGTAAAGCATAGTTGTGTAATATTAATGAAAACGAAAGTGATGTAACTTGGAACAAATGAAAGCCACTTTGAATTTCGTCACTATACACAGACATTATTAAATGAATTAGGGGTATTTGATATTTATTTTCGTTTCAACCCATGGGCTAAAAGAAGACCAAAAGTTCGGAAATAGCTCGTTGTAGGCTGTACATGGATATTCTTAACAATTTAGAATTACTGATTACGTGGAGGGCAACTTGTCAACAGCACCTCTCATATACATTGATACCAAATAACTGGATTAACTGTCACAGTTATAAAGCTGTTAAAACTGATTATTTGGAGTACATTTAGTTCAGTCCTGGGACATTTTAATCAACACAATGACCAAACGTTTATTGTTAGACCACGTCGCGCTTCACTCTCGAGCACCGTTGAAGTTTGTAGGTTAATATGTTCCCTCCTGCCTGCAAGTAAAGATGTGGTAATTTTTCCAGACTAGAAATAAAATAATTTGGTGATCTATCAAGTGTTTTAAATCATGACAAACGATAACCCAGAAAAGTTGTTGAATGTTTTTTGATACTACTTTTTTCGAATAATCAGGCGATCATATGTTTATTATCAAAAGTAAAGTCAGTATCCAAGTCTTGCAATTATATCACAAAATTATGATCTCCTTCTACAGTAAATCATTTTGAGGCTGTTTGATTCGCAATCTGAAGGTCGTAGGTTTAAATCCAGATCACACCAAATATGAACACCCTTTCAACCATGGGGGCGTTATAATGTCACGGCCAATCCCATTATTCGCTGTTAAAAGAGTAGCTCAAGAGGTGGTGATGACAAGTTGACTTCCTTCTAGTCTTGCACTGCTAAATTAGTGACGGCTAGTGCAGATAGTCCTCGCGTTGCTTTGCGCTAAATTAAAACAAACAAACAAACATTTTGAGAAAGACTGTTTTGAAACGACCGTACTGAGCTTTATTTAGTAATAGATACAAATAAGAGTCAGTAACTACTGGCACTACAAGTCGAAATCTGCAGGAGTAGCAAGACTTTATTATTTTCATTGCAACGTGTTTAATATACCACGTGATCTGTAGTGAGACATATCGTACATGAAATATCAATATATTTTGTCACGTTTCTCTTCTCAGCTCTCTTATGTTTTACCACATCAAATAAAACTTTCCTCAGAATTGTAAAACCTCTAACTTCTATGCTCTAAACCTTCAAACTTTTGACCTATGTGTATTTTCTACTACATCTACAAATACTGAACGTAAAAACACAAAAAGCACCGTGCATTTTACTACATTGGAAATTAGTCCGTACTCCTTGCTTGAATATATGTTTCCTTCAGATAAAAGGATGTTTTAGTTTTTTATTTCAACTGTGATTCCTATAAGCATTACTACATCTAACATTGGTTTATAAGTTACTCTTTAACAAAGCTTCGATATATTTTTTTTTTATTTCGTGTGAATTTCTGAAACTTTCTTACTTTTAGCATATCGGTGCGTGAACTTTTCTAAGTATCGCTACTTTTAATAGAAGAATCTTTACACGCTTATAACTTTCACAGTTTCTTACCATAATGAGCGAACTTATAGTCTCTGGGATTCACTACAGCTTCTAATCCCGTTTTTCATAAGTATTTCAAAGAACAACGTAGCGAGCGCTACCGCATAGCCACACAGAAGAATAACAAAGACAACGCCTACATCATTCAGAGTTAGAGGTGTCACATCCCCGCTTTCTTGTAGAGTGGTGGTTTCGAGTTTGCATGGTCCCTGCCCCAAAAACTTGAAGAAATATACCCTTTCCCAAAACAGTATCAGACCAGCTTCAGTAAGTCTTTTGATCCTAAACAAGGAAATTTCAATTTTACAGATATGTTCAAACGGTTCTAATAAACGTTCTTAACAGAAGTACGATGAGCCAACTTTAAACTTAACATATTAACATCTTAATAAATAAAACACAGACTTGCTAAAGCAATTGATGTTGTAAACCTTTTAAAAGTAAAACAATAACACCTTAATTTAATTAATTACAAATGTTGGTTAAACATTAATACTAGAAATAAAACATAAAGTTGTCATCTTTTGGTAAAACACCAAAGTTACAATTAATGACTTTGAAATTTTCGATATCAGAGTAAATTATTAAATTTTATCACTTTCAATTAAAGTATGTGAAATAAGATGACAATATTTTGAGAAACAGTTAGTAATGTTGTTTCTAGAGCAAGGCTGCATACATTAAGGAACACTGCATATGATAATTTGGGGCATTACTTAATATAACTTGGATGATGTCTTTTGAACAGGTATTTCGTACTTTCAGACCAAACAACAATGTCCTCAATATTTATTATTTAATAAAACAGCAGATGTAAGTTGATAGAGGTTTACCATTAACATAGCATTAACATTTATTTATTCATCACTTGGATACAGTTAGTGTTATTCTTGGTTTGCTTTTAGTTATGTACACAACGGGCTGTGCTCTGCCAACCATGGGTACCAAAATCCGGTTTCCAGCGTTGTAAGTCCGCATATATACCGCTGTGTTGTTGTTGTTTTAAAATAAGCACAAAGCTACACAATGGGCTATCTGTGCTCTGCCCACCACGGGTATCGAAACCCAGTTTTTAGCGTTGTAAGTCCGCATATATACCGCTGTGTCACTCGGGAGCTACTTTTTTCCTTTTTCTTGAGGTATCTTTATCATGTACGGTATTTTAGCAGATTCTTATCACAATACAAACTACATTAGCAGGTGCAACTGGTCTAAAATTAATAGTTCCTAAACTTAACGCTTGCTAATTAGATAGAAACATCATACTAAATTATGGAGTGTGAGAATATACTTTTTCAAAGCATTGTCTCACTACACGAATTACCTTTACAGAAATGAAAGATTAATGTTATAAGACGCCAGCAACAAAAGTTTGTTTTTTTCAGTTAAAAATGAAGTGTAGCACATTCAAAGACACATAATTAGGCATTAATGTGAATTTCAACACACGATGATTAAGCAACAACAGCAAGTACAATAATAATAACAAAATACATTCATAATTAATGTTAGAGTAAATATCAATAAATAATATTGCGTTAATAACTCTTGAAATAATCTGGTTTCTGAATAATTTAAATAAAACTGGTAATCAATACAATTCACATACGTAATCTGGTTCATGAGATAACAATTGTTGTTCGTTAACATTTAATGTTACACACACACAAATACACATACCCTTCGCTGAGTGGTATTATCAACGGACTTCCTTTTTGAAGCCCGAAGCACAAGAATTCCTCCCTCATTCGTTCTTTAGAGACTTGTAATGGGCAGGTACTTATTCCCTTGAACAAATACTGTGAGTAGAAACTTAACCAGAGGCGCTCGCCCAAAAAGATATGACCATTTGTAGCCTCTACAAAATAGTCACTGATTCGAACGTTATCTCCCAAATTGTTCTCTAAATTCCGTTTCCATGCTTCCCGATAGGCTTCATAATTAGATTCCTAAAAAAATTATAAAATGAAAACGGAATAAATATAGTGGATATAATATTATGGCCACGTTTTCACGCCTATGTGTGTGTTTGTCAGCTAGATTTCTCGAAAACGTTTGAATAGATTTAAATTAAAAGTTGGTATACATTTGGAGTGTGAAACGAATAAAAGTGATTAGGTTTTGGGTGATCAAGTTCCTAGAAAGGTCATCACGACCTCCCCAATTCTTATCTGTTAATTTTTTTATCTAATAACTCAATAAAAAATTATTGGATTTTGACGGAAGTTGGCACACAAGATATTGACTCTCATTGTCTTGCTCAAATTGGTCCGTGTTTATTGATAACGATGGATATAAGTAGAGATTTTTGTATTGTTTTTAAGGTAGAATGTGATCAAAACTGCGTGGCGAAGGTACACGCTCTACTGAGCGCCCTTCCAGTATAACAGTTTATTTTCCTAAAAGCTAAACTTTTATTTAAATTAATTCTTACTTTAACTATTCTAGATTGGAATATTAGCCTATATGAAAAAATAATGTTGTTTTTGTGATTTTTTCTAATTAAGATACAGTTAACGTGTCATTATATCTTTCGTTTCTGGCGAGTCTTTTGCATTTCTGTTATAACTTATTAACCTTCAACATATCAGGTTTATAAACCTTGGATTGAAATAACGTTTTAAAAACATTTCACTATTTAGTGTGTGATTCAGCGTTTAGATAACAACTCAAAATAAAGGATAATTAAAGTTTGCCTTTAGTATCATCGAATCGTATGTGTTTATTAAACACAGAATATTTAACTTGTGTGAATTTACTTTCTTACATTCACACACATACATAAGGAAGTGTTAATGTTATGGTCTTTATTCAGCCTTATATATTAAAAATAACTTTAAATTTTCTTCATGCGGAGATAAAAATACCTTGAAATTTAGTTTAAATTCAGTTTTTATGGTAAGACACTATGCACTGGTGGGCATATCGGTAAGAACGAAAAAGAGAGCATAAAATATCGGATAAAATATTGTACTGTTGCAAAACGCCCCAATTACACCTATTGGGTTCACATTAAAACACGTTTAGCTTCAGTGTGTCTTCAACTATTGCACGAGAATGTTACACATAAGGTGAAACACCACTCTTCTCCTAATGCTGCATACCGGCACCTTATACAAACCACTTTAAACAGTGATTATGAAAAGTTCTTACTTGGGACTATATATATATATTTACAATATAAGTATTTAGGGTTTAATAAACTGTACCTTTAAAAATAACGACATTGAAGAACCTGGAAAATACAAAATATGTGCTTCTGTGTCAAGAGCGTCAGCAATGGTTTCAATAGGACGTTGTCTCTCTATAAAACTGAGAAAAGCCCGTATGTTACCACAGTAAACACTGAGGACAACAATACAGATACACAACCAAGACGCATAAGAGATGCGTGTAGCTGCCACTTTGGGTACAGACTGAGCACCTGTAATTTGAAGACGATTAGACAAAAATTACTCAACTCTTAGACTATAATTTCTTATAACGTAATAGATGTAATAGCACGTGTATAATAATATACCCTTAACTCTCTTGTTATAAGATACAATATGCAAAAGTCAAATATTGAACGCTGTGTGAGTCAAATAATCAGTAAAGAAGTGTACACCACACAAAATATGGCTATCAGATAATCAAATATTTTTTTTACACTACAGGTATATTTTTCTCTCTGCACATTGATAAATAATTTTACAACATTAGAAATGCTATTGAGAATGCTATATGATACAGTTGAAATTTCTCAATACTAATAGGACGTAAAGCCACACTTTAAGTTTCTTTAGTTAAACGACTTTAAAACAGAACCTTCAACAAAAAATGACAGTAAACTAATTCTGAGACTTGAAAGTTGAATGGCAATGTTGTAGCCTAATAGCCAGTTTTACTTGTTTTACTTTTTGCTTCTTTAGAGTGTGTGTTTGTTTTTCGTACAACAAAGCTACAAAGAGCTAAGTGCTCAGCCCACCGAGGGGAATCAAACCCCTGATTTTAGCGTTGTAAATCCGGAAACATACCGCTGTACTAGCGGGGGGCTGCTTCTTTAGAACAATTGCACAACTGACTATAATATATGAATTGTTAACCTTTATTTTCTAACCGAATTAAAATAAAATATGAACTTACGTATTTGTCTATTACGTAAATATCTGTAACATGCACACTTCTCAGCAAATAAATGTGTTTAATATTCACGATGCTCACCCACATCACATAGTGTTTTTATGTAGCTCGACTGGTTCTATTCTACTCATGATATATGCTTACCTTAGCTATAATTAGACTAGTTAAATATACCATAGTAAGTGAGATTAGAGCAACAAATATTTGTTCTACATTGTAAAAAGCGTAGATAAAGAAGAAATTGTCTGAAAAATTATTCTTACCTTGATACATTCCACTTCCCAATGTTGCCCAAAATGACCAGTTCACCATAACTTGCAAAGATGTTTTGGAATAGTGAATTTTTCTTACATAAATCCACCAGGTGACGGTCGTAATAACTCCTGATACGAGGCCAGTAAAAATATACAAACTCCAAAGCTGTTAAAAATATTATAATTATTATTATATATCGCATTCATACTGTATTAAAGAGAAAAGTGTGCTACAACTCAATATGTTGTATCTTTTAACATCTTGAAATTTCTAAAAACAAATAAATTTTCAATGAATATTCATTATGGGAGAACCAAATTGGCCTAACATGCTCACATTGGACTAGAAATTACCTAAAATTCAGTGGAACTATTAATTACAATGAATTTTACATTGAAACAGTGCAAGACGTTGAACTCCTAGGGGTAAAGAATGAGATGTTAAAGAATAAAAAATAGTTGTGGAAGAATTCATGGCACCAGAATGATAAAAACAAGTTACCAAAGAATAAAGGGTCGAATGTGGTCTAACAGAGTCCATACATTATTTCAAAAACTCTGTGAAGCTTTCAAAACCAAATCAATGGATAAAAAGGAGTCATTTGCTCTATCTGTACAGTTTTTATTATTGAAATCGTCACCTCACAAGCCATAAATTACGATAACTGACGATTGAACGTTAAAATTCTATAGTATAATTAAATACTGAATGCCAAGTGATGGAAACATTCACTCATGATACCTCCATTAAATATAATTTATGGTATTTACGTGTGAAACTGACACCAGCAGGTAAATAATTAAGTTTTATTTACGTGTGAAACTGACACCAGCAGGTAAATAATTAAGTTTACCAAACAGAAAATCTTTAGAAAGTGTAAATTTGATTTTATTTAAGCAAATTCGGCCACAAAAAAGGATGTTGACATAGCTGTAGCTGTTTCCTTTCGAAACTTAAGAGTAAATTAACAAATAGTCGACGAGATATATATATAAAAAGGCATTTGGATAATTTAAATGCCTGCACTTGACGGTTAAACTGCAGCTGAGTTTACACAAACTATCAAACTGAATTTTATTCAGATTTTAAAGAATAAACTAAATAAAGATAAATGTTTTTTTTTCTACAGTGTAGCAAGATTACAGTTATAACATCCGCAAATCACAGCGACTACCATATATTTTTACCTGTAACTTCTATTCAATAAAGAAGATATAATCTAAGTGATTAATGAGCTGAGATGTGAATTCAAGGGTCCAATAATTTCATTTTTGGGATCGTAGGTGCGCTATAAGACTGTTGCCGTATGTTGTTGTTTTCTTGAATACCGCGCAGAGCTTATTGAGGGCTTTCGTCACAAGACAATCCTAACAATCCACGAGCATCAAAACCCAATTTTCAGCAGTGTTAAGACATCAGACTTGCTACTGAGCCACTACTTTAGAAGTAATGTTTTTTATAAAGTTACTCAGTAATTAAAAAAGATATATATATATATATACACATATATACACACACACTTATGGAAAGGTATTTGAAATTTTTAAAATCATTATGTGTAAAAAGAAGCTTTCTACCTTATAATGAAAGAGCCTAAGAATCGCCCCAAACCGATCGATTGGTTCTGGCGATTTGGAAACAAATGTGAGATCATCCACCTTGAAAGCACGTGTGAAGTCTATGATGGCCTCCCTTTCATCAGTCCAGGACAAGAATGATGCTCCAATGTCTGCTTCCTCCATGGTTAAAATAAGTAAATTTAAGTGTTAAATTTAAAATAAATGAAATTGTAGATGTTAATTAGTTCTCCCTTTAGATATATGATGAATAAGTCACACAATTAGTAACTTTAGTGTTTTAAACCCGTCCAACGCCTAGTAATTCTTTTGGTCAGGTTCTATGATGAGCTACACTTGTTTAAATATTGTGTGTATCATGTGACGTGTTAGCAGCACTTTACAAGAACTATTTTGCACGTTAGTTGCCTTTGGAATAATTTCTTTCGTCAGCAGTCACATCCAGTCACGAGCCATGATTACTCACTATTGCAATTCCCATTGTAGTACCATTGTACATGGGACCACGCATCTTTAAAACCTTTCCACAAAACCTCCATTTAATATGTAAATATCGTCTTCAAAGGTCACATTTAATCTTACAAAAGTCGAGGTTTTTGAGGGTTAATCATATGTGTGTTTGGATGGCATTTGCTCTAATTCCGGCTCACTCTGTTTATGATTGTGACAACGTTACTACAGAAGTTTCCACATCCTTTGAGAAGATAGGCTCTATTTCTTTACAGTATGATTCAATACTCAAATAAGTACCTTATTCCATCTAGAGTTAGAGTTGATTCGAAAGTCTCTTACTGTCCTAATTGCTCTTTTCTAGAATTTTTTTCTTCCATTAAGAATAATAAAATTTACTTTCTTCCAGATGTTATCTTCTCTAGTTTTAACAACTCGTTTTGTGAATATTTCTTTTCATTGGGGTTCTTTATATACCTCAACATTGCACTTTTGAATGCCATGAAACCGCCAAAAACTAAATATATAAGTGGTATGCATGTCACATGTGATTCCACTGTTCACATCTGCAGCTAAAGTTGCTGTATTAACGTATATAGATCTGAACCATCTACATGCCTTATTATCATCAAAGAATTGCCATTCTAGTATAAGCCTGTCAAAAACTTGGTGTAGTTTTTCCATTTAGAACAGTTTTCATGGTCTCATTAAATATGAGCATCTGAAAATATTGAAGCAAATGTAGTTTGAGCGCTGCTGTTTCTTAAAAAATTAAAATGTTATATGGAGTAATAAATTACCAAAGCTTTGCAAATAAATTAGAAAAACTGCGAAGCAATAAGTAGCTTATTCATTCAATAAAATATACTGTATTATTAACTAGTTGCTGAAAATTAATCTTAAGTAACCGTAAAATTGTTTCGTTAACTAATACGTGTTGATATATTTTTATAGAAATGTATAAAACTGTGTGTGCTGCTATTTTTCGATTAATTGCTCAGTTGAAATCAGCAACGTTTGTTTAAGATGTGAAACTGATTTCAGCAAATCCAATTGTACCAATCACCTTGTTATAACTTACATCAAACAACAAACAAAGATATGTCAAGGTTATCTTTTCTAACTGTTACTTACGTACTAAAACTTAAATATGGAACCCAGTCTATCATTCGATTTACTACTTAGCACTGAGTTATGCCAATTCAAGGAATTCTTTTTCTCAACACTAAATCTGGACAAAAGAAACGTGAAAATAAACACTTGGTTAAATATAATGATACAATTTGGTCTTTTGAGATGTATCTTATTTCGCAACGATATCACATTAACTAAGGAAGCCAAATGATAGATTAGGTTTCATAAAGACCAAGGATATCACGCCTCTAGTGTAAATAGTGTATTTGTAGTTGATTAACTATAGATTATTTAAACATGTTTCTCAAAAAAATTTTAACGATCAATATTTTATATTAAAGAATAATCAGCAATGTATAAAAAATTAATTAAAATAAAACAGAAAAAAACATGGTTAAATTCATATAGAGTTTATACAGATAAAAACAGCGTTTAACATACATTTCTGAGGATCATATCCAGACATAAACATTTATCTGATTATTCAAACACTCTACCTCAAGATAATTCAGTTACTTCTTTTTAAAGTGTTACGTTTGTCCATAAACGAAGTTTTATCATTATCTATTCTTTTTAGACAACCGATTAACCATAAGAAATAATTGATATTAACCATTTTCAGAGAAGCCTTGTTTGTCCATAAATAGGTTCTAGTATTACTTACTTTTGTGCTAAGAAGACCCACCAGTCCATTCCAACTCCCATTGGAGGTTTTAGAACCATGTAAAATAGGCAATGCTTGTAATGTGTATCTGGAAAAGTGCAAAATATAAATAAAGATATTGTATATTAATGTAAGTTTAATCTCACCCTTGATAAGCCAGTTGCAGAAAAACTATGAACATGTATTTGCAGAAAAATATCTATTTATATTTCAAATGTCATAAATTCGCAAATACACACAACTGAATCAACCATTTGTAGGTCTATTGGTACCTAAATGAACAGTATTCATGATTAAGTACATGCGATTAGTTCGGTAGTAATCTTACAAATAATATTTTTAAAATACGTTTCTTGAGCTACGTACTTGAAATATTGATTCCATCTATATAAGACAGTTTCCTTCTTTTTATAGGTTGTAAAGTAGCCACCCAATGGCTCAGAAATGTTTGCAGACTTACAATGTTAGAAACCGGATTTAGGTACCCGTTTTAGGCAGAGAACAAATAGTTCATTGTGTAGCTTTGTGTTTAATTTACAAACAAACAAAAATTATGAAGTAATAGTTAAGCGCAGAGAAGGATACATAAAAGTAAAATATAAAAATAGAATTTTGAAAGGGTTTATTTTGAATTTCGCGCAAAACTACACGAGGGCTATCTGCCCTAGCCGTCCCCACTTTTGCAGTGTAAATCTAGAGGGAAGGCAGCTAATCATCGCCACCCACCGCCAACTCTTAGGCTACTCTTTTACCAACAAATAGTGGGATTGACCGCCACATTATAACATCCATACGGCTGAAAGAGCTTTTGAAAGGGAGATAGTTTTATTTAAAAGAAAACTGTAATTTGTAGTGACAAATATGAAGCTGTATTTGACGAAAGAACTTAATTTATTAAAAATTATTAGTAAAAGTATTGATTCGCTAAAATATTATGCTTATTTAGTACTGTTGTTTATAAACATACAAGAAAAGCGCAATTTGTGTAACAAAATGAGCTGTAAAATATTATAACATTAGAAATAAATTGCGGCTGATCTGTAAGTCTAATGCTGCACTTGATTTTGATATATTTAATATTGCATTAATCAGTTTATAAGACAGGCCTCTATGATTACTGCATAATCACCAATATGCAACATTTATTATAAGGATCGCAAGTTCAATCACTCTACCGAACATGTTTATCTTTCATCCGTGGAATCGTTATAATCTATGGTCAATCCCACTTTTCATTGATAAAAGATAAGGCTGTGGGTGATGATGACTAGCTTTCTTCCTTCTAATCTATCACTGCTAAATTAGAGACAGCTAACACAGGTAACCGTCGTGTCACAGTTATCGTCACAATAATCTATTGAAGCCATATAATTAAAGTTTTCAAGGAACGTACATTTACAAAAAATATAAACTTACTTAAAATCAGCAAAAACTGACAAGGCATCAAGTATTTCGACCACCATATCTGTAAGTGGATGCGATACATAATCCTATGGAAGAGACAATAGTAATAATATTACACAATTTGTGTGTTTATACGTTAGGGTTACTTACATAGAATTTTTTTTATGATTAATAATACATTGTTTTATTCAGGACGACGTAATGGATATCTTTCCAGTTTTCTTGTTCCATGAGTTGAGGCAATTAAGAACACAACGCTTAACGAATCTTGTTTAAAATAATCCATCATGAACTTGGCAGGACAGATGACATAATTCTGGTTATTTATGTAACAGCTACAAATCATACAACAAGAACCAATGTTACGCCAGTATGTATTATTGAAGAATATAGTAGCAATGCATTTTTACTGGTGAATCCCTCATACCATAGCCAAACCGCCATTAAAACAATCATATCCAACAACATTGCACTAGACAGATTAATCAAGTTTTCTCTCCAAAATTAATCTATAACTTATTGGTAGACGTGTTTTTAGAGTAACTTGCACACGACGTTGTTGTCAGTTCTGGTAATTTGTGTAGACATATTTAATGTCCATCTGTGTGGCTGATAATAGTTATTCTTTGCTACCGCTTTCGCCAAGTCTCAGCGTTTTAGTCTAATAACAGATAATTCCTTTAGTGCTTCCATGGACTAGGTCCTTCATGCTTCCAAACAGACACGTTGTGCTGATGCTTCTATGGATAAAGTTCTTGGTACTTTCTATCTGTCATGCTGTGGTGATGCTTCCTATGCTGATTCTTTGTTGGACAAGGTTCTTGGTACTTCCTAACAGTCATGCTGTGCTAATGATATCAATCAATATATGGCTTCCTAATCTTCCATAATCTTGTCTAAACTGCTTATCTAGCTTGTAATCCAGTGATGTTTTTGCAGGTCCACAATATTCTCAAAATGCCTCAAGATTGTATCAAACTGTTTGTAAAATTTAGTCTGTAATTATAAGTTAAATACTTTTATATTTAGTATCAAGGGCCCAGCATGACCATGTGATTAAGGTGCTCGACTCGTAATCCGAGGGTTGCGGGTTTGAATTCTCGTCACACCAAACATGCTCGCTCCTTTCATTTGTAGGGGCGTTGTAGAGTTACAGTCAATCCCACTATTATTTGATAAAAGAGTAGCCCAGGAGCTGGTTGTGGGTGGTGATGACTAGCTGCCTTTCCTCTGGTCTTACACTGCTAAATTAGGGACGGCTAGCGCAGATAGCCCTCGTATAGCTTCGCGCGAAATTCAGAACCTTAATAGCAAGATACGTAAACCCTCTACATTTCGCTTTTCTAGGGGTTATGGCTAAGAATTTTGCTTCTAAAAGTATTAACTATAATCGATGAAATTTTGTTGTTGTTTTAACGCAAAGCTAGACAATGAGTTATCTCCACTCTGTACACCACGAGGACTTGAACATCGATTGTAAATCCTTATATTTACCATTGATCCACTAGAGAACTTTTTCATAATAATCTTTGTAATTTATCAACGTATTTTTTACAGTTATAGACTTATGGTAGTCCTCCCTCCTAGTGGCTCAGCGGTATGTCTGCGGAATTACAGCGCTAAAAAATAGGGTTTCGATACCCGTGGTGGGCAGAGCACATATAACCCATTCTGAAGCTTTGTGCTTAATTCAAAAACAACAACAGCTTATGGTTGGTCTTCCAACTTATTATAGTAGTCTAAACGTTAATACGGCGGTATATCTTCGGACTTACATCGCTAAAAACCTGGTTTCGATACCCGTGGTAGGCAGAGCACAGATAACCCTTTATGTAGCTTTTTGCTTAAAAAATAACATACATTACACAATGTAACAAAATTTTTACTTTTTTTGTTCCTGAGCAAATTTTATTTCCCGATCGCTTATGCCTAAATTGAATGGAAAAGACGTTATTGTCTAAAATTTTGCTTCTGTGATCTGGGAGTGTATAGCAAAAACACCATGGGAGATTTTATTGGGGGGCTGATACGTGAAAGTGATTTACATAACAGTCGCAAATTTCGAGAAACTACTCACTTCTAAAGATTTTTGTTCATTTTTATAACTTTAGTATAAATACATGTAAATCTTGATTCATATGTTGTTCTATTCAGACCTTATGTAAATGAAAATGTGCAAATTTGCTCATTTTTACATAGAAAATAGGTTAACTTCTAAATTTCACTATCCAGGTCACAAAAACAAAGTTTGAAGGGAATAATGGCCATTTTCTGTACTTTTACAACATAAGCAATTAAGAAATAACACATACTATCCAGGAACAAAATTTGTTTTACATAGTGTTATTGAACGAAATCTATTTAAAAAATACAATACTTGTCGCTTTATTCTGCGGGCGACAGATCTACCAGTGTGTGGCCTCTGTGACATTGAAGTCGCAATTATCCACATTTTACTTTCGTGCCATAACTGTGAATGCCAGCGGCGCCACCAGGTTCATCATATTTCATCTCGTGGTTTACTCCTGCCGTTAGACAGTGTTACTATTGTTAATGGCACTGTCCATATAAATCGTAGTTTTAATTCTTTGTGTGTGGGTTATCGTCTTTCTATTTCCATTTAATTTTTAAACCTTGTTTCATATCACAGGGGACATTTTAATTTAGTTTATTTCAACACACACTCCCCTAAGGGCACAGCAGCATGTCTGTGAATTTATAATACAAAACACAGACAGCCCATTGTATAACTTTAACTAAAAACAACTTATTTTTATTTTCATATTTTTGAATTCCTTTTTGATTATTTACTCTTTTTACTGGCTCGGCATGACCAAGCGCGTAAGGCGTGCGACTCGTAATCTGAGGGTCGCGGGTTTGCGAATTGCGCGCAAAGCTACTCGAAAGCTATTTGTGCAAGCCATCCCTAATTTAGCAGTGTAAAACTAGAATTTTATATGCAAAAAACGGCTCTTTTGGGCTCAGAAAACACTTCAAATAGAAGAGCAAACAACGTTTCGACCTTTTTCGGTCATCGTCAGGTTCACAAAGAGCCCAAAAGAGCCGTTTTTTGCATATAAAATTCTCAACAAGTGGGTTTCTCGACATCACTGAGTGTAAAACTAGAGGGAAGGCAGCTACTCATCGCCATCCACCGCCAACTCTTGGGCTACTCTTTTACCAACGAATAGTGGGATTGACCGTTACATTATAACGCCCCCACGGCTGAAAGGGCGAGCCCGCGACCCTCAGATTACGAGTCGCACACCTTAACACGCTTGGCCATGCCGGACCCCTTCACAGTGACTCCTTACATTCATTTATGAGAAACCCTTTTTTGTCGAATATGATATTTAAACAAGATCGTCACTCAGATCATTTTCAATTACTGTTCATGGAACAAACGTAGGCTATAGTGAAGTGATTATTTAATCCAACTTAGTGAAAAAAAACACCTGTCTTAAAACAGTCGAATTTCAGCTTTGTCGAGCAAGTAGTAAATGTAAAGTCCTTCTTTCTATCTTTTAGAAGTTTATAAGTCAAATCGCTTATTAGTCTAGTGATATTATTTATTTAGTGTGTGCGTTTGTGTTTTCTCATAGCAAAGCCACACTGGGCTATCTGCTGAGCCCACCGAGGGGAATCGAACCCCTGATTTTAGCGTTGTAACTCCGCAGACTAGCTTTACTAACGGGGAGAGTTTTTTAAGCATTTTTACTGTTGAGCGATTTAAAAAGTATAACGTTAGCAACATCTGCACACTCATTGTATATGACAAGAGTAACATGATTTCAGTAATCAGATACTTAATTCCGTATTTAGTGTTTAAGTACGATTCCTACTTATAAAGTTAACGTTTTAAAATAGATTTCCAGAAAATTGTGTGTTTTACCAAAACCACACACAAGTATGACAACCCATTAATTTGACAAAAAAATTTAACTGACAATATTTTAATAAGGTGTAATACGACGAATGTTTTTGTTGTTATAAATAACTTGTAACTTCAAATATAACCAAATGCTCTTACCGGATATTTCGCGCTTAATGTTCGTCCAGCTAACTTCATTATTGGAGAGGCCAAGATGTTGTCTTTACATGTAAGATGGAAGCCAGTATTTGCGCTACACACAACTTTGAAGTGACCAGTTCCATCAGAATTCCATATTAAAGATTTAATATGAACTTTTGGTAGTGACTGTATAAAAAAATTCAAACAAATCATCAATTTATATAACACAAACTTTACTGAAGTCCATTTTGCGTTGCTAATCTGAAGAGTTAGGTATGACAGAGTTGTGATCTGTAGTAATTCTACTATATTCTCACTTTCTCTTTAAGAAACGTACATATATGTCGGCTTTTCTCCAATAATAACTTTTTATAATATACAACTTTTCTTTGCACTTTCAGGAGTGTATTTATTTATGTTGTAAAGAAACGAAATAGAGCATTGCTATGGATAATATTTAAAAAGTGTGGACGCTTTAAAATCCTCTCTCTCGAAATATATATAATCAAAACCTCCTTAGATGTAATAAAAAAGTTCGACTTAAAAGTATTGAGTGCGCGATGTAAAGGAATGAAACAAAAATTGGCGATCAAATTATAGATGTATTTATAGCATTGATTAGAATTTTACAGGTCACATTTGTTGTTCAACTTGGAGCATGACAGTAGCGTGCAGTAAAACAAAAAATTAGGCCTAGCTAACTACTAAATGAATATTTGCTGCAAAATTATTGTCAATGCTGTAGGTGTAGCTGTCACTTTAGATATCAATTTTGGTTTCATTTTTAACTCGCACAATAAATATTTTTGCCACATTTTTTCTTTCACAACTAAGGTTATTTTTGTCAAATATCACGACTTTTTTCACCAACAAACCGCAGCAAGTAAAAAAGTGACACTTGAAAGTAAATAACGTTATCTTTATGATCGCAATTCCATTATTCGAAACAGACGTAAACTTTACAGAACCAATCATATTCTTTAAAATATATTGTGATGAATTATCATCTTTAAAACAGCATTAATGACCTTTCTTTTTCTTTTGTAATGCCACAGAAAGTAGATTACAGCTTCTTGTCACTACTCGATTGCAAGCAGTACTCTCGTATCAAGCATCATTATATTTCTTAATTGCTTAAGTTAATATTATGTGACGCTAAATGCTCTGTAATTAATAGAATTTCATAATACTTAACAAACTTGTGCTTAACAGTTGGCAACGAATAATAACCGTCCACTCCTATAATTCTCTTGAAACGTTTATGCAAGAAACTACTATTATAGTAATTCAGTTATTGTGAATTTGCACGTAGTTTTACCTTATAGGTTTGTTGCTATTTCTTAGCCGTCTTTAACCTATGTGATAAAAACTATGAGTGACTCACATTTACTTTTAGATGAAACTGAAATAAAATTTTAAATCAATAGCTCACGTGACTTTTTGCGTAGGCGTGGACGAAATATGTGTTTAAAATTAAGTTGATTTTTTTCCATACTTCTGCATGTATGACTTATTTTTAGACTAAATTTGATACCTAACCGTAGGCTGTAATGATCTATCAGATTCGTAAAATCTGCCTTAAAGGTAAATATGTTTTTCTATCAAATTTCTGTACTTTTTAATGTGAATGCTTGAAGTTAAGTAGAAAACTACACAAAGAGCTATCTGAGTTTCGCACACGACGGGTATCGAAAACAGGTTTCTTTCGATACGAAAAAAAATAAAATAAAAGGAACAAAGTTCAATCAAAATTGGAGATTTGGTATATCTTGTGCATGTCTTAATGGATTGGCTTGAAATTTGATATTAACGTAATAATCTAGTAGAGAATATAACAAATAGGATAGTCAAAAAGGTCATATGTACAGTTATTTTATTTGTTTGTTTTAGAGAAGAGCCATATTGAGTTATCTGCTGTGTCCACTGTAAGAAATCAAGCCCCTGATTTCAATGTTGTAAGTTCCCAAACTTTCCACTATCTAAGGAGAAAATGATTTATTTTGTAATGCCACTCTAATCTTTGTTTGAAAAGGATGAAATAAAAGTAATACACTAAAGCCAATTTTTTGAACAGAGTAAATAATAAAAGTTTTATTTTCTTTAGGAATTTGCCTAACATAAAGAGGTCTAACGTTTGAGGTCGTAAGTTTCACAGTTAGACACATGTAAACAATGTGTACCAAAGTTTGTCATTCCATAAGCGTTCCGTGTTTCATTAAATTGTTGCAATGCACTCGTATCTTTATAAATTATGACTTTTCATCACCAAAATCAAGGGTTCGATGTTCGATTCCCCTCGGTTAACCCAGCAGATAGCTCGATGTGGCTTTGTTGAAAGAAAACACACACTTTTCATCACGAAAATATAACAAATCAAAAGTTTTGTGTACTTAAACTAATGTGTTTAGAGCTTTTTAAAGAATTACAACATTAAATATCGTCATTCACACTTGCGCCAGTTGAAATTGTTGATACAATAAAATTTCATTGCATAAGAAGAAATATAAGTAAAACTGACGTGCATGTTTCTGAGGAGATAGTCATTAAAAAACACTTTTCAGAAAATATTTGGTGTTTCGCTTCATTACTCACTTTAATATGTTAATCTGATAGGTTTCCAGCTTCAATTTTTAGACACTTTCCCCAAACGTTTTTTTTTCATGTTTGTATATTTTATTATGTCGAGCAAATTAAACATTGGCATAAAATCTTTGACATAATATTTAATTTTCTAACAACAAATGTTAAACTTAAAAGTTTTAAATGATTAAAATTAATTTGAAACTCAATTCTAGAGAGAAGTTTCTATTATAATGAGAGAAATAACAGCAATAAATATTCTTGTAGTTTGCTAAGAAAGTTTTTAAATTATATTAATATTTAATAGTATATAATATCAAGTTTTGATTTGGAATCAGCTTATTTAAACATATTTATTAACTCAAAATTATATTAAAAATTCTTTTTAAAAAGATTATTCTTTGTCACAGAAAGTTTGGTAAGACATTGAAAAACTGTGCCGTGTTTTATAAATTTTAAAATTATTCATACTTACTGAAGAAGACTTCACATTAGGTAGTTCGTGGATCAGAACTATGCTATCCCCCTCTGTTGAGTGTTTTAGTAAAGTTTCAGTTACGTCAACAAGTGACAACGCAATAATGTTTGTTTTGATAGAAATGACGAGTTTCGATTTCAACTGAAAGAAGAGTAAATAAAATAAAGTATAATATAAACAATAAAAATATTTACTGGATAATTTAATTAACATTTTGATGATATTATTGTACCTTAGATCACAATCACTTATGATCTCGTAAGATTACGTTTACATTTGGTAATAATGTTAAAGCTATTAAAACTATGTATTGCAGTCCTAGTTTTGGCCTACTGATCAGAGGAAAATATTCAATAAATATGCATAATGACATACAGAAATAGTAACAGACAGCTAATAACGATCACTAAAAACATGAAGTTTTGGAAGTTTTCGTTGCTAATTGGTGAGCTTTCTATCACACAAATAGTTGTAGCTCTGTTTTACAAATATTATAATTGAAAGTACTTTCTTCTTTATCAAGCAGTGGCTCTATAAAAGTCATCGACGTGTAGTTAATACAAGTGACTACATTTCTAATTCGTCTTATACCTGTAACAAACCTCTATAGTTGGTTAGTGATTATGAAACTATAAATGTTTGTTACAGTTCTACGATGAAATATAAGTGTAATCACTTATATTAACTATACGTCGATGACAGCATCGGCTGTAGCATGCTTCAGTGAACGAAATGCTTGATCATTTACTAGTCCACCTATCTTCTTTTCAGCTTAAGTCAGAACAGACACGATACGGATGTGTTGAAAATTTTGACCACAAAATGTTAATAGTACAACAATAAGCCTGAAAGTTGTATGTCCCTCGTTGACATAGATTGAGAATAGTTATTTATTATTGCATTCTTGGGAGAATTTAAAAGGGGACTGAGAAATTCCCCTGGAATGAGTAAAGTGTACACTTTCCTAGCTTCCATTTTTAACCTTCTTAACTTATCCACTGACAAACAATTTTTCAACTGTCGTCAAAGTTCTGAAATGTGCAACTCAATGCTCAAATAGGATCCGTATAAGCTCTCATATGGTTGGTTTGCCCTTATCTGCAGCTTAACTGGAACAAATTCTAGTCACATAAGTTGTACCTGCACCTTTTTACCATTCAATTGAGAGGCCATTTAGCATTGTCATAAAGCCAATATTCAAAGAGAAAATATTCCGAACAAGTATTCTAACTTTTTGACAGAAAATAGCAAATTTCACATTTTGGTAGAAACAATACTTCAACGCTCCACAGCATAACATGTGCAATTGGAGGGACTGAAATTCACCCTTAGATATAATGATTTCTTGTGTCAATCCACTGCTTTCAAGTTCGTAAAAGTTGGTATTGGACTGTTTCATTGCAAAGTTACAGCTCATTTACACGAGTCAAATTGATAATAATTTATACAGCAAATCTACCTCTAAATTACCAGTGAACAAGAACATAGAACATAAATAGCGATAAAAGGCACTCAACATTAAGCACTCATTTTCATTAACCAAAAATAAAAGAAGTACAACTGTATGCGTGATAATTTTAATTTTTTGGTGTTTTACCAGTTTATATAAAGTGCTAACGTCATACCAATTGCTAGTAAAAATTCACACTACCACATTCTTCGTACTGTAATAGCTTAGATAAAGAATTAACCCCACAGGAGTTGTTAGTAACAGCTCAAACTACCACATTCTCCCTAATATAATAAAGTAGATAAAGGATTAACACAACAGCAATTGTTAAAAACAGTTCAAACGACTACATTGTTCCTACTGTACCAACTTATATAAAGGATTAACCCAACAGCAGTTGTTAGTAACAGTTCAAACTACCACATTTTTCCTACAGTACCAACTTAGATAAGGATTAATCCAGCAGCAGTTGTTAATAACAGTTCAAACTACCACATTCTTCCTACTGTAATAACTAAGATAAAGGATTAACCCAACAGCAGTTGTTAGTAACAGTTCAAACTACCACATCCGTCCTACTGTACCAACTTAGATAAAGGATTAACCTAATTACAAATGTTATTAAAAATTCAAGCATTCTTTCTATCGATTCACAGCAAAATGTTTTTCCATTTTTTCATCCAACAGGAATTGGTACTCGTTAATGGGTTAACTCCTACAAGCGAGATACTTTTTTAATAACAGAACTTTATATGTATCACGATCATCTTAGTTTTGAGTGTAGGGTATGAATGTGTTATTATTTCAGTAAATGTAACGTAATTAGTTTTGGAAAAAAACAAACAACTTCTGTTCCTTGCAGAATGAGAATGGGTTTGTCCTGTGTTAATGCTCTGAAATATTGAGATTGCGATATCATGAAATATCCTGATTGGCTGTCTTCCCTCTGATCAGTAGATTCAAATTAGGGAAGGAGGCAGGTAATGTTTTTAATGACTATGTTATAAATATAGAATATAAATAGTCTTAAAATATAGATTCAATTTGCGAATGATTTTTTACCGAACTGTGTTGATTGACCAAGACAAAAGAAACGATTTTTTTAAAAAACGACATATTCTATACCTTACCAATTTCACCGATCCTTCAAGTTGTCCGGGATCAATAATCCACAAAATCACTTTTTTATTTGGAATGTGGATGCCTGTGTGCTTGGAAGGAACAAGAGCTGAGATGTTACTCATTTTGTACAGAGACGTTGTGATTCCATGTTCGTAGAAAATGTTTAAGACTTCTGTTGCAGTTGTCTCTAAGTGATCAGAAATCAAAAACGAAAGCAATTAACTAACATTTCGCCAGAGTTAAAACCTCCGCTTTAGTTTCTTTGTTGTATAAAGTATTCATACTCCCTTAACAACGGCTCCCCAGTGGCTCAGCGGTATGTCTGCGGACTTACAACGCTAAAATCCGGGTTTCGATACCCGTGGTGGGCAGAGCACAGATAGCCCATTGTGTAGCTTTGTGCTTAATTCAAAACAACGACCCTTAACAACCTGTAATGCTTTTTCAGCATGTACAATAAATATTATAAGCAAACTGAAACTTTGGACCCAAAATATTAATAAGAATTAAAGTTTTTCTTACCTCTAATTTTCATGTTTTTGAAGGTGTTGAAAGGTGTGATTTCACAGTTTAAGTTCAATGTACCATTAACTTAACATGATTTTTCATATGTATAATTTTATATCAAAGTCGTCTGAATGCAATTGATACAAGCATTCAGGTTTTACAAGTTTCTAGGGTAGATTGTTTTTTGTTTTTTTTACCAAGCTTTTTGATTGCGTGTGAAAGGGGTATCAATGATGGATGCTTCTGACTTAAGGGTAGGCTGGCTAATTCGCTAATGTTTTTACTAACTTATTTGTATGCTTTCGAAAGGGGTATCCAGGTGTTACTAGCCGATAAAATGGATTGATTGTGTTGTCAGTTTGATACCTATAGAAGAAGTTTTTTTTTCCGTGTTTTCCTCGAGTATGGTTCACATTCTATGTTATTTCAGTTCATCGTATAGTCTTCTTTTATATAACCAACTTCTACTGATAGTTCGGTATTATCAAGTCTTGTATGTTTTTGTTCTTTTATACTTCTAAATTCAAGCTTTTATTGTTGTGTCTCTACCGTTTAGGCCCGGCATGGCCAAGCGCGTAAGGCGTGCGACTCGTAATCCGAAGGTCGCGGGTTCGCGCTCGCGTCACGCTAAACACGCTCGCCCTCCCAGCCGTGGGGGTGTATAATGTGACGGTCAATCCCACTATTCGTTGGTAAAAGAGTAGCCCAAGAGTTGGCGGTGGGTGGTGATGACTAGCTGCCTTCCCTCTAGTCTTACACTGCTAAATTAGTGACGGCTAGCACAGATAGCCCTCGAGTAGCTTTGTGCGAAATTCCAAAAAACAAACATACTCTACCATTTATTGGGTGCGCATTCACAAAAAATACCAAAGTACTGGTTTTCTTCTCCATTAGGTGTTTAGGTTGCTTTGATGTATATTTGCTGTAATCATATTGTTCTGGCGTTATACTGTTTATATTTTCTCTGTTCGTCTTACTTATGAACATAATATTCATATTTCTTAAGTGACTGGCATATTGTTCTGGAGTTATACTGTTTATATTTTCTCTGTTCGTGTTTAGAGATACTTTTGACACACGTTTCACGTGTATATGTTTGCCTTGCTTCTCTGTGGCTTTTATCTTATTTTTTTTATTTGTTATCAAGTGTTCTGATTATAAAAAGTGTTGTATTAAAGTGTTTTTCTTCTTTCTTACTAATAACTCTGGCAATAAAAATCTTGTCTATTATGAAAGCCTGGCAGTCTATGACCCCGTCTCTACATTATCCCTAAGTCTTTCCTCTAAGTCAATATTTTTCTGAACAAGGGCAAAAACCAAATAAATTAGTCAAAAATTTTACACATGAAAATTGTGTTTCATTATTTTACTAACTTGTCAAATACACTTGTTAGCCTACCATAGACCTGAAAACGGCAGCGAATTATCAACCGAAATGTAAGTTAGAAACTTGTCAATTAGTGATATTTAAGTAACCATAAAAGGTACCTAATTTACAATTAGACTTGATAACCGTATGAGAAAGAAAGATTTGGTTTTTAACGGGTTTGAAGACTAACTTATTACGTTGTTTTTAAAAATAATTATTATTTTCCCTCATGAATTGCACTGAATGATAATAATAAAATAAGTCACTAACAGTAATCTGAAATACTGGTGTTCACCGTTTAAGGCATGAACACTTCAATATAGTTTTTATGCTAACAGTGTTAAACTTATGTAATCACATGCCATTTCATAATAATTTAGTTCACTTTTGACAGCATATCTCTATCTGAGTTAAAAACAAACCTTATGCACCCCTCGCTAATGTAGCGGTAACTACGAACTTACAACACTAAAATCAGGGGTTCGATTCCCTTCGGTGGACTCAGCAGATAGTCTGGTGTGGCTTTACTATAAGAAAACACACACCAGGTCAATTTGATTTGTAAGCTCTTTGATTTTTGTATTATTTACAGCTGTATAACATGCGTATGTATATTAACTATTTAACTTGAGGTAGACTCACATATTAACTACTTAACTTAAGGTAGGTCCACATATTAACTACTTAACTTAAGGTGGGCCTACATACTAACTACTTAACTTGAAATGAACCCACATATTAACTACTTAACTTAAGGTAGACCCACATGGTAACTACTTAACTTAAGGTGGACCCACGTATTAACTATTTAACTTGAGGTGGTCCTACATGTCGTGAAATTTTATATGGTTTAATACAGCATGACTTCATATTAGTTGGTTTATAGTCACTCTTATATTGCGACGACGATTTCATGTATGTCGAATGTTAAATTTCTTACCTGCTAATATGTCAACATGTTTAAGGTGTAGCAACTGAAGTGCGTAAGCAGTGGCATTAAATACGTCAACTTCTCTTGCAGCGGAAAAATAAATGAAAGTAAGTAATAATAAATTAATCACTTTGGCCAACATCTAGTGTTGTATTGTGTAACGATCAGCTGTCTATAAAAGAGAATGAAGGTTGCCGAAACTTCTTGAGTGTCATATCTTTATTTAATAGTGCACTTAGCTTCTAAAACGCAAGCGCAGTAAACAGAAGTGTCACGTGCTGAAAAAGAACAAAACAAGAACTGTATCAGTTTCTTCTTTCTAGTTCCTTCTCGTGAACGTGCGATGCGTTTGTTATTAAAAACTTACGTCATGTGACATTTAACTTCTGATTTCTTATTTGTAAATTTATCCCATCCGTGACACTTCTCGGTTCCTCATATATCCTCACCATACTTTTATAAATATTTACTCTTTAGTTTATCACTACTGTGTGTATGAAAGTGTATGTTACATATTACTGGGAACCTGAATTTAACTTCAGTCAAAACTTCCTGAAATGTCACATTTTTTTATCATACCAGAATTTACTCTATATTACATCTCGTAACTTAATGACGTTTAACAAAATAAATAGTTTCACCGTAGATAATGTTTGTTATCGATAATGCAAATGTATATAACCCTGTAAAATCTGTTATTTGACAATGTTGCTTGAGTTAATGAGATATAATATTTTTAATCAAATAACATATTTGTATCAGGGACCTCTACTCCCCAAATCGAACAGTATATATGTATGTGTATATTAGTAAAGGCTCATTTATTAGCGTTTACAGAAAAAAAAATTGAGATTTCTACGTAAAGCAAATGATGATTTAAGTTAGATACAATTTGTACTTATCTGTAATGTTACGAACACTCTGTGGTTTTTGCAATAACTCAATATTATCGGTCATGTACATTATTTATAACGACTTGTTAAACAGGCTAAATGCTAACGGCACGTGGAGAAACATACTTCCAATAATTAATAATCAAAATGTTCTTATTAAATTAATTAATATCAATTAGATTCGTTTCATAAGTGTCTTCATATTTTAAAACTCGTTCACTTAAATAAAAGTTCAATAATTATTAGTCACTATAACATAAGTTTGTTTGTTTGTTTGTTTAATTTCACGCAAAGCTACACGAGGGCTATCTGCGCTAGCCGTCTCTAACTTAGCAGTGTAAGACCAGAGAGAAGGCAACTAGTCATTATAACCACCTTTAACTCTTACGCTGTTCTTTTACAAATAAATAATGTAATTGATCGTCTTATTATAGGGTCCCCACTGCTAAAGAACGAACACAATTTGTGGGATGAGGGTAAAAGCCCGCAGACTGTCAGATTGCTAGTTAAGCGCCCAAACCACCTGGGAATGACAGAACCCGAACATAAGAAAAATTATGAACGATGGTTATCGATTAACATAATATAAATGGAGATAACTATATAGCAACATTGAGTATAACGAAATCAACGGTAAACTATCTTGAAGCGAAAAAATATATAATTATATAGTATCGTAAATACAAAGATGATCGTGCACACATTTTAGCACAGATAGAGCATTTATAAGTTGGGGCAAGCTGGAAGTGATTGAAAGTTAATGAGTGGAGTGTCATAAATTATGAAGTATATGCTCATAAAAAAAAACTCTGGTTATAAATGCAGTGGTTTTAAGTAAATTAAAATATCTAGTTCATGAAATGTATATACATGTACATATAAAGCAATCATAGATAAGTGAAGTGTTTATAACGTATAATTGGCTGCGGATGAAGTTCAATATTGAGTAATATGAGTGGCAACTCATTATTGAGGTGCTAACCGGCAATAATTTTCACCCAAATATTCATAAAAATAGAGAAACAAAATAAGTAACTGCCTTATGTGTGTCGATTTATTTATACGCTGTTTCGAGTCGTTCGTTTTTCATAAGTATAAACACTCTGATAGCCACAAACCGTCATGATACCACACAAGGCCTAGCTGTTGTTCGAACTGTAAAATTCTCAAATAATCTCTAATTCATGATAAATAGTCGCAGTATTCATCGATCATTTAATAAAACTCAGTTTTAATTCTTTCTATCTTTAAATACACTGAATTATTATATAACCATTAAACTTCCACTAACCCTTGATCATCGCAACTTTGAAAAGTTGGCGTGATTATTTCATTACAAACATTTCTTAAATGTTTATTATCGGTTGGCTCAATCAGCTGAGCAGCTAGCCCCTGAAACCCACGTTAAACCCGGTCAGAGAGCTTAATTCTTCTCGACTATTTTTGTCGTAGATATAGAAAAATTGCACAAATAGGAGAAAAAAACAAAAAGCTCAAATGTTCTATGTCTTACACCACGAGATGTCAATTTTGTGTTAATCCACGAGGTGTTATTTTAATTATTAATTTAATAAGTGACATAAGATTTTTAAGCATTTTTTCTGCAATTTTACGCCTAAAACGAATAAAACAGAGGAATTAATATTAGAAATGTTTTATTTGTCCAGAATATTTCTAATCATTATATTTACATTGTACAATGTACTTTATAACACGTTAGGGAAAAATATATAGAGTTCTGTGAGCTCCTGGCTGAGTCATTAAACCCCCCAGTAGCTCAGCGGTATGTCTGCGGACTTACACACTAAAATTCGGGTTTCGATACCCGTGGTGGGCAGAGCACAGATAGCCCATTGTGTAGCTTTGTGCTTAATTCAAAACAACAACAAAACAACAGCGATCATATTTAAGGCGTTCAAGATGAAAATTTGTGCAAATATAAATGTTCAAGTGCTCAACACGTTGACATAGAAAAAAAAATACTGAATTTGCAGATTTAAAACCTTTAAAGCCTGGCATGGCCAAGCGCGTAAGGCGTGCGACTCGTAATTCGAGGGTCACGGGTTCGCGCCTGCTTGACATGCTCGCCTTCCCAGCCGTGGGGGTATATAAGGTAACGGTCAATCCCACTATTCATTGGTAAAAGAGTAGCCCAAGAGTTGGCGGTGGGTGGTGATGATTAGCTGGCTTCCCTTTAGTCTTACACTGCTAAATTAGGGACGGCTAGCACAGATAGCCCTCGAGTAGCTTTGTGCAAAATTCCAAAAACAAAAAAACAAAACAAACTGAGTCATTACGAAAGTAAAATATATTTAATAAATCAAATTATTCTTTCCTGTGAAACTGATGAATATAATAGATATCTCCATATTTCACTATGAAAAAGGCCTTTAAGTGCTTTGGGTAGCTACGTGGTTGGATGCATCAAGTCGTGAAGTTGATCACAAAACAAGTTGTTATCGGTCATAATAATTTATGAACATAAAAGAGCATTTCTGAAATATATATACATACAAATTTCAGGCGTAATCCATAGTAATGACATTTTTAACGCAGTTTTAAGCCTTTTCATCTAATGAAAACTCCAATTGTACGACATATCCGAATGGCGTTTATTAACTCTTTATTGAAAATTCGTTATTTCTCTAGTTTTAACGTTATGGTTATTTATGACCAAGGTTCCAGTAAATACTGAGCGTATATTTAATCACGCAATTAAATATTTTGTTTCGCAATCTGCTTGCTTAATTTCTTGCCGCTTCGGTAATTTTCTAAAGAATCGATAAGAAAGAACACGTGCGAACTGACAACAGTTGTAGAAAGAAAGTTACTAAGGCAAGGATGTATTTTTATATTTTTGTGACGAACTAGTAAATTATTACATCGTGTGAATCACGAAATAACCAGGAAAGCATTGTTGTGAGATCATTAAATATGTGTATTTTGGGCATTGGCATACATGAAAATATCACGTTTAGGAAAGAAATACAAGTGTCATTATACAAAAGTGAATTAAGGAGTCGTCGAACAAGTTCATATCTCGGGTGCAGACTTACCAATTAATGCATTAAATCAAATTCTTAACACGTAAGGAATTCTCTGAAAAATTGACTTCTCGACTCAGATATACGCTTATAAGCTGGCCACGAGTTTTGTACGTACTACATGGTAAGTGTAGAAAATTGTATTATCTTTTCTAATAATCGATTATAAGTTGCGTAGCATTTTCTGACGGGTGTATACCATAAACAAAGAAAATGTTATCTTGAGTTAAAACAATCTTTTTGTAGGTCAACTTATGTCTTTTTCTATGTAATCCGGACTTCAACAAAAAACTGTTTTTGACAAAAAGGATTGATGTCAGTCAGAACATAAAATAAACCAGAGCATCATAGAACGATAAACTGTTGTTGTTTCAAATGCTGCAGATAAACTTCAGCGTATTGTCTGTCATAAATAATACATAAAATCATAAAAAATACTGTACATAATACATTGACGACAATGACCTCACAAATTGTATTTTAACGCAGAAAGAATGGAAGAGAATGACATAGCCTGACTTGGAATGATCTTTTGAAGAGTATGGAATTGATACTTGCCGAGAATGTTGAGAAACCTATGTAGACAAAAGGTTAATGGAGAACACGCGTCATTTTTAAGGAGAGTGTAATGCTTCATCCATGAAAGGCTTAGCAGCATTGATAGCTTGAAACATATATTCTCATTTCTAAGAACCAAACTATAGCTGTAATATTCAGAGTCAGCAAAGCCTTTCATTAAGTACCATTGTTCATCATGCTGTTACGTTTTTTATGTGGACTGAACGCAACAGAAAGACACAGATAACAGCTTGTATAATTTATTACAATAAACTATTATATATGTGACAGATATAAAATAAATTATATAATAACAATGACAGATGTTCAGTTTCAACCTTCAAAATTAATTACAATACAAAATGGTACTGGCCTGTGTCCAATATAATGATCCAGAATGAAAGTCCAAAAGTCCAGATCAAAAATCCAAAATTCCAGTCTAGGGTGTGAATTTGGTCCCAGGAAGAAATTCCGAAGTTTGAATGGAGAAGTCCAGAAACAATTTACAGTCCAATAAATCTGACGAAGTTCCTTTTACGATGTTTTTGATGAATGTCTCAAATTTGTCGTTTTCCAACTTTCCCCGGTCTCCCCTAAACAGTCCTATACGTGTTGACCTTCAGAAAAACCAGTAATTCGAATGAATCGTAAAGATTGACGAAATAAAATCACAACTTTTGTAGATCTAGCTCCAGTCACAAATCCAAGTTGAATAAACACACAGCAAACGTTGAAAAATTCTCAAACGACGATAACATCTCTTGAATCGAATGGAAACGAATGACTGACTGACTCTCCTCGCATCGCCGTCTGTTTATATACTAGTAGGCCTACTTATTCTCAAACAATCGCGTAACTTCCTCAGAATTCCAGAGTAATCTGGATTCGTCTCGTACAGACACCAGGCCAAAATACATTTTATTTATAGATAAATGATCGATCTACCTAATTCTAGAAATTTCTACATGAATAACAACATATTTTATTGATTTGAACTTCGAAACAATAATATAAACAACAACAACAACAAAAAATTCGACCGATAGATATGGAAATCCAAACACAACACAACATGGCATTCCAAATGCTTTATACATAACACATGCCAACTGGAATACATGACACAGTAATCATTCATGATATTTGATGAACAATAAGTGTTGTGGTGTGAGCTAAGATAAGTTTGTGAAGTGTAAACTTTACAGCGTTATTTACCTGTTTTAGTATCCATTGTTTATTATCATTGAAGATTATATAAGGTGTGTTTCAACATTGTACATCGTGTTCCAGCCATAACATAGAACGAAGAAAAACTGCTTTCACAGAAACTGATGTCAGTTTGGTCAATCAAATTAGACACAATAGACAGCTAAGCACGAGAGAAGTTATGTAATCTCACAACGCACCACATAGAAGTTCTGCTTCATTGATGATAGGTAGATGAACATCGATGTATAAGCAAAAGGAAGCATTGTTTGTCTGCCTTTTATTATACTAACACAATGTGATTTCTTACTAAAGTATTTTTGCTTCATTGTTTACTTTACTCACTGTCGGATGACTGACAACTTTTATTGCTCCACTGTTGGAGGTTTATTGGTTGAATCAGAAGTTTAAATCTAGGATCGTTTCCCAGATTGATGTTCTGTTTCAGAAGAATCATGAAAACAGCAAGTTACATCAACACCCCCACATCCTCTCTGACCTTCTTCACAACTTCCCGCTAGCTACACGACTGTGGTAAATAAATCAACGCAAAGAAAAAACAAAATTTAACAAAAAATCACGCGTGGGATTGAAAGGGAATAATTGTTACTGACCGGCCCCTGTTGAGAAGAGTAGGCAAACCATCACGTTGTTGTCTCTTCTTTCAAATAAATTTCCTGCCACGTCAAGATTGTTTGTTTGTTGTTGTTGCTTTTTAATGTCTAATTATGACATCAGTGTTAAACTCCCTTGGGTTTTCTGAATACTACCATGTAAATTAAATGTGTACTAAGTATCCTACGCACGCTAAGTTCAAATACAAAGGCAACGTGTACTGGTGTTTTGTCGTATGGTAATCATGAAAAGACATGGTCAGACAAAAGCTCCTATTATTCCCATATAAGAAGATATACATATACTATTTTGTTGATAATCATTCTTTTAACGTTTTTATTTTCCTGTGACTATTTAGGAAGTGACTACCACAGAAAATACAGTTTAATTAATGAATAAATGTGCTTATTTTAATTATTTATTTGTTTGTAATTAAGCTGCACAATGAGCTTTCGGTGCTTTGCTTATCATGAGCACAGAAACCCAGTTTAAAGAGTAGATATACCGTTGTTACAATGGTTACAACTCGATAGAAATAGACTCGGTATCGACCAGTGGTTAAGGCACTCGACTCGTAATCTGAGTGTCGCGAGTTCGAATCTCCGTAACACCAAACATGCTCGACCTTTCTGCCTTGGGGGCGTTATAATGTTCGATCAATCCCATTATTCATTGGCAAAAGAGTAGCCTAAAAGTTAGCGGTGGGTGGTGATGACTAGCTGCCTTCCCTCTAGTCTTACATTTCTAAATTAGGGACGGCTAACACAGATAGCTTGGTGTTGCTTGCGCGAAATTAAAAAAACAACCCTGAAAAAATTACAACTTTCCATAAATTATTTACTGTATCTGTCTCTGTATCTGTATACAGATTTCCACCCAACTTAAACCTGAAGAATTACATCAGTAATTGTGTTGAGTAATATATGGTAAATTATCTTTTCTCATTTTCTAAATTCTCATTTAGTTCTCTGTGTTTCTCTAACCACACTTCTCAGTCTATTGTTTATAAACTTTAATCTGGGTAGCTGAATAAGTTTTTCATTTTGTCCTAAATGTACATAATGCTATGCTATAAATTACATTTTAGGGCATCTACGTCAGTTGTTTTTTATATGTGAATGACTGCACGTTGAAAGAGCTAAGCTGTTGCTAGTGTCATCCATAACTAAAATATAGAATATATTTTATTATTCAGGTGTACATCATGAACATTTCTAGTAAATTAGAAGTACGAAGGTCCTAAGATTGCACTAATCCTTTATCTTATTAAAATAATTATTCCAATTGAAGCTTGTACCTGCTAAGCTTTGTTCTTGTGCTAACCGCCTGAGGTTAAGGTTTGTCCGTTTCAAAGGGTGACAGAGGTATGAAATGAGGTTATGATCTCTGAACATGTTTATCTGGAATAATCGTTGACTTACATAAAATAAAGATTATGGATACTATAGTAGCACACTGTTCTGACTTTACAGTGCGATACTTCATTTTTGGTGCGATGGTGCTTTCCTTCTGTGGATGTGAATTAATCTTGCTTTTGTCTAGAAGTCTGGCGGTTGTGACAAATACAGAAGCCAGTCATTAATTAACAAACCATTTACAAACTGGTGACTGAAGGCTTTCGTTTATTTGTTTACTTGTTGTCATTATTTACTCTAGTATTCTGCGTAAAGCTTTTGCAGTTTTGTAAATAATCAAAACACATGTTAGCGCGTCTTGCGGCTAAAAACCTGCAGGACATATTATGTGTTACTAAAAGAAGAGATATTTCAATGAATTTTCCATATTCTGTAACTCAAGCAGTCGCCCTCCCAGCCGTAGAGCGTTATAATGTTACGTTTAATCCCACTATTCGTTGGTAAAAGAGTAGCCCAAGAGTTGGGGGTGGGTAGTAATGACAAGCTGCTTTCCCTATAGTCTTACACTGCTAAATTAGGGACGGCTAGCACAGATAGCCCTCGAGTAGCTTTGTGCGAAATTTAAAAGAAACAACAAAAAATACTCAAGCAGTGGTTACCCAAACAACCACATACTTTCAGAAGATGTGTTTTATTAGACCTTTACTTAGCAGACCAAATTCCAAGGCGATCCATTAAGAAATGTGCAAAATAAAATCCCCAGTTTTGATTAAATCTATTTTGCTCTTCTTTATCCATATTATGATTTATTACCTCGTAATTATTTAGATATAATAGCTCTCATTCTATGTTAAGCTTTTTGTTTGTTTGGTATTGAGCACGTGTTTCTATTTGTAAATTCCCTGTTTTACCAAGTTAAATTTTAAATCTCCGGCAGCTTTACCAATAACATGCTTGTCAAATATCTAGATAATGAAAGTATTAATGCTATAAGGATGGTAAAACCATTTTTTCGAAATTAATCAGTTTCTTCTCAATCTGACAAATGTGGTAAGGTTACCCTTTTAAAATATTAAACTGCATTCACAACTACAAGTTATAAAATCATCGTTAGCTCTCGCAATCATACCGATATATATATCCATAGTTAATCCTTGGAGCAAACTTTGATGTTGCTTAGATCTAGGTATTATAATGTATAAAGGACAAAAAGAGAGTGCGTGAACAACACGTAAATATATTTATTTATACATATATTTATAAAATTATTACAACATTATTATTTTTACTATTATTAGTTAAATAGACTGTTTTAAGGCTACAAAAGTACATTATTTGATGTTACACTGTAATCTCTGTTCACCGAAGTAAGATAAGTAGAGAACTGCAAACTGTTTGTATAAAGATGTCAGACTTGACATGCTTTGTTCAAACATCGATTTAAACTTGCTTGGCATTAGCTTTTTCAAGGATGTATAAAGATTAAGTATTAAAAGGAAAAATTCAATTACAATAGATGTAAAATTCATATTTAACTTTATTATTTGTCACACAATTACATTGTTTTCAACCTACACTAACCTTTGCATAAATAAAAATCAAAAACATATTTTCCAAGTGGCAAAGCCAAAAACACTTTGCTTTGGGGAAAAATAATATTAATTGAAAATTAATGATTGTGACAATCATATTCTTACAATATGTTTAAGAAATTAAATCGGGAATAACAATTTTTGTTTTTAATTAAAATATAATATCTTCGTACAATACCAACAGATGGAAGCACATATGTAGCGAACATATATAACAGTGCCACATCTTATATTTAGCAAAAAAGCAGCCCAATTTCCAAGAAAATAATCTATGACATCATGGCCTTGGATATTATAATATTCATGTTAAAAACGTTAATTAACAAAGGTTAGTTAGATATTACTTACTTTCATTTTATAAATTTTATTAATTTGCATATTAATAATTCATTAATTAATCACTCGTGATTGATACCTGAATCATTTGAGTACACCTAATTGAATACTAGGTATTAATGTGCATCTGACATTTAATTAATTACTTAATTGCATATGTATAACATATAACGTCACCTTTCCATTCCCATAATGTCATCTTAAGTACTCACGATTCTATGATATGCAATACATGGACTAAATGATTATACCAGAGACCCACAAAGTTCAGACATAACTATAAATAATTTCAAAATAATGACAGGAGAGACAGAGAAATCAATAGTAGATTTGATTTTCTTAAAAATTTAGTTCCCATAACTGAAAACACAGAACGTATTCAGCAAAATATAGCAGCTCGAGCCTTGAACCTCACGACCTAATTAATAGGCTACGCCCGGTCTAGTGCTTCAAACAAATATATTGAAATCTTCAAGTTGTGAGATAACGAATTATAAAGTCGCTCTATGTGTTTTGTAAAAATACTTATTTGAATAGTTTCCATTGTTTGTAAAATCTGCACTAAAGATATTACTTGCTTAACGTAACTAAACATAGAGAATAATAATAAATAAGTAGGAGGATCGGTTTGTTTATTTTAAATTTCGCGCAAAGTTACGAGAGGGCTATCTGCGCTAACTATCCTTAATTAAACAGTGTAAGACTAGAGAGAAGGCAGCTCGTCATCACCACCCAATTCCAACTCTTGGGTTACTCTTTTACCAAAGAATAGTGGAATTGACTGTCACATTATAACGTCCTCACGGTTGAAAGGGTAAATATTTTGGTATAATGGATATTCGGACATGCGACCCTCAGAGTATGAGTCTAGTGTCTTAACCACCTAGCCATGCCGGGCCTAAGTAGGAGAATTAAATGATATATACATAAATATTTAACAATGTCACATTATGATACTTAATTACTTAAGACACCCTTTTTACTTCTGTACTTCTTAATTTTATAACTGTTTATCTAGCTTTCTTTGCTGTCTGGTCTACTATTTCTGTAGTTCCGAAAATTTTACAACGCATTCATTGAAAATTAACTTATAATTTCTAAATGAAATAAGGATCGGCATGGCCATGTGGCTAGGGCGCTCAACTGCTAACCTGAGTGTCGAGGGATTGAATCCCAGTCATACCAAATATGTTCACCCTTTAAGTCGTAGGGGCGTTATAATGTAACGGTCAATTCCATTATTCGTTTATCATTGGTAAAAGGGTAACTCAATAGTTAGGGGAGGGTAGTAATGACTAGCTACCTTCCCTTTAGTCTTACTCTTTTAAATTAGAGACGGATAGTGGAAATAGCCTTCGTGTAACTTTGAATGCAGTTCTAAACAAATTAAACGAAATATTTTATTTTCTGCCAGAGCGTAAAATTTCCAATTACTGCCATCTCCGAAGTACAAACCGAAATAATATGGAGAGCATTCGTTCCTTAAAAATTTAACGGGAATTAACAAAAATTTGTGTTGGTCTTCTGCTTAAAGTTTCATATTTTCTGGTGGTGCAGTTCAGAAGTTTTGAGCAAAGTGTTTACACGTGTCTTTGTGGGGAGGGGACTATCTTTACATGCTCTCCCACCTCGATTTCAAATGAACTTCTGACTCCGTATCAGAATTTGACGTAGTTACTCTTTGAGAAATACCGTGCTATTATACAGTGGTCTAAAATAATATTTAAATAATGACGTCTTGTTTAGCTATATGAATCCGCTGCGTACTAATCTAATAAAGAGTGTAATACAAGCACTTGTTTACTTCTGTAGCATGCAAAAAATACTCGAATCAGTACAAAAAAACTAAGTTAAGTACCTTACCTCGTACAAGAAAACAATATCTCACTTGAACCAACAAATATATGTTTGATAGTTCTATTATTGTTTACTTGAACCAACAAACACACGTTTTATTTTACTGTTATTGTTTCTTTTTTTTTGTAAACTGTGCAAACACATTGTGCTCAATAGATTGTTATTTTCAAAAAGTGTTATGGAGTTTTCAGTAAGTTGGCCTTGTAGACAACTATCAAACACTTAAATGTATATAATAAGTATTTAATGTTTGCTAAGTGTTAACAGGAATAACATCTTAAAATCTACAAAACAAAACATTTATACTCAATCTGTGCAGTAACGGATGTATCACATCTCTACACCTCCAGTTTCATCTGACTTTGTAAAAATATGCTGTGAGAAAATATGAACTTCCAACAAGATTATAAAGGAAATCAGCGAGTCATTCTAATCTGTTTCATGTAGGAATTCCTCAAAGTTAAAGATTAGCTTTCAGTTATATCGTTTTCACAATTTCAAAGTAGCAGCAGAGGATAGAAGAAAATCAAGAAACAAATGAACAAGGTTACGCAATACAGTTTCAAGTAGACGTAACGAGATGAAAGGGAAGCTTGAGCTACTTTTAGGTTGTATCACTTAAATAGAAAAAAGTAGGGTTTCTAAATTTCCGACAGAAAATAACAGAGAACCAATTGGCAGTCCTAGGAACATTTCACCAAGTATTTTTGATTTGAAATAATAACTTCCCAGTTTTTTTGCTAGACAATTTTGAAATTATAAGGTTTCAGCAGAAAGTAATAGCAAATTTTGTGAAGAAAACTACAGATGAGATGACATTTGTTTTCTGTTTTATTTATTTTTTACTTATACTGTATTTTTAAAATTGGAGACAGAAGGATATATAGTAGCTTGAGTAGAAAATTACAAAAAGAAGCTATGAAATATTGATTATATAGTAATATTAAAGTTGGGAATGGGTTACTCTCTAATTATTACGATTTTTATTTCTAAAATAGTAGCAAGTATTATTGATACTCGGATGGTGAATTGTATGAAATGACCGAGATGTACTAACAAAAGTTGCTGTAAGCTGATATCAGGTTACCCCTCTTCCTTCTGATTTATACCTCAGAAATGACATTTGGGTGTGTTTGGAGGCTAGCTCTCCATTCGCTGTCTCTATTTTGTTGAACCAGAGAAACTTTGATATAGCTCCGATCTCTTCCTTCCCACAATAGATTATTTATCTTCTATTTTTATTGGTGTACAAGAGGTTTCAAATTTCATGTGTCATTTGTTATTCTTCTTAAATGAGTTTTAATACATTTTATTATTCAACGCGCATGTTTCTTGCGTATTGTAGCTTGGTATAGTTTACACTGCAATATATCTTCACAGACGCCATCTATTGATGATGTGTCCAGGTAGCTGAAGTGTTATTTAATATACATATATTTTTTACAGAGATACTTCCCACATTTACATAATGATAGATTTATGTTTCTTAGTATTAATAAATAAAATTTTGAATTGCTCTTTTAAGGCCTTGTTTATATTATGGGCTGATATAATCAGTTTTTATATAATTACACACACGCTGCTGATCTAAGTTTACACAAACTTCTGCATTCACTCTAGAGCGCGTTACAATAACAATGTGTTGTACATAAATACATTTATTTTAATGCGTGATTCATATTTCCGAGATAGAAATTTGTTTTAAGTCACACGGGGCCATTTAAGCCAGAAAAAAATAACATTTATAGATTTCGAACATTATAAACTGTTTAGCTTTAGAGAATTAACTTCCGACGTCAGTATTTCAACGAGGATATTAGACATAGTTATCTATGAGAAGTCAGTTTGTAACGGCGTGAGACAAACCAAGAATAGAGAGCTAGCTACTTCCCTGCTAACAATTGTGTCGATATCAACTTAAAATTAATTCGCTCATTGAGAACTGTCAATAAAATATTCAGTTCCAGATCAGATAAAAGACTTAATATTGTTTTTAAGTTCATAAAAATTAGTTGTAATACCCGTTATTAAAAATTAAATTATTTCGAATCCCCGTTACATCGAAAATGCTCGCCTTTGTTATGTTCAATCTCCTTCTTCCTCGGTAAAAGAGTTGGGGGGGGGGGTGATGATCAAGCTAGATAAGAGACGGCTAGCACAGATAGCGCTCGTATAGCTTTTCGTAAAATTCAAACCACATTAAATTAATTGTTTGTTTGTTTTGGAATTTCGCACAAAGCTACTCGAGGGCTATCTGCGCTAGCCGTCCCTAATTTAGCAGTGTAAGACTAGAGGGAAGGCAGCTTGTCATCACCACCTACCGCCAACTCTTGGGCTTCTCTTTTACCAACGAATAGTGGGATTGACCGTAACATTATACGCCCCCACGGCTGGGAGGACGAGCATGTTTAGCGCGACGCGGGGCGCGAACCCGCGCCCCCTCAGATTACGAATCGCACGCCTTACGCGCTTGGCCATGCCGGACCGTATTAAATTAATCAAGATAATGTTTTTTATAGATTTTCACACTTTACTCATAATTACAGAAAACTATTTGTACATTTACGATATTTGGTGATTTAATAGTAATTCATTTTTTTACTTCTAGGTTACTATTTTTAATCTGGAGTTAATATATTTGTCGTTTAAATACAACACACAAGGTTATATACAGAGACAAACTTCTTGAGGGTATGGTGTAATCATGGTTGCACGTAAATAAATAACAGTATTATCAACCTTGCAACTGAACATTTTTATCAGAGGGCTAAATTTTTCTGATCGTGTAATAAGTTTTTATATTTACAAATAACACAATACATATGGATCACCACGATTAAATTATCTTACATACAAGTTTGTGTATAATCCTTGTTATTCCTCTGTTGTTTACGATACTTAGTAAAGTTCACTGTAGTAACAGGAATAAGTTATATCACACGGTTCCCCTTATGTTACAGTTGTACAAGTTTCTATATTAAAGAATAAAAAGTGACTAGCAGAGAATGGGACACTTTTACACTAGGTTTGTGATTTTTAGTGTCTTTGGACGGTATATTGGTGTATATATTGAAACTACAGCATTATGTCTGCTGGTGAAAAGAAAAAGTTAGGACTTGACGACATCCTCGAACTCTCAGGCTAAGTAAAAGTAGCAGACAAATACCGAGATAATCAGCGTTCCCTCTCGTGCAGACCAACAAAAACGTATACTAAATCTAAACATGTGACGACATTTTTACACGCGACGTATAAGTATATTATTGATGGAAGGTTTAATATCCAGCGGTTTAGTTCGAAAGTCGATTGGAAATGTCTCATTTAAAGTTAACAACTATTGTAATGTTTTAACAGATACTTTGATACATTTTCAACCGGCTGAAAGTGTAACATCAGAAACTATAAATATCACTATATTCTAAAGACATCTGGTGTGGGTATTAAATGTTGTAACATTAATCATGACAAACATTTTGATTGATTTTCAGCAGACACTATGAACCATTAGGTCTTCTGTCGGCATTAGGGTTAAGAGTTTTATGACGAATTAATTAATAAATTAGTGATTAATTATGGACGTGATTGGACATACGTTGTATGAATCATAGCTATCTAGAAACACGTTTCCAATACTTTGTGTTACTCTTACGTAATTATCCATCCTGGCAGCCTAGCAGTGCGTCGCCTGGTGGAAATATTTAGAATTACAACATTCATCTTTCTCCTTTACCCCGCTGTGGCGGCATCCTTTGGATGCTGAAATGTCAACTTTAGCATTTATGTATACATAGGTAACTAGCGAGCCAAAGTTCAATTATCTGAATAAAATAAATCTTTTTAAATTGAACAAATAGGACATTCATCAAAATGGTTTGTTCGAATGCTTAAAAAATTGTTTTCATAAAAATAATACCTTCGTTACCCATGCCTCTATCTATTTTTATTAATTATTTAATACACATATATTCATATCTCTCGAACAAAAAAAACTTTCTAAGAAGAAACACCAAATGGTTACCAGTGCTTTAACTCTTGTTCATTAATTACATGTTGGTCAAAACTCGCATTCGTAGGTTGGGTGGAAATGTCGCATGTAAACTTAAATGCCTTAATAAATGATGTAGCTTTAATAACTGATTTTGTGATATCACAACTAAACTTAAATACCTTAATAAGTGATGTAGCGTCAATAACTGAATACAACGCTAAAATCAGGGGTTCGATTCCCCTGGTGGGCTGAGCAGATAGCCCGATGTGGCTTTGCTATAAGAAAAATATAAATACTGTTTTGAACTGTACAATCTTCGATAAATTTTAGGGTCCTAGGTAGTATAGTGGTGAGTATCCCCGCCTGTCATGCGGGAGATCAGGGTTTGATTCCCCGCCGGTTGTATTTTCTTACACCCTTTATTTTGGGGCTTGGTATGGCCTAGCGCGTTAAGGCGTGCGCTTCGTAATCTGAGGGTCGCGGGTTCGCTCCCGAGTCGCGCCAAACATGCTCACCCTCCCAGCCGTGGGGGTGTATAATGTGACGGTCAATCCAAGTATTTGTTGGTAAAAGAGTAGCCCAAGAGTTGGCGGTGGTGGTGATAACTATCTGTCTTCCCTCTAGTCTTACACTGCTAAATTAGGGACGGCTAGCACAGATAGCCGTCGAGTAACTTTGTGCGAAATTCCAAAACAAACAATAACTGAAAATATGTTTTGACCGATGCTTTGACTGAAAAAAACAATGTTGTTTTCGTTTCGTAAAACCTAACAGACAAACCAAAAATTCTATTTTAGTATCTTTCAAGTTTCTTAAGGTAAAAAAACAAAATATTCACATATTTTATAAGTCTATCATGTTTACAATCCAAACAAGTTGTTTACTTAGTGTACAGTTATTGGTAATGCCCGGAATCAGAGTTCTGTGATTTTCTTACCTGAAACTCACTTTTCGTCATATCTTTAGTGTACGTAATTAAAATCTCGGTCATGAGTTATCACACAAACATAAGTTTACTATCTATTGTTACAGAGTAAACTTTGCAACTAAAACGAACTGTATGTTCAAAGTACATTAACTGTAACAGTGGTTTTGTTTGAAATGAATAGAATAGATGAATAGAAAAAAATGTTAAGTGCAATTGTATTTAAGTAGTTACACGTACAAATAAAATCAAGTACTGTTATTGGTGAATAGGTCGTAGATAATTATGGTTCAAATCTCATAAGTATCAAATATAATATTGAAAGTCACAGAAACTCTCCTTCTAGTTCATGATTTACTTGTAGATTTTCTCAACATTTTAATGATTAAACACAGATTACTGACACTAGTTATTAAATGTGCTCTGTGTTTTTAAAGCCCAAAAACAGCCCAAAGCTAACATCTAATTTTCTGTGAGATGGATATTAATTGTTTTCAACATATATTCAAATTCCATACGTTTTCTCTTGGAAATGATCCTTAATAAAACCGGAAACACCAGCTGTAAAAGTTCCGTTACAAATTGTTAAGGCGAAAAACAGCAGTTGTAGTTAATTTGAAAGTTCACACCAACAAAATCCTCAATGACAAGGGTTAAGAATTTCTGCCTACTCTTGTTTATACCTTATATTTCATTTTTAATCACATGTTCATTACATATATTCAAACATTTCTACTAATATCTGTATATGTTTAAAGAAAATATCTTGTCAACAAATTGACAAATATTTACTCAAAATAAACCACATTACTATTAAAAATACAATAAATCTAACAGGAATATGTATTGTGTATCAAACAAAACGTTAAGCATTCCAGTGTTTAAACAACACCAACGGAATAATTTAAAAAAATTTTATTCTCAACACAGACTGAGAGATATTAAAACATCTACAACTTTGCTCTTATTAAGCCTAACATTAGGAATGGAATTTGCTATTGAAGTGTACTAGCAAAATATATTTTGTACAATACTGTAAGCATTTAAATCTCAACGTCCGTTAAATGAGATTTACCAATCGTTAAACTGTTTAATGTAACTTTAGTGTTGCCTACCCAATTTGTTCATATCGTTATGTGTGGGTTATTATTTCATCTCTGTTGTAGTATTTTTATGTGCCATAAAATAATCATGAGTCTGTTTAAACTTTAGGAATATATTTTCACTAGCCTCCCAGCAATATATCTTTGGACTCTCCCCACAAACTGGGTTTCGATCACAAATTGTGCATTGTGCAGTTTTGTGCTTAATTCATAACAACTACTATTTTCATTGAAATTTGAACACACGCTTAACACTTTATAGTTTAATATCACCTCTTATTACTAAGTTCTGATATAAACAGTCTTAAAATGGTATTGGGTTTTTTCAAGTGAGGAAGGGTATTTGTGTATAATGAAAGTATTGTTATCAGTTGTAACAGTTGATATAAAATTTATAATTTGTCCACTCTTTACAAACAATGACAGCAAGGTGACACCAACATCCGTTTCTGAAATAAACTGACTCACTATTGTGCTTATATTGTTTCCAGAAAACTATCAAGCAACCGTTTAATAAACAATTTGCTCTTTTATTTAAGTATTAATATGTTGTGTACATATTTATGAAGAACTATATTTGTCACAAACTTTTCAGAAGTTTTCACAAGTCTTACATAAAATACTGGTTATTTGCAAATTTCTCATCGTTTTCATATATTTTTACTGTTTAATATGGAACGTTTTACCAGGAGGTAACCACAATGACACGTTTTCATAAATGTTTTACTTTAACACGTAAATAAAATAAAACACTATAATTCGAGTATAGAAATAGCGTTTCGCTATCATCTAAGTCCTGTGTAGTGGATTATGTGTATTATGAAGTGTCATTCATTGTTCCTCTGTGCTTATAATTCGCGTGCACAAGTATATGTTCGTATCAAGAAATCAATAGTACATGGGTAATCAAGTATTTGCAACTATGAGGATAGTATTAAAGATTTCTATTATGTATAATGTTAACAATAACATGTATGAAAACTGCCATTTTTAAATACAGTATTAACAACAAGAGCGATAGATTGCCGAAAATTTAAAATATTCGAATTCGTAAAACTCGGTTAAAAACAAAACTACATAAATATATAAATTTGCATTAATCTGTACTTTTTCCAGGTGCTTTATAACTTTAGCCTGACACCATTAGATGGATGTAAACACCACAAAGGTCTCAGTGGTTCAGTATTACGCGAGCCGCTCCATAGAAACACAATTTATTGTTAGCTCTATCCTAAGAGTGGTAACTTTACCATTATTATTGAGTTTGTAAACTGCGTGTTTAATTCCCTACAATTTGTAAATAAAACACTGTATAAGCTCATTATTAGTATCATATGTGCTAAGTACGTAAGACATTACGTATGAGTTCAAATAATGACGCATATGTTGTTCATATATTGGTATATGTGTAACAAAATAGGTAAATGTAAATTACAGAAAAATAGGCAGATAAGCATGTTTAACTGTAATAAAAATTGTTTATATTCACATAAACGACGTTAAGGTACGCTTGAAACTCCAGGGTAATTTTTATACATTTTATAGGTGATATATTAGTAGCGAAAAGCCATTAAAATAGAATAAATTATGGAACTCGACATAAAAGAAAAGCCTTCCCCCATTACACCGAATTAGAGCTTACAGCTACGAGAAAAAAAAAAAGATAAGTGATGGATGTTATACTGAATTATCCTGTCCTATCTTATCTAATGTTATTTTTTTGAGGAATACGCTGGAGTATGCTTTGTCCAAATAAAGATGTTCTATACAGTTTAGGCTAGGACACCTTGACCAATCTATACTATTTATGGTTTCGTCTTGGTCAAGGTACTTTATTATAAACTTCTTCGAATGGCACAATCGATGTCCTGCATGAGTACAAAGTATGATCTGCTTGCTAATTAAAAATCACAAAAGAAGATTTATACGTTTATTCAGTCTAACATAGAAACATCTCGCTAGTTTCTGCTCTTTAGGCACAAACTCGTGGATAACTCGAAAAAGTGCAAAGTTATGTTTCATTTTTGATGCCAATTATGATAATCTTGACAAAAGTGCAGATGGAATGTGGGTCAGTTGAAGAGCTCTTGAAGATCCAAAGCCGACTTCAAAAAGTATTTTATTTATCAACTAATCACTGATAGCCAATCTAGAATTCACATTAATTTCACTGACAGTAAATTAATGGTAAAAACCCTGAATAGTTATGTTTTACAGATAGCAGTTAGTAAACAGTATGGTTAACTTTCAGTATCTTATTTAGATTGTCTGGATTATTCTTTTATGATAACGTGTCCACAACCTTCGCATTGCGGATCTGAATATATCGAAACAAACAGCCTTTTCTCTCTGTTTTTCTGGTTACCAACATTTAGATAATCTGCCGAGGATTATGTTTTATATCCACTGGTGGTCTTAGAACTATTTGTCTCTCTCTCTGATGGTGCTCATGTCAATAGCAACATTGATATACTGTTGTCCTAACACTACCCTTTGTATTGAAGTTGATTGAAGGCCAAAAGGCCCATTAGAGTTGCATCAATATGTTTAAATGTGGTCAAATGAGGTTGTTGTAATTTCAGTTTCTACGGCCATCTTTTATGTTAAAAGTACAATTGATTCAAGGTGTGAGTGGAAGCTTGTTATTTTTGGTTTGTAAACTCTGATAAATTTGAAATACTTGTTTATTATGATATTAATAATATAAAGGGATATTCGAAGTTTCATCACGTCGATTTTATTGTCCTTAAGATCTTCGTTTATAATTATATCCTTCGTGTTGATAATAAGAGTGTTGCATCAGATAAATTGATTAAAAAATGTTGTTCAACTGCTCCACTATGCAAATTTTTCAATTTTCATGAAGAACGTTCAAGAAGTTCCTTTAAAAAGCTTGTTTCCTTTGGTTTTACATAATGTAACAATATCATTATATGATCATTTAATTTCGGAAATAGCTTTTTATGTTCTCTTTCGTCAGCAAATGGCAAGATTGTACTGCCTAATGGTTGAGAGTTCATACTGAAAAACATCATTCTAAACATTCATAATAGTAAAGAAAGCATGCAGAAGTAACAACAACAGAAGAAACTCATTAATCCGAACGCTTTCTTTCTAAACTGGGATAGAATCAGTTCTACCACAAATAGGTTAATTCTAGTGTACATCAAGGAATTAAAAGATCTTAATAAAATTATTATTTAAATACGTATGCGTTTCCCGCATCTATTTTATCAAAACTGAGAATTTAATTGAAATATTTGGTATTTTTAGATCAATTTGTTTTTGTTTGTTTGAATTTTGCGCAAAGTTGCCCGAGGGCTATCTGTGCTAGCCGTCCCTAATTTAGCAGCATAAGACTAAAGAGAATATAGCTAGTCATAACCGCCCACCGTCAACTCTCGGGCAACTCTTCTACCAACGAATAGTGGGATTGACCGACACATTATAAGGCCTTCACAGCTGAAAGGGGGAACATGTTTGGTGTGACGGGGATTCGAACCCGCGACCCTCAGATTACGAGCCTTTTCAGATCAAACGTATTTCTCAACAAACTTTCTGATAGAAGTATTTGTAGATTACTGTAGATTCGGGACGAGCTTCACGAATGAGTTTTTGGAGAAATGTGGAAATATGTAGGAATGAACTTATAAAACTCTTTACATGAAATGAACAAATTATTTTTTCGCTACGACACGAAAATATTGAAAGTTAAGCGTCTAGCAACGAACAGCCATAAAAACAGTTCTCCCTCCGAATTATACTGTTGTTTGTCTTGAAGTTATTCTCGCAACATGAATTACATCAATATTGAACGAACTTCAATAGAGTCTTTCATCTGCGAAACTAGAGGAAAAAAGTCTTATACAAATAAAGCGCCTGAAGTTCAAACATAAAATCCAGCAGATAGAGTCACCTCGTGACTTTTGTTCCCTAACAGTATTGACCAGCTAAAAGGTTCAGCTGACGTTAAAGTTTGACTAGCAAAGAAAATTGTAAAGTATTTTAACTCAAAATGAAAAACACATTGAAATATTCTGACGTCATCTAACAAAAGAACAAAGAACTAAGGTGACTAAAACAAGACAATATTAGACACCTTTAACCACGTGATGCTACCATGACAGTGTAAAAACTAAACAATTTTACAAAATTGTACCACTGCAGGTGGTATAAGAACATAGTATACCTGTATTATTCTGTAGTGAAAATAGAGCTAACAATATTTTGATAAAGGGTATTTTTGAACATGAAAATCACTAAAAAGGTGTCTTCAGTCTTCATAATGAAAGAAGATTAGAAAGATGTAATAATAGAGAACATGAAGCTTGGGCACTCCACATCTAGAAGTGTCTTTGTACCAATAAAAGAGAATATATACTTTGAAACTTACGATAAATATGAACACGAAAATACAGATGAATATTAATTAATGAAGAAAGATATACGTTATCCTATATCAACTCACTTTATGTGTTTGTTCGTCTGCAAATGTTTCCCATAGATTTGGAGCTAGGAAAACCAAATTTGGCATGTAGACTTAGGGTGATCACAGAGGGGGAATAAGGTCGTTAAAACCAAATTCGGCATGTAGACTTAGGATGATTACGGAGAGGAGGATAAGGTCATTATCATCCTTACGGAGGAATAAAACGTGCCCAGAAGGCTGAGAGGGCGAGCATGTTTGGTGCGACAGGGATTTAAACCCGTAACCCTCATATTACGAGCCGACCGCCCTAACCATCTGGCCATGCCAGGCTAAAACATAAATATTTATACATTATGTATCCTTTTTATAACAATGGTAACAGTATAGCGTAGGGGTCAATGTGTTTCACTCGCTATATGTAGATCGTAGGACTGAAACTACTACAAAACGTACTTGCTTTCTCAATCGTATTGGCGTCATAATGTGATGGTTAGTACCACTATCAGAGCTTGCTAATAGAGTAGAGGAAGTTTCTTATTTTAAAGTTATATTAAGTTGCCATGATATCAGAATTCCATTTTGTTTATATATTTTACTTGAGTTGACATTTTATCAAACTAGAATTTTGAAACAACATAATTTCCATTTCTGAAGATAGAAGGTCAAGCATATTTTCGCCAGATGTCACTTACCCTAATTTACTATTTAATTACCAGCTAACAGATACTACAGTTACTAGCGTATGATAGATATGTATGTAAAAAATTGAAAATCTTATAGTAAAATGCTTTCTATAGCATAGTTATCTTACATGAAGTTGGAGTGTCTTTGACATACAACTGACACTTAAAAGAGAACAAAAATGTAGGGTCTGGCATGACTAGGTGGGTTAAGGCGTTCGGCTCGTAATCTGAGATTCTCGGGTTCGAATCTCCGTTACACCAAACTTGCTCGCCCATTCAGCCGTGAGGCAGTTATAAAGTGACGGTCAATCCCACTATTCGTTGGTAAAAGAATAGTCCAAGAGTTGGCGCTGAATGGTGATGACTAGCTGCCTTTCATCTAGTCTTACACTGCAAAATTAGGGACGGCTAGCGCAAATAGCCTTCGAGTAGCCTTGAGCGAAATTCGAAAAACAAAACAAAACTGTCAGAAATCTTCAGCTGAAATAATTTGATGTTTTTTTTTTGCCCTATAAACACTAATCTCAATATCTTTTAATACAGTTTCAGTCTAGTATACATCCAGATTCTATAAACTATGTGATTAAAATGTTCAATGTTGCCTGTCCGTTTATATTTCCTTTTATCCTTAGCAGGTAGAAAGAGAGATATAATACATATCCTTTACGTGTCCTTATCATATCCTGATCATATGAAGTTTTCCTTTTTAATTAAACAGATGTCCATAGCAGAAATTCCACATTCGTTAGCACAATCTTCACTGAAATTATAATATTTCCAAAATAGCCTCACCTTTACGGCCAAAGTGCATAAGTCTTTTGATTTTTATTGTAACATTGTCTAATATTGGATTATTATAAGTTGGTTGACACGCTTCTCGAAGAAGAACGACTGACAGAACGAATGATCAAACCACTCACTGAACTTCTGGTTTCTTGGCAGTTAGGGAATGATCTCTGAAGACGCATCAGTTTTTGTCGGATAATTTCAGTCACTAGAAATACCTCAATTTTATCATACAAAGTTACCAGCTAGTATTTTCTGTTAGTAGTTATCTTGCATCACAGCGAATTCGTATTTACTGCTCCAAGTCACCCTACAATACAATAAAGCAGACATGCTGTTTGTTGTCAACCTACGATATGAACAAACTAGTACTTGCTGAGCACAGATACAATGCACCACAATGAAGTGGAAGTTTAGGTAATTAAACAATTTCAAACTTACTCTACCTAATTGTTCATTTACGAGATCATGGTAAAAGATCCATAGTTTCCCTTGAGATGACATGACGTGTTATCACACATTTATTTTTTACAAATACAAAATAAGAGAGCTGTTATACGTTATTTTATGACCATGTTTTATATATTATATCATAAATATGATAAAGTTCAATCCTCTTCCTACTGTATTGAGTATTGTATTACATAATAACCTGTCACTTAAAGTTTTGAGTATTGTATTGTACAACAACCTGCCAAGTAATGTTTTGAGTATTGTATTATACAGCAACTTGCCACTCAATGTTTTGAGCATTGTATTATACAACAACCTGCCAAGTAATGTTTTGAGTATTATATTGTACAACAACCTGCCAAGTAATGTTTTGAGTATTGTATTGTACAACAACCTGCCAAGTAATGTTTTGAGTATTTAATTATATAATAACCAGTCACTTAATGTTTTGAGTATTGTCTTATACAACAAACTGCCACTCAATGTTTTGAGTATTGTATTATACGACAACCTGCCACTTAATGTTTGGAGTATTTTATTATATAATAACCAGTCACTTAATGTTTTGAGTATTGTATTATACAACAACTTTCCATTTATTGTTTTGAGTATTGTATTATACGACAACCTGCCACTTAATGTTTGGAGTATTTTATTATATAATAACCAGTCACTTAATGTTTTGAGTATTGTATTATACAATAACCTGCCAAGTAATGTTTTGAGTATTGTATTGTACAACAACCTGCCAAGTAATGTTTTGAGTATTTAATTATATAATAACCAGTCACTTAATGTTTTGAGTATTGTCTTATACAACAAACTGCCACTCAATGTTTTGAGTATTGTATTATACGACAACCTGCCACTTAATGTTTGGAGTATTTTATTATATAATAACCAGTCACTTAATGTTTTGAGTATTGTATTATACAACAACTTTCCATTTATTGTTTTGAGTATTGTATTATACGACAACCTGCCACTTAATGTTTGGAGTATTTTATTATATAATAACCAGTCACTTAATGTTTTTAGTATTGTATTATACAATAACCTGTCACTTAGTTGAACACTTTTCAGATCATCAACTCTCAAGAAACGTTCCTCCAAGTATCCTTTGTTTTTAGTTTTTAGTGTGTTATGTAGCATACAATTTCAATGTCGTTTCAAAATTTAAAGTTTTCCCAATCAAATAATAATTGGTGAATATACCATTTCACAAACATATTGTCGGAAGGTCTTGCTGCAAGACACAGTTTCTTTACCTTGTTGGCTTTACAGTAATACAGTAGTACGTCTGCAGACTTACAACGCGAGAAACCAGGTTTCGATACTTCAGGTACGAAAAGCTCAAATAGTCCTTTGTTTAGATTTATGTTTAATAATAAACATCATTATCAACCTATCTTATTATAGAAATAAAAATATTGTGTGTGTGTGTGTGTGTGTTTGTATCATTCACTCAAAATTTGCTCGCTTGATTTCTGTATTTGTTTATATGGTAACTAGACACAGTACGATAGAGTATTGTTAGTTTGTTTTGAATTTCACACAAAGCTGTTCGAAAGAAATCTGAGTTAATCTTAGATAATTGTGAAATAGCACACAAGTTTGGTTTGCTTTGAATTACGCTCAAGGCTGCACGAGGGATATCTCCGCTAGCCGTCCCTAATTGAGCAGTGTAAGATCGGAAGAAAAGCAGATAGTCATCCTCACTTGCCTTATCATTTTACTAACAAACAGTAGGATTGACCGTCCCACTGTGACGCCCCCACGTCTGAAAGGGTGAGCATAGGTGATGTGATGAAGATTCCAATCTGTAGCTCTCGGGTTACGAGTCGAATGTCTTAACAACCTGGCCTCAATATTGTACAAGAGATGTTTTCAGTGATGTCGAGAAACCCACTTGTAGAGAAATATATATTCAAAAACGGCTCGTTTGGGTTGAGAAACTATTTTACATAGAAGAGCGAACAACGTTTCGACCTTCTTCGGTCTAAAATATTTTCTCAACCCAAACGAGCCGTTTTTGCATATACAAGAGATGTTTTGTTTTAGATTTTTTTTTACCGAGAAGGAGGATAAAAAATGCTCGTAATACTGGACAAATTTTTACTTTTTGTACAATTTTGGCTTGGAATTCAAAAACACAAATATTGATCATTAAATAATTAAGAACGCTGAAGTAAAAATTAAAACACGCTATGTATTTTACTTGTATATAACAATAAATTTGGTTATTACCTATGAAACAGTGATATTAAATGATGTTACTTTCATATTCCATGTAGTTTTGTAAGCAGCCCGAAACTCATACATTATTTTTCATAACTCTTACCCATAAAAAATGTTTCTACAAAAAGTATTCAAGCAGCATGCAATTATAAATGTCTTTTTTTCTTTTGTATAATGTACTACAATGAAGATAAAGATTTGCCTTCCAGCTTAACACAAGTTTCTTCAATATATACATTGACTTTTTTTAGAATATATAGACATTCATGATTTATGTTTCTTCTAGCTTTAAAAGGGTTTTACTTCTGGAGTGCTATTGATTAAAACGATTGTCACGCTACTCAGTATTAAAGAAGCTTCAAAGGGTGTTTATTTCGTAAGGCTAACAACGTTCCACTCTAAGATGTCTATTGATTTTTCTCTGTTCTCTGAGATATCAGTTCAGTCTACTAACTAATATTATTGACGCATGACCAGGCGGGTTAAGGCTTTCGACTCGTAACCTGACGGTTGCGGGTTCGAATCCCGGTCACACCAAACATGCTCGCCCTTTTAGGCGTGGGGCATAATAATGTTACGGTCAATCCCACTATTCGTAGGTAAAAGAGTAGCCCAAGAGTTGTCGGTGGGTGGTGATGACTAGCTGCCTTCCCTCTGGTCTTACACTGCTAAATTAGGGACTGCTTGTGCAGATAGCATTTGAATAGCTTTATGCGAAATTCAAAACCAAACAAATATTATTTTATATGGTTACCAGATAAAATTTAATAATTACTTTTATTGGTTGAAAACATACTCATCTAACACTAAAACAAAACACAGAAACAGCTTTGTTCACCAATATTTCCATGAACATTCTCAAGTAAAATAACCACAAGTACATCAACTTAAGAAAAGATAAAAATATAAGTCTAGTCGCATTTACAGTGTGTTTTTATTGAAACAATTCTTTATAAATTAAATAACAATCTCGTAAGCATGAATTTACATTAAGCTGAAAGAAAGGAAGACAAGAAATCTAATCTTTTGATGTAAAATATTCAAAACTATTCGGACTGAATAAATAACATGAAAGTTCAAACTACAAAACGCCCCCATTTGGCTCAAGAATAAGTCTGAAGGCAAATAATCCTAAGACAGGGATTTGATACTACGGTAGACATAGCACAAATAGTCCATTTTATTGTTTACTTTGGGCTTAATTACAAATAAACAAACAAAACACGAAAAGTGTGTCTCACGACGTCGGATATATATATTAACACTTTTACTAATAAAGCAGAGAACAATGTTTCCACCTTCTTAGGTCGTCTTCATGTTAACAAAGTTGTTAATAAAAGTGTTAATACCCATTTCAGTTGTTCTGAGATACATTTTTTACTTCAAGTGGGTTTCTCGACATCACGACCTGGAAGTTTTAGGGTGCATACTAGCTTCTCAAGTATTTGAAGAATTAGCTTCTATATATCATTGGCTATACAGTATACCAGATTAAATGTTTATTTGAAAGACTCATAAAGTGTATGTAAGCAAAACCATGATTGAAAAGCAGAATTTCTAACTAATCCTACAATGCCACACGTCTTTGGGAAATAACATTATCTGCAACCAGTAATGATAAATTAGCTTCTCTATACTGCATAAAAAGAACGTCATTGTAACGACAGATGAGAACGACAAAATATTAAGGAAACATTGGCATTGCAGCTCTCACCATACAAATTAATGTCGTAATAAACAATACACAAAATTCACAGTCTGTTAATATAAGATATTAAAAATTCTCATTCTATATAAAGCATTATAAGATTCAGCCTTTACAAAACAACACATTTTCTGTTTACAAATAACACACCTAAATTCTGTTTTAAGTTCGCGTCTTGTTATGATCAGAAGTAAAAAACAATGGTTGCAGTTGCTATATTTCTAGTACTAGTTTAAATTACAAAGTTGGGGGTTTGAGTCCTTCATAATCTATTTCACCTCATCTTCAGTAATATTCTGGAGTTCTTTTATCATATGCTATCCATCTGACTTTCAAACTGAAATGTTTGTGAAAAAATAATCAGTTCTTAACCAGAATGCTGTTTTTACTTTTTCAATCCATGTTACTCCTCCTGTGACACAGCAGTAAGTCTGCAGGCTTGCAACCGTAAAATTGGGTTTCGATGTCTGTGGCGAATACAGCATAGATAGCTCGTTGTTTAGTTTTGTGCTTAACATCAACGAAACAAAACTGTTTGTGTGATTTTCCCATTAAAATCGTTTCAAACCACCACCTTCCTACAACATCCTTCCTGCATGTGGCTGTTAAATGTTCCAGCTCTGAGAACTCTCATCCGCTCTATAGGAATGAAACTACTTTTATTCGGTTTGTAATAGTTGTGAACAAAACTTAATTCAATAGTCGGCGTGTTTCTTCTACGACTTAAGTTGAAATTCTTGTAGGTCTAATATGAAAGCATATTTACTCCTAGCTATGGTTTCTTCGCAGATGTCATTTATCTAGTTTTTGACGAGATTAGAAAAGTTGTGGATTGAATGGACTTTGTGCCATATGGAACAATTTTGTTTAATAATGCTATCGACATATTTGTATAGAGATGAATAATTTATTAGTGCACTCTTAATGGTTTATCTATTGAAAAGGGCTGATCATAAAATTCAGTGAAGATAAAACTATTAGAACTTTAACTACACGTTATTCAACATATTTTGAATGCGCGGTAATTACTGCTTTTAATATCCAAATATCTTAAAAGATATCTTTTATAGCGTTTAAAATAATAGCCTACAGCGACGTTTTATTTGCAATGTTATATCTATATTTTCAGAATAACTTGTTAACAACACTGTTTTTTATATCAAAGTTAGAAATATACATTGATATTTAATGTCAGATATTTAAGCATTTCACTGTATGACACGACTCGGGCTCAAAAACTAAAAATTTAGTTCAAAACCTCGAACAAATCTACAAACCATGATTTCTCTAATGTGTTTTCTTCTTACTAAATCGATCAGTCATAAAAGGTGGAGGGTGTAATCTTAACATATTGCAGTTAGTTTTTTACAACGCATCCAATCATAACAAAGTAAAGCTACAAGTGAAAATGTGCTCACGCTATCAGTATAGTTGTATTTAAATGATACTACTATGCAGTTGTTACATACGAAGCTGTGTTTGGAGCAACCAACGTAGTTTTAGTTTAGTTGAAGACCAGCAAACTGTAATAAGACATGATTTTCTGGTTCGTTTTTGTTGTTGAAATTCTTTTGCTAGGAAACATAAGGAGCAGTTCGGGCGTATTTTTTCCTGAAGCAGAGATCCACGAAAACCTTGCACTTACGGCCGCAAAAGTAATCAAACACCTTAATTTATCCCATATAGATGTGTTACATAACGAAGGTAAGTTTGTATTAAGTACACGAGCGCTATTTGAGAAAAATTAAGTCAGTGAACAGCACTTGGTTTAGAGTTTGTAAAAACTGCACATGGTCCATATAACTTGGGTAAGACACTAAAAAATCTTTCGTCATAGTTTATACTATGCGGACACGAGACATATAACTATGGTAAGTCATTGAGCAATATTTGGTTCGTAGTACAAACAAATGCATTGCATAAGTAGGAGTGTCAATGAACAATCTTAGGTTCATACCACAAAGAACGCGCTACGTAATTAGGGTAATTCACTTAAGCATCTTTAAAAACACATGTGCTACAAAACTAAGGTAAGGTGATGAATAATTTTAAGATATTAGCTAAGTAGAAAGAATGAGCGATATAACGAAAGTCTGAATAACTTCACTATCTTAGTCTACTTCGTACAAACACGCTGTATCCAGATAATGAATCACTTAGAACTTTTAAGATTTCAGACAATAAATAAAACATGTATTGTGTGAAGAAGGTAAGTCATTGAACTGTCTTACAATTTTCATGTACTACATGATGAGAAAAAAACGTCATTACCCATAAGGTCTTATTTTAAAAACAAAATATTTATTCAATATGGTTTACCACATACAAATGTTTTACATAATGCGTTAAGTCTGTAAACAGACTTCAGATATTACCCTACTGTACATATATGCACCATGTAACGAGGGTAAGTTAGTCAACAGACTTTAGTTATTAGCTTACAAAATATATATGCACCACGTAACGAGGGTAAGTCAATAAACAGACTTCAGATATTAGTCTAATATATATATATATATATATGCACTATATAACAAGGGTAAGTTAATAAACAGACTTCAGATACATATATTATGCAACGAGAATAAGTTAGTGAAAAACTGGAATACTTTATTCTACTTCGTACAAATGTGCTACAAGAAATTTTATTTTTCATTAGGATCTTTTGTATAAAAGAAACAAATGTACATTTTTCTTCAAGCCTTATAATGTATATTATACTGTACGTAGGTATTTTGAAAGAATTGGTCATAAAAACTCTGTATCAGAGTGGAACATTGGTTTCCATTTTCAACACGAATCAGATACGTTTACTGGCTCCTTCGGATCACACTGCTCTGTACTCACCCAACCACAGAGTAGTCTTATGGATAGTTAATGATCTCAGATCTTCTGCATCTGTTCTACAACAGGTGAGTCTGTTGACATCTATGTCATGGATAAACAAATAAATATCTCACTACAAATCTTATTCATTATGTGTCTTTTTCTGTGTTTGCATCCATTACCCAGAGTTAATTGGCTGGCTTACCATACTTTTTGGTATGGTAACAAGGTTGCTGTCTGTTTGTTAACATGGGTTATTTGACTTTAGAATATTTGTCCTAAAGGGAGAGGATAAAAATATTCTGAAATAAAGTACATTTCCATTTTTATATGGGCTTTTGGCTTTGAATTTAAAGATGTAGGTATTTAGTCAGTTACATTAATAAATAATTATATTCCACAAGGAGAGTATGTAATGAGTATCTAAGGAAGACATTATAGACAGACATTACTTAAGAAGCTATGGTAAAATATCTAATATTATACTTCAGATAATGTTTGCTTTCTTAACTGGTACCCTCAGCTAGAGTTTATAATATGTAAAAATTAGCATGTTTATATGTTTTTTTTTTGTTTTTTTTACAAATAAACTGGTGTGGCTTACATTTTGCGCAAAGCTACAAGGGAGATATTTGTGCTAGCCATCACTAATTTAACAATAATGAGTATGCAGAGAGGCAACCAGTCAATATCACTCATCATCAACTCTTGGCCTACTCTTTTACCAAATAATAGTAGGATTGATCGTCACATTGTAATGACTCCAACACTGAAAGTACGCGCGCATATTCACAAAAGGCAATTCGAACACACGACCCGCACGTTGCGATTCGAGCGCTTTAACCACCATGTTAAGCCTCGACTCTGCAAATAAATAAATAACGGTTTAGTTTAAGACTTCTTCCTATTTATTAGACTGTAAACATTTGTTCCACTAATTGTTGTTGTTGTTGTTGAATTAAGCACAAAGCTACACAATGGGCTATCTGTGCTCTGCCCACCACGGGTATCGAAACCCGAATTTTTAGCGTGCAAGTCCGCAGACATACCGCTGAGCCACTGGGGGGCTGTTCCACTAATGATATTAACAAAAAACTACGTAAAACTTCTTTTAAATATATGGGGAAAATACATAAACTGCTTTTAACGACCATGCTAGGATCATAGAGCGAGTTTAAGTTAGGTTTCGCACAGATCTTTAAACCGTTTTTATCAAATGGTTTCGAAACACGTTTTGTGTGACCAGGTGGTTAAGGCACTTGACTCGTAATTTGAGGGTCACGGGACTTATCAGACATCTTCGCCCTTTCAGCTGTGGGAGCGTTACGATTTTTCGGTCAATCCCACTATTCGTTGGTAAAAGAGTAACCCAACAGTTGGCGATGGGTGGTGATACCTAGTTGCCTTCTAGTTTTACACTGCTAAATTAGGGACGGCTAGCGCAGATAGCCTTCGTGTAGCTTTGTAAGAAATTAAAAATTGAAAAATAAACACGTTTTGTGAAATCTTTCATCCAGTTGACAGTAATCTTAGTTTAAAGAGATTCTAATAGATGGTACGACGTCTGTCTATCTGTAAAAATGTATCCGTATAGTTGTTTCAAATTCTAAATACACAAAGTGTTTTTATTACGTGCTTAAACATTATATTTTTAGATTGTATTATTTTACTGACTTTATTTAAAACAACTTTAATTTAATTTCTATCCCGTACATTTTAAACATTTCTGAAGAGTCACTTTTAAGCCTTGGAAACCTCTACATATTTATTTACGTTATTGTACACATATTACTTTAATATTTTTAAACTATGAAATAAATCTAAAGCGAAAAACTAAGCTAAAAATTATACGGATTTGATTAGCATTCATACATGCTGATTTATCATTTTTATTCATATCAAGAGTTTATTTATAACCTAGCATTAGACGTTTTTGTTGTTTTCTTAATAAACTCGTATTATAACTGTTGACTGCATGATTACAAGTAGTTTTTTTCTACAGTTTTGTGCAAAAACACAGGTTACGAAAATTCTTAAAATATTGTGATATACACACTTTAAATAACTAAGCAATGCAATACGTATAACAGTAGTTACATCATCGCCGTATATACAGCGAAGCAAATATCCGTCAAAATAATATAGTACACACAATATAAAGTGATAAAAATCCTGTAACTCAAGCGCATTCCAAAGATGGGTCTTTCCTCTTCGGGGACAAACTGAAGAAGAAAAGTCCATCTTATATGTCAGGACTTCTTCCATTCACATGTCACAAATAATACACATAATAATACCCATATCTTGATCAGTTATGCCGTTCAAAAAGTGTTATAATACCATATCACGAGTACTTAAAATGGTAGCGCATATACACAATACCCATATCATTGCCAACTTATTATACGTAAATGTCCTTGTCAAAGTACGTTGTGTATAAGTAAAGTAAAATGATATCTCAATTAGAACTCACATCATAACTGTCAATATAGCTACATCATTACTAACAAGTACCACATTACCCATGAATAAAGTAAAAATATTTTACCAAAAGAGCGACAGTTCGTTGGTCTAGGAATATGATTCTCCATTTGGGTGTGAACGGTCCCGGGCTCAAATCGCGGTGATTCTCTCTTTGGGTGTGAACGGTCCCGGGCTCAACTTGCGGATGAGCCCACGAGCATTTTGAATTTTCTTATTTGTCGGCTCGGTATGGTCAGGTGAGTTAAGAGCGTTCTACTCGTAATCTGAGAGTTGCGGGTTCGAATCCACGTCGCATCAAGCATGCTCACCCTTTTAACCGTGGAGGCTTTATAATGTTACTGTCAATTGCACTAGTCGTTGGTAAAAGAACAGCGTAAGAGTTGACGGTAGGTTCTATTGACTAGTTGCCTTCCCTCTAGTCTTACACTGCATAACAAAGTTTTTTCTTCTTGAATACTGTTGGGTGTTCCTTACAGATTTTTGGCTGCTGATTACAAAAATTACATCCAAATTTGCCCATCACGTACCGTTGCATCGAGATCTTCATTTTCACCAGAACATTGTTACAATGGAAAAACGATATCAGGGCAACTGGAATCCGTCAATGCTTTGCTGACTACTGTTGGACACTGCAAAGTGATGCACCGGACATTGAATACAAAGAAAAATCAGGAGCAAAACACTTTTAATTATGTTGAACTTAATAGCGTATTAGAAACATAAACACAATTAAATACGTTATTGCCGGTAAACAGTTAACTGTCTATTTCTCAGAGTTCCTACGTGATGAAGCAAAACTTTCCAAAATTATTCTGCAATGTAAATTAGTGACGGGTAGCGCAGACAGCCTTCGTGTAGCTTTGCGCGAAATTCAAAAACAAACAAACCAAAAGAGTGTCAACATTCGTATCAATTCCAAAGAAATTCTGCAGCACATGTTTATAAATAGATAGTGCATTAGAAATAAAAATAAATGATTAACAAATTTATTTAAATTTAAGCTGTTGCGAGACAGTAGTTTTGTTTTTCTCTTGCAAATTTGTATCCTTTTAGTAGATTTAAGTTCAACGAATAAATTATTATAAAAGTTAGAAAGTAAAATCCATTAAAGACATAACTTCTTTTTCACATGCTTTATTTGAAATTATGTTGACACAAATTCTACAAGTATTTCCTTGCATAACTTCTTCTAACGACTAGTATGTAACAGTTACAATGGACGCATATAGTCTTCATCAAGTTAATAAGTACGTAAAAAACAGCATAGCCTCCATTCTTTTTAAATACTAAACTAACACGAATTAATGAAATAAGGGAAACTTTTATACGACAGCTGAAAGATCATCTAGTCCTGTCTATCAAGTCCAAGTTAATCATTCTTTCATCAGGAAACATAAGTCAGGAAATCCTGGACGTTGTTACAGAAGGTGACAAAGTCCTTTATATTGACTCATCTCGTATGTTTAACACGGTAAATATTTTTACTTTTTTATATAACTCTTCCAATATTAATCTTTTAACATAAAATAAAAATACAATTGTTACCATGTTATATTTTTCAGAAGTTCGATACAGTTTTAACTTTTAAGCTCTACCGTTTAGACAGCTGTTGTGATATCCAAGTTTACTTCATTGTCATTTAAAAATAATAAGCGATTGCTTTAGATTAATTATTTTTATTTATACAATCTCACTGTTATGAATTTTAAATTTTATTGAGTGTAACTTCGGTACGTTTTCTCTCTTTAAAATATTTGTTTCCTATAAGATAGAAACTGTAAATGAATTTTGGTTGTCTGTATTTGAAATTCTGTGTTTGTGCAGGACATGCCCTTCCGGAGTATTTTTCTTTTGGCATTTTTCATAATTATATAATGTATTAAGATCATCAGAGGTCTATTTTCTATGTTTCTTATACCTACGCATTTCCACATATTTTTTTACCTTTTGGCTTGCTTCGTTTTCTCAGACGTAGCATTGATTTTGTAACGTTTTTTTACAATGAGAGTGGCTTCAACTGAAAGTTCATTTAGTGTTTTACTCATTATAGTGATTGTTTGTTGAGATAATACAATGACTTTAGAAATATTGTTTGTGGTTGTGGCTTTTATGACATTTTTGAAGGAATTCTCATTGGGAGAGGATTTGGTATGCTTTTATTTTGTTTTTGAATCTGTTGCTTTTGTATTATTCTTATTTTCGTGATATTAAAACGTTAAAGATGCAATTTTATGGATTTCCGTTTTGTGATAGCAGTGTTTTGAGCTGTTTGAATAGCTGTAGCAATTTTGATTCATTCTCTTTAGTTCGTCTATAATTGATCTAACCTTGATATGGTGCACTGCATATTGGAAAAATGTCGGATTTTTACATTCTTTATCATTCAAAGAACTCTGCCTTTGCCTCCTTTTCTAAGAGTTGCATCCAAGTTGGATAAGTTTCCTTGTATGTTAGATAATTGTAGAATGATCATAATTGATGGGTAAAATGTTGCTTAGAAAATGGTTAAACTGTTGTAGAAGGTTTATCCATGGCACGATATTACCGGCTATATCGTCATTGTAACCATATCTGTCATGTTTTTATGAGTTAAGTATTTTGGTATCTAGTATACGCGTGAATATTGCTAGAAAAGCAATTGATTTTCTGTTATCCATTGATACCCATTATTTGTACAATGTTTTCCAAATTTAAAGTTGCTGTCAGACAAGACAATTAAAACATTTTGGTACCGGTATCTAAAGTGATGTAATTTGTAAAATTGTATTTATTAAGTAAAAATATAAAATTAAAGACGTTGTCTATTACTACGATTACGCACTCATTGAATATTATTTGTGTTGAAGAATGTATTATTTCCAGGAGGTCTTTTGTATTGTTTAATTATGATGATACATATCTTAAACATAGTTTCAAAAAATGATTCAGCAACTAAAATATTGTTTCTAATGCAGAGTCTTCCTCTGACACTAATGGTCCATCTTCCAGATTTTTAATTTTTGAGATTCTTTCGGCCTGTTCTTCGGCGGTTTTAATTGGATCTATGTTTAGAATTACATACGTAGATGCATTTTGAGAATATTCTTTTATTTAAACATAAGTAAATTTTTGTAATTAAGACCACCAAATATTTATCTTTATCGAATTTTCATATGATTAAAGTGTCGTTCGTCTGGCATTCTTTCAGAACAACCTTTACAGCTGGTGAGATGTTATCTTTTATTGGTGATTTATAACTACAACATTTTTCACCTAGTGCTGTAGAAAGATTTTTGTCCTGTGTCCGTTGATATTCTGGTGGGTAAATTTCTTTGAGTCAAATGGATGATTGCTAGTTAAAAGGTAATTCTAGTTGTCTTTCTAATAACTTGTATCTTTTGTGAGTTCTTAGTTAGTCAATATTTTTCAGAGTATGTCCAGGTTGTTTCACTTGTCTTCCATAAATTCTGTGTAGAATTTTTGAGACATTTATTCTTTCCTTAGTTTCATGTTACTGTTTCCAGTGGATACTGTATGTGGCTTTTCCGGGCGATGTTAAAATTTCTTCTTTAAACAAAGTTTGGGACTTTCTTCGAGAGTGATGTGCATTGTGTCGATACCTTATATCGATTTCTACTGTAACTACTTGGTGAGTAATTAGAATGTCTTTACACAGCTGTACAGCAGTACTTCCAGTTTCTCGGACAAGTAGATTTGACAGATTATATTTATGGCATTTTTGACTTCCATTTGTTTTTTAGATATATATCTTTGATACTGTAGCATTAAGCCAGTTCTAAAACTCACCGCATATTATTTTTTCTAGCAGTTTCAAGTAATGTCGTTTTTGCGATACTTCGAAAGTGAAATTTCTCCTGGAATGGTTTTAAGTAAACAGTATTCGTGACTCACTGTTTTACAGTCAAGTTGGTAATCGGATCCGACAGTTGATTTCTGTTAGTATAATACTGTTTTGGGGACTATTATGAGAAGTTCAAATGTTTTTCTGTGGTGGCCCGTTTGATTCTAAGTTGTATCTCTCAGTTTTTCAGTCGACTAATGGAAACGTTTTGTTGTTTTCAGAATTTGGAGAGCGTACTGTCCTTATTTACTGTTTTAAACGTTAGGTGTTTCTGGAGTATTTTTAAGATTAGGCTACTTCAGATAAACAGCTCATTAAGCCTATTTTATACAACAAAATTTGATTACTTTTTTATAATTATAATTATATTTTGTACCCAGTATTGATTCAGTGGTCTATACAGAAGTATGTAAACTGGATTTTGTAACAAAAAAGATGTTGTTTATTAGTGATCACGTCCTGAGTTTCTAATTTTTTGTTTCTAACTCTCTTTTTTTTATTTAGTCATCAGTCCAAATTTTGCTTACATAAAACACAGCTGTAATTTGAATTTGTAACGGATTTCTCTATTAATATTTAACTTTGTATTGGAATAATCAAAGGTAAAAAATATATGCTTTACCATAATAGCTTATAAAACACGCAATGCTATTTTTCAGACATCCGTCTACATCAATATCAGGTCTTTGAGATGGACGTCTAAAGGTAAAGCTTTTTTTAAGTCAGTTTGTCGAAGATCTACAGGTTCGGCTTTCATGTGCCAAAGTGTCCAGATGTTTTCTTCAACAAGAAACTTCAAAGGAAGAACTTTCAGCGTTAGTTATCCAGTACGTTCTTTTTCAGCTAATTAACTTATTCCATAAATACATGGACATCCCTTAAAGGTTTGTTTTGACTTTCGCACAAAGTTAGGCTATCTGCGCTAGCCGTTCCTAATTTATCGGTGTAAGACTAGAGAGAAGGCAGCTAGTTATCTTTTACCAACGAACAGTGGAATTGACCGTAACATTATAACGCCCCCACGGATTCGAACACGCAACCCTCGGATTTTGAATCAAGTACCTTACCGCCTGGCCATACGGGGCCCGTTACCTGAAAGTTACATTTTAATAGCTATAAGATATTGAGAGCAAAACAAGATTTCATTCCATTTGGTTTTGACTTGTATTTAACAGTATAAAGTTAAAATTCGAAATTCATTCGCACTTTGAGAACAAAACAGATGGCCCACTTTATTCTAAACAAACAAACAAGAACCTAACTTAAATATCATGAGTTGTTTATGATCAAAATGATATTTCAATTTCAACATTATCTATTCCATTATTCTGTAATAGTTTCCATACTAAATTGATAAGAACTAACAAAGAGTAAATAATTTCTAAGCATCAGTGCAATATGTCTACGAAGGAATCGTGACGATTTTGATATTAAATTCACTAAGAGCATGTATATACACAGATGTTAACCTGAAGGATTCTGACATGTTCAGTAAACCCTAACCTGCCTAAAATACTGCAATATAACTTTAAATAAAACCTCACTCAAACTCGTAAGTCCTAAAGTTTAGTATCAGTTGAGCTGGTTTTCAATTAGACAGTATTGGGTTAATCTCCTATCAAAGTGTTTAAATATTATACTATTCGTCATCCCAGTAGCTCAGCAGTAAATCTGAGGATAACAACTCTAAAAGTTAGATTTCAATACCTGTGGTGGACTCAGTACAGATAGATTATTGCATATTTTTGTACTCATCAACAAACAAATTTTACTAATTTCACTTGTACACCTATTACGAACATTCATCTGTTACAGGTGCAAGGAGCATTTTGAAGTAAATAACATACCTCACATTTTGAAACAGACATTCTTGTTTGGTATGTTTTTAATTAGTGAAATTTGTTAAACATAGTTAACTATAAACAAACAACAGTAATGATTGTCACTTCTGAGGGTTAATTACACTCAAAGTTATAAGAGAAATGTTTCATGATCCTTGCTACACTTGGAACTGCTGTCTGTGTGGTTGATCATGATTAGTTTGATACCTGTTGTCGCTCTATATCATAAATCACAGATTACAGCATCTTGAATTAATTTCCGTATATCCTACATTGCCTATTAATGTTAGCCTCCAAGGCATAAAAGACAATTAATTCTGCACCAGAGGATTGGATGAGGATGTGGTTAAACAGTATTGTTGTGATCAGTATTGTCTTTCTTGTGTAAATTCCATTAAATTCGACATGTGGCATAAATTTTATGACTCTTCCTCAATATTAAATCTACGTTTATTGTATTATTATCTTTAACATTAAGGATAAAATATTGTTTGTGGTATGAAAATGGTTATATCACTACGCTAATTCTATAATATTTTCTCAGAACAGTGAGCGTTGAAAGTTCTCCTGACACTAATTTTATATCCTGTAGTCTACAGTGTTTAGTGATTTCCCTTTAATAATATGTTTCCTCAGAAAGAATTGTGGCTACTCTTTCCATAACAAACTGGGGCAGTGTTGTTCTTTCGAATAATTATAAACCAAGTACATAAGATCAAGCTATTTCTCCCATGGTAACACACTACACATTTTGCGAGTACTTTCAACTGCATTAGCCTCTGAAAATTGTAAGGAACATAACAAATAATTAAGGTTTTGCAATAGTCAATGAAGAATAAATATTTTCCATTAAAGTGGACGGAATTGTATCAAAATAAGCCTTCAATACTCATTTAACGTAAAATTCAGAAAAATCTGGATATATCTGTTGAAAACATTAACATAGGTCAGTTCATTCCGATTTGTAGATACTAATTGTGTAAAACTTAAGAACAATGTGAAATTCAGTTTATACAAACTTTGAACGAATTGCAAAATTTAGTTTTAAACCATATTTTATTGCTAGTTTTCAAAACTCGGTATTCAAAGCAACTTAATTTTGTGGTTTATTTGTCAACATTACAACTTCCTCGAACAGTTTAGCGTATTTAATTGTCAACAAGACGACTCACCCTGGTAGTTTAGCGCATTTAACTGCCAACATCAAAACTCACTCTTGTAGTTTAGTCTATTTAATTGTCAATACGACGGCTCACGTTTGTAGTTTAGTATATTTAGCTGTCAATATTATAACTCACTCTTGTCGTTTGGTGTATTTAGCTGTCAATACTACAACTCACTCTTGTAGTTTAGTGTATTTAGTTGTTAATACGAGGAGTCACTCTTGTGGTTTAGTGAAGTGAGTAGTTAGATGCAAAAAATTTAGAATAAAAATTTTAATGCTAGTCAGTCAACAAAGTGATGGTAACAAATAACATAACTTAATGTCTTACAATGCCAGCTTGTTGTTCACAATTTATTGCGGTATGTAAATATATTAACTTTTTACGAATCACATTGTTTACGTTAACTTAGGTATTTTCAATTAATGGTTCTGTTCATTCAGCTAAGTGAAATCTATTAGAAACTTTAATAATAAGTCTACTTAGCTATTGATAGAAACATGCTTTGCAACATGGCAGCTCTAGTGTAGATATTGAAGGATCGTTGTGTGGTACTAATTATTCTATTAGGATACATAATTTAACCAACTGAAGGTTTTTTTATTCTCTAAAGAAATTGGCTTTGTTGCACGTTGTTAAGGCATAAACGTATTTTGAAGATTTTGTTTGGTTTGAATTTCGCGCAAAGCTACACGAGTGCTATCTGCAGTAGTCGTCAAAAATTTAGCAGTGTAAGACTAGAGGGAAGGCAGTTAGTCATCACCACCCACCGCCAACTTTTGGGTTACTCTTTTACCAACAAATAGTGGGTTTGACCGTCACATTATAACCCCTCCACGTATGGCTGAAAGGGAGAGCATGTTTGATGTGACGGAGATTCGAACCTGCGACCCTCAAATAACGAGTGAAGTGCCTTAACCAACTGGTCATGCTGGGTCTATTTCAAAGGAGATATATATTCTACAAGAGTATAATGAGCTACAATCGGTAAAAGCTAGGGACTTTACAACAACCAAATCTTAATACCTGTCTTTTTTTAGAATACTATTAAGTTTTATTAGAAAAATCAAGTTATTTAAATATCATTCAAGACTGTAGCAACTTAAACCAAGCTTTCTTTTTTTTATGAAGAGTTCCCCGTTGAGGCAATGGTAAGTTAACGGATTTACAATGCTAAAATCACCGATTCGATTCCCCTCAGTGAACACACTCATTCAAAAAAATATCAAATTATAATATCTAAATTTTCATTTTTTCATGTATCTTTCTACATAGCAAAATACAAAGTAACGCCTGATACAATCAGTATACAAGTTATTTATAGTAAGTGAATTGTACTTTTCTACAATTACTGATGTCGTATCTTACACTAGGTCTGGGAGATTTGGTTTTAAATGTTATGTTGTAGGTAAAACTAATTTAGTAATGTTCTGCTATGACAACAGCTGTTTCACGTTTCACCAAGAAAAGTTAATGCCTTCACATTTATATGTAAAATTTGCTTCTTTGATTAAATAACTTTATAATATCCGTTTTGTTTTAATGACTATCAGTGATTTTTAAATACATGTTTACGTTAAAAGTCATAATAATTTGTCTGGTGGTAACTTTTATTTTTCAGGTATCTTCTAAAGAATATGGACAACTTGCTATAGAAGTTCTAGAAATATTATCGAAACACTATAATTTCAAGTAAGTGAGGATCTTTATGTTCTTCATTTCTCACAAGTCGAATTACGACACAAAATATTTTAATATCACCAGCAATGTACATTTATTCCTAAACGTACCATTAAAATTGACAATAATAGCACTAAAATCAAAAGTTAATTTAATTGTCAAAGCTTCACATTTTCGAATAATTATTTTCTGAATAATACTAAAACAATGTTCACTTTGATACGTCCTGAAAAAATGCAGTAATAGAAAGTGTAATGTCTCTATTCAAAATACCGTTCTTTCGAGCTTCTCGTCTATTCGTAACTTCCACATTTTTGTTTAAAAAGCACTTAAATATACGTAGAAACTTTAACTCGTTTACTGCAAACATTGCATGCGTCACAAAAAGACTTTGTAACCTCGTCACGTCGTTACTATCCAGTTCTCTACAATAAATCATGATCTGTTTGACAACTGAGCATCTTCACAAGAAATTTGCAAAGTAATTTCCATTACAGAAACTTTGTCGTATGAAGCTGTCATGCCCACAGCCACTCGTATTCCCTGTTGTCTTTTTATAGTATATCTAATATAAGATGGTGACAGTTTTAAAATACTTCTTTCAACAGTTCGATCGCGCAGAAAACTTGTTGCCGCTTTCACTAGTGTGTGTTTGTATGGAATAGTATAAACAGTTGTTTTGTTCTCCAACTACAATTAAACTGATATTATCAAGCATACGATAACAATTTGACATAAATACACAAAATATTACTTTCGTGTTCCAAAAAACACTGTCGATTGAATTATTAAAAGTGGATGGCATATAATATTGTGAAATTATTAATATTCATGAAGTAGTCAAACGTGAGATCGGTGAGATTTGAACCCTCAAATAAACAGATCCCGTGAAGTTTAAAATTCCAACCAATTTCCATTCTAATTGATTGAAAACTGAGGGATATAAAGAATTCAAAACGTTAAGTCAACTGACACATCTACCCAACATGGATTCAAACTCTGCTCCGTTCCAGTTTTACTTCTCCAGAAAAAAGTCTTAATACATTAGCTAACTGCTATAAAACTTCGAGATATACTAACATATCATTATCATTTCAGATCTCTTTGAAATCTGTTATAAAATTTGAGTAAAACACTAAAACTGGGCTGCAAAATAACGCAATTATAACTAATAATCTTGAAGTAACATAAGTTTTTTTGGAAAAAGTAAAACAGACTATATTAATGTTACTAATTTAATTTATAAAATGCGCTGGCTTACTGATTTAACCATTAAAGTAAACTGTTTACTGAGTTAACCTATGTGCGTACTGATTCGTATATTTAACTTATACACCTATACAGTTTTATAGATTTAACATAAGTATGTTTTACGAGTGCTTGTTTATAATTTACCTTCACACTTCATGTTCTGGATTTCTCTATGTCAGGTTCAAGGATGCCGAACCTTTGGCTCAGACTTTTGGAGTTCGTTTAGATAATGGAAGTTGGACTGGACTTATGAAACAGCTGCACGGAAAGGTATACACCAAATAAGACTTGTATGCTTATGTTGCCTTTAGTCGCATCTGAGTTTTATGGCATTAAATAATTTCAGTTATAACTGGTTTGCTCGTCTCAGTGCTATCAGTGTCGTTTAAAAATCGCAACGTGTTTAGAGAAACTGAAATAATATTAAAACATCACAATATTTGTAACAGTACTGAACTAATACAGCAGCAACTTAAACCAGCATCCATTGCATTCGCAACAAAAAGTTTTACTTAGTTTCCTTTACACCGTGTGTGTTATTGGGCATAGTCTTATCAAAATATCTTCACGTCTTCCACTGTACCTCAAGTATAATCAAATTTGTTTAAGAATACGGTATTATTACAGTATCGCTAAAATTATAGCGATATGTTGATATTATAAAAATCGCAGTATTTGTAGAGATACTGTACTATTACCAAGAACTGTAACATTTGTAGAGATACTGTACTATTACCAAGAACTGTAACATTTGTAGAGATACTGTACTATTACCAAGAACTGTAACATTTGTAGAGATACTGTACTATTACCAAGAACTGTAACATTTGTAGAGATACTGTACTATTACCAAGAACTGCAACATTTGTAGAGATACTGTACTATTACCAAGAACTGCAACATTTGTAGAGATACTGTACTAATATCAAAATTTACAATGTTTTAACCAACACAGTATTAATACAAATATTTTATTAATTTTTTTATCTTCAGTAATACTGCTAGTCGCGTAAATACAATTAACATTCTTTCTTTCCTAAGATATAAATATTAGCAATAAACTAAACATTATAGCTTCTATATTGTTACTAACATCAAATAGTCAAGTGACCCTTAATAGATGTTGCAATTATGAGACAGTTTCATTACTATAAAACTTGTATAAACCAAATAAAGATTGAAGTTTGTGACTCTGCGAAGACTTGGCTTCGAATTCGGTCTAGTCTCAAGTTCTTTACAAAATTTCTCAGCTATAAAACAGGTTTTTTAATGAATATAAAATATATTAGTTTATTATATTTAGTCATTACATAAAAGGAAAAAGTAGTATATTTTCAGGAAACCGATATTGGCGCCACCTTGCTGTCGTGGACTGTAGAACGAGAACGTGCGGTAGATTTTACACCTACAATTCTCACAGACGATATTACGTTTCTTCTGAATGCGCCGTCGACCTTAAAAAGATTTGACGCCATTTTGCGATTGTTTAAATTAGAGGTTAGTCAGACTGTAACAAAACACTGAATTTCAATTCGCTGTTCTTGTTTTTAATACAACAGTTTTCTAAATGTCTGTGAACATTTTCAGTTATTTCATCGTAAAACTATTTGAGGTCCTGAAATAAATTTAGTTCAGTTGGATAAAAGTAAGGTGCAATAAAGTACAAATAAGTTACTGTTTATGTAAACACATAAAATATTAATGCATTAATAGCAGTAACCTTTACTCAGTTTCCTTTACACCGTGTGTGTTATTGGGCATAGTTCTATTGAAATAAGTTACTGATGTTTCGTCACATCTTCCACTGTACCTTATATATAATCAAATTTGTATGCATATTCATATGTTTGTTTTATTAAACATATTTACTACCCTAAGAATGTATATATAATATATATCAACATAAAAGTGGTTGTTTTACACAATGACTATCTGCTTATAGGACCCTAGCAATCTTTGGATTAGGTCATCTCTTGTTGTGATAACAAATTGGACTCCAGATGACGTAAAAATCTTGAACTGTTGCAACCAATATAAAACAAAAATCCAGTCTGATAGACTGCGATGAAAACTTTATTCTAAAAACGTATCAAAAGAAAGATGCTTCTGGCATCAGCAGTTATTATCACACTAACAAGTAGATTCGAAAAGCATAAGCCAAAAATAGGAATAAATAAATGTATTTGAGTAATCATTACCAATTGTTTTATTATTTGTAATAACATGTTAGTTAATGTGACATGAAAATCACCTAAGAATCTTCAAGTTCAGTTTCCTTATTTTTTCATAACAGTACTTTTTATGAAAATGTGAGTAAAAGGACTTGAATTTCTCTGTATTCTTGTTAGTTATGGCTTCTCTACATTACGTTAGCAGTCGTTACTGGAGCTTGCACTACCGTTTCTTGGATCTTCAGTCAACAATACTGTCAAGAAAACAATGAACACAAATGTTCGTGTAAATGGGAAATAGCTGACTGGTCTTTCTGGTCGGCTTTAAAGGGATTAGTTTGGCAGGGTAAGTTTTATATGTGTATTTTAATACATTCTTAGTTAGTCTTGCCATCCTGATCGCGCAGTAACAAAAAAAATATTTGTTTTATCAGAGTTTTTAAATCTATTTTGTATACTCTGAGCACGAGAAAGCCAATCCGAAATTCGTCCATAGTTTGTTACCTACGTTATTTTTATAACCTTTGAACTTAAACTCACAGATGCTCAGTGTTTCAAAACGTTGACATTTACATCACTAGTGCCACTATACTGGCATAATACAGCTCAAAGACATTTTCACTTTATTTTTAATTGTTTAAACATAAGTTCAAGACATACGGAATACCAGATCCGAATGCCATCATCCGAAGACACTCCTCGAAGGGTCCTAAGAGTGCATGTCGAATTTCGTTGAAATCGGTGAAACACTTAAAATATGCAAAATATAGACACAAACAATATTCCTGTTTTATAAATATATATATAATTACTTCAAGTACGTAGTTTGATTCCCCGTAGTGGACACAGCAGATAACCCAATATGATTTTGTTGTAAACCACTAACTTATACAAACTATAGAAGAAGTACAAAGACAGGATTTTGTCAATTATAAATAGAGAGAGAGACAACAAGGTATTATATACATATATATATATGTGTGTGTGTGTATTAGATCAAACAGAAAACATTACGGGCTGTCAAAATTAACTATTCAAAAACAAAATAAAGCTTAAAGAGTCAAAATTACTTCATTAAAAAAGAACAAATAATCGGATACTTTAATCAACTGACATATTTTTTTTAAAAAACATGATTTTTCTATCTCTCTTTTCTTGTTTCCGTAAGTTACTTATGATTACGTATAAGTTCATACAGTAGTCTTACGAAAGTAAGTTAATTTCGTTAATTCTACCTCTAACACCGAAAAAATACTGGTGATGTTTCGTTTTTCCAGATCCGGAGAAAACTCCAAATTTTACAGCACCAAGAATTATTCTAGGAAGCTGGTGGTTTGTTACTTTACTAGTCCTTAGTGTGTACATTGGAAACATCCGGGCATTCCTTAACGTTAAAACGGCAGAAGAACCTGTAGACTCTGTAGAAGAAGCTTTGGAAAAGGATATCCATTTACTCTTTAACCCTTATTCGTCCACATCCGACTTTTTAAAGGTATTTGTTCTATTTTCGTTAAACAGTAAAGAAAACTAGCAGTTTATAAAACGTACAACAAGTTTAAATGTTGAGTCTCGCTGTACAAAGTTCACATGTTTACATACGTTTAGTGTCACAACATCAAAAAGTCAACAACAAGCAAGGCTTGACCTTTATTATGCATCTCTGTATTTGACATAATTTAAAAAATGATTATGAACATAAACTAACATACCCTAACCACTGTAAAAATTCAACTTTGTCAGGTAGCTCATATCACTGTTCTTCCTACCTTGGTGCTACGAATATTTCATCTAAAATTAAGAATGATTTAGCAGATTGCTGGCCCCCCAGTGGCTCAGCGGTATGTCTGCGGACTTAAACGCTAAAATCCGGGTTTCGATACCCGTAGTGGGCAGAGCACAGATGGCCCATTGTGTAGCTTTGTCCTTAATTCAAAAACAACAACAACAGCAGATGCTGTAACAATCACATAACTGTGATGTGTTCCAGTTATTTTGTAGTAGATTTACTCTGTCTTATACACTTTAAATTAGGTGTTAACAGAAACAACCTTGTAGAACATACTTTAATACCTGGTTGGTTTCACATTGAGTGGTTTTATTTTGTCTCATTATGGAACATTACTGTAGTATATAGATAGGTCAATTGCATTATATTAAAACGTGTTTGATCGTATTATATTCGAAGGCTGTTCCTCTCGACAATAACCCTGCAGCTTTGTTTACGTAGCCAAAGCCGTGCTATCTGTCCAAAGCACACAACACATCACTGTTCCATACTGCTTTCCATAATTCATCTAATACACAAGGACATAGATCCATAAATGCTAGTCTGATAACTCGATTAACATGTCTTTGTGTGAAATAACATGAATACTCGTTTCTTTTTCCGTCTCTTTGGGATAAGTAAACAGTTGAACATATATGTCATGAAAGCAACTTATATAAACCTAAGTTGTAATACTTTTCCAACGGAGATCCTTTTTTATTATGTTGTGTGCTTGACACAGTTAGTTGAATGTTTCTAATGATTTTTGTATTCGTAGATCCCTACTTGTAACAATATGTCAAATTCTGCCGCCACAGTTGTTGTAAAATTTGTGATAAGTCTTCTTTTGAGTGCTGCTAGTACCCCTGTTGGTTTTTAAGTCTTTGTTTTTCAAGGACATTAACTACAAGGGATATATCAATCTTAGAAATTTTAAATTCTCGATTTGACACATTTTTATGATCTGAATTTTGCTTCCGATAATCCTGTTACGTATCCTTCCTCTAAAATAATTATTTTTCTATTTCATCACACAACTTACGTAACGCTAATGTAATCTTGATATATTCGATTCCACTACAGATTGCCTATTTGCACATTGGGCATCATTTTAATATAAGTTTGAATAAGAAAAAAAAAGGCGAGCATTATAAATATAGAAATATTTTGTGCTTTAATTATATTACTTTGTATTATTCAACGATTAATTAATACCACGTTCTTTATTTGGTAGTATTCACTTAATGAAGTATATAAAAAAGCTTGGAAGAATAATATTGAACGTAATACCAAGCAGTGGAGCTCAGAAGAAAACGTGAATCTGAATAAAGTTCTAAGAGAAAGTGCCTTTATCAGTGAACGTTCGTACTTACTGAAGTTTCAGCAAGGATACAATAACAGTGGCGTTTGTCCATTCTACATGTCTTCAGAACAGATTTCCAAAGTTTACACCTGTATTGGTCTCCAGAAGTCAAGTCCTCTTAGAAACGTGCTAAATGAAGGGTATGTTGAGCTAACTTTTTACTTTAACTGAGGATTGGGGTGTAAAAATAAAAAAGATGTTTAGGTACAAACGGTTTGTTGTTCCTTCGGATTTTGAGCTCAAAGCTACGTAAAGAATATTTGCGCTAGCATTTCTTAATGTAGAACTGATTGATTAGCGATGAAACAGATAGTAAACAACATTCATTTTAACTATAGGCTATTATTACGGTTGTAGGAGCCTGAGTTAAAATTAATAAAGTCAAAATAAGACAAATAACTGGCTGAAGTGGGGGGTATTAAAACTTATTTGGTTTAATATATCATAATCATACATTAATAAACTTATGATAACGTAAAAATATGATGAAATGCTCACTTTAAAGCTAATACAAAATAATAGTGTGTCGCTAATATGTGCATATTTTCAGTACCTTCATATAGAGACAAGACTAATTCTTGATGTTTGTATTACATTCAATACCTTAACATGCAATGTTAATAAATAATGTTCAGGTGATATCATTTTGTAGACAGCTCTTTACAAATGTAAAGAACAAATGGATTTCTCGATTCTTTATTCTGATCTTATATATAATTGTGTGTTAACTGGAACAGCCACTCTGCAAGTTGATGAAACTGAATTCGAGGGATGGATGAGCTACAAAGGGATTTCACGATATTCAACTTAAAACTAAAAAAAAAAGGTACTCCAATAAGGATTTTGATCTTTTAACCTAAAAACAAACAAATAAACACTTTACTGCCAAACGAATGTATCTTGCAATATTGTTCGGTCACGAAGATGCAGAGTGTAAGATACAGAGTATAAGATGCAGAGTATAAGACACAGAGAGTAAGATGCAGAGTATAAGACACAGAGCATAAGATGCAGAGTATAAGAGGTTGACGAGAATGTGTTCCTCTTGTAAAAGATTGTAAAATGTTCGTTTTCGAGCAGGTACCGATCATACTCATCAGACAGTGGAAAGTAAACTTCATTTCCTAGCTTATCTCAGACAAAAGTGCTAAAAAACCGTTGATAAAGCACCTTTATAAAGCTGAAGAACCAGATATTGTATCCTATGACCTCTCTAAAAACATAGTTTCACATGAAACACTAAACTGGGACTTAGGTTTTTACTTCCTTATAGCCTGGAAACTTGTGAATTCTGTCACGTAAATGGGCTATTCCAATTCCAGATATGACAAGCTTCTCAAATGTCTATCCAGAATTTAAAATAGAGTACTTGAATGTCTCTCCGTCTCACAGACTTGGTGTTAAAAATACTGCTTGATATCCTACGTTATAACGTAATTTCAGTATAATTAATTAGTTGAAAGGGAAGCAACCATGTATTTTGCTTCATACACGACAAATCACGTTTTATGTGGTCTAAGTGATGTATCAATAAAACTACACCATCTGATTCTTTTCACACTACAAAATAAGTTACCTGTTAGAATTTGTTTCTAGGTACAGAAAAAGCAGTTGTCTTTAAATTACTAAAAAGTTGATAACTTCATCTGAAACTGGTGTCTAGGAGTCAAACAACTGTTAGTTGCTCAAGAATAAAAGATAGAATCCAGCTTGCACATATGTACTACGTGTTGGGATTACAGTGGACTCGTTCATTTTATTTGAAAGTACCAATCAGTCGTAGTTAATGTAACATCTTAAAAATAAATACCTGTTCTTACACGTGTATTTTGTTAACTTCAATTTAGTGCTGATACTTAGCCGCATACGCACCCACACATGTGCATTTATAGAGTTTAATTTTCAAAACAGACCAGAACAAGCAACTCCATAAATTAAAACGATTACTAGGGCACATGCTATAATGTTAATCCTGGCTTTACTGTTGCAATAATGTTTTGCATATATATATACTTATTAATAAGTAAGCAATTTTAGTAGAATATTGTACTCTCTTCAAAACAAAAGTTCCTATTAAGTACGTTTCTATTTTGTCAAACAAAATTTATTTGAATAAAGAATCTGTTCACGATATTGGTAAAAATGAATTGCATTACAGATTGAGAATATTCAAGTGCAATAGTTTATACGGTATAGATTTAATTCTGGTTTCATTTCCTCACGATTGTGTGCTACGATTTAAGTTCAAAATCTTATGTGCACATACCAATATATATGGGTTCTGCTATTTACTGAGACGTGCCGTTGACAGCGTGTATGAAAAACATATTGTTGTTCAAACACTATTATACACTTTTTTCTCGACCCCCCCCCCTAAAGGACAAGATAAATAATGTTGTGTTTGAAAGTATTAGCTCATTACTGCTCATTTTTATATACAAATATAACTCTTTCAACACTAATTATTATGAAAGCAAATCTAAAATGCGAGTTTCTATGCCCGCCATATGGGGTTTTATTTCGACACTCTTGAATATGGTTAATGTAATAATTCATTCCTTCAATCAGTAATAGCATTATACTTAATGTTATATTTGTAACACTATTTAACAGAGTATGGTTTTTGGTAATATCGTTCAGAAGTGTAGAAAATGACACCTTCTCACTGGATTTTTCTACACTATTTAGATAACAATTGGCCAAAAATAATTTATTTTCATTACAAGAATATCAGAAATTATACAATAACAAAAAGTCTATTAACCAGAGTTTCAGTTGATTGTTTCCTTGTGAAACATTTCAATTCTGGTATGCTTATACGAAACGTTTTACGATTTATTATATAAATATACGTGTTTTTCTATATATCATGTAATATTAGTTCTTAAGACTATTTAAGCATATCTCATCGACAGCTTAAATCTTGGAAGGTGTGGATAAAGTCTGAGTCTTGGTGTTGTATTAGAAGTATAACTTTAAGTACTGTACCAAGACCAAAATGAATGTGATGACTGTTATATGTCAGTAGATTGAAATAATTATATAATGTTTATATTCTGTACACTTAAATAATAGTAAAACAATATTCTTACATTCAGAAAAAGCGTTTAAATTAGGCGATTTAGTTCTAAAATATTCATAACATTTTATATTACTGTGTAGCTATATAAAATGTTGCATGATGCCCGTCTAGTTATCAAATAATCTTTTTTTACAGTATCCAACGATTGAAGAGTGCTGGATTAATAGAGTACTTGCGTAAGAAAATGTTCACCAAGCAGACGATATTAAAGGACTTATGTACTCCAGCTGTTAACAGCTTGCAGCAGAATAATGAACTGCTGCCCCTAACCCTTAACAATCTAGGAGTTACCTTTATTATACTTTTGACAGGCTACTTTGTTTCAACAGCTGTATTCTATGTTGAATGTACAGTTTACAACAGAAGAAAAAAAAAGACAAAATAGCACGGGACAAACCAAAGAGAACTTGTCCGCTTTAGTGTTAGAATTTCACTAATTAAAATACTCTCACATAAACAATACATCCGACCATATCTAAAAGTTCAAAACCCCTAATCATTTTACTTGATACAGCTGTGGTATAAAACAGAAGATTTTATTGGAAAGGCTAAACTATTTATCACGTAATTGATTTATCATATTAATGTGTGACTACTTACATACATTATAACTCATGTTACAGGAAAAGTATGCTTCAATTAAAGTGTAAGCGTAGTAGCACTCAGGATTTTGCTAAAGAAATATCTGACTAAAAATAAAAATATATATTTCACCAGACAGTTCATCTACACCTTTTAAAACTAATAAAAGAACAACATATTATTTTGCTTAAAATCAACTTACTGAACTAAGTATTAAGATTATTGTTTCTTAAAATCCCAGTGAAAGTAGAAGCTGGTATTACAGTGGTATAGTTATCTTAGTAACAATGGAAAGTGTTATTTCAGTAGCATAATTAGTTATCTTATTAACAATGGAAGCTGGTATTTTAGTGGTATAATATAGTAATCTTTTAACAGTGGAAGCTGGTATTTCAGTAGTATACTATAGTTATCTCAATAACAGTGGAAGCTGGTATTTCAGTAGTATACTATAGTTATCTCAATAACAGTGAAAGCTGGTATTTTAGTAGTATACTATAGTTGTCTTTTAACAGTGGAAGCTGGTATTTCAGTAGTGTACTATAGTTATCTCAATAACACTGGAAGCTGGTATTTCAGTAGTGTACTATAGTTATCTCAATAACACTGGAAGCTGGTATTTCAGTAGTGTACTATAGTTATCTCAATAACACTGGAAGTTGGTGTTTCAGTAGTATACTATAGTTATCTCAATAACAATGGAAGATGGTATTTCAGTAGTATAGTTTAATTATCTGAGTAACAGTAGTAGCTGGTATTTCAGTAGTATACTATACATGTAGTTAGTTATTTCAGTAACAGTGGAAGTTGGTATTTTTGTAGTATACTATAGTTAGCTCGGTAACAGTGGAAGCTGGTACTTCAGCAGTAGAATTTAATTATCTCAGTAACAGTGGAAGCTGGTATTTCAGTCGTATAGATTAGTTATCTTAGTAACACTGGAAGGTGATATTTCAGTAGCATAGTTAGTTAGCTCGGTAAAAGTGGAAGCTGGTATCTCAGTACTATGGTTTAGTTATTTCAGTAACAGTAGTAACCGGTATTTTAGTCGTATACTATTGTTATGTCAGTAACAGTGGAAGTTGGTATTACAGTGATAGTTATTTTCAAAGCCACAGAGTTGACATTTCAGTGATACTAATGTATTATCTCAGGAACAGCAGCAGAGATTTGAAATGTGTTTAGATTTAAAGTTTGTATTTATACACTGGAACAGAAAGCAAGAGAACTTTGATTTAAAATGTTTTAAGATTCGTGCTGGTAGAAAGTTCGCTTCAGCGTTTGTACTGAAATTTGTATTACGTGTAACTACCAATACGTGAAACTATATCTTAAGAGTCTCCAACCTAATGGAAAATAAAGCAAATATCACTTTTGATCCACTTAAAGTCTAATCCTAAATATCTATCTGTACATAACCATTATATACACCATTAGAAGTTTAATGAAAAACGCATAATCACAAATCTATTCAACTTTCTTTTTGTAATATGGTGTCTTCTTGTGGATTATGGAAAAATAAATGTATTTCATTTCAGTGAAACAGTTATATTTTATACGTGAAAGGAATTAATACTTTTGTTTGAAAACATGCACAAAATTACACAACAGGTTATCGGTGTTCTACCCGCCACTGATATCGAAGCCCGGTTTCTAGCTAGGGGAGTTCGCAAACATACCTCTCTGTCACTGGGGAGCAGTATTACATTCTATCTTACAACACCAACAAAAATTACAGTTAAGTAGTGTCTAAACAAAATGATTCGGCGCTTTATGTGTGGTTTTATTTAAATACTTTCTTGAAAAAACAATAAGAAATTATTATATTTAGATTATGTTATGTTTTATAAGACCTAGTGGTGACCTAGCGAGCTAATTGTCCATTTATAGATTGGTATAGTGATCTCATGAGATATAGCGATATAAAGTAATACCTTTCCAGAAAAATACCGTTTGGAAGAAATGCTGTTGCTTTATAACAATAAAATAAAATTATAGTTTAAATCGATTTTTCCATCTTGTTGTATTACTGCTATTGTCTGTTATAGCATGGAAATCACTTTGAACAAAGGTGTTTCTTTGTTAATGTTTCTTCCTAGAAATAATTAGACATTTATTATTGCATTCACATGAACACACACATGTTTAGTATTTTTTCTGTTGTTTTCGGCTGTAAAAACTAAATTTGTCGAGCGTTTTGCCAAGATTCACAACGTCGGCTATACTTGCAAAACAGTTTTAAAAAAAATCAACATTCAAGCAAGCTGAAAACGTCACAGTAACAGAAAGTAAAACACCTATGTCATTGGATACTTAGACCTCGCAGTAAATATAGATCGATAAATTAAACATTTATCTCTGATATATGTTCTTATCTATTCACAAATGGCTACTGCTAATGTTCAGTTAGTTTGACGTAGTATAAACATAAAAGGGCCCTTTGCTGGCACAGAAGTATGTCTACGGATTTACAAGGCTAACATCAGTGGTTCGATTCCTCTTGGTGGGCTCAGGAGATCGCCCGATGTGGCTTTGCTATAAGATAACACAGACAAACGTAAAAGGTACTTGATTTAACTGTGAATTTCATTGTATCATACATTCCTTTGTATTTATTTTCTAGTAATTCCTCTATGTATAAAGATATACCAATAATACAGTTTATTTCTTCTATATGAGACATTGCCACATTTTGTAGTTCACACGATTCATCTTGATACTTTATTATCAAAATTATATATCTCATGATTCTCGCTAATAACCAAAGAGTCAAAGATATAGTTGGAAAAAGTGTGTTTAACAATATAAGTGGCAAAATAAAGCAATTTAACCATACGTATAACACTTATTACATTGCACACTTAAGTTAATATAAGCTGAGAGTTACTTAAAATTACTAGTATTTGATATTAATACATGAACTTGAGAGAATTTTGATTTTACTTTCGATGTAACATGGAACTGAGGCCCCAGCGGAAGCTGCACTAAATCACATGTGTTACTGGAAGCTGTTCTAAGAACACTTTCCTGGTGGGAATCTGAATGAAACAGATCAACAAGTTGGATCGCTACAAATAAACAAATCAAAATAGACCCAGCATCTCATCAGTAAAATCTTGGCATTCAAAGAAGAACTTTTTTTCATGCCCTAAAATAAAAAGAACAATAGATTCGAAAGCCTCAGGCATTATAGAAAACACACACTCCCAAGAACAGCATTTACAGTTGAAAATATATCTAAGTATATTACATTAAAGAGAGATTAAGAAAATCAGTATTGAAGTTCAGAATTAAAAGCCCTTAAACATGTATCTGCATAAAAACTAGCCATTATTCATATAAATTTTGAATTGGTACACATGATATAAATACATACACACCAACCGCCATAACTTTACTTCGGACTGATCAAAAACATTCTTCAATATAGAACACACAACGTTTACAATCAACCAACATCAGACACAAACAATACAATTAAAACTTACCATCAATCTGTATCTCAAATTGGTCATCTTTAGGTTAACAAAGTACCAATCTGTATCCCAGATAGGTGATCTTTAGATTGACAAAGTACCAATCTGTATCTCAGATAGGTGATCTTCAGGTTGACAAAGTACCAATCTGTATCTCAGATAGGTGATCTTCAGGTTGAAAAAGTACCATTCTGTATCTCAGATAGGTCATCTTCAGGTTGACAATGTACCAATCTATTTTACCCGTCTCATGCATCAGCTGATAATTAGGTAAAAATTAGAGGAAGCAGTATTAAAATAAAGATAAAAAGCTTTTGTTATTCAGTAAATGTAAAGATTTAAAACAGAAAATTACGAAGTATAATAATTCCAGTATGCTTTGCGATAGTTCTCGTTGCTCGTTTTTAACTTGGTATGGATAGGTCCCCAACAGTTAAAATATAGCATAATTACAGTTCGTTTAATGCTGAAGTTATATACAAATCAAGCTAAGTTTTCAATATTTGCGCACCAAAAATAAAGATCAATAAATTCATATGATTATGAACAAATTGACATGAAATAATACACCAACAAACTTTGATTATGATTATAGATTTGTAATTATAATGCTAACTTCGTATGAAAAATAGTTTCACATATAGGCCATATTTATGTATAGCTATCCGAATTTCCAACTTACAGACCAGATCAAAGCCAACTAATCAGCAGTACCTAACGTCAATTTTTTGGCTACAATAATCCCAGATACTCTTGTAACGTTTCCATTGCTCAAGAGTACAGAGCGCAACTTTCTCTTATTCATAATCTGCCAAGTAAAGTACCAGGTTACCCCTTGCCAAGGGCACCTGGCTTCACATAAAAAAAAAAAATTGACAAAATTTTTTTATAATTTCCCGTTTTTTAAGAGCATAGAACAACACACATTGAGATATTTTTGTTAATTATGTTGCTTGTCATTCTTATAGATTAACTATAATGATACAGGAATGAGAATTGTACCACAGTGTTCGTCACTGTTGTAAGCTTAACTTCGTAGCTTCGGTAATATCGGCCCGGCATGGCCAAGCGTGTTAAGGCGCTCGTAATCTAAGGGAAGCGGGTTCGAATACCGGTTGCATCAAACATGCTCGCCTTTTCAGCCGTGGGGGGCATTATAATGTTACAGTCAATCCCACTATTCGTTGGTAAAAGAGTAGCCCAAGAGTTATTCGCAGTGGATGGTGATGACTAGCTGCCTTTCCTCTAGTCTTACACTGTTAAATTAGGGACGGCTAGCGCAGATAGCCCTCGAGTAGATTTGCGCAAAATTCAAAACAAATAAATCAGTAATATCATATTATGAGTTCTGGAATATCTATGCGAGATTTTTTCTTAAAATAACATAAAATTTAGTACTTTCTTACACCTATCTTTTTTCTACTTTTTCCTTGTAATGATATAAATATATAAACATTTATATATATGGAGTAATCACCTGCTTGCACAGTTTCATACTGTTTCTTTCGGCCATATTTTCATTAGGTTGAAACATGGTTCATGATATTGAAAATCGTTGTGAGTTATGATGCTCTGTAGAAATTCTCTTGTTGTGTACACTTTTTATATCAGAAGTACGTACTTTGCAGAAGACGAACTGAACGCGAACGTACACAGGACAATATACGATTGTGTTCTTACAAACTGATTAATACAGGCGTCTCTAGATAAAGTTTTTTTTAAGATATTACAGCTTTGAGTTTTATCCACAAGAATTAGAAAGTACTATTTTTGTTTTTGTAACCTTTCGGCTACAAAGTCATAATTATAATAAACATTTTAATTCACACCTTGAAGGCTAATAGCTTTGTTTTTTGTTTTTTAGTTGATTTACACTAACTTTGTAATGCTGAAATCAGTGTGGTCGTATTGAGGAGATCTCAACATTTGTAGAGTAAAATAGTTGTTTAATTATAGTTTAACTTCACATCTGTGTCGCTTAAGTACACTTGTAAACTAAGAGATGAAATACAAGTAGTTTTGTTCTTGTTATCCCCAAATACACAAAGTAAAACTTAAAACGGATTGTACGAATAAAACCTTTACTTTTGCATCACGGTAGTACACCATGTATACGTAATATACGAGAAGGTGTTTTGCAATACCGTGTTATCAAGAACAGTGGAATGCAAATAGTGTTATCTATATAAAGACATCAGTATCGACTATTTTTACGCAACCTTTATATAAATGTGTTATACATAGAAAGATAAAGACAGAACGCATTAATCTAAGTACTAATTCATGACGATATTCTGAATATATTTTAACACAACTTTCCACAGTATTAAATATTCAACTTAATAGGAGAAATATATTTTTTTTATTTTTTACTTAACCATCATGAGATATACAGTTATCACTGCACATAGTTTAACAATTTTAAGAAACTTTTCAGTTAAACTAAACTAAACTAACTTCAATCACCACAAAGAAAGACGTTCTTTTCATTTCGTATGCAGACACTCTTCCAAGTAGTAGTGCTTTAGGAACGGAACAGGTATTCGGCATACTAAAATATACAGATTAGACTAAATACTTAATTTTAAAGCTTTTCAACGATGTTATTATTTTATATTATACAGAAAACTAATTGTTTAATGATTACATTACAGATCTATTTTATTTTAACCAAAAGTAAAACTGAAAATATCCGTGATGTATAGGCCTAATGTACTATATGATTTGCCCTATCATCTGCCGTGAACAGTAGTCTTGTCTATTCAAGGATTAGCACAACTTGTATCCGCAGTTAGGCTTCCTACAGAATAATACTTATAGTGTTTATGATTCCTTTCTAACGTATCATATACCAATTCAAATTAATTTAGAACATGTGCAAATAATACTATTACATTCTGCCAAATTAATTATTTGATATTGCAATCGAATCAACTATTTAATGATCGTATCAAAGTTTTATTTTCCCCAGAGACAGCCCACAGTGGCGCAGCGGTATGACTGCGGGCTAACACCAGTAGAAAACGGGTTTCGATACTCGTGATGGCCAAAGCACAGATAACCCCTTTTGTAGCTTTGTGCTTGATTTCAAAGGTTAAAACCTATTAATAAATTAAACCACTGACATTAATTACTGGAGATAATTAAGTTCTTATACCTAAAATTGTTCATTTGTAAACTTTAAGGCTTATAACATTAAAATCCTGTACTTAGATCTTCGCTTTGTTTAGCTTTGCGTTCAACGAAAATAATCACCCAAACATTCCTAAAACTTATCTTAGTACATAAAGATCTGTTACGACCACAAAACAGTTGTTAGTTGAATATTGAAATAACTGTTTCGTACATTCTAGAGGTTTTTTAAGTTTCTGTTCTCATTATTGTTTGTCTTTTTTAGAGGAGTTTCGCCGGTAATTAAGTGTACATTGACTCTGTATCAAAATTACATATACTGTTACTAAAATTCATAGTTTATTTGTTTCTTGTAAAAGTTCCACACAATAATGATTTTTCTTACTTTTGTGCATCATTTTAAAATCCAATCTAACCATTGACGTAATTCATGATAACGTCGCCACACGTTGATAAAATCGGTCTAATAATGAGATATGTCCTTTTATTTAAAGACTAGAACAACGTGAGACAACATTAATATTTATAAATAAATTGAAATAAGGTTTGGTTTATTTTAAATTTTGCGCAAAACTACACTACGGCTATCTGCGCTAGCCGTCCCTAATTTAGCAGTTTAAGACAAGAGGGAAGGCAGCTATTCATCATCACCCACCGCCAACTCTTGAGCTACTCTTTTACCAACGAATAATGGGATTGACCATCATACTGTATCGCTTTCAAGGGCGAGCATATTTGGTGTAACGGGGATTCAAACCCGCAACCCTCATATTAGGAATCAAGTGCCTTAACCACCTGACCCTGTCGGGCTGTCTGAAATATATATTAAAGTTAGAATGACCAGAAAGTTGAACCTTTAAGAAGCAATATTGCAAATTTGGTCTTGGCTTGTAAAAGAGTGCTTTACAAAATTTTAAAGGTTGTTTTTCCTAAATTTAATCAAAAGTGCAGAAATGTTCTTATACATTATTAATAATTGTCAGTTATAGTTTTCGATAATTATAGATAATACATTGTAACATTTCCGCACTTTTGATTAAATCAGACTATATTTAACAAGTTTAACTGTTTCATATTACGATTTATGTAAACGTAAAGTTTGAATTTTGTATAATTATAGAATTGTATTCGCTTAGTTTATTGCAGATTTAAAGGTAGCCTGAGCTAATTTTATATAGTTTTTTTTTATAGATTTTCGGGGAAACAGCGATAAGTCTACAGACTTACAACGTTGAAATCTGAGATTCGATTCCCGAGGTGGAAATATATAGCTCAATGAAGTCTTGCTCCGAAACAAACGATCAATATTTGCTACATGATTACTCCACAATATGATAAAAAGAAATAATTTCAACACATGTTTACTCGGAAATAGTAGAGAAATGTGTCATACATATCAGGAATTAATGGTATTTACCTGTTTCTCTTTGTATTACAATGGTATTGGTTTGTTATGTACAAATACAATATCTTCATTAGTGTTAATAAAGTAAATAAATATATTTTCCTTCATATAATGTCGTGCAGGTGGAAGCAGTCTCTTACTACTTAACACACATTGTTTAAATAATAATTTTCACGCGTTTTTAAGATTCACATTTGAAAACATAATATTCTCTCCCACTAGTACAACAGTATGTTTACAGTTTTAGAAGCGTTACATCAGTAGTTCACTTCCCGGTGGTGGGCTCAACAAATAGCACAATATGGCTTTGCCCTTAAAAAACACACGCTAAGTATAATAAAATCTGATAAGATAGATTATATGGATATAATCTTGTAAACAAATATTCGTCAACAACTTTGAGTAAATAAAATTGAAAATATGATTTTCGTCGTGTTTTTTTGATTGATGTGAACTTCGTTATTTATGCTGGAAGGAATTTTTCTACACTTTATGACTTTTTATTTTCTTCATCACATAGCTACATAAGGCCTGTTTGAACTTTGCAAATTATTATCTTCTGCAGAAATCTGTGAAGATAAAACAACTCTTTAAAAAGACCAGCTAATATAACTGTATAGCATTCAACATGGAAAAATGCTTTTTTGTATGATATTTAGTGCAATACTACACAATGAGATATCTGTACTTTGCCCACATGAATGTCGAAACCCCGGTTTTTAGAATTATTGGCCCTCAGACTTAACACTGAGTCACTGGCGGGCGCTAAGCATTTGAATCCGCGAATTTTTATTCCATCAGATCAAGTCTGGAAACCAATATTTTCTTTGTTAAAGCGCACGTAATGTAAACGTTATTTCAAGTCTTTGGCTATGGCCGCATAATGCACTTTAATTGCTTGTGCAGAATTTTTAATAAGAGCAACATTTATTAAAATTCATCACCACCCACCGCTAACTCTTGAGCAATTCTTTTACCAACGAATAATGGGATAGACAATAATATTATAACCGTCCCACGACTGAAGCGCGAGCATGTTTTGTGTGACGGGTATTCAAACCCGTGTCCCTCAGATTACGAGTCGAATGCTTTAACCCACCTGGCCATGTCGGGCCGTCTAATAAGAAAGACTATATTATCCAAAATCATTTATGACGATGTAGAAAAATGTAAGATAAAACATCACTGTAAAGAAATAATAGATATCTTTCTAAGAAATTAGTACTGTATATTACATACGAAATAAAAAGTTATTTTTATTTAATCTTCACTTACACTGTTCCTCTGTCAACCAGCAAATAAATTATCCTATTCTCTACTATGTAATGGTTTAAGTAAAATATAGTATAATTTATATTGTCATTTATTATATCCTGTATTCCAGCCATCTCTGAAATTAGTCTCCTCTTTAAGTTAACTAAAAGTTACTTATACTATCTTTAATTACTTACTGGTTATTATTCAGTCTTAAAAAAAGCGTCTAATCTCGATTATTATGTGCTGTATTTTCTGTTCTTTTCCAGGTGGTTAATAAGGGTCTCATAGTTCGGTCTTATACCAGGTCTTTACTCTTACGTTTTGAAACAATTTCGAATAAGTTCTTGTGGTTTGGCTGTGACAGCTGAATATAAATAGTTTTTCCGATCACCTCAGTGATTAACTATCAGTTTTAACACTAAAATTAAATAAAACGGATACGTAGTTCACCTTTCTATACAGATGTAAACCACGTAACTTACTTCCTGACAACATATCCTACAATGTCAAAGATTAACTCAGAAATGTAATAAAGTCATTCTCGAAAGTAGGTTTAAGTGTCGTTATATTAATAAACGCAACATACCGAGTCATGCTATTAATTTATACTTGGAGATAGATAACAAAACACAGACTTCATGAAGAAAAGTACAGTTTTAAACTTAATACCAATACGCACACAGTTACGTATAAAGGAAATTCATACTGAAAAGTAATTTGTCAAGCACAGTCAATATAAAGCCGTGGTGAAACTGAATGTGTTGTAACAACATTTTTACATTGTTTGGATTTTTTACAGGAAATGTAATGTCACCACAAACTGTCACTTTTGAAATGACATTTCTAGGTAAAATATTCATACGTTCAAATAATAAAAGTTTATTTGATATAGAATTTTCAAGGAAGGAATATCACTTTTCCTTAATTGCTTTGGAAAGCAAAGGAATGTGGTCCAAGTTGGGTTACCAGAACTATGTAAACATAGGTCTACAATAATTTCTCTTCCAATCTTGGTGATGTCTTTGCCATGGCATTAATAGTACCAACATTTCAATACAACAGAATGAAACAATGGAATATAAATTTTACGTCCGCCTGACTGATAAAACTTAGGTCCTACATGGCTAGGTGGGTTAAAGAGTTCAACTCGTAACCTGAGGATTGCGGATTCGAATCCTTGTCGCAGCAAACATGCTTGCCTTTTCAGTGGGGGGGGCGTTATAATGGGACGATCAATCCCATTAATCGTTGGTAAAAGAGTAGCTCAAGAGTTGGCGGTGGGTGGTGATGACTAGCTGCCTTTCTTCTTGTCTTGCACTTCAAAATTAGGGACGGCTAGCGGAGATAGCGCCCGAGCTTTGCGCGAAATTCTAAAACAAGCAAACTGCAAACTCAATTAATCTGTCATGGAAGACCTGGATATCTATTGAAGTTATTCGTAATACTCGTTAGGTCAAGTCGTAATGAAGGAGTTCCATAATAAGCGAGCAGATAACTAGAAAAACCAAGTACAAATCTTGACCACAACAATCATACACATCTTTCTAAAGACTTTCCTAGAAACAGCAATAAATTAGCAGCCGAGATGTATAAGTTAGTTGGTAATTAGTGAGAGTACTTGATGATGCTCAAAAATAAAACTTATTAGAATTTATTACATTTTTCAAAGTTGATAATAATATTCACTATTTTCATGTGTAATTCAATTGATTTTGGTTTATTTTTAAGTAGAAGTCGATAAGATTGGTTAATTTTATAATCTTTACGTATTGACTATTATTGGTTAGGGTTAGAAATTGTTTCTAAAAAAAACAAGTTATGTTTTTTCAAATCATGAAAAGAGTATGTCACAAACTTATGTGACGTAATATATTCATTTATTCAGATCATTAAAAATTGTTCAGGTAGAAAATTTACAGTTTCCAAAACAAAAATATCATTTGTACTTCTTAGCACTTATGTATGAAATAACTCTGGTAGAGAGAACTGACCAGAAAAATACAATATCAAACTGTACCGCAAACATAAGAAAAGTATGAGGTCTTATAGCTTCTATTCAAATTTCTAAAGACTTATAGTTTTGTTACTTGCTTTAAATTACGATTATTTTAACATCCAATTTTTTTCTATTTATTGCACAGAAAACTCGCACTAAAATAGAAAGATAGAGAGAAATAGCGAACAAATGTCCTATCATACTATCTCTTTTTCCAAGATCCAAACACACAATTTTGCTATAAACAGTTGCCCGCGTTTTATGTTTGTTATTTTTCTGTGTTTAATTGAATACAGATTTTGGTTTACATATTAAGATACTGTCGATTTCTTTGTAACTACATTTAATTAACTTTTAAATACAAATTCAGATTTCCAGTTATTTGAAATCGTAATACGTAACATAATAGATCGGTAACTCGTCCGAAATAAATTATAATACGTAACAAACTGAAGATACGAAAATAGTTTATGAGCTTTAATATACCACAGGCTCTTCTTTAGAAAGTAAACTGAGCATAGTATAAATTTAAAAAAAAGATTATATTGTAACTTTGACACATTAAGGCTTAAAAGTTAGATTTTACTAAATGCTTAGACCTCAGACAAAGAACTTAGAAGGCCTAAATATTTGTGAATATGGGCTTATATTACAATTACAAATATTTTAAAAATAGGAACTAAGAATATTCTGTCGTCTAAATTCGGATATTTTAGGCTTATATTCCGTGAGATTCTGTACAGGCCTAAAAATAAAAACATACACCACTGACAGAGACAGCAGCTTCATTTTTTTATTTGTGCTGTTCGGAAAGTTCTATAATCAGTTGGTTAGTATAGTTTATGTGAGACCCAGGAGGTTGCTGTTTACCCTGTATTCATGCAGACGAAATAGAATGGATGTATGATGGAACAGTTTCGAGTATTTTAAAATATAATTTCAGTATTCTTTAATTTTTAAAGCAATGTTTTCGTAATTTTAGCACACTAAGTGTTGAGTGTAAAATATATTGAGTCATTCACAACAGATTGACAAGTTTTCTTTTCGGTTTTCGCCCGAGATGGGCAGGCGTTTAGGGAACTCGACTTGTAATCTGAAGGTCAAGGGTTCAAATCCTCGTCATATCAAACATGGTCGATCTATACCAGTGGAGGCACTATAATGTAACGGTTAATTTCTCTATTCATTGGTAAAAGAGTAGCCCCAGAGTTGGCGGTGGGTGGTGATGACTAGCTGCCTTCCCTCTAGTCTTACACTGCAAAATTAGGGACGGCTAGCACAGATAGCCTTCGAGTAGCTTTGTGCGAAATTCAAACAAACAAACAAATGAATTGGACTTATTTGCCAAAATAATATTGAAGTAATTTCAAGTTTATACCTGCAGACAATTATCTGATCTCTGTAAAAATTAGTGGTTTGTATATCTAATGTCCCAAAACAAGTCAAATGTTGCAATTTTTTTTTTTTTTTGAATAAGCGATCTAGCTTAAACGATAAAACAAAGTGTGTTGTTTGTTCCTTGGAATCTTACTTTGTGGCTCCCTCTCTCTTTACATCAACATATGTTGTTTGGTCTGCAGTTTTTGAACACACGGAAACCTTAAATCATTCGGTTCATACCATACTGATTGATGTCCCAAAGTCCTTATTAATTGAAACTGAAGTATCACAGATAGTCCGTTTTTACTAACCTCGAAAAATGTTTATGAGATCTATAATTGACCATTCGCCAGACTGTTATACATTATATAACTTTCATTCATTATGTAAGCAAAATGTGTTTGTTTGGTTTGAATTTAGCACAAAGTTACACTTTCTGTAAACATCATAAGTCTTTCTCCTTCAAGTGAAGAACTTTTAACAAACTGAGTAAAGGATTTGTCCGTATATATATCGACTATTTGTTTTACTATCCCTTGTGGAAAGTGATTTTTATATTAAGAACAAAAATACTGTTCTTCATCCTAAAAATCCCAAATTTCATTTACATAATTCCTAAACTTGATAGTGTATGTGTTATTTTCTATAACCTTTCTCTACACAAGATTGGTCAATTTGACCAACCTCATAACCACAAAACAAATCAAATAATCCTCTTTTTCTTTCTGTAAAGACTTCAAATTGTAATATGAAATTACATTCGTTTATCATAAGTATCTTTAAACTAGTAACTGTATACATCTATTTATACACGTATTTTACTGTTTTATTACCATTCTAACCATATTTAACTAACCTTCGCACCATTGTTAGTTATAAATCATTTGGGAAATGTGAAGCTCACTTTAAGCTATCGTGTTACATTACACAGGAGCTGTTCACGTGAATACCTCGTAAAGCATTTTATTACGTGCTTATTTTTTCGTATTCAGCCTTAACTAACCTAAATAATTCCCTATTTTTGCAAGTTAGTTTCTTTCATAATAATAAATAAAGAATAAACAATAAATAAAATACTTATCCCGGTCTTCCTTCCTTATGCTATCAATTGTCGATGACACTTAACCTTGGTCTTTATACTAATGATAGTAATATACTGTATAATTTCTATTTAATAAAATAAAACATGAAACAACATAAAATAATAATACGCGAAAGTTAGTCAGTTTCCCTTAATTATCACAAATATTATGGTTTTCTAACTGTGAACCATTACAAATTTATCGAAACGAATCATTATTTTTCCCGTGGGAAAGAAGATATTACTAACAGCAAAATTGACAATTTTCATTTCAAAAAACATAATTATGTAACACGTTATTTGACAGATGAAAACCTTGGCTTTCCATTTGTATAGGTAATATAAAATTAAACATAAGAGAGAACTATTAACAAATTCTAAAAGAGAGGATGCGACAGGTTAGTGTAGCAAGAGGGTTCGGATTTTGTATTTTATAGCACTGTAACCAAACAATATCCAAGGCTATAAAAATTATGATTCTGAGCAATGACGATTTCATAGTGAGTAATTACGTTAAATATCATACTTATTGGAGTGGTGGTGATAAAATAAAGAAGAGAGGAATTTGCGGATTTTTTTAAATATTGCCTTATAAAATTAAGATCTTAAAACTTATATAGCATTAAAATACGGATTATTTGTTAAGATTTTATGCTATACTAACTAGTATAACATAAAAAAATTAGTTCAATAACATTTTGAATGTCAGTTACTAAATCCTCGTGAGATGCGCAATAAATGATGCCGGGGCAAAGATGTTTTTGTTGTTGTTTTTTGAATTTTCGCACAGAGCTACACGAGGGCTATCTGCGCTAGCCGTCCTTAATTTAGCAGTATAAACCTAGAGATAAGGGAGCTAGTCATCACCACTCACCGCCAACGCTTGGGCTACTCTTTTACCAACGAATAATGAGATTGACCTTCACATTATAACGCTCCTACCGATGAAATGGTGAGCATGTTTGATATGACGGGGATTCGAACCCGCGACCCTCAGATAAAAAGTCGAACGCCTTAACCCACCTTGCCATGCCGGGCCCTAGCTATAGAGGTTTCGTACATTTAACTACAATAAAGTACAGAACGACGTTTCGAGTTTCTAAGGTCATCTTCAGGTTAACAAAAAGTGTTTTCATCTGACCATTGCTTGTAATCCGATTATGTGACGGGGATTCGAATTCGCGACCCTCAGATTACGATTCGAGTACCTTAACCACTTAGTCATTCTGGGCCAGCGATCAAATGAACAAAAGCTGATTACTTAGCATACGAATAAACCATTTCTGAATAAATCAAGTTACTCATAAACTACTTTGAAATCTACCTTTCTCACTTGTCATTTAGTTCACCACAGTTAAGTCTGATAAAAAATCATCTAAGCTTAGAGATTCAGTCAGTATTTATGATAGTCATCATACTGTCTTCAATAGTCAACAGTCTTTAATTCAGTACATATTGTAGTGCACAACCAACTTTACTGTACTAGTATTTAGTGACACATAGATAAATATAAACACACATATATGTGTCGAAAACTATTGTCATCTGAAATATATATTTAAAGTAATATATACATAGGTATTACGAGATAATTTCAGTAAAGTGTACTATATATATTTTTATGTAATGGATTTTTTTTTCTCGCTGATTAAATTTTTTCAGTTGAATGTAAGAGACTGATAAGTGATGGTTTCTGATTGGCTCTGATTCGAAATCCTGTTATCAGGCTTTCTTTCTTTAGTACTTGTCGCCATTTTCTTTTGGATGGTTCAACAGAATCTTCATCCAGCAGCGATTCATTGTTTCAACTGTAGAATAATCCAAGAATAGTAAGTTACTGTAATTCGTGTTTCTTACTCTAATTTTTAATGTTGTCTTACAAAAAAAAACTGTGTATTTTAAATTTTCAGCGCAGCGACTGTGTTTCAATCTGATATTCTAAAATTGTAAGGACTTGTCGTGAGACTTTGTGGGCCCAGCATGACCAGGTGGTTAAGGCACTCGACTCGTAATCCGAGGGTCGAGGGTTCGAATCTCCATCACACCAAACATGTTCGCCCTTTCAACCGTGGAGGCGTTATTATGTAGTGGTCAATCTCACTATTCATTGATAAAAGAGTAACTCAAGAGTTGGCGATGGGTGGTGATGACTAGCTGCATTCCCTCTAGTTTTACACTGTTAAATTAGGAATGGGTAACCCAGATAGCCCTCGTGTAGCTTTGTGCGAAATTCAAAACAAACCAAAACCATTTCCACCTTACGATCGTTAATTTGTATCTTTTTATAAATCAAAACTTATAACATTGTGAGTTAATTCATAAAAAAATATTTCGTTTTATGCAATACAGATAACGTATACTTGTAGCATACTTCAGATTTCAAACAATGCAAAAAAAACAACTCCCAGAATCCTAAGAAACATTAATCAGAACTATTGTTAGTTTTCATTAACAAAATATTCTGTTAGTCATATTTAATAAGTGTTAATTTTGACTATCCAAAATATTTAAATTGCAGTAATGCACATTATTAGATCTATGGGTTTTTTTATCAAGTTTTTTCTTACTGGTCGTTAATTCGTTCTTATAATCTTTTTCTTGTTGATAATTAAGACTTCAGTTCAAATATGTTTTGTTTGTTAAATGTATTTTGCAAAAAAAAAGAATATAATAGAGTTTGCTGTGCGAGTAAGGTTAAACATCTTCAGGTTTACTTCCCCATCACATGTAGTACAACAATATGTCTGCAGACTCACACCCTTAAAAACGGTGTTTTGACCCCGCTGATAGGCCTAACACAGATAGTTTATGGTGTAGCTTTGTGCTTACCTTTGAACAATGAAGCAGATTTTTTTAGTTTGAGGATAGTATTTTGTATGTAATAGAGCTTAAAAAATTTAAAAATTAGTCAAAGTCAACTCACAATAAGTGGTAGTTCCCTTAACTCATTTTTTTTCGAAAAATATTTTATATCGGTTGATAATATATAAAGAATGCTCAAATTTAAAATTAAGTTTCAACATTGTGGCTTTAAAAATTATAAATGTAAAGTAGTGTTTAATTTTCGCTTGTAACGATTTATATATCGTATGAACTTTTAAATAATTTAGTTTGAAACAACTTCCAAAATTATTTAAATTAATCATTTGAGAGAACAAAATCTTAAAACATATTTATTAAATCTAATTTAATATTTTAATCTTATTACAAATGACTGAATGGAATTAACTAATCCATCTTATTTTATTAGAGCAAACTACATTTAAACTGCATTAAACTACATTTAAAGATTACATAATCATAAATTATAAAAAAAGAATAATAGAATAAAAACATTTCATAAGTCTGACTCATAACAAATAAATTAATACAAGTTTTATCTAAAATCATAATGAAGGTGAAGAGAAATTTAAACAGAATTGAAAATATAACAAAAACGCTCACCTTTTATCCAGTAACCATTGTCAAATATTTCATGTTATTTTTTATATTTGCAAGCAGTAATTTTTGCATTTTATAACACAGCGTGGGTTTTTAACATAGTTTTAAGTGTGTATATATAATCAGAAATTCTTAATTTGAAAATTAAATAATAATAATAATACACGTATATATCCTGTAATTTTAGAAAACGTTGTAATCTTGTATAAATTTCCTACTATTGGTGCATTGAATTTCTTTACCGGCTTTTACTTTCTGCAATTATGTGTTTTGGGCGTGGTCTTTTGGGGCTAGCATGCTCGGATTGTGAATCTGAGGGTTGCTATTCGCATCCCATTACTAGAGAAATACATTTCACATTTCACACTCGAAACTTTTAACAAGTACATTACCTCTAGTTAATCAATTCAAATTTGGTGAAGGGTATGTATGGGCATTCCTTGTGTAGTTTTGTTAGAAAAAACGAACTCTGGACTGTATTTAATTAATCAAAAATACTCTATAGTTAGGCTTAGTATATATTACGTATTTTACTCGTATTTAGATACAATATTTAAACATTAATATTTTATGTAAGTTCTTCCCACTCTTACATTAATTTGTTTTGTTTTTTTATAAATAACTAAAAAATAACTAAAACTTTATCATTACAGTTTAAATAAATGACTATTTATTGTTCAGATATTTGAAATTTTTATTAGCAATCCAGTAGCAGCTGATAAAATACTTATTAAAGTGTCATAATGTAACTAAATTGGTGCAAAATAATAATAGTTCATGAAAGATAATACATACCACCCACGGTGGTACAGCGGTATGTCTGTTGACTTACTAAGTTAAAAACTGTCCCTCGATACTCGTCGTTGGTACAGCACAAATCATCCATTGTGGAGCTTTGTATCTAACTTTAAACAAACAAAATGTAAATATATAAATTACTAACCTTTACCGGTTGGAACAAATTTATAATTAAAACAGTCCTGATATTACATTTTTAGAAAATATACCCACAAAAATCAAATCTCTGAATATTAAAATTATGAGTTTATCATCGATTTAAGTCTCCGTGATGAAACACTTTAAAATAACATTGCTATACAGAGAAAATGTTTATAAGTCACTAGTTTTAGTACTTACTGATTAATTAACATTATTCGTCTCACTATCTAGTAAATTGTTATTGAATAGTAAAAACCAACTGATATGCTTCAACTTCTAAACTTTATTTTGTTTAGTTTTATGAAACATATTTGACGAATGATAGCTTCACGATTCTACAAAATCAAACAAAACTATTAGTTTTTAAATATCTTTGGTTGTTATTAGTCATTAGATTTTATTCGCTTCATAAAAATACTTATAATTGTACACGAAGCATTAAACTAAGCTTCATGAGCTATGATTTCTATACTATGTTATCAACAGCTTAAATCTTGCGTTAAAACTTGATACTCTTCACTTCTATGCTACTAATAGATAAAAGTGGGAACTAATTTTAAACAATTCTTTAATGTTTTAGACAGAAAAATTCATACAGATAAAACTAAAACTGCATACAAAACAAACTCTTTATTTAAATTTCGTACATTTTTATTTTAAATTTCGCGCAAACTAAACGAAAATTATCTACACTAGCTGTCCCTAATTTAGCAGTGTAAGACGAAAGGGAAGGCAGCTACTCATCACTACCCACCGCCAACTCTTAAGCTACTCTTTTACCAACGGATAGTGAGATTGACCGTCACATTATATCACACCTACGGCTGAAAGGGCGAGCATGGTTGGAATGACAAGGATTTGAACCCACAACCCTCTGATTACGAGTAGTGCCTTAAACACCTGGTCATGCTGGGCCAAATTTCGTATAGAGGAGAAAATGTTTAAAATATAAAATATTCGTTAAAACGTGATTTTTGGTACGTCTGATTGAAGTTGTCGAACTTCTTAAATTTCAAGTTGATTCTTGAAAACTTGGTTGTATAGAAGATGAGACAAGATACCCCGAACCTAATTATTTCGAAGTTTAAAAAAATCTATAAATGTATCAACGAAACAGACTTATTAACACACAAATCACTTTCAATCAATGTTTTCCTTGCTTGTGGTTTTGTTTCCATCAATACTTTCTAAAACAATTATTTAGTAATTTCTCAAATAATTCTTCATCAGCGTTTGAAAGGCACAAAAAATTCTTTCATTGCGATAGGTTTTTTATTTATTAAAAAATATGAGTGCGCTGAATAAAACCATTTGTAATTACTTTATACTTAGCGCTTCTCAAGAACTGTTACGAATATATTTAACATTCATTTGTATACTATCAGCGATAATTTTTAAAGCTACTCTACAGCTTCGGGTCAAACTTTATTTAAAGTAACTTCTAGAAGTTTGCAAGTTTTCTGGTGAGAGTTGTTTTATTATATATTAAGTTACAAATAAACATTACATTCCCTTGAACAGAAGGTCACTTCCAGTAAAAATATCCTCTGTAATTTTACTGTTATGTTTTATCACCATATAATTATTTCTAATGTAGTTGGCCTGGCATGGCCAAGCGCGTAAGGCGTGCGACTCGTAATCCGAGGGTCGCGAGTTCGCGCTAAACATGCTCGCCCTCCCAGCCGTGGGGGTGTATAATGTGACGGTCAATCCCACTATTCGTTGGAAAAAGAGTAGCCCAAGAGTTGGCGGTGGGTGGTGATGACTAGCTGCCTTTCCTCTAGTCTTACACTGCTAAATTAGGGACAGCTAGCACAGATAGCCCTCGAGTAGCTTTGTGCGAAATTCCATAACAAACAAACAATCTAATGTAGTTAATTCTATTTTATCTCAATTTCCTTTCGACTGTACTTTCTACAAAGAAAGAACCATTAAAGTTTCTACTATATCTTGTATGAGATTTTATAAGTTTCGAAGAAAAAGTTAAATTTCATAGGGTTTGCTCCATAAATTGAGCAGTGCTGGTAGCCATCATGTATATCTTTGCGCTAAAAGTTGTCATATTTGTTTTTTAACTTTGCACACGAGGACTATCTGCGTTAGTCATCCCGAATTTAACATTATAAGGCTAGAGGGAAAACAGCGAGTCATCACCACCCACCATCAACTCTTGGGCTACCAAAAAATAGGAGAATTAACCGTCACATTATATCACCCCAACGGCAGAGAAGGCGAGCATGTTTATTATGACGGGGATTTGAACCCACGACCGTCAAATTACGAGTTCAACTCCCTAACTACGTGGCCAAGACGGGCCTGCGCTAAAAGAACTTAAACTTAAGCTTTCTCTCATTTTATTTGTATCTGCGGACTTTCATCCGTTGGTAACAATACACTCGCTTGTATATCCTCTACTTTGGTCTTGATAAGCGAGCGTCTTATCTGTGTTTCTATGGGAACACGAGTTATCAGTTACGCTATACTTATTTTCAAGGTACGGACGTGTTTTGTTCAAAGTCCGTATTTACAGGTAAACATGTTTTTGCAGTACTAAGAAATTGTATCAGAACAATATAGCCATTATTTGAGTTTCTTTTTTGTACTTGAGAAGCTGGGAAACAGAGGAATTGTCTTCTAAATCTCAGCTTGTTTAGTACCAATTTTAGGGAGTGACAATACTTAATTTCTTATCTGAATACCACATGGAAACGAGCGTTCTAAGCTGTACAGCTACAAGTACTGTCTAATTAATGTTAAAAAACACCACCACACAGTGAAGTTTCACTTCGACTTCAATAAAGGAAGAAGATAATATTCTTAGCAGAATGACCAATAAAAACCAGAATTATAATGTAGAGTGTACAGTTTCTAACATGTTGGTCTAGAAAATTAAGTCCTATATAAACATATTATTAATTATCTTCAAATTATCGAAAAAAATGAAATGTTTATCATACTATATTTTGTAATTTCAGCTTATAGTTTTAAATAATTCGGTGTTATATAGGTGTATTTTATAATATAATTGTAACACTAATTCAAACTCGTAGCCTTAGGGTTCGGGAAGAGGGGTTTCGTTTCCAGCATTGTATATATCGGTGATGTCGAGAAAACCCACTTGTAGAGAATTATATATATGCAAAAACGGCTCGTTTGGGTTGAGAAAATATTTTACGTAAAGTAGTGAACAACGTTTCGACCTTCTTCGATCATCGTCAGGTTTACAAAGAAAGAAAGAGGTAACTGACCGGAAGTTGACCACATGTTTGGAAGGAGTTGTGTAACTGAGTGTCGGAATGTAGAGGGCGGGGTTAGATGTTTGAATACATAATTTTATTTTATTATATTTAACATAGGTATAAAGGCGTTCCTTTATATTGGTTTATTTTGGGTTTAAGTTGTTGTATAAGTGAGGCTTCTTTAATTTTGCGTTTGTTTATGTTTATTTCTTTATTTAGTATTTGAGTGTTTTCTATGGTTATGTTGTGTTTAATTGACTTTCAGTGTTCGAAAACGTGTGAAGGTGACTTTTTATGTTCTTTGAGTCTGGTTTCCATTATTCTACTTATTTCTCCAATATAGAAGCCGTAGCAGTTATTACATTGTATTTTATAAATAATGTTGGTGTGGTGTTTATCAGTGTAGTTTTTACATAGTCTAGACCTCCAACAAAGACACACGAGACGCAACTAAACAAATAACTACTAAAAATGAAAAAAAACGACACAATTTCACAAACTTTATTTCTACCTACGCAAAACCGACTCACGCACACCACAAATATACGGCATCCCCAAACCTCATAAACCAGATTGTCCATTACGACCAATAATGTCCACATATGAATCGTTTAATTATAATCTTGATAAATACATAGCATGGGCATTCTCCAACTCTGTAACATCAGCCAGCTCATTCATCAAAGACTCTTTTAATTTCAAGTCTAATCTAAATCAACTTAACCATAAAGCCTTAATGGCCAGTTTCGATGTTATATCCCTCTTTACAGAAGTTCAAACCACTGAAGCCTGCAAGATAGCCTTAAAACTCTATATCCGAGACCCTAACCCAACTATAGACGTTCCCAGCAATCAATTAGCAACCATCATAGAATTTACCAGGATAAAGACAAACTTCATGTTCAACAACCACAACTATATACAAATAAATGGCCTAAGCATGGGCAACCCAATATCACCAGTTCTATCCAATATTTTCATGACACAAGTTGAAACACAAGCAATTAACACAGCATTACATCCACCATGTAATTTTTTCAATCACATTAACTCTATACATCCCAACATTAACTTCACATGTGAACAGAAAGAAAGCAATCAAATATCATTTCTTAACCTCAAAATTACAAGAACCGATACACAATTTAAAACAGAAATCCATCGAAAAATCACTCATACTGGACTATACATTCCTTAGGACTCAGCACATGAAACTAAACAAAAACTCAACATACTAAAAAACCAAATAAACACAACCATAAAACTATGCTCACCAGATAAAACGTGTTACATAATTACGTTTTTTGTAGTCAAAATTGTCAATTTCGCTATTAGTAATATTTTCTTTCCCACGGGAAAAATAATGATTAGTTTCGATAAATTTGTAATGGTTCACAGTTAGAAAACCATAATATTTGTGATAATTAAGGGAAACTGACTAACTTTCGCGTATTATTATTTTATGTTGTTTCATGTTTTATTTTATTAAATAGAAATTATACAGTATATTACTATTATTAGTATAAAGACCAAGGTTAAGTGTCATCGACAATTGACAGCATAAGGAAGGAAGACCCGGATAAGTATTTTATTTATTGTTGATGAAGTATTGTTTTATTTTGTTTATTTCATCGTTATACTAACTAGTATAACATAAAAAAATTAGTTCAGTACACCACACCAACATTATTTATAAAATACAATGTGATAACTGCCACGACTTCTATATTGGAGAAACAGGTAGAATAATGGAAACCAGACTCAAAGAACATAAAAAGTCACCTTCACACGTTTTCGAACACTGAAAGTCAAATAAACACAACATAACCATAGAAAACACTCAAATACTAAATAAAGAAATAAACATAAACAAACGCAAAATTAAAGAAGCCTCACTTATACAACAACTTAAACCCAAAATAAACCAATATAAAGGAACGCCTTTATACCTATGTTAAATATAATAAAATAAAATTATGTATTCAAACATCTAACCCCGCCCTCTACATTCCGACACTCAGTTACACAACTCCTTCCAAACATGTGGTCAACTTCCGGTCAGTTACCTCTTTCTTTCTTTGTAAACCTGACGATGACCGAAGAAGGTCGAAACGTTGTTCACTCCTCTGCGTAAAATATTTTCTCAACTCAAACGATCCGTTTTCGTATATATATTGTGTTTATTAGATTTTGTTACGTTTTTTTTTCGTCGCTGGGTTCTAAAGTTGCACACAAAACGACTTCCACTTTGGACCAAACACAATCCCCTCCACTTTCAGACATGCCTAAGGGTTTCACTAGTTAATCAGTTATTACGTTTATAAACATTTTGTTAATAATTTCTTACTTCAACTTGTGAAAGTAAGATAAGTGTTGATATTTTTGAAATGCTGCGTTTTGCTTCCCGAATAGACAAAGAAGTTGTCTTTTAACTATTCATATTCGATTAACTATGATGTAAACTGTATGTTTATTGTAATCGAGAGGCCCGGCAAAGCCAGGCTGTTAAAGCACTCGACTCGTAATTCGCCCAATCAAAACCCTATAACACCAAACATGCTCGACTTTTCAGTCGTAAATAATGGCGTTATAATGCTACATTCAATCTCACTATTCGTTAGTAAAAGAGTAGCCCAAGAGTTGGTGATGGGTGGTTAGGACTAGCTGTCTTCCATCTGGTCTTACACCGCTAAATTAGGGACGGCTAGCGCAGATAGCCCTCGAATAGCTTTGTGCGAAATTCAAAACAAATTTTTATCAGTTTCTTAACTTGTTTAAAGCTACGTCCACATAGACTGGGTTACTCCATGCGGTAATGTCTGTATGTTGTGATCCACGGCTTTACTGATACTCTAAAAAAAACACTTATAAAACAGTGTTTGTAGAAAGAAAGACACTAAAAAAATCGGAAATATGCTTTCATTGATGCGCCTATATTTTCACCTTAACACGACTTGAGTAGTCAGATGCAACGACCTCTAAAGGTCAATTATTGACGATCTCCTCAAACTTAAAAAATAAAAAGTAAACATAATCCACTTTACGAAAGTGTGAAATGCTAAGATGTCTTAATGTATATATGTGTGTGGGAAAAAGTGCTGATTTATGTGAGCTGTCATAAATTGTTTTCATTAAAACAAGATTTTTTTTTCTCGTTAGACGGTAACGCCGACAAGATGAAGTTGTTCATCTTACTTATCGCTTCAGGTAAGATTGTTTCTTTAGTTTTATGTTCTGTCTCAGAATATGTTGATACCTTAAAGCTAAGTCCTTTTGTGTGTAATCCTAACAAAAGTTTCAACACATTTTGCAATTGTTTAAACGTGTATAACTAAATCCATAAGATCCTCTTTTTTTCACTTGTGGCTAGCCAAATCAGTATTTTAACTCCTCGTGCGACGGACAAGCTCACTTTTTAAGTCTATTAAAACTGAGTACTTTTTTATGTTTCATAATTTTAGCTTTCTCATAGCCAACTTACCTACAGATCGTTCACAATTGGCATTTTGTTTAATAATGTTATGCCCTTCCCTGTCAAACACTTACCGTAAGCTGTAAGAAACTGGCTAAAAAATATAAAAAAACCAGCGAGGCACAGAGCAGAGCGTATTCTTCCGACACACAGTGTTGATCATATTCGGCTCTCAGAAAAATCCTAAAACGTATCTGTATGTCCGTCGTTATCCACGGACATAAAGCGTCTTTTGTAGAATAATTAGGAATAATAGCCTACACAGATCCACCAAGTGTAATCAATACTCGAACAATTTTGACTGAGTTAAAGAGAAAATATTATGTGAAAAATGGGTATCTGTGTTAACTGATAGACATGTTTGTGGATTTTCGTGACCTTTACCTTTAACCTGTACCTTTTAGAAACTAGTCACTTCTAAATTGGCCCTTTTTCGAAAGGTATACCAACTTTTGTCCGAATCCTTTTAGCCGTTTTTGAGAAACCTTACTGACAAACATACACATACAGGGTGAAAACATAACTTCTGTCTACCTTCGGTTTGTTTGTTTCTTTTTAAATTTCGTGCAAAGCTACACGAGGGCTATCTGCGCTAGCCGTCCCTAATTTAGCAGTGTAAAACTAGAGAAAAGGCAGCTAATCATCATCGGCCACCGTCAACTCTTGGGCTAATCGTTTACCAACGAATAGTGGAATTCAATCATGGGGGCGTTATAATATTACCGTCAATATCATTATTCGTTGGTAAAAGAGTAGCCCAGAAGTTGAGGTGGGTAGTGATGACTAGCTGCCTTCCCTCTAGTCTTACACTGCTAAATTAGGATGACTAGCACAAATAGCTTTGAGTGAAATTCCAAAACAAACTAACAAACTTTATAATTAATTTACAAAAATGAACTTAAAAAATTATGGATTCTGTGAAGCCCATCTGCAGTTTTAGAGTCAAGACAGCTTAAGTTAGCACCTTAGTTTTCAGTGCAAATCATATGTATTTAATAGTGCAGCTACATTATAACGTAGTGACGTTGCTACCTAATAAATATAGATGATTATTTATATTCCTATATTTTGTCAATAAAGTAAAATGTTTTATTTTCCTTGACAATCCTGTGTAGACGATATTTTAAGTCCCACAGTGGTATGTATGTTTGTGAACTTATACATTTAGAAACTGAGTTTCGATACCACTGGTGGGCAGAGCACAGATAACCCTATATATAGCTTTGTGCATAGTAAAAATAAACAAATAAAACTATATCTTATAAAGAGAAACATTATTCGTTATGAAGGCGTGCAATATGTCACAATACTTATCTAGAAAGAGGGTGTAGGGGCCTTAAAAAGTACAGACACAAGATAGACAGCTTAAAGTGAAAATACAATTGCAAAAAAGTTTTGACATGATTTCTTCAAGTTACAAATCCCTTTTTTGATGCTAAATGTTACAGCTTTTAGGTATGGAGTCAGATTAGGGATATGAAACTTGAAAAAGTAATTTCAACACTATGTCCAAACCTTAAGCTCTTTTTTAAATTCACAGTGTTTAATAATCTTGTTTTTATGTCCATCATGGGCATTTATTTGTATAATAGTAATATTGTTCTATTTAAAACAATTTAATTTCGTGAAATGCGTAGTTGGTGTATGATGCTGTTTGGAGAAACAATGGCAACCTTTGGACTGACTTCATGTAGATTGGATGGCTTTGTTCCTGATATCATTGCGACAGTGCTATTATTGCGTATTATCATGTGATATACTGCATGTTATGTATATGGATACAAAATATATATAGCTACGATATTTATACACTCTATCTATGTAGGGAGTCTGTTAACTTGGACTGGAGGGACTACTGAGACTATAATGGTCCATGGACCAGAATTTTTTTAACTCATAATGCATGATGCTCAGTTTACATATATATGTACAGGTTTATAGATGGTGTATTTTTACATTGTAAGTTCGTATGTGTAGAGAGTTATATAAATTATTTAAGTTGTAAAGATGTATGCATATATATTCAATACAAATATAAAACAGTGTGTCATAATATAACAACACATATATACAAATAACCATTGTTAACACCACTTATGGTTTTTATATTCCCTCCTTTCTCCTCTCAGCTGACCACAGTGAGACCTGTAAGTGTCCTCTTACAGTATTATTCTGTACACTTTACAAATTCGAAAGCGTGTTAATTAACAATTATGTATTGGTTACATTAATATACCATTCCCTTCCATTTTTGACAGAGCTAAGATCGTGACACTTCTATAACTATCTTCCAATGTGACGACCCTAAGTGCTGGTGAGCCGTTTCTGCTGCAAACTTTATCTAAATCTAAATAAAATACATATCTATAATATTACTACCTCATACTCGCCAAGAATCGTCATCTTTTGTTTGTATGAATTTCTTGTATGAATTACGCACTGTTTGGTATGATTCGACATTTACCATTAGTTATTACTGTGACTTCCAACCCGATGCTCGAAACTGATTTCAAGATTTCTGTAGTGGGAGACATCCTAGATGTTTGTATAACATGATAGATGTTTATGTATCATGGTTGAAATCGATCACTGGGTGTGAAAAAACTGACAAATACACAAATGATATCCAACAATAGTCTCTATGATACATGTGTCACACCTGCCATACAATCATTAAATTGTATTCACAGCCTGCAAGCAGCCATATTTCTATATATATATATATATATAAGACTCCATGTAAACCATAGAATACATTAGAACGATTAGATGTTAACTGTTATAAGTCTCCTGTTATTTGCTAGATGGTCAAATAAACTTATAAACTAGTCTCTATAATGCACTGAGTAATATTGTTCATGTTTTATTACAATACTCACAGCCATCTTTGCTGTCGTTTGGTAGAACGGTAGTAAATAAAAATAATAATGGGTGATTCCTGTTATGAACCAGTATCACGGTTCATGATTACGATTATATCCGTTTACTAGAAATCGTTTTCAAAACAACAATATGCAAATTCAAATGTTTTTACCTTTTTGTTTTCACAACTTCTTTGGGAATTACTTTATCTTCGAAGTGTATTTCAAACAGGAAGACAATAAAAATGGTTATTTTATTCAGTAAGGCTCATTCACTGCAACAAATAAAGCAGGACTATTGAAATAATGTAACAAATGCCAAATATCGTAATGCATGTACATATGTGAATAAAAATTATAGAATGAAGCCTATCAAATAATTATATCCCACCTTTACCATAAAAACCTTCAGACAGTATGTTTCGTATTCTGAGAGTAAATTACACCCCACTTTCGTAGTGTATGTTGATATTAGGTTATATCTAGAAATCAATTTCACTTATTTGTCATTAGCGGTCTGGAAGAATTCGGAGGATAAAACCAAGATCTCTAGCAACCTTTCACGGATACTGGAGTTCATTTTTTTTAAAAATTGTTTGCTATATGGCACGAACTGTCTATTGATTTCACACCCTTAACTGTTCAACAAATCTGTCGTTAAATGATTGGGATAAGTTTCATTGAAATTAACATATGTCATTTTCTATTTAGTATTAGGAATTTTATGGAATATTTACTGTCGATTTAACTGTTAATATGCTCTTTTGTAGCTCAACACAAGGCTACTTAATGGACTATCTGTCCTGTGCCCTTCACTCCTATTGAAGCCAGGTTTCTAGCGTTATAAGTCTGCTGTTGGGGAAGAGAGTATTACAATTGGGATTCTGTAATTGTAATTGTGTTGTACTTTTACTGATTATGCCAAATCACCTTACTTTACTATGTTGCAGCACAATTTATATATACAAAGTATAAGATTATGTATCTACCTGTTTGCTCATCATTTAACTACTCCTAGGTCGCTGAGCAGATATTAATCAAACTCTGTTGTTTTTAAGTATTTATACTCTCTAACGTATAATAACACAAAGTACATTCATAGATGACGCCATGTTCTTACACAAAGAAAGGATTAATATTTTTCATAAAATATCCATTTTTTATCTCCAGTCGCTAACCTGCCTGAAAACAGTTCTTAAACTGTTACAGCCCAATCTTCGTCAAGTGTAGCCAGCAGCAACTTATCATTAAACTCAACAGGACGACATGACCATGACGTATCACTTCAGCACTTGTCACCTGAACTGAACTTCTAAAACCACCTTTGACATTTTCTTTCATTGAGAGACTCCGCACTATAAACACCTTGAATGTTTCTTGTAGTTTTTGCGGCACTATTGCCTTTTTTAAACTCATAAATCATTATATGCTTAATGTGCTCCTCAGGCACATCCATCTTTATAAGGGTTTATTTCATAAATGATCTGAAAAAGTGGAGTTGGGTTAGTTTCTTTTATTTGTCTAAACATTTTTGTAAACGTTTTACTACACATTTTGGCCATTAAAGCTTTCTACAAAGACAGAAATGATGATACACTTTCTGCATTAAATTTTCGGACATCATGGGATGACCTAATTCATTTGAGTTCTTAAAGCTTAAATTTATAATAAATACTGCAACAATGTGTGTTTTGCTTTAAATAAATTGTGTGAAAGTTAAGATTTTTATGTTATTTATAACAGCATTCACCTCCATTTTTTAAAGTTCATAACCTGGACAACTGAGGGATACGTCAGCTTGTTCAATTTATATTGCACAATTTGTTCTCTCTGTCTTCATGACTGATGGAAACGTATTTTATGTTCAAACGTCTTTGATAATTCAAAATTGATTTGATTTGTTTATACAAGTGAATAAGTATGCTTAAAACTCAGCTTTACATTTTGTGATAATATAAGCTCTTATTTATTGACTAACAACTAAATTTTGCTTGGGAATTACTAATGTCACATAATATTTCTTAACGTAGTCTGTCTTTAAAGAAAATTCAAAGAAAAATGTATTCAACTGCTATTTTAAAATTACTTAAACATTTGTAATATTGTGGATATAAATACCATCCAATAAGTTTCTACTTTACACAAACAATCATATCTCAACTTGCAAAAATAACTAATTTTTTTATTATATATATACCAAGTTTCTGGAAGCTCATAGAATTTTGTAAATATTATTTTGAAACTACATTCACATATACTTTTAGCGATTTTTGCGTCCACTTCATGCCAAATCATGCTGTCATTGGAAGACTATGAGAAGTTTATTCAGCATAACTGTTACAACAAGACACGAAATAATAGGTTACAGCCTAGTGGACAAGAGATCCCGTTGGCCAACAGTCTGGGCAATTTCCTTTCAATTGTGGAAAGACTGGAGCTTAACAACACAGATTGGTCAGCTGAAGATACTGCCAAAATGTTACTGAAGAGGTACAGTTGCTAAGTATGTTTTGGAATAATTCATTGTATAGGAAAGAATTTATGCAGGAAAATTATTTTAGATTCCGTTTTTGGATGTTTTTAGAACTTCATATTCTTGGTTTTAAATTACTGGTGGATATTTTATGATTTCTTTAAACAAAATGTGGCGGCTTTACTGATATGGATGTTACAAATAATAAAAATGCTGATAATTACTTTCACAAAGTATTTTGCTTGATGATGTATTGGTTTTCGCTGGTTTGAATGGTTGAACATGATTTTCCAGTGCTATATTAACCCAGCACTATTCTACTTTTTACTTCAATGGTTGATGCGTGGTCATGTATTCACATTTTCTACATTTTTTTATAAATGTTAATATAATTACCTAACAGCTTTATTAACACTCGTAGATATGCAGTCATTTTCCTCAAATATTCTCAGAAACGGATGTTCAATGAACATGTATCGAAATCCTTTCTGCTCATTTCAAGATATATATAAAATAGAAATATTCACTAAATAGAGTAATAAAAGCATCTATTTCTTTATTAACCGGCGTAACAATGATCGCATGATGCTATGTTATACACATAAGTTCATTATATATCTCGTCACAAAATTAATATTGTCAAACAACAATATCGCTTTCATACAGCTGAGAATAAATAGAAGTATTTTAAACATTGGTACTACTTCCGGAAAATTAATAAAATTTAAAAGGAAACGACTTTTACACAACTTGGAGTTACTATATCACAACCTTACCAATAGAACCATCTTCACACTTCTAGTATTATGAAAGGCTTTCACCTAACATACAATACAGACATCGATTAACAGCATTACAGTTTTAAACAAGCAGGAGTACCTTACAGAACACCATTAACAACAGTTTCATCTATACAAATAATGACCTTCATCTAGCTAAGCAGTACAGACATCGTATAACGACAAAAGAGCTTTTAAATTAGTAACGGTATGTAAAAATAACATTTGACAACTGTGCCACTTTCACTTACTAGTTAAAGTGTAATTAAATACATAAGTTAACTGGAGTTAAAGCATATCCCACTATTCGGTAAAAAATAAACATAATAAAAACACCTGTATCTAGGTAATGAGTCTTTTTGTTCAGCACAAAAGTTATGTAAAATATATGTCTTGTGTTGCAAAGGCAAACTTTATTTAAAGTTTTTAAATGTTCTGTTATATGTTGTTATATCTTTTAATTTAAATTTGAAGTTCCTGAGCTATCAAAATTTCTTTATTTGCATGGTACAAGGTGTTCCGAAAGTCACTGTGCAGTTTTGTAATCACATGTCTATTCAGTCTATTTCAAGCCAGCAACTGATAGCGGTGTTTAGAAACAAAATAAGAAGGATCCATGTCTGTATTGATGCCAATGGGGGTCACTTTTAACATTGTTTATAATTGTCATTCATATTTACCTCCTGTATTCTATATTGAAACACGTCTGTTAAAAAATATATAAGTGCACAGTGACTTTCCGAACATCCTGTATAAAATTCGTAGCGGTAAAATGTTTATGGGGTGGAACACAAAAGTGTAAACAATGTAGGGAAATATGCTTTTGAAAAAAAAATATTATATAAAATATTCTGATGTTCCACTTAGCCTGGCATTATCATGGAAGCAACAGTAATAAATGTTTTACCGTCATTAATGATTCACATATCGTTCCTGATCTGCTGTGTGTGGACTTTGTAGAATTTTAAAACTGGCTTTGGCTACTATTTAAGTGCCAACATTTTATTTAGAATTTCTGATCAGTTTACATGTGCATACAAATACCACTTACAATTAATAACTATTAATATCATTTTCAGTTTTTTAAATCAAATGTATCTTACATTTGTGTTTGACAGGTTCGTAATCGATGGCCTAATACAGAAGGGATCGAATCTAAAACAAGAAGATTTTTCCCAAGGAAAAACAATAATTATTAATGAATTCTTTAAGGGAGTAAGTCTACGAAATGAGAAATTTCCAGAAGAACACCTCACAGAAAACGAGAAATGCTCTCTATATTACATGTTGTCATACACTGTAAACGACACTGTCAGAGAAGGTATTGACAAGCCTAATATTACCTACCGATCGTATGCTCAAAAAAGGTAAGTCTTATTCTCCTTTATCGTTAATCTGTTTATCCCATCATCTGATACGAATTTTGTAAGTTGTTCAGCTTTGTGTTTCTTACAAGCTTTGCAGTATTATCAATAATAAAACAATATAATGTATTTGTCATGTACATTACGTTATCAAAACTACGTAAAATGTATAAACCTGGAACGAGAAAGAACACTTTTTTCTGAAATTTACGACTCAAGAAAAAAATATTTAGTGACTTGTTATAAAATTATGTTACAAAATTTTAGTTTAGTATACTTGTGTTAAGACAACAGAATATTACTAGCAGTAATAGGCATCTGTAAGCATCATAAGACTACAGGTACTAAAAAACAGACTAATTATTTAGGCACTTTCTTGTATGGGTGTATAGTCTTAGTTGGGAGAAGCACACTCTTTAGCACTTGAAACTGGAATAAGTTGTTGTTGAGGATGAAGGGTGTTATGTTAAATTATTTCTGGTGATCCTTTTTCTTTCATTTAATGAACTTTATTCTTTTCATTTTTTCATGCCTTCTTTCACAAAGTTTTTTCAAAACTAACAATTTTCTGTTACTTCTTCCCAGTTGCCAGGCTTTCATATCCCTTTTGCAAGTACACTTTCAGCATATATTGTGACATCCAACTTATCTTTTTTTGTCATCTCTTTCCATACAATATGCCTTTGGATATTCTTCCATCTTTCTTGCATCTTGGGTATCTAACCCATATCAGTCTTCTCTGACTAAATAGTAAAACGATGCTTTGCACATTGATATGCTCAAGCACTTTACTTTTAGTGATCTCCCGCATGTTATCCAAAAGATTCTCCATAGACAGTGTATGTGGGAGATATTGAATCTCATTTTCTACTTTGTATAGGTCGTCCATGCTTCACTATTATATAAAAGAATGTTGACTTCACAGGCCTTGTACACTTTTATTACAGTGTTCATTGACGATTTCTTGTTTTCCCACACAGACTTATAAATTTGGCTCATGAGGGCTTATGCTTTGCGAATTTGAGTGTTGATTTCCGTATCAAGAGACAGGTCTCTTTTGATGGTAGATCCTAAATATGTGAACATGTCGTCGCTTTCTGACATCTCTCCTATGAAAAAAGTGGATGCCTGCACAACTGCCTGGCTCAACATCGTAGTGTTTTCTTTGCTATTAGTGAGACCAAACTCTTGGCAGGCTGATGCAAAGTTATTAATCAAGTTCTGGAGGTAAATTCCTTGATGTACAGTCACGATAGCTTCGTCAGCAAATAGCAGATCCTTTAAGACGACAGTGCTTATTTTTATTTTCACTTCAGACGATTTAAATTGTACGACTTTCCATCAGATCTTATGTGAGGATAAATGCTCTCTGTTGATAACCCTAAACTTTCGTCTCTGAAGCTATATTGACACATAAGGTACATCTGGTCTTCAAGAAATTGAAGCCTTTTTAAGGCAACTTATTGAAAGACTTTGTCACTTATACTAATGTACTGGATGTTTACAGTGATATATTTTGTTAAACTTTACCTGCACTCTGGTAATGACAAAAGATTGGTCTGTTTCACAGTCAGCACAGTTGTAAGTCTAGGAGAGAAGTGTGTTGTTACAGTTACTTCTGGTGATCTTGAGGTTACGTTGGTGTCAGTTGCTTGGCTTTTGATATTTCCAGGAGAGTTTATGGCATGGTTTAGTTTTAAAGAATATGTTGGTAATGCACATGGCATGGTGTGTGCAAATCTCAAATAACCTTAGCCCAAATTGTTAATGTTGCCAATGTTATGAGTCAATACACACAAACCAAGAACCCATGTCTGCATCAGTCCTAGTAATAAAGTCTCCAAATTGGTATAGACCTTCTGTATTGGAAACTTTGGTGACAACTTCCAGCAGTCCTTCATAGAACGTACCCTTGGCTTCGGCAGAGAAGTAAGAGGTTTGAGAATATGCACTCGCAAGGGTAGCAAAGCCATGTGAGATTGAGAGTCACAGAGTGATGATCCTCTCTATTTCATTTGTTTTAGTCTAAATTAAGTCTATGAGGGTATTCGTTACAAAATATCTTACACCATATTCTATTGTTTTTCAGAAGCATTGCCTTACCAAATAAAATAATATTTATAACTCAAAGAATCATCATATGAAAGTCTGACCTTTTATAGAGCTATAATTTCCACATTTAGTCTGTTTACTTCAAGGTCGGTAAGAGTCATTTACCATTCAATTAATTTGTTTTCAGAACCACATTTTTGCAACCCATAAGCTTTTATTTTATAGACCGACTGTATTTTATTCTCTTCTTTCTACACAGAATTCACTTCTTTGCCTCTGAGACAACAATACCAATCGTTTTAATAAAAATCGACTCTTTGATTTTGAAAAGGGTTTTTATTTAGATTGGCTCCATGACTTTGATTTCAAGCTGGATTTTATGTCACGTTTTTTACACTCATGTCATAAATTTGTTCTTTATAAAATATCAGATAGTCCATACTCTCCTGGAGATATTTTCTTAAGACTCTTTCCCTCTACGTAGACATTCTACAAGGTTAGATTTTATTAGCTTTCCCGTATATCCTCGATGTTTCCAATATGCTATAGCCTCGGCATCCACCGTATATTTTTCAGTATTATGGTGATACTGCTATAGTAACTACCTATTGAACAATGATCAATCACCTCCTACTTTGATGGTGACACTGGCAGCTTACTCAATCCTCGTAAAAAAAAATATACTATGTTTAATCCAACAAAAAAATCGATCATGACGAAATCATTGTCTTTTTAATGTTTAAATATACCACGTTCTAGTACAACTATCTAATATAGTTAAGCATGTAGCAGCTATCTTCGATAGCATCTGACATGGAAGGCCCATCTTGGAACCATGAACTTCAAGGCTACATAGCGACTTAACCTACTTATTTAAATAAAACCACTTGGAGATTGAATCCACTTCTTCTTCTCTATTCTTGTAAGGCCTTTATTCATTCTTGCATAATTTATGGTCAAACTTCGTAAATATATGTTCGTTCTCTTTAGAAGCGATTTTTTGTGCTAGAATGTTTTATGTATGGAACATCAAGCTATCCAATCAAACTCAAGAACTTTATAATTACGTAACGATTCCCAACATTCTTCTTCATGTTCAGATACATTACACACTTTTTTTCAGTCACAATGTCATTCTTGTCTACTTGTTAAAAAACTTCGATTCATTTTCCACAAAAACTACTTCTTTCATATGAGAATATTTTGCATATGTATGATGGTCCAGGACACATTGCTTTCACTATGAAAATCATATTTCCATATATTTATCCTTCTTGAAAGTGTTTCCACTTTTGTACACTCTTGTTCCCTTCACACCGAACTCAGCAATGTTTTTAACACTTGACAAATATGATTTCATTCCTTTCAGGTTCCCTTTTGCAATACACTTTACCACAACTATATTTTGGAGTTGCACCTCACGGCCAAAGAGAGGACGTAATCATTTGTTGACTCGCCAGCCCTATGTACTAAAATAAAACCATACTGGAAAAAAAATAAATTCTACTGCATACTTCCCAAACACAACACGCAGTTTTGTAGTTCTCTAAAATATTCATTATGACATGATGACATGTGTTTCTGTTGTTTAAAAATACTACATAATCATACAATAATAACATTACTATAAAATAAGTTACCTATATCCGCACTTTTTAACAATTTGAAATGAAAAAATATGTGGCAACGAATATTCATAAATATTAACTTTTTAGTAAGATTTGTACGTTTTTATCTAAAGTATTTTACTCACTACCAGTAAGTTAAAATAGTTAAGGTTAACAATCTCCGTGCAGGTCATCGCAAGTCCAAGCATCCTCTCTTCAACAGGCTGTAGTTGCTACTAAACCTCGTGAACAAGGTGTCGTAAGTATTGGAGACAAAGAAGATCATGCTATTTCTTTAGGAAAGGTGTTGGTTGGAATCGCTGCATCTGGCTTAACTGTTGGAAAGATTTTTCCAGAGGAACAAAACCTTCCTGATATTTCATGGAATCCTGTTCTAGCATTAACACTTGCAGGTAGTCTTATAATATTCACTATTAAAGGTCATTTACTCAACACTTTATAAAGAAATGTTCATAACGTTATATTTTTCGTTCGATGTTGCATGATAGCGAACTTATTAACCTTAGCTATTTTTCGGGCATACATACAATGTTACATTCAAGCATAAAAATGTAATTTATGAACGTAAATATAAATGTAAATTGTGGTGACTTATAAGAAAAACATACATGCGGCTGTTATGATCTGTTTACTTGCTTTTCTTTACAAAATGGCTATACGACCATATTTTTGTGAGATCACATTTCCTTTTGTGTAGTTTTTTTATAAACTTGTTTTACGTCTGTGACTTTACCTTGCGCGTTTCAACAAATTAAGATCAAATGGCATATTGCGTATCTTAACAGGTATGTGTTTGAAGGTAATGTGTGTAACACTCAAAAAACAAGAACTAGGCAATAAAATAGTTTAAAACTGCACATTAGTTTCAAACATACTATGTAATTTGTGCAAATAAAGCATCTTATTCTCATAAGAGATATTTGTGCGAATTTGTACCTTTGAAAATTCGAAAATGTTTCTTTCCGATGTTTTTACATGAGAAACAATTGAAAATACATTTTATATAATACTTTAATTATTCATCTTTTGTCTACTTACACCTTCACATTTTAATAAACCTTTTAAATTCAAATTGGATATTTGTTTAGATTCGGATTCAAGTGAATTCGCTGTATTTGCAATCACTTACATACAATAACAGTTAATTTTGAGTATACAAGAATCATAAGCAAGTAGGCTATTTTTCATTTTAAGTTTAGACCTGAAGATCTTATCTACATACAGCACTGTGCCAAATTGTTAAGACAAGAGAATATTTCGCCATTCCTTCCATTTTACGTGACTAATTCTTCCACGCCATTACAGAATGTAAATTTCAACATTATAGTAATGCTTTACTGATCCATTTTGACAACCGAATGAGCCAGGGTGAGAATAGTTATGATTCTTTAGAATTCCTATTTACTTGTTCTAATGGCATGTCACAAGGGTTCTGCTTTAATGAACATACTAATCAAACTTAGGATCTGAAAACACTATCGTGGCAGCGTCTTAATATATGGTGTTTATTGTCAAAATTTATTTGTGGAGTGTTACTGAAGTTATTTATTCTATCGTTAACCGGTACCATATGCTAACTTATTTCTATATAGTTACGTTTCGTTTTCATGCCACGGTCCAAAAACCATAGAGAATTGTCAGTAGAGCACGGAGTTCGCATAAAAAAAATTCTGCAGACTTTAAATACTCCTCAGACATTGCCAAGTATACTCTAGCTTGTGAGACCGTAAAAATCGGAAAGGAAAAGGCCTCGGGAGGTATGAGTGTTGTATCAGAGGAAAATTAGTTTTTTGTGTAGTTAGAATAGTTCTAACGATTTATTTGGTTATTTTGAAGTTTTTTGATTAAAAACATATAAAACAATTACTTTGATTTAATACCACTGTCCCCATAAGCTCACTATCACAGTATATTCTGTTATGTGATGGAAATAATCTGTCCTGGATTGAGATAAAACCTGTCGTTAAAGAAAAGTGAAAAATTAATCTCACTAGAACTTCTTCATAATTGGCTTTTATAATTCTAAATGAACTGGAATACTTAACAGGAACTCCTAAATATTATGTGTGTGTTTCTTATAGCAAAGCCACATTGAGCTATCTTCTGTTTCCAGAATATTTATCATTATGAAAATTGTGTATTACAAGAACAAATTATGTTTTCTTAAATTAAAATAAAAGTTCGGAATATTATATTATGTAATGGTATGTCATATTATATTACTTGAAAATAAATAAATAAATGCTTGAAATAATCCTTGTTTTTATAGAAACTTTAGTACTTGCGCAACTGAAAAAGGATGAAACGGATCCTAATAACATTAAAGATATTCCAAACGGTAAATGGAATTCAACTGTCTGTACGACAGAGTATCAGTTAGATGAAAAAGTACATTGGGCGTCTTATTCTCTTCTAAGAGGAGCTGTTGACGGTAAGAAGGCATGCTCTTGACATATGGCTTTCATCTAGTGATAGTGACAAACTTTTTCTAGCAAATTTCCATAAAATCATAAGGAATATATCTGTCCCATTCGCTAGTAAATGTTCATACAGTGATTGTAAAAATGTCTTTCTCTGGCAAATGTTAATTTCACGTATAAGCATGTTATTTCTTAAGCTTACTGGTAAAAATAGTTATAAGAATGTTCTTTTTTAGGCTTACTGGTAAAAATATTTTAGCATGTTCTTTTTTCGCTTACTAGTAAAAATGGTTACACTGGAAGTATGAGATAACTATCTGTTCAAATTGTTGAATGTGAATTTTCTCACAGGGAAAGTAAACAGCATTTGAGCTGTAGCCCAATCTTCTTTAAAGGAATAATATGGAAATTTTTAAGCATATATTTAATACCAAACATTTACGACTTATATTTAATAATAGTATACATGAAACATAGATCAAAGATATTGGCATGGTATAAAATAATGTCATGATTAAATCAAGAATGTGAATATATTATATCTTAGATGAATAGTTTCATCAGATATTTTATCAGTAATTTATTTTATGATATTATTATTCTCATTTATCTTTACTCTTTGCTGTTTCCCTCACAATGAATTATTTAACATTCATATGTTTAGGTCTAATTATTGGTTCTCTGCTGAAGGATAGGAGTGACCTTAGAAGTGGGCTAAAGCTAAGTCAGTTAATCAGAGCATATTATAGCTATACTGGGTTACCCAGCTCTAACGAATACAACTTCTGCGAAAGAGGTGATGTACTTCAATCACTCACCATTAACCTAGAGGAAGAAACTATGAACTATGCATTAGTGTTTAGAAAATTACGAGGTATCGTGACAGACGAAAAGACGCTTTCTGAAAAAATATCGAAGAGCATAAGTTCATTTAATTATAAGATAAATGACATCGTTGAATCTGGAAATGGTAAGTATAGTTATCTATTTTTTACGATTTTTTTTTTGCATTAATGGAGTATTTAATGATCCAAAATAAAACTATTTACAAATTTAAAACAGATACAGAAAATTATGAGTGATTCACCAAACGTTATTCAGACTTTATTTATAGAATTATATTTTTATATTGTTGCTTTTTTATTTTAATAATCTCGTGCACAACTAAATAATGTTTAACAAATTGTCATGGGGAGATTACTTGTTTCTGTACAGGGGCAATGAAATATTTATATTAGTTTTTAAAGATAAATAACATGACCAAAGGTATGTGGAAATCCCTTTTAATTAGTGGGTTCCATTATTTTAGCTATGCCCATAGCTAACAGGTGCGTAAACTCAAGCATACAGCCATGCAATCTCCATAGACAAACATTATCAGTAGAATGGGTCGTACTGAAGAGCTCTGTGACTTTCAACATTGTAGTATGCCACCTTTCCAAGAAATCAGCTCGTCAAATTTCTGCCCTGTTAGAGCTGCCCCGATCAACTGCAGGTACTGTTGTTGTGAAATGAAAACGTCTACGAACAACAACAGCTTAGCCACAAAGCGATAAGACACACAAGCTCACCGAACGGAAGCGTCGAGTGCTGAAGCGCGTAGCGCGTAAGAATCGTCCGTCCACAGTTGCAACACCCATTATCGAGTTCCAAACTGCCTCAGAAAACAGCATTAGCAGAAAAACTGTTCGTCGGGAGTTTCACGAAATAGGTTTCCATGGCTGAGGCCGCACACAGATCTAAGATCACCATGCGCAATGCCAATCGTCGGCTGGAGTTGTGTAAAGCGCACAGTCATTTGACTCTGGAACAGTAGAAGTGCGTTCTATGAAGTGATGAATCCCGCTTCACTATCTGGCACTCTGACGGACGAATCTGGGTTTTACAGATGCCAAGATAACGCTACCTGTCTGAATGCATAATGTTAACTGTAAAGTTTTGTGGAAAAGGAATAATGGTATGGGGCTGTTGTTCATGATTTGGGCTAGGCTCTTTAGTTCTAGTAAAGATAAATCTTAATGCTACAGCATACCATGACATTCTAGAGAATTGCGTGCTTCCAACTTTATGGCAACAGCTTGGGTAAGGGTTATTTTTCAGCGCGACAATACCTCCATGCACAAAGCGAGATCCATAAAGACATAATTTTCTGAGGTTGATGTGGAAGAACTTGACTAGTCTGCACAGAGCCCTGACCTCAACCAAACTGAACACCTTTGGGATGAATTCGAAAGCCGATTATGAGCCAGATCTTCTCGTCCGACATCAGTGCCCAATCGCACTGATGTTCTTGTGGCAGAATAGGAAAGAATCCCCGCAACCATGTTCCAAAATCTAGCGAAAAGTCTTCCCAGAAGAGTGAAGGCTGTTATAGCAGCAAGAAGGTACCAACTCCATATTAATGCCCATTGTTTTGGAATGAGATGTTTAACAAACACATATAGGTGTGATTTTCAAGTATCCACATACTTTTGATAATTTAATGTAGCTTTCAGAATTTTGTTCTGTAATTAAGTAAACTCCTTTTTATTTTTGTGTGCAATAACGTTCAGAATAATCGTTTTAGTAGTTTAAACGAGAGCTTTACAGCTGCCTGCAATCATATGATACATTTATGTAATTTTATAAAAAAAAAAATCCACGTAGGTCCCCCACATTCACAGGGATTTGGTATATTATATTAAAATGATTATCGAGTTTCACATCGCTATTACAGTCCTCGTCACTTCATCCGTTGATACACGATCAACAACTGTGCATACTAATTTAGGTTCCCTGCTTTGCGCGACGTTACTATCGACAAAAATATTACATCCCACATTTTTAAGTTGTAGTTTGAGTAGTTTTAGATAAAATTCAACTAACAATAATAATACAACATCAATAGTCTTGCCCCCTAACTTTTGTTACAAAAGTCTATATCCCATGAACATCCCTTATTTCTTCATATTTTCCCTAAGAAATTTCAGTTTAAGGATGAAAGCCTAATAATGTCCTTTTCTACAGTCCAAACACTCACAGGATTGATCGGTATATCTTCTTATGGAATAGCATAAATTCTGTTTCATTCCTAGTCGCTTGAAGAATAGAAACACACAACACGTTCAGCTTTTCCAAATGGAGATCCTTCTTTATGTGGTGTACTGTTGCCTGAGAAACAAGGCCCAATTTTGTCACTGACATTTCTGTTCATGAATTCTTAACATTTACAAGATACCAAACTTTGCTGGCCATGGCTGGTGCCTCAAGTTGGTTCATATTCTTTTGTTTTCATTGTCATTACAAAGGATGCCCTTTTCTTGGAAATTGTAAACCCCGGACCTGAACACATTTTTATGAATTGAACGTAAGAAAATTTAGAATTGAAAATCGAAAAACAAAACATCTATTACATGCCCTTCCCAACAGCAACCAGTTTCCATTTGTATCACACTGCCTACGAAATGACGTACAATGTAGAAATGTGGTTCTAATATATACCATTCCATTGCGACTTAATATCGGCTGTAGTTGTCATCTGGTTATTGATTTGCACAATCAGAGTCGTTTTAATATAACCTAATCATTCCTCTGTATATCAGCTCAACTTGATACATTTTAGAAAGGTGCAAGATATAATTAAAAAACTACGCTAACAGAAAGAAAATCCCACAAAGAAAACTAAAGGTAATATATCATTGGTATTGTTATGAAAATTTCCTCAGTGCATGTTTTATAATAACACGCTCCAAAAGGAGTTTGCCAATCTTTTAGTCAATAATGGAAGGTATATTACCTCATTTATGTACTTTAAAAATATATCTTCAGTGACAACTCCACTTATTTTCTTTTCATCTTTCAACTGATTTTGGCTGAAAAAAAAATTATTTCTGTGTTTTAATAATATATTAACTCCCTATGAGGACAACAGTTCTCTAACTTAGTTAGTAGTTTAACTTAGCAATTGTGTAAACAAAATTAAAGAATACCAATAATTTTTGTAATAAATACTTATAATTTTCTGAACTTGTATTTTAATAAAAATATTTATAATATTTTTAGATATCGAATGTCAAAAGGCAAATTTTGTCAGTAAGAAACGTAAGTATATTTAGCCATATATATAAAACTAAGATTTGAACACATCAAAACAATTATTACTTTAGGTCAGAGAAATATGGTTTCTTTAAAAGCAGAAATTTAACATAAAATATTTTAAATAACATAATATGTTGTTTTTTTCGAAATTTGAAAATGTTTGTTGAAATAAAAAGAGATAAAATTCTTCACCTATTTTTTAATCCAGAAACAGACCAGTAGTTTTGCAAGTTTTATAATTGTCACATGTCTACTTAAATGTATTTCTTTTATTTGTTCTTTTTCTACACGTTAATTGTTTGTCTATTTTTGAATTTCGCGCAAAGCCACACAAGGAATATCTGCGCTACCCATCCTTAGTTTAGCAGTGAAAGTCTAGAAGGAAGTAATCTCGTCATCACCGTCCACTGTCAACTTTTGGGATACTCTTTTACCAACTACCAAAAAATTGTAGAACTGGCCATCAAAGTTAACGCGCCCACGGTTGAAAGGGCGAGTATATTTGGTGTAACGGGTATTCGAACCTGCGACCCTGAGATTACGACTCGAGTGCCCTATCCACCTGGCCTTCACAATTTAAACACATTTGACGTCATCTTCATGTCTAAACTTTATGTCATAATATTTCTGCCGTCTATGCTCTGTACAATTTACCATTCCGTTAACAGTTTATAATTAAAGTGGAATCAGTGTCTTGATTCTGTTGAACATGAGTAAAATTCACCAGGCATCATGAATATAATACCTGTGGTATATATTCATGTATCCCTTCAGTGGCTCAGCGGTATGTCTGCGGACTTACACGCTAAAATCCGGGTTTCGATACCCGTGGTGGGCAGAGCACAGATAGCCCATTGTGTAGCTTTGTGCTTAATTCAAAACAAAACAACAATATGTTCATGTAAGATGTTAAATATCGTTCTTCAACTGTTCTTTACAGTCAAACAAGTGGATCAGACAATTTTATTGTCTGTTCGTTGGAAGTAAACATCACATAGTTTTACATGTATTTCTCTCTCTTTGTAAGGATATGATCTTTATGATTTTTTTAGTTACAAGTAAGTCGTTGCTGTTTTGTTGGGGTTTTTTTTCCACTTTCCCTGGCTTGGTGGTTAAGGCGCTCCATTTGCAATCTGTTGGTCACGAATTCAGATCTCTCTCACCAAACATGCTCATTCATGCTTTCAGACGTGGAGGAGTTATACTGAGATGAGTTAATTCCATTATTCGTTGTATAAGAGTAATGTAAGAATTAGTGGTAGATGGTAATGACCAGATGCCTCCCCTCTAGTCTCACACTGCTAATTAGAAACGGCTAGCGCAGATACTCTTCATGTAGATTTGCTCGAAATTCCAACCAAACCTAATAAGATAGAAACAATTCTTTTTTGTGAGCGTTCTTGGTGTGTATTTTCAAACAAAATATATTGTACTCCACCTACGGTCACGGAGTGGACTTTGTAACAACGAATGATACCTCTTCCTTTTACAAATATCTCATTGCCAAAAACAATAACAAAAAGAACGAGTTGTTTTTTCTGTGAAACAATTGAAGTATATTGTCTAAGGATCTATTTTTACTTCAAAAATATTATGTTTTTAGTTTAGTTTTTATTATTAACGGTTACTGAATGTTAAAAAAACTATTTTTTTTGTTTTTATTTTTGATTCTACTTTTGAGAAATATAAAACATGCACTATATGGCCAAGAGTATGTGGGCATACCTTCTAATTTGTGGGTTCGGCTATTTTAATCACACTCATTACTAATAGGTGCATAACATCAAGCATACAGTCATGCAATCACCATAGACAAACACTGGCAAATGGGTCGTACTGAAGAGCTCAGTGGCTTTTAACGTGGCACTGTCATAGGATGCCATCTTTCCAAGTCAGTTCGTCAAATTCTGCCATGCTAGACCTACCCCAATCACTTGTAAGTGCTGTTGTTGTGAAGTGTAAATGTTTAGAAGCAACAACAACTCAGCCACGAAGCGTTAAGCCACACAAACTTACAGAACGGGACCGTCGAGTGCTGAAGCGCGTAAGAATCGTCTGTCCACAGTTGCAATACTCACTACCGAGGTCCAAACTGCCTCAGGAAACAGCATCAGCAGAAACACTGTTTGTCGGAAACTTTATGAAATGTTTTTTCCATGGCGCAGGCCGCACACAAGCCTAAGATCACCATGCGCAATGCCAATCGTCGGCTGGAATGATGTAAAGCACACCGTCATTGGACTCTGAAACAGTAGAGACGCGTCCTCTGGAGCGATGAATCACGCTCTACTATCTGACAGTCTGACAGCCAAATATGGGTTTGGCGGATGCCAGGAGAATGCTACCAGTCTGAATGCATAGTGCCAACTGTAAAGTTTTTCGGAATAACAATAATGATCTGGAGCTCTTTAGTTCTAATAAAGAGAAATCTTAATGTAATTACATGCAATGACATTCTAGAAAATTGTGTACTTCCTTTATTGTTTTAGCACAATAATGCCCCTGTGCACTAAGTGAGGTCCATAAATATATGGTTTGCCGAAGTTAGTGTGGAAGAACTTGACTGGCCTGCATAAAGCCCTGACTTCAAGCCCATCAAACACCTTTAGGATGAATTGGAACGCAGACTGCGAGCCAGGCCTTCTCGCTCAACCTCATTAATGCTCTTGAGGCTGAATAGGAGCAAATCCTCGCAACCATGCTCTAAAATCTAGTGAAAAGCCTTTCCAAAAGAGTGGAGGTTGTTATCGCGGCAAAGGGGAAACAAACTCCATATTAATACCCATAGTTTTGGAATGAGTTGTTTAACAAGCCCATATATGGGTGTGATGGTCGAGTATCCACATACTTTTTACCATGTAGTATAAATCCGAAGGGATTTTCTCATCACATATTTTTGTTTTTTTTAGTCTCCTCGTAAATGCGTCGATTCAATTCTTCATTCTATCACAATTTTAAACAATTAAATATTAATAGGTGGTTCTTGATGTTACGCAGTGAAATATTTGTGTCGTGCTCACTAAAAGTATCGAAACTTCATTTTTAGAGTGTAAGCCTTCAAGTTTACTAATAATCTACTGAAGGGTTGAGAAGAGCCAAGGCTATTCAAAAAATGCTTTTAATCTGTACTGAGGTGTTAACCTACAATAGTTCTTTTTTGTTGTTGTTTTAAGATGGTAATCAAATATGAAATAGTTATACACTTTTTATTACTTTATGGCACGAAATATTCTGTGCGAATGTGTGGAAGGAGCCATTTTGTTTTAAAATGAAAAACAAATCTTTTTCATGAAAAAATTCGTTTTTATTACTGAACTTATTGTATAGTACAAAGTTGTCGCTAAACTAATAATAATTTTGAAAATTATTTCAGTTCCTATATGTGAAACCCCTCATGACGTGTTTGTCATCATGGATACAAGAAGTACTGGGGAAAGTTTAAAGAGTCAACAAAAAATTATTAGGTAATGTATAAAGTTTTTTCCCCTAAATTTTGTGCAGATAATTAATAATAAAACTTAGCAGCATAATGCGTCTCGAAACACATAGAAATTATTACAGTCGTCTTATAAAAAAATAACGTAATTGTTGTAACTATTCGTATTTCTTCATATTTGGTTTCCTAGTAGCTACATTTGTGTTTTACTATTTTAAGGTTTTTGTAAATCATTTTTTGCAATGTCTTGATATTTTTAAACGAAGAACTGACACCTGATTGAGACTCAGTAAATCATTCTTTCCATACTGTCCAAACCATATGATTGTAAATGTTGAGTACGTTCTGTGAAGACAAAGTATTGCTGTCTTCAGTGCAGATGTAACAAGCCAACTTATCCAAAATGATATATATTTAAGACAAATAACATCTCAAATTATTTAACTACAGAATACCAGCAGGTGAATCTGTCAATAATTTTTAAAGACAAAAGATTAAGATGAGAACTGTGTAAAGCATAATTACTGTAAATAACTGCAGTTCCTAGTGACAGGCCAAATATTTATGATAAAATCACAAAGAACTTTAGCTGATTCTTCAAGCATCTCTCTTGATTAGTCACTCAGGTTTAAGGGACATGTAAAAATAATAGTTTAAACTATCATACATCACTGCCCTAGTAGTTTTCATTTCAATACCAGTAAACTATATATGAAGTATGAAAATATTAATATTAAGAAGTTAAATCCTGAAACTGACTGGGATTTCAAATCAAGAGTAGGTTTTCATGCTCCTTCAAGTAATAGTTTTTCATTTTTCTTCTGAAAAATATGTTAGAAAGAACTGTAGAATATAAACTAGAAAGGTTTTGGTTTTTATTTGAGACAGGTTCTAATTCCTCTCTTTTTAAAATTGATGATACGATTTTTCAAAACGTTAGGAAAAATAAACGTGAAAGAGCCAAAAAAATTTGGAAGCGCACATCCCACACCAGCACCACCTAGTGGCGGCTTTGAATTTTCTCATTAAGCTTTTTATTTATGGTTTTGTTTTCATTTCTTCTTGAATACTTAGATCCCATTCTACAATTTAGAACTATTTTGAAAAGTTATATATAGTAACAAGAAGTTATTAGCGCTTCCTAACAAATATAACAGGTAGAAACTGTTTTGCTTTAGACAGTAATAAATGTTTAAAGTTTATGAAATACTTTTGTTCATTGCATCCAGTTTATTGGCCAACAATATGGATATGAGGCATTACGGCGACAGCATGAGCGTTTTTGCGTATGGAACTCAAAATGAAGAACTATATTCAATCGCCTATAACACCACGTCACAAGGGTGCGCCACATGTTATCCATCGTGGATTCATCCTTCAAGTAGGTATTTTCCAACTAATTTGTTTCACTGGATATGAATACAGAGTGACACATTAAACACGAGATTAATAACATTAGTACGTTTAGAGAACATCTGATTTACAAAATTTACATAATTTTTATTCGTTAAGCGTGTCTCTGTGTTTCCTTATAACAAAGCAACTTCGGGCTATCTGCTGAGTTCACCGACGGGAATCAAACCCCTTATTTTAGCGTTGTAAATCCGTATACTTATCGTTGTACTAGCGGAGGATTATTCGTGAAGGAATGGAAGTTGATACAAATAAGTAAAATTGACTCTACAGTGCGTATTAAAGAAAAAGACACCATAGCTTTCCACAACAGCTTATTGTTTCTTTATTAGTATTTAAAATGTCTATTTCACTGTGAAAGAAATATATTACTCTACCGTCGTTTAAATACTAACACTATAAGACACATAAATTAGGGAATTATGTGACATAAATTAATAGCAACCTCAAGCTCTTTAGAGTTTTATAGATATCGTTTGTTAATAGACCTTTCAAAAACAACTTTTGAGAAGAAATACTTCTTGTATTGCAACCAAAAATACTCGGAAAGAGACAAACGACACTGATCAAAATTGTTGACATACAAAGGGGTATTAATAATTCATGATAACAATAGGGTTATGAATGCCTTTAAAACTTTGTTGAATGGATGGCGTCTTCTTATTGGATAAACAAAAGTGTAAAAGGCGGCGTTTCGAAAATATTTCCTCTTTCTCGGGCACAAGACAGGTAAAACTTTCGGCGCCTGTCCTGTGAAAGTGGGTTTTTCTCTGGGCTAAAACTTAGGCATTGGATCTTTAGATCCCAGCCCAGGCAACTTTTTTGCCATGCCCTGATTTGGGTCTTTTGTGTTCACATTTACACTGACATCTGCCTTTCGGGATGGGATCTGGCCGTTTTCTCCGATGTTGCCTTTGCCTCGTTCATTGATAATATTAAATAAGACCAACTTCACTCCTTTACCCAAAATAGAGTTTTAAAATTATAAAAAAAATAGCTAAATTCAATAGCCTTCCACGAAAGGGGGCGAAGAGGAACCACAACGTTCCTGAACACCCCAGTTGGAGAGAGAATTCTTATGATTTTTCTCTCTCTAAACTAAATCCCTGCCACGTTAGTTTGCGTTTGTTTCTTTCCTCTTTCGTCTTCAGGTGCTGAAAACGAAAGGCAGAAAACTTTCGAAACGTCGTTTTCTACACTTGTGTTTCTAGAACAGGCAATTCTTCATTCAACTTCGTTTAATCGTAAATACACTGCATAAACCTTTGTTTTACGGCCTTTTATTTACAACGAATGGGGTTATACGTGATGTCCTTGTTATGAACAACCGTTGTTTCTAGTGATGGACGTTTTCTCCCAGAATATCAAAGTAAATGTTGTTCTTCTTTTGTGATGGTTTCGTGGACCCTATTCAGCAATCCACTTCGCACAAATTGTGAAAAATGTCTGTAAGTTGTAGTTTATGAATTTCTCTTCGTACGTGCATCCTTTAAAGAAAATGGCATGTTGAGTTGAAAAGTGTTTACTTATCTAAACCTCCGATATTCTATACTTTACATTATTTTTAATTGAGAAAAGCCACGAAAAATCTGGGTCGGAAAGATATAGAATGCAATTCTTCCACAATAATCCAATTTTGGGCGCCTCCTGCACATGCAAGTTACTATATTTCTACTCAAATTGTAACAAGATTAAGGTCTTATAGTCTCCTATAGCCACAAGCAACAAGGACGGCCAGGAACAAAGAAGTCTGGATATGCACACGTCCCTCTGTTTGACTTTCACACTTAACAGGCTTACGTAAACAGAACAATAACGTGTGAGACTTCCATTGTTTTTTTTTCTTTTTTACAGATTCTTTCCCCAGAGATGATGAAGTGGAGTTATTTAAAGGACTAAACAAAACCATTGCAAAATTTGAATTCGAAAAAAGATTAGCTCCAGGTGTGCCAGGAAAGGTATGATTCTGTTCACAGATTGTTTATAAACTAACGTTAATTATTTATTTTTCTTGTATAGAATCGAACACTGGATTTTATTAATGTATAGAATGAGAAGACTGGCAATGATCTAAAACCATTATTATTCTATAAGCTAAAAAGCTGTTTATAAATTTTATATCAAATTGCAAGTTATAATTCAAGATTTAGTATTATACATTAATTAATTTCTTAATTTAAAGTAAGTATTAAGTGTTGAATGCAGCACCAGCCTAAATTAGGTGTTTGTGTTGAAAGATATAAAGTCTATAGTTCTGTACGAACAAGGAACTCAAATTACTAATATTGACAAGCTGTAACATAAAATAATAACCTCCTGTCTTTTTTATTTGCGGAGATTTTGCTCACGTACTGAATCAAACTCAGTGGTCCCAATCGCCTCTTTCTAATTTTGGAAATGCTCTCTTATATACACTTATGCTGTCTATGAAGTGAGAATTATTAATCAAAACCTTAAAATGTCACCTGGTAGCTTGTTCAGCTACTTTATTGTGTCACATTATCATCTGCTTTGAAAACAACACTTTAAAAAGGTGGGTGGGTTGAGTCTTTAGTCTGCTCACAGTCTCATATTTTTTGAAAGTCTAATGCGGTTTAGTTACTAAGCTTCTTAATTTATAGTGGAGTTCTATGGTATAGGTATTTATAATTTTTGGGGTTATTTCAAATGTATACATAAAACTTTAAAAAATCATATTCATTTCACATCATCACATGCGAAATTTGGAAAGGCTTCGATGTCTACGGCAAACGAATACAAAAACTGTAAACTAGAAGTGTGTTTTTTGTATAGTAAAGCCACAAAGGGGTATTTACTCAGCCCACAGAGGGGAATCGAACCCCTGATTTTAGTGTTGTAAATCTGGATACATACCGCTGTACTAGCGGGGGCGTAAACTAAAAGATAAATCGTTTGCTACACTTATTTATTTATCGTTCCGTGTTTTAACAAACGTACGTTTAAAAACTCATTCGTAACTAGAAATAATGTATATACGCATATAATGTATTATAACTGAAATGTGAAACTGAAAATACTGAAACAAGTCAATACAGGTTGGTTTCTAAAGGTCTGTTTTATATTCTTGATGCGGTAACATGGGTGCACGTGCACTGTAACTTCAATGATGTTAACCTGCAATGATTGAAAGCTTGCTTCTCCCATACTTTCTTTAAATCTAATCACAAAGCTATACAATGGGCTATCTGTGCTTTGCCAACCGTGGGTATCGAACCAGTTTTATAGCGGTATAAGTACATAAACTGGGGGCATGGCTGAAAAGTCATTATAATAAGAGTAATGAATGTATATAACGTATAATGTTATGACATTTAAGACATTCGGACTTGAAATTTGTGTTTTTAAGCTACAATTTGTGGTTATTTTATAACGAAAATTTCATAATTTACCAATTTCTATGATGGTCACGAGATCGTCGAATCTACCTAGCACGAACAAAAATTCCGATTCGATGGTGAAAATAACAGATAAAATATAAAATTGTTTATTTACAAGACATTTAATCATTATCTAAATGTTCTAAAGATTTCACTCGTGAAATTTGAAATTTTGTTGATGCACAAAAGTATTTTTAATCTTGAAAGAAAAATTAAATTACGAGAAAATATTTAATCAAAAATTAATAATTAATTAAAAACCAAATATTTTGTTTACAAAAGCCTTGTAATTATTTACCAATAACTTGCAAAATTTTGTAACCTTATGGTATATTATCAAAAATTATAGTATCGTTATTCTTATGCATACTTTCGTGATTACGAACGCGGTGGATTCCAGCAGAAAAGTCCTCCGCTGGTTCAAAGGTGAGTCTTCGAATTTGTACCACTAAATTAAGGGGTTCGATTCCCCTACGTGAACTCAGCAGATAGCCCAATATGGCTTTGCTGTATGAAAACACACACACGCGCCTTCAGCAGAAAATGTCATAGATTCCACACGTTTTGGGGATATTCTATCTATCAAACAAAATTTAAACTAGTCAGAATCAATGGAGAATCTGTTAAGGGTTAGGAGCAAAGTTCTTTAAACCACAACGTCGCAACTACCATAACCTTTTGCTGTCTGCAACTTGTTGTCAAAACACAGTCATCTCAGGTATTACGTTTTCAGCATCTATCAGTACACTTTAATGGAACACATTAATTACCCGTAATATGTATACTTAAAATAACCCTAAAGCAGAAATAAATCACCGATATCTATAGTCTACAAGACTCCGAACCTCCACTCTTTCTTTTGATAATTATTACAAAGTGATTCTTAAAGGAACTATTGACCCTCACCTCAGGAGATCTTTAATGATTACTTACTCCCATCCTCCTTTTTTTTTTTATCTTGAAAACATTTGTTCAAGTATAATCCAAGTGACCTGAGACAAGCTCTGCTACCTCACGTTCATCCTGTCACTAGAAGTCGCTACTATGGTAACTGGTTTAGGCTTAGTTCTGCACAACAGTTCTTGATATATTACAATCTGTTCAAAAAAATTCTGTGCAATACGTGTGCAGTGGTATTGTCATCCTGATGCACAAACTTATTGTTAAGCCTCGCCTTAGAATATGAGGGTCTTCCCTTATCTGTTCTCCAAACAAATGATGAACACGAATACTACCACTAGCTTTTAAAAGTTAGGAACAAGACTCGTCTGTAAAGATAACAAGATACTAATGTCCTAAGTGTAAGTTGATTTGCTGTCTTGCCCAAATAACTCGGTGACGCCAGTTAATACTAGTTAATATCGGTTTGCAGATAGCATTTCTTGGAGAATAATCGTGTTTGATCAGTCTCATATTCACTGTTCTTTTATACCGTACAATAAATGTGTTCATGTGATTCCTGTCATAAGGTGTTGCATTATTTCTTTTGATATTAACGTGTTAACCTTGTCAAAACACAGTCATCTCAGGTATTACGTTTTCAGCATCTATCAGTACACTTTAATGGAACAAAGTTTCCTATAATCAGATAACGTTTAAGAATGCTAGATGCTTATGCTGTCCATTTGCTTCTTACCATTTCTCGACAGTCGAACAATTTGACATCCTATAACTCCTGGCACGTGACTACACCAACTACACAAAAACTGTCAGAAGAAAGTGTTGATATGTTTCGAAAAATATATACCAAAAGCTAACCCTTTTATACAAGACATGTGTGTTTGAATAAACAAATGCTCAAAACAATTTATACAGATCAAACTAGTAGCTCCTGTTTGTTCATCATAACTATTCCATACATGTAAACAAATACATCATTATAAAACAGTGTACAAACATTTTCTTAAATACATATAATTAAAATATCAAGAAGTTTCTCTCATCATTTGTTTTTATTCTGGTTTTTCTTTATCGTCAGTAGTGATTTAGCAGCTTTAAAGCTCCTCTTCACTCATCTAATCTTATAATATTATATCTACAGGAAGTGATTAAAGCATTGACTTTTTTATATTAACTTTCAATCCTAAGGCATGTGTACTAGTAACTCATATCAGTATATGTATAAACTATGTATCTGTCATTAGAAATGTTCAGCACCAAGTAGTTTTCGCCAGATTGAAAGCTGGCCCGGCATGGATATGTAGGTTAAGGCGTTCGACTCATAATCTGAGGGTCGCTAGTTCGAATTCCCGTCGCGCCAAACATGATCGCCCTTTCAGCCGTGGGGGCGTTATAATGTTACGGTCAATCCCACTATTCTTTGGTAAAAGAGTAGCCCAAGAGTTGTTGGCAGTTGGTGGTGATGACTAATTGCCTTCCCTCTAGCCTTACACTGATAAATTAGGGACAGCTATTGTAGATAGCCCTCGAGTAGCTTTGTGCAAAATTCAAAATTGTTAATGCCGTTTCTGCAATACGGTTAAAATATATTTTATGTTGTGTTTACTTTGTTGTTTATTTGGTATAGCATAAATGTCTACAGTGGAATGCTTGTGCTGTGCTTACCTCAGGGATCAAATCCCAAATTTTATGGCAATAAGTCCAGAATGTTACCACTGAGCGGCTAACTGGTAACCATAAGTAACAGTTTGATTCTTTTCATGAAATACTGGTGTGCATAAGATTAACGTTGACGTCAACTTCTAGGTCACTTATGGTTGCCGTTTTTTTATTCTGATGTCAACAGGTTGCGAAGACTTTCTGATTTTTATTTACTTGTTGTTTGTCAGTAATTCCGTAGCTGTTGTAAACACTAAGGCGGTATTTTTCTTAAAAGTAACAGTGCTTTCTTGTTTGTATTTTTATGTTCAGTCGATGTTCTGTTTGCTTAATTTTCTTATGAGCAGAGATTTACACAAACTAGAGACTTCATAAACAGGGTTTTTGGGTTTTTTGTGATATCAGTAGTGTCTAACTATCTCGATTTCAGTTGAATCTTGTTATTCTCTATTAATAATTTTAGAAACGTATATGATTCTGTAGGCTTACCTAATGGTAATAAGGTGAGATAGGTTTCTAATAGCTCTGAAACTTGTTTTTAGATACGTTTTGGTAGAAATTTTTGTCGCTCATTGTTAAAAAGTTTTGTTGTTAAACATAAAATTATATAGCAGGTGATTTCTAGCGTTAAAATCCCAAATATTTGCTACTAAGCCCCAAGGTAGCAAAGTGATACGATAATTATGATGGGAAATGATGACAATTTTTAGTGCAAAGCTATAACAAGGAAGTCTGTGTTCTGTCCACTACAAAGATTCAAACCCGAAATTTTGGCATTATGTAACGTGTTTGTGGACACCGGTAATCTTAGTCTTTGGGCTTGCCTTTACATTCATTACAAATAATTTTATTTAGATTTCGGGTTCTGCTGTTGCGAGTGCACACGAGCCACCAACTCGAGAAAGTTTTTGTGCTTTGTAGAATTTATAAGTCATAAAGAGACAACTGAATACAAGTTAAATAACTTGTGTATTCATACATTATTAAAGAGTTAATTTATGTCAAACTCTCAAGGTTAACCTTAAAGCATTGAATTATTTATTTTCAAAGTTTACATGCTCAATAATATATTCTATTATGTTTGATAACAAAGATTAGTTATCAAATTGATAACTAATTGGTTCTTAAAGTAACTTATTATTGTCCCTTATATAACATATTTGACGAAATCATCTAGACAATTAACTTAGGACGTGTGTAACTACAATATCTCCACTAAGGGTATTTCACCCTTTCTTGTGACATTAGTTCATTTTGTCATGTGTTTTATCTAACTGTTGGGGTTTTCCCAACATACCACGTCTGTCTGACGTCAGAATTGGTATCTTTGAATTCTTGCACTTCCGACGTCACGACTCAAATGTCCTGAGCGACGGGTCAACATTTTGTCACAGTGTGGCTTTTTAAATGTTAATATATTCTTCAAAAACTGTTTTTAGTTAAATATATAGACATATATTAATATTTATAATTAACTATAATAATACGTAATAATTTACACGTGTAATCTGTAAGTATACATGATTGTGCTTAGTTATCGCTATGGTTAATATAAGTTCCAATGAGCCTCTATTTTTGTGAACCATAACGAAGTTCTTCCACACTATTAATACGTTCAACAAATCACAGTAACATTAGCACAAAATTTAATTTTAGAGCACCTATTCTCGATATTTTTCTGAGGTCATGCCCCAGACTCCCCCTAAGCACTGGCATGTCTTACACACTATTTTATATTGTCTGACTAATACAAAATTGCTTTCTCCATCTCTGAATAGGATGCATAGAGTTAACGTGTTTTAAAGACGTTTCGTTCATTTTGTTTAATAAAAGTACATGGTACATTCGTATTGTATTTCTATCAAGTGCAAAGGGAAAATAAGATAGTTTGTATTGCATTTGTTTCTACTTAAATCATTAATAGTTGTTTTATGAATTCAAAACAGTTGATTACTGTAGAGTCAAACAAGGTTTCTGACTATATAGTTCTTTCTTGTTGTCAAAAGTCTATTTAAACCTATACGATTGTCTTATAATTTCAGTTAACAAACCAAACTATTTTTCAATATTACTATAGTCAAACTATGCAATCATAGTTCATTCATGTTTCATCCACTTCCCACGGTGGTACCCTATACTTCTAAAATCATCTGCTTCTTTTACGTATTTGGCTCTACTTCCAATCACTGTCTGCTAAGTCCACACACTTAGGTTCAATTACTATTACTTACAACTGTCTTTGACGAAATAAATATCTTCTTGTATATTTCAATGGTCTCACTCCAACAATACAGCGAAATTTCAACCAGATGTGAAACATAAAAATTTTGTTAACATTCTTATTTCGTTCAACAGAAACTAAGTGGAAGTGCTTCATATTAGCAAGCAGTTAATATTTTCTGAAAACACCTTTTACTTTAATAACTGCAGACAGTATTTCAGGCATTATTGCAACATATGTAATCAAAGAGCCCTTGAAATTTTACTCCATATGTCTTTAATACACTTCTATAGTTTCTTTGAAAGTAATTTTCGATTTTTCAAGTTTTAAATCTATTAAGTCCCAGATCCACTTAATTGGATTTTGGGTTTGAGATCAAGGATCTGTGAAAATCATCATATCATTTAAATGACTCCAGCAGCTTCTTTCTTAGCTAAGTAATTTCTGTACAGGCTGGATGAATGTTTTAGGTCATTACCTTCTTAGCAGTAGAATGTTTTACCAATAATACACAAACCACTTGGTATACCATGACGGATGGTGGTACTTGCACTAGTCCACTACTCCACCTATTTTGTTAATATCTCCTGTCGCTTAAGCAAGAAAACACCCCCAAGCCATCAAACTACCTCCCTTATGCTTCATGGTAAGTTCTATGCATTGAGGTTAGTATGTTTCACCTTTATTCCGCCAGATGTACAACTTAAAATTTAACCAAATATTTCAAACTCGAACTCACCCATTCACAACACGCTTTTACAATCATCGACAGCTTAATTTTTGTACTTTTTATCAAATTACAATCTTTTGACGATATTTGGAGATCAAAATAAAGTGTGTTTTTTAACTGCTACATGACCAAACATTCCATTTTCGCTGAGATTTCTTAATACTGTAGAACTGGACACTTTTCTGTCATTTGATACATGCTTGATGTCAGTAGCAGTTTTCCTTTTGTCCCCAAGGCTGCATAAACGAAGATGCTTAATATAAGTATCAGAGTTCAGGTGTTTTGCCTTTTTCGTTCCTATTTTCGTATTCACCTGTCTCCGTCTCTCAATCTAGTGTTGTTGACAGTGTTTGGGAGAAATTTTAAGCCCGCAGCACTTTGTATTAGAGTCCAACCAGCATAACGAAAAGCTTTGGTGCAAATTCTCTGCTCTACTGACAATTTTATACACATTTTGGGCCGCAGCATAACAAAAACATACTGTATAGTTTTAAACACTGTTTTTATCATGGTTTATTAGTGAAGTTCTGTTAAAATTATTTCTTCTAGCATATACCAGTACCATATCTTAGTTTCTTTCTATACGGTTAATACACTGCATGAGATAACATGACAATTATTTCAGACTCTAAATTAATCGAACCATTTACAACATGCCTTTATAATTCTTATATAATCAAAATATAGTACAAATAATGTTAATTTTAAAATATTCTCACTCTGGTTCATGCACTTGTCAGAAGAGATTAGTGAAACAATACCAATGTTGAAATTTACGTTATGTAGTGACATGAAATAATCAGCCCCAAAAATGAAAAGGAAGACAAACTATTTCCTTGTCTTAATAATTTTACACAGTACTGTATGTATATATATATAGATAGATAGATGCTAGTAAAAATAGAGAAAACTAAAAGCAAGATTTCATAAACATTTCAAAAATCCATGATATGTAAATAAACACATAAAAAACTTAATCGTGAAATAAATTACAAAAATGTAAATAGATTGGGTAAAACAAATACATAAAATAAAATTTATGTTGAAAATGTTGTCAATAATATAGACAAGACCAACATTATTATTTGTAAAGGATATTTTATTTTACCCTTACTCTGCCCCACTACTGGCTCAGCGGTTAGTCAATGTGCAAAAAACGCTAAACTTTGGGTTTCGATGCTCGTAATGGTCAAATCATAGATGGTTCGTGTGTTGCTTTGTACCTAACAATATATTAAGCACCCATCAGCCTTTACTGAACGCCCTCTATTGCATGCGTCTTCTGTTAAAACAATTTAAATGCAACAGACAAAATAAGAAGAGAAGTGACTAAGTTAAAGTTGTTGTTTCAAGAAATACGACGTCAAAGAGTTTCCTTAGCACTACTTGTTCATTTTTAAAACTGTTCTGATTTTAGAGCAGTTTATTAGACGAGGGTCACGAAATATATCTTGCATGTGTAAATAAAAATAGGACAAATAGAAAATTCATAGTAAGTCCTTCGTTTTGTTCAAAAATGTACTTCATAGTTGGAAATTAGTTTTATTGGTGAAGAGGCAAGCATGTTGCAAGGCCAAATACTGTTAAGTGTTAATTTCTGACAAATGTCGTAAAACATGTTGAAATTACGTCTTATGAACCACATTAATAAGTTAATAGCCGAGTTATCCACGACAAGTTACAGTTACAGTTGTCTCTACTTTTGAACTGCTTATCAAAAGATCAAGCGGTAAGCAGCACGTGCTCCCTAAATGATTACTCTATACCTAATAACTAGATTCACTGTGTTACGTATTTTTTTTGTTTTATGTTCTTCGTAGATTAAACGCAACAGAAAAACACAGATAACAGCTTGTATAATTTATTACACTAAACTATTAACAAATATAACAGTTATGACATAAATTATATAATAACAGTGACAGGTATTAAGTTACAACATTCGAAATTAATTACAAAACAAAATAATACTAGTTTCAAACCTCAAAATTAATCACAATACAAAATGGTACTGGCCTGTATCTAATATAATGATCTAAAATGAAAGTCTCAAATTCCAGTCTAGGGTGTGAATTTGGTCCCACGAAGTAATTCCGAAACAGTTCACAGTTCAATAAATTCGCCGTCTCTCAGCACAAGCGGTAATTCGGATGTATCGTAGAGATTGACGAAATAAAATCACAGCTTCCGTAGATCTAACTTTTGTCACAAATCCAAGTTGAATAATCACAGCAAACACTTAATCTTTCTCAAATAACTAAAACTGATGCCTGAATCTCACTCTTATTCTTCGAATAAAACTAATGACTGAATCTATCTTCCTTTTTCGAATAAAAACTGATGACTGAATCTATCTCTCGTCACCGACTTTTATACCGGTAGGCCTATTTCTCGAACAATCTTGCAATTTCCATACAACTCTAGAGCAATCCGCGCGTGTCCGTTCTTGCACGAGACTACTCGTCTAGACAGGAAGTCACCAGCACTCATTTACAACATATGATTGGTCTACTTAATTCAAGAAAGTTCTAAATAACAAAATATTAGTTTAAACTTCGAAACAATAATATCAATATGGAAAAATGAATAATAGAAAATGAAAATTCAAACACAACACGACATGTTGTCGTTAACAAAATATTTACACATATACATAACAACTGTCACTTTTATATGCACTCAAAGTTGAAAGTGCGAATTGTATTTTGCAACTTATGACTGGCCTGAACTTTATACCGTTTGATCTGCAGCCCTGAATATAACTACCAGATTATACCCAATTCAGCTGTATCAGAGAAATTTTCAGTTCAATGACGAACGTTTCTTAATGATTACATGTCTTTGTTTTAAGTCACGTCATCCAAAGCTCTAATTTAATCAGGTTTGCTGTTTGTTTGTTTTTCAGGTAGTCGTTTATTTCAACAGCCAAAGAATAAATTCTGATAATACGAGACTTATGGACGAACTCGGTATATTTAAAGGTAACCATAGAGGTAAGATATGATTCTAAGCCGCATGTTTTACATGGTATAGTTAAACATGTGGATATTCTTAACTGCAAGGTAACTAGTTTGTTTGTTTATTTTTGAATTTCGCACAAAGCTACTCGAGTTCTATCTGTGCTAGCCGTCCGTAATTTAGCAGTGTAAGACTAGAGGGAAGGCAGCTAGTCATCACCACCCACCGCCAACTCTTTGACTAGTATTTTACCAACGAATAGTGGGATTGACCGTAATATTATAACGCCCCCTCCTGGCTGAAAAGGCGAGCATTTTTAGCGCGACAGGGATGCGAACCCGCGACCCTCAGATTACAAGTTGCACGCCTTAACACGCTTGACCATACCGTACCTAACTAGCTAATAGATAGTTAGAAGTTGCAAGATAATAGAGGATTCATAATAAGCACAAAATTAAAGAGGAACCGAGGAGAAGAAACTAGATGTGATACAAAACACAGATCTGTGTTATTAAAGCATAAACACAGAATGAAAAGTAAAAACATAAAAAAATTATTAAAATAAGAACTGAAAGTAAATTGAAATGAACGGATAAATAATTAAAAACAAACTAATGTGCTCAATGGACTAAACGGCTAAATCACAGAACCTTCTTTCTGCTCAAGTATAGCCGTCCTTAACTACTAACCAAGGGCACTAGTCAATAAACCCACCGCTGGAAGTGTTGCTTTTAACCAGAGCACGTTGAGTATCGCTTTTATAACTCACCCAAAGATGGAAGTACGAATCGTGTATGGCATCACGTCTCGGACCAGATACGCTAATCACAAAGATATTTGTATGTCGCTAATTATAACAGAATATCATCAAGGTTGAAAACTTACATATATATATATATATATGTCATTGTTTACAATGTTTCCGAATTCATTATTGAAATTCTTTTCTGCCAAGCAGTTTACCATCAGTTAACTTTTCAAGTACTAGTTGATAAATTAAAAGGCAACTTTACTGGTCCTGATTAGTATATCTAGAAACGTAAATTATAATCGTGCTAATATCTTAATAACTACTGGATCAGTTAGAAGCAGTAGTTTGTTAATATTTAGAGTTCAGCTGAAGTACAAATATATACAAATATTTCAGCAAACTTTTATTATTGGTTGATTCAAAATCAGCAATAAACGAATAGAGACATGTCTCAGTATGATACCCTTGTCTTGATATTATGAACAAATTTTGTTTTTAACAACATATCCAAAGGTAAATATACTACAATTAAATTAAACTGTGGAAAATATTTGTGTATTATTTCGGAACATAATAAGTCACTGAAGGTTTTATTTCAGTAAATAGTTATAATATGTCCGAATACGATACACATATTGTCTTTGCAGTGGCAGCATTAAAAAGGCTTATCCTGTTCTGTATAAAATATACACTTGTGTAAACAATACGTTCCACTGAAGGAGTCGAAATCTCCAAAGAAGAAATAGTATAGTGTAGTAACCAAAATATCCAGGGAAGAAGTGTGCATAGCGTGTTGATCATATATATTCATGGAAGAAATACTTTAGTGTATTTTCCAAAGTACTCGGAGAAGAAATTGTGTAAAAACTGTTCAATAAGTGATGTGTATTAACGACACATTAAAATTTAACTTACAGCAAACATAGTTGTCTTTTATTCTCTATAAACTACAAACTATAAAAGCATTGAAGGTAAACAATCGTTATTATAATTTAAAATAAGCTATATTTTATTTATTTTCTCAAGACGTTCCAATCATCGCTTTCGGCGACAAAGAGGAGTTAGAGGTTATTGTCTGGAACAAAGAGAAAGATATTTTTGATTTACCGGTAAACGAATTTCACCCATCTACCATTGAACCCACGTGGGAAAGGTTGTGTTCAGGTATTTAATAACATTATTACTTCTCCAATTACACTTTGTTTTAAGACTATCACTAGCATCAATAAAAATGTTAATTGTGGCAAATGCAACATAATACCGACTTTGAAGGAAAGCTTTCTTTCTGATTAAAGTTACATAAATATTAGATAGCTATTATATGCTGTAACGCAGTTTTAATTTTTAGCAAAGTTTTCGCTTTTACGTTAAGTTTTATTTTTATTCTACCTTTCAAACCTCACTAAGAATTGAATCATTCTTTTAATATCACTGCTAAGGACATATACTGTTTGTCGCGATTAGATTTAATGTAATCTGTAGTTTGTAATATCTTACTCGATCGTATGTAAGAATAACGTGTTTGTGAATAAGCCATAAAATGGCAACATAACACATGAGCTAAGCCATTTAGCACTATGACATAACGACACACCCATTTGGAACTATTAACACTTTGGTATTTCTTTTTTTTTCTGAATCTATTGTAGATTTAAAGTTCCTTATATTAAAACTCTCAGAATTTGAAGAGACGTGACACTCATCCATTTATTCAAACAGTTTAAAACTAATCACTTAAAATAAATCATACTTATAAACAAACACTGTCTGGACAACTGACAGTAATGGCGGCCCTTTTGTATCATTTTATCAGTTCCAGCTACTCTTCAATATGACAAATGTTGGGAGTTGACAAATAGTCGGGAGACTTTGAACAAGTATACTGGATATGTGACCCCTAACCACATCCAGTATTGGGCTATGTACCCTGAATACTTTATAAAGAGCAGGAGCATTCGATTCACGGTAAATATTGTTGTTTTAATAATCTATGCAAAGTCATTAAATTTAATATTGAGTCTAGACTAATTGTAGAGTTCCTATGATTCAGGCAATGCTTTATATGCACCATATTGAATAACATCGACAATAGTTTCCACAAATAAGTAGAAGTTTAAATAGGTACCTATACTTACAGAATTATTTCGTTAAAATGTTTGTTTAACTCGCGAAATATGGTTCTGTCAAAAAGACCGTTTTTGGCGCGTTATATCCTTCGTCTGCACTTAAGACTAATAGCAAACAGTCATTTTTAAACACGGTTTTTTTCTTGTACGATATTTAAAAGTTTAGCAAATTCAAGCGAAAAACAAAAACGGAATACTTTTGTAACTTGTGTTTTCACTTAAGAAATACTTCAGTTGTTTTAAATTCCTAGAGTTAATATTATACAATAAAAAAGCTTTGTATTTCTTGAGTTTTTATTTTACCTGGAGTTTGCAGTGTCAACTGATGCAATAGAATTAGTAATATAACTTATTAAATTGTATTTATTTGTTGTTCATCACAAAGTCAAGCAATATTCCGTCTGTTCTGTGCCCATCGCGGGTATCAAACCTCGCTTTTTAACATTATAAGCCCGCAAGCTTACCATTGAGCCACCACAATATGCCAATAAAGCAGAATATAGAACAAACAGCGAACTATAATCACTATGTAATGAACAGAACTAACCTAAAATTAAAAAGCTGGCACATAAGTTTTCTTTTAAAGTCGATATAATTTTATTCATATCTATAAAATACAACGTTTCAGTTCAAATCGTCCAGGGGTGCAACAGATCAGGTGAAAGTTTGCTTTAGCCGTGGTACAAGAACTCCTGAAACAGAGGAGCAGAACTGCAAGGAAACTTCCAAAAATGGTCAGTTTACTAATATATTTGAACTTCTGACTTTATATCTTGCGTTTACAGTGCTTTCAATATTTGGAACATTAGAAATATATTCATCAAGTTTTATCATTTAATAGTTAAATATTAGTTAAATACAACTACAAGTCGAGTATCTTCTATAAATAAGCAGTTTTGTAAGTATGTGAATGTACATACTTTAAGTAACTGGCTGAGTAACAAAAGAAATGTGATAATTGTATTTATTACTTTGTCTCGATTTGAAGTTTACATTCATGTATTTTTATTTTGTTGCATTTTAAATATCGTAATGATTTATAGTGTCAAACTTTTTATTTTAATTTTTAGATAAAGAAGTTTCCTTCTGGATGAGTAATCCCTGCAAAGGTACAAAAATTTGCTTATTCATATTTTTAAATAGCATGAACAACAATCGAACTATTTTTGTGGTAAAAAATTAGCATAACAAATATCTAATGTTTTGATGGTTCACGTTCAAGTTAGTTTTTACAACTGACCTGTATGATGAGAGCTACGTTTTATATAAAATAACTTTTATTTTTTTGCTTGTAGCTTTATAAATTTGTGCGATTTTTAGATTGGTTTCATATGCTTCATTTGTTTGATTTTGAATTTTGCGCGAAACTACACGAGAGCTATCTCCTCTAGCCATCGCTAATTAAGTGTTATAAGACTAGAGGGAATGCGGCTAGTCATTACCACCCACCGCCAATTCTTGGAATACTCTTTTACCAACGAATAGTGTAATGGATCGTCACATTATAAGACCCCTACAGCTGTAAGGGCGAGTATATTTGGTGTGATGATAATTCGAACCCGCGCTTCTCAGATTACGACTCGAGTGCCCCAACCACCTGGCCATGCAGGGCCCTATTTAAGCCTATTTTATAAAATGCTCTTAAAACTTAAATCATTTGTATATGTTACGATTAAACACCATCATACAATAATGGAACTCTTACTTATATGATACTGGAATTCTTTTTTATTATGCGATGTGCAACCCCTAACTTCGCGGAAAGTTTATCCTGTGTGCATTTGGATTTGAAATAGGGGTCAAGATTTTCCCGTTTCACCTCCATTCCCCGTCACAGAGAAGTTTATTTTTCTCCATTCTCACGGTGCAGTAATGGCTTCATGAATGCATCACACGCAGATTTAACGCCCTAATGCTACGATTAATCAGCTAATAGTAGATAAAGTTACTTTGTCATTTTAGGAGTTCATCAAATGGGACGTTTTTATACAATTGAGAAGATACCCAGGATAGAAAACACCTGAATGACAGAAGTTAAAGAGAATTAAAAATATATACTAGTTTACAAGGCTGCAACATTTAGAGTGGAAACTTTAATTTCAGTACTGCCTTTAATATTCACTTTTTGTTGGCTCTGCGACCTTTATTGTAATATTCATACACATATTGTTTAGAGAGAATTGTTTATGAACTCATATTGAAGGTTCTCGTCTATAATGATATAGTATAATTAGTGCTCTTAATATCTAATGTTTGTGAATTATTAACAATGTGACCAACTAATTAGATCCACAAACAAACCATCATTTAAAATTCCATATTTACTTTCAATAATATTGACACTCAGACATCTACTATTAGTATAAAGGTATATTGTTTAATATAAGACACAATAGACTCGTTTATCCAATTTCGTCTTTTGTCAACAGGATACAGTGTTTGGAACTGCCCGCCATTTTATTTCTCCATTCAAGGTATTCGTAATGAAGAGCAAACTACACAGTTTAGTATCAGCTGTGCTGGTGAGTGAACTACGTTTAAATTACTCACAGATAACGAATCTAAAAATTAGAATACAAATGCAAAAACTGGATTTTGTTAACATTATACGATCATAATATTCTACTTTTGTCTAGTTTTTTTTCAATATTTCATTAGTTTTTCTGACGATTTATTTATTAGAATTGTCAAGTTTTTCAATTAAATGCACATAATAATATGTTTGTGTTCGTCTAAATCAAAAATCTGATAATTGATCAACAGAATCCTTAATTATCGCCTTTGAACTTCTTTAGAATTAAAAACCAAAACGGACGTAACAGAAAATTACGTTTTTATTAACCAGTTAGTTAGTCAACAGTTATCGCTTATATAATATAATCAAGCGTATAGGGGCTACGTACATTATATTTTATAATGAACAAATATATTTAATACAAATCTCCAGAAGACTGTGGATCATTTTATCCCCGAAACATGTAATGAGTTTTATATTTTAACGTCATGTAAAATAATTTTTATGCACATAAAAATGTTGATGTCGTGATTTGTATTGAAAATATGTACATATGCTGTCAGTCTAATATATTTAGCAGATATATTTACTATTTCTAATATATCTTTATTTTCTCATTTACCTTTTATACTAGAGTATGTTAAATATTAATCATTATTCAATACACCAGGTGATTAAAGCGCTTTGAAAAGGTAGACTTAAAGATGTTGTTGTTGTTTTAAATTATGCACAAAGCAACACAATGGGCGATCTGTTCTCTACCCATCACGGGTATCGAAACACGCTTTTTAGCGTTGTAGGTCCACAGACATACGCTGAGCCTCTGGGAGTCTAGAATTGAAAAAAAACTAATCTTTAAAAATGTCAGTTACCGGTGTCGTTAATTTGTTTTATTCTGAGCGTTAGGATAAGATAAATCACGATATAACAAATAAGATAACTCAATGATAAAATTTAGACCTAATTCAATAAAACATTTCCCAAAAGAATGTCAATCGTCATTATAAACTTTATAAAGAACTAAAATAAAAAAACTGAAAGTACATATTTTTTAAAACCATTACTCCCGTAGTTTTCCTACAACTTCTTCTCTTGAATAGACAAAAGTTTTTTTTACACATAACACTTTTGCAATTATTGCTCAAACGGTATAGTAAAACTTTTCATAAATACAGCAAAAATTTAAATTTTTTATGATTTTTTTAATTTTACTGGTGCAAGTTTATTTTTGTATTTTCTACATGAAAGCAATTTTCTTAGATACTGATTTTGATTTGCATGAACTGTTGTAGAATTAGGATTTGATAGACACGAAGCTCGAATCTCAACTAGACAAATATCTGTCTATAGAAGATAAGATGAGATTTTCTTACTGTTAAACTATCTTTACACATTTATTATTTAAAGATTTTATTTTATAAGATGTCATCTCATAAGTTTTAAGATTATACTTAACTAAAAGTTACATTAATTTGAAATAAATCAGAATTTGTTTTGAATTTTATAATTACAGAACTTTCTGAACATTTCAGGTGTCAAATGCTTTGTTCCAAGAACTCCAGACCAGATAGAATTCACTGTGGAACACGATGGTCAGTTCATTTATTTTTTGTATAATAATTTACACAAATCAACAACTGCGCACAGTTTTTAACGTTGTAATTTTAATTGGTAAAACTAAAAAATAATATGTTGTGATTTGATTTTGTTGGTATTCTAATTGTGATACTCTTACTCTATAAAAGTGTGGTTTGGTTTGCATTAAGCACAAAGCTACACAATGGGCTATCAATGCTCTGCCCACCACGAGTATCGAAACCCGGTTTTTCTTATGTAAGTCCGCATACGTACCACTGTGAAATTTGGGGGCTATAAAAGTGTGACTACAGTTGTTTAGTTTCTAGTTAGATCGAACATATGAGGTCTTTTTTGCACTAAATTATGATAGGGAACCTGTTAGCTCACACTTTCTAGACAAAATTAATTAAAATCATAACGAGATATAAACTGCACATTTAAGCTAAATAGCTCAACATTATTTTCCATATTGTTTTGTACCAACTCTTTAGCTGAACTAAAAAGTATTTAAAGAACTTAAAACTGTAGCTCTTTATTTGATATAGTAAGGAAGTTGCTGCTTAGTTTCTTATTACTTACCGCACATTATGATGATTTGTATTCTATTGTTTTTTGCGTGTTTAACAAAGTAAACTATTTTGATTTCCATAAATAACTTTTACCACTTTATTTTCTAAATTCTTTCGTTGTCTGTGTGTTAAAATAGTTCTATTCTTTTATTGTTAATTTTCCTTAAAGTTTTGCCCATTATGGCTACAACTATATCAGCGTTTGATGAAATATTATAAACAATTATTCAGTTTTCCAAATACCTTAAAACTTGTGTTGCTCCTTTTCAAGTAGCAGGTAAAAAAATAAACCTTGCTGATAACTTCTTAAATGTTCGTAAAGAAAGTAAGTTTACTGTCGTTTTTCTCGTATCTACAACAGACAAAATAATTTAATAAAAGTGGTGTGACTGTCATAATCAGAAACTAGAATGTATATTTATGCGTTATTTCTATGTGACTGTTATCCTGCACTGGAATTTTCAACAAGTGCACTAAACGTGAAGATATGGCAGTTCCCCTTGCTTCAAATAAAGAGATACCATGTGCTTAATGATTTATTAATATATATCTATCTTCCATCGTATAAAGTTTTGTTAAGTAGCTTTTAGCACAAATTTTTCAAAATAGTGTTTTAACGCTGCTAATTTTTAACCACCAAAAAAGTTCAAATATATAAGGAGAAAACGCCATCTACATTTTTATCATCAAACAAACCTGATTTTCAAATATCAATCATTCACTTTTGTCCTAACAAATAACATACATTGAGTAATATATCAATCCTCCTGGACTAGGAGAAAATTCTACCATTACCCAATTTTGTATAGACATACAGTTGTTTTACTAACAATCCAAAACTCTGAAAGCTTTCTAATGTTACGTATTGGCAGTCGACTGAATGAACTGATAATCTGTGTTGAGTTGCGTTGTTTTGAATTAAACACAAAACTACACAGTGGGCTATATGTGCTCTGCCCACTACGAATATCGAAACCCGGATTTTAGCGTTGTAAGTCCGTAGACATACCGCTGCGCCACTGGGGGGTAAATTGATAATACTAGATATTACTGAATATTAGAATACCAGGTTGAAGTATCTCTGCAGTTTTGGTCTGTTGAACTGAATGAGTACTGTAAACAATGATTAATAGTTTGTAATAAAACAATGACCGTACTGAAACAATACTCATTCAGTTAAAAATTCACAAGCAATACCCATATATTGACACAGGTCTTGTAGAGTGAGAGGCTTACAATTGGTTTGAGTACATTTTTTGTAATTTGATTTTTCTTGAATTTCATTTATTAATTTAGTTTATTTTAGAATACAATGAACTGCAAAGCATATTATCTTCAAGACGTAATAGATATTTGCTCTATAGTTTTGTTAAGTTGCTAATATATATTTTAACTTGTCCTCTGAATTATTTCGTTGCAGGTGTTAGATGTAATGGTGCTTCCAAGCTGGCATCTCCACTCATAGCAATAAGCATATTAGTTGCTGTTGCTCTCTCGAGAAGTAAATAAACCATCGTATACTTCTAATTCACAACACTTTTCATAACTGACTAAATTGTCCTTTGTCTGTGTGGTTGCTAATTACATGAAGCTATGATGTATTTGTGAAGCTACATATAATTATTTTTCGTTTTAAAATCATTAATTGTTCTCCACTTCTGATGTTCTGTACAATTTTTTTTTCTTTTTGTACATTTTTATCCTCTGCGCACGTGACTAAGATCAGTTTTGTAGTTAAGTGACATAACAATGAAAAGTCTTTTTTTTATTGTGTGAAAACGTCTCGTTACGTTTTCAAAAAGCAAAATGTAAAAACAAAGGAAATAAAAACTAAAATAAACTGTATTTTTACAGTGCAAAATACCGTATCACTAATTTAATCCTTAAAATAAAACATTACATCAGACACAGAAATATTTTTAAATTATTTTAGTCACTCATTGTGATATTTGAATATTACTGAAGAAAGCTAAATTTACGAGTCTCTTAAGTTTAAACCCGCAACAGACTGAGTCAGTAAATTACGAAAACAAACTGTGAGATTGTGTCTAGTTTCTTTACATTTCAGACAAATATATATATAGCTGAAATACCTGTCAAATGGCAACTAGAATTGTAACACCTAAATTGTCATAATACTTTTCAGTTGAAATACATATTGAATGGTAGCTACTAGTTTATTATATAATCTATATTATGATAATACTTTAAAGTTGAAATACCTCATGAACGATAACTAATAGTTTATTGTACCACCTAGATTATGATAATGGCTTGCAATTCAAACACTTAGTAAATGATAGCTACTAATATGAAATAAAAAGCAACTGTTTCTTCTTATGTGTACATTTTTATGAGTGCACATGAAGCGAGTTATAATTATTTTTTTCACATTATGTATTAGTTCTAATTATTCTATAAACGTTGATCTGAAGTATAAGTAGCATATTTTTAATACTTAGAGATAAGTACCTCCATAATTCTTCTGTTATTAGTAACATAAACATAAAAACAGTGAAATTTATCTCCATTCTTTCTTGCATTTTCTTAAATCAAGAAATATAATTAGTCTGAGATGTTTATGTCCAATAAAATAGTCAAAGTAGCAAATCATTTCTATTCTTCATATGTAATATTACATTTAACAACTGGTAAAAAGTAGGCTTATCTCACATTAATCCTCTTTTGGAAGCACTTGATGTGATGTTTCTTTTCCTGATTTATTTATATACAGACAAAGACACATTTTAACGATTAATTTTTAGAGAGGTGCAAAAAATTATTTCTTTTTAAAACTGTTTAAATACACTGGCCATACAATACTCATGAGGCTACTGACGTGAGAGCGCAAACAACATGGAAGGCAAGAAGAACGGTCTTCACAAACAAAAACTAAAAACTTAACTCCAAACGTTTTCATTTTGCACTCCTTTTGAATCTCTTGTTGAATGATGTAGCGAAATGTTGCACCGAATAGTGGCTTTCTTTGAGTTGATTCAAATAGCATAAGCCTACTTTTTTGTTTGACCTTATCGATCAAATTGTTAAAATTGGAAAAATTGTTAAAACGTATTTTTTCAGTTCATTGTGAGCCCATTCGGCAATATATGACATGTTACAAAGTTACAGCTAATACTGTTCGTACACTATAGTACCAGCAGATAGAAAGAAAAATAATTTTGATATATCTGGATCTATTTCACAACTAAATAGTTTCTTTGTCGTTAAAAACTGATGAAGGCTTTGTAAAGAGAGTGGTAAACCTTAGAAGTTTACAGAAATAATATAAATTGTTGGAATTTTGTTGCAAAAAAGGTGCATTCTCTCATAAAAAAATATACGTTTTTCGTTTGATAGTGATGATTAGCTCATTATTGATCTAAAACAAACTTTTTAGATCAGTTTCTTTCAATAATGATCGTCACGGCCATTTTTATTTCTTGTCTACTGAGACCGCTTGTAAACTTCAGAGCACTTTAAATATTGATGTATCAATGGTGATTTTCGAACCTGTTTACCTGATGGTGCCTATCTCCTCTCGAGGAAACCGTCCCTAATTTAGTAGAGAAGGACTAAATGGGAAGCAGCTAGTCAACATCATCTGCTGCCAAGTTTTAAATTGTGGTAGTGACCCTTACAATATAATGTTCTTACAGCTGGAAGGACAAGCATGTTCAGTGATGAGAATTCAAGCTCGCAGATAGCGAGGCGACGCCCTACTCACCAGGCTGAGTCAAGCCTTTTCAAAAATTGAGGTACATCACTGGTAAATTGTCAATGATGAATTAAAGGGACTATAAAACATTGCGTGGATCTCCAGACCGACTTATCAAATGTCCAGAAAACTGGTGTCAGAAATATGTGGTATGTGGTTAAACAAACATATAATGTCCAAAATATCAGAATCGATGTTTACCAAAACCTTAATCTGTCAGATTGAGAATGCATTCAACTTTGTTCCTAACCGTTGTGGTGAAAAGGAAGCTTAACAACACTGAAATGAAGTAAAACTCAATTGCAGAGAGAACAAAACTGATGAGACCGGAAGATATTTCGCTCAAACACAATTTACTGACAAACAAGCGTTCTGAAATGGAACGATAACCACATGTTAATTGTTTCAGTAACATTTCCTGAGTCTTTAATAACATACTTACAAGTGAGCAAATACATGTAATTGGATTTGTAACATAACGTTTTGTCACAAAATCAAAAGTTTTTCGTGTTTAAAATCAAGCATAAAAGTAAAAATGAACTATCTGTGCTCTGCCAACCACAGGTGTCGAAAAGCGGTTTCAAGTATTGTAAGTCTGCAGGTGTACCACTGAAGGAAAATTGAGGTAAAATGAAATATACATATATATTGAAACGTTAGCTAGAGTAACAACCATTTTTTCTCAATTAGCTATATAAATCTTATGTTGCAATACTTTTCATAAAACAAACAGTAAAATGTGTTTGACATTTTAAAAGTTTATTGCATTTTCTTAACCATTTAATAACCGTAGCTCTTTTTATTGTTGTTATTTTGTTTTGTTTTTGTAGTTTCTTTTCACATTGGAAAATATGGACTGGTGTTCAATTTACGAAAATAATGTGTAGTAGTATAGAAACTTCAATGAGAACCAACCAAACCAAAATGATTTCCTGATCATTACTTTCGAGATAGAATTTTTTTTCTAACTATGCATAACCTATTCAATTAAAGCGAATATAATAGGATCATATTTTTAAATGTTAAAGTTATTTAGCGTACTTATACACAAACATTGTATAACACTTATATTATAAATTTTAATTAATTATGATATTAATACCTTCATGTTCAATTTTAGGCTAACCTTTACTAATCTCGATTATATGAATATTACACTAGTCTTTGTAAACTTATGCCTATATACTATAGTGAGAACAAAAGGTTCAGATATCAGAAAAGCTAAACACTAAACGGAAAAAATTCCGATTTGTCTGTCGAATGAATTTTCTCAACTTTTACTCACATTTTAAGAAATATAGCTTATATATGAAAACATGCTAAGAAATATTCAGAGGTAGTATTATATTTTATAATACATTTATTTATATAATTACATCCGCAAATCTTTCCAAGTCTTACAAGACTAGTTTTGGAACTATTACACGATTCGGTATGTTGATAATATCTGAGTGGTTTTTAAGTCACCACAAATAACCTATATTAGCACGCACGTAAGCAGAAGGGAAGATCCTGACGATTGTTTTTTTATTATTATTATTTCTAGCACAGCTACACAAGGGCTATTTACTCTAGCCGTCCATAATTTAGCAGTGTAAGACTAGAGGAAAGGCAGCTAATCATCACCGCCTACCTCTAATTCTTGGGCTACTCTTTTATCAACGAATAGTGGTATTTACCATCACATTATAACGTTATCACGGCTGAAAAATGGAGCATGTTTGGTGTGACGGGAATCCGAACCCGTAACCCTCAGATTACGAGTCAAGCACCCTAACCATCTGGTCATGCGGGAGCTAGATCCGGTCAAACCAATTGATTTTGTGATGTGAAAAAAAAAATGTTTTAATACAGTTATATCATGGTTATAGCATAACTACTTATGGTATTTAACATTTACTACATAGTCAATATTGTTCTGATGAAACATTAGAATTTTATGCATTGAAACAGTTACATGCTCTCAAACCACTGTAGTATGACCATGATATGCATGCTGATTGTACTTCGTCTAATATGTGCTGATTTTTTATCTCACAGATTGGAATCTTCCTTTCAAACTTGCCTGATTAACACGAGTATTTGAATAATATGGAACATTTTTGTTATTACACCATTTTTCCATATTATACAACATGACATCGTAATTATAATGAGAAACAAATAGCTCAGCAATAGACCCTTTATATTCAAAAACCTCTTTTTGAATACTGGTCAAAAAATGAATGCGGTACGTGTTACAAAATAACAAGCATAAACAACCTTCTTAGAATAACCTCTTAAAGAATTGTAATGCTAATCGTAAAAATAAAACTGTTGCACAGTAACAAATACATGTAAATACTTGATCTATGTATGACTTCAACTAACCTAAGATTAAAATGTTCTGAACTTAATGTAGACAAGATATTGATAGTAACCATTTTTTTTTTAATTTAGACTAAAAGCAAATCAGGATATTCGAAACAACTCTTTCTCAATACAATTAAAATGCTTCTGTGAAAATAAATTCAAATATCTGTCATGATATTATGACAGGACGTATCAAAAACTGTTTTCAGGACTAATTTATCATAAACTATGAAGTTTAAATTATTTATGTTAGTTCAACTCTCTATACTCCTTGATAGTCAAAATTAATCTATTATTTTCAATTTTTTTAAGTATTGTCAAATAATTAAATATTATATTTTATATGGGGGAATCAATCAATCCGAAAGATGTAACACTGAGAAACTGATTTTTTACAGAAACTTAGAAATTCAATGTCATAAGTTGTTTGAAATTTAATTTGTTTCCACAGTTTCTTTTATTTACATATATATATATATGATAAATGATGTGAACTCATTAAGAGTTATTGTTGAACTGTATTTTCCCTTGAACGTTTGAATATTACTTTATGCATATCCTTTACATTTCAAAGTTCACTTTCCAAAACGTTATCGTTTCACGTGGTGGTTGTTGCACCTTAGTACTGTGACATTACAAATGGAAGGTCTTTAATTAATTATTTTGTTTTCCATTAAAATCAGTTGGTTAATATCTCATCACACATTTGTGTAATAAACCAAATTCAATTCATACCAGTAATACTGTTAAGTATAAAATAGGCAAATCTTTGACATATTTCATGTTTAGTTACCCCTGGCTACATCATTATCACTGTTAATTGATATTATGTGGCGTGTTTAGTTTCCCCAGCGGGTTGGATAGAACTCTCGAGAATTTGAAAAAGAAACGTGTCATAATTGGAGTCACGAATACAACGAATCATAAAATTTGAATCAAATTTGAGTAGGATCAGAAAAATGCTGATCTGTTAATTGGAAGTATATGTGTCAAAAAAAAGTATAAACAGCGTAAAGAGAGTGAAGCACACGACAGAAAAGACTAGCCTGAAGCACAGAGAACTGTAGTGAAAAATGTAGCATTCAAGAGTGGTTATGGGTATGGTGGAAGACTCATCTGAAAGATGTTTAGAGAAATGACACAAGTTTAAAACCAATAATTCAGTGGTTCAAGAGTAATTATGAAAAACCTTCTTGGAAAACAATTACTCCCTACAGCTAAAAAAATAAATATGTATTGAACGTTTTGGGATTCATTATACGAGGGCTTATTGTGGCAGAAATAAAAAGACAGTAGCGGACAGAAACAATGACTGTAACTGGCACTTCACCATTCTCTACATTCTGAAGTATCTTCTCATCCCCACAACGTTCCAAGAGCTAGACACTTGGGTGTTAAGAAGATATTGTAACATACAAGACAATGCTTCTACTGGGTTGTATACCAGGGTCTGTGGAAAATTGGTATGAAATACGTGAACTGTACGTAGAGTTAAAAGGTCTACAAAATCAACTGAATAGGTAGCGTTATGTACTATAATTGATCTCATAAACTGTTGTGGTATCTTCAGTTTGTTACGTACCATAATTTATCACGGAGGAGTCTCCAAATTACTGTGTTACATACGTTATGTATTACAATTTCAAATGGCGGGACATTTGAATTTGAATTTAGAAATCACTTATTCACATGTATCAAATTCGTGATATTTGCCATCATGATTGATATACACAATTTTCTTTCTTAACATAATATATACTTTAAAATACAAACAACAATACAACTTAAAATTTATATACAAAAGTTTAAAAACTTACAAATAATACTGAGTCTTCTATCTGCTCTGGAACTCAATTTTTTATCGACGATTCACGAAGAGCGAATTAATTTTATGTTCACACATAGGTGCAATTCTCTTTACGGCTAGCTAGCTAGGTGTTTCACTAAGCACATGAAACTTTTTCACCGATAACAATATCTAATGTTCTCGTAGATATACTAACGTCCGAAGTAAATTTACTGAAGTTAAATAGTTTGTAATGTTTGAAATCTATAAACATTCGTAATTAAATATCGTAGTTTTCCGATTAATCAGTGTTTATCACAATAACAGCGTCAGAGGTTTATAGTATACTTAGTGTAGCAAACCAACGATGTTAAAATGTCTCTCCAAGCTGTTTTGGTTATGTTCTATAATCTTCAGAAGAAATTTCTAGAAATGTCAGCAAAGGGAACAATAATCTTATTTTATATACATATGTATATCGTACATTGTTGATTCTTACGCTTGAGAATCTACTAAACATTTAGACAGCAGCCGGTACTATTGCAATACGCATTTAAAAACATAAGCTACATGAATTTCCAAATATGTATTAAACTGAAACAAACATAAATATTAAAATCAATATATAATATCAAATCCGTTACTCCTTCCTTTTCAGAGAGCTAAAAATTGTCTAATATAAATTTTTAACTAAGATAGGAAAGAATAAGATCGAATCACTCTTTCTAAAATAAACATCACGCGTAAATCTCAGCAAAATAAAACATCGGTGAATTTTTCTGCATCTCTATCTTGCAAAGATATTTATTTAATGCCACACATGACAGATGCAATAATCTACACTCTTTCTGCTGCTAATTTTGAAGCAAATATAGTCATTTTAGTTTGTTTTCGAATTTCGCGCAAAGCTACACAAGGGATATGTGCGCTAGCCGTCCCTAATTTAGCAGTATAAGACCAGAGGGGAGGCAGCTGGTCATCACCACCCACCGCCAACTCTTGGGCTACTCTTTTACAAACGAATGGTGGGATTGACCGTCACATTATAACGCTCCCACGGCTAAATGGGCGAGCAGGTTTGGTGTGACGGGGATTATAATCCGCAATCTTTAGTTAACTGGACACTAAATATTTAACCAGGTTGTCACTGCAGTAGTATTTTTATCGAAATACAGATAATGTTGTCTCACTGGGAGAAACATATTTTCTTAAAAATACACAGACTTTTAAGCTAGATAAACATACATATACAATTGTCACATGGATGGCTTACAATCAAATAATTTGTCAGTTTCGTTTTTTATTCAGATATTAATTTATTGGCTTATTAAGAGTACAAGTCATATAGACCATAAATTTCAGAAGGAAAATGAGCAAATTCCACTAACACTTGTAAAGGGTAATGAAATTCTTCAAAGTTTTAATCTTGTAAGAAGAAAGTGCCATAGTTTGTCATATATCTAGTGCTCTGCCTAAATACCTCAGACTAGATTGAATTCATACTGCAACATTGTGTTTCTTGTTACTACTTTAAAATATATGTATAGGTTTCTTCATTTCCAAGTTTTTTCTAGATTATACTAATTAATTTTTAATCTCATTTTGACACGACCTAGTCGTTGAGGTTTTTATGGAAAAATGCTTCCCGACTAAACTTTTTTTTTTTTTTTTCCGATGGTGTTTGGGTATTTGCCCTGGAGGGTCAGGTTCACAACCGACTAAACTTGGCACTTGTGATGTTCGTTTTTGAATTTCGCGCAAAGCTACACGAGAGTTATCTGTATTAGCTGTCCTTAATATAACAGTGTAAGACTATAGGGAAGGCAGCTAGTCATTACTAATTACCGCCAACTATTTTACCAACGAATAGTGGGATTGACCGTCACATTACAACGCCTCCACGGCTGAAAGGGCGAGCATATTTGGTGAGACGAGGATTCGAACCAGCAACCTTCAGATAACAAGTGGAGTGCCTTAACCGCCTGTCCCACACGTTTTATAATATATTTCTCAAAGGTATTGAACATTGTCAAAAACTATATCGTTAGGAAAATCGAAAGAAAGTTTTCTTTCGTTATTTTTGCGCAAGATAATACTCTTTAAACTGGAAACTGGATATATTTGCACACTTTAACAGACCTGAATTGAATGTTTTTATCAAGTAAACAACATATGGTCAGAAAATACTTAAAAATTATAACTCAAAAATAGGTTGAACATCATTTTGATTTTTTTTGTAGATCATATTCAGAAATGTAAAAACATATGGTAAAAATCTGAGAAGGCTGAATAACAGGTGACATGGTCAAACTGTGGCCTGAAGTAAAGCTATTTTTAGCCAAATCATAAAAAGTTGTGTGTTGTTAATTTTTTTACAGGAGATCTAACAGACTGTCAATTACAACAATTACTGATATATCAACTGATGTTATAAGAAATTAGAAAAAAAAATCAGCTTCGCATCATATTAGGTCTCAGAGCTATGGCTAGTTAAATAAACCAATGTTTTTTACGATTTGGGGTTTTCAAGTGATTTTACTGCCTCGCTATGCAAATCCCTAGATAAACTTGGTTCGAGACCATTTTTGAATTCTGTGAGATTAATTTAGTCAGCGTAGCAAATTTCAGCCTCGTACCACCATTACTCTTCCAGCATTAAGTGGCCAAAATTGCCTGAAAATGATTTCAACAAAAATAAAAAAGCATATTAACTAAATTTTACAGGGCTGTAAATCAGAAACTATTAGAGATATTGATCTAATCTTTGGCAATTATGAGTAGACGAGCACACGTGAATGTTTCCAAGGCATTCTGATGAGGTCACCTGGAAAATTTTCCAAAATCTGGATTATTTTAATATGGAATGACCCTTTCCTATTTTGACGTACATTTCATCTTTTGCTATAACAAATTTTTTTTTGTCTTTCGTATATGCTTTATTAGTACACAGTAAACCTGTCACAAGCAGTTGTATGAAGTTTTTATAGTTTTATCAGAAATCTGAAGAGTCGAAAAAAATCGATTTGTGATTCAGCTTTCGGAAAGATTATTTCAATAGTTTGATAACTTTCTTGTGCACGAAAATATTAAAAGGTAGAACATTTTTATATAACCTTCTGATTGGTAATAAAATGGCAGTTAATATAAAACAAGTGACAACATTAATTTGCATGATGGGTAAAACAAAATTTTTGAAATATGCTAGGTTTCAGTTTGATTATCGCGCAAAACTACACGGGGGTTATTTCCACTAATCGTCCTTAATTTAGCAGTGTAAGATTAGAGAAGGTGGTTAGTCATTACCACCCACCTCCAACTCTCCGGCTAATCTTTTACCAACGATTAGTGGGATTAACCATCACTTTATAACGCCCCCACGGTTGAAAGGGCAAGCACGTTTGGTGTGATGGAGATTCGAACCCGCGACCCTCAGATTACGAGTTGAACACCTTAACCCACCTGGCCATGCCAGAGCAGCACTTGTTGTTTGTTCTGTTTTTGTATACAAGATTTTCTCACAAATTGGGAATCAGATGCCATTTGAAGACTCAATAATAAAAAAGGTAGAATTTCTATGTACATGTAGTTAGCTGAACAGTAACAAAGTCTAATGGACATATCCATTACATTTTAGTTTATCTTCTTTGAAAAAACTTAAAACTGATAAAGTTTAACACAGAAAAATACTTCACCCAGCAAGAAAAGAAAGGTTAAAATGTCAAAGGTCATTTCTCCTTAATTGAAAAGCTTTCTTTATACTGCAAGGCAATAAACTGGTTTTAAAACGTTTTAACTCCTATGTTGAAGTGACCACATTTATAAAGCAATGCCTGAAATGAATTTGAGAAATGTTTTGAAGATCACAATTATTCAGAGTTGTGTTTATATTAATGAAATGTACAAATTATATTTTCTATATTGTTATTTAATCTTCAAATGTTCCTTCACAAATAATTTATTTTTTTTATTAATGAGAAAATATTTAAAATAACCATCTAACCTTATTTAGTCTCAAGCCTCAAGTAGTTTCTGCATCTGTACATGTACACTGAAACAGAATTCACTATTGCACTATTGTGTTATTAAATTGTACATTACACCATGTAACAAAATATTTACTTTTTCTTGTTCCTGGGCAGAAAGTGTTATTTTCCATTTGCTTATGCCTAAAGCAAATGGAAAAGACCTATTTTTCTCTTCACACTTTAGTTTTGTGACCTGGGTAATGAGATTTTCAAATTTACCCATTATCCTGAACATTGCAGGTAAATTCAGTGCTGAGTAGCTGACAGAGAATTTTCTAGAATGTTGTAAAACTTGCAAACATTTTCTAGAACATTCCATTGTCATACATATACATACATACATACAGGGGCTCATCACTCACCACTTCAGTTTAGTTCTAGCTGCCTAAGTGAACACATAGACCTCCTGATTTTATTAGAGATGGCATCAAGAAGCTGCAAGCATTCTCCAGATGCATTCGGCTACGTACATAGCCAATTTATCAGGACAAGAGCGAAAAGTACTCTGTGACAGCATCTGCTAAAATGTGTGAAGCCTGCAAGGCATATTTCAGCATGCCTGTCAGGAATCAATACAAACCCTGGACACCTCATTTTACTTGCAAGCACTGCAAAAAACTCTAGAAGTTAACAGACAATTTTTGCTTGCTTGAATAAGTAAGATTTTATATTATGCAAATTTTAGACCTCTTAAAATTTAAATATATTTTAATTAATTGTTTTATAATTTCTAATAGTACAGAAAAATTATTACAAAATATTTTTTGTGATCCTCTTACACATTAGTTGTGGATGAAATAAATTTATTCTTCATAATAATTTTATTTTGCTCTTTTGCAGGATGGTACAGAAGGGAAAAAAGAATCATGAAGTATTGCTATTTGAAGAATTTGGTTTGAACCCACTGATCATTCAAGCAATTGCTACTTCTGCAAAGTGGATCCTTCCAAACGTCAGGCTAGCAAGAACGTATCTGCTATCAAGTATCTGGACCTTCTAACATCCATCACTCAAATGCCACACTACCCTGAACTCCCTGTACCCATTCTGCCAGAGAGAAAGCAGCCATCCTCAGAAGAGAGTAGCAAATCAGAAGAGGTAGACATTGAAGATCCAGATTACAATTTCAGAGGTGCAGCTGTTGAGAGAAACCCACATTACCCTAACCAAAGAGACCTCAATGACTTGATCAGAGATCTTGGTCTAACAAAGTCGAATGCTGAGCTTTTGACATCTATGCTCAAGGATTAGGATTTGTTAGATGAAAATGTGCAAGTCACAAGTCACAAGAAGCATCACCAACATTTTGAAGCCTCTTCACTCATCAAAATGTACTCTGCTTCTGCCACAATTTATCCAGTCTGGGCAAAGCAATTGGAATTACCTGTAACCCAAACAAGTGGCACCTCTTCGTTGATGGCTCATCCAGAAGTCTCAAAGCGGTGCTGCTCCATAACAGGAATAAGTATTTGTCTCTTTCTCTGGCTCATTTGGTGTGCCTTAAAGAGGAATACAACAGCATCAATACCTTGCTAGAAGCCTTGAAGCGTGATAAATATGGCTGGGAGATTAACAAAGACATCAAAATGGTAGCATTCCTGATGGGTCTCCAAGGAGGCTTTACCAAGTTTCCCTGTTAACTTTGCCTTTGGAACAGCAGAAACACTGCAGTGCACTACAACAGGAAGCACTAGCCACAAACCAAGTTCTCTGGGTGGAGGCACAATGTCAAGTGCGAGCCACTGGTGGACTTCCAAAAGGTGTTGTTCCCACCATTGTACATAAAATTGGGTCTTATGAATTAATTTGTCACAGCTCTTGATAAGGAGTCTACAGCCTTCAAATACCTTTGAGACTTCTTTCCTAAGCTGTATGAGGCAAAGGTCAAAGATGGTGTCTTCCTTGGACCACAAATAAAGAAGATCCTGGAGTGCACAGAATTCCTCAAGAAGCTCAATAGGAAGGGAAAAACTTAAGGATAGCTTTGTTGGAGTGGTTCAAAGCTTCTTGGGCAATCATAAGCCCAAATATTATGTGGTATTGATTAAGGCTGTGGTGAAGAACTATAGCAGAATGTCCCTGGAAGTCCATATCCTTGATACTCATCTTGATAAATTCAGGGAGAACATGGGAGCATACTCAGAGGAGCAATGCAAGCACTTCTACCAAGATATACTGGACTTTAAACACTGCTACCAAGAAGTGTGAAATGAAAACACAATGGGAGACTATATTTGAGAGCTGATACGTGAAAGTGATTTACATTATACTCGCAAATCTCAAAAAACTACTCACTTCTAAACATTTCTGTTCATTTTTGTATAGCGTTAGTACATGTAAATCTTGATTCATATGTTGTCTTATTCAGACCTTATGTAAATGAAAATGTGCAAATTTGCCCATTTTTACAGAGAAAATAAGTTAATTTCTAAATTTCATTATCCAGATCACAAAAGCAAAGTTTGAAGGAAATAATGGCCATTTTCTGTACTTTTACAATATAAGCAATTAAGAAATAACACATACTACACAGGAACAAAATTTGTGTTACATAGGTTTATCATTCTTTCTGTTTTTAATGACTTAAGGTATCAATCCAGAAAATTTTTTCATAGACAGTGGTATCCAGTAGCATTATAATTAGATGAAACTTACATTTTTGTTATGATATAAAACATGGTATGTATTTAAGTCTAGTGTTTAAGATTTTAGTTTATTATTTAAAAGTTTTATAAATTTTCCAGTATGTACATTTTTTTATAGTTGTATAACTGAAGAACAAACGAATTTTCTGCATCAACATTTTTGTTTACTCTTCCTGGAGACAAATGTAACAAATTAACTACAAGAAATGTAACTGATTCCTCATTCTCTCGATACTAGTCTATAACTGTATCCTCAGTGAATCTTGTATTTATGTCTCTGTCAAAGTAGTCTATTGCACACTGTATGTTAGTCATAGACTTGATACTTTCCTCAGTAAAATTGTTTGCATATATACATCTTTCAGTAAGATACCATGATTTGAAACAAATCATAAAAGGAAAACAGATTAAAAATACTTTTTACTACTATAAAAAATTCTAAAAAGTTATTCATTTTAAAAATTAACACAAAATTCATTTCTGTTAGACAATGATAAAACACAGGGTCACTCAAGACTAATTTGACAGACTTGTATTAAAAATGCACTAGCTGTGAGTAAACAAAACAGCAAAAATTGTCAAAATTAAATCTTCCTAAGCACTTCACATTTTCCTTAACATCTTCATCATGTAATGGAAAATACAATGGTAAAATTTTGGAAATCAAATACTCCAATTTTCTTTCAAGCAAATGAATGAGTCATTCTGTTACACTCTAGGCATAGGCTTGCATCAAGTTCTGAAAATCACCATGGTCACAAGTCCTATAGAAATATGATAACAAGCGTTCAATCATTTTGTTTGAAATGATGATTAAAATAATCGGAAACAGAAAACAAACGTTTTTGGAAATGAAAAGTAAACTCTGCACATAATGTTTAACAACATAATTTTGAAAACTATTTAAAACCAGCATGTATTTATATTATTGTATACTTGCATGGTTAGTTTTGTTAATTTCACTCAATACTCTTAGCATTTTAACAACAGTCTGAAGAAACATTTTACAGAACCATTTTCCATCACATAGTATTAGCTTACAAGTTCCCATAAATTTTATTTAACATCTTTGTTACTACAGTTCCTCGCAAAAAATAGTTTACATATATATTAAACATATAAATGTATATATTTATTTATTTGTGGTGTGCAAATAAATCTTCACTACCTTACTATGAAATGTAAGTATTGTCACTACTGTTTTTACGTATCTACACCTTTTAAATTCATACAATTCAATATCTCCTATTAGGAACTCTGAGTAAATTTTAAAATAAACTATATCTCAGTCAAAAACATTAATATCAGTCATGTAGAATACCAAGAGAAAGTATCATACTGTATATACTGAGGCAATGACGTTCCACTCAACTGACATTTACATATTTTAAAAAAATGCTGCAGCAATTTTTAATACATATTTATTCTGAACACTTGATATTTATGTGTGATACACATATTTGTTGTGGCATAAAATTTTTGAAGATACTGGTTTGAAAGGAATAATACATGTATATTTCTCATGCTTTCCCAATAATAGTTTACCTAAGGTATAAGCAGCAATAAGTTTTTGGTGCACACTAAGATGAAGATAAAGAGGTAGGCTTCCCACTGAGTCTCCTTTGGTTGGTAACATCAAAGCAATTACACACACAATGGCAGCTAAAATCACAATTACACTCAATCCTGAGTTACTTCTTCCTATAAAACAAAAAAACAATATTAATCTATTTATGTGTTTATATCTGTTAAAATAAACTAAAAACTACCAAACTTCCCATTGAATTCATTTCTACAGCTGAATTGTATAATAAAGATTTCAATCTTCAATAAATAACATTATACTGAAGGGCCAGTGTAAAAAGAGTTTCTTCATAGTCAACTTGCTTTGTAACTGTTAGTGCCACATTATTGTTTCTCACCATGTCCATATCAGAATGAAGAAAATCTTACTGTAAGATTTAGCTAAAATTTTAGCCTCAAACAGTTTCCCACCATGAAAAAATGGAACAGTTTATGTGTGAACAAGATTTAAATCAAACTGCCTCTCATGCCTAGATACATAAAACATTACTGAATACACTAATTCTGTATCTCTGACTTAAATGAGCTGATAAATTGAATGTAGCTTGAAACTACAAGTCTCAAATGTTCATGTACATACATCATCAATTATTTCATTATAGAAGTACTAATGATGCTATGATATTAAACTGCTACAAAATATGAATTCATACTCTGTCTTGTGTCACTACAATTAGGTTTTGAGAAATTTGACTGCTATAGAAATGATTGATACTTGTTTTATATTCATATAAATAATCGTACTGGATATAATTGGTTCAGACAAAAACTTTACCTTGCACTCCATTTATGGAATACTGTCTAGCTTGCACCATTGGCAATGACGGTTTTGATAGATGCTCAAACTGTTCTGACTCATCACTAGAAGATATATTAGTGTCAAGTTTGGATGGATACAGAGTGGCTGAAATATCCTTTTTCCCCAAAAGTTGATGATGTCCATATTCTTGTACCTGAATTCGAAACCTGTCAGTGACTCCATAATTGTTCTGTGTAATGTCATTGTGACAAACTATACTATTTAGAGAAAAACATCTCTGTAATTTAAAACACAAGAACTTACCTAAATAAACTAAAAGTTCACTTACTCTCTGAAACAGTTAAAATCTCAAGTTACATTTGGAAGTTCCACATTCTTTTGTGAAATAAATATTTAAACCATAGAAAAGAAACCAAAAATACAAAAATTTAACTCAACATTTTTTTCATTTCAAAACCAAATAAGTACCACAGGAAAATACAGACCATAAATTTTACTTCCTTTAAACAGTTTAATTTTCATTAAAGTATGTTCAGTAGTTTGTTTTTATTTTTTTTTTACACAATTTATTGTTAATTAAAGGTATCTTTGCTTCAGGTCCAACATAAATTCCCATGAATTCTATTTAAATTTTTGTTGCCACAAATCCACGCAGAAAATATTAAATATATTTTAGAGCTATGTAATTAAATCTTGGTACAATACTAAGATGATATATTGAAGGTATTATGAATGCTCTAAGCTTTTGTTAGGAAACATTTACATGTTCTAATGAGAAGAATATTTTTCATCCATCATTTTTTTGAGGAGGTAGGTCAGTAACTGAAAATCATCCTTTTCTTAACTTGATATTGAATAAAGAAATACAAAAATTAATGAAACTTTCTTCTCACAGCATCACTTTTAAATTGTAATATAAAACTGATAATCGATTACCTTGAGCAATCTTACTGAAAAGACAAAATGTATTAAGATAAATGAATTAAACAATTAATATAATTTAAACTTGGAATCATCAGTACTTTGTAAAACTCCATAATTACAAAACTGGGGAAAACTTGGTACAAAACGGTCTGTACCTGATGATGTCTTTACTGATAAAATTGTGGTCATGAATAAAGGACATTTATTAAAAATACATCTATCTTGTTTTTCCTCAAATTTTTAAACAATGTTACCAAGTTCAACACACATTTTCACTTCAAGGACAAAAGTTTGAGCTGTTATAAAAAAAATCAAGAGCTTAATTTTCATCAATGATTAGAAGTCCACTCACAACACAACAGGTACAGAGTTCAGCAGCAATATAAAACAAGTATACAGCTCTAGCTTTAAAACTGGTTTGTGAAAAATCATATGCAATCATCTATTTTAATTAATTATTTTGTTAAGCCAGAGATGATAGAATTTATAGGTCAAGTTCCTTATCCACATAATCATTTATTTCTTTTCTAATAACATAGTCCGTTAATTGTGTATATATTGAGTAACAAAGACATTTATCAGACATAGTGTAATTTAAGCCTTACAATTTTAAAGGACTTAGGTTATTTCCATTGTCAAATTACATTTATTATTATTATTATAACAATATTATGGATCATGTCTCCAGTTTTACATTAATAATCATTTGCTCCTGAGAATTTGCAAATACCCTGACAGATTCAAAAGCAATTGCCAAAGAGATGGAAACTGATGCAAATTCACATCTAGACACTGAAATTTGTTAAAAACAAGTATGTTTGAATATGCAAAAGTTGAAGAACTTGTTACAAACTCTTTTCAACAGTTTTAATCACTACTTCTTATTATTCTTCATATGACCATTCAATCTCTTCCAAGAAAAATTTATTCAATTAAAATGATTCAGTGATACGTTTCTCCTTACATTTCAGAATTTACAAAATTTTAATGTTGCTAATATCAGTTTTGAGTCCAAACATCACTATTACAGATCAACAATCTTGATGAAGAACATCAATGAAGTTCTCTAATGAGCACAAAGTGTTATCATTAATCACCCCAACAGGAGCAATTCTTGCAACAGATTCTCTTGTAAAGAAAAAAAAAGAGTCCTCTCTCTCTTCCCAAAAGTATATATTGTAAGATAATTATTCTGGCACTGGCACTCATACAAACTTCTCCAAATAAAAACTAATGTCAACTTACTGCAGATCCACATGGACAGAAAATCATTTAGTTGGTCTTTCCATCATATTAACTGCTGAATAAATGGACGTGAATAAAAAAGCATTCAAGATATTACTTCATTAAATATCCAAAAAGTGAGTTTTAAATGAAAATTATTTTTTTTATCTCAAAACAGCTGGTATGGTATTAATACTTTTACAAATAAAGCAAAGAACAGCGTTTCGATCTTCCTAGGTAACTGAGGTTAACCTGAAGATGGCCAAAGAAAGTTGAAATGTTGTTCTCTGCTTTATTGGTAAAAGTGTTAAAACCCATACAAGCTGTTCTTAGATACATATTTATTTGAAAGTGGTTTCTTATCATCAAAAAATATTTTTGTTTTAATTTTTCTTTTCTTTTCTCTTTTTTTTTGTGTGCAAGTATTACACTTGACTCTCATCTCAAATGTATGCTCCGTGATGGATGTTTCAGACTAAAAGTTAAACATGGTTGTTTTGAACAAAATAATGTACCACGTAAAACAGAACATTTTATATTCAGTATGATATCATTTAGTTTGCATTTACCAATACAAATCCAGTAACAAATTCATATTTTGACTGGAAAGAAAAAAATTTCTTTGTTTTTGATCATCAGCCTATGGCTTCTCAAAGACCAGATAGTCAGTTACATCACATTATGACAACCACAGGTTGAGAAAAATGATTGGCTAAAATCAATAAAACTATACTTATATTAATGTTCATAAGTTCCAATTTAGAGTTTTGCTCAAAACTTTTTCTACTTTCCTCCTAAAAAAAAACACAAATGTTGTATCATGGTCAGAAAAAATTCCAACACAGAAAATATTTCTGAGGCTCCCACCTAATCCCACATGATAATGATGCATTGTTGCATCCAAATGAGTATGCAATATCCATCTGTCAGTGGGAGTGTGTCACAGCTTCCTAGCACAGTTAGATCTCTCCATACTAATTGTTCAACAATTATTTTTACATTAGACAAAAAAATAAGATGCGCCAGAAATGAGGTAAGGTGGAAAGTGTGAGCATAAGTAAGTATCTATCAGAAATACATGTTTAGTGATAACAAATATTCACTTTCAATAAAATACATAATTTCTGTTCACATCCATTTAGAATCCCATACTGAAATGGTGGAGATACCTAGGCAAATTTTTACCAAGATGAACAACCTTCAAGAAGTGTTTGAAGAGAGCCCATGAAGTGTGACATCTATGAGCCCACCAAGGGGAATCAAACCCCTGGTTTTAGCATTGTGGATCCGTAGACTTACCACTGTACTAGCAGGGGCAAGGGTAAGGTAGAAGCAAGGAAATTAAACTTAAGAAACATTAAAAGATTCTTGATCAGAATCCCGAGTCTGAAGAAAAGTCTTCAATGTTTGGGGGTCCAAGAAAAGGGATTCAGGTCCATTGTAAGCCAAGGTATATGTATAAACAGTTGAGTAAAACAAGGCATACTGGCGCCAAAGTGGAGTTGAGGCAAAAACATTTCAGTATGAACTCAGATATGGAAAAAGAAGAGAAATACAATTAAATGAAGAAAGGGAAAATAAAAAATAATAAGAAATAGGAGAGAGTGAAGAAAAGTAATATACCTGAGAAGAAAAAGTCACAGAATGATGAAGAATTTTGATGTTTAATGTAGATCCATCTCTGATCTGAAAAAACTGTTTAGAAATTAAAATGGCATGAAAAAGGTTGCCTAAAATCCATACCCTTAACAACAAGACTTGTAGAGGAGAAAAGTCTACATAAAGACATAAAAAAGGTTCAGTCTGCAAGCAGAATTCCATCATAGAAATGATTGGAAATACAAAACTACTTGTTGCTACATTATGTTTGGATATTCAAAACTACACATCTTGCTTGGTGAAACCTTCAAATTTGAATGCAAATCACTATCTTGAATAGTTGGTGCAACTTTTATACTGCAAGCACTGAAGCAAACTCACTTTTCTTAATTTTACAAATGCTCTTAGAAATATGACTATGTTTAGTTGCCAGCCAAAATTGTAAAGATAGCTAAGTCTTATGGTAAATGCACAATTAGAGATTAAGATTCTTATTACCAAAATATTACTTTGACTGTAATATTGTAAAAGGCTAGGTGCATATGATTAATGGTAAAAAGGCAAAATTAACTTTCTATTCATAAAGATTAGAATACATAGTATATTTTGGAGAGTATTAGAGTTGGAAATTTACAGTAATGTTTTCAATTCAAATGTGCAATTTGCATTTGGGATATGGTAGATCCAGCTGAGAAGTGTAGAACTAAAGGGAATGCTACTGACTAAGAAACAAAACAGTTTACTGAGGACTAGTAAGAAGAGCTCTGGTAGCAAAATATTGAAGCTATGTTAAAGTTAAACAGTAATTTGCACATACAGTTAATGATATGAGAGTAAATCAATGAGAAAAATGCAACCTATTAATTCTGCTTGCACTTTATAATTACTCTATACAAAAGCCAACTAAAAAGTTACTGTCCACATGAATCTGTCCCTAACTAGTCTGAATAGCAATTTTTTAGTTGAACAAAACTGTAACTATGAATTGTAAATTTTCATCTATCAGTATTATTCTTGAAAAAAACATATCTTTTACTCACATATCTATGCAACACTGGGGTCTTATTGATCCTTCTGGGTCTACAACAGTGAATTTTTGTGGTGCAGTGCTCAAAACTGAAAATACGAAATTTTACAATTCATGAGAAAATATTTGTTCTTGACATCCACATGTATGTCCAATATAGTTTTAGTAAAAACAAATGAAAAAGACAGATTTTTAGCTGACATGTTTTTACAGTAAATTTCAAATGTAACACTTGAATTTTGAATTAAACTGTCTACATTTCTAATGTTTTCAACATTTTATCCTTCTAGTTTCATTAAAACTTTGCTTTTTTCTCAAGAAATCCATGTTACAAAGTAAAAATATTTAGAATATAAGTTCAAGTTGTTTAAACTCTCACTGAAAAGAGTCAAATAGCAACAAACAAACAGCAGCAGATTTAAATGTTTACAGATTAGCAGACTTGTTTAATGTATATTTAAAAGTTATAATCAATGCTTAGATCTATACTTCATTACAAAGACCTACATCTATGTGCATTATTCTCAATCACAATTAATTAAAATGTACATTTCCCAAACACTATGCAACATTTCAGCTTAAAATCTTGTCAGGGTAGTTACTGATTGACATCTTTACAAATATTGGTATATCAGAGCATTAATCGTTTGAAACAAGTACTACAGTCTACCATGCACACCTGCTTATTATTTAACTTGTGAATAATCAAGAAATTGGTAGATTTTCATTTCTGCAATTTCACTTCCTTGACATCAGTGCATTTCTTTCTTGATGCTACACAATTATATCAAGTTACGAAAATGAAATATATCAAATTAAACTATAATGAGTATATATATTACCCTTATTAATTGAGGGCATACAGTTCCTAGATAATCATGCTTTTCATAATGATCCAAAAAAGTCCTTATAAAAGCATTATCTTTTAATTTCCTACTTCTGAAATGTGCTTGTAAATTTCAACACAAAAGTAATTATACATACTTGTGTATATATGTATACACACACACATATATATATAAAATGTGCTGATAGATTTCTTCCTTTCTTTAGGCTGTACACAAGTGCCTTAACTCTCTCTCTCTCTCTCATAAATCTTATATACATACAAATATAAGAAAATTTTAAATTGCATAAAAACAAGTACAAATTGATATATTTAATGCACTAGCTAGAGTAATCTTAAAATTTAAGTAACTCACATTTTGTAATTTTGACTTCCTTGTTTCAACACTTTCTGTAGGATTAAAACTTTCTATATTACTACAGCTAGCTAGGTTTTATAAATATATTATTTTACCCATTTCCTTCCTTTTTATTAATTATTTTTTAGATGCAGGCAGTACTAAGTGTGAGCTACACATATACCAAATTTGATTTTATTACTCATCAGAATCTATACCAACCTGTCCTGAAATACAATTATATGTCCAAAATAATAGCATATCATCCATTCTATACATATACATAATCTTTCACACACACATTAATACCCTTTCTAGTACAAGAATGGAATAACCAGAACCCCAGATGAAAGAGTTCTGTGAAAGAATTAGTGATAACTTTTGTCATTTTTTTGTATCCTTCTCCTGAAAATTAGCTTACTTACCTGGATGAAAATTTGTTGAAATAGCAAAATTTTAATATACCCTATAAACACATACATAGGTAGCTTTATAGGTACAATAAGTTTTTGTCTTACCAGCCAATACTGTGAAATAATCATTGTCAGTATTTAGAAATTTTAAAAGTGGTTTTAAACAAGCAGTTTTGTTTTATAATAATCCCTACTCTTTAAGTACTATCATTCTTAATGATATACAAGGTTAACTTTGCAGATGTAAAACAGTCACCTCTACAGGATTAATACAAAACTAAATGACTTGTTTTCCACTACAATTAAGTTCTCACCACAACATCTTTATCACATTTTATAATTTAGTCAAAATGACTAAATAGGCTTCATATTTAAATGGGTGGCCTTTCCATGCACAAAAATCATGACAGCATTTACTTTAAAAATTCATTTCTACTTTCATACTTGGATAAAGCACATGCTATGCAAAGTACACACATCTCAATGTTCTTAAGCAAAGCTATCTTTCATAAATATATATATATGAAATGTCACAAATACTGTTAGATGTAAACTATCACAATGATTTATACAATAAATATTCCAGCTAACAGGTCAACCAAAAATGAAATTATCAAGTTTTGGTTATCTTACCTAGTTTTAAATAATTATTTTCATTATCATGTATGCATGCATAATTTTGTGTTATGAATTATACAAATTGTGCAAATATATGACTTTTTTTTAATAACAATTACTTTATATTTTTAAAATTATTTGATACTCGAAAACTACAGGGAGCAGAAACAATTGAACTGAAATGTATACTTGTAAAGTAGGTACACGTGGCTGTAAGAACATTTAAAATATGTAATTATTCTATAAAATCTACAAAGAAAAGAAATGGTAAGTCTTTCAAATTACTGGTTAAATAAAAAACAATACATATACCTTTAAACTTCAAAGGAAAATCATATGGATTGTATAGTGTGAGAATTTGCTTATGAGATGAATGATCATCAGAATAAAAATTGAGAGATGATGGAAAACTAAAAACTGGTACTTTTTCCTCAACAAAATTGGGAGACTGCATCAAGTTGATCACAGCACCAACATGAAGTCATGAGCTTCTAATTTCAAAGTTTCTAGATAAAAAACCCAAAACTTGAATAGTTATAATAATTAAAAATAGAAAAATCACATAGTAAAAAATAGTAAAATTAGAATATTATTTTAATAACATTGATCAATTTCTTCATAATTTCAGTTAATCATTTTATGTGACATTACCTGTTGTAATCAAAGCTAATTGATAATCTATTATATAAATTAATTCATCAGTTAACATTCATTAAAAGTTGTCTTATTGAGGTCATTTCTCATCTACAGTAAAAACATTTGCATTAAAAGTTAAATAAAAACTCTTAACAAATCTTAACTTTCACTTTTTTTGTATTTAAAATAATTCAAATTATTTGAACATGTCATAATCAGACAAACCACTACACAAGTTCATACTATAATACTTTAATGGCACTACCTTTTTAATTTTGATTTTATTCTCAAGAGTCCTGTTAAGTCAATAAAGGTAGATTATTATGACTTTATACCCCAGTCACAAATTCATCAGCTGACTCAGTGTACTATTGCAATACGGTGTATAGTGTGGCCACTTAAGGAATCCCAAATAGCTGTTATTTACTCCAAAACTACACAGTTGTGTTTTAAAGTACTGTTATGAGTAAGAGACCTCTTGTTGAGTAGAATGTAATATTAATTTATTGATTAAACTCAAATTTTTAATCAGAATAATTTTAATATTTATGTTGTAAACATTATACTAGAAATATTTTACGTAAAATTGTTGTGAACTCTTATTTCCACAAATTTAAGAATCAGATTTGAATGTTTAACAGTCATTTTCCATTTAATGTAAAATACAAATTATTTATAGGCAAGACTCCTAGAAAATGTACTTCTGTTTTAGACCCAGGTAACAGTCAAAATTCTGAATATTTGATTAAAGCCACACATGAAAAGCTGAGAAACTTTTAATAGTGTAATCACTTCAATATGCTTGTGCCTGTAGTTTTATTTAAAACAGAGATATATTATATCTGTGCTAAACAAATTTCCATAGACTGGTTTAGACAAGGACACCCCATTCCTTTCCATAGCCTAGAGAATAATTTCCATCTACATCTATCAACTGTGATTCTAATATAAAAATATGCTTAAAATATAATATATATTGTTTGCACTGCTAAAAAGCTACCAGCCTCTAATCAAGTAGGAAATTTTCATTTTTTTATACTTTCCCAACACACAAAAACTTTCTTGAATATTCAACACATCAGAACATATAGCAATTAGGGGCAACAAATGACCTATGAGTTCATCTAGACTATTCCATCCACTAAACTAAATAAAAAAGAAAACTAAAGGCCTGCTCTTATCATTCATAAATTTGTTTATTTTCTCCTAAACTTGCTGCCTCTACAACATTGAAAGACAACCAAAGTATTTTAGTTTTTATCCTGCCAAAATTTATGTGTGTTCCCTATTCCTTTCACTCTCAACATTAAAATAAACAATATGGCATCAACACTATAAATTCTATTAACAATCTTAAATACCTCAGAGTATAACTCTCGAATGTTCTCCCTTTTCTAAAATTTTAGGTTTGTCACTGATTACTAATACATAATAAATTATTTACTGATCACTAAAATTTAGATATTTGATAAAAAATAATTTTTTTACTTCTTTGTTTGAGCAAAAACATACTCGTAAAACTTCCAGTATATTTTGTACTTTTAAAATGTCTTTGCTAAGATGGTCACAAAAGTTGGGGAAAATATTGTGAAATTCCTAAAGAACTGTTTGAAAAATTCAAGTTGATCAAAGAATCAGTTTATTAGTATCCCCAGCAATTAACTTAATGGCAACTGTTCAACTTTGGAACATTTGGGAGTCTTCATCAATTAATATAATGAAGTGATCATTATTAAGGGCCCTTTTCTGAGTACACCTCGAAGTTCAACCCAGATTCTAAAAGCAACACATAATATTATTAATAAAGAGTTCAAAATAATCCTGACCAATACAATTAGAATACTTTGACTTTAATACATGAAAAATAAAAATCAATAATTAACATTAAACTGTTTCTTTATAACAATACCCCTAAACTATTAAACAGCCCCATAACCATAGCTTAAAATTAAATTATTCTTACTCAAAAGATACAACGTTAGTCTCTTATCATTCAATATACGTCTTCATAGTTGCAGGATTACTAATACTACCACTCAATATCCATCTGAGACAACTGTCCAACATCTGGTTCTAGGACGTTGTCGTAGTTATCACAGTGACGTTATAAAAGGTGGTTCAAAACAAATGCAGGTTGAGGAAAAGTGACGATACAATTGTTTCTTTCAAGACTCATAGTTTAATCTCTAATTATGAACTTAAATAAGCAATAATTAAATTGATCTCAACCGTCTTCGTAATATTTTCTTCAGTTAGAGCTGTGTAACACCAACTCAATAATAATTTTGTCACGACCGATATATGATATTAAAACAAACAAAGGCACATTTGAACCTACCTTGAAAGGTAAGAGTTAAAATGATTTGTGTATTCTCGTACGGACTTTGATATAAACACGAATTCAGAATGAATAATTCATATTTTCTTCTTGTTGTTGTTTTTTCAGATTACTAGCGTTGAATTAATAAACTACCAAGGCACGTTGCCTTCAAGATTCTACTTGCAATGGAACGCATTATTTTATGAAAATAGTTAACTGAATGAGTTCAAACCGCTTATTTACAATTGCCGCGTTGGCGATAGATTTGTAACATTCGAAAAATGAAGATCACTTACTGTACCGAACTAAACATCCAGCACTTTTCTTCCATTCATTAAAAAAACAAAAAAAAAACATGTGAAATATCTTATGTCTCATACACACATCGTATCACTAGTTTCATATAACTTTTACAATGAGAGCTACTCAGACTAAAATCTGTTTTAAAACTTAACTCTTTTCCGAACCGCTTTGTTAATTCTACCATTAATAAAACCGTTCAGTATTTACCGCAGGTAATGACCTCTCTACAGTACACAGGCTCGACCACACTTACAAGTCTTGTTTGTTGGTTTTTGGAATTAAGCACAAAGTTATACAATGGGTTACCTGTGCTCTGCCCGTCACAGGTATCGAAACTCGGTTTCTAACGATGTGAGTCAGTAGACGTAACGCTGTGCCCCGGGAAGGAGTGCTCTTACAAGTCTTGTAGAAAAACTATACACTTCAATAAATAGGGTCTACCCACAAGTTCACCTTCAGTTTGTGCTCATACCTTCATTAATAGTTCAGAATTTCTTCAGGCTTATAAACTGTATCCAATTTTCTTAATAGCCACGAGTTATTTTTAAACTTGTGGGGAAGCTTACTGTTATAAGATTGGAGATCATTTAAAGGAACAATTTCATTTTAGTTTCAGGGACAGTTCAAGGATTCTTTAGCATGCAATAAATGAATGATATGTTTCCAAACCCCAGTATATTCAAAGTAATTGATGAAGCCGAAAACGCAACTATATTAAAAGTGAGGGAAACGTTTTTTATATCCTCAAATGAAGCACAGGTTAAAAAAAATTAGAAAACTTTACTGAAATTTTACTTGCAATTTAGGTTGCTAAACTGTATTTATATTTTCATGCTCAACTGCATAAGTTTCATAAAACTCTGACTGTGCAACGCACTGGCACATTTGTTTAAAAATGACAAAACCATAGCGTAAAATAATGAACCAGATTTTTATTATAAAAAGGATTATTGGGTCTTTAATGTAATAACAGTCGAAGTTTGAACTCTGTTGCAACTTCTCTGCCACTTGACCAAGAAGAAAGGCAGCGATACTGCTCTTCTTGAACGTAATTACCAAAATTTAAAATAATAAAAGTACTAATGTAGTATCTCTCATTCTTAGATTACCCGCATCAGTGACCATTCCTATTTAACACATTTAAAATGATATCGTCTCTCAGTTTGGGCTCAATTGTGTTAACCAATTTAACATCTCTCCAGTTGGATATAATTCAAGGTGAACAATGACTCAAAAGTACAACCAGGCAATTATAAGCTCTGTGTAATAGTCACTATGATATGTAATCCTAGCCCGTGGCAAAAAGTAATGCAATTTCATGACTACCTCCACCCTATTTATCAAATGCCAACTGCAGAATATCTGCATGAAAATTAACTGAATAAATATACAGTATTGTATAGTTATAAGAAAATACAATATAATAATTTTCAAATTCATTATATTTCTCATATTCTTATATATGAGTCCTCATATGCTTAAATTACTAGGAATAACAATTATAAAATTCTGTCATAATTTCTATTTTTTAATTTTGTAATACATTTGTTAGTTAGAAGGATCCGTGGGTCTTAGTAACTATATTAAGGTATACCTAGAAAATCGTGATTTGACATCAGAGCTTATCTAATGCATTGTAAGTTAAATGCTCCCCAGTGGTTCAGCAGTATGTCTGAGGACTTACACGCTAAAATCCGGGTTTCGATACCCGTGGTTGGCAGAGCACAGATAGCCCAATAAATTGTAAATAGGGAATAAGAGATAAGTTAAGGAATAAGAGATAAGTTAAGAAAAGTAGAGCTGTTTCAAAACAAAGAGTTGAATCAGGTAGTGTGTTTCTTGAATAATTTGGATCTTAGTTAGCTATCGAACTTGTTGAGTTACTCTGTACAATCTAGTTGAGTTCATATAAATTCCAGTATTTTTTGAAAGTTTGAACGTCATTTTTAACGTAGGTTTACAGTAATTTACAATAGTGTACAAGAGTTCAAGTTTATTGAGAAATTAAGGAAAAAAAACAAATAAATGTACTGCAGTTTACGTGGATTGGGCGTTTAATTATCTTCATCAAATGAATTTATAAATGTATCACTTTCTCATACACTATACTTAAAAAACCAAATAATTTAAGCAAGAATAAACAAAGATTTTTTTAAAAAAGGTGGGTGCTCCAACAGCCAATCACTCAAACAAAAATGAAATAAAATTCAATATATTTGTGTTTGTTTGGAATTAAGCACAAAGCTACATAGAGAACTATCTGTGCTCTGTCAATAACGGGTATCTAAATCCGGATTTTAGTGTTGTAAGTCCACAAACGTACCGCTGTGCCACTGGGGGTAAATTCAATATAACCTGAAAAATATACATAACTAAATAAAACTAGCAAACAAACATAATGTAAAATAAAATATAAAATTAATTAATCCAGACAAGTATCTCAGAGAGAACAATATAAATTAATTTTCTAATTAAAATTGATAAGAAGAGAAGAAGTATTAAAAATAACCAAAGTAAACGAGAAAAAATTAAAAACAAAACTACATATTAAAATTCAGGGCAACACTACAAGCATGCAATAAAATTTGTACGGAGTCGAATAAAACAAATCTAGATGCAAAAATAAATATTATTCAAAACTAATATTAAAACTATCTGAATTGCTCAACATTTAATGCAGTTCCAAGTGGAATACGGAATAAAGACAAATGACGCAAAATTAAATTAAATGAATCGCTGAGCATAAGTTAAAACACAGAATATATGAACATGATACTAAATTAAATACAGCATTTAACTTACAGATCAAGTATGTAGCTCAATTCCGTGGCGAAATGAAACTATTCCCCCAGTCTTGAGATGGTAATAAGGTTTATATTATCTGGTTTTAGAGCAAAAAGCAGATCAACCAGTAAATAATCAAGAAATTTATAAAGTTTGTTTGTTTGTTTGTTTTGGAATTTCGCACAAAGCTACTCGAGGGCTATCTGTGCTAGCCGTCCCTAATTTAGCAGTGTAAGACTAGAGGGAAGGCAACTAGTCATCACCACCCACCGCCAACTATTGGGCTACTCTTTTACCAACGAATAGTGGGATTGACCGTCACATTATACACCCCCACGGCTGGGAGGGTGAGCATGTTTAGCGCGACGCGGGCGCGAACCCGCGACCCTCGGATTACGAGTGCACGCCTTAACGCGCTCGGCCATGCCAGGCCTCGAAATTTATAAAGACATATACAGTTGTGAAATAATGCATTGCATCATTTAATTTCCCAAACTATACTACATAATTTTCGTTTATTTTCATACCCGAAAACATGTAGATTCAAATATGTTTCTTGGATGATTCTATACTGTCTAATTATTAAATTAACGGCTTTAGAGGCTGTCTTGGTATTGCATGAGCCGCTGTTTGTCAATAAGTAGAGGTTGTTACTGACAGTCAGTTTAGAAGCCTATCTACTGCAACATGCATTTGAGGCTATCATGGCCAAAGGTTGCAATTTAACTCGATGTAAACATACATTCATTGTTTTTTGAACAAATATGGACTTTTGATGAGGCAAATTGCTAGAAGAATTCAATCTGACCAAGCTGCTCTCAAACACTTGGTGTAGAGATATAGAAAGAATGATTGTAAAGAGAAGAGGAAAGATAAAAAGAAAGCTTCCACATTTGCTTGCGATCGTGTTCTGGATGCATGAGCTCACAGAATCATCGACTGTCACTACAATATATCAAAGTCAAGAGCACTATAGGAACCTTCAGAGATTGCTGTCGCCTTGCACACCATCCATTCTCGCCTTTATTCAGTTAGTATTTAACTAAAATTGACAAGAAAAAAAAACCTCATCACCAATAAGATAAGGCCCAACTGGGAGAAATAGTATGTTGATTGAATTGAAGCGATGTGGAACAAGAGATCTTCTAAAATGCATCAAAGCTCAACCTGTCCAAGTGCGATGGGAAACACATTGTACAACATTGATGTGGAGAAGAGTTTCATCTAGCTTTCTTAATGCAACTGTGTTACCTACAGAGCCATGTGATATGGGGATGTATCTCGAGCAAGAGTGTAGGTCGAGTATATTCTGTTAAAATGTTGTCAATGTCGACAAGTATATTCAAATCCTCGAGACCTGTTTAAAGCCAAGAATTCAGTATGATTTTGGTGCACATGAATAGTGCGCATTCCAGAATAGCTTTGATCCATACCACAAGGCTAAGAAAGGTCAATAATATTCAGCAATATTCGTGAAATAATGAAATTTCTCTGAATATGTATTGAAAAGGCATCTTAGATTTTATTTCATTACTTAAGGTGAAAGACTAATTATGATGGGAAAGGACTAACACATTATTCTTGCCAGACACTAGCTCAAATCTCAACCAAAAGACAATCTGATGCTTTTTGATACAAGGTTTAAGATTCTTCCATCTGTTGGCAGCATAGTGCTAACAGTGACTTTCCAATTTTTCGATCATTTTTGTCACCATATACTCAGATATGATACTTGGAACAATAATTAAAAGTTTAATGTTCTGGCTTTTTGCATGAAGCTGCGAACTAAAGCTTAATGAAATTGCCAAATATTCTTCTATTATTATGTGTGAATAAACTTTAAATTTATTTTTTAGATATGAGGGTCTATAAGCCCCCTTTATCAGAGAAAAATAGTAATATCCATTTCCTCCAGAGCTGCAATGAAATATGTTTTGACCACACACACATACTCATTCTAGTTATAAAACTATGGAAGATACCACTAAAAATGAAGGTCTGAGAAACAGTGGTCAGGGCTTGACCAGGTCATGGTTGCAGAGACAGTGACTGTGATATTTATGCTGCGATGATTGGCACTCTCCACTTTTGGCAATGTTGTAAAGTTAAAAGGATCTTTTATCTGCGTTATCTTCTCTTGTAAAATCAAGGAGCACACAGTGACTGATAGGCTAAGTATGTAATTCAAATATGTGGTTAAATGGAAATATTCCTCTTTTTTTGTATAAGTAATCAGATTTTTACTAATTGGTTTCAGAGACAGCAGCTAGTAGTTAAAAACAGGTCGTTTTATTAAAATTTGAAACCTTCAAATCAACTTAGTCTCTGATAGTTCAAATATTTAGTTAACAGTAAAAGGCTGTGCTTCATAATTTGCACACTAATAGTAGTTGGAGCAATCACAGAAAGTTGAGTGATTTCGTTCTTTACATGAAGCTGCGAATATAAGCTTGCTGAAATTGTCAAATATAGCTCTAGTGTTAAGTGTTAATTAGCTTTGAAAAGCTTTCTAGATATTGGAAACCATGGTGCTCCTTTTTTATAGTTGTGGTGATATATCTGGTTGCGACCACAAAATGTTCAAGAAAACATTTACCGTATTGATCCTGTTATAAGGCGAGGTTTCTAGCCATCTACCCATCTCAGTTTTTAGGATATATCAAAAACATAGACATAGCTGTTACCATGGCTGTCCAAAACTTTTTATCTGAGAGAGTACTTATCCTAGTCCTTGTCAAGAGCATACGAGGTATGAGACTGCACAAGAACCCACTCTTTGCTAGACTTATATTAATAATTATTTATATTGTTCTTTCTTTTTCTAAACTCCTTATCAAAAACATACGTTTAAACTGGCCAGAAGTAATTGTGGTTCCGATAATTCAATAATAAATCGTTGCAAACTTTTACTAACAAACTGTCAGTCAAAACATGTGTCATCAAATCGAGCTAAATACTGTTTAGATGTAGGCGAAATTCAGCGTGGAAGTTTACATGACAGTAAGTATCGATTAATATAAAAAAATCTATTTATTTGAGGTATTCTCTGTCTTTTGCAGCTGCTTTTTATGTATAGCAAAAGGTTTAATGATATAGTATTATATACAATCAAAATTACTTTCGAAAAAATGGAAGAAAAAATTCACGTAAGCCTGCCAGTCAGTTTTAAGTACCTGAGTGAAGTACAATACATCCTACCACATTGTTTCAAATAATTTGATTGACTGTATTTTGTTCAGTAAAATATTTGCCTTTCAGCAAAAAGTCTGCGGTGAACAGTTAAAAGTTTATTTTCGTTTTCCAGTTGTGTAACTTTCACTACATCAAGTATAATCCACAAATACAAGTTGAGTTATTTAAAACTTGAAAGTCAGAAAATAGTTAGGTAGTTCCTAAAACGACAAAGAAAATGCCAAAAAGGTATATAGTAAATGACTTAAAGGTGGACCAACAAAATGTGAAAGAACTGCTAATAGTGGGTAACTGTCAATCTTTTCGCACGAAATAACAGCAAAATCTGAGCCATTTCTAAAATCAATTTGGAAATTTAACATATTAGCTTGTATAGAATTAAGCACAAAGCTACACAATGAGATATCTGTGCTCTGTCCACCACGAGTGTCGAAACTTGGTTTCAAGCAATAAGAGTCCGCAAACATTTCACTGTGACTCAGAGGAATAAAGTATTAGTAACAGTAATTACAAAGTTCTGAATCATAGTATTGTAAAGTAAACCCTGTACCAAGTTGTTCACCTTCATGTGATTTGTACGATGCATTTACTTGACCTAAAGTTTCTACCAACGAACATAGAGTAAGAATTATGAAACACAAAACTATACAGCTCAAAGAAACCAACGCTTAATTCCCAAAACTTCTGATTGCCGCAAAGTAGAATCCACGAATATTAACAAACCTTGTTTAGTTTACTCTATACTGGCAGATGTTGTATTTTACTTTTGCTGTCAGCTATTTGGTGAAGATCGGAGAGTATTTAATCAAAGTTTTTCCAAATAAAAAAGGTTATCTCAAACACTATTTGATCATTAAGCTTACCAATTACACAAGGATAAACATCTAGAAATCACTTTATAAAACGAAATTAAAATAGAAAAACACATTTTCAAAAACAAAACTAAAGAAGGCAAAACAATGATGGCATGGGCTGTGTCTTGTATTTAAAGTCACAGAATCTAGTCTTCCATGATTCAGATAACAATAGAAATGTTTTCACAGCTGTTGGAGCTATCACTCAGACATGGTCCTTCATGGCTGATCATTTGCAATCCGTTCGGCAAAACGCTAGAATTGAATACAAGCCCAATAATCGGAGCGCTTTCGAAAGGTGAACCTTTCAGGAAAAGGAAAAAGAAAAAGAAAGGTCCACCTTTCCAAGGATTTCAGGTTATATAATATTGTTCATTTCTATCAAGACTTTTTGAGCCTACGTATTTTTTTAACATCATGAATTCAAAAAGTTGCTAACGTTCGTTATTTAGCAAGGATAACCAACATAAATTTGAGAAGCTGTTAGCTAAGACTGTGACTGGAAGGATTCGAGACAAAACCCAAGGATCCAGGTACTACAGTTTGCTAGTGAATTGAGCTCGATGTATTTCTTAAAAAGAGCACATATAGATAATTATTAGATATGTTACAATTACTAGAAATCAGGTAAATGTGCAGGAAAGCTTTTTGGCATTTCTTATTTATTGAACTACAATAGAGGATTTTTTGACTGATTTGCTACTAAACCGAGTAATTCAACACATAAAGAAAAATTGAATATTGCAGAGAGCAATGTTATGATAGCGGAACTAACTTGAGAAGAATACGTCGAGGAATTCAATCAAGAATACGACAAACCAATAAAAGTGCAATGTAATGACTTGCTCTCATAATAATTGAATTTTTGTATTGGAATATGCATAAGAATAACCCATAAAAATTTCTTTGCAATAGTGCAACGTCTTTACAAGACATTTTCAGGGTCCACTAAATATTGGTATATCGAGATTAAACACCTAAAACGCTATACACTGAATATCTGCTAGAGCGTTTTTGATGAAGCTGCAGAGGCAGTATGTCAACAACTGCCAGAATTATTAAATGTTTTGCTTGAAGCATCAGAAAGCGACAACTGTCAAAGTAAAACACTGTTTAAAATCACATGCATTGTTGAAATATTAAAATCGTTTTTTGTTTTCTTTTTCATTGTAGGTTTGTTAGTGTGCAACGAAATACTTAGTTTCACCAGTCGGTAACAATGATTTTACAGTCACTCAAATTAATATATGTGGTTTCCGCAATAAAAGAAGAATTATTGGTGTACTGAAAAATTGTTTCATTAGTGGAAACAAATGTGCAAGTTCAAAAACTTGACGATGATTCCATTTTTTTAAAAAAACATACGAGGCGTCGACAGTGCCAACCAGAACTTTCCAGAAAAGATCTAAAACCAGATTTTAATTGTTTGCTCGATAATTTCCTTGCAGAAAATGAGGAATACTTCATTTTTTACGAAATATAAATAGCTTTGTTTGTTTGTTTTGAATTTCGTTGTTGTTGTTGTTTTGAATTAAGCACAAAGCTACACGATGGGCTATCTGTGCTCTGCCCACCACGGGTATCGAAACCCGGATTTTAGCGTGTAAGTCCGCAGACATACCGCTGAGCCATTGGGGGCATTTTAAAAATGTCATCATTACCCGATATTCCCAGGTGGTCACCCTCCCTTTGAATTTCGTGCAAAGCTACTCGAGGTCTATTTGCGCTAGCCGTACCTAGTTTAGCAGTGTAAGACTAGAGGGAAGGCAGATAGTTATCACCACCCACTGCCAACTCTTGGGCTACTCTTTTAACAACGAATAGTGGGATTGACCGTAACATTATAAAGCTCTCACAACTGAAAGGGTGAGCATGTTTGGTACGACCGCGATTCGATCCCGCGACCCTCGGATTACGAGTCGAACGCCTTAACACACTTGGCTATGGCGGGCCATTTTAATAGCTTTTTGCTTTTCTGTTCTACGTAAAAGCATCAAAAAGGGATAAAAAGCTAAAAAAATAAACAACTGATTGGATGACCCAATTTGTTGAGGACATAGATATTTCGTGTATGGCTAGAGAAATAAGCTAACTTGCTCATTTCTTATCTAGTACAGAACGATTTGGGCAGAGCATTCCACAGTACCCAAGTTGAACTATGACTATTTCTCTCTATTCTAATTAAAGCTGCAAGTGCCAAACGATTCTTCAGTAAATTGTTTTTGATAAAATTTATCTGCGCTCAAGAATTTAGACAAAGAGGCTTCTTGCATTAGTTATGCTTTCATTTAAATGTAGAATTGTACAACAATTGAACTAATATAGTATATTCAAAAAAATTGCTAAAGCAAAAGTTAACACATGATCTTTAAAATGTTAAGACACATTTTATTTTTTAACAACTAAAAACAGTGTTAGCCATTGTTATAATTTGTTTTATAAATTTGAGGCGATAAACTGGGAGAATTAATTTGTTGTCAATGCATCTGTTTCCCAACAATACCTGTTTTGAGATATTATTGTAAAATTGTAGTAACAAAACAATGAAATGCAACTACTTTTTACTTTTATGAGATTAATTTCAAGTTTAGTGTTACTTTACATGTTTTTTTTATTTTTTCTTGCACATTGAGTATATATATTTTGAGAGTAGAAGTTATTTTACGCTTTAATGAATTAAATTTAACACTCACCCTGATCCTTGTTATATTCCTTGGTCACGCCTTTACTTCAACTGCTACTTCAAACTCTCACGTGAAAATTCTACGAGGCTTAAAAACTGCTTTTTTTAACATCACGTTTTAGAAACCTCTTAGCACCAGATAATAAAACAGAAAGTAATCATGTTCTAAACAAACTCTACAATAACCAGACCTTGGTTATGGCAACAAATATTTCTTGACAATGTAATCTGTGGTATTCAGATGCATTGATATCTGCAGAATAATTAAATGTAAACAAAATGCATGCTCCAAAACATTAGGCACAAAATGGTTTCAAACTCAAAAAGTAAAGAAAATAATAAAATGGAAAGTGTATAGATAAAGCAAAATTAATTATTCATATACAATGTCATTTTTACAAACTCACAAGCTTTCACATTCATTACAGAAGACTCACACCAGTTGCAAGAGCAAGAGAGCATGTAGGAAGCAAAATATCTACACAAGATAAATATTAGATTATACATATCTTTGTATAGGGAAAAATAGAAAGATTTAGAATCATGACGATACCTCATTTTTGAATGTGGCCTATGTCATATTGTAATATTTTCCAACCCTTAGATTATATACATCAACTAAAATTCCCGTTTTGATAATAGCATTTATTATTCGTATACAACAGATTACAAGGCTCATCTTTAGTTTTCACTTTATATAAAGTTAAATAATGTTGTTATATTTGACTGTGTATGAAGTAAATCTGTTTTTAAAGCGTAAACAAACAAATATGCCTTATTTCAGGGTGTTTTAATCTTCCTTATGGGAAAAATTCTATAACTTATTTCTTTTGTTTTAATAACACAACTATGTGTGTGTTTTCTTATAGTAAAGCCACATAGGACTATCTGCTGAGCCCACCGCGGAGCATCAAATCCTTGATATTAGCATAGGAAATTCCTAAATTTACCGCTATACAACTGGAAGCTACGATCCTTGCATTGAAATAAGAAGGTCGCGAATGGCAATGTAGAATAGTTCGTAAATTTTCAGTTGTATTGAGTAACACAAGAACAATATTAATGTTTTTATAGTGATCTTAAAAATAACAAAATTTAGCTATATTTAATTCAAATTTAATAAGAAACATGTTCCAGAAAAAAATAAAATAACATCACAGTATTTGAAAAATATTAGCATTTCATTCTAATTTGGCCACCAGATATCATAACATAAGTAAAATGGCGGTTGTTTGTAGTGCAACTGATACTACAACTAGTGATTGTTTTTTAAAATTATCGCAATTAACAGGATTAAAAACTATCGTTTTTCAAGAAGTTTTAAACAAATCAAAAACGACTATAAAACTGAGGTAAGATTATCTTATTTATACTGTTATCTACTCACAATGATTTCAATGTAATAACTTGTAACCCTAAAACTTAAGGATAACGTCAGATTTAAGAATGGAACTAAAAAGTACGAGTAGGTAAGCATGATAACTCCAGTTTCTAGCGTAAATAAGTTGTGTATTTTTAAATAATAGTAGTAGTGTTTTTTTAAAAAGAAAGTAGATTCTTGATGTAACCTGATTTTGAATTTCCACTGAAACTTGGAAATGTTTAGGTGTTTAAACTTAAAAAGACTAATTTAAAAAAGTTTAGTATGTTATTAAGGAGCTTGAAATTTAATTAACTGCGTTGACCTCTTTACTAGTGATTATGTGCTGGAAGTTTGATTGTTTCTAAGATTTTGTTGGATAATTGTTTAGATATGAATGGGTATATTAAGTAATATAAATTCAGCACTTTTTTATGACTGTGATTAGAATTAGAATGGCTATCTGAATTGCTGAGAGTGCCATTTGTTATTTCTTTGGCTAACCTCAGAGATGATCAATTCATAAGAAAACCCAAATACCTTCATTTTAAGGAATTGAACTTATGCTAGACTATAAACTAAAGTATCAAGTTTCATAGGTTTAACCTTCTTTTCTTAATGACAAAAAAATTTCTACCTGTACATTTGACTGAAATATTTAATGTTTCTTTAGATTTCTGTTACCTACATAACTAGGTAATTTCAGTATGAAATTTATAGCATTCTAAGTTTTTAAATATGGAAAACATATTTTTGCATAACCTGAATCAAACTAAGGGTACCTGTTAAGAAAGCAAAAATTGTGTAAATGACAATTTTGATGATGTTCTCCTTTATTTTGGAAATTCATAATTACATACTGTAATTTGTAGAAGGTAATAATTGACTTGTTTAACTGATTAACTACTTGTGTCTCTAAATTCAAAAGTATATATAAAAAGTGGAAATGTGTCAAGTTTGAGGGTATTTTATTTTTTTATATTCCTTTTGAGCAAACATATTAAAATAGCCTACTTTCATGTTCAGGCAGTTTCCAGTTATACAAAAAATTATAATGATTAAACCAGGCAATTCTAGATGATGTAAGACAAAAATATGTACAAAATGTTCTTTTTTCACAGTCTTTTTTTTTATCCCTCTTGGGCAGAAATCCTAAAACAAAACAGCTCATAAACATTGATAGACAATTTTTAGATACCATATAAATATATTTATTAAGCCAGCCAACTCTAGATGTTGAAATCCCCATTTATATCAGAAAAAAAATATATATGTGCCTTATTTCACAGATTTTCTTTAATTACTCTCCTTGGAAACTGAGGCAACCAACTCTAGACTATTAAAGTCAAATGCCGATAAACATTTGAAAATGTATCCTGTTTCAGGATACTTACTTTTTTAGTGAAAGTCTTAAATAAAGTAGCTGACATAAGCTGTAAAATTATTTCCAAATATCTGAACAAAAATTACAGTTAAGACAAGATTTTAAAAAAATATTTTACCTTTTTTAAAGAACAATAACAGATGTAAACTTGTTGAATCAAAATGCTTGTATGTAAATGTAAAATCTACTTTTAAATTTAAAAGTAAGGAAAGGTATGTGAAAAAAAAATGTATTAATATTAGAGCAAGGGATTTAAAAGCTACTTAACCAACATCAATAACTGCAAATAAAATTCCCATGAAATACTCAAGTATACTTTAAAAAAGAGCCTTGAAATAATTTTCAATAAATTTGTCAAAGCACAGTAGTAATTATCAAATAAGCATATACATGTATGACCTAATGCAAAAAAAAACAACAAAGCAAGAACTTTATTCAACAGACAACAAAAAGATTTTAAAGGTTATAATTAGACTTAGAAAAAGGTTTAAAATGGCAACTTAAATTTGCATTTAATACAATCTCATTGGGATTTTTAGTGCCATTTAGTGACAATTCCAGAGTATTCTTAAGTGACCATGACTTATCCTTTACACTTTTTTTTTCAAATTCCTGTTAAAGTTTGTTTTTATTAATATAAGTGTTAATTCAAAATTTGCAGTTATTAGGGACATCTAAAAAATAACCATTTGTATCATGGTAAGTTGTGATAATATATGCTGTTGACTTTTTGTTTTGTTTTATTTAAAACCAAAGTACTTAAAGAAAATAAGGTAAACTTTTCAAAGTATTATAATAAAAATATAAGTGTCTTGGTAAGCGTCAAGTGGCAGGAAGTCTAAGCCAAAACATTCAGAAGAATCCATTAGTTTTATTTTCTATACTTCCACCAAAAAGGCAGCTACACTAAATCTTGAAAATATGAAATGAACGAGCACATTGCAGGTTATCTAATGATCTGTTTGCCATATTGTATAATAACAAGCTGTCATTGTGTGCATATTGGTCTCAGTTTCTTGACCGATTTACTTTTTTTTTTAGGTTGGATATCCTGGTCAGTATTTGTCCAACCAGTTTCTATATCCAGTTATGAATACCTTTGTTTTTAACTTTTTATTAAGGGCACTTTCATAAGCCATAGGGGACTCTGCCCTGTGTGTTTAGGCTATTTTTTGCATAAGATGAAAATTCCAGTTGCTTCTTTCTGAAACTTGTGATACTTATTCTGTATGTAAATTTTGTGCTTCCACACTGTAACATTTTTTTTCACATTGTTATTACACATTTCATTTGATCATTTGCTTTCTGCTAGAAATTTTGACATTTTGCATTTAAATACTTATCTTTTGTTTTTTATTTGTAGACATCACCATTAAGCTTTTCATTCTGTTGATTCTTTAGTATTATTGTTTTTTCCCGACATCATTCATTTAGTGCTAAGACTGGCAGTTTGAGAAGGATATTTGCTTCTGATTTCAATCTTATACTTTCTGTGAGATGTGCTTGTTTTATAGAAGATTGTTTTTGCTGATCAAGGAGTATTGTAATTTTTCTTGTGCAAAACAATTCCCTTGAATATACCCTTGCTTCTTTATCTCAAATGCATGCATATATGTTTCTTGCAAGTTTTGCTGTCAGTTGTCAAAATTTTTTATTCAAACTGCTGTTTGTGCTTTCATTAGTTTCCAGCTATTAATATATTTCAAAGTTTATAAAGTTGATGAGTACCATTGCAACTTCTTTTTCTTAATGTTCATTATTTTAGACAATAAATACTGGTGAAATAATAGTCTTTCTTTTTTTTTATTACAACTTGAAAGTATTCAAAATCCATTCATTTGAGGTATTGAACACAATACTTTTATTTACACTGCAATAACAAGTGCTGTAGATATTTTTAACTCTCCATTGAAACTAGTGTATGTGTGTGTAATTTTGGTCTTTCAACTCAAGGAGTGTTATGGATCATCAAATGATGATTTCTAAAATGATAACTTATTAGACAGTGTTTAATGTTCGATACAGTGCAATACCTACGCTCACATAGTTTCCATCTGTATGCAAGTTTTTCTTTTCATAAGTCTTTTTATCATCCCTCATTTGGAATTGGCTGATTCCAGAGCATCTCTCATGCAAATTGTGACAGCCATCCACCAATAAGCATGCAACAAATTCTCTTGAGGCACGTGACTCCCTCTATTCAATTCTACCAAACCATCACATTTCATTTCACAGTAATCATATTATAATATTTAGTATATACTCTGCAACAGTATTTTAATACTTTTCTGCATTTTTTCAACCAAAAGTCAACCAAGTACCAGTGTTGGAAGGTCTCAACTGGTGTTGTGGACATTGTTTCTGATGCTGGTGTTTGGGTATAGTGTTTGCGAAACCCTGGCATTGCTACAGTGTCCTTGTTTGACATTGTAGGACTTCATGGTGGGTGGAGTCAGCGGGCACTGAAATTTTCTTTTTTTCCTATGGATCCTCCTGATAAAAACTTAAATAAAATAGTGAAGAAACAGTCAATAGGTAAATGATCACGTCTTGAAGACTCAGATCAGCAATCTTTAATGTCTGTATCACCAGTTGTACCTCATTTTCTCATACTACATTCTCTTTCAGAAAAACCTTTAGGGCAAATGTCCCCCTTTTTTATTCAGAAGGGACTGGAGGGACTTGCTTGCTCTCCAGAGTCAGTAAAGAAGCTTTGATCTGGAGACATATTGGTTGAAACATCCACATCCAAACACAGTGAACTCCTCTTGAATTCAAAGGCAATTGGGGGTGTACCTATTGAGGTTACCCCTCATGCTACCTTGAATTCTTCATCAGGAGTTATTGTTGAGAGGGATTTGAAGAATGTCTCTGAGTCAGAGATTCTTGCTGGTTTCTCCACTTAAGGAGTTTCTGCAGTGAGGAGCATCTCCACTCACAGAGATGGAATAACACTGCCAACAAAGGTTATCTAGATTGCAGGGTACAGCCGTACATTCAACACTCTTTCAGATGTTTCCAGTGTTAGAGATTTGGCCACTCAAAGGACAGTGATGTCTATGAGTGTGAAGAGGACCCACATTGTGTCAGTTGCAATGGCTCTCACCTGTCCTACTTTTGTTCTTGCACTAACTGGTTGGAGGAAAAAGAGGTGCAGTGTTTAAAAACGACTCATAACATCGCTTTTCCTGAGGCTCGGAAATTGCTGTCCAACACTTCGTCTAGGATATATGCTGCTGCACTTCATTTCATAAGTACAGTGGGAGTGCAGACATATCTCTCTGTGATCTCAAGAGAATCATTCTCAAAACAAGTGAAAAGCCTTTTGACCTCCATGGTTAAAAAAGTTGATGAATCAACTTCTACACCCATCTCTGTTCCTCACGTACATTCCAACAAACCCCATGATCCACATCCTTTGGTTTCAGGTATAGGCATTTCTTCAGATATATTTTTTTCCCACCCCAAGATGCAAAACAATCATTCGTTTGCATCCTCAGTCACTGGAATCCCTTTGCAACAACAAAGACCTGCCCAGTCGACCCAGGGCAGGATCCATGGAGGTCAATAGACCTCTCCTGAATAAGGACAGTAAGGAAAAGAGACGTGGTCACAAACAGAAGAAGGGTTTTCCATCCCCTTTGCCTATGCATCATTAAAAATGGCCACCTTGATACAATGGAACTGTCTAGGTTTACATTCTACTCTGGATGACATTAAAACACTGATTGCTTCCTACCATCCTGTATATCTTTCCTCACAAGAAACACTTCTGAAACCTGTCGATACAGTCACCTTTTAGCAGTTTTCTCTGTACAGAAATGATGGACCATGTGATGGACGAGTACATGGAGAGGTGGCACTGTTGGTTGATCAGCATATGTCCACCCTGTCTGTCACTCAACACACTCTTGGAGGCCAAAGCCATCTGTGTTTCCTTGGTCATACCATCTCTGTTTGTTCTCTCTACCTGTCACCTGGAGAGAGATACGATCAATCAGATCTTAATGCTCTTTGAACATTTGTCATTTCCCTTTCTAATCCTGGGGAACTTCAATGGACATCATCCCCTTTGGAGAAGTGCTTTTATTGATAGGAGGGGTTGCACTGATGAGCATATTTTCTCTGATCACAACCTTACTCTTTTCAATACTGATTCTTCCACTTATATTCATGCACCTAGTCAGTCGTTTACTGCTACTGATCTCTTGGTTTGCTCCCCTTCATTATTCTCTCATTTTTCATGAAGGGTTGACAGTAATCCATAAGGCAGTGATCATTTTTCTATACTTTTGAGACAGACTTGCCAGGGTCAATGCCATCCTACCTACATGCCCTGCAAGAAGCTGGATCAGGCAGGCTGATCCACTTTCACTGTTCTTGCAGAACTTGATCCTGCCATCACCTGTCAGCCATGAACAGATGACCGTGTGGCAGCAGTAACTGACTGTATTATACAAGCAGCTGCTCAATGTATTCCTAAAACCTTGACACGTTTTCCACTATATCCTCATCCGTGGTGGAATCCTGCCTGCCACATGGCACAGAAGGCTCAAAAACGGGCCTTGAATACTTTCAAACTGCATCGCTTTCCAGCGAGCCCTTGCATATGCTAGGTGGGTAAGACATCACAGCCAGAAGGAATCTTGGATTAAGTTCACAACTAGCATATCTTCTACCACCAGTTCCCAGGTCATATGGGACAGGGTTTGAAAGGACAGTAAGCACTACAATTCTGTCCCCATCTCAATCTTACTTTCTAATGGCCAAGAGGTAGCTGATGTCCAGAGCATCACCAATACTCTAGGTGAAAGCTTTTGCTGGGTATCTAGCACTCCTGCTTGTTCCTCCATCTTCTTGGCCATAAAGATTCAGGCAGAGCATTTACTTCTTTTCTTTTGAACTGATGGTCTCTTTGACTATAATAATCCCTTTACACTGGTGGAACTGAAAATGGCCCTTCATTGGTTTGACAGTACATCTGTTGGACCAGATGATGTACACTATGACATGCTGCACCATCTAACTCCTGCTTTCTTGATATTCTTCTGATTGTTTTCAATTGGATCTGGCAGGAGAATGTTTTTCCTTATGCCTGGCACCAGGCTATTATCTTACCTTTCTCAAGATTCCTTCAAACTACCTTCCAATTTCTTTGACGAGCTGTCTCTGTAAAACCATAGAGAGGATGGTTAATGCTCATCTTGTTTGGTTCATTGAATCAAACAACCTCCTCTCACCCACCCAGTGTGGGTTCTGATGACAGCACTCCACCATAGACCACCTAAATCAACTTGAAATGTCAATCAGAGAAGCCTTTCTCAAATGACAACATTTTGTATCAATATTCTTTGACATTGATACAGCTTATGACACAACATGGAGGTATGGCATTTTGTGAGACCTTCATATATATGGGTTATGTGGCCATTTACCCATGTTTATTAAAATTTTTTAATGGACAGGAGATTCCAAGTTCGTGTGGGTTTGACACCTTCCCATTCTTTTCTACAGGAACTTGGGGTCCTTCAGGGCTGTGTTTTGAGTGTCACGCTTTTCAGTAAAGAGACTAATGCCATCACTGTTGCAAAGGGGCTCTATGTCGACAATTTTCACATCTCGAGTCAGTCATCGGGCATGAGATATACTGAGCGACAACTACAAACTGCCCTCAATCATGTACTGAAGTGGACCACAGTGAACAGTTTTAATTTCTCTGTCTCTAAAACTGTTTGCATGCACTTTTGCTGCCAATGAGGTATTCACCCTTATTCTGAACTCCATATCAGTGTAGTTTTGCTGCCTGTAGTCCCTGAGACCAAGTTCTTGGTGCTTTTCTTTGACCGCAAGCTTACCTTTATACCACACTTAAAGCAGCTATGGGTCAAATGCATAAGAGCTCTGAACATCCTCCATGTCCTCTGTACCACCAGTTGGGGAGTGGATCAATGTTCTATGTTGAAGATATATTGTACTCTTATTTGATCGAAACTCAACTATGGATCAATGGTCTGTGGCTCTGTCAGACCCTTGGCCTTAAAGATGCTGGACCCCATTCATCACAAAGGACTTTGATTCTGCACCTCTCCAATTCAGAGATAATACATAGAATCTCATGAACCTTCTTTGCAGTTTGCAACGGTCTTTACTATATTCTACGAAACTTCGTTCCTTACCAAAGCATTCTACCTGAGGTTGTGTTTTCCTTCTTTGGTGGGCCATACTTTTACAGAATAGATGATCTACCATTTTTCCTTTTGACCTTTGCGTCCAGGAGCAGTTGGATAAATTGGGTCTGTACTTGGATAACGTTGCAAAATATACTGGTTAGCCCATCCTACCATAGCTTATTACAGTCCCCAATTGTGACCTATCTTTAAGTCATCTGAGAAAAATAGATACTCCCGATTGGAAGTACCATCATTTATTTACTGAACATTTTTTGAACAATCTTTCCATTTCAATTTATACAGATGGATCTAAATCAGGTGACTCTGTGGGCTCTGCCATGGTTTGTTGCAGTTTGGTGGTTGCACGCAGAATCCCCCCTACAGCTTCTGTGTTCACTGCTGAACTGTACACCATTTCTCTTGCCCTGGATCATATTGAAGCTTAGCAGTACTCCATCTGCATTATTTATACTGATTTACTTAGTTCTATACTGGTCCTGGAATCGCTTCACGCTAGTTCACATCCTGTTCTTGCTGATATTCAAAACCGACTGGCCCATTTCTCTTATACATCTACTTCTATCCAGTTTTTCTGGATACCAGGCCACTTTGGTATTCGCGGGAACGAGCTTACAGACATGGCCGCTGAATCTATCTGCTCTGGCACTATCACCACTGTGCCTCTTCCATACATGGTCTATAGTCCTGTATTCAGGGCTCGACTCCATGCCAGCTGGCAGTTGACTTTGAGTTAGCAATGAAAAAACCAATTTTTTTTATTAAAACCTTGTATTGGACTTTAGCAGTCTTGCGTCCGTAAGGATCAGAAGGATCAGTTCTAACTAGACTGCACACTGGTCACAGTTTTTTAACTCATTGTTTTCTTTTATCTGGAACTGATGCACCAATGTGTAGTTTGTGTAACACTAAGATCACTATAAGCCACCTTTTACTATCTTGCCATCGTTACAACTCTCAATGACGGCACTATTTTAACCATGTTCTGTCCCATGGTTTGTCCATAACACAAGACATGTTATGGGTGACTGTGACGCTGTCTACCTTAGTAAAGTTTTTAGTTTTTTAATGGCCATTAAACCTGTTTTATTGTGGTTCCCTTTTAACAGTCACAATCTCTCTTGTTTGATTTGAAATTAGAAAGTGGCCGTAACATAAAATAACTCAACACCAGGACTGGAAAGGCCAACTTCAGATGGCCATCCCTGCTGTTTGAACTACCCATTAGTCATCCTGGTGAGTAATTATTACAATTTTGCTCATGTCTTTTAACAGTTTTATTTCTTTACTTTTTTATAATAACTGTAATGACACATAACCTGGAACCAGGACTGAAAAGGCCAACTTCAGGTTACTGACAGTGGTTCTTGTACTTACCTGTTAGTCTTTCTGATGGGTTGTGATAATTACTATTATGCTGCAGAAAGTCCTTTATAACTTCTCTTTCTGTAGTTTCTCTCTTAACATTGTAGACTGGATGTCAACAATGGTTTTATGCCATTTATGTTATTAATTGCTTTTTTGTTTTACCTTCATTTCCTTTTATATATTTTACTACATTTACTTTATTTTTACTGGAAATTTGGTGCAGATAGCCTAGCTGCTTTGTGGCATAAAACACAAAATCAACCAACCAATCAATCCTACTTAATATCTGGGTTTGTGTATGCTGCATACCATATGTTTCCTACATCAGCAAAAAAATAACCAAAATTCAGATAAGCTAAACAAAACCCAACATTCTAGTAAACATCAAATTTATTCAAAAATCAGGTACAAAACTGAAGTCCATACTATGTAAAAACTACATTGACAAACACAACACCAACATACTTTATAAAATACAATGCAACAACTGCCACAACTTCAATGTTGGAGAAAGAAGCAGAAAAGTGGAAACTAGATTCAAAGAACACAAAAAGTACTTTCACATATTTTTGAACATTGCAAATCAAATAAACACAACCTAACCACAGGAGACACCCAGGTACAGTTACAACAGAAAGTGTTCGTACCCCTGCATCCCGAGTAGTTTTTTGCTCGTAACTTAAAAATATCATTATTAGGCTAATAAACAAATAATATATTATAAATATTATACTAATGCACACTACATAACTTTTTATGTAAATTAAACAAAAAATAAACTTTTTAAACAAATAACCAAAAATAGGAGGGGCAGAAAATGTTTGTACATTTTAGAACGTGTGAGAAAACTGATATTCCTGTAAAAATTTTGTTTAATTTGATAAATACATTACATTGTACCATTTCAGAACCAGACACTAGGTACATAATTATTGGAATTTAACCACCAAAAAATTTACTTATGGTAATTTAGCAGCGTCTTCCTCATTATCTGCTTGGTCATCATGGCGAACAGTAAACAACTGTCCAGTGATTTAAAATACTGAATTATTGTAAAATACAAGTCTCGTGTGTCTCTTTCCAGTATTGTTATACAACTTAATGTGCCGAAATCTAATGTTCAAAGCATAATTGTCAAGTTTAAGCTTACAGGATCAACTGCTAACCTCCTTTGTTCTTGACGGCTCACCAAAATTTCAGAGAAGACAAAAAGGAAGGTTCTCAGAGAAGTTAGTAGAACTATTAAACAACTGAACAACTGACTGTTAAAGTAGAAGAACAAACACTTTCTGCCCCTCCTATGTTTGGTTGTTTGTTTATAAACAGTTTGTCATTCAATTTACTTAAAAAATTATGTAGATGTGTGTTAGTATATTATTTATAATATACTTTACTTTTATTATCCTAATTGTGATACTTTATAAGTTGTGAGGAAAAAACTACTCACGACGCAGGGGTACAAACACTTTGTCGTAACTGTATTAAGTAGGGAAACAAATTTAAACAAATGTAAAATCGTAAAAGCCCTACTTATACAGCAACTAAAACCAAAATTAAACCAGTATAAAGGAACACCTTTATACTTAAACTAATTAATAATCTAACATCCACCTTAAATGCCCTCTACAATCCCATACCTGTTCATACTCTCGTCTTTAAGACATATACATCAACAGTTACATTTAAATTATCTCTTTCTTAACCTGAAGATGACATAGGAAGGTTGAAACGTTATCTTCTTATTAATAAAAGTGTTAATATACATACCAGCCGTTTTGAGATATATAAGTATATTACTTTATATTATTAACATGTATCCTGTTCATTAGCCAGGGAGATTTGAGATTTCCCTTGGTCTCTTTAACTTGAGGTGAATGCGGTATAATTCTTTTTCCTGCCCCTGCCTGATTGCTGGGATTTAGATTGTAGTTGATTTGGCATCATTGCTATACCCCATGTGGATGTTGGTTCCTGGTGGCCTGACTTTTGGATTGTAATAGACTTGGTGGTATGATCCTTTTTCCTATTCCTACTTGAACACAGTTCCCAGAAGCATGGGTTTTGGATGCAGTTGACTTGCCACATATGATATATCATGCCCTTGCCCCTCTACGCCCAGGGGACCTTCCATTTCTTTCACTCACTTTTATACATTTTGGGAGTGAGTTTCATGAATCCTGCATTATTCAGGTCACTGTCCAGCCATAGTTCTCTCCCACTTGAATGTGCTGCTCTGTTTTTTCACCCATACATGCTACATCTTTCCACAATGAGCATAGAGTATGCCTGTGTCAGAAGTGGTGTGGTCTCTCACATCAGATTTTTGAATCTGACTGTCATCTTTGGGAGTGCCCTTTGTATACTTTTGAAGGAAACTTCTTTCCACTGCACTAGTTCCTCCACCTATTCATTGCAAGATTGTATATATTTATGTGAGAGAAGAGAAAGTACAGTGTCAGACGATATAATTTTCCTATATGTGAAATACATTTCTGATAAATACTTACCTCTACTCACACTCCCCACCTTTCCTTCCTACTTAAAACCAGTGCTTCCATTTTCTTTCAAAACCTAAGTGATAATTTGGTAGAATTGAATACAGGAAGTCACGTGTCAAGAAAGTATGTCACTCTCTTATTGCTGGATGGTCGTCATGGTGGTTTGTATGAGAAATGCATTGAAATAAGTCATTTCTAATTAAGAGGGGATAAAAGGCTTGTGCCTTGTGCAAAAATTTTTCTTATAAAGAGCAACACTGAAAAGGAATGGCTATGTGAAGTAAGTGCCTATCAGAAGCATATTTTCATTTAAGGAAAATTATAATTTTATTTTAGAATGAAGTAATATTGTTGCTGAAGGTTAAGTTTCAACCTAATGGATAGAATGTTATCAGAAATAAGTTTGGATCTTTAGTTAATTATATACATGTAGAATGAATGAATGACAAAGTTTTGTATTTACATAATATTACAGTCACAAAAAATTGAGAGCTTTCTTCAAAAAACACAGACGGAAGCTTAAGAGGCAGGCCCTAGCTAAGGAAAGGGAACAGCAGGAGAAGAAAGGTTAGTTATTTTTTATGTTTTAACAATGCAATTAATCAATATCATTTTACCATAGTATTCTTAGAGCAGACTAAAGACATTAAAAGAATAGTTAATTTGCATAATATAGTAAAGTGTGCCCAACAGAATGGATAATCTAATTTGAAATACTGTTCAGTGAAATTAGTATATTTTGTAATTCTTTGTTTTCATTATAATAAACCAAATGTGTAATTTTCTCCTTTCAAAATATCTCTCAATTTACTTACACTTGAATGTATATGTACGTGTGTGTATCTGTAAGAACTGAATGGCAATCTTTGTTTGGACCTTTAGAAGAACAGCAGGGAAAGTCCATGAAACTTAATCCAATTGGCTTAGGCATGTTTAAAAGTTAATTACTGTGTAAACATTTTTCTTTTGCTGTAGTGGTGTTTTAATGTTAAATTGTTGAAAATGTTCCAGGGTTAATCTTGATTTCCTACTTGTTATTGTCTTATTTTTCTACTTGTACACCTTATTTATTGTATTATGACAAGATTTGAAATGTATTAATTTTTGCAGTTATAAACAGTGATGTATGACAACATATTAGTCAGTTGCATGATAATATACACTAGGCTTAGCTTCGTATTCATTGCAAAGTGTAATTATTTAATTTATTTAGTTCAAAGTTCTTAAAATTTGCATTTTTTTATGTTTAACATGAAAATCCACCAAAGGTAAGAGAGAACATTGCTGAATGGCTTGAGTCTGTGAAGAATTCAAATATCCTTACAAATAAACATAATTTTATTGAATTATTTATTTATTATTATTATTAATTAATTACCATTTTTTTGCTGTGTACAGTAAAGAATTGGTGAAAGTAATGCTTACTAGATGATGGTATGTTAATATTATGCAATATGCCTTCTAAAAACCATTGAAACAAAAGCTTCATAGAGTGGTTTACATAAATTTCTTTTTATTGTGGTACCAAAATAACAAAAGGTAATATACAATAAGAAGATACAGATAATGAGATTAAAGCAAGTGTTATTGTAGATGTATCATAGACAGGAGAATATGAGACAAGATCAGACCACCCCAGTCACACCAGTAACAATAAAAAAAATCATGACACTGATGGTGACAAGTCTAACTCCTCCATCTAATGCTAATACATCATTACAACACAAAAAGTATGAAGACAAAAAGAGGAAAGAGCTTGGAAAAGTTAATGTGAATGTGTAAAGTGTAATAATGAGGAATATTTCATGTTCTATGAGTATTGTTGAAAAGATTGCTGGCACCAAAAAACAGTTAAAGAAATTGGTGAAAGCAAGCAAGGATTTTGAAAAAGATATTAAAATTCCATCAGAAATGTAGAGCATGTATAAAATGTAGTGCAGCAATTCAAGAAATAGTTGCATCCAAATTGACTCCCATGGCTAAAATAAAGAAGCACATAAATGCAGACAAAAAGGCAATAAGTAATGTGTGACTTAAAAACATCTTACTTAATATAAAATGTGTCTATCTTGAAAGTGTGTAGAAACTGCATGTGAGAATAAAATTTTCAAATCATTTATGATATTTGAAAATCAAATGAATTTAAATAATGCTTCTGTTTTTGTCCTGAGTATGAGAATGATGATTGAAAGTACACAAACTGTAGATATACCCCATATAATGAAAGAGGAAAGTAAAAATTTCCTATTAATACTTCTAGCAACCACCCCTACAGCCACAATTGGAGCTATCAAATTTATGCATTTAAATGAAAAATAACTTTTTGACATTATTAGAATTGTTCTAAGTTGACTAGACCATATTTTACAGGTCCAGGTGCAAAAGTGTAGGAGTGGGTAGAGAACAAATAAACAAACCTCTCAAATTATAGTTGGATAAAACACGGTAAATAAGCAGTCTGTTATAAAAATTTATAATTCCAACAAGGAATATAGGTAGATGTGGGCTTCTAAAATTTATACTTGCCTTATTATATCTACATGTAATATCCAAACTCACATTACTTATCATATCATTTGACCACTTAAACTTCATATTTTAAGTTTATTGAAACTTTTTATCAACTGTGAGTCTTAATCAGAGTATTTAAATTACTTTTGCTTTCAAATATACACATAAAATTTCAAACAAATCTTTAAAGATCCAATTTTATAAACCAGATATACCTATTATTCTAGTAACTTGTCTCTACACTATTCCAAATTTTTTTTATTTTTATTGTAATAGTTGGTTGGTTGATTTAGTGTTTTATGGCACAAAGCAGCTCAGGCTATCTGTGCCATATTATTATAGAAGGACTACAGCTGTATATTTTATTAGTTTAAATTTAAGGGATCCCTATAGATTATTTGAAGTTACAATAATCTTTTTACTTTAAACTAAAAATTCTCTAAACAAATTCCATGACTTTATTTTCACATTATTTTCATTTTCACTGCATCCAAATGATCAGTAGAAATTTTCAAAATTCTGATATGATACATACCTCTCTCACACAAAATCTTTTACTAGTCTTTATCTGTCTTCTAATGCATTAAGAAATTTTGTGTTCACTTGGCTCATTCACCTTTTTACCCCATAAATTCAAGCTGTTTATTTAGCATGTTTTCGTGCATGTGACAACCCTCCACCAGTGGAGTAGGATACATTCTCTTGGAGCAGCTAACTCACTCTGTATTATATTTCTGGGATTTCACTTTCTCAAGTGGCATGCTGAGAGTCAGACAGGTTTTTTGCTTACTTTTGATATGCTTATTTTGTGAATATTTCACATTTTATTGCCTACCCATGTATGTGCTATTTTTCAAGTTAGTCTAATGTCAGTTTTTGTTTTCTAATATTAGATTGTATTTCACATTTGCTGCAAATTGTAAATTTGCATGTCAATTTTCATTCTCCCATTGATTTGGGGGGGGGGAAACTTGGGCCCCTTTTGTGGTCAATTCTGCCAAGTCTTTTTCTCTACTCTTTCCTTGTTGAGAAGGGGTATGTCTCTTGTAGAAAACATTTGCCCCCATCTTCCCTCAAGGCTTTATCATTTTAAGTGATATTGTGTTCATTCAGAGTTCTGGGTTTATGTGGGTGGGTTGCATAATACTGTATCTTTTCTGGCAAGTTAGTTATCTCAACCTTCTTCCTCTTCTAGTGATTCTATTGCTGTGTCACATGCTCCTAAGTTCACACCTCATCCTTTTCCCATACCTGTCATGAACATTAGAAACAGTATCAGCAACTACCCTCTGAAATCAAGTTTTACAGGGGTCAGGATCCACTGCTTCATGGACATTTGGAAGGCATCCTCTATGTATCAGTGGATCCTATGGGCTTTAATAGAAGGTCTATTTCTTCAATTCTGGTCTCCCCCACTCCCTTCCTTTTCCTTCATGCAAAAAGATCTGGTTTCATACCTTCATATGTCTTTTCAATGAAGCTGAAGAGCCAGTGATTCATGTTCATCCAAATTTTTATTCTTGAATTTTTCTCATCCCAAAGAAAACCATAAAAATAAAGATCAGGTATTAACATTCTGGACCCCTATGTTTCAAAATGGAATATCTTCTGTCTCTTCGTTGCATTTTCACTCCAGGTCTGTGTAAGATCATATTTGATACATATTTTTATGCATTTCTATCCCAAAATTTTCTTCAGGATATTCATGGGGTATGCATATTCCAGTTTCAGGCTTACCACAGCTCCTTAGATGTTTTATTATATTGTTCAGGCCTTCCATCAACATCTCTATTATTTGTGTCTTTGGACTCATCATTTAATAGATGACTGGCTTCTGGCTCTTTCCTGTTTGGCATTGGTAGTGCAAACTCATCTCCTGTTTAAAGAGACACCAAGGGTAGGTTATATGATTAAGGTGAAATCAGTCATTTCTCTTGGTCAAAATCTCATCTATTTGGAAATTTTCTTCAATTCTCATTGCAGTCAGGCACATCTTCTTCCTATTCATATTCAGGATATTCAGTTGTTGGTATTCAAAGCTCTATCCTCTCCTTTTCTGCAGACTCAAGAGGTAATATCTCTGGGGGATGTGGGCTTCTTTGAGAGAATTCATTCCACTTAGCTATGCTCACATGCATTCTCTTCACAAGAAACTACAAGATCAGTGAAAATTGTCTCTTGGATACATTGGATTTTCCAGCTGTCCTTTCTGCTTTTCTGTGAGGAAATTTGGTCTGATAGTTGGACAGAATCAATACTATGATTGGAATTCCTCATACACCTCTTCATCTGGATCAGCTTCATTTCATGGACGATTCTCTTGTGTGGAATAAGGTGCTTTTCTTGATGCACAGGATATTTCTGAGACTTGGTCTTCCTGTCATTCTTCTGAAACTATTGGCAATTTTTCAGACCATGTTTCACTTCTATCTTCTGTGGGGGTGATGGTTACGGTGGATTCAAACAATTTCTTAGTGATCTCCGACATCAAGTGAGAGGGTAACCTTTGTTTTTACATGCTGTAACTTCTTTTATGTGCACACTAGTGCCAGATTCAGCTATTAACATGCCGTTTCTCTGGTGCTTTAAGTCTTTTAGCAGATTAATTGCAACATTCACACAAAGTCCTTCCAATGGAGTGATCTTTGGATCCTAAAATGTTTTTTTCTTTGTGCTCTTGTGTAAGTACTACCTGCATCAGTGCTTTTGCCACTCACTTTATTGCCAAACTCCCTCAAGATGGATTCCTGTGCATGGTGATAGGTAATCTCAGAGAAGGTTCTGTACTTTCAATTTACCTTCTCTGGGATCTAAACATCTACCCACATGTTTGCCATGTGTGGTGTCCCATGAAGGGTAGGAGAAAATCCTGGTGGTTGAAAGGCCCAAACCACTTTGGCCTTAAATTTGTATAGATGGGTGCCTCCCCCTCCAAGTGTAAGTCAGCTAGTCCACTTGATTTAGGATCAACCACATATACAAATGTTGGACATTTTCAGCAAGTGTTATGGACATTCTGTGTGGTATTAGTGTTTGAGTATGATGTTCACAAAACCCTGGCATTGTAGTGCATCCCCTCGTAGGACTCCATGGTGGATTGGCACTTAAATGCATTTTGCCTTTATTGTAAATACCTTATTTATGAAAAAATAAAATAAAAATGAAAAAATTGACAAAAACATGTTATCATAAAATGGCCAATCATGGATTACTATGTTGCACAGTCATATTCTATACCTTGATTTCTAATTATGCATATCTTGTTTGAGAAATCCTTAGGCCAGATGTCTCCCTTTTTTATTCAAAAGTTGATTAGAGAAGCTTTCTGGCTCCCCTAACTCAGTAAAGAAGTTGCACTCTGGAGACATCTTGGTGGAAACATCTTCACCACAACATTCCAAAATCCTCTCCAAATCAAAGTTCATTGGGGATGCACCCATCCATGTTACTCCCCATTCTATTTTGAACTCTTCCAGAGGAGTTATAGTTCAGAGGGACTTAAAAAACATTCCTGAGTTGAAGATCTTTGCTGGTTTCTCCAGCTAGGTTGTTTCTGCAGTGTGTCAAATCTCCACTTGCAAAGAAAGAATTATGATGCCTATTATGATTATTTGGTTTACTTTTTCCTATCCTTCAAAGAGTGCCTTCTTTATTGTCTTTTCTCATAAAATTTGAAATATCACTGTCTCTGGTGGCTTGTTTTTGTTGTTCTCTGGAGGGGATTGTTTATGCTGAAATGTGGGCCACTTTTCATAGTTTTGTATCTTATTACTTGTAACATTTGGCTTAACCTTCTCTGATGGATATCATCTCCCTCCAGTGATAATTCTCTGTGCTGCGGTTCATCTGTAACTTGGATGACTTTTTTTTTTATATTTTGTTTTTAGTTGTTTTTTACAGAGGCCTTGCCTTATGTTTTTGTTACACATTTGAATCCCACTCAGTGGAATATAAACTGATATCTGTATCTCATTCTATTCAATACTTGATGGTCTGTTACTCATGGACTGTCATGAGTAAAGCAGAAGGGGATTTCTACTCCATCAGTTGAATAAATCAGGAATGCTTTGCTTTCCAAAATAGTGTTTTGTGGTCACACATTACACTTTTTCTGGTGTTGTTCCTTAAGACTTACCACCACTTTTTACCCTCCTTTCTTCAAATGGAGTTTGAAATCTTACTTTTCAATTCCTAACCATGGGTGGTGGATCACAGAGGCTTCTTCAGTAGTGTAGCATGTATACCGTCACATTATTTTTCTTCTACTTTATTGAGAAGAGGACTAATGGGGGGTACCCTCCTTTTACTCCATCCTAGGTTATTGTTTCAGGGGGTCTAATGTGGGAGGGAACTTGACTGTCAAATGCTGGATTCTCCTTGTAATACCAAGTTCAGGTTTATGATAGTCCTACAGTTGGACTATTAAATGTCTCTTTCTTGGTAATTCCAATTGCAGGATGACTATTCCCTCTTCCTAGAGTTAGGTTCAGGGGACTTATCCACATTTCCAAGGGGCATGTGATAATTTTATTCCTTGCCCTTGTGGTTGAGTGGATCTTGTTCTTTTTGTACTCACAATACTGGCTACAGAATATATCCTGTTCATATGGTTGAAATGAGATTTACACACTGCCCCATAATTTTGGGCTCAGTTTGCCATACTTCTTGCCTCCAGTGGTTGATGTGAAAATTTGTCTGGTAATTGCCATTTGCTTACTTTGTCATTGTAATTTCAAATGCTTACAGTATAGCACTCTGTTTACTTGCAGTTTAGGCTTGTTTATGAATATTGTTCATGACCTGCTTGTCCTGGCCATGTTAAAATGTGTATATTCAAATGATGCTTTGCCACTACCTGTGATATGGAACTGAGGTTTTGCAGCAGTAGTTGGGTTGGCCCTCAGTGCCATCCATTTCACAACACTTCATTTTTTAAGGGAATATGTGTTCCAGAAGTGATGCACTCTCTCATGTAATCTTTTCTTCAATTCCTGTGCAAAGCTGTTTGATTTTCTGTAAGTGCTTTCCATGAAGAATTCCTTACTTCAATGTCATGCTGATCCCTCTACCTCCTCGATGTGAGATTCTAGCTTTGTGTGAGAACTTTGTGTATTGTATCTCAAGTTATCATTTTTTTTATACTGATAATAATATCTTATAAATACTTAACCTCCACTGACATACTTCCCATTTTTGGTACATGAAATGTAATACAGAGGGAGCCAGCTGCTTCAAGAGTTTTGCTCATTTTGGTGGAAGGTAATTGCATGCTTTACACATAATAAATGTGTAGCTTGAACTGAGGGGGTATAAAAATTAGTGACTCAAATAAGAATAAATTATTTAATACATTGGAGGCCAGATAAAGATTGAGAAAAACTTTAGTGTGAAAGGAAGTAAACATGTATCAGAAATATATTTAAGTACAGAAAAATTATAACTTTTTCATTTGATACTTTTTTTTTCAATATGATCAAGTTATACTATAAACAGCTATGCAGAGGTTAAATTTTGGTTGATAATTTTTGAACTCAACTATTTAGTTTCTTTAAACCTTTTGAAATTCATCTTAAGTTCCAGAGCTTTACTTTTCATAAGTTTGAAGTGTTTTATAGCAAGTAATAGAATTTTAAACAGTTCTTCCTCAGTTTTTTACTGCAATTAAAATTGGTAATGTTTAACAAGTTATAGACAAAACTAATTATCTAAGTACTTTAATGTAACTGACCCTATATTGTGTATATGCAAAAAATGCTACAAGCTCTTAATGTACAAATGTGTTGTACACTAAAAAATCAAATGTGGTACAAATATATTTGTACTCTGTATATGTCCACGAATTTCAATTGTCAATTCAACTCAGATGCTGACAAGTCTATGTGTAAGGTAATGTTCATGTAAAGAATAAAAATACATTTGTTCATCATACAGTGTGCATGTTGCATTAATCTTTAAAACCTCCATAATGCACATCTACAGTTGTTTTTTTAAAGTAACCTCATATGTTGTCTGATATTTATTCTCTTTTGATATGAACTGTGGCTAAGTTAGCAATGTAAGGTGAAATGAATTGTTTATAACTCTGACATCAAATGCATAATATCATTTTGAATGAAATTCTAAATGGTTGTGCTATGTGATCTCAGCACCTCACCTATGCACAGTTATTTTAATAGTAGTTTGATAAGTTTGAAAAGAAAAATTTTATAACCTTAAAATGTAAATCTTTTATAATGCATCATTATCTGAGAACACTAATCTTGCTTTCATATATTATTAGATCTATTATGGTAAGTGGTGGTTGGTGACTGCAAAATAATTATGCTGGAAGATTTCTCTATTATGGAAGTACTTGGAACTCACATTCTCTAATGATATGAAAAGATTCTCTTTAGTTAATAATGCTATGTTAATACATTTATAAGAATTGAGCAAATTAAAAGTGGGACAGAAAATCCTCCAATTCAATCTGTGAGTCAGAGTATATGTTAAGTGGATAAATGTTGTGTGTTAAATAGAAGAAGAAGCAAGAGGAGAATCTTCTAAGTATCACACAGTAGAAGAAAAAGAAAGAGAAGAACTCATACTAGAAGAATATGAAAACCGAGAAAGGTATTTTGCACTCTTTATTATAGTGTAAGAATTTATAAATGTTTCTAAATTTTTATCAGTTTGTTGATGTTCATTAACTTAAAATCAGGTACTGTTCAATACAGAGATGGGCCTTTACTATTATTTTAACAAATGACTAAATGTTTGTCACAACCCAGTCTCTTCAAATACTTATGCATTATATAATTTGTTGGGGACACGTACAATAGATTGTAGGACAATATTTTACTAAATATCATTTATTCCACTGGCTTGCATTACCTTTCCAAACTTCTGCTTATGTTCGAGTATTTTGTAGTTCACTCTGCCTTAGATGTGTTTTTCTATTGTTCCAAAGGTTGACCTTCTGGTTAGCATTAAATCTTTGCAATGGAAATGTTATTTCCATAACATAAAAGTTGTTTCTCTACAGACTATTCCATCCATTCTTTAATGATTGTGTTGTATATAGTCATGGTTTATGTGACCTTGTGATAATGCTTTTGTTTATCATCATCCATTGATAGTCAGTTTTATATATAGTGTATATTTCCTATCTCAGTGGGTAATCATCTGTTTTGGTTTTTTGATAACTTACCCAAGAGATTGGATATTCTATATCATTATATCTGTTTGCCATTATCTCTATTTTAGACCAATTTTTGTTTTGTGAACATCCTTTATGGTTCTGCTTTTCATTGCACTTTAATCTTCTAATTATCACATAGACATATAATTCATTTTTGTTGAATAATATTTGTTGATCTTTATTTAAGAAATGTTCAACTTGATATTTCACTTCTGTTGTTTGTTTTTTTCTGTACTGTGAAGTGTTTCCACTCTCCCCACCAGGCTAGGAATCTGAATGTTCTCCATTTTTTTCTGAAAATTGTGTACTCATTAACCTTCCTGTTATAAGTAGGTAAAAGTGTGCACCAAATGGCTTTTCAGAGTCACATTCAAAATTTAATTAAGCCACTGTATTATGAGTGTGTATGAATGAATAAAGTAAGTTAATAAATCAAATTTTACTATCATACAAGATATAAGTACATAATTTTATAAGAATGTGTTTCACATAATCCTTCATCTCAGCTAGTATGAGAATCACATCATTTATTCTGTAGGTCTTTTTCTACCCTTCTCTAAAATATGTAATTAAACAGAAATTGCTCATTCTTTAATAAATATTACTCATTCAAAATCTAATTTTATAGCCTTCAATCACTTTTTGTTTACAAAGTTATAAATTGAAAAATCATACTTACTTGCCACACTGTGTAGCTCAAGATGCCTATTATGGGTATTAAAGCTTTTATTAAAATAAAGTAGAAAACAACATTTTGGCATTCTTAGGTCATATTCAGGTTAATTAAGAGTTTGCAACTAACCATTGCCAGACACATGTTAGGGACGAGAATGTAAACGGGTACAGGATTGTAAAGGGCATGACAGTGTATGTTAGGTTTTAATTAGTATGTGAAAAGAGGTGTTCCTTTATATTGGTTTAATTTTGTTTTGAATTGTTGTATAAGTTGGGCTTCTTTGATTTTGTGTTTGTTTGTTTCCCTATTTAGTATCTGGGTGTTTTCTATGGTTGTGTTTGATTCAGTGTTCAGAATTTGAAGGTGTTTTTTGTGTATGTATGTATTCTTTGAATCTGGTTTCCATTTTTCTGCTTGTTTCCCCAGTATAGAAGTCGTGGCAATTGTTGCATTGTATATTGTAAATAATGTCAGTGTTGTGTTTGTCAATGCAGTTTTTACATAGTATGGACTTTAGTTTTGTACCTGGCTTTTGAATAAATTTGATGTTCAGTGTTGTGTTTTATAAGTTTTTTCCAATTGTTGGTTATTTTTTTACTGTTTTGCAATCTTTCTTGTGTGTCTAAGTGCTTTGGATGCCACTAATCTTAAGGCAACTCCCACATAGTTTCTCTTATTTTAATGTGAACTGAACTAGTACATCATAATCTCATCATTCAACAAGAGCTCTCCATCAGTGCAAGGGAGAAATAGCCTCCATGTGCAGTAACTCCTCCTATGCACTTATATCCATAATAATTTCATTCTTCTCCTCAACAGTCAATGTATTGAACAGACTACTAAAATTTCTTGTCTGGTTAATTTGTTGAGGTTTGTACTTTTATTGAAACTTTTAGTCTTTCTTTAGCCTATTTTATCCAAAAGCTTTAAACTTTTATGGATTCTGAAAAGATGGTGACTATAACTCATCCTGTATGAATGATCTTCACACACACACACAAGCTATTTTCTTCTGTGGCTTCTGGGAGCTTAATTTTCTGGGATGTTGCAGTCATTTAAAAATGTGTCATGGATTATTTTTTGCTTACTGGGCCTTCTATTTCCTTTCCATCAGTTTCAATCCTTTCTCCTCAATCAGTAGTTATACTGGATAACCACTTTAGCTCTTTGACTGCAGAGAGTTAGGAACATTGCACCTACTGTGTAATCACTGAAGTAACCTTGAGAGTAGAACTACTATGACTTTTGAAAACACTGGCATATCTTTATGAATTTTTATTGATTGTCTACAAGGCTCTCATACAGAAAATATGTTTTTAATCAAGCATTAAAATTGTTTAATAAAAGCTTTGTTTGTGAATATTATTTCAGAATTTTGAGTATCCAGCATGCAAAGTAATTTTTATTATATATTTGAAAATATTTTTCTCACTCTGAAAATTGTCAGATTCCATTTGGATAATCTCTATAGCCTCCTAAAAAATTGTTTTGTGTGTTTTTTCTAAAAGTTTCATTTTATCTGTTAACTCTACATCAAAGTGGTTGATTTGATTAACATTATTACCAATATTAAAAATTAAGATATAAATCAAAATTGCCCTTTCTTCTTTCTAGAATGACTGCAAATTATAACAGGAAACCACAAATGTTTATTTTAAATACCTTAAACCTTAAAACAGTTTTCATCTGTGTATTAATGTTTTGTTTTATTTAGCTTTTAACTGTGTCTTAAGTAATAAATTCATCATATAAGCTGTAAACCACATAGTTCACATACATCTCATGTTAATTTATCAGAGAACATAGAGGTTGTCTTTGCAAAATATGAACATGTAACTTGCTCAGTCTTGGTACTGGTGTACCAGTGTGTTGTAAAATACTGTGACATTTTGGTTACCATACATTAAGTACATGTATTTCCTAATAACCAAGAGCAAGGCTAAACAAAAATAAAAAAATCTGCACAAACAAAAGGATCTTCATGATACAGTCCATAATGTTGGGTATAAAATATACCATAAGTTTTGGAGGTGAATGGGGAAGTAGGACCCATATTGCAGTAGGAATACATCGTCTATCAGTCTTCTGTTTGCAGTCTCACATGCAGAAATTTATGAATAATAACAATAAAATAAGAAAAATTAGTGATGACAAAAAAACCCACTTGCAGAGAAAAATATATATGTAAAAATGGCTGGTTTGGGTTGAGAAAAAAATTTTATGTAGAGGAGCGAACTCTACATAAATAGAAATAGAAATTAGGAGAGTGTGATGTGGGTACTCAAACTAACAACACTCCACACCTATATCACCCTTCACTATGTGCAGACAGTTGGGAGAACATGACTGCTCTCCAAAGTAAAGTAATAATAATAAGGCGTTAAGAAAAATGAACTTACATGTTGAAGTTAGCATTCTAGCCCCATTATGGTGGTAAGTCACTAATTTGTAGCCCAGTAAACATGTACACCACAATTCCATTTAAAGATTTAATATTTGTAATTAATTCATTAACAGAACAGTTTTGGTATCCTTTCATAGTTCTGGAAAAAGAAAATTTAGGTCCCAAAACAACAAAAAAAATAAGTTTCTATATTTATAATAATTATATATTTTTCAATAACCATGTATTATTCAAACAAGTAATAGAAGTTTCAATGAGAGCTAACTACTCAACTTGTATTGCAAATTTATACCTTTTATTTTTATGAGAATAGGTTTATTGAAAATTATATAAACCCAGACACATTTGCTTTAACTTTGATATATAGATGATTTAATTAGTATAAATAATCCTGAATTAAATAATGCTATTAATACTATTTACCCAGTAGAATTAGAAATTGAAAATACTCTAATATCTAATGTAGAGGCACATTATTTATACTAAGAAATTAAGATAATTGATAATGATATCAATCCAAATAATTTTTGATAAAAGAAAATATTTTTTTCCAGTGCATGGTTTGCCATTTTTAGCAGAAATGTCTCTTCTGTTTAAGTGTTATACCTTCACGGTTATTCAGATCTTGTAAAATTTGTAATAAATTACATTTTATTATTAATGTTGAATTATTGATGCAGAAATTAATATTTAATGGATTTAATAGAGAAACTTTTAAAAAATATATTAAAATATTCTATGATAAATATAAAAATGTATTACATCAGCATAAAGAAATAAAAAGTGAGGACATTTTACTGAAAGATTCTGATAAGTATTTTTAGTTGATAATAAAGTTATTTAAACAAATTAGGACTTCTCTTATCTGGAAGAACACCTTATCTCATATAAAGACTTGTTTAGATCTCAAAATTGGTGATTGGGAGTTATACTAGTTAGTTTAGATCTCAAAATTGGTGATTGGGGGTTATACTAGTTAGTTTAGATAACTGGTTGAGACTCTTTATACGAGTATAATTTGTTTACTGTCAATAATTAGTGTCTTACCTTCACAATGATTTGTGCAGAATTTACTTAAGTTTAGCCTTTATGTTTATTAGAAAATATTAGTCAGTGGTTTAGATTTGCTATTTATAACACAGTCCTTTAAATTTTGTTATATTTTACTTGACTGTTATTCAACATATAAATTTGTTTTTAAAGAAAATTGACTGATAGAGTGAAGTAAATTAAATTAAAACAAAATTACAAAGGACTGCATTGAAAGCAGCAAATCCAAATCTTTGAATAATTGTTACTTTGTTATAACCAAAAAGAAGCCAGAACAAAAATAAGAAGTCTGTACTAGTTTAAAGAATTCCAGGGTACAAGCTTCATTTCTGGTCTCAATCAAAGTTAACATTTTTCTCACTTGGGAACTGTGATGTATCTGATCACCAGGCTTTGCACTTTTCATTCTCTTCCTGCATGTAAAGTTATTTACTCTAAAGGACTGTGGCTTCCCTGTAACCTTTTATTCTTATGAGGCATGTGCACATGTGCCTCCCACAGTGGACATTGCAATTTCCAGGGTTATCTATGAGTTCTATTGTAATCACTTGTGGTGTTCTCCTCAAGGAATTGTTGTGATGATTGGTTTCTTCTCATACTGCTGCAGGTATCCTTTTATCACCTTCCAAGTTGGATCTTTCTTTTCACTGATGCTTCCCTTTCTTATTAAAACACATCTCTTGTCAAGGATGGAATTTCTGACACTGATATAGAATGAATGTTATCAGCCTTCTCGCTGTTCTTTGGGTAGGTTTCCTTTTCCTGACTCTAGTGGTTGACCACTTAGCCATGTTTCATTCAGTCAATTCCATTGTCATTTCTTGCATCAACCTATCTCTTTTGGGTTGCTTTTTGCCTTAAAAGCTTGGATTATCATTATATCAGGTTATCTCTTAAGTATTGTCTGATTTTAGGTTCAGAAAAAATGGAAAGGATTTCAAATGCTTTTAATGTTATTTAATCAATAATGTATGTTCCAAATTATTATTATTGTTAATTACTTCCTGCCAACAATCCACAAGCTTCTAAATATCACTTCTATATAATTCTTGGGGTTTGAAGGAAAAGAATGTAGAGAGGATATTTTTGACATCTTCATGTGTTCCAAGCTCTTTTTCATCAAGATAGTTCTGCAGATGTTAGAATAGATGATAATCAGATGTGGTAAGGCCTGGAGAATAAAGAGGATGTGGAAGTTTTTTCCAGTCTAGCTCTTAAATCTTTGCAGATGTGATCCTTGCTGTATGGAGCTGTGAATTATTCTGGTGTAACGCAACACCTTTACGATTGATCAAAGCAGGCCTCTTTTCTTTCAGTGCAACATTCAAGCCTTCTGACTGTTGACAATAGAAGTCTGATGTACTCATTATAGTGAGTGGCAGCAACTTAAAATGGATCACACCAGTATCCCACCAGATGCTTAACAAGACTTTCCTAGGGTGGAGGTCCATTTTGGGTTGTGCTTCACCCAGTTTACCAGCACTGAGCCATTGTTTGCAGCATTTAACATTTTTTATAAAATATCCATTTTTCATCTTCAGTCACTAATCTATCCAAATACAGTTCTTCAACTGTTGCAGCACAATCTTCATTAAGTGCAGCCAGCAGCATGTCATCATTAAACTCAACAGGAAGACCTGAATAGGGTGCATCACTTAAGCTTTAGTCTTCTGATGTGAACTTCTGAAACCACCTTCAACATTTTCTCTCATTGAAAGACTCCACACCATATATACCTTGTATGTTTCATGTAGTTTCTGCTGCCCTATTACCTTTTATAAACTCATGAAGCATTATATGCATAATGTGCTCCTTTGACACATCCATCTTCTTATGTTTCCTTTATTTGTCTGAACATTTTTATAAATGTCTTATTACATATTTTAGTCATTAAAAATTTCTATGAAGGCAGAAATGATGATGCACTTTCTGTATTACCTTTCCAGACATAACTTATGGGATGACCTTATACATTTCTCATCACATAAGCAGGATCATTTTTTTCTATGCCTTTACCTCATATTGATTTTATTTGTGTTTGAATTTTATTATTAGTATTAACTTAGCACTAATAATGTGTTTATAGATTTAATGTATACTGTAATTCAGATGAGATAAGGAGAATTGTAGATATTTAATTCATCTATTCCTCTTACTCATTTGAGTATATTGTTTCTTTTAATAAATCCTGTTTCATTATGGTATATATCATTACTGTAATGTCTTTTAACTGCCTGAGTTATTGCTCTTAATTGTCATTATTGTTTATTTTATTGTCTATGCTTACAGCATGATCAGAGTAACATTATCTGTCTTGCCTTCTGAATGTTCACACAAATACCAACCTCTTTGTTCATTATCATCTAGTGTTACTCTGATATTTTTAGAAATATTTGAAGTTTACTTTGTCTTATTTTCTCTCTCCTCTTAACCAGTATTTCAAATAAATCAAATGCAGATTAACCATTTAATTGAAATTTAGAAAGGTCATACTTTTGATACAGTAATGTTTGTTATAATAATTTATGCTGGCTGTGCATATAAACCTTCGTGTTGGGTGTAATGGTAAATGTTTCAAATACCTAGCCAGGTGTATAGAACAAAGAAGCTCTTACAGTTATTTCTTTTTTTTTGACTAAATAGAGACCAAGAAAAGTTACTCTTTTAGCTGTTATTTAATGATTTTATGTTGGTCTCAGTGTCACAGCTGTCTGGAATTATTGTCTCCCTGTTTGTTTGCATTTAATTAGGATACTAGGACTTTGTTTTTATAATAAATTATATTTTATAATAACTTCTCAGGACCTTTTCCTCCTCCCCATTTAATTTAATTTAGATGGCAGCAAAAGTAATATTTAATTTATAAATTATATTATGAATAACCATCACTAACTTGCAGGATAGCTTCAATAAAAGGTAGTGTCCTAACACTTAAAATGAGTCACTAAAAAGTATCAGAGTCAGAAGTGTGCCACTTCAAGCATGTATGTGTACATTGTAGAAAAGTTATGATCAGCCAAAATTTTAACTGGTCTACACTAAAATTGAAAAAATGATTTTAGTAAAGGTGATCTAACCACTGTTAAGCTATTTAAAACATATGCTTTTATATATGTGGGAGATGGTGAGATTTTAGAGAGGTAATGTCAAAGAAAAGATCCATGATGATTTATTTTTTAGCTTGTTAATTTGAAAAGTATACATGAGAGTTTTTGGTCTGATTATTTTAAATGATCCGGTACAATCAGTTAAACTACATGAGTGTTACAAGTATTAATGTATGATGTACAATTAAGAATTTTAAAAGTCAGTCAAATGATGAATGTTTTTAAATTCTCTTTTAAACTTTCCCATAACCTTTAAATATTTATAAGTCCTAATTTAGCTGTGGAGAATAAAATATATAGCAATAAATACATAAAGCTTTTTTAAATATTTCAGTGAAAATTTTCAAAAATTTGATTTGTCTGTTGTATGTGATATATCAAATTTTTTGTATCATATTGAAGTAACTTTGTTTCAGAGAGCGTCGCCATAAATTGTGGTTACAGAGGGATGAAGAAGCTTATCTTGAGTTTTGCAGAAAACAGGAGCTTGCAGAAAAAGCAAAAAAAGAACGAGATGAACTAGCAGTAAGAACTGTTTATAAATTGTAGTTTTGATTTTGTTTTAACCTGTTGACTGTGAAATATTTTAGCTGCTATAATACAACTCTAATGCTTCTTCATTTTGTAACTTTTTTCATGATGTCATTTTGGATAGAAAGTGAAATAATTTGTAAGTAGGTCATATGCATGTATAGTGCTGACATCTAGCGTTAAAGTTAGGTGTTATTGAGAACAAATTAACTCATCCCTGGCACTGTGTTACCAATCGCATTAGATAAGTTATCTCGTCTACGGCACTGAACAGGTTAAAGCATACATTTTTAAAGTATGCATGATTGTCTTCATAATTTTTAGAATGCACACTTTCAAAAGTAATCAAATAGAAATCAATATAATGTAGTTATTCATGAATATTTTATCGCTATAAAAACTGTTTCAAAAATCAAAAAGCAGTGTCAGTAAATCAAACAAAATTTGATATATTTATTTGAGCACAAACTCTTGTTGATAAAAAAAACCTACCAATATAAACTATACTTTATCTGAGAAAGTTTAATTACATAAAATTTAAATAAACTGTTGTAACATTTTGTAACATTGTTATGAAACAGACATGGCTGTTAATTGTTAATTTTGTGATGGTATTTGTGAACTTCACTAATTTTCCAAAATTAAATACAGTGGAACCTTATAATATAGTAGTCATAATTCATATCATGGGACCATATTATAGTTGTGGCATGTTGTAACAATGCCCTGTCAAATCACATTCAATCACATGGACACCTGGATAGTCTTTATCTCATCTGTGAAGATGAGTTTTTCTGTGATTGTGTATGATTTTTTGTTCTTGGAATTGAGGTTTGTAGTAGAAATAATGACAGCATTGTTGAAATCATACAAGTACTGATGTTTTGTTGTTTTTTGGATGCCTCAATTATACTGTGAACATTAATCACTAGCTTGAATGAATGTAACATCTTTTGTCACATAGTTAGAAGGCCAGAAAAATCTTGAGATTTAGGGGAAATTGTGTGCTTTTTACATGTTGTTGATCTGCTTTTTGGTGTTTTATTTAATGCACTACTACCGTTATTATAAAATATATAATATTAAGTTTCATTGACAATTAACAGCATTGAAAAAGGAAGATTGGGCAAGTAACTTATTTTTTGTTTTTCATGTTTATTCTGTATTTGCTGTTATAAAAGAAACTGAAATGTAAAAATAGAAATCTCTCAAGGTTAGTTAAAATAAACAAAAGTAATATAGTTTTATATAATATATAACTTTAATATAGTTGTACTTCACATTTGGGAAAGGCAGTTTTCAAAATATTGTGGTAAAGGTATAAGAAATTATAAATTTTTCATGTGCTTTCATTTTTCTACCTCTCCTACGTCACAGGAATGATATGTCTCTTGGCACATCTCTCTTTTCTCTCCACCCTGCATGAGGTTTGCCTTTGATATTCAGTCACTTTCGTCTGATCTTTGGCTCTTCCTGTTTAAGGTATAGTTAATAGTAAGATTAACAAACAGGAATACTTTAAAAGCAGCTACAGACACAATATTGTACTTAGCTTGAAGCAAAATGTCTAGGAAGATTGTTCTAAATAGCTCCTGTATGCCTCTGCATTTGGAGACTTCTGTGTTTTGTGCTTGGCCATTAAGCCCATGATGTGCTGATGGATTTCAGTCACCATACCATTTCAAATCACTTTTCGCATTCCCAGTGCTAAAAGAATATAAGAAATGTCTTCTTTTTAACCAATAAAAATGTCCAAAAAATTTCAGTCCAATTTAAGAAAACTTGATTGGGCAGATTTTGTTTCTTTTTTTCAACAGAATTGTCACTCACTAGCTCATGAGAGGCTTATTAAAAATGTTCTTATTTGATACCCAGTTGCCTTCCCATTAGTTAGCTGTTTAAAAATAAAATAAAAAGTTGGTAGTGGGTTCTTTCAGTCAGTTGCCTTTCTGCTTGTTATAATTTCAAAATATGTGACAAGGGTAGCTTGGCTATAAGAACGACAGGTAAAGCAAGTTTGGTGAAAATATGAATCAAGACCTTATTCTTGAATTACAAGTGCCCCTCCCAAATCACCACAGCTAAACAAACTTGAAGCTACAAAAATGCTTTAAGGCTAAAATTGGGCACAGCACAGAAAGCACACTATGTAACTTGAGTAGTTGGAATAATAAAAGTAATAATGGGAAGCCTTTATCTTTATTAGTTAAGTATTTTCATAGTTTATTATTTTCATGTCAATTGGTTTAAATATAGGTTTGATTAATTGATTATCTTGCATGATACTAGTCACTGTAATAACTATTCATAGACAGCGAATTAAATCAATTAAGCCATTCAGTTGTAATATCATATGAATGAGATCATTAACCATAAATTTGTTTAATCTGTAATAAGAAGACTGCTTTACTATATAAATGTATGAGATACGTTTTGCAAAACACAATATGAATTGTAGTAACAGTTGTTGTTTTTTTCATATAGCAAAGTCAATACAAGGGAATTCATAGATATAAATATATTCACATTATATTTCAGAAGAAGATGAAAGAAGAACTTGCGATGAGGGAACAGGAAGAACAGGAACAGAAGGATAATGAAGAGAAAAAGAAGAAGGAGAAGGAGGTGATCTTTAGGAGACTTAAACTATATCCCTTTAAAGTCTCTTTTGTTTTACCTTTGTTTTTAGTTTCCAATATCATATAGTTAGACCTTACTTGAACAATAGAAGCAGAAAATTTATCTGTATCAAGATAGTTTTCTGCTAAGAGATGACTTAACTAATAGGATATGACAAATACTTATATTTTAAAGTTGTGTCTTCATGACATTTCATATTTGGGGTTAAATTTCAGTCTTGTTCATGTTTGCAGTTTTGAATTATCTTTTTTTCTGTAGTCTTAAACACATTATTAAAATATAGTTCAAATTACAAATACTATTAACATAATCTATCTGAAAATATTAGAATAAGAAATTAATTCTCCAACTATATATTGTTTTAAATGAGAATCCTAGGATGATTTTGCTATGTTTTCAGCTAAAATGTATTCCTTAACCCTCAGTGAACTATTCTGACTCATGGGGTAGTACATACAACAGTCCTCTCAAATATGTATCTTTTTGGGTATGTTATGTGTTACTTTAACCCATTCGTAAATGTTTTAATTAGTATTAAATACCTTCTCATGTTATTAATGAAAATTATATATGTTTCAAAATAAGTACCCTAAGAGGATAAATTTTTAAATACTCACCAAAATCTTTTTATAATTTGATTTTAATACTAGTACAATATATAAAAAAATTCTTCCCAGTAATGTTTTGATACCTGAATTGATAAAAATCTATACAATGTGTTTTAGATGCATATAAAAAGTTTTCACTAAGGATCTTGACAAGAACAGTTACATAATACACATATTCTGCATACAATGTTATATTGTGTTTGATCTTACTGGAATTTATTAGTTGAAGTGATGTTTATGAGTGAACTTCTTATTTTTCAAAACACAGAGAACATAACTAAGACATTCATTAGCTCATGTTTGGGCTACAATGGTCAGAAATGCATAATGTAGTATCCCTCCTTTATTCATTTTCATCTACATGTCTGTCAGAAAACTTTGTGTTTATCATTTACACCAACAAACAATTCATGTTCTTTTAGATATGGTATTTTCAGTAATAAGTACTAAAAGCTGTGTAATTTCTTTGAGGTTATGTAAATGTTGGTTAAAATTGTGTTCAGTGCCATATGCATTGTTGTAATACAACATTTTAAAATGCTTGAAGGCTTATAACACTAAAAACTTGTTTTTGATACCTGTGGTTGGCATGGAATAGTCCATTGTTCTTAATGACAAACAAACTTAAGAGTATTATTGAAAATGGCAATTTAATTTTCATTTTTGCTTTTCTCAGATGAGATGAGAAAATAGCTTGAAAATATATTGAAACTTTTTCTTTTAAAAAAGATGTTTTATGGCAGTAATCACAGAGGATATTGCTGTGTATAAGATGTTTTCCAGTGATAGCACAATCAGGCAGATGGTGTATGATAGTAATTAAACCATGCTTTTAAATAACAATTTGAAGCATAAAAACTGCCTTTAGTTCCTTAAACACAGGTTATAAAAACAAAATTATTTACTCTTTATCACTGTGTTTATGGTTATATTTTGTTTTTTTTCCCTTTTGCCCATATCATATATGTTATGAATGTACATTATGGCTTCTAACAGTGGTCAGCTTTCTAACATTAGAGTATTTTCTGTTTTATTTTATTCTTGACTCATTGATCATCTGCTATTAAAACTTAACTATAGACATTTTCAGTGTGGCATTCCATCCCCTGAGGTTAGAAATTTTCTCAGTTTAGCTGGCTAAGATCTTTGTTTGATAAGAACAATTTTGGCATTGAGTTCTGTCAATTTCTTCAGAAAAACTCACATTAACTGACAGACTATATTTCTTTATCACTTGGTTTAGCTGCTGTATTGAGTTGAAAGCCTTCATAAGCTACTCAGCAAAATACAAGAAATCTGTACTATAATTACAGTTGTATCATATATTTCTTATAATTTGTATATTATACAAAATACACAAAAATTGTCCTAGACTGATAGAAATATGTGAGTGTCTTACCAAGAAGCTATTTTATTGGGGATCTCATGGTGATATTCTTAGAAAACATTGTAAAACATATTGTGCGTGTAGTTGACAAAAAACTATTTCACACAAAATGTTACATCATTTAGTAACACTTGACTTAAGAAAAAAGAGAACTACTCGACATAAGAGACAAATATAACCATTCTTTTGTGGATAATATAAACATTGTTGTGAAATGTTACAGCTGAAAGCAAATAACAACTTTTTGGATAATGCTTGATACATGAAACCTTACAGGATGAATACATTGTTAAAAATTCTCTGTCTTGTTCAAAATGTTGACATTTTTTGGAGAGAGACAGGATTGTAGACTGAGTACTTATTTCAGTGATTCTTCAATGTGACAAAATTATTTTATTAGATATTTGTCTAGGTTATAAGTTTTAATTAAGGTGAAAATGCAGTGTTTTACAGTCTTGGCACACAGTACACTAAACTTTTGTATTTATCATCTGCATACAGGATATGATTTTACGTTCATTTAATTGCCTTGTGACCTTGAATTCCTATATATTGCCAAGATTTTTGCTTGGCTCTCAGATCATTTTTTCTAATGTAGTAGAAAAAAGTTAATGCAGAGAAGTTTAACATAATACAGCTTTAAGATTGATTTTTTATCTACTTAAATATAGTATATGAGGTATCAATAATTTTGGGTTTTTTTGCAAGGTTATGAAAATGAAGATCCTTTTTTACAAGAAAATAAATTTAAGTACATAATTTTTCTGGCTACTCTTTCTTTCTCTTACCATGTTGTCAGCTATTTCTCAGATATGTTAGTTTACCTTCTATGCTGAATTCCCTCTGCCTAGGATACCCTGAAGGAAGCAATAGCCAACCTTCCAGAGGTAAGTGGGAGTAGTGTTACTTTATTTTTGTGTCTAAACACAGTTTATAAGTATATAATTTATGTATAAAGGATGTATATACTTTCTGCCTTTGACATTTTTAGTAATAAAAATGTTTTCAGTAGCATATTTACCTTGTTTATCAATTTATAATCCTTATGTATTAAAGTAATTGGTGTACTTATTTAATACAAATATCAGCAACCATCATGTTTGTACATGAGAATAATTTTAATATTTTGAAAAGTAACTTTAAAGAAACCTGTTTCTCAAGCAGAGTTATTTTTATAGGGAAAGGACATAAAGAATATATTAAGTTTAATATCAATGAATTATTAATAATCAACCTAACAAATTTTGACTTCTGCCATTAGGTGCAAAGTACTTAAAACAGTCATGGAAACTGATTAAAAAAATGTATACTAGGCAAATGTTTCAGGAGTATCAATATATTTTCTGAAAATGAACATTACCAATGTATAGTCATGTACTGATAGTATATGCTGTGATGGATTATTAATCAATCAGTCAAGACATGACACAAAAGTGGAAAAATTTAAAAGTACAGACAGCAAGTTGCAGTAAAAATTGTATGCAATAATGTTTGTGAAAGTGGTCAAGGTATAAAACTGAAATTCTCGAAAAGTGATGTTAAGTATCTTAAAGATGATAACAAAATTGATGAGAGTTGAGAGCATGTTATACTAATGACCTTGCTTGTAAGTTCAGGCATAAATGTTATCTTAAGAACAGTAGAATATACATTAGTACAAGATAGCCTGAATGGGCATTTGGGTTTTTGAAAATCATTGCTGAGAAAAGGAGATCAAAGCAATAAGACAAAATGAGTATTGTACCACAAACAATAGACTGACCAAAATTTAAATCTTAAGTTTGTTTTCATTATTGTGCATCAACTGAAAAATAGTTTTTAATGGCAGAAAGGAGAACAGTACTATATTCATTACACAACATCTACAGTGAAGAATGATGGGAGAATCTCTACAAGTTTGAGGCTACATCTGAGCTATCAGAGTGAGTTTTCTAACAAATTAATGGCAGCTTGCAGATTATAATCCATCATTCCATTTCTTCAGAAACATGAACTTAGTCAAGATCATATCTTCTGATTTCAAAGATACAGCACATTGGTGGAAATATCTTTATTTTTAAAAAGCTTACAAAGCACAAACAAGGCTTGGCTATACAAAGTTCTGAAATGAACAATCTCAAAGCTATGTGGTGTATTTAAAAGTAATAGCTAAATGACAGTCAGACACTTGTAAAGTTGTGGGAAGTAATACAAGACATTTAAAACAATTTCACAATCATATGCTTATAAACTGTGTGATGTAATAACAAGTGTAATGCAATATGTAAATCTAGATACTAATGCATTGTACAACTTGTTCAAATTCCTTTTGTAGTTTGAGATATTTGATACAATTAATATATTCACCACCTAGCTCCCATTATTTATTATATGTGGTTCCTGTATGTGTATTGCTTGTGTGTGTCCATAATTTATACCATTAGTTTCATACTATTAATGTATTTACCATCTAGTTGCCACTACTTGTTATATGTGTACTAATGTGTCTGTAATTTATTCCATTAGTTTGATACCTGTAATATAATTACCATCAAGCTCCCATTACTTATTGTATGTGGTTCCTGTGTGTATATTACTTGTATGTGTCCATAATTTTTTCTGTTACTGTACATGTGTGTGTAACTGAAAGTAACTTACTATATCTTTTTCCTAAAGTGTACAGGCAAAACTACAGCACAACATAACAGTAACTGATCAGTGAATAAAACAACCAAATGTATGAGGAAATGTAATCATGCAAAAAACAGGCATAAAACAACTTAAAAAATCATATCACTTGTGAGGAAAGTAAAAAAAAAAAAAAAAGTATAATTTAACAGTGAAAATGTCTTCGGTAGTAGCTCCCAAAAAAGTGTTGAGGGTATCTCATCTGTTACATAAAGTGCAAATAAAGTAATGCATGTGGGAAAACAATTTACCTAGTAAGAAATTCATAAAGGGTCAAAGGTTTCGAGTGCTAAAAACTGGAATGTCAAATTTTCCCAAATTCACGTTTTTATGAGTTATTTTTCGTGATTGGTGTAAATTTTATCTACATGGTCTCCTCAGTACTCTCACATTTCTTCAATAATTGGCTGATTTCACAACTTTCTCCTTCAGCTCATTTATTAAATGTAAACTATTTTCATTCTTTGGATTCTTTTACCCTGAAGCAAGTGAATACTTCCATTGTTATCTTCCTACAACTTGGTCTCATTTACCAGCAGCCTAAGTTGCTTGTTTTATGACTTTCTTGTTTTTATCTGTGAGCTATTCTCACTCTTATTCTGTTTCTCAAGAACAAGTGAAAGCATGTGATGGTTCTCTTTCTGTAGCATTAACTTTGTTTCATTTATCATGTGATTTGCTTGTTCTTGTGAGGTATTAACTCGTAGAGCTATTTTACTCCTAATAATTTTTAATGTCTGCCTTTTTTCATTATTTTATGTCATTTTTCTTTTCTACCTCTCTGCTGTCCAATTAGTAATAGCTATTCTACATTACCTGCTACTTCCTTCTTAAGTTCTCAGCTTTTTGCTTCATCTTCTTTTGTAGAATCAAATGAGATTGTTGTTTTTGAATCAAACATTGAATTTTTTCCTTTCTGAGCACCCCTTCCTCTCACTTTTTTATGGACCCAGCTGGGATCCTGTGTTCATCTATGGAACCCTTGTCTTTGGGAATTTTGGTTTCAGCGTATTTTTTAGTTTGAATTTTTTATTCAAAATCGAGCACTTTCATCCACTTTTGACTTTTACAGTTTCCTTCCCATTCATTCCAGTTAGTATTCAAATTTTGGATTAGGAGATTTTGAAACTTTTATATAAAGAAACCTGAAACAGTACTTCATGTTTCCCAAGTTTTTGATTTTCCTCTTTTAGTAGTGCCAAAACAATGAAGAGATTCATTTCAAGGTGGAGCCTATGAGAATCTTATGAAAATTCCTTCATCAGGGTTTTTGGGTAATACATATGGCTCTCTCTCCTTTCAATCTGACTTCAATACCTTATGTCCTCACATATGTTGTCAAAATGTATGCTGGTTTTCTACACATTAACTTCATAGATATTCATTGGTATATGAACAGTTCACTTATTTTTCTCAGTTCACTTTTCAGTCATTAACTCACATTCAATAAACCATCAAGTTAGCTTCTTCTCTGAGAAGGTTTATTCACAAGCTTAAGTTTCATCTTATATTTAATTAATATCTTGAACATCTGATGTTTTGAATAAATACTTTACCAGCAACTCTTCACCCATTTCCTTTCATTTTTCAATCCTTGGAATCTTGGGTATACCTACTTTTCTTCTCCACCTGCCAAAGATGTGGTCTCTGTTTTGTGGATGGATGCTTCTCTGTGATCACTTTGTTACAGATGGTGGTCAGATAAGTCACTTTAATGGAATCTTGCCTCATTAATATCTTTAACTAGGCCCATTGTCTCCTATAATTTTCTTTCTTCTGCTACTCTCATATACCTTTTAAATTTAGCTCATGAAAGATTTAACACTTTTTTTCTCAACTCATCCATAGTTGCACCTTTTTTCAAAAGCTTGATTTCTGTATAAAACAAATAGTATTAGCTTTCAGATCTCTGATATTATTAGGAATAACTTGCTCACATTATGCATGTTAAGAGTTACAATTCTTGTTACACCACCACTGTATCAGGTCATCCCATAAGTAACGACCAAAAATTTAATCATTTCTGTCATTGTAAAAGGTTTTAATGACTAAATTATGTAGCAGGACATGTAAAAAAATGTTCAAACAAATAAAAGAAACTGACACAACTCCACTTTTTCAGGTCATTAATCAAATAACCCCTTATGAAGATGGATGTGTCTGAGGAACACATTAGGTATATAATGCTTTATGAGTTTAAGAAAAGGCAATAGTGCAGCAGAAACTACATGAAACATTCAAGGTGTTTACGGTGCAGAATCTCTCAATGAAAGAAAATGTCAGAGGTGGTTTCAGAAGTTCAAATCAAGTGACTAGAGCTTAAGTGATGTGCCATGTTCAGGTCATCCTGTTGAGTTTAATGATGACTTTCTGCAGGTTGCACTTAATGAAGATTGTGCTGTAACAGTTGAAGAACTAGCACAGAAACTTAATTCAACCAATTCTACAGTTCACTGTCATCTGCAACAGCTTGGAAAGGTGTCAAATCTTGAAAAATGGGTCCCCCACATGATTTGACAAAAGTCAACCTTATAGTAAGAGTGGACACTGGCACTTCTCTTCACTCTTGTGAATGTAACTCACCTTTTTGGATAGGTTAGTGACTGGAGATGGAAAATGGATATATTATAAAAATGTTAAGTGCTGCAGACAAAAGCTCAGTGCAAGTAAACTGGCTAAAGCACAACCCAAAATGGACCTCCACACAAGGAAAATTTTGTTAAGCTTTTGGTGGGGTAATGTTGATGTGATCCACTCTGAGTAGCAGCCACTCAATGTAATGTTTACATCATACTTCTATTGTCAACAGTTAGAAGGCTTGGATGTTGCATTAAAAGAAAAGAGGCCTGCTTTGATCAATCGTAAAGGTGTTGAGTTACACCAGAATAATTCACAGCTCCATACAGCAAGGATCACATCTGCAAAGATTTAAGAGCTAGACTGGAAAAAACTTCCAGATCCTCTTTATTTCCCAGGCCTTACCACATCTGATTATCATCTATTCTAACGTTTGCAGAACTATCTTGATGAAAAAGAGCTTGGAACACATGAAGATGTCAAAAATACCCCCTCTACATTCTTTCCTTCCAAACCCCAAGAATTTTTTTTAGAAGTAGCATTCAGAAAATTGTGAAACATTGGCAAGAAGTAATTAATAATAATGGAGTATGCATTATTGATTAAATAACATTAAAAGCATTTGAAATCTGTTCTCTTATTTTGAACCTAAAATTGGATGTTACTCAAGGGATGACCTGATATGTCACATCACACAAATAATTCTACCAGGATGGAACTCAACTCTCCTTTTCTGGTTAAGTTCATGTTACTTAGATATCTTAACTTCTAATGTAACGGATGGTGTGAAAACTATCCTGGGATCATCAACTTTTTCCAGTGGATTGGATTCTTTAGTATTTTGGTGGTTGTGCTTATTGTGCATTTATACTATAATTTATGTATTTTTTTTCTGTAGTCAGTCAGTATTTTTCCACTTTATTTTTCTCCAATTCCAGATATTGTTTCTCTAGTGCTAAAAGTTTTAAATTTGAGGTAGATTTGGAAGAAGTTTAGTTTTTATTGATAGACATTTTTTCTTTGACTTTGTGAATAGCATACTTTTAATTACAATAATGGTTCTAAGGATAACTACTATACCCACAACTAGCTGCAAACAGTAAGTTGCACTTGATTTTGGACATTGTGATCTCTGTGATCCAAACTTTTTTTATTTCACTTGATAGTTATCTTTGTTTTTATCAGACTTATGTTATTTTTTTCTGTTAGACAAGATACTTAAATGCTTTGGAAACTATTACTTCAGACATTTGCCTTTTGAAATCATGCCTTTTTATACTTTTCTGTTCTGTCTTTGTTTATAGCACAATTACTTTGGTTAGTTTTATGTAATTGATGATGTGATAATTACTTAAGATTAATTCTAATTTTAAGTTTGCAGATTTATATTGCATGAAATTTGTTTTTGTAAGTTCAAAAGAAGATATAATACTATCCTTTAATGAAAAACCAAAATTATATTTTTAGTATTGCATTGTAAATCTTGGGGGGTGCAAAGAAATTTGGTGATTAAGTACCTGAAAGTACTTATCACTAATGGATTTTATGTAAAACATAAAACAACTACATATGTATCTGAAGATGGCTGGTATGGGTATTAAAACTTTTATTAAATAAAGTAGAGAATAATATTTCGATCTTAGGTCATCTTTAGGTTTTTTGTTTTGAGGTACATTTGTACTTCAAGTGGGTTTTTGTCATCACAAATAAAACAACAAATTGCAAAGTGCTATGTAATTTTTAAAAATAAAACTGTATTTTACGTGTGAAAAAAAATAGAATCTCTTAATATGAGTGCTTAAATGATAGATAAATTAATATTATAGTCTTCAATAAATTTAAATTCTAAAAATTAAAGATAAAATCTTTCATAACTTAATATTTAGGGAGATGATAAATGGCATAATCCTATTGCACCAGCTAACTATAGTACAGACCAGCCTGAGAAAGACATATGTCCATTCTTTATGAAAACGGGAGCATGCCGGTTTGGAGAACGGTAAGCTGTACATAACTCAGTAATATTGCAAAACTGTTGTAATGATTCATCTGTTTTTGAATTGTTTTATATATACGTACACACACACACACACACAAACATAACCATCTACAAAAATCAAGTAATCTGAGATATGTGTATGAAATACTATAGAAACATTATATTCTAAAACATACTTTCCATCTTTTAACACTATAGCTATTTTGTGATCTCCAGAATTTCACTCCTTGCTAAGCTAAGTACTGAAATCACTTGTTCCAGTCTTTTATTCTCCACTCAAATTCTATTAGCCTAATTCTAATGTGCAAATTAGTCTATCAACATTGATGTGCCCTCTATCTAGTTATTATATGTAAGCACCTTTCAGTCATGTAATCACTTTTTTCTTAAAGCATTCAGTACAGGTTTCCGTCAACAGAAGTGTTGTGAATAGTTACCATTTATTTTGTAATTTTGAATGCAGTTGGCATTTCTATGGTTATCTTTTTGTTTGTATTTCTAAATTATTTAACAAATTAAAAACTACCAATGGATAAGAATTCTTGAATTAAAGTTTCTGCTACAGAGGTCAACGAGACCTTTTCTTTTCCACCTCTGCAATCTAGTGTTTGTGAAAAGCCAGAGGAGGGATTGCTCTCAGTCAAAGATGTCTATGATATGATCCACTGTGAGTGTTCACCTGAGAGTTTTTGACATGTCTTTTGCAAATAACCTTGCAAGAATTTAGACTCATTTTATCTGGCTTCTTCTGTTATTAGTTCAACCTCAATGGAGAATCATTTTGATCAGCCACCTCCAACCTGTTTTCTTCAGTTGGTTGTTATGTAAATGTTTTGTAAACGACAACCATGTCGTGTTGTGTTTGGATTTCCATATCTATTATTTATATTTCCATATTTATATTATTGTTTTGAAATTTAAATCAATAAAATATGTTGTTATTCATTTAAAATAACATTTAGAAATTTCTAGAATTAGGTATATCAATCATATGTTTATAAATAGAATTATGTCGGCCTGGTGTCTAGATGACGAGTCTTGTGCAAAAACAGACATGCGCAGATTACTCTGGATTTCTGTGGAAGTTACGCGATTGTTCGAGGAAACAGTAAGCCTACTAGTATAAAAACAGACAGTAATGCGAGGAGAGAGAAGAAATCAGTCAGTCATTCATTTTTATTTAATTCAAGAGATAGTATCTTCATTTGAGAAATTTTCAACGTTTGCTGTGTGTTTATTCAACTTGGATTTGTGACTGGAGCTAGATCTACAAAAACTGTAATTTTATTTCATCAATCTTTACAATTCATTCGAATTACTGGTTATACTGAAGGCCAACACGTATAGGACTGTTTTTGGGGAGAACGGAGAAAGTCGGAAAACGACAAATTCGAGACATTCATCGAAAACATCATAAAAAGAACATCAAATTTATTGAACTGTGAATTGTTTCTGGACTTCTCCATTCAAACTTCAGAATTTCTTTGTGGGACCAAATTCACCCCCTAGACTGGAATTTTGGATTTCTGATCTGGACTTTTGGACTTTCATTCTAGATCATTATATTGGACACAGGCCAGTACCATTTTGTATTGTAATTAATTTTGAAGATTGAAACTGAATATCTGTCATTGTTATTGTATAATTTATTTTATATCTGTCACATATATAATAGTTTATTGTAACAAATTATATAAGCTGTTATCTGTGTCTTTCTGTTGCGTACAGTCCACATATAAAAAATGTAACATTGGTTACTCAGGTTTATGAGGTTTTTGCATTTAATTCTACTCCTTCCTTGTTGGCAGAAAGAACAGCAAGTGACTACTTGGTTTTTCCTCCTCCTTCTGATATTGTTGTTCATGTCTGGAGATTTTTCATTCAATGATGGAATACTTATAGCTTGTCCTATATGTTTATTATATCAACATACTTTGGCTTATCACCACCAGGTGGAAGCCTATTTGGATTATTAATGAATTGATCCCCTTTTGAACCTGTGGGAGTTTAGATTGGAACCTGTGATTACTTTAAATAGATCACATCTTGTGAGCTTTGCCTTAATCTCACAACTGTCCTTTGGTATTTTTCTTCTATTCAACTTTTGTCGGAAGCCTATCAATGTTTCCCTTAACAATCTGAGAACAAGTTGGTGATTTTGTTGATGTCTACTTCAGTTCTTTATTTGGTCTTCTGGCTGGTTTGTTGTTGGGATTTATTTGGTAGAGATGCTTTGTTAGAAAAGATTTGTTTACCATTTTCTGCCCTAAGGGAATTATCGGAAAATATTTTTCTCTGTTTAGTTCATTTGCTGGAATTTCAGAAATGTTATCCTGAATTGATGCAGCCCAGTTACATTATTCGTTATCATTGGCTTCTTACCTTTCTGGCTCTAATTTGGTATTGTCAGCCTATAGTGTTTCCTGACATCTCCTTTTGGTTCCCATAATAAGGTCCATCCATATTCTCTTCATCTCAGGCAGGCTTATGACAATGATGTCAGTGACTATCTCTGGGGCAGGGAAGCAGTGGGATCATGATTGCAATACTTCCTGGACATCAGGAATTTATTCACCAGAGATCCATGGTTACTCAGTTTTCTGGCTTCATGTTTGGTCATTTAGCGTACATTAACTCCATCATTGTCTACTCCATATGTTGCCTTTTCACCTTCAATAGATCCACATCAAATGTAGCTTCAATCCAAGGCCACAAGAGAGTTGCTAGTCGAAAAGGCAGTAGAGATAGTTGATTCCATTCTATTTGGATTTTGTTCCGATTTACCTATGGTACCCAAGAAGACTTGAAATTAGTAGAATTATTCAAGCTTTTCCTCAGGGCATGCCTTTTTGGACTGGTGCATGCATCATTATATAGACAACTGGCTCCATTCCTTCACTTAGCAGAACAACACTGTCAGATTCTTTTTTTATAGAAGCCACAAAAGTGGGCTATCTTACGAAATAGGATAAATCTTTCATGTCATTGACACAATATTTAGTCCATTTAGTTGTGTTTTTCAGTATATACTTAATTTACACCCAACCAACTCATATCAGGTTTTCACACATGCAAAGAACAATTAGACTTTTACTTCTCTCTCCTACTACGTGAGTGGTTATCTCTCTTTTGGGGATGTGAAACTCCCTTCAGCCTTTCATTTCTTTGAGATGAGCACATATGAGGTCCCTTCAGTGGTCATTACTCAACCAGTGGATCATGCATTCCAATCCTTTGGATTATCCTGTTTCATTACTCAAGAACAACATTGTTGATTGCGAATGGCACTAATGATTTAAAATTGTATGTCTTTAACAGCATTCATGTCATTAGAATGATAACTTTAATTACATAAAGCTAAGCACTGTTTTCTAAATGATGGAAGATTTCTTTGTTCCCATTACCTTTGGCTAAGAATGCATATGTATATATTCCAAAATTCAGTTATTTCTACATTTTTCACAGGTTTAATGAAATAAAACTAGGAATGTGCTAGATAATTGATTAATATTTGTTATCCAGGCAGTAATACAAATTAACTGGAATCAGATAATGTGTGTTTAAAAGGAGTTGATTGTCAAAAGCTAATGAATTTTGACTTTTTAACTGAAATTTAGAAACAAAATACTCACACAAAAAACATTTTTATATCTAGAGATAATCCTTATACCTCATTATTTTTTGATATTTCAGTCACTTACAAGTCCTAAAAATATTTTATGCACATTGAGTGATTCAACACTTTTATAATGTACACTGCTAATACTATATACTTGTTAGTAGTGATTCAACACTTTTATAATGTACACCACTAACACTGTATACTTTTCAGTAGTGATTCAACATTTATAATGTACACCACTAGCTCTATTTACTTGTTAGTAGTGATTCAACACTTTTTGAAGTTTTGGATCACATCACTTTTTCCCAAATTATGTTCCAATATATATAAAGAGGTAATACATGCTAAAATTTATCCATATTGAATAACATGTAAATGTTTCCCCAGGTAGTTGAAATTTTATTTTGTAGCTCATGTTCTTTATCAATATCATAAACTGCTCATAATATTCTAAACAATTCTTTAAAATTCAAGATTATTTGGGAATGTTCTAGCATATTCTGGAATATTCCATAATATAAACTGTTACTTCTTAGTTCTGGAATATTCTGTATCATTTCTAACATGTTTTCAAAGTATGTAGGGGCTTTCTCTGATGTAAATATTGCAATGATTCCAATTGATTCCAGCAATCTTAGGAAAACATGGTCCACTCAAGTTACAAAACTGCAGCTGACCTTGATGAAGTAGCTCAAGCTATAAAAGTTAAAAACAGCATCATTGTGTTTTACTACAAGACAACCTAGAGACAATTATCAAGAAGTTTTTGAACCATGCATGGTAGATGACTAAAGCATTGTATGCCTGCACAATGAACCGTTTATGAAACGGTTCAAGCTCAATGGCTATGAGGAAGGACTGCTTTGTGGCATCTGCATCTTTGTTTTATATATCTGTTTTCTGCTCCTAGAAATAATCTTAAGTGTTAAATATAATAATGTCAAATTTGTCGAAATTTGCTGAACATCTGTGGTATGTTAGTGAGGAACTCACTGGTTTAACGTTATTTGATTCAGTTGCATTCACAAGTTGTATTAAAGGCAATAAATGAGAAGGAATGCATAGATGAACCTCCAGAATGCAACCAGCATCGGGAAGTCTGAAGATCTATTAATTGAAAATGTCACAAAAAAAAAATACAACAGACTTCTTCAGGTGCCTTGAAAATCTATCTGGATTATGATCCCAAGTCATAGAAGCTTATGGAAGCACTTCAAACAATTCAACACTTGAATTTGATAAATGACAATACTGAAAAGGGTGTGGCCCCAAGTTGTGAAGGATCACAGATGTTTTCCTTACAGCAAAAATGAAACAGTAATAATGTACTTTATATAAGTCATTTATACCTAACAGATATGTTTTTATATCATACAGTGTATACAGTAACAAGCCAATACAGGCTATAACTTCAACCTTATTGAGCAACATCTGGATATGGACCAAAACAGATAAAGTTTGACATTCAATGGAACAGAATTAGGGGATGAAAGATTTAAAAGTTTTAACCTGAATTTGTATTTACAAACAAGAACTGCCCTAATGCACATTCTGAAAAGTCACTAGCTTTTGTAACTCATACTTCAAATAGTATTTTCTATTAAAATTCCAATCTACAAGGATGTTTAAAATGTATAAAACTTGTATATGAAAAACACAATTTCTTTTACACCCTATATTAGATGCTTCATAATATTCAGAAAATTTTGAAATCCAAATATGAATGAAAACTTACCATACCACCAAACAACACATTAATGGCTGTATAATACATCATACAGTGATTTAGTATCTTAAAAATACATCATACAGTGATTTAGTATCTTAAATTCATAATTTGTACTTTTCAGTGACAAAAATTATTACAAGATGATATAGCTGGAGAAAAATGTATTTGTCTTCCTTCTTATCCCTGTTAGGTGTAAAAGATATGTTAGTTTTTATATAACAGAAAATAGCAACACATTAAAGTAAAAATATTTAAAAAATTAGAGTTAGTTATCATAATCTTGAACAGTAATATTTAGAAACATTTCTGTTAAAGCCTGACATGAAAAAAGTTACTTTTACACGTTATTTGAGATCTTATAAATAAAAATGTCTTAAAGGCTACCAGTGTAGCAATTGCATAGAAGTAGGAAAAATATAAAGTATTAATATTGATGGCTGAAAATCAGCATTGAACAGGTCATAGTGGATGTCACAACCTTTTAAAGAAATACATTTCTAAATTAATTAAGATACATTATGATTAATATTTATGAATAAATTTGTCATTAAAACAAACATAAGTCAAGTTTTAATCTAAGTTTTAAATTCTTAATTTTATAATGAAATTTTTTTTTAAATCTTCAAACTCACCTAGTATGAAAGTTGTGACGTATCCTCCCAAAATCTTTCCTGTTCTTTAATTTATTTACCACCCCTCCAAGAAGTGTAGAATTTACTGTTAATTACTCATTATGACATTGCAAAATTTTCATAATCTTTAATCTCATTTGGTTAGAAAACCATATACCAGAAAATTATATTTATCTTGCCATGTAACATTTTCTCATTCATAAATTGTCTGTACTTCTCTCTTACTTATTGCATTTTAAATAATAAAAAGCATAGTTTTAATCTATCAAATGATATTTTACATTACAGTGTTTTTTATAGAAATTGTCAATTTCTTCAACATTTTCATATCTCTGTCTCAGCAGGAATCGAATCAACAAGCTTAGCTGAATTTCTAAAGTGAGCTACAGCTGAGTGATCTGCAACTTGTGTAGTTGAATTACTAGCTGTACAGGGTTCTAAAGGATACAAAAAATAAAATTAAGTATAAATAGATGTATAGTGTTACAAGCTTTCACCTGTTTTAGATAAACAATTGTGGTTTCCTCCTCTAACACTATGCAGTCATTCCAAAAATAATATTAGTAATTTAAAGTAAAATCACAACTTTATGTTGATAATGAAGTCAGTAAAATCTACTAATTATAATTGTAGTGTCAAAAGTAAGTGATATCGTTTTTCTGAGAAAAACGTTTTTTTTTAAAAAAGAGAAGGTTTTAGGGATTGTGCATATGAAATTTGAAAATTTTCAGATGAAAAGTATTTTTAATCTTAGCATGAAAGTCAGTGCACTTCGAGCAGTTAATACTCTCACACTTTACAATTAAGGACAAAGATTTTATAAAATATTTAATCAAAAATTCTGATCATTTTTGTCTACAAAAGTGTTTTAATGTTTACTTATAGCTTGTCAAATTGTTCAAAAGTGCATTGAGTACTTTCAGAGTCACAGTACATATATCATACATAACACCATGGTTACATGGTGATTAGAGAGTCATGTAAATACACAAGCCTATTGCAATATGGTTAGTCAGTATTCAGCTGATTTACCTATTAGTGTATCCCTAAATAAGGCATTATAATGTAGCTATACATATTACTTTTACAATGAATAATATCTTTGTATTTTGTTTTTTTTTCAGGTGCTCTCGGAGTCATCCATATCCTACAAGAAGTCCAACACTGCTTATTAAAGGACTGTATAGTCATTTCAGCATTGACAGAGGGATTCAGGATGAATATGATACAGATATAGGGTTAGAATTTGAAGAATGTGACACATACCAACATTTTAAGGAATTTTATGATGATGTTCTTCCAGAGTTTAAAGAAGTAGGTCAGGTTGTACAGTTTAAGGTGTGCTGTAACCATGAACCACACTTGCGAGGAAATGTTTATATTCAGTATGCTAGGTTAGTAATACTCCCATGTAATTTGTATACAGAGTTCAGACTATCTTGTGAGAAAGAGAATTTTAACTCTCAAGGAACATTAAAACTGAATTACCATATCTTTTTGAAAACTTAATATATTGGAATGTTTTAGTTAAAATATAAAACAAAATAAATAAAATTAACATAATGCTTACAACATAGATATGACAACAGTTCAAATATAAAACTGTTATATATTCTTGGTTAATAATAACAGAATAACATGCATTTAAAATTTTAACCTTGTCTGTACAATAACATTTATAGGAGCAGAATGTTTAGGTATTGTATGTAATTACCAGTTCTTCTTTGGGTTTATATGTGCACACACACACACGTGTGTGTGTCTATATGTAAAATTTCAGGAATCTCAAATATTATTTTTGTAATCTGTAAAACTTCCTAAATACATTTCACATGTTTGTTTTCAGTAATATTTTATATCTTGTTTATTGATTTCTCTACCCTAACTGTGGGGTCTGTCAATTTGACCAACCTTGTAGCCACCATATTAACAATACGAAATATAAATTATGCATTTTTGTTCTAGAGTAAATACACATTATAACATAAAAATAAAAATCTTTAGTCTTAGATAGCCTAGTGTATATACTTATTATTTTTATTGTACTGACCTTCAAATTGTGCTTGGCTAACATTACAGAAATGGCATTGACATGGCACACATGCACTCATATTACTGTATCCTATTTTCTGTGTTTTAGTAAACTTAGTATTTTACAATATACAGACACATTTTTATTATTATTTGTGCCCCCCACTAGTACAGTGGTAAATCTACAGATTTACAACACTAAAAGCAAGGGTTCAATTTCTCTCGGTGGGCTTTAACAGATAGCTCGATGTGGCTTTGATATAAGAAAACATGCACACACACATTACTACATGTCATATATGTATACAGATTATTACTATATAGAAATAAGTTATTAACCTTTTTTTTCTGTATGTAGAACAGTAAATAAAGAAGTAAAGCAAACAATAATCTTTTATAGCTACTACCTTTGAAATTAGTTTCTGCTTAGATTTTATATGCATACATACAGTTGAACAACCAAAAAATAATAAGTTACTATATTGATATCGTTGAATTCCACTATAATTTATCTAGCCTAGTAACTAAACCATATTTAGGTTTAAAAAAACAAAAAGAAATGTTGAGCAGACTAAAGACACAACCTACCTCCTTGAAATTTTGGTTTGAAAAAAACCAAATGGCTTCTAGCTGATTAAAATGGCTGAGAAAACTACTCTGGGACATTTTAAGCTGTTATTCACATATCATATGCTAAAGTGAGTTCGTATAAGAGACCATTTCCAAAATTGGGAAGAAGTGAATAGGGCCACTGTGTTTTAGTTGGTATATAAAATTATATACAAATTACCTACAATCTGATATCAAAACTTATTAGCATAAATTCATAAAATAGGAGTTCAATAACATTTTGAATACAAGTTGACAAATGTGATAACGTGGCCTTTGCCTCTTGATGATATGGTTAAGACTTATATTTGTAAAGGTGCTGTACTTCAATGCAAGTTCTAGAATGTGTTTGGTTTAATATTCCTTCACTTTCTTTTTACCAGAAAAGAATCATTGTATGGTTAATGATGAGATGGGTCAAAAAAAAATGATTTGAAATTGGATTCCTACTCAAACAATTACATTTGCAATAAAAATAAAAAAGTAATTATAAATTAAAAGATTGTAATATGCTGGTAGAAAAAAGCATGTTATAGAAAAGCATATATGTCATTAACAGGTTTATTTTGAATAAGATTAAATATCTTTTTTAAAATTTTTGAAAAAATCCATTTGTTTTTACAAAGAAATTTAAACTTCATTCGCACTTTTCTTTCAATTACATTTAAATCATTGTTTTCAGTTTTTGTTTTTCCATATATTTAATATATTTTTGTAAACATAAAATTATGTTTTGAAGCTGAAGATTTAAGATGTGTGTCTTTTTTAATATAAAATTTATTTATTTAAACCTAAGATAGTGCAGGACAGCATTACTAATATTTTGCATTTTACCCACTGCTAAAATGATTATGTAATATGCTAACAGTTTTTTTTAGTTAACAAAAACAAGGAAACTCAAAACAACTTAATATTTGGAAAAGAAGAAAAATTCCTAACCTTCAGAATAAACAAATAAAATTGTGATTTTAAGTAATTTATTTAAAAAGATGTTGAATTACCATTGTTTCTCATCCAGATGCAAGTCAGATAATGCATATTCTAAACATTGTATATTTTGTAATCAAAACAGAAATGTAAAAATGTATTAATGTTCATTATACTGACTAACTTTCTCAAAGGACTTCCTGACCTTGTTGTGCTACTAGTTTTAACATTGAGCACTGATAAAATTAATTCACTTAGATTTTAAGCTGATATATCTATAACACTTAGTATAGAAGGTCACTTTTAAGTGAATCTGTACTGTAAGGATATTTATATTTAATTTCACACTATTCATGAAGAAGTTCTGATATTGGTTATATGAATGGTTTGTGATTGGATATCTTTAGTGAAGAATTAGCAGAAAAAGCTTTCAGAAGGTTTAACGGACGATGGTATGCTGGAAAGCAGATAAGCTGCGAGTATACAAATGTACAAAAATGGAAATCGGCTATTTGTGGTTTGTAAAAGTTTTTTTTTATTTTCAAAACTTGTATCTACTGTGTGCTATTTATGAATATAAAATAGGAGTTTGCTTCTTTTTTTCTCAGTAAAATGTTTATATAATAATAGGAAGTATGTTGAATTTATTGATTTTGTTTCACAGTATTGATTAGTAATACAGCTACATCTTATCCTTAAATTCTTGTAATACGTTTTTGACATGTTTTAAAGTGCCAGTTTTTTGTCATTTTCATTAATTTTTTGTGAAGTCAAATGATGTTCTTAATGACAAAGTAATTTAAATTATTTTAATTGCATATACTTTTTTAAATACTGTCTTTTGTTGTTTAATTTATAGAGATTAAAATGTATGAAAGTATTGTTATCCAAAACTTTTTTTTGAAATTTCCTGACATATCTTTTGTCTATATGCCTGAGGTATTATTTAAGTTTTATGAAGCAACAAGTCCATGAACTTCAAAATAATTAGTTTTATCCTTCTAGGTCTCTTTCATCGAAATAGATGTCCTAAAGGAAAAAGTTGTAATTTCTTACATGTATTCAAAAATCCAAGAAATGAGTTTTGGCTGGCAGATAGAGACATGGATAATGAAAGTAACTCAAAAAATTATGATGAAAGTTCAAGATCCACATGTTATTCACACAGTTATCGTGGCAAAAGATCAAGGTCACGGTCCAGAAGTCCGAAGTACCGAGACATGGCTAACCGTCGAAGAAGGCATCGTCACGATTCCCCAACTCACTTACATTCACCCTCTCATCACTCACGAAGGAAAAGAAAGAACTCTCATTCACCGTCTCTTCGTCACAAAAGAAAATCAAGAAGAAAGGACAGAGTTCACACAAACAATAATTCACTTCTCTGTGAATCAACAAGACTTTCAAGGACATATTACAGTGCTTCTCCAAGATCTAGATCAAAATCATATGATAGTTCCTTAAGCTCCGACTCGGAAATTGTTACAAAAAGAAGATCAAGGTCTAGTTCAAAGTCATCTGACGAAGATACCAAACAATCCCATAAATCCAGTTCAAGTCATAAGCATAAATCAAAGAAAAAACAAAAGAAGTCAAAAAGAAAAAATGTAGAATATTGGGAAGAAAAATCCACACCTATATGTTTGAATGTTGAAACTGATTCATGAACTCATAAAAACAATAGTTAAAAGAATGATCTTAAAACTCATTCATGAAACAAATCTGTTTTGTGTATATTTTTGTACATCAAGTGAAGTAATGTTGGTATTATCTTTGTTATGGATAATTATATCATTGGTAGGTTTTGATGTACAAAGATAATTGTTTAGATTTGTTTTGTGCATTTGGAAATTATCTTAATAAAACGTTTAAATAGTGAGAAAAAATTTCTTATTTTGTTTTATTCTAATGTGATGCTTTAAAAAGTTTTATTAAGCATTTATGAACAATTTTTTGTTTAATTTTACAACTGAAATTGAAGAGGTTTACTCGTAACTTTCTCATTAAGTTCTATTAGGTTTCAGTATCACAGTTTATCCTAATAAATTATTTTTTATGAATGACTCATTCATTTAAGAACATTAACACATTTTGTAAATTTCAATTAATATGTGCTATCTATCTATGAAATTGAAAAACTAATGGGAGAAAAGTTAATTCAGACCATTTTCATCTAAATGCACCACCATGAGTAAAGAATGAATAATGTGTTGATGAACGGCAGAAAGTATGTGCACAACACAGTTATCTTGCCACTCTGCACAGAAAGTATTATTATGCTGCTGTGACTTTGCTTCACTACTATTTACATTTGATAGTGCCGGCATAAATTTCCTCTCCTCTCACCAGTATTCTGTTTTTGTAAATAGCATAACAGTGTTGGCCTAATGTACTAATTGTGAACATGTGTTCTTTACTGAAACAACCTCTCATGCATGTCTTTGTAACTGAACCAGAGATACCAAATTCTGCATCATAATCTATTTCTGTAAAGATTAAAAAATCATGAATGTTGTGACTGACCTCCTACATCACAAAGTACAAATATTTTCAGTCTAAATTGATGGAATGTACTGTTTGAAGCTTAGGCTTCCTTTCTACAACATGAGACTCTTGTCAATGACGAAAACTTGAAGCAACATGAATTTATCTTTGAATTTTTTATGAAGATAATCAAACATGGGTTCCACTTTCTGCAGTGTGTCACAACCTATAAGCTGTGTGTCATCAGTAAACTGTACAAAGTATATTTGTAAAAACTGATAGCAGAACATAGGTTTTGTAATAAGTCTCAGTTCAAACATTTCATCAACTGTCCACTATTTGCTTATCAGCGTTACTGTTGTGTAAGCCATAAGAGTCATAGGTATCCTGGATACCCATGAAGTAGTTGGGATTTTCCTCTGTTGCCCAGATAGCCAGTAGTATAGTATTTATACTGTCATTCTTAGTGTTTTGATTGGAACTGACCATCTGAGTGAAAAAGTACAGGCAAAGGATGTGGAAAACTTTTGAGCTGCCAGTAATTTTCTGACTCATCCCCTTCTCCCCTCTTATTGCATATGGATGTTTTTACAACCATATACAGCACCTCTCTGATTCAACTATTGAAGGTAGATCATGCTCTATACAGCATGCCACCAGTCAATAAGTTAACAACAGCTGAGGTACTTGTTGATTGAACATAATGAATTTGTGGATCCAGATCTAGATAGCCAGTTGGGTCTAATATCAGTCATACAAAACCAGATATATGTGATGCACATCCAACAGAACAACTGTTATGTAGTCTTATCTGCAACAGTAGAGATGTATCCAACACAGGTTTCATGCTGTTCATCACAAAAGAAGGTATTATTAGGTTCTGTATTAACTTGCTCTAATATCTTTCCACTACCACAAAGAAATGAATCTCTGGATGCATGCAGAGACGTATTTACGATTTCGGCGCCCCTAGGCACAAGGTTAGGTTGATACTTTTGCCGCCGCCCCCCCTCCGTGCCACAACTTGCACCAAGCATCACCATCACAACAACAGACAAACACAGTTGTTATCATTCAAAATCAACACAACATTTATTTTCCAACACAATAAAAAATGAAACATCAAAATCAATTATCACTAAATATTATTCTGCGGCTGAATATACAGGCTTTCTCCTGGCCTTCTGTTCCGAAAACATGTTTATTGCAACGTCATAGTTTATTCTACAAACAATATCACTTTCAATGGCGAGGAGTGACAGGGCATTTAGTTTATCTTCTGCCATTCTTGATCTCAAGTAAATTTTCACACGTTTGAGAGCTGAGAAAGATCTCTCTGATGTACAATTAGTTGCTGGAATGCACAGAAACATGCGCATAGCAATATCCAGGTTTGGATATACAGTTTGAAGTCCTTTAGCTCGCAGATTTCTGTATACTGCTAACGCAGAAGAGTCATCATTTTGCACTTTCATACAAGATGTGCGCGGAAATGTAGACATTCATCTACGAAGCTCACTTCCAAATCATTGGGGTAGAGTTTCAACAGTGTTCCAGCTTGACTGATGACATCAGTGGGTTCAAGATTTGTTATCTTGAACAAATATCCAAACCTTGCATGGATTTCTACATAAGCGGTTTGTCTTCGCTGTAGTTCTGAGCAAAGTCTGTCAATGATCACATTGAAAACATTTACTCTAAATGCCTCTCTGCCTTCTTCCACTGCCTGGGTGTCACCATCTGAAAATTTTTGCTTCCTTTTTCGCTTAATTTCGTACGTCTTCATGCTGGACTTCAACATCGCCTTGTCTTCAAAATGATCGAACAGTTCTCTTGAATCTTTCACAAACTGCAGCAAGGAAGCATAAAGCTCGACTACAAGTCCGATGTCCATATCAACATTTTGCAACTTTTTACTGGCAGCATTGAATCTTTCCAGTATTGTTCCCCAAACTGTGGACAAAATAGCTGTTTCTAGCGTTCCTAATTTGGAAAGAAGTCCAGCGGCTGGTTTTTCCATAGCATTTCCCTCCATGGTGGTGAGAGCATCAAACATTTGTTGCCAGTTTCTCTTGAGGCTTTGACAAGCATCTTCACGAGCGGACCACCGAGTGTCACTGAGTTTCTTCAAAGAGAGACTTTCTTTATTTGCGGACAGGTGTTTTTGTAGAATTTTCCAACGATAGGTTGAGCATTGAAGAAAACATAGAGACTTTGTAAGAGTTCGAAGAATGAACATGCTTCTCTGCAACATTCAGCAGCACACGTTCCTACAAGATTTAATGAATGTGTTGAGCATGGGATATACACAGCTAAAGGATTTTTCTCCAAGATACGAGCCTGGAGACCACTGTACAGACCAGACATGTTGCTGGCATTGTCGTAAGACTGTCCACGACATTCAGAAATGTCAAGCTCATATGACTGAAGCAGGCTAAGTACAACTTCTGCCAGCTGTTCAGCTTTGTGGTCCGGATTGGGTATAAAAGTCAGGAAACGTTCCATTGGTGAACCATCACTGTTCACGTACCTGATGATGAATGCCAACTAGTCAACATCGGATATATCTGGCGTCGAGTCCACGCTGATTGAGAAATATTTTGCAGTTTTGACGTCCTTTAAAATGTTCTTTAGAACAAGGTCTGCCATAAGCTGGATGAATTCGTCGCAAATACTGAAAGACAGGTAAGACGTGAATCCCTTGCCAGCATTGCCATATCGGTGAATGTGATCAGCGAGGAAGGGGTCAAACTCCACAACTAGTTCTAACGACATCATAAGTTGCCGTTGTGTACTGAGCCAAACTTATCATCCCGATCTCTGAACGGAAGCCAATCTTTTCGCTACAGCTACCACACGAGTGAGTACATTTCTCCAGTATTTGATTTCGTCGTGCAGCTGTATGGCCATCTAGAGATCTACACGTCCCAACATGTTGCTACTAGAGATAAAACTGAAGACCGATGCTCAGGAGAGTTTTCATGCTCATTCAGCCGGACAGTAGCATTTTTCCAGTCATCAAAGCCTTCGTCAGCCAGTTTGGATTTTTTTCCAAAATCAAATAAACGACAAGGAGCACAAAACAGTCTACCTTTGCTCTCTGAATAAACCAAATATGTCCGCTTTTTCGCCATTTTGCAGTTTTCTTTCAAACATGCCTTTGGTTACAGATCTGATTTTCTCCCCGTCCTTTTTCACAGAGTTCTTGAAATCCGAGTCATCGTTTTGAAGTGTGGCAATATAATCTTTTGTGTAATCATCTATTATCCACTCTGCTGGATCTGAACTTACTTTGTCTGAAAAACTTGCTGGAACCATTGACGTTTCAGGCACGCAACCGGCAGATCTTACTAGGCCTGCTGCTGATGACGTCACTTGTTCAAGCTGCAGTTCGATATGTTCGGGTCGTTCAGATTGTTCAAAACTGCTACTGCTAGGCCCATCATGTGTATTCCCTCCATCGCTGTTGGTTTGAACATCATCGCTAGTAGGCTGTTCTTGCCTTTGTTTAGCAAAAAAGGCCTCCATCGTCGGTGTCTTATCCTAAACATCACGTGTTTTCATTTTTTAACTTTTCTATCTTCCTATAAGCTGCTCCACACAATTTTCGGCGTATGAATCCACTGATCGTATATTGAGTATTGACAGTGAATTTGTTACTTTCACATCTCAGATCATCAGGATCTGAGTCATTTTCGTGGGATCGAGCTATTTATGGCAGCCGCGCGAACCTCACAAAGATCCGTGAGCCGTTTGACCCCCAGTGACCCTCGCCCTCTCAAGAATTGTGCTTCTTGTGGAGGTTTGGACACTGACAACACGATATAACTTACAGTAAGATATTGGGTGACGGAGGAATAAGTAAAAGCATAACGAACTCTACATTTTGACACCAATATCGCTTACCACGTTATTATCTATATTGTCGATTATATTGTAAATATGTTGGTGAACCATATATTCGTCCGGCAGATAATGAGTTTTATGATTCAAGAGGTTATTGGGGCGGCATAAATGGCAGGGGGAATTAATAACCAGGGACTACATTTTAAAATGATGTCCATTCCTTTCCTTTTTTTTTTCTTTTTTTTTGGTCAAAAATTGCCGCCCTAGGCACGTGCCTCGTGTGCCTATGCGTTAATACATCCCTGGATGCATGGGAAGGTTTCCAATCATTTCATACTTTAAATTTGCTACCTAAATTATAGCAAGGCAGTTTGGGTGGTGAGAACAGGCTTTAGATTACATTTACTACAAGGGAAAGCTTGTATCAGGTTTTCCATCATGTCATTTTGCTTGTGTAATGCAACCACCACTTGTGAAAAGCTAATAGAGATTGCAATGTGAAAAAAATTCCTAATCTATGTCTATTATTTTAGTGTTTGGTTGCATATTTCAGGTTTTGTTTTTTAAGTATTACAATTTCAAATGGTCTAAAACTGTAATATATATTTAAAGGTTTACAAGACTGACACAGTTTATTTTTATTACAAATATATTTTAATATACGAACAAAAATAAAATTTACAGTAACGGTTAGTGATCTATGTCCAAAAGTTTCAAACTTACATCATCGAGTCTTTTTTTTTTTCCACTAATCACTCGTCGAGTTCTTCACCGCTGAAGTTGTATAATGCCTTCGTAAAAAATATTGATATTCATTGTGAATCCACTCGTTAAACGATTTGTAATGGTTTTAAATTTGTAAACGTTTCTGGACAAATATATGAAGTTCCCGATTAATGAGCGTTAATCACAATTTTAGTTTCCGGGGTTCATAGTTACGAAATATAGCAAGCCAATAAAGTATACTGTCTCTTAGCACGTTGCATTGTTTACATTTGAAGGCGTGAGAAAGGCTTATATAAATTTCAGCCTGTAAAACAATAGGGCCCTGCATGGCCAGATAGTTAAGGCACTCGACTTGCAATCTGAAGTTTGTGCGTTCGAATCCTAGTCAAAACCAATAGATTCATCCTTTTGGCCATGGGGACGTTATAATGTTACGTTAAATCCCACCATTTGTTGGTAAAAAGAGTAGCTTAAGGGTTGCCGGTGGGTGGTGATGACTAGCTGCCTTCCCTCTAGTCTTACACTGCAAAATTAGGGACGGCTAGCGCAGATAGCCCTCGTGTAGCTTTGCGCGAAATTAAAATAACAAACAAACAAAAGTAGATTAACGTTTTTCAGACCACTCGAACTTCTTTGAAAGCTGGAATAAGTTTCAAAGGAGTAACGGGAATTTTTTGGTTAGGTTTTTTGACGAACTGACAAGTTTTACGAAAATGAGAAACGTCATGCCTAACTTTTGGCCAAAAGAAATTTCATTTTTTTCCATATCTTGTTTACATCTAAATAATCTCCCATGGGGAGCTCATGAGCAACTTTAAATATTTGAAAAATATATTATTTTGAACAGTTATCGTAACACCAAATGGTTTGTTTTATATATTTTGATTTACCTAGGGCTATTAGTGTGTAGTGTTTTGTACGTTAAGGGTTATTCTTTGTTCAGGATTGATTGAAACGTAATAGTTCAAAGTTATCTTATATGTATATTATGTATTTTAATTAAATAGATAATTCAAGGGTTAATTTTTTAGCCTTGATTTTGTTCAATGATTAATATAATCAGTATTAAATAATTTGATTGGTAATTATCATTGTAAAAGGTTTTCGTTTTTTGGTTCATGTATGTATGGACTTGATCTATGTTAAAAGATATCTGGTTTGCAGTATATTAATTTTTATATGGCTATTGCTTGAAATATATTGTTATGTTTTCTTTAGGTATTTCCGTACATAACAAATTTGGTTTCAAAGGGAGCTTGTTTATTATGTCTTACATTATTTTTTAAAATTATATTGTCTTTCTCAAGCGAATGTGTATGGAAACACTCTTTGACCAAGGTATGTGTTTATATGTTGTTAGTTTTAAGATTAGGATGAGTTATTGGTGAAAAGCAAGCCTGAAGTAGGGGAAGAACAAAAATATGCCATGTAAGCATACCAAGCAATTCTACCTTCTTATTTTCATGTAATGTTATTCTAAATTTTTTAGTTATTCTGCAAATGTGCAGTTTTCACGTAACCTGTGGTCAAGGAAGTTGATTTCATTCGACCTATTTTTCTTTATTTGGAAATAATATGTTCTACCCATGTAAGAATGGCTATCAAATAATGTATATTGTGGAAAAACCGTAAACAGCTAATGTTTTTCATTAGTAGATTAGATGGTATCATGAGGTTTTTGTCTTCCCTTAGTAGATAGCACAAATTCATTTGAGTAATTTCTAAGTTACCTGAGATGAAGAGAATGTTGAATCTAGACAATAGATTATCTTTGCCTGATTACTTTGAAAAATAATTACCTGATGCAGTTGTACAATGAAGTGTTCCATGTCTAAAAACGTTGATACACATATTATGTTAGTGTTTTATATCTGCCTCCAGTAGCATAGTAGTAAGCCTGCGCATTTACAACGCCAAGAATTTGTTCACGATGTCTATGGTGTGCGGAGCACATATAACCTACTGTGTAGCTTTGTGCTTAACTTCAAACAAACAAATTTTACATATGATGTTTTTAAGATTGTTCACTTTCACATTAACTTGTGTTGGAGTCTTTATTTTAGCGTCACGAACTTAGTGATGAAAAAATTCATAATAAATATCTTATAAAGTCGACCTATTCAGTTGCTCTTCAATATATGACTTAAGTAGCTCTTTATTTAAGAATACCTTACTATTCTAAACATTAACAGAATAACTGTTTCATGTAGTTGTTAAATATCTGAAGCAGTTAAGTTTACTAGTGGTGAATAAAAGTTTAAAGGACTATTCGCCATCACACTAAAGGGTAAATTTTCTGCTTTTGCAAAGTGCCTAATTCTGTATAATTAGAAAAATGAATAACAAGTTCATAATTATCAATATTTAAACAATAAAAGCTTCGTAACTATGAACAAAGAATAATTACTTATTTTCAAAATGTATTTTAAGGAATTAGGCATGGCCTGTAGGTTAGAATGCTTGACCTGTTATCTGAGGATGGCCAGTTCAAATTCCTGTTTTTAACATGTTGTTGTATGTAATTACTGACGAGGCTAATTTGGTCGGCCATCCGAGTGTAACAGTTATTGGTGTACACAAATGCTAGTCGCTATAAAGAAGAAAAATAAAATGAACTTTAAAACTATGAAGTTAATACAGCTTTTTTACCGGAATGAGGATGCTAGAAAGAAACAAATTACTATCATTGGTTCATGACACTGACTTTTAAGTTAGTAGTAGCTGTACATCACGTGGCACGTAGCTTTCCCAAGAGATATTTTCTTTTCAAATAATGATCTAAAATCAGAGTAGAAAGGAGTCTACTAAAGTCAGTGACTCACTTCTATAATAGTAATAAATGATACTTCCATTATGAAAACAAACTTACAGTATCTTGCTAAAGTATTCACCTTCTACCAATAATGTCACATTTTGAGAAAGTACAAAAATGTAAACATTTTCATGAACTTTTTGTTCAAAACTCTTAAGATCAAATTTAACACTCTCATGTATGAAAAAGGTCGAGTGTCAGCATAATCTGCAAAAAAAATATGTAAATTGAAATATGCTGATTGCCTAACTATTCAGCCACATAAGTCAGTACATGGTGGAAAAACCGTTGATAGCAATTATTACAGTGAATCTTTTTGGATAATTCTTCATCAGCTTTTACAATGGGATGTTGTATGTTTCACCCATTCTTTCTGAGAAAACTACTCTGATTCTGACAAATTCATTGGAGATCGTTGGACTGCAATCATCAAGTACTATCATAAATTTCTGTTGGATTCAAATCAGGACTTTGACTGAGTCACTCTAGGACACTCACTTCCTTCTTTTGAAAACATTCCAGTGTGGCTTTAGCCTTGTGTTTCGAGTCACTGTCCTGCTGAAATGTAAATTTTTGAATGAGTCGAGCAAATTTTCCTCTAAGATTCTCCTGTACTTTGCACTCTCCATCTTCCCCTAGTCTTGTCAAACTTCCCCGTCCCAGCTACTGATAATCGTCCCCATCATCATGACAGTTAAGACGGTTTTGACTAGATGATGAACTATATTGGGCCTGAGCCACATGCAAAACTTCGAATTTAGACATAAAGCTCAATTTCGTCTGGCCACAAAACCTTCTGCCATACATTTGTAGTATAATTATAATTTACATGCTTTATCACAAACTCCATACGAGATTTAAGATGTTTCTTTTTCGGTAATAGCTCCTTTTTTGCCACTTGCCCATGCAGGTCATCTTTGTCTAGGGTCTTGGATACTGTCATTTCATAAACACTGACTTCAGTCCCAGACATGGAACTTTTGCAGATCTTTCAAAGTCCCTAACCAATTTCCTTCTTGCCCGACTACTTAGTTTGGAAGGACGGTCCGATCTGGGCAATGACTATGTTTTCAAACGGATAATCAACAACTTTGAAATTTTCCTTCTCCTGATCTGTGTACATCCCTGACTTGGTTGAAAAATTTCTTGGTTTTCCTTATATGTTCCTAATTTAGTAGTGTAAGGCTAGAGCTAGTCATCACCATCCACCGCCAACTCTTGAGCTACTATTTTACCAACGAATAGTGGGATTGATCGTAACATAATAACGCTCCCATGGCTGAAAGGGCGAGCATGTTTGGCGTGACGGGGATGCGAAGCATCGACCCTCAGATTACGAGTCGCACGCCTTAACACGCTTGGCCATGATGGGCCTCAGACGTATTTTACTATGAAATCATGTTAAACTACTTTTATTATACAGATATATAGATTATTTCACTAATTTTGTGACCTTTTAAACCGATCTTTTACACCTGAACTGATTAATAGGTTTAATATTTATCCAATTAAGAATATTTAAATTTTCTTTAAAACTTTTTCAGTTTGGAGTAGATTCTAGTCCCATTTAAAAGTTTCCTGATTACAAGCTCAGGTGTAAACATTGCAAGGGAATTAAATACTTTTGCAAGATACTGTAGATGTAAGAGGAAACATGTGACGAACTGGGCTGCTGCAGCCGTAAAAATAAACATGCTTTTCAAACAAGTGAATTAGAAAAGTCACAAAACTGTAGGTTCAATAATAAGTATCTACAGAGTGTAACAGAATTTTTATTGGACGGAATAAGAAAAAAGATTAATCAATAAAATTTTGAATACGAAACAAAAATATTTCTTAACTTTACAAGATATTAAATAAAAAAAAGAGTTCAGTCGCTCTTTCATCTGACTAACATAAAAAGAAAATTCAGGGAAGCCGATTGACTTTGCAGGCAAGAATAGTGATTAATAATTACAGGATGGATAGCATAGAATGTATCTTAGAATTAAATTAAATTTCTGACCATGAACGAATTGAAGGTTATACGTTTGTTTATTTAAAATATTTAAGAAAAGCTATACAAGAACTATATGTATTAGCAGCCATCTCTAGTTATGAGCTGATAAAATAAAAAGACGACATAGGTTTGTTTTGTTCTGGAATCAAGCACAAAACTACATGATGGGGTGTCTGTGCTCTGCCCACCAGGGGTATCGAAACCTGGTTTTTAGCGATGCGAATCCGCAGATATACAGCAAGAAGACTCAGAGGATGTAGAGTGTATAGAGAGAACGTAGCAGGTCAGCAGCATCTATCAGTAATTATTAGGTTAGTGTAAAAAGAGAGTGTAATTTGACAGTCATTCTAATAGAACAGTCTTCTTTCCAAAGTGTGGAGATTGATTTTTATCTTGCAGCAATAGGTCGCGAATCGTTGTTCTCCAGTCCCACAACATTTAGATCACACCCAGCTTTCGAACTGAAGGAAGAGATTAAATGAACTGTAAAACAAAATGCAAGGTAATCTTTATTTGATATATATCGTGAACTGTGATGTCTGTCCGAGCGTTAGTCTTTCTCCCATTTGGGTTCCAACATTCACTTTTTAAATATCAGGAGAACAGGTGATGGATAAACAAGACTGTTTGGTGCAAGAGTTATTATTTATTTCCCTAGCGCGTAAGGCGTGCGACTCGTAATCCGAGGGTCGCGGGTTCGCGCCCGCTTCGCGCTAAACATGCTCGCCCTCCCAGCCGTGGGGGTGTATAATGTGACGGTCAATCCCACTATTCGTTGGTAAAAGAGTAGCCCAAGAGTTGGCGGTGGGTGGTGATGACTAGCTGCCTTCCCTCTAGTCTTACACTGCTAAATTAGTGACGGCTAGCACAGATAGCCCTCGAGTAGCTTTGTGCGAAATTCCAAAAAACAAACAAACAAACAAACTTAAAGATTTTAGCATTTTAAGTTCATAATATTAGTATTGACTCACATTTTATTTTCAACAAACATTTTAAAGGAATATTACTTTTTATACACCTGTAACGAGTGTATTCTGAATTTAAAATTTATAAAAAATATTCTTAATAAAAATTGCTTACTTTTTCATTGTTTAATTAGAAGTAAACAACTGGCTTCTTATGAAATCATATTCTCTATTATTTGAGAGCTTTTGGCACTAGGTGACACTAGTAGTTCTATATCTTATTTTATTAGCAGATACATCAACTTGTAACAAAAATTTTAAGTCTGTAGAAGCAATGAACAGGATAGTGTTGTTTTGACACTTCTATTTAACTTTGAATTATACATGTACATAAATCAGTTTGTAAAGAGACAGGTAATTTCTATTTTGTTTGATTGTAAACTATGTGTATAAATATAATAATAATATTAATATTTTATATATTTATTCTACTACTAATAATAGTATACAAGTAGTAGTATTAGTGCCGTGTTAGCAATAATATTAAGAAATATTGCATTTTGCATGTTATATCATATTGTGTGCAAAACACAGTCATTTAAATTAGTACTGGCAGCAGTACAAACAGTTACAATTAGTGCTTGCTATTTCTTTTCGTGCCGTTTGAGTTATGACTTGGAACTTGTAGCTATTCTCGATCCTAGTAATTAATCCACTGACCATATTGAGATTATTAATGCTAATTACAGTGTATAATATAGTTGTTATCGATTCCTGGCATTAAATATTTGTAGTATTTTATTCTATGAAACAAAGAAGAAACGAAATAAAATTAATTTAATAAGAACATGTTTGCTTCAAAAATTAGTTGTTGCAAAGCTTGTTGGCAATAAATGTATAGCTCTTTTAAAATTATTGGTTTTAAATAAATATTACCATTATTCCAACATCATTAATCAATGAAATAATTAAAGCTGTTTGATGTTTATATTACACTTTTGTTTAGTACCTTGGGAGATCAGTGCAGATGATTTGGATTTGTGTGAAACCTTGCTGATCAGTTTAAGCAATCCAAATGTTCTACAGTATATATTTATGGCTTTGGTACATTTGCCTTACCAAGAAGAAACTTAATATTTCAAAATAGTTTCAGAGATAGAGAAGAAGACCATTTGTATTGTCTTTTGAGGACATTACCTCACACCCTTGTTCTTATAAGAAATAAACTAAGAGATCGTAACTTTCTGTTCCCTGGAATCATAGTAGATCTCTGAATCTTTTCCAATAGCTTAGTGTCCTTTTTTTTTGCATATAAAGGAGCAATAACCTAAGTGAAGTGTAACTAGTGATTTGTATATTAAGTTGATTACTTCTTTTACCATTCATTTGTAGTAAATACATGTATGTCTATAAATACATCCCAAAATTCTGTTGGAGATACTACCAACAACATAGCACTGGCTCAGTGTGACTTCACCACCACTATGTCAAGGTAATTTTCATTGGTAATGTTGAATCAGTTTCTCATTGTATTATACTGTTATTGAGTAGTTTCTTATTTATCCTACTTTTGTAATTCAAATTGTAATAAACCAGATGATTTATCATGAACTTAAAGGACATAGGGCATATAGTTGTTCAACTAATCAGTTGTTTTACATTAACTTGTGAGTACAGCTAGAAATACCAAATAGCTTAATGTAACTGAAATAACATGAAAAAGTTGTAGCCCAAGTATTAACTCATAAAACTCTCCATTATTAACAAGGGCCAGTTTGATTGGACACCATGAATAACAACTTTGCTTTCTCCCATCCTACAATCCATTTAGGTATTTTCTTAGCTGATATTTTGTGTGACATCTTATCAATGCTGTATAGAAACTTGATACACCAAGTATGAGTTAATTATGTTGATTTATTATTTCAGTCTGAAAGCTTCAGTAATTATTTCTTTAAACTTAAGGGTTTGTATGAAAACATAAATATGTGCATGAAACTGAAAAAGGCCATCTCATTACTTCCAGTAATAATTTAAATAAGAAGTACCTTGTCTCTAAGCTCAGTAGAAATGAGAGAATTTGACTTTGGGTATCTTACTTTATAAATGATAAGGCAAGGCAAGTAGGTGAGCTGGACTGGAAGAGAAGGTAAAATTAATATCTGTACTTATGCTAGACATTCCTGAAATAAGCTGCTTAAATTAAAATTTGTATTGTGGATAGATTATCAGTTATTATTGATATTACTCAGTGTTGGTTATGTAGTATCATTGGAGATGATCTGTTAGTCCAAGGGCCCGTTACCTGAAAGCCCAATAGTCTGAAGATGTAAGTTTTTTTTAGTGTGTTTTTTTTAACAGTGAAATTATTAAATATGTTGTTTGGTTAAATGTGTGAAATTTTATGATAAACACATCCCCAAGATAATCCCTAAAAGGTTAGTTTCATTAGACAGCCCACACACTTGCACATCAGGCTAAATTTTGGAATCTTGTTCTTTTGAGAGAAAAGACATTCAAGATTCTAATATTATGGTGTTATAATAAGCAATATAATTCTCATACTTATTGAACACATTGAAAGATTTTATTCAATAAAAATAACTTTACACTAAACCAATGCAATGAGTTGTATATTACATTATTGATTTAAATATTTCTCACACATTTATTTCACAAAACTATAATAGAATGTTCAGGCAAAAATACACCTTGAACAATAAAGAATCCATTCAAATAACACTTTTAAAGTCTTTACTACTGACTAAGTTATGCATATATGAAAGTACACAGAAAGACGCACATTTTACTTACAAGGAAAAGAAAACCTGTTCAAAACTTTTAGTAGGCTTTCTGCATGCTAAAAAATTGAAATATTTCAGAGTTGAGATTTATTTAAGAACAAAATTTTATGTATAAAAAGTTGCACTTAAAAGTGTAAGTTTGGGTTTTTGGTTGTATGATATTATGGTTGTATGTGAATTTGTTTCTCTGTGTATTTGTGTAATACTTAATTAGATCATTTTGCACTTGACTAAGTCAAGCTTTTTTTTCCTGATATGTGCTGGGCTATGTGTCCATTAATCCTTATTGATCTAAATATTTACCTGAATGGGCAAATATAATTGCCCAAAACAAATGTAAAAAATATATCAATGTGCCAAATTGATTTAGAATTTATAAGGTATATAAAAAATTAATGTTCTAATTGACATTTAAGAAACAATTAGTTATAATTATGGTATAGTAAAGTTATTTTTGTTTATCGGTGATTATATTTACAGTAAACATTGCATGCATTTTTTTAAGTCAAAACTATGAATTTATAGAAGAGTTTTAAAAGAATATAAGAGAACAAAATTTAACAATGAAAAATTTATAACAAAAGTAGAGATATTTATTAGTTTTGTAAAATAATGTATCATGAAATATGTTTGAAATACTAAAGCTGCAAGTTCATACAAAAATTGCATATAAACATTTTTTTTTTTCCATGAATTGAATAAGCTGTTGAAAGTAGTTTTGAAGTATTAAAGTATTTGATCCAACAGTTTTATTGTTTTGCAATTCAAATAAAGCAAAGGATGCAACAAGTGCATTGAAATGGTGGTTCTAAACATAACTGTTAAATGTAGAAAATAGTTTTTTTAAAGAGATTTGAATGGATTTTTATTAGGGAGGAAGAAAACATTAATGTTGTGGTAGTGTTTTTTTAAATTAAGAATAATATCTTAATTTATTAGAAGTTGGGAAGGAGTTTTTCCTTATTGTATTTATATTGAAGAAAAAAAATTGTAGGAAAATGTGATAAACTTACAGATGAAATTGTTAGCCTTGGTGAGATTTATTCAAAATTTAGAAATTATTCTGGAGATATTTTGTAGAAGCTTTCACTTCTATTTTTCAAAAGTCTGAAAACAATGAGGATATTCCTGATGGCTGTAAAATTTCTAATGCAATCTTTACTTGAGAGAACTTAGGTTTAGAGAGTCAAAGAGAGTTGTGTGGGTCTTCTGTTGCTAACAAAGTGTCTGAATCTCTTTTGTTTTCACACATCATATATGAAAAAAATAATTGAAAGATGAGCATTTTATTAAAATATTATCATCATACTTTTTGAAAACAGTTGTGTTCTAGTAGAGGGTACAGAGAACCAGCTACCAAGATCATTCTAGGTTTAGAAGATTTATTGTGTGGGAATAATTTGAAACTTAAGCTTATTTTTGCTGGACAATATTAAGGTTTTTTTATTGTGAGCTTGGAATTCATAAAACTAGATGACTTTTTTGAAGTCTATGGAAACAGTAAAACTTGAAAATGTGAAAAATTCAGATTTAGCTTCTTTTTTGAGAAGCTGCAACAGTGAATTTTAAAAGGAGTCTGAATGAATATTGCAGATATTAAAGTTAGTTGTAAGAGAAGGTATTTTTTATGTAGTTTGAAGTAAGGTTGTAGTAGAAAATGGGATAGCTTTGATAATTCAAATGGTTTCTTTTTTATCTTTTGGAAATTAAACATACTAAGAGTTTTCAGTAGGTCTTCTGCTTGTGTCAATAATATATTATGGCAGATGTTTTTACATTAACTTCCAATAAGTTGGTTGTCTATAAAATTGTTAGAAAAATGGTGCAAAGCAAAGAGTGAAAACAAATGGGCATTTTTAAAATGGGATTCCTGAGCAACATGCAAGAACATTTGTTTTTTGTTATTTTATGCCAGTGATTTTTGATAGCTTTATGAATGCCAGAATAAGCTAATAATACCTGAAATATTTCTAATTTTCCAAGGAACTGTGATAATCTTAATATTTCTAATGTAGTTTCCATTTTGAAAATGTATCGTATATACATAAAATTAATTAATAAAAATACATGTACATTATTTTCTACTCTTGAACAGAAATAATGAAATACTTGTAGCCTCATTAGAGGATATGATAGATGTCTGGCTACCAATAATGTCAAACAATTTACCTAGCTGTCTGGTTGTTGTATAGGTTTTTCTTTTCAAATTTAAGAATATTTTGGAAATAAAGAAAAATAAAGCATTGAATTTAATATTGATTTTAATATTTATAAAGCTAATAAAATATACATTTAGTTTTTTAAGTATGCATTTGAAATGAATTACAATACTCCTTTCACCCTTCTTTCACATTCTTGCAGTGTATTTTGTCTCACAGCAATATGTATAAATATTACCTACACTTTGTGAGAAAGATAACCAGGTTGAATTTTCATGCACTGTTGGGTTAATTTTTCTAACAATTTTGTTTAGCACTTGTACAGTGGTGCTTTAGAATTTCTGTAATGAGTGGACACTCCTAGAATTCTGTCAGTGGGATTAATTTTGCATTTTTTCAAAATGTAACATTAACTTTTCATGATATAAAATAATTTAATTAATTATAAATTATTTTAAATGAAATTTGACTCATGATTAAATTAGGAAATTAAATTGCCAAATATAGTCATAACAAATGTTTTATTTTTTGATACAAAATTGGATCATTCACAAGTGTATCAATAGAAACTTGACAGTTGGAAAGGTGCTTGTTTTTATAGTTATATGTGTGAATTGCACAGATCTTATACAGAACTGTAGGAAAAACAAGCATGTGCCCATTAATTACTTCAATACCATTAAAGCAGCTATATTCATTTTCCCACAGCAGTGGCCCCCTGTTAGTATGGCGGTGTAAGTCTACGGATTTACAATCAAGGGTTTGATTCCTCTTGGTGGGCTCAGCAGATGGCTCGATATGGCTTTGCAATAAGAAAACGCACAATACCCACAGCAGTGAAACAACTTGTTGATATTTTTTAAGGCTGTAAATGGCTGATTTTTGATTGGGAATTATGCTATTACACTCCTTATGTGGAGCACTTTTGCACTATAGGTTATGACTAAAAAGTATTTTGTAACTATAGGGTACAGTATATTTAAAATTTCTTGTGACAAAACTTCATATTAACATTTAATTTCCCTCCCTCCTCAGGAGTGCATAACTTTATTGGAAAGTGGGAGGGGAGGTAATTGAATCTAATATAATTGTTTATGATAATATATGTACATTAACTTCATAAAGTTGGGAAGAGAGATGCCCCTCTGCTGTATATGTTAGATATCTGTGGGGAAGTACAGTTGTTTAACTTCAAGTTTTTTGTTGCTGTAAGCTGATATTGGTCTGATTAAAGGTAATCAACACTGGTTGGGCAAACAGACAAAAGGTAACTTTGCTGCAAAAAGATATTTAGTTACATGCTTCATTATATATGCATGTATTGAATAATGGAAAGTAATTCTATTATTTTAATGCTTGTACAGCATTTCTTAAATTTAACAAAACTTAAATTGGATATATGGGTCATTCCATGCCAACTCATCTAGGGCTTCCCAGTTCATGTAGCAGATTCTCTTGAAAAAATTCAAGCAAAAACTTAATTTTGATTTATTCAGCCATGCAGTACAGCTTTAGGATTTTATGTGACTGAATAAATCAAAATGAAGTTTTTACTTGAATTTTTTCAAGAAAATCTATGACATGAACTGGTAAATGTTCTTTTTTCCTGCGTGAGTTAGCAAATATACATATTAGTTAACACCTTCAGAGAATGTTTCATTGGGCTTAAAATGGATGTCTTAGTGTTATTTAGGTTGAAAAATCTATTATTTGTATGACTTTTTAACAGAAATAATTAATCAAGGAGAGAATGTCAAGAAAGAATCGGTTTGGAAATTATGAATACACAAACAATGAGAAAGAAAGGTAAGTCATAATTGTGTAAGTAATAATTCAAAATTATATAAGAATTGGTGCAGAACTTGAAGACATATTATTGTGAATTTTTTTGTATAAAGCATGATTTAAGAACTCAATCATTTTATTTTGTATCATATAAAGTTTTTTCTTGAAAAAGAAATTCTTACAAGGTACTTTACTTCCACTCACTACATCACAATTCTTGTTCAGTGCTGCTCTCTAGTTAAAGCTTTTTTTCATGTTACAAGCTTTTAACTTCCATGTACCCCTTGGTTCATATAATTTAACTGAATCTCTCGTGTGACAAACTTCCAGCAATAGATGCATCCCACATGTGATTCATGTGACTCCCTCTATGCTTTTGTACCTGTTACTTCTTTGGTAATGTTCATGTTTGGACATTTTATTTAATGCTCTCTTTGACATTTCAATTATCATAGCAATTAATTTTCAAGTTTCTTACTTATTTTACCTAGTTTTAATTTATAGCTCATTCAGTTGTGGTATTATTTAATTTTCTACCCAGTTATGAAGATTATTCATTTTTCTTTCTTTACCAACACAGACGTGTTTGATTTTTAATTGCATCATAAATTCTGAAGTTCAAGTTACCACATTGGAAATTACACCTTTACCAGCACATTTACACAGCTTTCAGATGGGGAGACTTAACTTTGGAATTAGTCACAATTATATTTTGAGTGATTGATCATTATTTGAGCCAACCAACTTCTAATGTTGCTCAACTGTTTGATAGCTTTTCTTCCACCAGAATTTCCTTGCCTTCCCAAGTTTTTACTGTTGGTTCCATTGGGCCCAATACAGCTATTTCATACATGATTTTCCACATATGTTCTATTTCATCCTTCTCAATTTTTTCATAATCTTCTAGTTTCTTTATCACATGATTTTCTCAATATTTTGTGCTTCTATCATCTTATGTTGAGGTTCATGCTGAGTATTTTGTATGTCAGTTACATGAGGGTACTGGCATATCTTGCCCTCTTCAAGCCTTGGGGCAGTTTATTTTAGCCTACCATTTGCCCGATTTTCCATTTCTTGTTTTTTTTTCCAAGTAAAATCCATTTTACTCATTTTTATCTCCTTCATCCCTCACAGCTCTATTGCAATACTTGTCTGCAGTATACTACCTCTGTGAGGTGATCTACTGAGATCATCAGGGTTTCTGAGAGATACTTTGCTCTGATTATGTTTTTCTTTGTTGTAGCTCTTTCTTTACATACATGCTTTCTCTGTTGGCATATTTTGGTGAGAGAAGTAATTTTTTTCCCACATTCATTTATCATCTTCTTATTTCAGGGACTTATGCTTATTTCTCTTTCTTCATTAGTTAGTGTTTGGATATCTTTCAGTGACTTCAAAATAGCAAGTGGAACCTGTGAAACAGCAATCAACTCTTTCTTCGTTAGTTGATCATTTGTCTCTTCCAGAGTCCCCGTTGGTGTGGATTCCTGTACATGGTGAGAGGACCTCCCTAACACAACACTTTAGCCTAGAATTTTTGTAGATGGACAGCCAAGTACCAGTGTGAAGTTCTCAACATTGTGTCTGCTGGTGTTTAGGTATAGTGCTCATGAAACCCTGGCATTGCTGCAGTGTCCTTGCTTGACATTGTAGTACATCCCCTTGTAGAACCCCATGGTGGGTGAGGACAGTGGACACCAAAATATTCTTTTTATTATGAATCCCCCAAATAAAATAGAATAGTGAAAAAACATTTTGCAGGTAAACGACCTCGTCTTCAAGATTCTGAGCATCAATCTTCAACATCTGTAACACCTGTACCTCATTTTCTTGTACTACATTCTCTTTCAGACAAACCTCTAGGGCATATGTCCTCATTTTTTATTCAGAAGGAACTGGAGGAATTTGCTGGCTCTCCAAAGTCAGTAAAGAAGCTTCAATCTGAAGACATTGGTGGAAACATCCAAATCTCAACACAGTGAACTCCTCTTGAATTCAAAGGCAGTTGGGGATATACCTATTGAGGTTACATCTCATGCTACTTTGAATTCACAAGGAATTATTGTTGAGAAGAATTTGAAGAACATCCCAGGGTCAGAGATTCTTGATGGTTTCTCCACTCAGAGTTTCTGCAGTGAGTTGCATCTCCACTCGCAAAGATGGAGTTACGTTGCTGACCAACATTCTTGTTTTGACATTTACATCACCACGTGCACCCGCCACCATCAAAGCAGGTTATTTTAATTTTAGGGTACAGCTGTACATTCCAAACCCTTTCTGATTTTTCCAGTATCAGAGGTTTGGTCACTCAAAGACATCATGTCATGGGTCCCTGAAATGTGCTCATTGTGGTGGCAAGGACCACGATGCCTATGAGTGTGAAGAGGACCCACATTGTGTCAGTTGCAATGGTTGGAAGAAAAAGAGGTGCAATGTTTGAAAACAATTCGTAATATTACTTATCCTGTAGCTCGAAAATTGCTGTCCACCACTTCATCTCAGACATACGCTGCTGCACTTCGTTCCACAACTACAGTGGGAGTGCAGACAGATCTCTCTGTGCCTCCAAGAGAATTGTTCTCAAAATAAATGAAAAGCCTTTTAACCTCCATGGTTAAAAAAGTTGAATCAACTTCTACACCCATCTCTGTTCCTTCCATACATTCCAACAAATCCCATGATCCACACTCTTTGGTTCTAGGTACAGGCATTTTTTCAGATACATCTTTGTCGCCCACTGTAAGATGTAAAACAATCATTCATTCACGTCCTCAATTACTGGATTTCCATTCCAACAACAAAGACCTGTCCAATCGACCAATTCTATTTACTGAACATCTTTTGAACAATCTTTCCATTCCTGTTTATACAGATGGTTTCAAATTAAGTGACTCTGTGGGTTCTGCCATTATTTGTTGGGGTTTGGTGGTTGCATGCAGAATCCCCTCTACAGCTTCTGTGTTCACTGTTGAACTGTACACCATTTTTCTTGCCCTGATCATATAGAAGCTAAGCAGTACTCCAACTGCACTATTTATACTGACTCTCTTAGTTCTCTACCTGCCCTGGAATTGCTTCACATTGGTTCACACCCTGTTTTTGTCAATATTCAAAACTGACTGGCCCATTTCTCTTTAACATCTACTTCTATCCAGTTTTTCTGGATACCAAGCCACATTAGTATTCACGAGATCGATCTTGCAGACATGGCAGCTAAATCTATCTGCTCTGGCACTATCACAGCTGTGCCTACTCCATACATGGACTATGGTCCTGTATTCAAGGCTCGGCTCCATGCCAGCTGGCAGTCAACTTGGAGTGAGCAATGCAAAAAGAAACTTTTTCAAATAAAACCCTATATTGGACTTTGACCGTCTTGCTTCCATAAGGATTGGAAAGGGGAAGTTGTTCTAACTATACTATGCATTGGTCACAGTTTTTAACTCATTGTTTTCTTTTATCTGGAATTGATGCAACAGTGTGTAGTCTGTGTGACACTCAGATCACAATAAGCCACATTTTACTTTCTTGCTGACATTGACTCTCAATGACGGCACCATTTAAATATGTTCGGTCCCAAAATTTGTTCGAAACATTAGAAAGTGTTGTTGGTGACAGTGACACTGTCCAACTTGATGAAGTTTTTAGTTTTTTAATGGTCATTAATCTTTTTGATGTCATTTAAGTGTTTGATATTTATTCATTACACCTTTTTAATTGTGGTTTCCTTTTAAGAGTCTCAAAATCTGCTTTCTGTCTTAACGTTGTAGACTAGGTGTCAACATTGGTTTTGTGCTTTTTCTGTTTTTCAATGCTGTTTTACCTTCGTTCCTTTTATGAATTTTACCACATTTACTGTACTTTCACCTTTTTACCAGATGTTTGGTGCAGATAGCTTAGCTGCTTTGTGCCATAAAACACTAAATTAACCAACCAACCTTCCAGATCCTTGACCATTTCTTTTTCTCTTCTTCATCTTAATTCTTTCCATTCCATATCTATTCCTTTCACTTGAGGATCTTATTTTCTTTGATGCAAGGTGTCATGCTGCCAAGAGCACAGGTGATTACCCTGTGGGTTCTGGTCTGGTGGGGGATCATTTATTTCAGTTCGTTCATCTGTGGAGAGACTTTGCCAGGTATCTATGGATACTTTAGGTTTTTCCTGGTGACTTACCACAAGCTCCATCTTTCCTCCTTTGCTCTTTTTGATGCCCATTTCTTTTGCTTTGGGATCCTGCCACATGTCAGTATCTGTCTGAGGCAGTACTGGATGTTTTTTAGAGTGCTATCAGTCCTGTGGTTTATTCTTCTCCTGCATTTTATTTCAGGCTGCTTGTTGTCATCAAGAAAACAGGAGACTGATGGCATGTGATTGATCTGTCATGTCTCAGTATTTTCTTTGTGTTACCTTGATTTACCACAGTAATTATTCTCCCTCAGAATATACCTGGGACAGAAATGGTAATGTCACCCACATGTAATCCTCTTATTAGAGGGATCCCCTCATGATAGTGTCCTTTAAATGCTTCTGTTTTCTCCTTTGCACTGGTCCCTCCACCTATTCAGTGTGGGATTCTAACTATATGTGTGAGCAGAAGTGAGGTACCTTGTCAGAAGTTATATTTCAAGACTGAAAATATATTTATTACAGGTACTTCTCCCACTGTCAACTAGTGCTTAGATTTCTAACTACACTTGAAGTGATAGATAGATAGAAATGTAGAGGGTGTTAGGTGTGTGGTATGCATTATATTTGTGAAGGTTTGTTGCATGATAATTTGTATGCTTGATTCAGTTAGACCATGTGAACCAAGTCCTATGTAGAGGTAAAAGGCTTGTGACATGCAAAAACCAATTTGCATTCTTAGAAAGAGTGCAGCACCAAACAAAAGTAGCTGTGCATGTCAGTGGAAGTGAGCACCTGTTGTATATTTTCAGTATAGGAAAATTATTTCATTTCTAAAGTTGCATAACAGTTACTTTCAAGGACAATTTATATAGATAAGTTATTGCATAAACATTTTTAAGGTCATCCTTTCTTGAGCTTGATTTGATGTAATAGGGAATATTTTAGTTTGATTATTAAAATCTTTTTCATCAGTTACCCTAACTACTTCAAATAAAGTATAAAGGAAATTGTTGGCTATAAGTCAATACTGTTAGCCAGTTTTTATACTTTTATCTAATGAAATCTGTTTACTAACATTTCTTTAACAAGTGTACATGTGAAACAGATTTTATTAGTTAAATTTATTTCATACACGTTTTGAACTGTACACATTTTTGAACCCCTATTTTCTGCTTTAGACATATATTATGGAATTAAGAAACAAGCTACAGTACAAGCATACCACATCTTTTTATCTTACTTTCAGTAACATGATGCTACTTAAAATGTCGTGTTTGTCTGACAGTAGCATATACAGTTTTTGGTTATTATTATTTATATTTTAAATACATTTTTGTTTTATTTTTTTATCTCTAAGTTCTGTTATGGCATGGATTTATTTACCATATTGCTTCAAGATTTTGTGTTACTGAGTAAGACTGAAATGACAAAATATGTTAGTATAATTAAATCAAACTAATTGTATCTTTTATGATAATAAATAGTTGTAAGAAAAGTTTAAAATTAGTGAAATATCTTGTGTACTTGTAGATCTAAACATTGTTTTGCAATCTTGTTTTCTGAGATTTTTGTTACTGTATAATGATGGGTAAATGGAATTATAATTGATTACTGTCATATTTCTTTTGTGATACATTAAAAATAGAATATGATGTTATATGATCTCTTTTAACGTCGTGGATCGTAGCAATCCTGATGATGAGAAACTGCAGTTGTTATTATATGTGAAAGATACTGTTGAAGGATTAGTAGCAAGCTGTAGCACTAATGTGTGGAATACCTATGGAGGTTTATCACGTCTCTGTACTGCAGTTGAAGGAGTACTCTCTCATGAAATTAAATTATCTCAGGTAATGTTTTTCATAATTTTGCATATTTGTGACTGTTTTTATTAATGATCAATGTAATTAATAAAATAAAACAGTTAATTAAATTCAATTATGATATTACCATTTGATTAAGAGTATTATGGGAAATCACTTTTCATTGATTAACACAGACTAGTACAAGTGACTGATAGAAAGGTTTGAGTAAGACAGAGTATGGCAACCATTTCTTTCCTTTGTTTCCATGTGCATTTACAAATGTGTTTAAAAATACTTTAGAAATTATTCTGAGGTAGTTCTTTTAAACAATTAAACTTTTGTTCATTCAATTTTTCAAGGTGAATAACTCAGTCTTTGGAATTTTATAAAGAATTAGTTGATAGTCATTTTATTATCCGAAGTTTTTAACTTGTTAACATTATATTATCAACCTGATAAATATGAATTTCAAAATGTTTTTATCAATTAGAGTTATTGCTACTTTCTTTAGGGATCAGGGAGCTATTTGGATTTCATTCTTAACATTAAAAGCTTAAAGCCCACCCTTGCTCCCTGTGTATTGTCGGAAAAGTTGAATTTGAGGAATGAAGCAACTGATTCTCAAGAATTACTAACCAGAGCTCACCTTTGGCTTCGGCATAGTCTTCAACAATATACCTTAGCTTCACAATTGGAAACCTTGGTTGAAGAGAAAGAACTTGTCTCAAAGTATTATGAAGGTATGGGCTCTAGTTTGCTCTAATATTTTTAAAACAGTTTTTAGTATTTATTTGTAAATAATAATTGTTTTCATCATTTCTAACAGTATGTTTATTATAAAGTTTCAAACTACTTTCTTGTCTAAGCTTTGGAATTGAAAAGAAAAATTAAACAAATCTTCATTGGTGTTAAACAGTATGATTAAAGAAATTGAGGTCTAATTTTTTATTGGTTGGAGTAAATCATTTAAGAGGTTTATTGTGGATTGAAACATAAATTCATATGATTTTTTGTTCAAGATTCTAGATATACAGAATAAACTGTACAATACAATCCTTGAATCAGTCTGGTATGACAAATGTTTGAAATGTAAACCATTGTTTTTACAGGGTGGTCGCTAGAAAAGCGGAAAATTTGAGGGTCAGATGAGATCATGAATAAAATGCGTGTTTACTCATTTCTCTTTTGATTTCTTTACATCATGAATAAAATGCATGATTTTAATATCATAAAATGCATTTTGAGCATCTGTGAGTGTAATATAACATATGCCTTTAAAAAACTTTGTTAAAGTTATTCTTTGTAAAAATAAATAGCTGTTTGACAAATTTTCCGCTTTTCTAGCGACCACCCTGTAGTATATGTGACATGAAAGTCAATATTAAAAAATGATTTTAATATTTTTTCTGGATTTTGCTGAAGATGGAATAAATATTCTGAAACATTTGAAGCTTTTGCAAATAAAATGTTTCTCATCTGTGGCCTTTATTTTCATTTTCAGATGCTGGTATAGTTGTAAAAATTTTGATTATTATGATACAATTGTATCCTAAATGTAAAGAAATATGACAGAAGTATTTGAATATGTAGAATAATCAGTAGGATCTTGTTTGCACATATAATTGAATGCTTGTACTGGGCTGTTACTGTGTGTGTACTCGTGGTTTTGGAAGTGACTGTAGAAATAGGACTCGCATTGTGGTGGGGATACCCCTTAACCCCCATTTGCCAGTCTCACATAAGAAATATGAGTAGCAATAGATATAGAAATTAGGAGAGCAGGATATGAGTGCTAAAGCCCACAATGACCCCAATCTATATCACTCTTCATTGCCTGCAGACATTTGTGGGAAGGTGACTGCTCTTCAAAGTAAACAAGAAAATTAATTGAAATAAAAATTCACCCTATTATTTACACTAATTCATTTTGTAAAATAAATATAATTTATTTATTAACATGTACTACATGCAAACCTATTGCATATATTTATAAATTTACATAGATCTCAAGTTAAAAACAAATTAATGAATTTTATAGAATTTAAACATTTCAGGATTCATCCTTTTACCTTGATTAAGATAACTATACCAGAAATAGTTAATGAAGACACCATTGGACTTCAATGAGAACTTTTACATTTTAAAACTAAAAACTTAATATCCTTATGAATTAAACTAAGATTTAAATGATTTTTCTGCTCTGAATTTGAGCAATGATTATTGCATTGCTAATTGTTTCTTTATAGATAACTATTCATAAAAATAAGAAAACTAGAGGTAAAGGAAATAATAAAGTAAAATGGGTTAATTTTTCAGAATCGTGTAATTATTTAGATAAGTTTTATATGAACATTAGTATACATAAACCGTGTTTTAAAAAGGTTTATGAACTTAATTTTTTCAAGATAAAAGTATTAATTAATGTAATAAATAAATATAACTCTTAAAATGAGCATGCAAAACAATACTTGTAGACATTATAAAATATTGATTAAAAGTTAATGTTTCAAGTTTTGTGAAAGAAAAATGGAAAGTAAAACCTACATATTTGATAATTAATTGTAGACAAAAATTTACAATGATTTACAGATTTCTAAATCTGTCATCAAACCTATCATCAGTTATAAATATGAAGTTCCAACTGGTCCATTAATATATAATTTTAAAAGTTTTTAGCAAATTTAAATGCAGATGTTAATAATTTATCTTGTGAATGTGAAAATGGTTTACTTTTAGATACTTTTCATAAACAATATTACTGGTAATTTAAATATTATAAAAGACAAAATATTACATGAAATAATCAAAAAATGAACAAAATACAGAGAAGCAACAAAATGTAAAAAAAATATTCTAAAATCTCTTGAAAAAATATTGAATATATTTTAAAACTTAATTATATTACACCTTATCCATGTGGATGGTTTTGAAAATAAAAAATATATATACTTAGGAAAATAAAAATAAAATTATCCCACATAAATTTAAAAAAATACCATACAGATTTATTTCATTAGCTAAAATATAAGATTAAAGAAGTGCAAGAAAGATGTTATAGTTCATATTGATAAAGCTAACTGTAATATTGGTATAATTTGTAAAAACAATGTGTGCATTATTTATGATAAAAGAAATCAATAGTACAGAAACTCTTAAACTTGTCAATCAGTCCAAAGATAAAGTAATTATTAATTTCATTAAAGCCTGATATAAAATTTCTTATAAACATAATTCATAGGTAGACTTGCCATTTTTTTATACTATTCAAAAATTACATGAATCTCTAATTAGATTTATTTCCAATTCAGTAATAACAGTTATGAAACAACTGGCTACATAATTAAATAAGTTACTCAATGTTTTAGTTAGTAAAATAGAAAATGTAAGTATTAACAATAAAAGACAAGTTTTGGATAATAAAAAATAACAAACCTATATCAGAATGTCTAAGAAAGTGAGCAGGTAAGTAGTATTCAACCATTTGATTATACAACATTATATACAACAATACTGTTAAAGTATTTAAACTATCTTTTAAATTCATTAGTAGAACACTGTTATCCTTCTATAGAATTGGAAAAAAAAATGATTCTAAAAACATGAAAGATATATTTCTGTATTTATAATATATTTTTCGATGAACATGTTTACAAACAATTAAATGGAGTTCCATGGGAATTAGATATTTAACTTGTATAATGAATTTATATTTGTACTATTAAGAAAATATATGTATTGAAAACTATGCAAATCCAGATATTTTTACTTTAACATATAGGTATATAGATAAGTTAATTTGCATAAATAATTCTTAAATATTTAATGTTATTGGCACCAGTTATCCAGCAGAATTAGAAATTGAAAATACTTCAATTCCTAATACAGATACAAAATATTTAGATTTAGAAATTAAAGTAATTGATAAAAAGAATGTCAGTATTAATGTTTTTGAAAGAAAAGATTTTGACTTTCCAATTCATGGTTTACCCTCCTTAAATAGTAATGTTCCATACCCATCTGTTATAAACATTATAATTTTGCAGTTTTTTAGATATTTTAAAATGTAATAAATTACAATGGGATATTTTACTAATAATGTTGAAATACTGATAAAAGATTAATATTTAACGGGTTTAATAAAGAAATTTTAGATAAAATTATTCTGTAATACATACAAAAAGTAAAATCAGAGAAATTTTACAAACAATTACTTATTTTTAATTAAAAATAATAAGGTCATTTGAGAACTTGGCACTACTTTATGTGGATGTACACCTTGAGCCACATATAAAAGCACAACAGTCACAGTAAACTTAGTATACTGATATGGTTCAGTGTTGTGTTAGTTAGTGCCTCTACAATATTGAGGGGATAAATGCTAACTTCAAGAGGTAAGTTTCATCTTACTTACCCTCAAATAGTAGTATGTTATTTTCCTTATTTTTTATTTTCATTTTATTTGTTTATTTTCTTATTTTAACTTGGGAGAGCCTTCACCTTCCTACAACTGTCTGAAGGCAGTGAAAGGTGATATGGATGTGGGATGTTGTGGGCTTTGAGCACCCACATCTCGCTCTCCGAATTTCTAATCTTCTTATGTGAGAATAACGAATTGGAAGTTAAGACTGACAGATGATGTATCTCTACTGCAATGTGGGTTCTACTTCCACAGTCACCTCCAAAACCTTGGATACATTTTATAATCTCACATTATAGCTTGTACCCAAGGGTCTTTTCAACAAATGCAGTGTATATTGTTTAATTTCAGTGTGTTTTGGCTTTAAAATTTATGGTTATGTATGTGCGCGCGCACGCACACACACACACACACACACACACACACACACACACACACACACACAAAATAAAAAAAATATATATTGATAAAAGGTATTATCAGTGATAAAGATAGAGAGTATGTTAAGACAGAAAAATTTATCTCAAGACAGGTGGCATGGGTTTTAAAACTTACTAAAATAAAGTAGAGAATTACATTTCAACCTTTTTAGGTCATATACAGCTTAACAAAGAGCAAGTTTGTAATTGTCTGTGTACAATTTTCTAAACAGGTTTTGGAGAAAATTGGTTTATGAAGTTCTGTTTTATATTGTTGATTTCATCATTAATTTTATCGGGTGAACATAGTTTTGTGGCTGTGTTTATTTGATTTCTTTTGTTTCATGTGCTGAGACGTAGGGAATGTATAGTCCAGCACGGGTGACTTTTTTGTGGCTTTTTGTTTTGAATTGTAAATTGCATCTTGTGATCCTGAGGTTGAGAAATGCTATTTGGTTATTTTTTTTCATATTCACAGGTGAACTTAATGTTGATGTATTGAGTTAACTTGGTTGAAGAACTAAGTTTGTGTTCTGTAGATATGAATCCAGCAATTGTGTCATCAACAATATCTGTACCAGTATAGTGGTGAGCGCAAGGCTGAAATGATCATGAGCTTGAATTTTGTAATAAAAATGTTGGCTAGAACTGGTGACATGGGATTGACAATACTTAGATCATTTATTTGTAAATTCCAATATCTCCAAAACTGTTTACATCAACTTTTAAAGAAATTTTCAGACAAACTGAGTTACAGAATGAAGATATAAAAATAGATGATGAGACATTAACAGATCTAATGTTTTTAGATGATGTAACTCTCTTAAACAAATTCAATAAAAAAAAAAGAGATGAAATTAAGAATAAAGCAATAGTGACAAAATAGAAATATTTAGGACAAACCCTGAAAATAGAAAATGCAACAAGAAATTGATAAGAATAAAAACATGGCAATATTTTGGAGAGTATAAAGAAATTCTAGAAGAGCAAGATATCTCCATTATTTTGCAGAAAATGATCATGGATCAGTGTGTATTATCCATGATGACAAGAAACCCACTTGAAGTAAAAATGTGTGTATTATTAATTTTAAAATATAGCACCCAGACATGGGCACTGAAAGAAAATAGAGAAAATAAACCATACAAACACCTTTGGAAAGAAAATTACCTCATATAACACTATAAGACAGATGAAGAAATGACAATGAGAAAAACAAGAAATATAATAGATTCAGTAATGTTTATTCTAAAAATTAATTGGCAATTGACTGGCAAAGTAGCAAGATATTCTGATAATAGGTGGACCTTAAGAACTATGAAATGCTAATTTGGGATGGGGAAAAGATCTAAGAAGATAGAAGGATGAATTAGTGGCATAAGTAGGAATCAGATGGACACTATGTGTTGATAATAGGAAATACTGAATTGGTCAGATGTAGAGCTGTATAGAATGGCAACTTAGATGTATCAAAGAGAAAGAAAATGTATTTGATAAACTAATACAATTTTTAAACAAGTTTGAGTAAATAGTAGTTTCAGTAATTTTATTTTTTATAAATAAAATATCTTAACTCTAAATTGCTTAACTGGGTCATCCTGTTCTGAGGACAAAATTACATCCTTGAGTTATAAAGATTTATCATTTTTCCAACCAATTACAAAAATCATTCAGAGTTAATCTCATTAACAAGAGTTTTACTTATTTAATTTTGTACATAAGATATTAAGAAGTCAAAGTTTTATTAGTATGATTTCAATGTACTTCCTTATTTTCTGAGCCATGATACAGTGCTTGTATTCCCTGTTACCTCCCTGGTGAATCAGTAGTTACTTTAAAGGCTTTTTATGATAAAAATTGGTTTTTATAATCCACTGTTTAGTTTTGTGCTTAATTGCAAACAAGTATATTCCTTTAGGAAGAAGCTAAAATAATTTTGAACAAAAGAGTGCCAACTTGACACAAGTGTTTCTATTAAGTTCAGAAAACCATATTTTCTAAACCTTGCCTTTATTGCCTATACCTCAGCCTGAAGAAGTCATAGGCAACTGATATGAGTATGTAATGAAAGCTTTTTTTCTGCTGTTTTGAAATGTGTAAGCCAGTTTGGCTTTTATTTCAGCAGAGACTTGAAAAGAGTTCAGAACAAAGTGATACAACTTTGGTAACATGTTACTAGAATAAAGACAACTTCTGTCACATTTACATGCATAATGTATTTTGGAGATTGTAAAAATTATGCTTTATCATTTTTTTTTGCTTCCTGTGAATTATGTGGTTACACCATGAGAGGAAAATGAAGGCTTTTTTCATGAAACAATGTGAAATAGGCTTAATTAGATCATGACTACATTGCACATTATTAACTTAAGTAATTGTTTGAATGATAAAAGATCTCTGTGAAGAAATTGATATATAAATTAATATAAAATAAATTTTAATTTTAAGTGAAACCTTCTGATTAATTTGGAGAAAAATATGATTGATTATAAATTTTATGGTAAAGTTATTTCTGCTGTACACTGCAACTGTGTGAGGTCTTTAGTTATATAGAATAAAAAATTTATAGGAAAGTTTTGCAACAGTGTATGAAGCCAGTAATAAATTCTATAACAAAAGTAAACATTATAATGATTTCTTAAAAAAACAAAGTTTTACTTTTCAAAGGTACAAATTCATATGAATATTGCATATGAAAAAGATAAGATTATTTACATTATCTATTGAAGCGTCATCTCAATTTTGAAATCATTTTATCCATTTATTTTTTCATTATTTGTGCAACCTTGTCATTCACTGTGACTGTTGTTTTGGAGGTTACTGTATTGGCCAAATGCTGTTTATATAACTACTACCAATCTTACTTTTTTATCAGCTCAATAAACTTAACCATTTGAATTAAGTTGGAGTTTGTCCTCATTCTGCCTATTCTAATAATTAAAAGTATAAAGTGTGTAATTAGAAAGGCAACTACATGTACTTTTGACTGTGCATATTAACATAAAATATCTCTCTTCTAAATTCCAAATGTTCTGTTGTATGGACTTTTTTAGGGTATGAGCATCAAATTGTAACTACTTCCTGTAGAAACTAAATTTAATTAATAATTGATGAGTTGTGAGTTTTATCCTCCAGTACTTTTTTGGATATGCTTCAATTATAATTTTTTATTATATAATATTATGTAATTTTGATGACAAATGTAAACATGCTTTGAAAAATTGTATGAAAAAAAATAATAAACAATTTTGGTATATTAATTTTGAACATGCATTATCTTAAACAAAATATTATAAACCAATAATATAGTTCAAGCTGTAATGGTAACTGCATCTTAACAACATGTGCCTATTATGCACTTATAAAAAGCTTGGAAGGCCAAGAGATCATGAAACACTATATGATTCTAAAGATATGCTTGTTATTCATGTGATTTTCCAAGTTCATCTCTGTGTGACCTTGTTCTTTGAGCTGAGAGTTTCCCAAAAGTTTCCATAGTGAGTGACAGTCAAAGAAGAGGGGGACAAAATAGGATACGTAAATTAGACCTGAATTTAAACAAGTGCATAAATGAACATTCACAATTTTTGCATGTGTATAAAGTGCACTAGGTTAAATGTACATGTAGAGTTGTCAGTTTTTTTGTTGTAGATGATCTAGTATGAAAATACTAGTGCTGAAGAAACATTCTGATTTTGCAAGTATGTCAATGTACTCTTACATACAAACGATACAAATTAGCATGAACCTGAGAAGTTGAGTACAGTAGACTTTTTATCACAGTTGTTAATATTCACAGTGGTAGGTGCTTTAATCTAATGTAGTGTATTTTAGTTTTTAACATGCACTTAAATATTCATTGTAGATAATAAATCAACTAAACTTTCTATGCCTTTCAGTGACCATAAATATGTTAAGCTATTATCATTTTGATTAAGATTTTTACTTGTTATTTCACTTATTATTTATGTTTATGCAAATTCTTGATAGGTTAGTGTTAATAATTTTCATCCAAAACTTCTGATTAGAATATTTCATCTAAAGATGTGGGTATACATTTGCAAATCTTATTACTCTGATTTATAATTGAAGCGACTAGAGGCAAAATGTTCTGAGATTTGAAAAAAAGAAAAAAAATATTTATTTCATACATAAATTTATTTGTTAGGTATTATTATCTGTTAAATTCAGTTTTTGATGTATGTACACAATAAAATTTTGTTGAATACTATAATGCCATGTATAATACATTGTCTGATTTTTTGTATAAATACTTTGTGCAGTAGATAACATTTGAAGAAGCTGAGGGATTTATCCTTTCAAATCCAGTGTTTTTACATGAAGGCAATTTATTTGAAAAATCTTCAAAAGAAAAATTCCTTTGAAACATTAGTCTGCTGTTTTGTGTGAAATTGAATGAATTTAAAAGCATGTTCTAGATTTGAAAGTTAAATAATATTTGTTCTGCTTGTTTTTGTGAACAAGTACATTTTAAATTAGTATTCATAATTCACAAATACCAACAGTTTTAATTTTCCAAAAATTATTTTTCTGTGCATAAAAGCTCAAATGCTTTATTTTTATTTTTTCTACTCATTCAAAATATAAATGTTTTTGACATTCATGTTTTCTAAACTGTTATAGCAATGTACATTAAAATTTAATTTAAATGTTTCATCACATATAAATCTCACTTAAAATAACATGATATTCAGTTGATTTTTAGAAGGTGATCTGTGTTTGTTGTTGTTTTTTTCCCACATGAATCTGTGTACATACATATTCTAAAAAAACTTTTTTACTGTAGGTACTTTTTTAGCCTTAGCAGTAGGTGAATATTTTATTTAATTCACTGATATTTGTGTGTGTGAAAGATGTCAAGTAATTACAACAGGTTAGATTAAAACTATAAAATTATGTTTGTAGCATTGGTCACACAGAAATTAGTATTAAACTTGAAATTTAGCTAGGAAATTTGCAAGTAATTTTAAACCTAAGCTCAGATGAGAACTTAATTGACACAACGTTTTTCCAGATTTATTTACTTTTGCATGTGCGATACTTAAACTGTGTATTCACTTATATATCAATACCATTATTAAGAAACAGTTGAAGGAGTTTGAGGAGTATTAAGCAAATACTTTTATTTGATGAAGTTTTTATCTTGAGTTTGCCACTCAAGTAGACATCCCAACTAAAAGATGTTGTTGTCGAGCTAAAATATTTTTAACAGAATTAAAGTAGAAATTAAAGAATTAATATCAGTATCATGCTATTTCTTTTTTATACAAATGAATACCTCTTGAAACCATTGAATTATCTTTTATTTAAAGTTCTATATAGAGGGCCAGTAATCAATTATTTCATTTTCAGACAATGCCTTCCTCAATTCCCCATCCTACACTCAAGCTCTGATACTTTGCTTGAAAGCAGTTGAACGAGGTCAGCCTTCACTATTGGCTGAACTGGATCCAGAATTGGTTGGTTGAAAAATATATATTTTTGGCAAAATATTAAAATATTTGAGACTTAGTGTTTCAGAGGAATTATTTTGAACTAATCACTTCCCTTTCTCTTGTTTTGTTTTTGAGAATATTTAAATTAGAAAACTGATCTGGTTAGCATATTAATATGTATTTATGAGAAATTTATGAATAGATAGTTACTAAATAACATCATAACAGTTTTATATATCAATCACTGAAGGAAATTTAAATGTTACATAACATTATACTTTCTAGTGGTGGGCACAATCTCTGATGGTATCATAAATTGCTAATTCCAAGGTGATGCACACCTCTTCATACATAAAGCTATTTTCTCTGTGTATCTGCCTTAGAAATTTGCATGCTTTTATGTTTCAGGCAACTCTTAACACTCCTACGAAAAAAATATTTACATCCATAAAAGTGATTTTGGGGCCTGTCATGCCCCATATATTTTTCCAATAGAAACACAGTGATTTAGCGACATTCATTACAAGCAACTTTAGAAAGGCTTTGACAAACATTTTTTTACAATTTGAGCAAACAATTTTCGACTGTCTATCTTTTGATCTGCCGCACAAATGGCATCGTCCTCTTTTTGCCCTCTTTGCAGGCGGTTCACATAAGGTTGTTTTGTCATTATCTTTGCAGTAAATTTCTTTGATTTCAAGCACCAATTGCTGTATAAATTCTCTTCTGGCTCTTGATTTATGTTGACAAAGAAATCCTGGATTTTTTGTCGAGTATAGATCGAAAGCATTGTACGCAGCAAGATCTAGAATGTTATTGAATATGCAGACTGCCCAGCACTTTGATCGCCTCTTTGTTGTATAATATCTCACCAGTTGATTGAGAGTGTCGACACCTGCCTTTGTTGTATTGTAAAGATTGACGATTTCAGGCTTTCCATTCTCTTCTACTTCACCAGATTGATGCTGAGAACTCAGTAGTAGCACATATTTTCCTGGTTTGTCTGAGTGCCTGAGAAGAGTGATGTCGTCATGGTAGAAAAACTTTGGTGATAACTCTCAAGATTTTGCATTTATTTCAGGAGGCAGGAAGGTTCTTGATTTCTGTATGGTTCCAACAAGTCCTGTTTTTTTTGTTCATAGGTACGTGGCAAGTGTCATTGTTGTGAAGAAATTATCTGTCGTTATTGTCCTTCCTTTTCCAAGAAATGGCTGATTCAGTTCTCTGACTATTCTTTCTCCTTGATTTGTTTCTGTCGTATTTCCAACCTTTTCAGTATAAATTTGAGCGTTGAGGAGGTTTCGAATGGTGTAGAGACACTTGGAGCAGCTTGCTTTGTAATGCCTGGGTTCCCATTGAATATATTGAGAGCTGCAGTTCTCCTGTTGATCCTTGAAGGTGTTGTTGAATAACTAAAATTCTTATCTTTGGACAAAAGTTCGTTCACTGGCATCATAGTAAGATCTTGATTACTTTCTTCACTTTCAGAAGGGTATGACACGATTTGTTCATCATTTTCAGCTTCAGAAGGATCATCATCACAATTTTCAGAGTAGTCTTCGACATTATCATGTTCACTTTCATCGTCGGATGGTTTCGTCAATAAATGTACAGCTTCATCAAGAGATATCATTTTTGACACAGTTTGAAGATTTCAGCTCCTATATATATACATGTAGGATTTGTGGATTATTTTAGAATATTCTAGATTATTCTAAATACTTCTGTAAAGTTTCCAGAATGTTCTAGAGCAGGTGTGGGCAAACTAGACAATAATCAGGACCATCTAAAATTATTGTTGGAGTAGAGTTATTATCCTAAATATCCATCTTTTGAAAAGAAGTTGTAATATTGATATATATTTTACTATAATTTGCTTTTTTCGGTTGCCCAGGCCTATTCAGGAAATAGTCATTTTTATGTTTTTTGATCTGGGGCCTAATAGGCCCCAAAATACCCTCAGTGGATGTTTTAAAAAAATAGTTTCTAATATTATTTCACAAATGTCTGAAAAGTCAAAATATTATTGCTCCTTAAAATATAAAGGGATAGGGTCAGTTAATGGCAATTTCATTCAAATACAAAATTATTAGCCTGATATTAATAACCTTTCAAGTTGCTCTGGGGCCTATTAGGCCCCAATTTTCATAGGAGTGTTAACTAAACTTGTAAGATTTTTTGTGATTTGCACTATTACATTATTATGCAAGAAAAGCTCTTCATCAATAGAAGGATGACACAACTTCTCTATGCACTAGTTTCTCACTACTTATGCAGTTGTGATCTCCATTCTTTTCCCAATCACTGAAAACATCAGATGTGTTTTTGTTTTTTTAATTTAACTAGATTCGCATTGTTGGGGTAACTTAATTTTCTTTTTTTCTTCAATCCATAAACACTAGTTCATCTACTATCTTCTGCCTCTTGTGTGGGTGACTCATTTTCTCAACACATTGTATAATAATGTTGGCTTATGGAGGCATGTTCCTTGAGGATGACATGTTAATTATGGAAAGGATAGTGGGTTTTGTTATGCTGCCAGGTGCTTTAGCTTCATCTCTTCGTTAAGCATTCCTTTTTCTCATTTGTGGGGTGAATGAAGAGGGACCAATACAACAGTTCTTTTACCTGTTTAGACTTTGGGATCCTTTCTTCTTATTGAAGAAAAGTTTACATTTTCTCATTCTTCAGCTCTGACTTATCAGTTATGCACCATTTTTGTCACATTTATCTGTTTGTTTTGTATTTCTTAATCCTAACCAAAACTCATAATATTGTTTTTCATTTCTAAACCACTCCAGTTTCCATAACATTTAGCATCTCCCTTCCTATTTATGTTTTTTTATTTCCTTGATTATTGTAAACCATTTTCGTGATTCTCACATTTGGGGTTGCACTTTCCTTTGGGGAAGAAGTTGGTGGAATTTTGTTATTGGTTTTGCCCTCCTGTCCTTTCCTGATCACACTTCTTTATCTCTCCTCTCTATGCCTAATTTAAGTCTGAGGCCATCCACCATATCCCAGACCATTTTGCAAGTGATTCTTCTTCCCTTCACTTCTTTACTGTGGCCATTCCATTTCTATCTCTCTTGCACACTGAACATTTTGTCACTGAGTTTGGTCGGAATATTGTTCTATACCAAGTTCAGCTTCTCTGTTTTGTTCTGCAAACCATTCTTCTAGGTGCTTTGAAGGTTCAAGATATTCCTGATTTGATTGACATATGGGCTGAAACTGCCCATTATCAAGCTTTGCTTTCATAAGTTGTTTCCACATTGTCCCCACTCTTACTTCCCCACCATTGTACCTCTTCTTTGTTCTTAATTCTCTGTCTTTTTGCTAGTTCAATCAACAAAGCTTATTCTTAATGATTCTCTCATGTTGGGTTTCCTTGGATACCTGGCTGTCATGTATTGAGCTCCTGTAGTCACACTTTTCTGTGCATACAGGATTTTTATTCTACTTTTACCCACAGATTTTTTTGGTATGTGTTTTATGTTGGTACATCTGTCACCACTTCCAAACATTCCACCATCAGACATCTTCCTTTTTTTACCAGGCTGTTTAATCAGGTTTAGTTCTTTCCATTTTGATGATCACTGAATGGCCTTGTCTTCACCATTTTACTTACTCAGTACCCCTGTTCTCTCCATCTTGTTCAGATACTTTTTTATCCTTACATACCCTTGCCTAGTTTCCACATGCTATTATGACTTCATTACCTGTGCTCATTTAAGCCATTGACAACATGCAATTTCTACCACTTTCTCTTCAAACATATTTTTATCTTTCTGTAACTGCAGTTATTCTCCTCTTTATGCTGGCAACTTATACTATCCATTCCTTTTTTTTTTATTGTCCTCTTATTTCTCCTGTCAGATTCTTCCTTCCTTGGTCTACAGCTATTTTGTGAATGAGACATTTAACCCCCTCTCCTCTCTCTCTATTTTACTCTTCTCTGTTCATTAGAATCCAGATAACCTTTCTGCCATGTTTATGCTGTCTGTTGCAACTTGTGTCATATTTTTGTCTTTAACTCTTCATTCTCTGGGATTTCTCTTCTTCCAAGGACAAATCTCCTTCTGCCTTTATTGATATCTTTGTTTGGTCTTCCTTTTGTAGATGGTCTGCATTTCATCATGTCAGATTTCTCACTGTTCTCATTCTCTTGGTTCTCATTAATCTTGTTCAGTAGGAATTCATGTTGGCACATGAACTACAGGGTGGTCGCTAGAAAAGCGGAAAATTTGTCAAACAGCTATTTATTTTTACAAAGAATAACTTTTACAAAGTTTTTTAAAGGCATATGTTATATTACACTCATAGATGCTCAAAATTATTAAAATCATGCATTTTATTCATGATGTAAAGAAATAGAAATAAAAATGAGTAAGCACGCATTTTATTCATGATCTCATCTGACCCTCAAATTTTCTGCTTTTCTAGCGACCACCCTGTATTTTGCATAACTTTGTTCCCTACTGTCTTTGCCATCTGACTTCCTGTGTTTGTTTACTGTCCTGCAATATTACAACTGTTTTCAGGTGGGTGAGTACCTTTGGTTTATAGCATTTGCTTCCAGGATCCTGCCAGGTTGTTTACTGTCTTCCAGGCTATATTTATTTCTCAAGATTTTACATTAAACCAGGAAAACAGAAGGTGCTCATACCATGCACCCTGTTTCTATATATGCTCACTGTTGAGATAGTGTATTCTTCAAGAGTACTTGAGTTATTCTCATAGTAGATTCTGATATTTATCTACTGTCTGATTCAGACTGTAGATATTCCATGAACTACTACTGAAAAAGCCAGCACCAGGATGTGCTCTGCCTGCTTTCCTAGCTCATGCTTGTTAGTGTTTTTAAAACAGTTTTGAACCATCTTCAGTGAAAGACTATTATGGCAGGTGTATGATGGGGATCTGGAAATTTTTTGGGGAGTCTTCACACTGTGAATTCCTCTTTTTCTTTTGTATTGAGTCAATCTTGAAAAAGTTATAACATTATGAGAATAAGGTGCTTGCATACAGAACAAGTATAGTGTACATTGATGTAAGCAGAGAGTGTTATGAAACAAGACAAATATTAAGTGGGGTATAAGAGAATGGAACAAGTGAGGAAAAGTAATACCAATGATTAGATGGCCAAAAGAAGAAAACCTGGCAGTTGAGCATAGCTGTATGAGTGGAGGTAGGTATTACTGGGATTACATTTTCAATTTTTAAAAAAGTTAACTTGCATATCATTGTTTAATTGATAATTGTTCTGCAAACAGTATTTAAATCATAATTTATTATTGATTGATTATGCCTAAACACCCATCAAACATGTTTTGAAAGCAATTCTAATCACAAATCAGTTACAAGGTTTAGAAATTTTTAAATCACTAAAGTAGATTGATTACAAATTGTACCAATTATTAGTATAAACAATTTAAAAAAATTAAGCGCTTATATATTATTAGCATTTAGTTGTAGGTGCTGTTATATGCCACTTAGTAATTTAAAGGGTAAAGTCTATTTTTTTGCTTTATGTATTTTGTAAGTATTATTTTTAAGTTTACTAATATTTGTATATCAAACTTGCAACTTTTTACCATAATTTATGAAGTGAGTAGAATTTTTTCTCACACTATTTTTCTAAGATATTTTAATGTTTTTCTTCCAAATAAGGATATCTGATTTTTATCAGAAAATTTTTATTCATATTTACTGTGTATTTTTCCTCTATTTGTTTTTTTGGAATCATACTTGACTTGGTGATTACTGTAATTTATCAAGTGGTATCAATTTTTTATACAAGTTATTACATTTGATTTGTTAATAAATTGAGTGATATTGCATAAGTATTTTCTTGCATGTGCATCCCATAATAGTTGCACTGTTAAAATTTTATATTTTTTATTTCAAAATAAGTATTGGATTTTTATGGCTGATCAAGTTTTGAATGTTCAATATTTCAGTTTTGTGTTTTGAAATATTGGTCTTCTTCTACTTCAAACTTATGATGTCATTGTTCAGTCCATGAAAAATGAAAGTCAAGAGATTGGAATTTGTGAAATGCTTGTCTGTTTAAATATATAATTTTATGTTTTTTTTTTATTTTTGTTTTTTGTAGACCACATCAAATAAGTTTGTTCTTGGAAAGTGTGATATGCATTCTTGTTAAAGTGTGTTCATTGTATATTATATTCTGTTTTTCTGTTTTATGTATCTTTTATGTTCAAAAAGAAAAGGTAAATATAAAGGTCTTGTTGAATTTAGTGCACTTGAAAAGTAGATAAACACATCTGGTTGTTCACCTAAGTGAGCATGCTAACAGCTTTAACATTCCTAAGTTTGTTGAACGTAGCTATAATATACACAGATGTATTTCCATGATTTCATGGTTTGACTCATTCTAGCCTTCTGTGTGACAGCACTCTGCAGTAGTATACAATCATTGTTATATTGGACAAGTTGTTTTTGGAATTATTTGAAATAGGCATACAAATCATTTTATTATAATTAAATTGTACTGTAAAATATTTTTTAAACATTTTACTAAAATGTTTTTGATTAATATTTTAAAGCTGATTAGATTTGGAGGTAGCAAGCTTAGAGAGAAACTGAAAAAAAGACAAATATTAAGAAGTTATTCATGTACAGAAGACCTTTTTGAACTGAAAGGCACTTGGAAGACTTTATGTGTTACTGATAAAGAAGACGTCAAACAACCACTTGAGGATGAAATTGCCAGTCTAAAAAAAAAACAGCAGAGTTCTTTGGAAGTCAACTCACCAAAAAGAAAAGTGGAAAAAAATATCTTCAGCCAAATTAGGAAAGCACTTAGTATGCCTTACCCCACAGGAAAGAAAGGTGTTACAACAATTGCCAAAAAACGATGTGCCAAAAAGCATCAGATGAAGAAGCATAGATGGAAGACAAGTGCACAAAAATTTAAAAGAAAGAATTTGGAAAAAGATGGTGCTGACAGTTCTTCTTCTTCCACTTGTGAATTTTCAGGATTTATGAAGAATAAATCTCAACCTAAATTCCATTCAAAAAGAAAGAGAACAAAAAGTGCAGGACCACGTCTTCAGTGTGCTTCTGAAATAGGAAGTATTGATTTTCCTAAATGGCCATTGGTAAGGACTTGGAGTTTTTCAAGCACTAATCATCAGTTGTTTAGAAATCCAGTCTTTAAAGATGTCCATTCTTTTGATGACACATTAAGTGCATGGCCATTAAGGAAACAGTGTTCAGTAACAACATCGTGCGGTAGCCTACTAACATGTTATGGAAGTCAAGTGACTACTAGTAAAAGTAATTTAAGACGATCAGTTAGTGACAGTATTATCTGTATGTCAAATTTTTTTGATTGGCAGATTACTTCTATCAGAAATGTAGAAAATAATACAAGTCTACAAATAATTGCTAAGTCTGTTATTGAAAGTGAGACTTCCAGTGCATTGAGAGAACCTATTATACTAGGTAAAGAATCTTCGTTGTGCTGCATATCAAAAGAACTATCTAACCAAGAAAACTGCTCAACACATAACAAAGTTGAAGGAGGAAATAGCAGAACAGTGTCAGTTTTGGTGGAAAGTCAGACTGATGAAAAAAATTGGAACAGTGTTCCTAAATCATTATGTAATAGCCCTTTTAAACGTGATATGAAAAAACATTTTAGGTCAAAATCAGATGTCAGTGGAACTGTCAATACACAACCAACCAATACGTATGCTGACATCACAGATGAAACTTCTCAGACATCATTCTCTCTCTCATCGTCATTGCCATCTGAGTTTGTGAGAAAAACCAATAGAAGAAAAAGTTTCTTAGAAGAAGGTAAGAGGCTTTTCTGACTGTTTAGCAAAACAAGTTAAGAATAATTAATAATGTGATACTCTTACATATATTTTATGTAATTATTTTCAGTCAGTATGAAACCTTGTTTTGAATACATTTGTATGTTTTACATTTTCTATGAAATATCTGTTTGCATATTATAATTAATGCAAGAGAATATCTTAATACAGAATACCTGTAAGACTTCTGTAATTCTTGTTTTGCTAAGTGAGATTTTTGCAAAGGAAAATTAAGAATGCTAGTTCTATCTGGTTTATAATTAATTATATCAAAATTTATTTTGTAATTGTTTAAGATGTATTATTGCATTTCAATATTCAGAATGCAAATGATGTGTGTTTTTAAAACTAAATAGACATTGGATTTTGAAAACATTTTATGCATTTCTATACATATTAATACCAATTAGTAATTTAACAAATACAGAATGATTCAGTTATTTTATAAAACAGTTTTATGATGGTATTGTATTGTAAAGAATTTATTGGGTTTGAGTGAGATGTTATTTTATTATATGATGCAAGAAATACTTGTACATATTTACATAATCCAATAGATTGTGACTATATATATATAATACACTTTAATGTTTTAAAAAATACAGAATAACTCAACATTTTGTGAAATTTTCATAAGCTAACTTTTATTTTTGAACTATAAAAATAAAACTGTTTGTGATTATAATATAAAAAAAAGTGCTGGGTTTGAGTGCAATTTTATTTTACTGTATGATGCAGGAAACACTTATGTTTTCATAATCTGAAAAACGTTACAATATAGTTAAAATATTGTTAGTAACAATTACAGTGCTTGCTGTTATTGCAAGTTAGTATTACTATTATTTTTCTTTTCAACAATATGAGGTTGGTGGTTTGTTTAAATGCATATATGTATCTAGGATATAACAATAAATGTTATAACACAGTGTTGGCAGAATCTTCATTTAGGGGTTGGCCTGATGTACTTATTGGGAATGATGGGAAGCCTTTGGTGAAATGCTATTTTAAGAACAAGTAGTTTTTTTTAATATAATTTTTTTAGTATAATTATTTTGAACATTTTGTCTTTTTAATCATTCTGAAGGTATTGGTATTTTGATATTATAATAGAAAGTTTGAGTGATTTACTCTTGTATATGTTTACATACAGCTGTTATATACAATAGTAAATTTAACATGGGTTTTGATCATGTGTAACTTTTAGTTTAATACTTGTGTGTTACATGTTGGTTTTTAAAATATAACACAATTATGCTATTAACCTTTAACTCAATTTTTACTTGTCAGTTACTTGTATACAATGGATAAAAAAGTGTATTTCACAACATTACTGTTTATTCATTCATTTTGGTAATTTAAAATGCAACTCGGCCAAGAGTGTCTGCACCTGAGGATCCCTGTTGAGAACTGGGCAATTTCTGGAGCTTGCTAATCACATAATACAGGGTGGTTGCTAGAAAAGTGGAAAATTTGAGGGTCAGATGAGATCATGAATAAAATGCATGCTTACTCATTTCTATTTTGATTTCTTTACATCATGAATAAAATGCATGATTTTAATAATTTTGAGCATCTATGAGTGTAATATAACATATGCCTTTAAAAAACTTTGTAAAAGTTATTCTTTGTAAAAATAAATAGCTGTTTGACAAATTTTCCACTTTTCTAGCGACCACCCTGTAGTTGGATTCATTAATCATTTACATTCAACTGTTAAGATTTCTAATATTTCTTTAAATCCTAGTAACTTACAAAAATGGTAACTTGTTTAATTTGTGATTGTACTTGAACCATTTTGCTTCTTCTTGTAGCACTAAGGTTAAATGGTTTTAACTGAAATAATATGTATTAACCCTTAAATGACAATCATCATCAATTGATATTACCCCTGTAACATTGTTGCTGTTTAAGGGTAAAACTACTTTGGAGAGATGTTCTTGTTAATGTCTTCAAGTTGTGTTTCTTTAAGCTCTTATTTTATTACACAGCATTTCCTTGTCAATTATTTTTCCTTCAGGTGGCCGTATCGTTACACCAAAAACAGAATGTTTTTTTCCACAGCCACAGAAAGGTCAAAGTTTAAAGGGATTTTTGTCTTCCCAGGATTTTAATGCTTGTGCTGAAATGGACAAGGTATGATATAAAGACGAAATGATATTCAGTACAGTTAGGGTCACCTAGTGTACTGAATTATAAAATAATTAACATTATTATTTGCATGTATTATTCATAAGTCTAATAAATAACTTGTAATTTTTTTTTATAAATTAAGTATTGCTAATTAGTTTTATCCCATGTTTTGGCTGCTAATCTATTGTTATTTTCAGAGAAGTCATAAACAATTACTAATTAATGATAAGACTTAAGTGGTTTTATAGACTACTGACCCAGACAGTGATTAATGTTGATTGACACATTAACCTAAGAAACAAAATGTAAGGGTTTACAGTGAAACATTTGGAGTTAACTGAAAAGGTTTTGCATTGGATTGCATTGCAAGTGTTTTGACTTGGCCTTATAATCAACTTTGTGACAGTGCAGTGGGTGGTAAAAGCTGTGGAGGAGAATTTAGGAAACCAAGACAACACCACTATTTCTTCAGAAATAAGATTAAATCACTGAACAGCAACTGAATTTGACCATGATGGAATATTGCTACAATACAAGTTCATGTAAAGTGAGCTATGAAGAAAAATCAGAGTATGAAATACTATACAAATATCATTGTATCTCACATTCGAAAACATTTGGTTTGTTTATGAACATTTGATCAGTTTTACCAAACTGTTGTTCAACACTTACACATGAACCAGTCCAACATCTTTTAATAGATAGCTTAGAATGGTCAACAGGGAGTCATTTCATAAACTGGAAATTGAGTTATTTAATTAAATCTTGATAAATAAAGTTCAGCACAACTTTTAAAAAGAAATATATATGTTTATGTATATTGATGGAAATGTTACATGTGAAATCTGTGTGAATTATTTCCCCAAAAGGGGCTTAAAGCTGCTTGTAGGTGTTGACTGTTTTAACTAGTTGCATTATTATATGGTTGTGTATTGTATCGGTCAGTCAATAGATACTAAAATGATGTCATGTAAGGAATATTTAATACTGCAATTCATATTGTCATTCCATTGGCTATTAAGCCTCATGACATTCACATTCAAAAGCAAAAAATAGAAATATTTGTTTTGTGTTATTTAAGGTTTATTTACTTTTGAAACAGAACACTAGTTAAACCTAGTGGAAGTACATCTTGTACTATGGTGACACCAAACTGTGCACAAAAATATTTTTCATATATTTGATATTGATTGTAAAAATGGTATTTTTAATTTCAGAACCACTAAGGAAATTATATTGTAATGCATTGAGCATTTGCTTCAACTTCAACACTGTATTTGGGTTTTACTGTGCCATTACTTTCCACAATATTGAAATTAATGATTTTTTTACATATAAATAACAAACCAAATTTACTCAGCTTCACTTCAGTTATTAGGTTGATTTATTCCAGATGACTATATCAGTGTGTATTCTGAATTTATTTTAGCATAAAGCTATAACTTACATTCTTTTGTTGCTCGTTTACATAATATGGCCTGTTTATAGAGGTAACATTTCCACTGATTTGCCCTTCAATTTTAAACTTAAGTAATAAAGAGAAATAAAGAAAAACAAACCTTTTTAATTAATGGAGTCTCAATTAGGAAACAGTGAATTTTATCTTCAGTTTTATTGTTTATACATTTCAGTTCATTCTTTTGTCACATATTCTCATAACAATATGAATTTTTACTTTTATTGCTGAGTTATATAAAAGTCGTTGTTGGAGTGTAGTGTTACCAAATTGCACTGACTTTTAAATATATTAAAAGTTGTTATATAAGGTACTACTTTGTCTTTTTTTTTTTTTTTGATAGATTCCTTCATTAAAAAGATCTGCCAGGAGGAGAATAATTAAGTAACTGAATACTTTATTTTAGTTAACACATTGTATGGCTTCATCAATTCATTACAGTATTAAAATAAGAGTTTAGTTTTTATTAAATATAGACTCATAAATTGTAGTAACAAAACACGGTAACTTTCTGTTTCCAGAATGATTCTTTTTTTTTAGTCCAAATATACTTGTAATTTTCAATCAGTCGTGGATTCTCTTCAAATTGACAGGAAACCTAATTATTTAAATTGTGTTAAGTTGCTATAACATCAGTGTGTGACAGAAAAACAGATACAGACTTTGCTTTACAGTATTAAATCCCAATTCTTTCTTTTGAAGATACTATTTTACTTGTTCTGTGTTTTGCTCTGTGTAGTAACTAATAAAACTAAGTTTCAATAAAATTTATAGACTATTAAGGTTTCCCTATGAGCATGCATAGGTATTTAATGGTCTTTTTGAAGCACTAAAGCATGATTTTTTGGGTTAACTGTTTTGATCAATAGTAGTTTAAGTCTACATTCATCATGTGATCTTAAGCTTTCAAATGTATTTCTTTAATTACAGAAAATTTTGAAAGTGGATTATGGGATCTAACACTTAAGCAAAGGTCATGCTTTGAAATTAATATATTTTAAAATTTGTCATAAAAGTGAATTACCTGATAGAAGTATTCTCATGTGCTTTGTCTGGTATTTATTTCTACATGTGTTTTCATCTGGTATTTTTTTTTACACTTTGCCTAAATAGGTCAAATACGTGTGATACCAACCATGTTTTTACATTGGCCACCAATATCCTACTGGACAATAACATGTGCTCACTTAATTTGTTTGTTTTTTGCTGTAATTTTTGAAACAGGTATACATATTTTGTTGTTGTTTTTTGTATCACAGTGCAGCTTGACATTGCCTTCAAAAAAAGATTGTCTTTGTTGTTGCACAATCTTGAAACATTTCATTCTGAAAATGAATTCAAGCCTTCTATTTTGTGTAGCTTCTTAAGACCCTGTCATGAATTGCTGTCTTGTAAATATATAAAATTGTGAAATTATCACTCTAGCTGTCTTTTAATACAAGAAATCCAAGACCTTCAAATTGAAGAAATGCAATGTTAAGTTCCTAATACCAAAAACATATGAAAACAACATAGAAAAAGATTGTCATTTTATCATTACATTAGCAACTTTCCTGAAATGTTTTGTATTTTACCATTGATTGAAAAATATTACTTATGCCCTAAATGCAATGTGGTACACAACTTTTATGATGATATGTCTATTCTTTCTAACCATGTAATTTAGTCTTCTTTTTATAATATCATTTGTTATGTATAGAAAAAGTGAAATAAGAGATTTTAACCTATCCTTGTAACGATTATATCTCTTAAATTATCCTAGTAAGCCTAGTTTCCTTTGAACAGTTCCAGTAAGTCAATATCATGTCTTCAATCAGAAGACCAAAATTGTACACAGTATGCCAAGTGAAGCCTAACTAGTGATATATATAGATAATAATTACCTCTTTTTGTTTTGTAATCAATACAGTTATAAATAAACCCCAAAAGTTATTAGCTTCACTACTAGCAATAGGACACTACTTTGGTAGCTCAAATAATCTGTTTGTTAATAAGCAAATATCCTTTTCTTCTGTCATGCCACCAAATAAACTTGAAGTTTCAAATGTTACAGGAAGTATATCAAAAGTTGTTTGCTTGTTGTATTTAAAATGCAGTTTCAAAATATTCTATTCAATCATCTTCAGTATTTGCCATTTACCTATAAACTTTGTGTGTAGGTAACAAATAGATGGTGTTAAACTGAAAATGGGTTGATTGAAACCTGAGTGTAGAAAAGATGTGTGTAATGAGTCATTAAGTTGCATGGATCCCATTTGTGTTTCTAGATCTAAATAGCTTGTTACCAGAAGTAGGATAAGAACATAGATTTTACTGCAATCAAAGTAGGAAATTTACACAGGTCTTCAAATGCATCACAACAGTTGTATATACAACCCTCTCCCAAAACACAGCCAAACAAAAGACTAATAACTGTCAAAAGCTGTATGAACAATACCTGACATTTGTTGGACAAAGCAGTGTCTGAAAAGTTCTAGACAACTGATTATTAACCTACCATTTACACAAAATTTAAACAATGGTGTAGAGCATAGAACAAGCTTTTTTTCTGATGTTTAGTAGCTGCAGGTAGGAATTTTTAGTAGAGAGACAAAATGAAAATAAATTCTGCATATTATCAAACTTAAGTTTAATACCACTTCATGAAAGTATGCCATCTTCAGGTTTGATTTCATCAAGGTGTGGCTCCATCAAGACTGCATTTAACTGTATATTCAAGCAAACATATCAATTCTTATTTCATGTAGATATACAAATTGGAAATCTTGCTATGCCATTTGTAGACATTTCCTACAGACCTTTGTGCATGGTAAATAGCTTCTAGAGAGCACATGAAAAGTAGAGAGGAAAACTGACCTTGTTGTACTGCACAAATATCTGTTGAAAACTACTGCAAAGAAATACACCATATCAGGATCATCAATGTATGTTACAGATACATTCTTTATAGGCTTGATAGAGTTTAGTAAGTTTTCAGTGTAATGTGCTGGCTTTAGGCTGTAACTTTTAATTTATGTTAAAAAATGTGGGATTAATTACTTTGTTTTATACAGGAAAATGCACATTTTTGTATATCTGAAGCATTAATTGGAGCCATAGAGCAAATGAAATGCAATCAACTGTTGCAAAAAGCAGAAGAAGAAGCTAACGATAGTGATGAAGAGATACAAAACCTTAAACAACGAATTAGGATCAGAAGACGAGAAAGACAACAAGAAGTATGAGCATTAATTGGTTAAACATTTATTACTTCAGAATCATTAAACATTTACTCTTTGCACACAATTGTTTAATGTATATCATAATTAATATTGATGCACATCATTTATTTTTGTCATTTTGCTTCACTTGCATAAAATTGTTGGTTTTCAAGTTTACTTTAAACATCATTTTTATACATTTACTAATTTTTTCCATCATAGTGCCATCATAAAATCCATTTTAAGTGTAATTCTTTACTTCTTTTTAGAAGTTTAAAGAATATCCTATGCTGAGTTGTATGAGTAAGCATAACTGTTAACATTTAATAAAAAAATTAGACATTTTCATCTGTCTAATAGTCTATGTAGTATCCCTTTTTCAAAGCAATTTCTTTATTCATTATGATATAGAATAGGCATATAATGATAAAATACGTATTTCTTATATTCTGTTGTAATCTTTTTCCCTTTTTTTCAGTGAGTTATTTTGTAAGTATTCTAAATATGTTTGGTCAGAGTTATTTTTTTTTTCTTTTTTGAAACAGAAAGAAAAATTTAGAGGTCTTGCACTACTTAGTGATGGGAAAACAGACAGTAAGTATACCAGTTTAAAATTTTGTCCAAATATATACTACTACTTTAATGACACATCTTATAAATAAAACCAACATTTTAGAAATTCCATAATAACAAATACTGTTGTTAACCTCAAAAATAACATTTAGTTACACATGTAAACTCATTGTTTTAGCATCTTTAGTCAGCCATTTATTTCTGTTATACAAGTTTAAGGCTAATATCTTAAAATTTATGAATATCAGCACAGAATTTACTCTAAGTTTTTAAGTATTTCGTGTATGTTTAGGTGTAAAATTCATTTTTAATAAGTGATTGAAATATTGCATTCATTATTTGAATGGCTATTTGTACGTATATTTCAGTTAATTAAAAATATAGCTCTCATTGATGAAACAGTGATTGATATGTTAGTTTTATTTTTGTTTCACTTGTGTGAGCAGTGTTTCCAATAATTTCTTTTATTATGCTATGTACCTTTTGTAGGTTAATGTACTTATTGTTTTTCTTAACTTTAGCCAATACTAGCCACAGTACTTCTTCCACAACTACATCCCCTGGATCATCTGGGGTTGAACCAGGTAAGATATTTTCATATATTGTACAAATTTTGTTTTTATAGTTTTAAAGTTAGGCTTAAAAATTTAACTTCCTTCACTGTGCATTCAAAATATATAAATGTGAATAACATAAATAACTGTAAATGTTTTAAATCCATTATATTTATTTTCATCGTTTAAGCACAGAATTACATAGAAGGTTATCTTCTCTATATCTGTTGTAGGAGTCAAACCATGCATTTTGTCATATAAACTCTCAAGATTATCTTTGAGTCACTAGTAGACATAGTATAAAGTTAAAAGAAATAGAAATTCAGAAATCACTTGGCAGTTGTTAAAATTTTCTAAGAGTAGATTAAATCTATTAATTGTAAGGACTTTGAATTTGAAAATAAAATGCACGGGCTCTGGAAAGTTCCAGTTTTGTTGAACTTATGTTTGAAAACTCTTTTCTAATTGAAGAGTTTAATGAGACTTACTTATTGAAAATGAGACTGTATCATTACAGCTACTTCAAGTGGTACAGAGGAAGATGTTGATGAACTTGATCTATCTGGTAAGTTTGATAAATTTTATCAAATAATATTCTCAAAAGATTAAAGGATTTATTATTATGTTAGCCAGTGAGACATGTTAGTCCTAGTAATTATATAAACAATGTAAAATATTTTAAGTAATTGCAAATGCTAATAATTTCTTCTTTGTAAAAAGTAGGGATTAGATACTTTTACTTTAATTTTTAAGCATATATGAACTTCAATTTCACAATATCTTTTTGCACACATTTTACTGTCTTTTTTTGTTGTAGAGAGTATGTATAGTTTAATACACTGCTTAACTTACCAAAAATGTGCACATTGAAAATAACTATTCACAAGTATTTTAGAAAAGGCATAATATATTTCCAATTTAATAACATACAATGCATGAAAATGTTTTCAAAATAAACTACTATAACAGAAACAAATGCTTAATTATGAAGAACATTTTTGGAGGGAGGAATAATTACAAGTTGTCTGACAGTGATTAAATCATGAGTGAGTAATATTACTGATAAACACAAATACATTTAAGAGCTTTATCTGATAATATTACTTAAAATATTGTAAGGTTTAAAGTATTTTTAGATAAGTGAATCATTCTCTTCACTGTTTGAGTAATTTCTTTTAAATTCTTTACTTAAATTTATATTGAAAAAGAAATGTAGCATTTAATGAAATGTTACTGTCTCTTCTTTTTAAAGTATATTGAGACTACTTTTGCATTGTTTTCAACACAGAAAAGTAAAAGTTGTACCCTAGATGTATTGTAAGATAATATCTGTTACTTTTGCAGATGCTAGTGATTCAAAACTCAGTTCTCTCAAAGAAAGTGGTCTTTCATTGTCCATGGCATCTCTTTACTCAGGTTAAGTATTCAAATTATCTACATTCTTTGTGATATCCCTTCAAGAATTATAAATATTTATATACAACAAATAATTCTGATTAATTTTAATACAACTTTTTGGCTTGGATACGCAGACCTAAAATTTAATAGAATTGTGGTATTGTGACAATGAGAGATTTTATGAATATATATAAAATATATATATTGTTGTAACTGTGAATTGATACATGCATTATGGAGTTGATGAATGTAGTCATATTGGTAACTAAAATATCTAATGTTTTTTACTAGGCAAGACGATGTTTGTAACTTAGGTTGTTAACAATGTGAAAATATCTTTAACATTGTTGATAACTAGGAAAGAAGGTCTTTATAACAAAAAAAAAATTATAGCACTGTTGGTAATTAGAAAAGAAAAAATTTTTAATACACTATAAATGAGAGAGAAAGAATGTGAAAGTTTGTTAGTGAATCTGACAAGAAGACTATTATGTGTAGTCATATTAATACAAGTATTGAAAAGACATTTTTCAGTAACTTTTGGCAAATACCTATGATTTCTTTGAAATGTTCCTATATTTTTGAAACTTCAGAAAAGAATACATTTTACATGTATTAACTTGCATTTTGTTAAATCTTTCACCTTTAACATATTGTTTTCTGTATATTGGATTTTGTAAAGTATGTTATTTCTCTATGATTTTTAAATTTCTATTTGTTTTAAAATTAATTTTGCTAATTTTCAAGAACAACTAATCACATATTGATCATTATTAGTAAGGAAATCATTGTTCATGTTATTTTTAAACAAGTCTCAAAATTGTTTTGGTAATTAATCATTTATTGTAAAAACTATTGTGTTTGGAAGTGAGTTTGCAGAACCTTTATTTATGCTTGAAATATCCTCCTCATTGATAGAATAATAAGTATATTTTATCAGTTTAATTTTAAAACATTATAGATGCTGACATTAAGCGTGTGTCATCAGTCATTGAAGAAGAAAAGTTTTTATCCCCTGAAGAAACATCAAAAAGGTAATTCTGAAAATATATACACAACTATGAACAAATTTCAATAGTGTGTGTTGAGTAATGACTTAGAAAGTGATATGAGAATAGTTTTGATCTTCCAATTTGCATTTGTTAACATGATCAAACTAAAACTAGTTCTTTATGTTATTTGCTTAAGCTAATATCATGCAACACTAAATGCACTTCAATTAGGGTAATTTCATAAATTTTAGTAAATTTGTGTTAAAAAATTAGCAATTAACAATGAATAATAACCATCCATCCATGTGATTCTTTGAAAACATGAGTTAGAAACTGCTGATCTAGCTTACTGTGTCAAACAAATAGTCATGTATCTATATATCCTTCCACTCCCTAATTTTACTGCTTGAAATCAGCCATCTTTAGTCCAAATAACAAAAAAGCCCTCTTTTACTCTCAGTTGCACCTATTTCAAAAATGGAAGACCAAGATCATGCAACTTTTTGTGTAAGCATGCAAGAAAATTTATTTAGGTTTAAGCAGTTTTTATTGAATAACTTTGCACATGTAGCTTATCAGACTCCTAACTGTTGGTTTTAAGGATCTAGCAGTGTACAAAAATTGAATAAAATCCATATAAGATGTTTTCCATACTTTAGTGTGAAGTTAGAGAAAATCCACGTTGGAGATATTATATCTCAGATCATTCTAATAAATTGCCTTAGAAATTTGGTATGTAAAGTTAGAACCCAGTAGAAGCAGATTCACTGAAAATATATGATGGTTTTGATTAATACAGAAGATAGAAAATTGCTAAGCTGTCATTCCTGTTGATAAAACAGCATGTCCTGCAGGGATTTTTTTATTGTTTTAATGTAATGAAGAAATAAATATTTAAATAACTTATAAAATACATGTGCAATAAACTTGTGTAACAAAGTTGCTTAATCAGTAGTTTTTTATGAAAACAGTTTTTCACACAGACATTCAGGTTTTTCAAACCATATAATACATTCAGTAATAAGATTAGAGGGCTGTGTAGTTAGGTAACAGTGAACTTCTAAGATGTGTCTGAACTAATTATTACTTAGCCACTAGACTTTTGAAGTAATTCAGTGAAAGGTTGAATTAAATAACTGCATAGGATTTAGTGGGGTTCTAAAAAAAAAAAATCTATAGTTTATAGTGGATGTTAAATACAAATGGATTTGTCAGAATGTCATATAGAAATGGTATTAATTGCATGCAATTTTTGTTCTATTTTCTGTGTCAGAAATTTTTTTTTTTTTTTAGCACCATTAAATGTAATTCTGAATTAAGAGTAAATTATACTTTTTATTCTTAACTTTGTTTAACGCAAGCTGGAGCTCATTATGAGACATTTTTATAAACATAAATACATTCACAAGCTGTATCTCCAGAAAGTAACTTTATTAGCTCAATATGTTAGTTATAGATCTGTCAGGAGCTTTTGATATCCTACAAGTTCACTACGTTTGTTTATATATGTTAGTATTGTACATAAATAGTACAGCTATAATTCGTTTTTTGTATTGTTTTCCTCTTATTTTTCTTTAAAGTATGCTAATGTGAATGTCATGCACAAATTATAAACTATGCTCTATTGTCTTTTAACTTAGATCAAATGGAAACTCTGTATTGGAAACATCAGGCTCCCATGTGTCAGCAGAAACTGTAGCTCTGTGTCTTCTCAAAAGGTTTTCTGAACAACAACTTCCCAAAGCATCAGATCTACAATGGCTTGTGTCAGAACAAGATGCACCACAAAGGGTAACTGTGATTTGATGCATAAGAATTTTGTTGAAACCAATCTTTTATAAATCATATTAATTATTACTTTTATGTTCGGGAAATCAATAATGCAAATTTGTTTGTCCTGATTTTTGTTCCCTGACTTTCTAATGTATTGTCTTTGTCAGAATCAAACATCTGCAGTTTTTCACCTGTTTGAGTATGTTTTGTGTAATTTATAAAAAAGTTACTTTTTTTTATTAGCAACTTTTGATTATTAAGTGTTTGATAATTTTTCAGTTGGTTTTTACCTATTCTTTGTACAGTTACTTCCTCTGCCAGACTCCTGGCCAATATCTCCTGATATAGTGGAAGAGGAGTATAATGTGGAAAAGGTAAATCTCTTTTATTTCTGAAAAATAATAAACAAAACCACCGTATTAAACATTAAAATATCATATTTAACCCTACATTTTTCAGTTCTTGTAAATGCTGAAATATTTGCTTGATTATTAGTCATTGAAACAGGAATGAGAAAAATATATATAACATTGGAAATTATTTTGCTGGTGATAAGAAAGTGAAAAAATCATTAATTGGGGAAGGTATAAAATATTTTACATACATTGTTGTTAAAACAATAACTAATTTTGAAAGTATTTAAAGATAATAGTTGAATTGTATACTGAAGATTAAGTGACAATAAATGTGTATGATTAATGGTTTTGCTGCGTAGATAATGGATTTTTTTTTCCATTTGTGTCAGTTGTTATTTCCGTTATTATTCAAAAATGAAGTTCAAAAAAGTTTCATTTAATCCATTGTAAAATATTTTTTCTTAAAAACTATAGACCTGGAATGAAGGTCTAATTTATTTTACTTTGAATGTGTTACCAAACAAAGGTTCAAACTTTTGAATAGTAATAATTTGCATAAAATGAGATAATACCACTATTATTTTATAATTTATTGAAGACCATTTATTTACAGTTTTAAATGTCATATATAGATAAGTACAATAATATTTTCACAAGTAGTTTAAAAACAGTAATCATATGTTTTATAAATTTAAAAAATGTTTATTTACACATTTAATGCTACATGCAGTAGTCTTGTAAGATTATTATTGTAATAGTATGCTATTGTGGCTGATTAAAGAACACCAGCTGACATAGCCAGTATAGATGTTTATTTAATAAACAGGTTTGTTGGTTTTTGAATTTCACGCAAAGCTACATGAGGGCTATCTGTGCTAGCCGTTCCTAATTTTGCAGAGTAAGACTAGAGGAAAAGAAGCTAGTCATCATCACCCATTGCCAACTCTTGGGCTACTCTTTTACCAACAAAGAGTGTGATTGACATTCATATTTTAATGCCCTCACAGCTAAAAGGGGAGAGCGTGTTTGGTGTGATGGGGATTCAAACCCACAACCTTCTTATTATGTGCCTAGTGACTTAACTGCCTGGTTATGCCAGGCCAACAAACAGGTTAAGAATGATAATCGTTTTGACTTGAAATTGTTGATTAATTATAAATATCTAAAAAAACATAATAATAATAAATAACAGCAAGAACAAAAGTCAAAGAACAGCTACAAATTTAAGTTAATCTAAAAAGATGTATCTTCAAGGCTTGATTTTAAATGATAAATTAATACTTTTTTATCTGCAATGTTCTTTAACTCTTTAGAACAGTAGATGCTGAGTATTTTTGGCAAGGTGTCCCATTGAAATTCTCACTGAAGTATTAACATCCACTTGGGACACCTAGTGATAAACACCCTTGTGTTCTTTGCTCAGCGAAGGGCAAAATAACTTTGTGAATAAAAGGTACTTTATTAATTAGGCATTTGTAACCAAGTTTTAATCATAAAACTATATTTTGTCTGCTTAAAACAGAATACTAACAGTTCAGTGAGAAGACAAAATCAGATCATTAACCATATCAGGACAGGAAGTTACAAGAGAGAGTGTGTGTGTTTTTGGTAGTAACATGTTTTTAATAACAGTTTTGATTAATTAAACATGAACCTTTTAGATGGAAGAAGTGTGTAGTTATACTAGTGGTTAATGTATATAGATTATTAGTGTAGGCATATTTTGTGTTTCATACTTATTCTTTCATAACATTTCTCTTACATCTTGTAAACTTGACAGCCAGTATATTTTGATGAAACAATGCAGCTGTTGTGTGTACCTCCTTTTGCTCCACAGTGTCTTTTATAATTTTTGATATAACTTGTTTTTAAGTATTGGGCATTATACAACTAAATATCATTTTTTTCTCAGTAACATTTAATGTGCTATTAGTATTTAAATATTTTCACACAGTTTCTGTTAATAATGAAAAAAAATACAACTTGAATTCTGCCTGACAAGCCTTCAAATGTTTAGAACTATCTTTGAATTCCTGGCCAGTGTAATTTCAAAAATAGCTCTTAAGGCTGAAAAAAATTTTAATTACTATTTCTTTGAATATCTACCGCCTTTGGATGTATACATGTGTGTTTGTTGGTTTCTTATAGACTCGTCTTCGTGGAAACCTGGAGTGGGCACCACCAAGGGCTCAGATTATCTTTAATATTCACCCAGACCCAAAGTGAGAATGTTTGTCCTGTAATGAAAACTTTTCAGATACCATAATTGTTATTAACTGAATTGTATAATTAGTTTCATAAACAAGCTTTTGATTGAATATAAATTTATTCTGACAAAAAAATAGTAAATTATAATTAAACCACTTATAATTCATAAAGAGTAATTACTCTATTTGCAAAAAAGTGTTAGAACTTCAGTATAAAGTCCTTACACTACATCATATCTATTAGAATGTCATTATGTGAATTTTTCAGTTTTTTTGACAAAAGAAAATTGGTTTAATTTTTAACATTAATTTAAAAATACTTAAAACCACTGTACATTAAATAATTAATATTTTATCTTGCAGGCGAAAAGCATTGATTGCAAAACAAAACTACAGGTGTTCAGGATGTGGTATGAAGATTGACAGAGGTATACTCTTTGTGTTACACACTATTTGTATAAATGAAGGTTATATAGCCTTCTTTTACACCAATAAAAAAATCAAGTATTTTTGTCCTTCAGCTTTTTAACTGAGCTCAGCTGATTTGACTATTTCCATTATGTAAATTTTATGTATCTTCACAAAATTTTAAAAGTTTTCAGTAAATGTTAGTCTTCTGTAGACAAAAAAGTATCAAAATTTTCAATTAAGTATTTTTTGTACAATATACATCTGTTACTACTATTGTTACTTATATTTTATTGTTTTAGTGTCCTTTAAACCCTGTCTAACTAAATATTCCTCCACACAAGTTCTAAATCATTCAACAAACATAGCTTACGTTACCATCTAGAATTACACAATGCACAAGTTGCTTGCAATACTATCTTGGAAAGAAATGTTATTGTTATTTTTCATTACATTACCTCATCTAACCTTAAGTTTTTAATTTTTACATTTCAGTTACTTTTATAATAAATAAAAAATACATATCAAAACTGAAAACATATTACTTATCTGGGCTTCCTTTCTTGCTTTTGACTGTTGATGAAATGTAAGCCTACTTTTTTATACTAATTGTACTGTTACACAAAATTGTTTTATTTATTTAAATACTACACCTAAAAGTACACAATACTGTAAAGGCAAACAATGCCCTACAACTATCATAATATTTCTAACTTCGTAATTATTTGGTAAGAGCCTTTCAAAAATCAGCTGAATTCGTCTGTGTGATTCCTGTGAGGATAAATTTGAAATGGAATAATAAAAAAGCCAGTGCCATGTACAGAAAACATGCATCATTTGACAGATTAAACCTTTGACTTCCTATTAGTTATAAATAATATAGTGTGAAACATTAGAACTACTGGAAATTTGTGAAAGAGGGGATGTTACAGGTAAGTGTGACAAGTGGGTTTGATTTTCTAGTTTATGGCTCCATAGACAAATAAGATTGAAGGCTATAAAAGTTATACTTTGTGTGAATAACAACTTTATTATACAGAGTAATTTAGTATTCAGAAGTGTGGTAAGTAAATTAGAGAGGAGACTGAGGAATTTTTACATTTCCTTGTAAAATTAAGAACTTAAAACTTGTATTGAAATTTGACTTCATTCTGATGTCAAATTTATTTGTATACTATAATAATGGACTAATTTAACTAAAGTTTGAAAGTAACAGACACACTTTAATCTGTCGATGGCAACAGTGTTCAAGGATCTTTATGATAGAATTATTGAATGTTATTTGATCTATAAGCAGTTTATATTCTAACGTTTGATTTTAATTATAGGATTTTTGTCCATATTAACTTCCTATTTTTCTGCAATTGAATGTTACTTTGTGAGAGTTTAGTAAGTGCTTAATTATTTATCATTGTGTACTCTTACTGAAATATATAATAAATATTTTGTTGTTGTTTTTCACAAGAAAATGTTCTTTTTAAGGAACACATTAACTGTATTTCAATTAAATGTTTAGTTTTCTGTTTTTAAACACATATATTTTCTTGTCTAATATCTTTTTTTTTTTTTCTGGAAGATTACATTAAGAAATTTAGGTATTGTGAGTACCTGGGAAGGTACTTCTGCCAATGCTGTCACAGTAATAATCAGGCTTATATACCTGGCCGCATCCTTTTCAAGTGGGATTTTAATCGTTATTATGTATCCAGTTTTTCTCAAGACTTGTTGGAGAAAATTTTCACAGAACCTTTGTTTAACATTCTGGATATAAATCCTTCTTTGTATCGTAAAGTTCGACAGTTGGATTTAGTACGAGAATATCGAACACAGTTGTTCTACTTGAAAGACTACATAGGAACATGTAGGAATTGTGAAAGGTAAGAAATAATCTATATCTGAAATGTAGTATTCTGTTTGAGTTTTCATTAACTAAACTATTAAAAATCATATGAACTTGTAATTACATATCTAAGACAAGACAAAATCTTCATTTTAAAATGTCAATTATATCTTATTCTGATTGTATGAAAATCAAGTACCTGATGAGCTTTCATATTTCCAAACAAATAGTGTGACCCACATGGTAGGGATGAAATCCTATGACCCTTTTTAAAACTACCATTTAATGTCAAACAGCTCTAATTCCAGTGTTAAGTTAAATACATTCCTTAAATCAAAAATTTTGACCAAATCAATTTCAATTTCATCAACCTTGGATGGTAGGCATTTGGAAAATACATCACACTTCAGCGAGTGAAATGATAAAGATGCCAAGAACTTATCATCATTTTTATTTTAAGTTGCAATATTGCTGCTGAGCTGTCCTTGCTGTTCTTAATTTTAAATTTTTTGAACTGTGAAAAATGTAAAATTACATTTATTAAGTATATGCAATAAAGTCTCAACATTTAGGACACCCTTCTGACTGTACAATCACCCTCTATAACAAGGTGTCCTTAATATAAAAAATGTGCTACTCAAAACTGGATTACATATTGACCATACTTCAAACAATAGTATGCTTTATTCAAAAATGCTTAAATTTTAGTTATTTCATTAAAACATGGAATAATAAATAAAAAATATTGTGAAAAACAAAAATTTTGAATACTTACATTGTTATGAGTAATAGTAAAATCATTTAATAAAATTTTTAAAATAACTCAAAGGTCATGCATGACACACTGCAAAAGGGCTAACTTCTCCAATTTATCCAAGTATACCCACATAGAGAACAAGACTGCCCTTAGTCTGGAATATCAAGATGCCCATTATTGCAAGATTTATTTTGGTTACAAATAGTATGAAAAAGAAAGACTGAATAGGCTAAATGGCCAATTGTTTATATTTAGATCATGTATTCGATCATTGGATGCTGGATATGCATGAAAATTTGATTTGGTGTATGACTGATATTAGTTTATAACAATAGTTCTACTTTCTCATATATATAATATTATCATTTCCATTTGTTATTTAACTATTATGAGCAACGTATAATTATGATGTTTGTTTACAGTTCATAATGCAGGACTTTAAAAGTGTTATTATCATAGTTTTCAAGAAACCTGATCAACAAGAGTTATTATATTATATAAAAATATTTTGTTTTGGTAACAAAGCTTTTCCAGTAGAACAACTTTGATTACTTTTTTCTTCACCCAGGTACAAACTTTACACATCTTTAAATTTATATCCCCTTATAAATACACATATAATATAAAAAAAAAAGTTTCTAAAATTTCCTTAGTGTGAAAAATGTGATACTTTTTCTGTGTTTCCTCTTCTCTAATTTAGTTACCACCCTCCAAAAAGTATGAAAATTAACATAAATTACTTATTATAATATTGTAATTGCCCAGATAAAGCATAAATTTTGCATTATTTAATTGTTTGGTTACAGAGCCATCAAATAAAATTGGACACTTCTTACCACACCCACCTGCCACATCCTCTCTTTCAGGATTTTAGTTATTCTTTTTTATGTTTAATACCATATTATTTTTAACCAATAGAAATACAAGGTTTTCATCCATCAAATGACATTACATTAGTATAAAAAAATAGAAAAGTAGGATTAAACAAATGCACATTTTAAGTTAGTTTGAAGTCATTACAAGAAAAAAAAAAGATAGTTTAGATGTATTTGGATTTTTTGTGGTTACAAGATCTGTGAAATTAACCAATCTTGTATATAGGTAGCATGGGGAAACAATAACAAATTTAATATAAAATTTTATATAAAAAACACATTTGAAATGTATTTAGGAAGTTTTAGATGTCATGCAAATGACTTTTGATATGAAGAAAAATATTTGTAATTTAATATAAATCGTTTTGCACTCAGACTGATGAATAAAAATGACTATATTCATGAAGAACTCTTCAATTAAAGTACTTCATCAGAAAACTGATTTCTTGTGTACCAACTACTTTTAGTAAACATTACAAGTCTCTCAAGCTTTGTGAAAATACACTTTCTGTATTGAAAGTTATAGTATTAAAAATATATATAAATAAAAGTGGTCACTTGGTTAGTTTTTGGAACTGAGCCTGTGTTGAGAATGTTTATAAATGACTCAGTGCTAAATATGCAGGGCATGTACTGTATGTTTGTAGTCTAGTCTAGTTGGCTTTAGGGCACAGGCACTGACTTGGTGTATTCAAAATGGCATAAACAGACTAGTGCAAAGTGTAAAAACACTGTATATGCTATTTGGCAGAAATTTATCAGAACTGAATGCCAACTTTGGCTTTGATGTAGCAAACTGAAATATTACTATGTTGTTGGAGGTCTCAAAGATAACATACAAGATAAAGATGTGATTTGCATGTTATATTAATAAGTGAGGAAAGTGATTCACAAGTAAATGTAGTATCTGGGTATTTTGTCCCCTGAGATTGTACTACACATGAACTTACGTAATCTTACAGCCTTTATAACATAATCTTGTACAGTACACACAAAGTTCCAAGTTGTGAGAATACCACACATGAGAATACAATGCAGAATTTAAGGCTTTTGTTTATTTGATGTAAAATTATGAGTTCTATAACAATGTATTATTTATAGACTGTAAACATTATCTGGTTTTAACACAGAATGCAATACTACATACACAAGCATACAGGGTATAAGAATATTTAGGTTCACAAAATATTGTTGTAACATACAAACTTCAGATTATAACAAGAGAACCTGTTATAAAAATTAAGTAATTTGAAGTTTTTTATTAAATTTCTTTACACTTCAAACAATATTTTGTTCTTTTACAGACTGCAGGAAGAATTTGATAAATCTCAGGCATACTTGATCAATGAAGTTCACACTTATTCAATTCAAGATCTTGTCCAGGTAATAAGTGCTGATTGGAAAATGTATTTTGAAGAACATCTTTTAAATTAAATTTTGTACCATTATATAAGTCTAGAAATTCTCTGGCCTTTGACCTTTCTTAAAAGATGTATCAACCAAAATATTGTCTTTTACACTTTAAGTCATAATTTCTTTAATATAGTTATTGGGAAACAAGGGCATACCTGATAAACCATGTTTAACAGTCAGTATATTAACAAGATTTATGATTATACTTTGGTTTTTACTAGGTGAAATCAGGGAAGTTACCAGAAAGACTACGGAACCTCATGTTATATTCAGTAAACCATGTAAAACAATGTGCACTATGTCATGGAAAAGGATTTATATGTGAAGTATGTAGAGATGGTCGTGATATTATATTTCCATTTCAGTTGGTCAAAGTAACACAGTGCCAAGGTAAGAATGTTATTTTATGAAAATAAAAAAAGTGTGAAACACAATGTGTATGATTTATTCTTCATCTAAAACCATATGTTTTACATGGGTAATAGGCAGAAAAATATCAAGAATTTTTTAGTACAGTATTTTGCATCCATTCATAAAATAACTTTCAATTAGCACTGCCTTCTTTAAGCATAAATTTTCAATGCTGACGACTAATCTTCCACTTCTGCATATACACATGCAAATGATTATGCAGCAGCCCTCCACCATTAGGGTCACAACAAAGTGCCTATTGTAATCTGTGCCCTTGCCACACTTGCAATTACTAATCACTTCTGAATTGGCAGTAGTAATGTACAGACATGCTTCTTTTTAGCCCACAAATTTGTTGATGTTTTCTTCATATTACAAACTTTGATTTTTTGCATTGTTGAATTGTGAATGGTTGCTTTTACCAACCTTCTGTACATTTTCATATTTTTGTCTCAGGTTTGGAATTGTCACTATGCTTTAGCAGTTTCAAATTATTACAACTGCTGCTGTTATGGGGTTCCCACCTACTACTACTGATTTGAATACTTGGTTATTGGCCAAGGAAATGTTAACAATTCTTCGATGAGAAAATTCTGTGTTCGTGCAATTTTCACCATAAGATGAGAAAAATCAAAACTCCTGTCTTATCTGGTGTGTCTGATAAGAATAGTAATAATTTAGATAGCCTATTCCCCTAAGGACAGATGGATACACACTCAAAAAATGCTTTCCACTCGTGTGATATAATGGTATTCCCCTGACCTCCTTCACCTTTAGTGGAATTTAATAGTCAGGTTTGTGCCATCTTATTCTTTTCTGTTTCCTATGATTCTCGACCTGTTCTACTTGTTGGAGTATCTATGGGCCAATATTTAGAATTCTCATCCTAGATTGATGTTTGGAGTTCATGCTCAGCATTTTGAGCATCAACTTCAGTTGAGAATTAGTATGCCTCATTTATCTGAAGGTCTTGCATATGCATTTCATAAATCTTTCTTTCCTTATCTTGATTCCTAACATTTAGATTCTCTTTAAATTGTAAGGTTCAATCCCTTACGCATCAGTGAATTTCTCACAACCTCAATTTTTCTGTATTTGTCTACAGTTCTGCATGTATTATTGCCTATGCACTTGCTGGCTCAGGCAATTCACTTGTATCTTGAAGGATTTTTGGATGGTGTTCGCAGTTTTATGTTTACTTCAGTGTCTCCCCTTTCATCTTTGCCCTGAATTTTTTAGATATGGCTGATGTTGTAACATTATGGGCTTGGAGTGCCATTTTTTCTTAAATTTGTTTACTCACTATTTCATTGCTCAACTTATACATGACACATTTTTTACTTGAAGGATTTTCCTGACTAACTGAAGGCCAGAGTTGAATTGGCTCATTTTTATAATTCATTATTCTTCTTAGCTTCTTATTTATTCCAATTTCTCCTGTTTCTGTATCTTGCACTTCTTTCCCTGTCCATTTTACCATTCCAGGCTTCTCATTCTTCATCCATTCTCAGTCAAGATCTTACTCTCAGACATTTCAGAGGAATACAGCATCTGTAACTCTAACAGTGGTTCTATGAGTCCTTCAGGTTCTTTCAGAGGGTCTGGCTTTTCACTTCCATACCCCTCCACAATTTTCTCCTCATCTGATTACCTTCTCCCACTACAGAGATCCTGTTTTTTGCCAACATCTACAGGAGGCAGTTCAAGACTTACTTCAGAAGAAGCCATAGAACTTGGGAAACCTTCTCTGATAGGGTTTTACAATGTTTGTTGTGATTGGAATGATGGAAGATTGGTAGCTGGTAATAGATTCATTGCCTCTATCCTAATCATACCAAAATTTACAATGGAATCTTACTTAAACTTTCAGTAAATTTTCACTTTCAGATAGTTGATGATGATGGTTGATGTCTCAAGTATATATCTCCACGTTCCCACCTCTCAGGCATCCCAAAATTTCCCGTTTTGTTTTTCAGTTTGACTCTTCTGTTTGGTCTGGCCTCAGCACTTGGTCTTGTGCCAAGTATGCAGGTTATTGACTAGACTGCTTCAGGTCAGAGATCTTTAATTCCACTATTACATTGATATTTGACTTTCTTTCAGTTCAAATCTACTGTTTGTACTTGATATAGGTTGGCTTATCAAGATGGAAATGTCATTTCTCATATCAACTCCATGTCTCATTCATCTGGGCATGTTTTTTAACTTTCTTGTCAATCGAGCACAGCTATCTCCCATTCATTTAAGGGATATGGAACATCTCATTGAGTTTATTGGCCTATCCCTCTCCTATTGTACAAAAACCCCATCTCTTTTGGGTACATGAGCTTCTCTTGAAGCTCCCATTCCACTTGGTTGTATCCACATGCATCACTTTCAGTGGGTGTTACTCAACCATTTGGGATTCTCTTCCAACTCCTCGACCAGATTATCTTTTTATAGGTGCTTCCCTTTTGGATTGGAGTGCATATCAACTTTCAAGAGGTTGGGGGTTATTAGAAATTAACTGAAAATCACCCCTCTGTAACTCTTTCTGGAGTTGCCTGTTGCTTTTCATGCTCTATGTTTTGTCAAATGTCTGGGGGCATTCATTGATGGTCCACTCTGACAATTCCATACTAATGTTTTATGTCACTAGGCAGGGAGGTAGTAAGTAATAAGGCATACGTTTCTGAATATTGAATCTCCTCTAATGGGCCCACAATTATCACATCAAATTATTAGCATGTCATATTTTGGGAGCCTTGGATCTGGCCATAGACCAGTTATCTTTACCTGACAAGACTTTCCTGACAGAATGGTCATTAGACCTACATGTAGTTTGGGAGTTCTTTGCTTATTGGGGTATTCCAGGTTGTATTTTTTTAATACATCTGTACATCCTTTTACATTTCTCATCCAGCCTCTCCACTTCAGATGATATGTTGTGAGGAGATCTTCTGACCAGCCTTGAAGTTATTACTAAGTGCAGATGTGGAGAATGCACTAGTTATTATAGTTGTGTCACACTCCTATTGGTGGAGAATTGCTATATAATCATTTACTTGTGGATATGCAGAAGCAGGAAGTAGAAGGCTAGTGACAGATGTTGAAAACTTGCATTGATAGAGGGCAGTACTAATTCAGAAAAAGCTATTTTATGAGAAGTAAGAATCTATCAGAAATACATTGTCATTTTAAGAAAATGCTAACTTTTTCATTGTTGGTTTCAAAGATCATATTTTTAGGTTCTGTAGGATTCGTTATTAGACTTTGTTTTATTAAAAACTTAACTTTTTCTTTCCAGGCTAAGTTCAAATCAAGTGAAACCCATTTTTTAGGTTTTATTCTGTAAAGTACATGTTATTTTATTTTGTTTCTTGTAGTATTTTCAAATAGCCAATAATCACAAATCCTATAAACAGTACAAATAAACTTGTTGTAATTTAAGAAATAACTTTTACAAAATTGATTTTTTAAAGTTCAATTTTCTTAAGTGAGGAATACTTAATAAATGACAATGTAAATCTTTTGTTATTCATTAGGTTAATCTTTTACACATGTTAAGTCTGTAGTTCTACATATCTTGAAAATTTGGAAGTGTGTAAAAGAAAATGCTGACTTTTATTGTTGCAATTGTTAAAATATTTGAAGAAGTTGATAACTGATCAATAAAATACATATAACAAAGTGTTTCAAGAGATTGCTAATATTTATATTTTTTGTAGCATGCTGGGCATGTTACCACAAGAGCTGTTTTGTCCCTGGAAAATGTTCAAAATGTGCAAGGATAGAAGCAAGGTATGTTGCTTGTTTGTTTGTTTGTTTTTTCTAACATTTAATTTAATGATAAATTGTCATTGTAAGCATACTTGGCAACATTAAAGCAACAAACCTTTAAGACATAAATCACATAAAAATCAAATTTTCTCAGTCATTCATTGTTTGTAGCCTACAGTATTCTCATGCTTTGTGACAGTCTTTCATTTTTTTTACAGTGAGACATTAGACAAAATATCTTATATGGATCTTATTTTTGATGGATCTGATATACATACACACATATTTATGGGGTTAGTTAGCTGGTGATATGATTAACATTTTTTTTGTACCTTAAAATACTGCATCATCACTTGAATATTAAATTTGTAAGGTATCAAACTGTGTTAAAAAGGTATTGTATAGTAAAATAAGGAGAAATTGGATGGATACTGTAGATCAGTGTTTACTTTTTTTGCATACCACTAGGGGATTCAGGATTTATTTCTACACTTAACAACCTTCTGTATTCTCCATTTAAAATAATAAATATGTTTAAAATAAATAGAGGAAAAGGCAAAAAGGGTATAATGTTTATTAGGTCTACAAAGCTTTATATTGAGAGTATTGTTTTAATATTGCTCAAAAAATAGCAATGTGCACATGTTTATTATTGTGCATTAAACTGATTATAAAACAATTATTAACTTTTTGCTTTTCAGAAAACGCCGTTTGGAAGAGGAAGATGGCCGTCCTTTACCCTAGTGAATGATATTGATGAAATTATAATAATATAAATAAAATACATCTAGTCTGCTTATTTTGTAAAGTCTGGTGCTAATCCTTGTTTTAGTGCAAAATCAACAGTTGTATTTAATTGTAAAATCTGCCTTAATTTGCAAAAATCTGTCCAGTCTACTGTATCAGTATACATAACAACCATTGAATACTTTCAGGAGCACTGTGGATATATTGGAAATTTTGTAATATCTTGAACTGTATCATTTTTGTTTTTACATTTTTTCTCGTACTTCCAGTAAACACATTGTTTACATATTACACATTTGTAATATCTTGAACTGTATCATTTTTGTTTTTACATTTTTTTCTCTTATTTCCAGTAAACACATTGTTTATTAAATAATTTAAAATGTTTTTCAGTTAAATGCAGCTACTAAAAGATGAAGCTCCAAATGGTATAAAATAGGAGTTGTAGTGTCAGAGTTCTTCTAGTTTTAGGATTGTAGTGGCTTAAATCTCAGGATCTGATTTAAGATCTTTTATTTCTTATCTGACCATAATAATTTTGCAAACAATGCAAACACAAAAGACTGGTAAACTTAACCACTTGAATAGAAAAATTTGTTATAAAAACTGTTGTATTATGAATGTCAATTTGAATTATATCCATAATGACCTGAGAAGGTTAAAACTGTGTTTTGTAGTTTATTGTAGGGGTATAAGCACTTTAATTGAAGTTTTAAAAAATCTCATTTACAAATCCTGGGATTTTAGGAGCTCCAAGTATAAAAAAAAGAGAACTCAAGTAGACAAATTTTGTTGTGAAAAAAGAAACTCCAATTAATCCTTTTTTAAAACTCCATTCTGGACCTCATCAGGCTTTGCAAAATAATTACATTTTTCAATTTTTTGAAATAGTTAATTAGGTGTGCATCTTTATTACAAATTGCTAAGTTTGAAACAGTTTTATAAAATGAGACTTTAGTGTTATTCTTATTTATAACTATAAAAATGTTTTCAGAACACTTTGATGTGAAGAGTATTTCATTTAAGGAACTTGATTTTTAAGCTGCATTGTCTTGGTAAATTATTCTTCACATATATATTACGTATTTTTAGTTGTCCTGAGTATGAATCAGAGTTTTCTGATTTGCCATTTCCCTGAATCTAAAGTACAAAAGCAAACATGGTTGTATATGTAATATTTGTTGAATAATATAAACAGTATTTTCATAATATCTAAACAAAACTGCCATAAGTTATTTTAGACCTCAAAACTCTCACTAGAAATGAAAGAAATTTTTTTTATTTGTGATATAAATATGCACATTAGAAAATAACATTGGTAAAAGTCTAAAATGTTTATTATTCTAACCTAATTACATTAAATATTTTAGAAATAAAATTATCTTCAAGTTAGTTTTAAAGAGATGCGGAGATAAAAGTCAAGCTTTTAATTTAATCAGCTTAGTGGAAACATTTCACAAAATGTTAAAGGAAAGTCATTTTGGAGTAATATTTAAGTAAAAACCTTACTTTCATATTTTTTCTCGATAGATTAACAATTTAGTAACATCTACCAATCATTTTGCTGTAGTCATTCAGAGGTAATTACACCTAACTTTGAAGTTTATTTGACTGGGCTGAAAGGTTTAGTTAAAGTGAACTTGTTATATCAATGAATAAATTTGTTTTTTTTTATTTGTAGTTTTTAATGAAATACAACTTGAAACTAAGGAATATCTGTGATGTAGTGTAAAATCCTCTTTATAACACTGGAACATTCCACTTAAATATTTGATGTTAAAATCTAGTTTAAGTACATATACTTTTATGAATTGTTTACTTAACTGAGTATCAGGAAACTGTATTTACAGTTTCTTATGACTTTGTCTTCTTCATAATACTTTATAAAAATGTTCCAATTTTTTGAATAATAATGAACAGCAAAAGTGCTTAAAACTGCAAATCTACAGATTTAGGATAGCATGATATATTTTGTTACTTTTATATTAAAAGGGAAGCTTGGTTAGTTGGATATGAAACAGCTTTAGCCTCAGTTGTTTCTGTTTGCTAAATAAACAAATTTAAGTTTGAGCACTGCTAACTGAGAATTTAAGAATGTGTAATTATTATTAATATCTTAAATGTTTTCATATTTATCTTTAGTCTCATTAATTAAAAATGCTTATGTTGTAAGTTGTGTACATAAATGTTGTACATAAGCTTGAGTAATGTATTGTATATTGTGCTCAAAGTTTTGCAATTAAAACTTTCAAAATACTAGACAGTTTCATCTCTTAGATACCTCATAAAAAAGTTCTGTGTAATAGAAGCAGTTATGATAATTCACACTCACGATAATATTGATATACACACATGCTGAGTTTGTATTTTTAATATCAAATAAATATAGCAGAACTTTTGCATGTAAACTTTATTCACAGTACCCTTGATCTGTGACAAAGGGATACCAGTCAGTCAAGGCTAGTAACCAAATTAACTAGTAATTAGTTTTAACTTTTTCAGCTGCTCATCTGTTACCATTGTTAAGAAAAAGACTTGTGAAAATAGCAAAAATTCAAACCTTTTTTTTATTAGAAAGACAATTGTCTCATTTAATTTGGCTAATTATTTATGTTTACAAGAACATCGTAGTGTTGATTATTTCTCTGTTAGGTTAACTGAGTGCATAATCAGTTAATTGCAAGTTTTGTTTTGTAATTGCATATATTTCTAATCCCATTATGTAAGGGATTGTTCCAAGTAATTATATTGCCTTCTCTGACCTAATGAACTATTGTGGATAGCTAAACATTACAAATATATTTGCAAGTTCCTAAATTTTTTTCCCACTTATTAAAGTCCACAATCACATAGGTGGCTGTATAGTGTTTTCTGTTATACTATAATAAAATAGTAACATAAAAGCTAGATTCTGCTGATAGGGAATGACTGTTGTGCATTTGTAATATACAGGTAACACAGTTCTGGCTATGTTGTTCCATATCTTACCTGCCAACAGCTCATTGAGTTTATTTGGGATTCACAATATTCACATAACATTTAGGAACGAAATATTAATGGTAAATGAGCACTGTCAAACAATCTGGGCTGAACTGATGTGGAGTAAGAAATTCACAGCACATGTGCTGTATGGGAAAAGGTGGATGAAGAAAGTTCAGAGAAACACTTTGTCTACTCTGAATGGCTTTGTTTTCTCAATCATGACTGAGATTAAACTGTTTAACGTAAGTTAGGGCAATCAACTATTTGAATGACACACACACAGCTTCCTACACACTGAAGGAAATTTGAGATGTCATTTAGAAGCACAAACCTTCCCAATGAGACATTGTTAAGAAGACTTACTGCCAAGACTGTGGATTGCTAAAGAATTAAAGTCCAGAGTTCTTCACAGAACTCCAACCTGGCCATAGACTGCCAACTTCCAGCCAGTCAAAACACCCTAACCTCTTTTGTTAAGGAACATGGATTTTTCCATAGGTACTCAAGAAATCAAAAACAGCCTGCAAAATGATTATCCTTAGTTAATCCACAATGTTCAACAGGAAACGTTACACCTTTTGTAAAGGTAGTTGCTATTTCCTATAAGCCTACATGTAAATTCTTGTCCCCATAATTTTTCTTCCACTTTAGGAGGGTCAAATCTTACCCCAGATGACTGCCAGAAACTAAATAACCCCACAAAATGCTGCTTAAGCCTCAGAAATGAACACAAACACTGCTAAATCATCTGTATGCTGGAGAGAGTCACCAAATCTCACAAACTAAAGCAATGGAAACTATTTCTGATATTGTCCCTATACCAATGTCGGATCGACTCACTTAGACAATAACAGAGGAATGACATCAAAAACACACCAAGCTGGAACAACAAAACACTCTGACAATGAAATGAAAAAATATGAAGAAACAATGAATGCTTTCTCCAATCTTAATTTTCCAAGTGGATTCTTCCCAACATCAAATTTCTCCTTATGTCAGCTGAAACTGACACCATCAACAGCTAGCAACTCAAAAAATATTCATATATGCTGAGAAGATCATTGTATTTCCTTGCAAGTTACATATCCTACCTCAGTGAAGAGAGGATTTAATGATTTTTTAAGAAGCTGGAACTAACTTTTGTTTTGCTTTTCTTTATTATTAGTCAAGGTAATAGCTCAGATACTATCAGGATAAATATTTGGCATCTGGGTAAGGAAAAGTGGTTTTTTTTTTTTATGTACTCAAATTTTAATCCCACATCTAAATATATGACTGTTTTAGGTACCAACCACAGCAAAAGAGTTAGCCTCTCACCTTAATTCCCAATATTGGATGTTTCTGGCTAATATGTAATTCAAACATTTTGCATCATTTTACTCAACCAAATAATTATTCATTCATGTATCCAACCAACAGACCCCTTCAGATAAAGAGAAGTTACCATTTCTAAACACTTAATGGTTGTTTTCCAAAGGCTTACTCTTTCCAGCTTCTCTTCTGAAAACCTTAATCTGAAATAAATATCCAATTATATTAGACTAGATCTATAAAACATTAGACATTTCAAATATATTCAACATATTTGGCTACTAAATAAAACCTTTTATGAGCAGGGTAGAGAAAATTTGAGCATAACCTGGTTCTCTTTCAGAATTAAAAATGTAAACTTATTTTTGGGACCTGAAACAAGTCAATCCAATAACAATAACTGTGTATCTGGTCATATTTCACTGCCTCAATCTGCCATACCTGCTAAAGAAAGTGCTCAATAGCCAGACATAAAAGGGATGAGGTTATCAAAGAAACAAACAATGAACCAGTGGGATTATAAATAAAGTGATAAATTTAAAGGTTCAAATGATTATTTTAAAGTTTGCTATAATTAGGCCATTATTTCATCAATAAATAATTGGATTGACTATTACACTTTAACACCTTCACTGGTCTTTGGGGTTCGAACTCCTGACCCTTAGGTTACAAGTCTTTTAATGTTATTAACTATCTTAATGGTGCATAAACAGTTATGATAACGAACTTCCTACCATACAGAAAACAAAGTTCTGATTCCATGCACTACAGGTAAGCATTTCTGCTCCATAACCAAATAATGTATTTTAGCTTTATCTAACTGTCTACTCTCATAAGCTATAGGGTGTTCTTTTCCATTTTCATCTAACTGTGACAATAATACACCAACAGCAAAACCTGAAGCTTCTGTGTTTAAATTAAACTCTTTACTGAAATTTAGGTAGCATGATATTGATGCCTTTAATAAAGCATCTCTTAATTTTTCAAAGGCTTCTTGTATTTTGTATCTTTCTCGATCAGCTCAGTTAATGATTTTGCCAGCAATGCAAAATTGTGTATAAACCTTCCATAAAATCCTACAAGTCTAAGGAATGCACAAATGTCTTACTGTTTCAGGCACCAGATAGAATATACTACATGCAGTTCTACTTCCATTTTCAAATATTGACATTTGATTGGCTTAAACTTTACATTTATTTATTGTAATCTATCAAATACATGCCTTAGGAACCCCAAGTATTCTTCAACACTTGGGGTAAACACTATGACATCACATAAATAACAAAAATGTTCGGAATCTTGCAACCTTGACAAAACAATATCCATTAATCTTTGGAAATCTGAAGGAACATTACATAAGCCAAAGGATATTCTGTGAAACTAAAATTTTCCTAAAGGTAACACAAAAGCCATTTTTTAGTTTTGTTCTTTTCTTTCATTTCTATCTACCAATACCCACTTTGGGTATTGGTATATAGAAAGGATTTACCCTTACCTAGCCTATCCAACATCTCTTGGAAACAAGGCAATGTATAAATGTCTGTTACACCATTCACCTTCCTAAAATCCACACAGAACCTCAAATTTCCATCCTTTTTAGGAATGAATACAACCGGAGATGCATACAGACTACTATTCTTCTCTACCACATCTTTTTTTTCAGAATTTCTTTTAAATTCTTTCAATTTTACCCTGTGCTTCTCTGGTACATTATAGGATCATTGTACAATAGTCTTACTACCATTCAACACTTTGTTTGACCTTACTTGTACAACCATTAGAGTCACCTTCTGTTACAAATATATATCTCTACTTTTCTAACAATATTATCAAACCTTGCTAATGCTCTTTTCCCATGTTTCCTAAGATAGAATCCCAATATATTCTATTTTGTTATGCCTTTCTCTTAGTGTTTCCTACCTTTGGTCATCTAATTACAACTGATGTTTCTCTACTACTAGCCATACTTACCACTAAAGTTTAGGTAGTACTTTTTTATATGTTTACATTCAACATTTTTATAGGTGCTGCATCTCTTTAAAACACTTTACTAATACAAGCAGCTACATATACACCTACTTCTATCTCATCAGGTTTGACCAAACTTCATTACACTTAGTCATGTATCTTAGATTCAATAATGAATTCACTTCTTTCAGGCCCTTCAGTTACTTTTAACTGATATTAAACATACTCCTTCTTTCAAACACTTCTGTCAGGATGCTTTGTTGCTTTTATTAAGCATAAATGTAGTCATCTGAAGAGTTTGAAGTACTACTTCTTGGTTTATAGTTCTATTTTTTACCTTACTTTATTACCATTTGCTTTTTTCTTCATTTCCTCACTTCCACTACTGTCACTTCTGCTAGGCTTGGAACTTTTAAGTTATTCTTATTTACTGGATTTCTTCTTTAATACTTATTATTTCTTCCTCTCCATCTTTGTTGTGTATCACTACACTTTGAGAAGTCAGTGCTTTTATATTTTGATGGGTCATCCTTAGCATTGCCAATATTAACATTAAGTTTCAAAATTCTAGCTTACTCAGTGGGAAGGCACCGTTCATCTTAACCCTTGCAGTTCTATGAGTAGCTTACCTGAAGTAAGAGATATTTCAGTGTGATAAGTCCATAAGAAATCCTGCCCTATAATACCATCTGTTTCTGTCTATCCACTTACAGATGTAAAACAAATGTTTTATTTAAATTTTTCTATTCTCACCTGAACACTATCTGCCTAGCCTCTTAACAAAATGTCCTGTTATGAAAGTTAAAATGATTTTATAAATTTCCTTCCAGGCACTACTCAGCAATGTCAGATTTTTATGCATGAACTCTGCACTTAGCAATGAAGACCAAGTAACTGTGTTGATATTCTATACCCTCTATTTCTAATAAAAACCACTAGTGACACCTCATTAACACTATGACACTCAATCTCTTATTCCAAACTGACAGAACTATCTCTATTTTTGCTACAGACAAGAATTACTTTTTTATTCTACAGTGAATGTAAGACTACTTTTATTGCTAAGAAACTTTCTTTTGAAAGTTTCAGTCTTTGGAGTTTTAATGTCATCTGCTTTCCATTGATATCTACAATTTTTGATTATGTGATCTCTGATACCACAGTTAAAACATGCTATTTGCTCACTTCTCTCATTTCTTAGTACAATTTCTTGATAAGTGGCCAACCTTGTCATACTTAAAACACTACAAGTTATTAGGTTTATTGTGCCTGTCCTACCATCTTGCTCTGCTAATTCTATCCTTGCTTACAACAGTGTTGAATCTTGTATATATGTTTTCCTTTATTCACACTTCTCGATCAAGTTTAGAACTGTTGCATCTGACATGTTCCATTTACATGGCTACAAGCTGCACTGCTAAGCAAATCTTACTCATAATTAGATTTTAAAGGATTATGAATCATTAGTTCATTTCAGTGTCTGTACACCCCGAATAATATATTTCTTAATTCTTGCAACATATGGCCAAACACTCAGACCGACTTGCTTCACTGCCAAATTAATTTATGAGTCTGAGTCAAAATTGCATTTGGTGTCTTTTGCTTTCTTTATTCTTCTGTGAATATATGTTCTAAATAATGAAAATGTGTGGTCTTACACACTTCATCAGAAATCCTGATATAATGTTTTGCTTCTCCTGCAGTTCTTGCTCTCAAAATATCTCATTTTGAACATTGGTCCAACCCAAACTTCTGGCAACTTCATTTAAAGTGAATTGTCATTATATAATTTTTTTGCCTTTTTAAAGCATGTATCTCAACTCTCCTTACTGTGTATATTTTCATGATACTTGAAGCATTTGGGATGCCCAGAAGTGCTGCCAATGCTTTATTTGCATGTGGATATGTAAAAGCAAAAGATGGAAGGTTAGCAGCATAATTACAATTTGCACTGATAGAGGGCAGTGTTAGTTGAGAAAAGCTATTATGTTAATAATATATAAATATACATAGCAACAGCAACATTATTTTAGCTAACATATAGAATATTCTTAAAAATTACAGTGGTATCATAACTACTTGGTAAATTTCAAATACATTTTTGCCAATTTCACAGAAATGTTATGGTACCTGTAGAATAAATCATTAATATTATGAGTATTTAATTTCAGATACACTATCAATTTTCTATTAATTATTTATTTTAAAGTGTTATAGGTCTGTTAGTTTTAACAAACATTATTTAGTAAGAGAATTTGATATCTAAGAATAAAACCTAATTCAGATAGAACTAGACATCTGGACATCAAACAAGATTTATTCAGAATAAACAATCTAATTTTTGACAGTTATAAAGTTATTATTTGAATAATTAAAATAGCACATTTCCAAGTCATAATGCAATGTATCTTTTGTAAATGCTCAGTATATGAAAAAACAGTAGGCAAAGTGTTAACTCCACAATGTACCTTTCAAACTGTTCTATCAAAACATTTTCTCTTGAAAGCACAATGTTCATGCTTTTAGTTTTAAATTAAACTCATGTTTTGTTGAATACCATGGATCTCCAAATATACATTTTTAACATTTTGAGTTGTCAACACAAAAAGCTGTATGCAATTAAAGTTTAGTTCATTGGTTGGTGTTTATTGGTGCAAAACAACTAGGCTATCTGTGCCACACAACCAATAAAAAATTAAAGTAAAAGTATTAAAATAAATAAAATTCAAAACAAAACAAAACCAATTTTGGAATTAAAATCTTAAATAGAATTAAAAAGGCCAATAGCCCTTTAAAATTTAAAAACACAACTGAGGTGAACAGTGTCACCATTGCCAACGTCCAATGTCATAGGTGAACCCATGGTAAAAATATGTCTAAAATAGTGCTGTCACTCACAGTTGTAATGATGGCACAACAATAAAATGTGAGTCTCCATTGTGACTTGAGTGTCGCACAGTTCCAAATAAAAGAAAATGAGTCAGAAAACTGTGACTAATGTGTAGCCTAGCTAGGACAACTTTCTCCTTCCGGTCCTTATGGAAGCAAGATGGCCAAAGTCCAATGGAATTGTTTTCTGGAAAAGCTTGTTTTTATGTTGCTCACTCGAAGTTAACTGCCAACTGGTATGAAGCCAAGCCTTGAACAAAGAACTGTAGTTCATGTATGGGACAGGCTAAGTTGTAATAGCACCAGAGCAGACAGACTTAGCTGTGGTGTCAGCAAACATTGTTCTGTACTTCATTTTAATTAAAGTGCTAATACCCATACTATCATTCATGAGAATACATTTTTACTTCAAGTGGGTTTTTCATCATCACAAGACCCAATTCAACCTACTACCCCTAGATATGAAGGCTAAAGAGGGGCCATGGCAAACTGTCTATTCTGAAAAAAAACATGGCCCACTGAAGAAGGAAAACACAACCCCAAGTGGGATGCTGTGGTAAGAATTGAAGTTTTGCTACATAAAGACAGTTGCAAATGGTGGAGGTTCACAAGACAGTGTACAAAACTCTGGACTGGAGAAGTGTGGAAAGTCCCTGATGATGAACAGGGTCTAATATATTCAAGGCTGAGAATTTGGCTGAGCCATAGACCAGAAACCCATAGTCCAGTTTTGATTGAATAAGGACACTGATATATTTTTAGCATAGAACATCAATCCACTCACCAAGAGGTGGAAGAGAGAACATGGAGGGCCTTTAGTGCTCTTATACATTTTACATGTAACTGTTTGACATGTGTTATAAAGGTCAACTTATGGTCAAAGATAAAACCCAAAAACTTTACCTCAGGGACCATGGAAAGCACAGATTCTCCAAGACAGAGCTTGGGATCAGAGTGAATATCCTGTTGGTACCAGAAGTGCATGCAAATGGTTTTAAAACAAAAAAAAAGGTAAAACCATTTGCCATTGTTTACAGCAGTAAATGATTAAGAACAATCTGTAGCCGCTACCCACTAAACCTCATGTTGGATGATTGACACAAGATATAGAAGTCGTCAACATAAAGACTGTTTACAACTTTAGAGGGGAGTTGTTCTTAAATTGCATTAATCTTTACAATGAAAAATGTGACACTCAAAACACAGCCCATAAGCCCTTCAAGTTCCTGCAGGAAAGAACAGGAAAGTGTCAAACCCACACGAATCTTGTTCCATGTGACTTTGGAACTGGTGGTAGAAGAAATGCTACTTGTGAACTTAATCCAAGATTCCTTCTGGCTTTGATGTCTTACCTGCCAAGCATGTGAATGGGCCTGAGAAAAAGTGATGCAGTTTGAAAGTATAAGACATCTATAAAAGATATCCCAGGCCCATTTTTGAGACTTCCATGCCATGTGGCAGACAGAATTCCACCATGGATGAAGATACCATGTCAAGGTGTAAGAAACAGACTGAGCAGCTGCTTGGACAATACAGTAAGTTACTGCTGCCACACTGTCATCTATTGATAGTTTACAGACAACAGCAGGATCAAGTTCTGATAGAGCAGCAAAAGATGCTTCTACCAAGGCATGTGGGTCAGGTGGCATCAACCATGGCCAGTTTCCCTCAATATAATAGGTAAATGATTACTGCCCCATGGATCACTGTCAACGTCCCTAGAAAAATGAGAGAAGAGTAAAAAGGAGCAGACAGAGAGATCAATAACAGTAAAAGACTTACTTGGTGCATGAAAATGGGTATACACGTACCAGTATTGAAGAGAGAAAAGTTATGATCCAAGAACATATGCTCTATGGAACAACCTCTCCCATCAATATCAGCACCACCCTGAAGAGGATTATATCTAATAATGTCCCCCAGGATTAAAAAGGGAGATGGCAACTGTTCGATGACAGCATCAAGGTCTGACCAACCACAAGTCTCTCCAGGACACAAGTAGAGAGAACAAACTGTCATGACAGGACCCAAGGAAACAGGGATGGCTACAACTTACAAAGGTATATTAAGTGGGCACATGCTGATCAACCAGGAGTGATACCACTCCATCCACCTATTCATTGCACAACCTGTGATTTCTATAAAAAAAAAACTGACAAAAGGTGACTGTATCAGCAGGTTTAAGAAATGTTTCCTGTAAAGAAAGACACACACAGGATTGTAAGAATCAATCAGCACTTTGATGCCATCCAAATTAGAATGGAATCCTCAACAGTTACATTGTATTAAAATGGCCACTTTTACTTATGTGAAGGAGAACTGCATGGAAAGCCTTTCTGTTTCTGACCATGTAGTTTCTCTTTATTAGAAGGCCTACCTACCTCCATGGATACTGCCCTGTGTTGAGTGGGCAAGTAGGTCTCTGTCAGTAGATGAAGATTCCAGTTCTGCATCTTGGGGCTGAAGAAGATGGACCTGAAGAAATGCCAGAAGGCAAAGCCAAAGGAAGGGATCTGGGGAGCCAGTAGAATGAATGGTGGAGATACAGATAGGTGTTGACAGTGACTTATCAACTATCTTAACCAAGGAGGGCAAAACCTTTTTCATGTGGTTTGAAGATGACTCTGTCAGAAACATGGAAAGAGCTGTCTGCACTCCCACTGTAACAATGAAACAGAATGCAGCAGCATACATCCAAGATGGATTAGTGGATAGTAGCTTTCGAGCTTTGGGGTAAGAAATGTGAACCGTTTTCAAATGCTGCACTCCTTTTTCCTTCAACCACCTAGGGTAAGAACAAACGTAAGAGGGGTGATAGCTGCTACAATTAGTGCTATGAGGGTCCATTTTATTCTTGTAGGCATCATGATCCTTGCCACCACAACAATCACACATCAACCAACCACAATATGATGTCTTTGAGTGACTGAACCACTGGCATTTGAAACATCTGAAAGAGTTCTGAATATATGGCCTGTTATGTAAATGTCGTGTAAATATTTTGTAAGCGACAACATGTGTTGTGTTTAAATTTTCATTTTCATATTTATATTATTGTTTCGAAGTTTAAACTAATAAAATATGTTGTTATTCATTTAGGGTAGCATTTAGAATTTTCTTGAATTAAGTAGACCAATCATATGTTTGTAAATGAAATGCTGGCGACTTCGTGTCTAGACGTTTAGTCTCGTGCAAGAACGGACATGCGCGGATTGCTCTGGAGATCTGTAAAAATTTCGCGGTGTTTCAAGGAGTCTAGGCCTATTATATATAAACAGACGAAGATGCGAGAGAGAAAAAGAGAGTCAGACATTAGTTTTATTTCAAAAGAAGAGAGTCAGTTATTTGAGAAAGTTCAAGTGTTTGCTGTGATTTGTGAGTGAAGTTAGATCTACGGAAGCTGTGATTTTATTCCGTCAATCTCTACGATACATCTGAATTATTGGCTGTGCTGAGAGGCGACAATTTTGTGACGTTCGTCGGAGGCATCGTGAAAAGAACTTCGTCGAATTTACTGAACTGTGAACTGTTTCTGAACTTCTTCATTTAAACTTCGGAATTTCTTCGTGGGACCAAATTCACACCCTAGACTGGAATTTGAGACTTTCATTTTAGATCATTATATTAGATACAGGCCAGTACCATTTTGTATTGTGATTAATTTTGAAGGTTAAAACTAATAACATTTTGTTTTGTAATTAACTTTCAAGGTTTAAACTTAATATCTGTCATCGTTATTATATAATTTATGTTATATCTGTTAATAGTTTAGTGTAATAAATTATACAAGCTGTTATCTGTATTTTTCTGTTGCGTTTAGTCTACGAAAAACATAAAACATAAAAAATACGTAACAGGCCACACTTTGCAAATTGGATAACCTGCCTTGATGGTTGCAGGTGGACATGGAAATGTAAACATCAAAGCTGGGGCACTGGTTAGCATCATAACTCCATCTTTGGAAGTGAAGATATGCTTCACTGCAGAAACACCTTGGGTGGAGAAACCAGCAAGGATCTCTGAATTGGGTGTGTTCTTCAAATCTCTCTCAATAATAACTCCTCATTATGAATTAAAAGTAACATGGAAAGTAACTCCAATGGGTGCATCTTCAATGGCCCTTTGAATGCAAGAGGAATTCATTCTGTTTTGGAGTGAATGTTTCCATCAAATTATCCCCAGAACGTAGCTTTTGACTGACTAAGGAGAGCCAACAAGCTCCTCTTGTCCCTTCTAAATAAAAAAGGGAGACGTTTACCTTAAAGATTTGTCTGATAAAAAAAATTTAATATCAGGAAATGTGGTACAGATATTGAAGAAATTGAAGAGTGCTGTTCCGAATTTTCAAGATATTTTTTACTTATGATCCGTTTTTATTTCACTATTTCGAGTTGTAGGATCCATTATAATTAGTTTAGAAATGCATAAAATTGGTTGAGTTTACAAATAACTTTAACATTTTAAACTCAGACTTTTCATTTCGTTTTAATAAAAATTTTCACAGTGTTAAATTAATAAATATTATTCTTATTTTATTTTCGGGAGGAGGAAATTAACTTACCAGTGGCAAGATACATGATCAGCTCATGGTCCATTTTTACACCTGAACTGAACACAAACTTGCATTCGTATCTTACACACCTATAACAGTTTGAAACTTCTCTACTGTACCGTAAACTCGTAAACACTCGACTTGAGAGTACTCAACATCACTCGTAATATGGCCACTTTATAACTTCACATGACAGACTGAATGCTCATTCTTGTTTAGTGGTGGCATTGATGACGTGGAGAATGCAATCACAGAAGCCTCATCAAGAACAAAAGCTGGTACGAAACATAAATAAATAGACGAAAAATCAACATACCCATGTTAATGTAAATATCAATCTGTTTTTTCTCCGTGTATAATTCACATTAGTTCTAGCCTTTATTATTATTATTACCTTTAAGCATGAATTGGACGTTTGTGAGCTCAAACTATTTTGTGTTACTGGCATATTGATAAACAAAATTTATATTCTATAAAAATGACTTACTAAAGAGGTATAAAAAATAAATAAAAATCACAAATTAAAAAACGAGTAATATAAGTAACTATAACAGGATGCGTTTGCTTAAGTTAGCAGCAAGAACAAACCTTTTATAGTTATTGTGATTACCAATAATTAGTCGTTTCCCTGTTATTGAATTAAGCCAGCATCCCGTTTTCTTTTCACCCTTGAGAGAGGATGAAAAGGGATAACCGGAATTAAAACCAGTGAAATTGTGCTTGTTGTTGGATGATAGTCTGGTTGTTTTTCTAAGGATCTGATTTAGTTACAGTATAAGTAAAGAATAAGCAAACGGAGGTTTTTATCAGGATGTATCAACGTATTTTCTTCTTCACTTGTATTTTGACATATTTAAGAACATCTCGTCCATTCTACTTGCCAGGCTTAGCTCCTGTTAATTATTGCGAGGAAGGTAAAACAACTGAAACTTGCAAGGTAGGTTGAGTTAGTGCTATGTTAGATTGTACGTTACTCTTGCGTATTGTTAACAGTAATGTTCCGTAGCCGATTCATTAACTCCTTGGAAGTTGTATCGGTACATTTGATGTTATCCAATTTATTGATTAATAATAATACTAGTTATTATTATTTCGGTTGTTCATAATTGTTCAGTGCAGATAGTTAAAATGAAAGATAATATATAATGTTTTACACCCCACCCCCCAAAAAAAATTGATATGCGAGAAATTATGTGAATAAAACATGAAAACTTGTGAGGTGAAAAAGGAGTGTTGATTTATTCTAACGTTAAAATCAACTTTCACTCAACTGACTCCCTAAAGGGTTCGTAAATTAACAGACAAATATTAGTGAAAATACTTTTATTTTAATTGTTTTTATGCACTAAAGACTAAAATCATGTCAGTTTTTTAAATATTCATTTAGTATACTTTTGGGTTACGTATTTTTTTAACGTTACATGACTAAAACTTTAGCAACAGTGATGATTAATGTATACAGAGTTAAGAAGGAAAGTCTAATTTCAACAATGAATTGGACATCAAGAAACCTTAACTAACATTTAAATAATCTGCATATATATTTCTGTGTTTAGGTAAACTACTTGGTCTTGATGACAACAAACACTTCCTCAAATGTTGTGCATTTTTTACCATGGTAATCTTTTAACAAGATTTTCTTACCTATTCAACCCATCTCTAACCTGTATAACCGTGCATTATCTCAGGTTATCTGTTATCTTCTCATTGAAGAAAAGTTTTGCACCTTCAGATAGAAAAAAAATTTACAAAAATTATAAAATATCCTGTAACACAATAGTAAATTTTTTCCTGTCCTGACAGATTAACAAATGAATTGCAAAAACAAAAAAAAGTGCTGAGATGTACTGTATACTTTATTGTGTATATTTCACATTTGGGAAGACTGCTGTTACAATTCTGATTATGGAAGTGTTATTCAGTCGATAGCTTTGGAGTATCAAATGTCTCTTTATTGTCCCTAATATTACATTATTTAGATTAAGACTTCTGTTTTGTATAGTAGAGCTTTTCTTTGCTTGAATAACTTATATATATAAAACATTTTATCAAGTCTTCCATTAATCTTACTACATCCATTCCAAAGACCAGCCACCCTTCTAGTAAAGTAAAACAGTTTAAACTGAATGTGACTTTACCATGTCTTGTTATACCATTCTCTCCATTAGGGAGTGAAAAAAAAATGTATCGGTACTGTTAATTAATTATCTTAGTGATCTTGAAACCTCAATGAAATCCCTTTTTAATTTTTCTCTTGTGAAGAAAAACAACTTCATTGCTCATTACTACTTGTTTGGCAACCTCTCCATTTTGGATATCTTCCTAGTGTTCCTCCTTTGAACTATATCCTCAAACCGACTCTTTTACATGTTTTCTCAAATATGAACATAGTACTCCAAATGAGGCCGAACTAATTACCTATACAATGAAATAACCTCTTTTTACTATGTTCAATATTTCTACAGTTATGACCTAAAATTGCATACCACAGATATTTTTGATTTTATCATTCATGAAAAGAAAACTGTTATACAGTCATTAAGAAGTTGGTCAGCTGCATGAAATCAAGCTATGAAGTAGGTGCAGTGAAATAATATTGTTCACATACCCAAATTAAGTTACTGCAATAGGCTGAGTTACAAAGAAAAAAGTTAAAACTCCCATAAACCTAAAATCCTGTTTGCTCTACCATTATCAACAGTACACTGTTTGGTTAGTGTACGAGACTGATAAACCAAAACTCAAGGATTATCTTTTTCCATAATGCTATTAAGGTTATTCACATCTAAATTACACATACAAATTAAATAATGATAACCAACATACGTTACCTTGCATTTATTTTTTCAAATCTTTCATTCAGGGCCAAGTTTCATTACTTTAGATTGGGATGTTTAGTGAAAATTGCTAATTCTTTAATTATCAGTTTCATTGACCGATTACATTCAGGTACTTGATTATTCTCATAAGATGACTAAAAAAAAACAATTTTGTGAACTGTGTTTTGATACCTTGGTGGGCAGAATACAGATAATCCATTATGTAGATTTCTGTTTAGCAGTAATAAATAGAAATAGTAATTAATATTGGAGTCTTGACACACAATTAATTAATGAACTAAGTAAACTTCAGTTAATCAAATGGTAACTTGTAACAGTAATATTTTGATTAATGTTTAATCCAAAGGATCAAAAACAGTAATAACCTGAACTTTTATCTTCAGTTAATTTTCTTCATGAGAGTAATTAATTTAAATGTAATTCTTATTACTGGATAGTTGAAATAATCAAAAACAATAATAATGGGAAACATTAGTTCATAATTTTTGTGGCAAAAGTTGGTTTAATGAGAGCCTAAATTAATGGATTATTTTGTGTGGTACTATTTAAACTAATTATTTATTATTGCTGTTACTTATTTTTATCTAGACTTAGTACATGTTTATGATTATTTTTCAGTCTGAAGTGGAGCTCTTTGTAAATCGGCTTGATTCGGATGAATCTGTTATACCCTATGAATATCACCAGTGAGTATAGAAGACATACTTGATTTAAGTGCATGTCATGCATTTAGCCTTAGCATATATGTACATATAATGGGAGAATAAATTACTATTGGTAAGATCTGTAATCAAAATTCAGTATTAGAATTAACTGGGGTCTGAAGAAAGAAAATGGTAAATGTTTACATCTTGTTAAATATAGCTGATATGTACCAAAGAGAAACTTGTACATGCAATAAGATTATTATAAAAGGTAATTTTAACATATTTGACCACTAACTGTGAGAAGATTTCATATAAATTGACTCTTTTTGAATATTTTGGCATTTTACAGTATTATAATTGGTTAAAAATAGGGAGTCTTCTACTGAAACGAAAGTGACAAATAATAATATTTCATAGTTTACCATAATGTCAGATCCACCCACAGTTTTAAGTGTTCAAATTAGCTTTCAATAAAGCCAAAAAAATTTTCATAAAGAACTTAACATAGCAAAATAACTGAACAGTAATAGTTCAGGACATATTAAAATATGAAGGTAAAGAGGCCTATGTGAACATAATGAGATAAAATGACACTTGTGTATGTAAGAGCTGAATTTGGGTTCTCTAGTATGTAATTCATGTATGTGGGATTTTTACTATTGCTATTTGTTCTGTAATAAATTGAAGAATATATAAAAAAGGCACGTAATACATGTTTAATAACTCGTGTAAAGTGGGGATACAGAAGTAAAACACACAAAACTGGTCAACATTTGATTTTATAAAAGAATATGAAGCTCTTTCTCATTGACACCTTTTTCTTTTCTTATCTGTCACTGTAAGTTTTGACTTTTGTGTTGCACCTATTGATGATTCCCCAGTGGAAAACTTGGGACAAGTGGTGTTTGGGGAGCGGATAAGACCTTCTCCATATAAGGTAAGTGTTGATGTGTGGTGTAACTTTCCATTCTTGCTTTGAAAACAATCCTTCTAACACAGCTTTTTCCTTTTAAGGATCAGTGTATTTCCTGTGTTGTAACACAACAGTAGTCTGTTATATATGCTTGGTTTCTTACCATTAAGAAAAAGTAAATGTATATGATATGTTCAGAATTACTGTGTGTGTGTGTAACTTAGTCAAATCTTTCACGTAGAGTGACTGAGTTATTTTAATGTAGAATGATTTGCACCAGTGTTGATGGTTCCCATGTGTTGATGCACATGTGTGAGCTAACAGGTGTTGTTATTCCTGAAAATAGATTTTTGATGACAAAATAAAAATAAAGTTTACTATAATGGATTACTTGGCAGACTTAATAAAGTTCATTTAAATAGTAAACCACTAAGATACTAGCTTATTTTACTTTAGCATTAAAAATTATTGATAGAGCTGTTTTAAAAATATTTCAGTTGTTTATTAATGAAAAAAAACAATTTGAAATGTATGTATGTATTAGTACATAACTTTTCTCAAATGTCTTTAATGTTTGAGCACTATACACTTCTTTTGTGTTAAATTATAAAAATGTCAATAATTCACCTCATATAGATATAAACAAATTTTTTTATAATGCTCAACATTTCCAAGCTCATTATTTTGCATTTATTGTAAATCCTTCACATCATTTAAGGTGAGGATGAATTTTTTCTTGAGATTTTGTGTTAAGCCTAACAAAAGCACAGCTCAAATGTAAGTGACAACATTGGTGTTTTGTATTACAACATATATAGTATGTAGTATTTTGATTGAGAAAAGCAAGAGATATATTTTCAAAATTTGAAACAAGCACAAGAAACTGTTTTTCATCTTGGTTTTTACACAAACAACACTTGAATGAGTGTGGAAAGACTTCCTGCAATTGTGAGGCAATTATAGGTCAGTTTTAGCTACTACACAATTTCCTATTGTTCACAATGTAAATGCGTGTGTTTGTACGTATACATATAACGTTAGAGAAGTCTTTCCAAGCTCATTGAGTAATTAGTGACAGTATAGCTATTATATGTGATTTATCACTAACTTTCATGGTTTGCACATGTTACTACACGTTTGGAAACTGTGAAAGCTGGTTTAGAGACATTAAACTAGTGTGTATATATATATATATTAGTTGGGACATGTAAATATATATAAACACACACACTTACAGCCCAAGTAATGAGACCTGTTTAGGTAGGATGAGACATGTCAAGTAACTAATAAAATATCAGTAGTTATGTTTTACACAAGAATTACCTCTGCTATTACTTTAGTTGGCACAGATAGAAAAGTATTTGTTATAGTTACATGTTTATCGAATTAAAAAACAAAACAAAAACTTAGGTTTTAAATAAGGTGTGATAAAAAAAATTGTGTGTGAATTAAAGATCTAAAATCAAAATTGGGGGCCAAGCTGATAGATGTAATTATAAAATTTTATTTGGTGTAAAATTCTTATCAATGCTATAAGAATAACTTTAAGTTTGACTGACAGTTTTGATTTTGTTGCTGTATGCTGTACACTGCATCCTTTTTTTGGCTACACCTTTTTCACACCGAAGGTGTTTTTAATTAATGCGACTTATTGTCAATACACACAAACCTCACCAAGTAAAAAAAAGTGACACTTGACAGTAACCAACATTAGCTTTAGGATCACAATGCTATTATTTGGAACAGACCTTTACTTTACAGAACCAAACAGATTCCTTAAAATATGTGGTGGTGGTTTTTATCTAAAATAGTGTTGGTAGCTTCTTTTATACAAATGCCACAGAATTCAGCAGTTTCTTGTCATTACTCCCCATTCAATTGGTACAGTTGTATCAAGCATCATCATTTATGATAATTGCTTATGCTAATATCAGGGTAATTTGATAACATTTAGTAAATTTGTTCTTAAAAGTTGGCAATAAATAATCAGTAATAACCATCCACCTGTGATTCTTTTGAAAACTCAAACAAGGATTTGCTAATCCAGTTTGCTTAGCCTAACCATTACTTTTGTATTTACATGTCATTTCACTTTATAGTTTTACTGTTCTAAATCAGCTCTTTTTAATCCAAATGACTGAAGTAGTCTATTGTTACTATCAGGTAAAGCTGTAATAAAAATGTTAGACTGATAGTTCATGTAACATTTTGAATAGACATGCATAAAATGTTCATTTAATTTCAGTAGTTTTTGTCTTGGCTATTTCTTAATGGGGTGCCTTGAAATTTGGTATATCATATAAGAGTCCAGTAAAACACATCCACTCATAATATATGATAGTTTGGATTATCACAGTTTGAGCTATAGGAGGTGGAAAATCACTGAACTATCACTTCTGTTAAGTGTAGGTTGATATCCACTTGTAAAGTTTTTTAGATGTACAAGAAATATAATTGGATATGCGAGAAGTATTTAAGGATATAAAAAGCATATTTAGTGCAATACTGTGTGTTATCCACATTATTGGTTTGTAAATAATAAATAAAGGTGACAAAACCATCTGATTATTTTCTTCAACCCAGAAAGTGTATGTAGTTTTATGCAAGGTGAGGTAAGTTTAACTTAACACAGCCTTGCATTTGATGAAGTACTAAAACTGTACTGAATCTGTTCACATATTACTCTGAAGTTAACAATAAAATATAATTTTGAAGATATTAAAATTCGTGAAACAACTACATGTACATAAGGAAACAGTTTATCCACCACTGGATGAAAATGAATTAACTATTTTATTAAATTATAAACCCCAAAAATTCCATATAAAGACATTTCATTGCTTTACACACAGATAATTTTATTTGTTTTCTAACAATTTTAAATTAATAATTGCATTAGTTATTGATACTTGGATATGTAAGTTTTTAATGTTAGGTACATTTATTCCTCTTCTTAATGTGTGAAATATTTGTTTGTGGTAATTAAAATTTAAGAAAACACACAATTAGGTGTGAAAAGTTTTTAATTTTTTTTAACCTTTTGCTTTTACCAGAATTACCTTGTTTGATTAGTAAAGTTTGTATGTTACCAAACAACAAGATCAGTGAAGGCCCAGGCAATAATGACAAACTTTATTACTCATTCTTGCCAAACAGGCTAAAATTGATATTACTTAATGACAAGTTACAAATTAGACAAATTGCTATTTAATTGTTTCGTTTCTTTGTGTATCTATTGCATCATTATCATATTGATGTTTATATAGCTGTATGTTTTTGATATGGCACTTGAAGTGTTGTATAAATGGCTGTTTGTTTCTTTTCATAGTGCTTGTAGATGTTATCATTAGCATATAGCTCTTTAAATGACTGTTTATTTCTTGATGCAGGTATTGCATTGTTGTCATATTCCTATTTATATAACTGTTTTGGTTTTTGATGTAGCTCTTGTAGATGCCATGTAATTGTTTAAATGACTGTATTGTTTCTTGATATAGTATTTAACATTGGCTTTAGAACCAGTTTCTGTTTCTCCAATTGACATAATTATATGTGATTTTAATTTTATTACATAAACATTTATTTTCACCTGAATATTTAGAAACATATAACAGAAAGACATTAGGCCACACTTCAGTTATGGAAGTGATGAAAATAAGGATAAAAAAATTTTCTGTCTGAAAAAATTACACAATTATGCTTTCTATAATTTTAAGGATAAGCATTTAACACATTCTCTGGATGTCTTTGTCATTAGCCCTCAAAACTTCAAGGTCATTTATGTGACCTGCACAGTTGTGAAATGAGTTGAAAGGAAAAAATTAACATTTTTATTGTGAAGAATTTTTGTTTTCACATACATTGTGCTTTGCATTTTTCCAAAAGTGTTGGTCTTGTCATAAAGTTTTTTAGTTGTTAACAGGCCCTACCATGCTCAAATTGATTTTTATATCTTTGAGAAAATTATAATATTAAAGTACATTCAGTTTCACAATACAAAAATATGAATAGAATATTAAAACTGAAGATAGTTTTTTTTAAATATCTGATATATTTTCTAAAGAATCTCATATGTTCTTTGTTTGGTTTTTCAGTTGAGCTTTTTAAAAAACCAAAAATGCACAAATCTGTGTCAGAAGACCTACAAAATGAAGAACAAGCAGGATGTCAAGAATTTGAACATGTTGAAAAAGGGCATGATGCAGAACTATCAACATCATTGGTGTGTTTATAACTTTACATCATTTTCATGCAGTTGATGTGTTATGACTTACCTGGAGATGTATATTTTTTGTTAGTTATGCTTTTCAAAAGTGTGCAAGTAAAAAGCTACTTCAAAATAATTAGATTTTGACTGCTGAAGTGAAGACCTTAGTGCCTGAAATCCATTTATTTTGCTTTTTACAAATTTTTTATTTTAATTAAAAGTTTGTTTGCTTTTTTGTGTGAAGAGAATGGAATTAATATACAATAAAATTATCACAATAAAAGGTATATTTCTCTGTAAACATTTGAATAAGTTATGTGGAAGTAATAGTTCACTTCACTTAATAAAAATACCATGAATCTAAACTCATGGTTGGGAGTAAAGGTATAATATTACTGATATTCTGTTAACCTTTTATGCAGGGTCGAAGGCAGTTTCATCCTGTTTGTTGACTCCCAATCAAACTGTTACAGAACTTCAATTTTATGAAACTATGTATTAATTGGTATCAAATTTGCATAATTCAAATTTTAGTGGTATACATTAGTTAACTTCTTAATTCAAAAGTATAAAAAAAAACCAAGTAAATGTTGATTTATCTATGACACATTGTATGTTGAATGCAGCACCAATTCAGATTAAAGGTTTGTGTTATGAAAATATGAAGTCTTCAGTTTAGTGTAAATTAGGAACTCAAGTTACCACTATATACAAGCTAGAATATAAAATAACTGCCTGTTTTTTCTATTTGCTGAGATATTGCTCATGTACTGAATCAAATGTAGAGGATCTACTCATCTCTTATCATTTAGGGAAATACTCTTTTATATACACCTATTTCTGTTTAGTTTGTGAATAACCAATCAAAAACTCAATGTCCCCCTAGTGACTTTTTCTGCCATTTTCAAGTATTATGACATCATTTAATTCTTTCAATATAAATCCTCAAACTTGTAAGGAAAGTCTTTAGTCTGCTTGAAATTTCATATTTTGTAGACCCAAATATAGCTTTAATTACTAAGCTTGACATATTACAATAAAATTCTAAGGTATTAACATTGTAATTTATTTTTTTAATTATTTAAAACGTGTGTATCTGTGTGTGTATAAAACCTAAAAATTATTTCATATTCTCCATGTGCAAAACTTTGAGGCTAACTAACCTATGACAAATAGCAACTGAGTACAAATATTGCAACTAGAAGAGATAATTGTTTTTTTTTCTCTTCTTTATTTACTCTTCTATGTTTTAAGAAAAACAAGTTTCAGAATATGTTCGTAACTATTAATCTATACACATGTACAATCTATAATTATTGAAACAAGACTTTGTATTTTACAAATTACTTTTCCTCTAAAACATAGCCAAGACAGGTCAGTTTTATATTCTTGGATATGGTAACTTGAATTCACATGCACCAGATTGTTGTAACTTTTGTATTGTTAGCTGGGCATGACTGAAAGGTCAATAAATTAGAAATATACACACACAAATATGTAATGTTATGAGCAGTATGTTATTTATTGTAAAAGTTTGATTTTGTTTTATAGTATGGAACAAAAAAAGTATCATTGACTTCCTGATTTTTTATGGTGGCAATAAGAGGGGTCAAATCAACTGCACTTGGGAATCTGTTAAAGCTCCTTAATGTTTTCTATTACAAGAGAAAAAGTTCACTTTATCTTTCTGTATTCATGAAACTGTGACAAAGGTTTTAAATTTTCTTATATGAATCATAACAGGATTGTTGATAACATGCCAGTGACTTGGTGCTACAATGTAGAAGGAGATCAGAAGTATTGTTCAACTGGTTTTCCTATGGGCTGCTATGTGAAAGCAGATGGGACTTCTAAGGATGCATGTGTCATTAATGTGAGTCTTGATCATATTATTACTATTGGGCTGGTGGAAGAGAGAATATTTTGACTGCAGTACATTGTTACTCTAAATGTTATGTATTCTATGATAATGAAATGTGTGCATGTACATATGCACATGTAATACATATGCCAAGCTTTAAAATATTGTGATGTTCTGAAATAAGTTAGTCTATTCCAGATTGAAGGATATTGAATTAATTCTGAATACACACTTATTCATCTTTCAAAAGATATTAAATTTAGTTTTATTTCAAGTTTTTACTCAAAATGTTATGTATTTGATGTTATTGAAAATTCAAAAAAGTTCAGAATTTTGTTTTATTAAATTGTATTTCTAACTCTTTATAATGTAAATATCACACTTGTAGGTGTATATTTTTTTCTTTTGTACTGCCTTTAAAACTGTATTTATTCCTTCCAATGAGATGATATATCTTCTGTAAAAAAATTAAGTTTCTCTTATGAAAATGTTTAAATTTAATACATTTACTGCTATTGATACAGCCTCGAGTCAAAATTTCCAAATGTTTCATAACTAGTTAAGATTCCTGATATTCTGATGATGTTAATTTCGCTTTTAATAATGACTTTTATGTTGTATTATAATTACTGCAAATCAACAGGAATTTTTTTCTACATTTAGTGAAACAAAATATCAAATAAAGGTATTTAGGTTTAGCAAGTACACTTTGTCTTCAGATTTTGTCCTGATCTTGTGAACAGAATATCTCAAGATTGGATAGATTTTGAACAAATCTCTACAACAGTTACTGTAATTTTCTAGATCTGATTAACTTCTGAAGGTGATGGTCAAAGGCCAATAATAGTTAAAAGTCACTGTATGTGGAAATCTGCTCTAATATTGTGGACGTGCATTACATCATATAATTGTGGGGACTTTAACTTGTAGAATGATATGGATTCCTTAAGTTAAATATTATCATACGGCATGTATTTTGTAGTAATATTCTAGGCTGAAAATATTGTTAACCCTCGGTGAAAGAATGTATTCTAGTCTTTATAAGTAACAAAAGTGTCTTTAACTAGCTATACTCATTACTAAGTTGAATTTGAGTTTTGAGTTAAGTGTGTAACTTTCTGTGATTGGAAGCTGATATTAGTTATTGCATGTATGGGGGTTTCGTAAACTCAGTTTGCACTTGTTTAATGAATGATTTAATTTTATTTTTAAAACATGCTCAAGTACTAGAACTTGTTTACTTGAAACAAAGTAATGGATATAAAGTGAACTTGACTAGTAATATTGTTGACAGAGTATCATGCTACAATATATGAAAATGTAGTTATATTGAAAGGTGAGGTTATTGCTCACTGTTGTTAATCCTTTTTTGATACACCAGTGAAGTCGGGAAAAAATACCATATGATAAATATGGCTTTGGTTTTTGTATAACCAGACTGCCTTCAATCAACCTGATACATATTACCTTTTCAACCATGTGGACATCATCATAACTTACCACAGCGGAAGTGGAGAAACATGGGGTGTGGACTTTGGAGATAATGGAGGGCGCATCATATCTGTGAAGGTTATACCAAAAAGGTTAGTATGTATACTACTTGCTGTGCTAAAACAATGATTATTGGTGAATTATTTTCTGATTATAGAGAGGATACATTTACTGTTTTGCCTTTGATGCTCATCAGCTGCTTAAAGAAATCAATTTTTTACACTATAGAGATCACTGAAGAATATTATGTCCATTTTAATAATTTTATCCTAACTGCATAGTGAAAACAATAATCAGAGTATAATACATAATGGTTCTTTATTAATGAATCTACCATCTTAACAAAATAAAACTAGCCTATTTTCTCAAATCAGCTGAGCATCAAAAGTTTTCCTTGAGCTTTAAATTACAAACTGAAAAAAATTAAAGAAAAACAAGAATTATGTATCATAAGCTGATAGTTTACCAGCTTACATTTTGTGAAACTTCTGTAATCATTTTGTTAGGGGATTTTGAAGTATGACTACAGTGACAAACTGGAAAACATTTTTGGTAGTTACCTTTAAAACGCTTGCAAGTATGGTTTAACATAAACATACTTTTATCATTAGTGAAAATGAGATGATACAAGGATTGAGACAGTTTAATTACTAAAGATCACCTTGGTTAGTGGAATTAACAATAAATGCAAGTCCTAGATCACAGCAAAGAATATTTTTTTTAAGGACAAAGTTTATTTTTATAAATGTATTAGAAATAGGTAAATATTGAAAAATTAAATACCTACCAACACACACACACACACACACACACACACTAAATAAGCAGCCAAAATAGGCTTTGCAACTTCAGTATAAATGGTGGGAATTTCAGAATTTTTCTCACCTATTTGTACATTTTCCAGAAGATTTACATTTTAAGGCTGTTTTACAAATAATTAATTCTTTAAATATTTTACATAGGAACTATGATAAAAGATAACTCATTTGAGAGATGATAATATGAGAACTTTAAAATAAATTGAGTTGACCATTAACTGTATTAAATTATACTTAATAGTAAAGATGGCATTCCTATTTTAAAATTACACAAGAGTATTATCAAATAATTAAAAAATCTTTTCAATGTGTTGTCACTTCTCCATATTCTGCATAAATTCCATGCAAACTGTAAATTTGCAATAAACTGGACTATGAAGTTAGATCTAATAAGTATCTTATTCAAATTTTTTTACAAAATATATCTTATTATTTTCCAACTTTATATGACCAGTGGTTTTTTTTTTTTTTTTTTGCTAAACGTGTTATTTTCTAATAAGATAACAAACAAGGAGTATGTCAGGGCAGTTCAATCAATAAGTTAAGGATTAGCTGACCATTGAAGAACACATGGGATTTAACTTTTTTTTTTCTCCTAGCTGGAATACAACTTGTCTCAAGTGCATGACTGAACCATTGTACTCAAATACTATCAAAAATAAATTTGAATTCATTTTTTCACTATAAGCTTCACAGTGGAACAGTGGTATGTCTGTGGACTTACAATGCTAGAAACTGGGTTTTTGATACCTGTGTTGATTAGAACACAGATAGGATATTGTGTTTCTTTGTATTTAACTTCAAACATGCAAACAAATCGACACAATAAAAAAAGGGAAGCACTTCAGATTTGAAATTTATTCAGTAGAATTGTTGTATTTATTTAATATTGTATATAAAAATATAATTGCAGATTTTTATTTAAGGCTGAATTTTTTGTGTATCAAGTGAGGTATGAGTGGTTACAAATTTCATGAATTTCTCCAGAACATAATATGGCACTTTGTGGAAAGTCTTTAAATTTGAACAAATTAGTGCCAATTTGTCATAGTATCTATCTAATTACCTATATTTCATCTTAAAGAAGTTAGAAGCGATTGATCAAAATATTTCATGAATTTTTTTTTAGTTATTTTGAAATAATCAGTGAGGCTTCTAGTTCAGTAAAGATGTATATGGAGATGTGAACAATGTGACAGAAGCTGATCTTGGTGGTATATTGCTAGAATAAATTGTGTTTGTAAACAAGACCTGTTTTCAAACTTGTGTAAAGAGTGCTTTATCATTTAATACTTCAGTATTAAAGTATGACAGGAACATTTTTTTTTTATGGATCATGATGAAGTAGGCTTAATCAAATAATTTTGCACTTGCATATATCAACTTTTATTTCATTGAAGTCATCTTTACTTTTGTTTGCATGATGTCATCTTTGCCTAAGTAATTGTTTGAGTAGACAAAGAAAACCGTATATAAACTAATGGGAAATGTATTACATATAAAAGATACCTTATAAACAAAGTCAGCTTCTTTATAATTATGGTATGGTAAAAGTTATTTTTAATGTATGGCAGTAAACCCGTTTAAACGGCACACATTTATGTTTTCATTAAAACGATTTAAGAAAAAGAAAATATATCCCAAATAAATCTTTCCAAAATTCCTGTCATAAAAATCTCTCATAATTTGAAGAAGCCACACAATGTGTATGTTATCTCCTCCTGTAAGACAGCTGTAAGTCTACCGACTTGCAATTCTAAAATCCAGAGTTCAGTTCTGTGTTATTTAATAGCCCAGTGTAGCTTTACTTTAATACAAACAAACCTTGTAAAGTAATTCTGAATTTTCACTCTTTCATTCATTTGTTTGTTTGTTTTTCACAATGCATTAAAACAAAGCATACAACAGGTGTTTTAATTAACACTCTTAACTCATTTAGAAGTAAAACTATATGAAAAAGATTCACATCCATTCTCCTATTTACCATGTTTCTATTGCTTCTTTGTGGTTAATTTCTAGATAAATGTAACTATGTAACACCTGCATTGAAATATTATGCTATGTAACAAATTTTGTTCCTGGATAGTATGTGTTATTTCTCATTGCTTATGTTGTAAAAGTACAAAAAATGGCCATTATTTCCCTTCAAACTTTGCTTTTGTAACCTAGATAATAAAATAGAAATTAACCTATTTTCTATGTAAAAATTGACAAATTTGTACATTTTCATTTACATAAGAACTGAGTAAAACAACATATTAATCAAGATTTACATGTATTTATACTAAAGTTATACAAAAATGTTTAGAAGTGAGTAGTTTTTTGAGATTTGCAACTGTAATATAAATCACTTTCATGTATCATACCCAAAATATAGTTTCCATCATGTTTTTGTTGTGTGCTCTCAGGTGACAAAAGCAAAGTTTGAAGAGAAAAATAGGTCTTTTTCCATTTACTTTAGGTATAAGCAATTGGGAAATAACACTTTCTGCCCAAGAACAAGGAAAAGTAAAAAAATTTTTGCATAGTGTTATTTATTATAATTTTTCTCTCTATAAAGTTTTAGCTCAGAAGGTAGCCAAACATACTGTTGGTGTGAATGTATTTGTATTTACTATAAGAAAATCCTATATCCTGGATAAATGGAAAAAAGTGTCATTGGCCACTGTTCAGTTCTTCCCTCTATGTAGACATACAGTAGCAGGAATAATAAATGCCTTTAGTATTCTGAAAATTATTTAATTTTGAAGTTTAAACAATTTTTGGAACATTAAATTTGTTAGTTTAACAATATTTTGGTTGGATATATCAATACTTTTTTTCTTGAGATTTGTTTTTATGTGTAATCTTATTTATCATCACTTATTTTTTAAATATTTTTTTTTACTAAAATATGAAATCAGGTGCATGTTGGTAGTTAAAAATTTATAACCATAATCTGATGTTATGATTTCCTTTTGTTCATTCTTTAGTATCAGTCATAAAGGTACAGATGAAAAAGCTTGTGTTCCTCCAACTGAACCACTGGGGATCCCTGGCAAATTGAAAAGTGATGACATTGTAGTTGTAAACTATACTTACTCTGTCACTTATAATGTAAGCATTACTTGAGTTACTGTGTGTGCTTAAGGTTAAACCTCTAGATATAGGCCATGGCCTTTTTGCATGTATCACAACATTAGAGTACTTTATTGTCAACAGGCATCAATAAAATTATCATCGAAGTGTAATTTATAAATAATTTTTTTTTATTAAAGTTTTAATTTGTTAATATCAAAAGATAATATTAAAAAACAAAATTAAATTTCATTTATATATTCGCATGCACTTCCTTTGTTAAATCCTAGGTCTTACAGACCTGAGAGGATCAGGTGTGTTTGACCTATTTCTCCTTTGTGGATGGCAAGTGGTTGTAGTTATAAGAAAGTATTAAAATAATCACAGGAGGATCAAAATAATCCACACTGACTCTGACTTCTTTCAGGATATAATGTCCATGTAAATAATTCTTCTAATAATTGGTGGGTATATACAATTCTCCTGAGATGATTTTTACGAAGTCCTGTGCTTAGTGAACAGTTCATTATTTTTCAACTCCTTGAGATCATTTTAATAAATACCCTAAATAATGCTGTTAAACCAGGTGTAAGAACTGTTGTAAATTATGTTATTCTATTATCAGATAGTACCTTCTTAAATTTTTATTTTTTGAATATATGTTATCAAGTGAAAGGTACTTAATACTATTTCCAACAAACATATAACTAAACTAAGTGTTAAAAACATTTTCTTTTAAAAATTGCTTAGCCAGTCTTTATTGTTCATATAGTTATCAAGCTTTCCCTTACACTCACTTAAATTTACATCCTTCGCAACATTCAAAAGCCAACCATTCTGTTAGAAAAATAAAATTGTACTATCTGAGGATCACCCTCTAACCTGCCAAAATTTATATTTTTCTTTCCTAGTCCTACTGCACTCATTGTTAAGCATGAAAAGAGATGATGCATTGACATTATGAATTCCCTTTACAATTTTAAACACCTTAATCAGATCCCTCAATACTACTACACTTTTATTCAACAGAAAACAGTTTAAGAGATTTCAGTCTTTTCTGTTGTGATAAACACTCCATAACAGGCACCATTGTAGTAATCCTTCTCTGAACTCTTTCTAACAATTCAATGTCTTTACTAAGGTAAGGAGCCCAAGACTGAACACAGTATTCCAAATGTGGCCTAACCAAAAACCTATACAATGAAATTATAACCTCTTTTGAGTTATATTCAGTATTTCTCTACATACAACCTAAAATCCAATGACAACCCTCATGCAAAACTCATTTGCTATTTATTTGCTCAACTCACCAAATGATCTAAATTGTTTTGTAAATCAACAGCATCCTTTTCACAACTGGCATCACCCAAGACTTTAATATCATTTGTAAATTTAAGTAATTTATTTACCATTATTTCAGTTATGTCTTTTGTTGTAGATTAAAAAGAGCAAAGATCCTCAAATTGAGTTTAAAGGTACCCCACTTGTGATATTACTCCAGTTAAAATTTACTTCAATTGTAACGCTTATAAATTTTTGTGGACTTCAAGCTAACACTAAAACTGAAAAAAATCAAGTCCACCATATGTTGGTGATACATATAAAAATGAAAGGAAGAAAATGCATTAGCATGGTTTAAATGGTTTTGTGAAATGTTAAAGCAATACAATATATTACTTTTTTAACAACAAGTTATGGAAATCATTATTTGTCCTTTGCTTTCCTGCTGTGTTTACATCCTTTTCTGCCCATGTAACACTATTCTGAGTGTCATTTTATCTGCTTGTGTTTGCCCAAGGGCCTGAAGGAGGCCTAACAAGGTTCTACCTCATCCTCTTTTAATAGATTTAAAAGAAGTATTAAGATGTTTTCTTTAATTTTTTGTTATTTGACAGCTATTTGTTTTTCAACATTTCCATCAGCCTATCCAATATATTAACTTTATCTTCCACACCTACAGAAATAATTGTTTTACAAGCCTTTTATTTGGTTCCCTGTATTTCCACAACTAACTAATAGGTCTATAATTACTGGGATAATTTTTACTACCTCTCTTGAAAAGAAGAGTTACATTAGCTGACTTGCAATTAGCTGGTACATACCTGCTATTCAAGGACTGACAAAAAAGAATAGTACCAAATGGTTTGCATTTCTGATCTTTAATTTCCTTCAAAACCCTTACGAAAGTATTTTATGGCCCACAAGTCTTATCGTTCTTTACATTCTTTCCAGAATTAATGCCTTAATGGAATACTGATCAAATCATTATTAGTAAAGACCAATTAAAAGGAGAAATCTAATAATGCAGCCCTCTCCCAATTATTATCGATTAAAGTAGATGCACAAACACTTTCTGACCCTTTCTATGTTTGGTTATTTCTTTATAAACTGTTTATTTGTTAATTTACATAAAACTTTATGTAGATGTGTGTTAGTATAATATTTATAATATACTCTACTTTCATTGTCCTAATCATGATACTTTTTAAGTTATGAGGAAAATACTAGTCACAACGCAGGGGTATGAACACTTCATCATAATTGTACCTCCTTTCCCTCTATTAAATATTCCAATCCTACTAAATAACCTATGACTTTGTATTTCAAAAACATTTTTGTCACTAACGTCATCCATGTTTAACTATGTATCGGCCATTCCCATTATATCAGAATTCTCCATTCCTACAAGTGCTTTAAAACTGATTTGTTTCTTAACCCCTTGCATTACAGTAGTAACAGTTAAGCCTACCCTTACAACTACTTCTATATTCATTTCTTGAATCAAATTTTTTTCTGCCTATTATTATTTTTGCATTTAGTTTATCGCATTGCCTAGTAACCATAGTTTAAAACTTTCTTTATGACTGAGCTAATAGCCATATCAAACAAGTCAGCTTATACATTTTTTTAAATGTAAACTATAAATTAAAAAAAAAAACTCCATCCACTGAACTGATCCCACATGTCAAATCATTATGTGTAGCTGCAATCTAATTCACATAATAGGCTATTTTTGTACTAATTTAATTAAAATAATTTAGTGAATAATGTAGAAGTCTGTCATAAAATGTTTGCATGTTGACATATTTGTGCATAAAATTTGAAATGGATTTTGGTACTATGTTTGCTGTAGTTAATATTAAATTTTGTATTTCTTGTAAATGTTTTGTGATGTGGTACAATGTTTATCCATGCAAGACGTGCATTTTGTATTACTCAGTAAGTATGTGTTTTGTACATCTTAATTATATTATTGGGTTAGGTTCTGTTATTTTTGCCTTTCAGATTTCATGTATAATTCAAACATTGCCAGACTTTTGTTTGGATATTATATCAATAGCTCACATTACTTGAATCTTGGGTTATCCTAGGAATTTGGCTGATATAGTGATCTGGAGAAGGTTTTCAAGATTTCTTTTATGTTTTCCTAATTTTGCTAAGACTACTTAATTGATTATTGAGGACCTTAATTTTGATACAATACTTGTGATAATATTTAATATTTGTTGCAGGTTCTGATGGTGGTGAATATACATGAGTTGGATCATTTAGGTGTATTTTGCTGGCATACATAATGAATAGGATAGGGCTAACTACCTCCACTTGTGACTCCTCAGACTCTGGAGTAAAATAGTCTTGAAGGTTTCCCCAACAATTATTTTAAACTTTCTGCCTTCCAGAAAGTTGGATAGCAAGCAAATAATATCTCATGGTAGTCCATTTCAGATGTATGGGACCTTAGACTGTTATGCTGCATAATGTTGAGTATTTTCTCAATATCAAGAAAACATGCAACAGTGCATTCTTTCTTATTAAACCTATATGCTATTGATTCTGTGAATCTAAGTGATCAGTTGTTTGAATTTTTGGAATTCATTTTTGAAGTCATCTCTGAAAATGTAGAAATTTGATTGTTGATTATTCATTCTAAAATTTTGCCTGTACAGTTCGTGTGGCTGATCAGTTGGCAGCTGTTGTGTTTATTGGCTGGCTACCCTTCTCTGTTGAACATTAATACAATGATTTACTTCCAAGAAGTGGGGATGTATTCAGATTTTAGAGAAAGATTAAAAAGTGCAGTTGAGTGTTTGAACATTGTACATGCCAGGCAGTAAAACTATAAAATTAACAGTTAAAAATAAACAGTTAAGTGTCTGAAGATAATGAAATAATGGCAAATGATTCATTAAAAGAAGAAGAAAAACTGTATCATTCATTTTCTCCAAAAGTTTTACAATTTCATATTACTGTACACTAATTATTTAGCTAAAGGTAGTGTTAGGATAGGGAAAATAGCAGATGAAATATAAACTTTTATCTGACAAAACTTTAGATATTCATCTGGGAGATCTTAGAAGTAAAACAAATCAAATGTAAAAAGCATAAGATTAAATGATTTATTTTTATTATTAGAATGAAAACCACTTTCTGATCATAATGAATCAGTGGACGCTTTCAAAATTTACAGCAATTATACTGTAAATACTTAATTTTTTTTGTATACAACAGTCTTGTAATGTTCACTTAAGTGTGCAAAGTGTTGTGAAGATATACTTAATTTGGATTTTTAGTATATAATGTATTATAATTTTCAAATTTGCTTAAAATACTGACTTGTACCTGGAGGGTTAGATCTTTCAGTTAAGGTGACTTTGGCAATTTTATTTAAGTTTTATAGATGATTAAATAACAAAAGATTTTGATTATAAATATATTTTATGTTGTCATGGTTCATGAAGAAAACTAATTGTCTTGAACTTCATGAACGTGTATTTAACTTGTATAGTTTCATAAATGTACAACTGTGTATTTATCTGTAATAGGAGGATAACAGTATCAAATGGTCATCTAGGTGGGATTATATCCTGGAATCTATGCCACACACGAATATTCAGTGGTTCAGGTGAGTTGGTTCTGAATCAGCATTGATTTTTTTAAGTTGAAATGATATTCAAAGAAATTAATTCTTGTGCATATATTAAACAGCTTGTTAAATTAAAGATTAAAATACTCCTATCTTGTTTGTAACGTGTTTAGTGCTCTGTTAGTTTGTTTGTGAAATGTGAAAGATGAAACCTTTTTGCTGGTGGGTATTACTGTGAATACAAGCAGATATTTAAATCTTAATGTCAAATAATTCTAGGTAATGTTAAATGTTTTATTCAAAAAAACAACAAACATTACAACAAGAGACATTAAGTAAAAACAATTTTACCTGTACTTACACAGTTTTTCAATTTGAGCAGTAATTTCAATTTTGATATTTTGTCATTTCGCTACACTTAGTGTAATTCACAGAGAGGGATAAAGGTAATTTTCCATATTTTATTCCTGCACAATTCTAAGGAGTCTCACTTGTAAATAATGCATCTGTTAGTTTTTCTAGAATTTTTATAGAGATTCTATAGCATATGTTTACATTTCCTATCATTCAATGAGAATGTATTTATCCATATCTTGTTTCTCATATGATTTTTCTGTTCTCAACTTGAAGTTTTAATGTTACATCTCTTTTTTCTCCATTCTTTAATATTAAGGTGTCACAGCATATAATCTGTACAATTACTAGTGAAGGCCAGGTTTCAGAATTGCTGCTGGCAAAGTGTAGATATCATTTCTATCAATATTAGAGTGATTAGTAGTGTGTGTCATAATTTATGGTTTTGAGAGAAAGTGATTAGATGGAGTTCTTGCAAAGATGAACAATTGAATCTTGTGGAATGTTTACAACAATTAGATCTTTAGATTTTTTTAGTTTGTTTAAATGTTCTTTTTGTTACTGAAAATATTTTGTATTTTAAATTGTATTGATTTGAAAGCTGTGGAAATTTCCTTCAACAACAATATTTCAGGTATTTATTTAGTTTCAGTGAGTACATAAGCAATGGCAGAATATTCCAGTGTCTTAAAATCATCATTTGTTAATTTTAACTTACTCAAACAATTCACATAAATAAAAGAACATTATAATTTGTAAAAGAAACTATTTGTTCAGTTTTCATTTATCTTAGCTAAGAATACTATTAGTAAAAATATTACCTAACTTGAAAAAGATAATGGTCACATACACTATATTAAATGAAGTTTTATTTCCCTAATTACTTATATCATGCTTTTAGTAAGTTACATGAAATATGTGCAAAAGAATATGTTAGCAGAAAGTAAGAAAGGTTTGATCATAAACTGAGAATCAGTAAGTGTGTGGGATAATGTATAAATTGTGTATATACATTGACTTTGTTTTAATAGTTAATTCATGCCTATTGATGTAGTTGTAACATTATGTTCTATGAGGTAAAAATATGGAAACTTGATTAAAATATCAGTTAACTTGTGAAGTGAAAAAGTAATCAAATCTTAGCTGAAGTTAAGTATTTTTATACTTGTGATTTTTTAAGTTAAACTAATAGAGATGTAAAATTTCAACTTGTAAGAGGTTAAGCAAAGAATACATAGAAAGCTTGACTGTGGGATATAATATACTGTTACATATTTCATCCTTTACTCTTTTTTTTCTCTGATAATTTATTTTTTACATGAGTTGAGGAACAGAAGAAAACTGTAAGGATTACAGGTCTTAATTTGCTTGTATTGATCAGAACATACTTTTTGAATGCTTCAATCTGGTCTTTGTTCAGAGCTTTAGGACTTAGTAAAGTTTCTTGCTTGGAAATTATGCTTTTTTCACTGATGTGAAACATTTATTCAGCACTGTTTTAATGACTATTATTTTGTTTTCATTTCAGTATTCTGAACTCATTGGTAATTGTCCTCTTTCTGACTGGCATGGTTGCAATGATTCTTCTTCGCACTCTGCATAAAGATATTGCTCGTTATAATCAAATAGACTCTGGGGTAGGAACAAGTCTTTAAATTAGACTTTTAAAGTATGATAAATGCTCGACATTAAAATTTTTCTCACTCTATTTGCTTTAACTGTATGATAGACCTTGTGTATCATAACATAGTAAGATATGGACAATATGAACTGTTTGGTAGCTCAGTATGGTAGCTTCTTAATTAGAAGTTACTGGGTATTTTTCATTACTATATTTTAATATTAATTATGACTATAATAAAAAAAAAAAAAAATTTGCTAGTTCATAATGCTCTTACTTAATCATGTTAGAACTTTTAATTAGCTACAGTTATATTGTTAATGAAGTCCACAGGTACACATTCAGCTATTTGAATAGCTACATGTGATGAAACTTGAGGTATTCTTGATTTATGAAATTTTACTGTCTGTAGTTAGAAGTACTTTAATGAATAAGGTGTAATTTGAAATATTAATTAGCTTTTACTTCATAGGTTGATTATTTTGTTTAGTTTGCAGCTTATCTTGCCATGCTGCAAAAAATATGAAACTAAAGTTTTCATGAGATGTTAAAAATGTACTGAACTTGTATGTAAATGTGAAAAAATATTTTCATGTTTATCTTCAGTTACGTTTTAAAACAAAACTCCCTTTTGGAATTGAAAATAAATTGTTGTGATCTTTACAGAATGTAAATGACTGTGATTCATAGGAGTATACATTATAATTACTAACTTCAGTCATCTGTTTGTGACACGTGTGTGTAGGATGATGCACAAGAAGAGTTTGGATGGAAGCTGGTTCATGGTGACGTTTTTCGCCCTCCTAGAAAAGGAATGTTACTATCTGTGTTCCTAGGCAGTGGAGTACAAGTTTTCTTCATGACACTGATTACTCTCTGTAGGTGTCATTAAATTACTTCTTTTCTTTTTTGGTATGGAAAAAATATAATTAATTTGTGTTCATAGGAGACAGGAAAGTTTATTGAGGCATATTTATTTTCTCTTCATATTTGTAAATTGTCACCATTGTTTTTACCAGAAAATTAGAGATACCAAATCTGTCTTGGTTTAGTGATGTTGTGTATAAAATATATTCAGCATACTATGATGTTCAGTTATCTGGTTGTATATCCAATGTAGAAATATTTTTATTGTATTTTAATACAAGTATCTCATTTCTGTGTAGCTTGCACATGAGCTAAAGGTGATTAATGATTTGAAGACAATTTTAATTGTGTTATACTGCATTAGAATTATGAATTTTGAAATGCTCATTTGTCTTTATGATATATTCATTCATTTCTAAAGGATAATAATTTCCAGTTTTACTTGCTGAGTAATTAAAAAATCCAGCAGTTCCTTGTTACAATGATTTCAACTCCCATTAAGAACTCCTAAATAATGTTTAACTAATTGAATATTTTAAAGTGATGAAGTAATGGGAGTTAATCATTTTCTTGTATAGAGTACTTAGTATATGTGGTTAGAGATGTAATGGTTGATTGTATAGAGTACTGAGTGTGAGTGGCTAGAGATGTAATGGTTGATTGTATAGAGTACTTAGTGTGAGTGGTTAGAGATGTAATGCTTGAGAAATATGGATAGGTACACAAAGATCTAGGGATGTACAGTGTGATAAAAATTGGAGAACCAATTTAATATAACATTCAAAATTCATTATTATTTCTTTCTTTTCTTTGTATTTTGCAAATTATTGAAATATAATGGGGCCCTGGGTTTTGTGGGTTTTTTTTTGTAAAATATTATTTCCATACATATATACATATATATATGTTATTTTATTTTTTTCTTAATCAGGTTAAGTGATAGAAAACCTTATCTTGGAACAACGAGCCATTAAATTTCTATTTGTTGATTTTGCTGAATGTTTCATTATAACCTTAATTTTGTACTCTACAAAGATAAAAGTTTACAAAACTAGTGTAAATTGTATTTAAAATTTATTGCTTCTTTAATTTAGAATATTAAAGTTTTTTGTTTTTTTCCTATACTGTTTATCTATGATTACTCTTTCCTTTTTTTGTTTTCCAGTTTTTGCCTGTCTTGGCTTCTTGTCTCCAGCTAACAGAGGAGCTTTAATGACCTGTGCAATGGTATGTTTTATTAATTTATGAGATGTAACTTGCATGGGCCAAAATGATTACTGTTCCTTTCTGCTGCTCAGTTTTACTATAATACTTAAACACACTAATTCTAAATTGCGATTTTATAATAAAAAACTGAAAACTATTTTTTCTGTAGAAATCAGATTATACATCACAGTGAACTACAGAAAATTAATGTGATTAGCACCCATTGTTTTATCTTTTAGGCATAGCATAAACCATTATATGTCATAGTAAGGATCATTTTGTGTAGTATGTGATAGTTTTGACTTTCAGTTTATATTAAAGCCAAATAAAACATAATTGCACTTTTTTTTTTCCTGGAAACAGTTTGAAATTATTGAGGATTTTCAGAATTAAGATGTTCTTCAAAAATTATTTTCAGTATTATATATGACCTCAGGCTTTTAAAGTTATTTGCATTGCATAAAAATTATCATTACTAACTGTTTAATTATCTACATATTTATTATCTTAATAAATTAGCAAACATAAGTTCTTTCAAGGTAATTTGACTATAAAGATAAAAATGGATAAATCTATATATATATATATTGTTTCTGCTGTATTGAGAATTATAATGTTAAAAGTTTGGGTTTGTTTAGCAATGTACTAAGCAGCAACTTTCTATTCATTATAAACAACTGTTTATTGGATTTTCTTTTTGAACTCTTTGCAAAAAGGTTTCTACTAATAGTAGATAGCCACTATTAGTAGTTTCTAGTAACTTTACTGCTGCTTTTAATGATAGAATAAAAGTGACACCAACTGCAATATTTGTTTTCATTATTTTTTATATTCCTGTGCTCAGTTCTTGCTATTAAGTTTTCCTAGTTTATGTAATGATATTAATGGTCTCAATAAATTTCTTTTTAATATACAACTTTTATTAAACCAAGACTAGTTGATGACATTTAATTGATAGGTAAAGTTATTTGTATAAATAAAAATGCAAGTCAGAATGTAACACTGTGATAGAGAAAGAAACCACAAGATAAGATGGTAGTTTCAATATGCAAATGAATATATAGTGTGAATAAAACATCTTGTAATGTGTTGGTATTACTAGTCAGTGCACATTTGTCTGTTTAGTGAAAAGTTAGTGACAGCTTATCTTTTACTTGGTACTTAATTTGACTTATAAATAAATATTTTTGGTGAGGATTAACTGTTGGAATATATAAAATAAATGTAATATTTGCATTTTATTTTACTCTAGTTTGTTTACTCATAACATGTCGTCTACCCACTAAGAGTATTTCCATTCAAACTTCTTTATTATTTCAGGTTTTATTTGTGTGTTTAGGCACACCAGCTGGTTATTTTTCTGCACGAATTTACAAAAGTAAGTCTATTTTTACTTAATTGAGTTTTTAAATTAATTAAAATCTTTCTTTATTCAATATTAAAGCTTATTCCTCAAATATTTTTAAAGATCCTTTAGTTATTTGGACTGTTTATTTTTTACAGTACCATGTAGATATGATTTTGATTAAGTGGCCAACACTATATTTTAGTTCTGTCTTGTCTGTAGTGGTATTATACTCATTCCAGCCAAGTCTGGGTGATACTTGTTTTAAAGATGTTTATGTTCTGAGGTAAAATTTAAAACATAATTTTAAGGTTGAAATTGCCTAACTCAGTCTTGCCATTTGTTATATACATAATATAGATACTTAAATCACATTTAATTGCATCCCAAGTGGTATAATCACTTATGTTTAGAACAGAATTTGTGAGAAAATGCATGAATTGTATTTAAAAAATGGGTAAATTTGTGTTATAGTCTGTAATTGCATATTTGTACACTAGTTGATTTAGGTGAAGATTTTTATAAGCCATTAGAAATGAAATAGTTTATTCAATTTTTTATAACTGATTCAGTTGTTTCTATGGAAAATTTATTATTAGATGGTGCTTTCATAATATTATGTTAGCAATAATCTGTTCAAAACAAGCTACATTTATCAGTCAGAACTAAAAATTTACCCAGTAAATAGTTAATTTAACATACTGATATAACTAGGATTATGCAGTGTCATAAAATAATCTTATAATTATTAGAATGTGTTATTTAGATGTCAATCTTGCTCCTATCGACACAGGTCAAAGGCCATGCCATCCTGTTTGTTGACTCTCATTCAAAATGCTATTCAACTGTTATTTGATGAAATTACGTCAATAAGTTTGGCATCAAACTGAAGATTATATTTCATATTTTCATGTTATACATTAGTTATTTTTTTATTTTAAAGGTAAATATATATAAATTTTTGTATATCATGTGGTATGTTGAAATTAGATTTCAATTACAGTGGCTATAGTTTGTTAAGAAATAGGAAGTCAGAATACCTGTATTGACAAGCTAGATTGTAAAATATAAACATGCTATCTTTTTTATTAGTTGAAATATGGCCTGGCATGGCCAAGCTTGTAAGGCGTTTGACTCGCAATCCGAGGGTCGCAGGTTCTCGCTAAACATGCTTGCCCTCCCAGCTGTGGGGGTGTATAATGTGACTGTCAATTGCACTATTTGTTGGTAAAAGTGTAGCCCAAGAGTTGGCGGTGGGTGGTGATGACTAGCTGCCTTCCCTCTAGTCTTACACTGCTAAATTAAGGATGGCTAGCACAGATAGCCCTCGTGTAGCTTTGTGCGAAATTCCAAAACAAACAAACAAATAGTTGAAATATTATTCATGTACTAAATAAACACTGGCCCTGCTCACTTCTTTCCATTTTAAGAAATGCTCCCTTGTATATGCTTACTTCTCTCTCACATATGAATAATCAACCAAAAGCTCAGAATGTCCCCCTACTACCTCTTTCCAGCCACTTAGAAGTATTATGACACCAACTCATTCTTTCAAAACAAGATTTCAGAGCAGTAGGTTGAGTCTTTAGTCTGCTTAAAATTTCCTTTTTTTTATAGACCCAAATACATTTCAGTTACTAAGATTATTAAACTATAGTGGGAATAAGTGGAATAATTTGTTATTTTGTTTATTTCAGATATTCACATAAAACCTAGTAGCACCAATCAGTAAACTAAGAGTTCAACAGAGTAGTTCAAGCACTAAATTTGTATCATAGTGGCCCAGGGAACATGGGCCATAAGCATGGTTTCACTGGTACTTGAACATATCTGCTATCCATCCAGTGATGGATAACTAGTTTAACTTAATTGTAAAACTTGTCTGAGAGTAGACAAAATGTTGCTGTATAAATAATAAGAATATTTAAATATCTTTGTTGTCCCGAATTTCATGTACATTTCTGTAGACAACAGTTGAATAATGGTAGTAAATAAAATATATGCTTATTTCTTTAATGTAATTTATTGTGAATATGTCTGTGATATTTCCTTACTAATTTCATATATATATGTTTTGTAATTTGATATGGTCATTTATTCCAAACTAATTTGTTCAATTTGTCAGATTCAGGTAAAACTGTGAACTGTTTCTTCTCCTTCTAGGTTTTTCTGGTGAAAAGTGGAAATCTAATGTGTTGTTGACAGCACTTTTCTGTCCAGGGTTAGTATTAAATGCTTGCATCTCAAACTGTAATCATGTTTTAATTCTATTAAAGTCCTATTTATATATGTTTATCCATACAAATTCAATAAGTATTAAATTCAATGCCAAATGTGATCCTCTGTTTACTTAGAACAAAAAAAAACTAGAAAACTTGGGTTTGTCTTGTATGTCTAGTAAAGAATATAGTACTGATGAATATAAATTAAGAAAATGATTAACTTTGATATTGTTGTTGGTGCATTTTTATTAGTCTACAGACTGTCTGTTTTAGTTTGCTAAACTGAAACCATTAATGAGAAAAGGAAATCAATAATTATTTAAAAATTTAATGGAAATGTTTCAAAAAATTGTACTTGTTCTAGCAAAGGCTCATCTGATGGTGTGAAACAATTCTTTAGTTTTACCTCTTTCATTTCCTCTCTATATTGTGTTAAAATATTTTCATTAAACATCTGTTATGAAGTACAGTTTACCTGTTGCCTTTTTATCAGTAACATTATCACTTAAGAAATTTTGTTGTAAAAACATGTGAAGAGATGAGCTTGTTATGTTAAAAGTACCTTTCAGTGTTTATATGAATATTTATGAGGTTAAATAATAAAACAAATACTTTATCTGAAAGAAATGTAAATGCTGAGTGCTGAAGTTTCAACAGATTATTTATTTTGTTAAGTTTCATTTAATGGTTTTCAGACTATTAAAAAAGCAGGTTGTGTTCTTTATTATATAGGTTTTTGTTCTGATGACCAATTTAAACTATTTTTCTCACCCTCTCTAGTCTGCTTTTTGGTTTATTCTTCATTATGAACTTGATCCTGTGGGCCAAGGGAAGTTCTGCTGCCATACCGTTTACCACTTTGCTTGCTTTGTTGGCTCTCTGGTTTGGCATTTCTCTGCCTCTCACTTTTGTTGGTGCTTATTTTGGTTTTAAGAAAAGGGTAAGTTGAAATTACCTCTGTTTCAGGGATAGATTAGGTAATAAAATTGAAAAGTCTTGTGTAGAAATTTTTTTTTAATTATTTGTATATGTTATTTGGTAGGTTTGCTTGAAACAATGAGAAATTTAACTAAGAGTTGAATACAATCTTACTTAAGATCTCCATGGTGAATTATATATGAATATTTTCATTGTAGATAGTTATTTTCTGACTGAGAAAAAACAAAACTTAGAACATTATTATTTCACTGAAGATAAAATTTTGATTTGCTCAAAAAGTGGAATATTTTTGTGTCTATTTGTTAGGCTGTGTGTGATACTGTGGTTAAAAATCTAGGTTGTGTATCATAGTCTTTAGGGCTTAAGATATTTGTGTCTAAGTATACTCCACAATTTCAGTTGTGGCTGCTTTTTATAAACAACACTCGATTTTGTTGTTTGGAGGTGTGAAAAATCCATGAATTTGTGGACATTCAGATGTTTTGTTTAAAAGATGTAGGTTATGAGATTTGTGAAAATAATTGAGAGCAGAACATGTGTAATGCTTAATCTTAAATGTTGTCATGGAGTAACAAGATTGAAATAATGATTATTTCAAAACTGAGTATATTCAAGAACCTGTAGTGAGATTTGTCCCATGAAGAAGTGTGACATGGGGTACATAGTGTCCTCTGGTGGACTCACTATATATATGTTGCAGAAATATTTTTTTTAATATCTTCTTTTCCATTTCATGTTCCTGGTTACTTGGTTTAAACAGCCAGACAAATATTTTGTAGTGATAGGCTAGCTGGCTGATCAGTTGTTTTTCCTATTGTCAATAGTTCAAAATTAATAGTTATTATGCCTCAACCTTAAACACTTCTGACCTGTCTGTTTTGTCCACTTGTGCTTCATAAAGGCTAAAAATTAGTTTATTTGGGTTAATGCTAAGTATTTTGGAGTTTCAGATTTAATCTGTATATATTTATATTTTGATAATTTTAAATATATAGACATTAGGATTGAACCTATAACATCTTTTTTTCCATTATTTTAGTTAGAAGGGTACTCTACTAAAGTTTGTCATCTTTTAACACAAGAAATATAATTCTTATATTCATACTGTTATATTCAAAATGTTTATACTGTATTCATCGTCATGTAGATTGGTCATGTAGTATCCTTGGTACCTGCCCTAAAAACATTGAGGCAGTTGTTAGACAAACATTTACCAATAACATAATGAAATTGCACAGTTTGGACATAAAACGTTATGGCTCTATTGATTAGCAATGTTATATTTTATTGATATTTCTATTTTAATTGAATATCTAAAAAGTTTAAATTCGTAAAAAATATTTTTATAATTTTATTTTTTAAATATGAAATTTTTACATGTAGACTATTGAACACCCTGTAAGAACAAATCAGATTCCAAGACAAATTCCTGAACAATCCATCTACACCCAGCCTGTGCCAGGAATTATTATGGGAGGTATCCTTCCATTTGGATGTATTTTCATTCAGTTGTTTTTCATTTTAAATAGTATCTGGTAAGTCACATTAAGTTTTCCATGAATTTTGTTTTGTAGTTTTGGACTTACTTATGTGCCTTTTGTCAGTTGACATAGAGTTGTTTTTTATGCCTGAACAATGTACAGTAAATTTTCTAGTATTTTTACTTACTAAATTGTATATCTTATTGTTCTTTATGCTATCACTAATTTCTGTTTATATATGCTAGAACTTGACTAATATGTTTTGTGTCAACACTATACTAACAGTAAAGTAGCTATTAGGTTTAAAAACTAGTGGAAAAATGAATAAATTCTGTAAAGATATATATCTCTTTTTTTGGAATTTAAATGTTTAATTTAATTAAAGACTTTATAGTAAGTTATAAGCATTATACCATTTTATTTTTTTTAAATCTAGGTAAAAGGAATAATCACTTAACATACTGTTGTGTACTGAAAACATTATGTGGAAAAGAAGGCTAAATACTTATCTTTTTTTTCTGAAATTTAATGTATATTTATGTTTTGTGTTTATCTGAAGAAATTTGTGATTAATTGTACTGTAAGCTGAATAAATGTATTTATGCTTTTAGGTTTTATCAATAAAATATGTAAACAGGTGTTTTGTATCATGACTGTTGTTGAAAGAACAGTTTTTAAAAAAGTATTTTCAAACTCTAGCTTACATGAGTTTGCTGATTTCAATTATGTATAGCAAGACAGTAAACATTTACTTTGTGTTTTGAATATCAGATGAATGTCAGTAGACATAAAGGGTATTATTTCACAAACAGTGCTTATTGGAGGTTATTCACAGTGGCAGTTTTGGCCATGCATTGCTTGCTGTAACACAGATTAATACTTGTGCACTGCACTGTTGTTGTTTCATAAATCACAATTTTTAAATGTATATTTATGTATAGGTCCAGCCAGATGTATTACATGTTTGGATTTTTATTTCTTGTCTTCATCATCCTGATCATCACTTGCTCTGAAACAACTGTGTTACTATGTTATTTCCATCTGTGTGCTGAGGTCAGCCATATGTTTATTTATCATTTAAGTGTACTTGTGGGATGTTTTATATTGAAAATTTAGCTATTAGTATAACATTTTTATAACAGTCAAAGAGCTATTTATAACCCAGGAAGAAATGTATTAGTTTTTGAAACCACATACTATGTTTGTTTCATAACTATTGTTTATAGCCTCTTTTGTCTTTCCAGTCATGCCAGGTTGATGATAAAGCATGTTATTCACAGAAGCTTTGTGTATTTAGTTGAGGGGTTCAACCAACTATAGAGCTTTGTGCTACACATGTGTATGATTTATTTGCTTTTATTTTATATGTTGTAATGTGGAATAAACAGTTTTACATGTACTTGTGTAAAACTTTCAGTGACTTGTGCCAAATATCAGTTTAAAAGTATCACCTTCCATTGGATTAGTTAGGATGGCTAGGTAGCCTCAAACAAATTCTTTATCCAACTTTGTATAAAATAGAAAAAAAATTTACATCAAAGTATTTCGTGAGCTTCTTAATTTATTAGAAATGTATTCATGACACACAAATATAACTGTTATAGTATTTTGGTTTTTAAATAGACTGAACTGCATAAATTGGTAATTTATCACAAGAGACAGAATGGACAGACACTTCAGAAATTTTGTAAAATTCCCTGTTTGTAGTTGGTTATGATTTATTGCTATTATTTTAGTCCAATACTGTTTTACCTCCTTTCTCAAAAACTTATCTTAACCATCTTTTTTCTTATTCCATCTTGTCTGGACTTGCACCCCTTGAGGTGGGTTACTGTATGTGGTGAGGGGACCTCCCAGAGTAGGTTGTATACTTTCAGTTTACCTCCTCTGGGATCTAAACATCTGCCCACGTGTTTACCATGTGGATGATCCAGGAGAGAATTCTGGTGATTGAGGGGTCCAATATTAACGCACAACTTTGGCCTTGAATTTCTGTACGCAGACGGTCTTAGATTTCCCCTCCTCCTCCAGGATCTATTAGCTAGTCCATTTGGGCTAGGGTGAACTGAGTACCAGTGTTGGACATTCTCAACAAGTGTTGTAAACATTGTTTCTGATTCTGGTGTTTGGGTGTAGTGCTCACAAAACCCTGGTGTTGCTGCAATGTCCTTGTTTAGAATTATAGTACATCCCTTTGGAGGGCTCCATTGTGGATGGGGTCATTGGGCACTGAAATGTAACATCTTTATTATGGATATCCCAATTTATGAAGAAAAACAAATCATCAAAAAATGATCACATATGTATGACTGTTATACAGTTAACATCACAGTCAAATTCTGTACTTTGATTTCTAATTATCCATTCTGTATCCAAGAAATCCTTAGGGCAAATGTCCCCTTGCCTTTTTAATTTAAAATGTATTAGTGTGGTTTGCTAGTTCTTCTAAATCTATAGAAAGGTTGCACTCTGAAGAGATTTTGGTGGAAACATCTTCCACATATACCAAACTCCTTTTGAAATCAAAGGCCATAGGGAATATACCCATTCAGGTTACTCCCCATGCAACTTTGAATTCTTTCAGAGGGGTTATAGGTGAGAGAGATTTAAAGAACATTCCTGTATTAGAGATCCTCGTTGGTTTATCTAGTCAAGTTGTTTCTGCAGTGTGCCATATCTCCACTTGCAAAGGCAGAATTATGATGCCTACTAATGTTCTGATATTGATGTTTATATTACCACGTTCTTCTGCAATAATCAAAGCAGTTTATCTGAACTGTAAGGTACAGTTATATGTTTTCAACTCTCTCAAATGTTTCCATTGTCAATGGTTCAGTCACTCAAAAATATCTTGTTGTGCTTGTTGTGGCGAAAATCACATCACTTACAAGTGCAAACCAGAACCATGCTGCATTAACTATATTGGTCCACACCCCTCTTACTCTATTTCTTGCCCTAAATGGGTGGAGGAGAGAGAGGTGCAATGGTTGAAGACTGTAAATAATATTTCCTACCCTGAGGTTTGGAAATTGTCCTGAACTCCATCTTGGATGTATGCTGCTGCACTCCATTTCACTGCCACAGCAGGAGTGCAGACAGATCTCTCCATGCCTCTAGCAGATTTGTTTGCAAAACATCTGAAGAATGTTTGCCCTTTATGATTAAAATAGCTGATAAATCTATGTCTACTTTCATTTTCGACCCTGCCACTCCTTCCAATTACTGCCCGGTTCCACTTCTTTGGCTTCAGGTTCTGGTATTTCCTCTGGTTCATTTTCTTCTGCAGCCCCATGAAGTAAAACGACTATTAATGCCCTCAATCATGGAACCTTTGTTCACAGATAGAGATCTGCCTACTTGACCCAGGGCAGGATCCATGGAGTTTGATGACCTTCATCCAATAAAGAAGAAAAAAGTGTGGTTGAAAACAATAGGGGCCCCACCTCTTTCTCCTCCACATAAATAAAAATGGTCACTTTAATCTAGTGGAACTGTTGGAGTTTTCATTCAAATATAGATGACACTAAGGACTTGATTCTTACCATCTCTTGTGTCTCTCCTTACTTACAAGAAACGTTTCTGAAACCTGCCAATAGTCACCCTTCAGCAGTTTTTTTTTCTACAGAAATGACAGGTTGTGTGATGGATGAGTGCATTGTGGGGTGGTACTGCTGGTTGATCAGCATGTGCCCATCCTATCTTTGCCAATTGATATATTCTTGGAGGCTGTAGCCATCTGTACTTCCTTGGATCGTATCATCACTATTTCTTCTATTTATCTGGCTCCTGAAGATACCTGTGATCAGTCAGAGTTTGATGTCCTCATTGAGTAATTACATAATCCCTCCATCATCTGTTACCCATCAGTGACTGACGGTATTGTTCAGGCAGCTGCTCATTATATTCCTAAACCCTCAACACATTTCCTACAAATCCTCGTCCTTGATGGAATTTTGCTTACCACATGGTAAGAAAAGCTCAAAAACGGACCTGGGATACCTTTCATATGTATCCCACACTTTTAAACCACATCACATTTCAGCAGTTCTAAAGTCATGTGGGACAGGATTTGAAAGGTTAGTGGACAGTATTCTTCTACTTCCCCCCTTCCTTTTGAACTTGCTTTCTGATGACCAGGAAATTGCTGATGCTCAGAACATTGTCAGTACTCTTAGTGAAAGCTCTTCTCATGTATCTAACATTTCTGCTTTATCCCCCAACCTTTTTAGCCATCAAGACACAGGGAGAACAATTGCCCTTTTCCTTTTTGGGTGATCATCTCTGTGACTGTAATTGCCCTTTTACACTAGTGGAACTCATGCTTGCTCTTCATCAGTCTGGTAGTATGTCAGTGGAACCTGATGTTATTCATTATGAAATACTGTGCCATCTCTCTCCTACCTCTCTTGCTAATCTTCTGGTTGTTTTTAACTGGGTTTGGTAGGAGAATGTTTTCCTAATGGTTGGTGCCATGCTATTGTCCTCCATTTTCCTAAGCCTTGGGAGGATCCCAAGATTCCTTCAAATTACCATCTAATTGCTTTGAGTTGTTTCTGTAAGATCTTAGAGGATGGTTGATGCTTGTCTTGTTTGGTTTCTCAAATCAAACAACCTCCTCTTACCCACATTATGTAGGCTATGACAACAGTGCTCCACAATGGATCACCTGTTTCAACTTTAAACATTAATCAGGGAAGCCTTTCTTTAGCAACATCTTGTTTCTTTATTTTTTGTACCTTAAGAAATCTTATGATACAACATAGAGGTATGTCATCTTGCAAGACCTCCAATTTTATGGGTTGCATGGCCATTTGCCCATTTTTATTGAACATTTTTTTAATGAACTGATGATTCAAAATCTCTGTGGGTTCAACACAGTCCCTCAAGTCTATGTTTTTAGTGTTTTACTTTTTATTAGAAAGATTAATGCCATTAGTGGAAGACTCTCCCCTCCAGTTGCAAATGGTTTATATACCAATGACTTCCACATTTTGTCAGCCATCAAGCATAAAGTTTATTGAATAGCAGCTAAAGACTGCTCTCAATCAATTACTGAAGTGGACTACGGCAAATGATTTTGCCCTTTTTGATCCAGAACTGTTTGCATGCACTTTTTCTGCCAATGAGGTATTCACCCAAATCTTAAGCTCAGTCTCAGAGAAGTTGTGTTTCCCATGACCCCTGAAGTAAAGTCTTTGGTATATCTTTAACCGTAAACTGACCTTTATTCCACACATCAAATAGCTATCTGTCAAGTGTATAAGGACACTGAATATCCTGTGTCCTCTCTTCCACTTCTTGGGGAGCAGATCAGTGTTCTATGCTAAAAATCTATTGTGGCTTTATTTGATCAAAACTGGACTATGAGTCTCTGCCAGGAACTAGGCCTTTAAGACATTGGACACTGTTCATCATTAGGAGTTTTGGCTCTGCACATCTCCAGTTTAGTTTGTACACTGAGTCTCATGACCCTCCTCTATACCTTTGCAGTTTGTAACTGTCTGTACTGTATTCTTCAAAACTTCGATCTTTAAAACAACATTCCACATGAAGTTGTGTTTCCCTTCCTCAGTGGGTCATGCTTTGTCAGAATAGATGGTCTGCCATTGTTCCTTTTGACCTTAGTATCCAGGCACAGTTGGATAAATTGGGTCTGACCTTAGATAACGTAGCTGTATCCACTGATCAGCCTATCCTTCCATGACAAATTTCCTTCCCCAGATGTGACTTTTCTTTGAGTTATCTGAAGAAGGCAGATACTCCTGATTGAAAGTAATGCATAATTTTTGCTGAACATCTTTCAAACCATTTTTCCATTTCCATTTATACAGATGTTTTAAAATCAGGTTACTCTGTAGGCTTTGCTATGGTATGTTTGGATTCAGTTGTTGCACACAGAATTCCCTCTACAGTATGTGTTAACTACTGAACTTCACACCATTTCTTTTGCCCTGAATCACATAGAAGCTATACAGTACACATATTGTACTATTTACACTGTTGGTCCTCGAATCGCTTCATGCTAGTTCTCACCTTTGTTGATAATCACAAATGACTGGCCTATTTCTCTCTATCATCTACTTCTATCCAGTATTTCTGGTTACCAGGCCACATTGGTATTCGTGGGAACAAGCTGGCTGATATCACAGTCTGTTTGTCTGGTACTATCACTGTTGTGCCTGTCCCATACATAGACTACAGTCCTGAATTCAAGGCTCAGCTCTGCATCAGGTGGCAGTCAACTAAGAGTGAGCAAAGTGATTACAAGCTCTTCCAGATCAAACCTCCTAATGCTATTTGGCTCTCTTACTCCCATAAGGATTGGAAGGAGGAAATTGTTCTGGCTAGGCTATGCATCAGTCAGTTTTTAACTCCTTGCTTTCTTTTATCTGGTACTGATGCACCAATGTGTGGTCTGTGTGACACTGGTCACAATAACTCACATTTTATTGTCTTTTTGTTGTTACAATCAAGAGAAACGACACAATTTTAAACATATTTTTACCATGGGTTCACCCTTGACATCAACAAAGTCATTGATAATGATGACACTGTCCACCTTTGTTGTTTTTAAATTTTTAAGGGTCATATGTCTTTTTAACTCTATTTAAGATTTTAATTTGAATATTAGATTATGTTTTGTTTTAACATGATTCCTTTTTACATATTTGAATGATTTTACTTTTTTATTGGTTTGTTTTGACCCAACTAGAGCCCACCCCCATTAAGTGGTTCTTGTATCATCGATCTACAGGTGTTTTGGTTTGTGTGTTCTCAGCTAGGAACACTTCATATCAATGCTTTTTTTGATCCACTGGAAGACCAAACTTCTTTTCTTTTGGTCTACTGTTCTACACCCACTGGCTATGGGAGTGGACACATTAAGTTAAAATTGTAGGGGTCATTACATCCAATGCTTATCTTCCTATTCACCTCTTCCCCAGAATTCTATTTCTAATCCAAAGCACTCTGAGTTTAGTCTTCATGGTAACTTCACATTGGCCACTATAATCATGGTTCCCACTTGTAGAATCTTCATCTACCATTACCTCTATCTGTCTTTACTTCATCAACATCAGTTGGGCATCATTCATCCATACATCATCACCCTCTCTTTCTTCAAGCATTGCTTTTGTAAGCTCCACTGCTTAAACTTGGGAACTGACTTCATGCATTGCATTTTTTTCTTTCCAGGTCCATAAGACTTTCTTCCATGTCCAGTTACCAAAGGTGATACTTTACCTTCTGTCTTTGGGCTCTTTGTTGTTTTTATCCTTCCCATCATTCTGCTCTTCATCTTTTCCAATTCTTAATTTGTTTTGACAAAGGCTTGGCTCTTTTGTGTGTAGCTATTGGGCAGTCTCATCAAACAGTTTGTTTCTTCCAAGTTTTATAAGGTTTTGCCCTTCCTTACCATTTCCCTCCTTTTTCCACTCCTTTCAGGTTCATGCATTCTCCATGTTCTTTGATTTGTTTGTTTGGGATCAGGTATGATCCCTTATGACCTCTCTCATTCTTTTTTTGAACCTTTGTTGACATGTTCCACATATGATCTCCTTCATCACCTGTTTCCTTCTTTCCCTTGCATTTGGATGTTGTTGATCAGATATTAATTCCATTAATATTCCCACAATCCTTTACCATTTCATTTATCTTGTGTCAAAACCAGTTCTTCCTTTCTAAGTTTTATGCTGCATGCAAAGACTGTTTGGTTTTCACACAATTTTCCTTACATTCTATCATATTTACTCCAATTCTGATCCAGATTGGCTTCTTTTTCTGATTCACTCTTTGGTATTATATAGTATATAATGCACCCTTTCAGAGTTTAATGTCATACTAACTGATTGGATTCATCAACTCATTAGTCTGGTATATCATGATTTATCCTTAGAAAGTTGCCATCTCCACATTGTTTCTTCTCATCAAATTTGCTATGTCAATATGTCTTTAGCTACTCTCCTTTGCAGTCTATTTGAGGAAATTGTTCAGGCTGGAATGTAGATTACTCTTAATAACCTCATCTCTTGTTATCTGCACAATCTGGCTGTATCTTCCTCAGATGGATATTGTCTCCCTCCAATAACAATTCCATACACATCCATTTGCCTTTGAATGGGGGTAAAGTTTATTACATAATCTCATTTGTTTTCTCTTCAGAGACCCTCATTTTTTTCATTTTTATTTACTGCTAATGGGATCTCACTTCCTGATGGATTTTGTCTGATCAGATATACTTCGCCTGAAATCAACACTATTTACTAAATTTACTAAGAGTAGCTGTAGAGGTGGGGTGTTCTGCAAGACTACTGGTGGTATGCCCATTAATATGTACATATTTCACATTATCCATAGGTGGTTTTCCACTGTGCACCATCACTCATAGACTTTCATGAGCAAAGCAAAGGAAGATCTCTGACACCTTGATTAAATAAATCAAGGACTGTCTTTTTTCTAATATTTGGAATCTTTTACACCTATTACTCTTTCTCCAGTGTGACATTCATTCAGCCTCCTCACCTGTCCAGTTGAGGTAGGGGTACATACATAGCTAAGTCAGGTTGCTTTTTTATGTTGGATTTCACCTTTCAGAATAAATTATACTTGTGCATTTTTTACCCTTACCAGGTTCATTTCCTTGTTCCAAGGCAAATATACCTATTTCAGAGGTAATATGGTTACCCACTTGTGTGCTTTAGTTCATCATGGAGCACCCTTGTTCAATCTTGTTTACTTTTTGCTGGGTTTAAATGTGTGTGTATGCCAGCCCCCTCTCTCTTTGTAGTATGGGATTCTAGTTTTGTGTGAGGAGTGATAATACCATATTAGAAGTTACTTTTTCACTTTGAAATTGTATATCAGATAGATACCTACCTCTTGTTACACACTTTCTTCTCACTGCTGGTGTTATTCTTTGATGTTTTGCTAATTCTCAAAAGTAAAGATTTAGTGGGAATAGCAGAGGTATCTAATAGTACCAGCATAGGTGATACAAAACTATTGGTGGAAAATAGTAATATAATGTGTACATGTTCACTTGTGGTATGAAATTGGTGGGCTATATAATATAGCATGGTGTGCAGTGTGAAAATTTTTTACCAATGCTTAGAGAGCAGCAAGGAAATTGAAATAGACATCTGTGAGAACGGGCAAGTACCAGTTGGAAATACGTTGTTATGAAGGTTGTGTTAACATCACAGTGTTAAGCTCTATTTATTTCATGAGTGTATGTAAAATACTGCTCTCATTCTGAAGGTTATTTAATTTGTATTCCATTTTTATTACATATTTTGTAATTTCTCCCTTTAAATTCTAAACATTAAGTTATTTTAAGAATTTAATAAAACTCGTAATGAAATTAGCTGCTTTGCCTACTTTGAATGTATTAAAATATTTCTTGAAATGTTTATTTCAGATAATCAACACCAGACTGAAAGTATAGAGCTAACTAGTTAAGCTATTGTTTTTTAATAATTATGATAGTGAACTCCAACTTTTAATGTATTTCAGTTTACTATTATGCAGATTTATATTTAAAATACTGCAGTTTGGCACAGTGATGTTACTTAATTATTTGTATCTGGTATTATGTTATTAAATGTGATGTTTTCTGCTGAACTAATGGTCCTGTTTATCTACCACCACTGTTGGGAACAGTATTTGAAACATGTATATAATTTACAGAAAATGTTCAACTGTCTTTCTTTCATTTTATTTAATACTATGCGAGTTTTTAGAAATAAAGTTTGTATTTGTAGAATATTGGTAATTGAGATTTAAAAGTGGAAATTTTAAACATTTGTACTTAATATTAGTATAAATTACTTAAATTTATTTTTTGTTTTCAGGATTACCACTGGTGGTGGCGCTCTTTCCTAACAAGTGGCTTTACAGCAGTTTACCTATTTGTGTATTGCATCCATTATTTTATCACTAAGTTAAATATCACTGGCTTCACCTCTACATTCTTGTACTTTGGCTACACTTTCATTATGGTTTTTCTCTTTTTCCTTCTCACAGGTATGTATGATTAATGCAGAATTTTATTAGCAAATTTAAACTTTCTTTGAAATTTTAATCTTATGTAAAGAAGTTTTAGTTTTTGTACCTACATTGTGAAGTAATAGAGAGATTTAAATTCCACTGGATGCATGTTTTTTTTAAATATAAAATACAGTTAAGATTTTGTTGTGTGATGTTCCTTTAAATTGTGATTAACCTGAATTTAAAATTTATTTGGAAGGAATAGGAACACATTTTTTGACATTTCATTGGTGGTAGATATTTTGAATGCTTATCTGTTATGACAGTCATGTTTTATCTCATTTTTTCTTACAGGAACAGTTGGATTTTTTGCCTGTTTTTGGTTTGTGAGGAAAATCTATAGTGTAGTGAAGGTAGACTGATTATTTTGCAGTTGTAGAGTAAAAATACAGCACAGAGTGAAGCATCCACCTATGTTTACTGTCTGTTCTGATTCTCTAGAATAAAATGGAGGGTAGTGAGGTACAGGGAGTTTTTGAAACTCTTATTATGGGAGACCTTAAACATGATTATTAATTCGAAAACTTTGTTAATTTAAGGCATTGCAGTGAAATTGAAGGTAATTTATCAGTTACTGTATTTATTCTACTTCCAAGAACCTTAACTCGAGTAAAATATAAGATGAATAACATAATGAATGATTGTTTGTTGTTTTTTTAACCTGTGTCAGTTGCAGGTAATTCCATTTTAGGATAGTAATTTTCTGTTGTTTTATTTCTGACATGTAAGCCTATATAGGTTATATTCATAAAAACAGACACACACGATTGATAATTTTAATTTGATATCTCAAAAGATGTTGGTAATACTTAACATTTTTCTGAATTTAAAGAGAAAAATTTTGTTTTTTTGCACATTATTATCATAAAAAAAGTTAGGGTGAATTTATAACTCTCTTTAAAAGTTAAATTTCAAATACTTGTATTTTTTTTACTAATACTGGTAGCTAAAAGACAGTTACCATCTGTTATTAAGTGAGATGAGTAATTTAAATAACCTACAGTGTATTGGTAATAATTAGAAACTATTAAAGTTATTAATTGATTTTTAGCAGTGATACGCTAGAAACTTTATTATTATATTATTTTCAAAAATTAATTCTGAACTGTTTTCTTTTAAAGGACATGTTAATTTAATCTCATGCATTTTTATTGAGTTTTAAGTTGCCAAAAGAAACAGGAACTTTAGGTGAAGGTTTGTGTAAGTTTTGATATTCCTGTTTACACTATGAAATTTAACCTTAGTTACTGAAACCATGCTTGTAACCATCAAATTGTGTGCACTCTAGTCTTTCTTCACCAACAGTTTGTTTTTAGTCACCACTGAATGGACATAAATATTTTAGTTTTTTCATAATTGTAGTTTCAAATACCATTACCTATTTCACTGGTGATAGTTTTGTTTAGGTAAAAATACCTGTATTTAAAGTACTAGAGGTGTGTATTTCATGTGAACTACATTGTGTTCTGATTTGTTTTTCTTCTCTATTATTCTCTCTGTTGCCTTCAAAGTAGGATATTAGTTTAGTGAAGGTTTCTGTACAAATGTAATCAGTTTTGTATCAAACCTTTAAGCTGTAGGTACTTTGTGCTCATTAAACATACTCCCCAAAATGTTTCAAAATACTAATTGTTATGTATAATTATTTTATAAACAGGTTACAGAATTCAGATTTAATTATATTTATGTTTTGTTACTAAACGTCTAATGCAAAATGGTTTTTGTTGGCATTTGTAGCTGTTATTAGATTTTTTTAAATGAGAACTAAGCAGTATGTTGTTGCTTCATGATAACAGTTTCACATAAACATACACATGATATTTGTGTTGAAAACATTAACCTGGTTTTAGTGTATTTCTGCATTTTATTAAAAAAAATTCTGGAAATTGAAGCAAAGAAATTGTTACATAAGAATAAATGATTCGAGCAGTTAATCACAGAGTTACTAACCACATTATTTGAAAATGAAAAATTCCATTGTTTTGAACAAGTTTGGAACTACTGTAAAGTCTTTCATTGCTGTAATGTAAACATTTTTTCTTATTGAAGCCTGCAGTTAGATTCATTATGTAATTTCTGTCAATCTAATAATAAAAAGTTTGTACACTATGTGATTCATGCTTGTTATATATATTTTTGTGTGATAGCTAATCCTATAAATCATGTAGTAGATGAGATTGATTAGAAGCTACCATGAAAAAGTTTAGAATTTTTCTTAAGTTTAGGTCTACATCTTTACAGTTTGTTTAGTCTAGATTTTAGTATATACATAAATTTTCTATTGTTTCAAGAATTAAGGCAAATTATTTTCTAGTTAGAGATTTTATTCACCAATAAGACTCTACAAAACATATTTTCTCTTATTTACTTGAATGATCTACCTGAAATGATAACACTTCAAACTGTATTTTTCAGCTGGTCAATAGAAAAATACAATAAACTAATACATGAACTGCTGTTATTATAAGTTTTTTCACACAATAGTAACTATAAATTACAAGAAGTTAGAATGTGGTTTACACCAAACAGATTGTTTAAAGTGGACAATGTGTTTTTGTGTAGATTATTTCATTTTTGAAGGCATTGTAAAATTAAATCAAATGTATAACTAACAAATCTCACCACATACAATTTGTTTTCAGAAAAATTTTAACAGAAACAATAATCAAAAACATTAAATGCAGCTTAGTTTATTTTGAACCTTTTTAACATATTTAGTATGCCTTAGTAATGAGTATAGTTAAGATTTCAGTGTATTTTGTATTCCTTTGAATAAGGTGAAAACTTATTAAAATAAAAAAATTACCAAGGTTTTAAGTAAATCTTTCTACTCACTTTCATTTAGGTACAGATAGCGTAAGAATCTACTATCATCTGTTGGTAAATATTTTGGATAATTCAGACATCAATATATACGCCTATAGAACTTAATTAAACAAGTTTTTTAAGGCTTTCACTTGAAATGTACAAGTTACTTTTGCAACTGGCAATTGACCATGTGGTGATGAGATAGCACACTTGGATCAAATGCTTTTTTGTTTTTTACATAACAATTATATGTTAAAATCTATATGATGTTGGTGACTGTTCAAGGTTCTGTTGGAACATTTTTTTAATGTCAGATTTATTAAAATTCGTATGTGTTAAAACGCCAGGAAAAATAAAATGGTATTTCTGACAATTCAGGTTGCTAAGATACTGATGTTGTTCTTCAGAGTGAACAGATATATTTATTACTCCAAACTAATGCTATTTTCATTATTTTTTTGTGTTCGTTGGATCGGGAAACTTAACATCTGATGTACCTTTATGACCATTACTTCTAAAAACAGGATAAACCATTGTAAAAGAGTCCTTGCTAAATATATGGTTATGTGGTTTAAATTCAAGAATTATGATGGTGAGTCAAAGAGTATAATACTTCAAGCATGCGTAAAACAGATTCTGATTTAATATTGAAATGTTATAAAACACGTCGATCAAAGAATACTAAAGTTACGGTAAAGAGTAGCTGTTGAAACAAGTTGCTAATCATTTCACGAGAGAAATCCTTTATTTCGTGGCTTCACATTCAGCCATATTTTAGCTGCAGTATTCTCAGGTTTACTGTTATCAGTTACATAATGTGTTTTAGTATACATTGATCCAGCTCACTTCTAGAATTAAAAACTTGTTTGGAATGATCTTTGGTATTTTAAGACATTCACTGCATTGATTTTCTTTCTTGGTTTAAGGAAAGTGAATCTTGTTTCGTTTGTTCTTGTTTAATAACCATGGCTGTACAGCTGCAGAAGGTAAAACAGTGGATATCGAAAAAGCCTTAAGAATGATAACGGTATTTCTGAAAGCCCATTATTTTTTTTTAAGATGTGTTAATTATAAAGACTATCTCATGATCTTCACAAATAACCACTAGTTAGCTTAATGATTTCTCTACGATGATACATGTAGCATCCAAATAAACTGCTAGGATGTAGGTAAAGAGAACTATTGTATGATGTATGTACTACGACGTAACGTAGCTAAAGGGTCAATTAATACTCTTGTGAACGTTGTTATAGAGCTTATACTCGCTTAGCCATATTTTTGTGCCACCACTTTTCCTCTGTATGGGTCCCATCCAAGTGAATGTCGTTTAAGAGGTTTGTAAAAGTTGGTATACATTTGGCTTGAATTATGTATAAAGAGAACACTCAGTGACGTATTTTAGGAGTGCGAGTTTTTGCATCAGGGGTTCGGTTTAGCTTAAAAGTGAGATATAAACGAATTCTTTGTTGCATACAGTTTATGTACTTTCTGCCTCGGTAGACGGTTTTGAAGCTAAAGGCCACTATAGAAGTAAAATTCCGACACGTTTATTTTTATCTGTGTGTGATAAATATTGAGTTTCTTGGTTTACAAGTGTTTGAATCTCTTCATTTCTGGCATTTTGTTTCATTTCCTCGCAAACACATCTGTTTGATCCTCCATTTATTTTTATCGTGCTTGTCTACTAGCATATGATAGTTATTATATTAAAGTTTTCTTTCAAAGTTCACACATTAGCCTAATTTGTGTTGGTCTTCGTGCGTTTCAAAACATGTTTACGATTTGCAAAACAAAATTTAATTTCAACGTTCATGTAGGACATGTTCTATTGACTTAATATTCGTCGTTAATTTTTAAGTATATAGGATTTTAACGCTCGAAACCGGTTTTTGATATTGGGGGTAGACAAAGCATAGACTGTCCAATGTGCAACTTTATGGTTAACTATGAACAAACTTTTAAATTCTTGGAATAATCTCAGCAGTTGTGATAAACTTGATCCTTCATAATTGTATATTGTAAGCTAATTTAATTAAGCCTAACCTAATAGTATCTCAGCACTTCTCCCATAAACCAATATTTAAACTCTTTGTGGTATTAAGTTTTTTCCTATATTTGTGTTTAAAAGTTTTATTTGTTTTAAATATTCTCGGAACAAATTTCTTGCAAATTTTGGAAGTGAATCATTTGTTGGTGTTGCCACACTTTAAGCTGTGTTAGAGCATTATTATTTCTTAAACATGTAAAATTCTAGCATAAAATCTGCTTTAAATAGATTGGCGATCAAGTTATAAAATTTATGAAACCTAAAAAAAAGATTATATTTTGCCAGGTGACAGTGATAATTTAGTATTTGTTAGTAAGGTACTGACTGAGTACAAGTAGCTTTTTGGTTTTTTTGTTTTTACAAAGAAGTACTTTTCTCCCCATTCTTTATTGAAAGCACGACTCTCTAGAGTCCATTTTTCTTTTAAAAGCGGTCATAGCGATGGATGAAGAAAACAGGATCTGAATAAACGGGCAGCAAGGACGAAAGAAGAATTTTCCTATTGGTTAAAAATGCGCGTGACAGCCTTGTTTCTTTTTATCATAACATCTTGTGTTTGACAGCTCAAAGCGACCATCAGTGTGATTTATTTTGTAATCACAAAATCTAGTTGTTCGTATTTAATAACAAATCCTTAACCATAGTCATCTAAGAATTTTAGTCTTAGGGCCGCTTTATCAACTTTCTCGTGTTTTTGTAAAATTTGCTATGCCTAATGTATCGTACCTAAATATTTGTAATAAATAAAAAAGACGTAACATTATTTATCATAAATACTTATGAGAGCTATGAAAGCACAAAGCTGTTGTTGTTTAAACTAATATGGGAGTTTTGTTTGTTAATATAACCACAGGTATTTCATAATTTGAAAATTCCAGCTTGTTTTCGAGTTCATTAAGGTGTACAGTTAATTTGTTAAAACGTCAACATTTTTTCAGATGTTTGGTAAAAGCTAGACAATAAGCAATTTGTGCTCTCTCCACCACGGGTGTCGAAACCCTGTGTCTAAAGGGCCCGGCATGGCCTAGCGCGTTAGGGCGTGCGCTTCGTAATCTGAGGGTCGCGGGTTCGCGCCCGAGTAGCGCCAAACATGCTCGCCCTCCCAACCGTGGGGGTGTTATAATGTTACGGTCAATCCCACTTTTCGTTGGTAAAAAAGCAGCCCAAGAGTTGGCGGTGGGTGGTGATGACTAGCTGCCTTCCCTCTAGTCTTACATTGCAAAATTAGGGACGGCTAGCACAGACAGCCCTCGAGTAGCTTTGTGCGAAATTCCAAAAACAAACTAAAGAAATGTTGGATAAAACAACACAGAAAAGTTGTAAGAAACAAGAAATGTAAATTACTTTATGAGTCGAAGCTTAATGTTTAGTACTATTTTACACTAAGTACAATAATATAGGCTTTCAGAGCATCACAGAGAATTGGGGAAAAGCTTGATTTTAACCATGGACATTAAATGACAAAGCTATCTGCTGAAAACGACTAGCTTTATTGAAGCCACAATACTGTATTTCATATATGATACGCTTTACTGACATCACACTAGAGTGTTTTATCTGAAACGATTTAATGTGGTCACAACAACGTTTATCATATATGACAGGAACGAAGTTCTCAAAACAAGAAGGATAGATACACAACTCTGCTGGTTAAATAGACTTTTGAAAAAAGAAACAAAAATGTTCGTGTAAATATAAAAGAAGACGAGTTGAATATGAATTAATTAATTTTTTTTATCAAATGTGCAAGTATCAGAAAAAGCAACTCAAATAATTCTCGGTACCAGTACCGCCTTAAAAAAAAAAGAAAAAAAAGTTCTGATACATAGTGCAGGTGAGTACTGCCAGGATTTTACCCATGGTTATGTATGAACTCACATTAGTGTTTGTTATATATGACACGACTTACTGAAGTCACGTTACTGTGTGTTATATAAATGAGCAAACATATATTTCTCTTATGTTACAATTGTTATAAATGACAAAATAAATTAAGTGTAAGGGAGATGAGTTGATGATCAAAGGAAATAGAGTGTATTGGTTGAAGCGAGACTGGACGTGTGTTGCGTGTAATTGGAAGCTTTATTGGGTTTTGGTGTTATAATTAGTTTTATAATTTAAGCTAAATAAACTGAAAAGATTAAATTTAGACGTTTGTTGCGAGTATGTAGATCATCTTTATTGTGATGAAGAAGAGAAATATTGTATCCATGTTTATTGAAAAAAGTAGAACATTCAGATAGATTTGCTGTTGTAATCGTGGTTCATACTGCAGAACCTACGTCATCTGGTAAGCTGTAATTTGGAAATGTTTCTCTTGACGTATGGAGGATGACCGGACTGAAACTATAAGAAACTGTATTTGTCAGTCGGTTTGTAATGTACAGATGCTAAAAGATTTTCACCACCAGTCACGGAAATATTTGTCAAGAAATAAAATGGTTTGGTGGGAAATAAAAGATGTGTATTGAAGGATGAAGGACTAAACTAGCTGAAGAAAGTTTTATTTGAATTTCGCGCAAAGCTACATGAAGGCTACCTCGCCCTTTCAGCCGTGGGAGCGTTATAATGTCGATTAATTCCACTATTTATTGGTAAAAAAGTTGCTAGTAGATGGTGATGAGAAGGTGCTTTCCCTATAGTCTTACACTGCTAAATCAGGGACGGCTAGCGTGGATAGCCCTCGTGTAGCTTTTGCGCGAAATTCAAGAAAACAAAAAACAAACAAACAAGCACACAGTAAGAGTTTCATTGCCGCCAAGATGCTATTTATATCCTTAGTTGCAACAATTATTTCGATGTAGACTAGATTATGTTGGGGTAGTGTAATTTTTTATAAATTTAAAACATTACACCTCAGAACAGCGGTTGTTGCAAGGGTAACTGGATAAAGTTAGATGTGTGCACAGCTTTCATTTTAATAACGAAACTCTATATGTTTACCTATAAACTTGACACTTAACTTGTATAGTTTAGTACTTGGGTATTCCTCGTAAAATTTCTATCGTAGTTAATTCGGAAGTAATAAGATCTTTAATTGTAAAGCTTAGTCAAATTATTTTGAACGCAAGGTCTTAAACAATACAAATATAGTTTATAAACAAGAGAGTGTCCTCAACGTACGGGATGACAGAAACGCAATGGTCGAAATGTTGTTCACTCCTCTACGTAAAAAATTTTCTCAACCCAAACGAGCCGTTTTCACAAATATATTTTTCTACAAGTGGGTTTTCTCGACATCACTGAGAAACACAATCTGTTGAAACTAGATGGCAGCAGTAGTAAAAATGGATTTGTGATATTCATATCCCACTGACTTTACAAATTCTATTTTACGTGAACTTTGCTAAAATAATTAAAAAGAAGGTTTACGTTATAATAAAGCCTATTGAAACATCACAAGGTTTAATACGAAGGGTGTGATTCTTAATATTTCTACACAATATATTTGAAGTATTTCAGTTTCTAAAAAATAATTTATAACTGTTTCTTAACCCATTTATTGAAAATTATTTTGTAAATCATTTCGAAATTCCTATTAAATGAGAGAGAAGAAATGAACACATTTGATTACGTGACGTATCGATCGTAACTGTTTTAAGTATTGTTGCAAAAAAGGAACGAAAACCTGATATTTACATATTCATATATTATTTGTTAACTAGAAATATATAGCTTAAAAATTCGTGAGCATCAATGTCCATGTATGTATATTTACAAGTAATATAAATGCGATGAAATTTGCTTAATTTAAAACTTTTTAACATGGTAAAAGATAAATATGTAAATAAAGAATCAAAGCAAAAAACATGGTAGAAATTTAGGTTTTAAGTAAACTAGGGGTGCTCATAGAACAGTCGATCTTTTTCTCCCCACCGGTGATTTAAATGGTTATTGAAAATACTAAACTGCATACAATTAAACAAAATATTTGATTTTCTTCTTATCGAGACATGGCCGAGCGCGTTAGGGCGTGCACTCGTAATCCGAGGGTCGCGCCCGCGTCGCGCTAAAACATGCTCGCCCTCCTAGCCGTGGGGGTGTATAATGTAACGGTCAATCCCACTATTCGTTGTTAAAAGAGTAGCCCAAGAGTTGGCGGTGGGTGGTGATGACTAGCTGCCTTCCCTCTAGTCTTACACTGCTAAATTAGGGACGGCTAGCACAGATAGCCCTCGAGTAGCTTTGTGCGAAATTCCAAAAAACAAACAAAACAAACAAACTTATCGAGACAATAGTCTTAGGGGAAGAAAGTCGAACACCAATGCAATCTATGATCCTGTTGTGTGGGCATAAATATCTTTATACGGACTTTCGCAGATGGTTATTACTGAATAATTTACTATTAAAAATAAATAATTGATTTATAAAAGTCGGCGAAAGATTCAATTTAAAGAAAAATCGATCCGATATCTTATTAGCAAGTGAAAAATTATTTAGCAGAGCGTGGTTTCGATCCACGGACCTCTGGGTTATGGGCCCAGCACGCTTCCACTGCGCCACTCTGCTCTGTGTATCAGAGTCTTATCTTATAGTTTTGAAATTAATATAATGTCATGTTTTTTTTGTAATTAATTTTAATGACAATTTATATTTAGTACTCTTTGAGTAATTAGACGTTCCAGTCTAAAAAAAGAAAATCAAGTTTGTTTAAAATACCATCTGCTCAGTTACGTTTTTGTTAATGAAAGAAAACGGTCGAAGCGTACCTTTAGTGGAAGTGAGTAGGTCGTCGTTTTCACCCTAATGGTGTTCAAATGAATGATTTGACATCACGAGGAGTCAGTCTGTTTGTTTTTCTAGCCGTCCCTAATTTAGCAGTGTAAGACTAGAGGGAAGGCAGCTAGTCATCACCACCCACCGTCAACTCTTGGGCTACTCTTTTACCATTTGGATTAACCAAATGGGATTTATATTTGTGTTGAACATTTGCTTTGTATATGATGCATAATTAAATAAATATATATATTTATGCATTTATATTTTTTCAAATGTAAATAAGACGTTAGTTTCAAACAAGCATGTGCCATGTATTGACCGTCATATTATACACCCCCACGGCTGAGAGGGCGAGCATCTTTAGCGCCACGCGAGCGCGAACTCACGACCCTCGGATTACGAGTCACACGCTTTACGCGCTCGGCTATGCCAGGCCTTGGAGTCAGTCACTCATGTTAACATTTGGCGGCATAGCGATTTATCCCTCAAGGGTCGAGTGTTGATTATTAATGCTTTTTTTGCGTCAGTTCTATGGTATACTCTTCAGCTTCAACAGATGGAGGAGTCTACTTTTTCCTTATTTCGGATGGAGTTTTTGACATTTTTATAGGTTGGAGGAATACACGTTTCGATACATTGTTCGCTCTTCTATTTAAAATATTTTCTGAACCCAAACGAGCCGTTTTTGCATATAAAATTCTCAACAAGTGGGTTTCTCGACATCACTGATTCATACTTTATTTCTGTGTAATGATTTCGTTTTTAACCTATGTTTTGTTAAGCATTTGGGGTTCCCTAATGCCTTACTACTAATGCTCTGTGGGTATCAAAACCCTGATTCTAGGGATTGAAATCCACAGACTGTACCATTTACAACGTTCTATACAAAGTGATATATGCGTGTGTGTGCCAATAATGTATTTTGTGTATTGTTTTATATTTGTGTTGAACATTTGCTTTGTATATGATGCATAATTAAATAAATATATATATTTATGCATTTATATTTTTTCATGTAAATAAGACGTTAGTTTCAAACAAGCATGTGCCATGTATTGTTGGAATGTGTAGTTTTATTAAATACACAATACAAACTGTTGTCTTTTCTATTTTCGCTCTTTTTGTTTGTTTGTTTGTTTGTTTTGAAATTTCGCACAAAGCTACTCAAGGACTATCTGTGCTAGCCGTCCCTAATTTAGCAGCGTAAGACTAGAGGGAAGGCAGCTAGTCATCATCACCCACCGCCAACTCTTGGGCTACTCTTTTACCAACGAATAGTGGGATTGACCGTCACATTATATACCCCCACGGCTGGGAGGGCGAGCATGTTTAGAGCGACGCGGGCGCGAACCCGCGACACTCAGATTACGAGTCGCGTGCCTTACGTGCTTGGCCATGCCGGGCCACTTTTCGCTCTGCATAGTGACAGCTCGAACAAAAGTGTCAGAAACGTGGAGAAATATATTTGTTTTTCTAATAATAAATAATTGTGACTTAAACGATTAATTATTTCTGCAAATCAAATACTACAACAAATATGAGTGAACTATTTAATATGTATGTTCTTTTATGTATGTCATGACTTGGTAGTTTATAACACTCGTCTTGTAATTTCTGAGCCGGAACCCCATTCTTGAGCATGCTCGCTCTTTCAGGTTAATAACACTACTGTCAGCAAAGACCAGCACAAGAGTTGATTAACTTACTGTGTGTGACTCGTAAATTAGAACGTCTATTGCACATAACACGCGAGTAGCTTTGCGCGAAATGCAACAAAAGTAAACATTATTTGTGAACTTTATTTCTTGTAATTCTTCACTGAGTGCTTTATAACAATGACGCTAAGCCGTATTGTTGAAATTGTCCACAACTGAGATTTGGTTTTACGTAATTTATTGTCTGTTTTGTTATCATATATTATCCCCCCGCTATCAATCTAGTGCCTCAGAACTATGTTTAAAAACTGTGCATAGAAACTTACCTTTATTTTTTATCAGTTATTAAAATATACAACGTCCTTTTTAGGCTCGTTTAATGAACATTTTATATCCTATATTTAACCTCCACAAAGCGTCTTATCTGCATATACCTAGTACTCTGTATTTCACAATACCAAATAAATTGAACAGACTTGAAAAGGTATTTTTAAAAGCAGTATGAGATATTATCACCAATGTATTGTTAGAACACTAAAAAAGTAAGTTTACATAGCAACGTGAGTGAGTGCACACTCACTTTTTAGCTCAACAAACAACAGTACTTTTTGAACTATTCGTTAATCGCTAACTGCCTTAATTGTCCGTAACATTATGGTTTCCTAGGTTATGATAAATCTCTTAAAAGCAGACTTTGTGGTTCTATAGAAAACTTAACTCTTTTGATATCTTTCTTTCATCTGTATATATCAAAATAAAATAATCAACAAAACCTTCGGCTGAGAACAAAAACAAAACTTTGGATAATGGAAAGTGACCGGGAAGTAAAAGAACTACTACACATTTTGGACGAAATGCGGTCTACCGGTCAGTTATGTGATGCTATTCTCAGGACACATGACTGTGGAAAGTTTTTGATACATTCTGCTGTATTGTCAGCCAGTAGCCCTTATTTTAAGGTTCTTTTCACAAATACCTTGGGTACTCCTCATAAGAAGGATATTCTTATACCTGGGATCTCAGCGGATTTGTTGTTACTTATTATTAAGTACGCCTACACCATGGTGACTTGTGTCACCATGGATAATGTCGCCGTTCTTCTTCCCGCAGCTGATCAGTTCAATGTCATCGGAATGGTCAAAGATTGTAGCCAGTTTTTGATAGATCACATGGATTTTGAAAACTGTATTGGAATTCGGCAGTTTGCCCAAGTATATGGTGTGTCGGATTTGGAAAAAGCAACAACCCAGTAAGGATATTTACCCATATAATTTAATAGTTTTGAAATAGGTCAAGCTAATGTGGATTCAAAAGCAATTAAATTACTTTACGAGCATTATATTTGAAGTTGTCGTCACAATTACATTGAATTGCATCTCCTTTTTCTTTGTACCCACCCACTCTTCGTTCAACTAATGAAAACGTTATTATTGTTTTAATATGTTGTTGAGATATAGATAAATGTTTGTAGAATATTTTAGTAATAAGAAAATACAGTACGTTAACAAATGTATGTGTAGAAACAAGAAATATTCTTCAATGATCGCAGTACTTTAAATTATTTTAGGCAGGATCATAATGAATTAATCTACGAGATCTCAGGTGTGGTCAAATACATAAATCGAAAGGGTTTGACCTGCTGAGGTCAAAACAGTAATTGGACCTCAAACCAGTGAAGAGATGAGGAAGCCATGAGCAAAATGTTTGTACTTGAAACAATAAAAGAAACAACCCAGAACATTCTGTAAGCCGCTTTATCGTGACTAAAAAGCATCATGCAACATACAAACAGCATTGATCCAAGTACCTATTAGTCAGTAAAGACAGTTAATAAATGAACTTTACGTAGAATATTATGGTCGCATAATAAAAACAGACATTATTTATTTTTGTATAGTAAGGATTTGCAAGAAAAAAACTTCTCCAGAAATACATTCATAAATTCATGAATGGTTTTATAACTTTTTATTTTGTCTTTTAGATTCACTGCAAAGGAAAAACTGTATGAGGTATTTAGTTGGAACTTAACACAGTTTATTTTCAGTTCTGCGTTATATTTGTTTGTTTAAATGGGAAGCTTACGAAGGACTATCTGGGTTGTACTCATGACAGGGATCGAACGATGGAATTTTGCATTTTACTCATGAAGCTTTCTTTTAAGCTACTAGATAAGGGGTTACGTGTATATGCACAAAACTTTTAAAAACAGCTTTTGGTTAACAAGAGTAAATTTTTTTTTTATTATTATTACGAATGTAAAAGAGCAACTTAGAATGAGTGATGTGTTAAATCATTGATATTAATTCGGTTCTCTCTGAGGAATTATAATTCTAAAATTCGGGTGTCAGTGCTCATAGATAGCCCTTCTGTAGCCTTATGCTTAACGGCGAAACAAATAAATAAACTACATTAATTAGGATGTTAGTGATCTTCTAAACCAAATTATATATATATACTTGAAAATATATGCATAAAAAATATAAAATCAATATATACTCTTCGAAGAAAGAAACGCAAAAGGGATGTTTTTGTTATTTTAAAGAGAAATATATGTAATAACGTTACAAGCTTAGAGTATGTGATGTTACACGTGTTAAGGCACTGATTGTCAGACCAAAATGACAATAAAAGTTGTGCACTTTGAAAACGGAGAAAAACATTGGATTTTTCGCCAAAACGCATTCGTGTCCAATAAATTTGTTTGAGAGATCTGCATGTTCTGCAAGTGCAACATGTGTAAAATCCCTATAAAAGTGACGGGTTCTCAGTTTCCATAGCTCACTGTTCAGCCACCAACAATACAGTTACGCCAAGACTGACTGAAGCACAACGCAACAGCGCCATCGGTCGCTTGGAAGCAGGCGAATCTCGATCAGATGCTGCCAGAGCTGTAAATGTCCAACCAGGCACCATCACAACGCTATGAAATCGTTACCAACAACATGGATCATCTCATGATCGTCCACGATCTAGCAGACCACGCCCGCAAAAGATCGCAACATCCGGTTACGTTATCTTCGGGATAGGACCACCACTGCGACGTCTACTGTCTCAACCATACCAGGGCTGCGTAGGATTTCCGATCGGACCGTACGCAACCGTCGACGAGATTCTTAGGCTCCATGTGCAACCCATCATGGTGAACGTCAACGACGTTTTTCAACATGACAACGCCCGTCCTCACACAGCCCGACTCACCACTGTCTTCTTGAGAACCACAACATCAACGTTCTTCCCTGGCCCTCCAGATCACCAGATTTAAACCCCATCAAACATATTTGGGTCGAGTTGGACTGACTTCTGCGACAGCGACAACCTTAACCGTAGACTCTACCTCAGCTTGCAGCAGCTTTGCAGGCTGAGCGGACAGCCATTCCACAGGATGTGATTTGTCATCTCATCGCTTCCATGGGCAGGAGATGCCAAGCAGTTATTGATACTCACGGGGGGCATACTCGTTATTGACGTTGAGTGACGTTAAACTTCAACTAGTGAGCGTGGACTTCGCCTTTGCAGACCTTGGATGTTCAGCAGTGAATGTGCGAAGTTTCATACATATTATACAGAACTACCCGGAATAAACTTGTTAACAATATGTCTCACATTTTGCCTTTTGCGTTTCTTTTCTTGAAGAGTATATTATTATTTTTGCGTGCATAATCATGATTATTACACGCTTTTTAAATACCTTTTATAATTGTTCTGTAAAATATTTTTGTATTAAATCATAGATTCTTGATGAAAGAAATTGTACAAGTCTTGGAAACTTCTCAAGAATTTCTAGAACTTTCTGTAGAAGAACTCTTAGACATATTTGCAGCTGATGACTTAAATATTTGCCATGAAGAAGACCTTTGGGAAGCCGTTGTAAAGTGGGTTGACAACGATCCGGAAGGCAGAAAACATGATTTGTTAAGACTAATGCAATGTATCCGGTTTGGGCTTATGGATGTTACATTCTTTGTCAAGATGGTCAAGTATCATCCATATGTCACAGAACAAAGTAAATGTCGACCTCTGATCAACGAGGCACTCACTATTTTGTGGGATCAACGACAAGAAAAACCTTTGATTGATACTGAGCTAATTTCTCCACACCTGATTTATCCAAGGTATCCACACGAAGCGCTGTTCATCTTTGGTGGTTGGAATCGTAGGAATCTAGTCAGTTTGGTGGAAGTTTACGATGTTAGAGCTGATTGGTGGATTCAGGTAACGCATACAAATGAATAATCAAGCATTAAATGCTACGTTACTTATTCTTATGTAATAATATTTTGCGGTTTTTTTTTCTATACAAAAGGATAAGAGAAACGTTAAAAAATTGAAAAACCATTTTCTGTGTTTTATTAAAATTTATCTTAATCAAAACATACACAATAGAAAGAGTATACATCTCTGTAAAACTAACACTTTATATAAACAGACTTATGTTGTCAGATTTTACGTATGGGCCAGAATCTTTATGGGAAGTGTTTGTGACTTGTTGATGATACATTTTAACAGTAATAAAAACAACAGTATATATTAAAACAAGCAAAACATATGAACAAATGTTACACTGTTGAATATCATAATTGTATCTAGAGCTTTAAATATTGTATTGTTTTGAATTTCGCACAAAGTTTCTCGAGGGCTATCTGTGCTAGCCGTCCCTAATTTAGCAGTGTAAGACTAGAGGGAAGGCAGCTAGTCATCACCACCCACCGCCAATTCTTGGGCTACTCTTTTACCAACGAATAGTGGGATTGACTCCGTCAAGTATAACGCCCCACGGCTGGGAGGGCGAGCATGTTTTGCGCGACGGGGATGCGAACTCGCGTCCCTCAGATTACGAGTTCACGCCTTAACAAGCTTGGCCATGCCGGGCCAAGCTATAAATAAATGTTTAAATATATATTTTTAAAAGTCTACACAGGTTATTTCAGTTACTTTAGCACACAATTTGATAATATAAATTATTCTTCTATGTTATGTTATTACAATACAGTCCATGATAATTTCAATTTAGAAAACACCACTATACGCTCTTTATAGCTAAACTCACAATAACTCAGTCTCGACGTCTTACTCAAACTACATTTTGGACGAATATTTATAGCCTGGCTAAGGCCTAGAACATTCCACACGCTACAAAATATAATAATACTCAATTTTAACAACAAGAAACCCCAGAAACTTCTAGTAACATGACGAAATAGTACAACAATTGAAATACACAACGTACGATTTGTACATAAACAAACCTACGATAACCTATTTCTAAAATAACTAAATTTAGCACCCACTAATGCATCTCATAAATTGTATGTATCTACATATGTACAGAATGGGGCAAATTGTCTACACACTTAGTACTATACAGTTGGTATTATACGACTAGTAATTAAAATATTACGAAAGAAACTGAAACTAATTTAGTTTTTATTTTAGAATAAAACATTAGAAATGCAATTATAATCGAAATAAAACAACTATATAGTCATTTTTGCCCACTTTTATGATACTTATGAGGCACAAGTTACTTTATATACATGTTCACTTGTCTCAAACGTCTCTTTAGAAGCCTCTGTTTTAATGGATAAAATGAATTGGAAAAATAAATTAGTTGTGAACAATGCGTTTAAAGTATACACCGTATTACTTACATAACTAAAGAAAAATTACGGTTAATCAATAAGTTATTGTTACACTATTTAATCATCACACTGATCTGGTGCCACGCTTGTAAGTTTTATTGTATACGGGAGTACTGTTTAGAAACTTCCAATATAATTATATGGTACGATCGCGGTCCTGCTGGGTCAGTGATGTCCAGCTAATAGTGGTAGAGAAGTGTATATAATTATATTGGAAGTTTCTAAACAGTACTCCCGTATACAATAAAACTTACAAGCGTGGCACCAGATCAGTGTGATGATTAAATAGTGTAACAATAACTTATTGATTAACCGTAATTTTTCTTTAGTTATGTAAGTAATACGGTGTATACTTTAAACGCATTGTTCACAACTAATTTATTTTTCCAATTCATTTTATCCATTAAAACAGAGGCTTCTAAAGAGACGTTTGAGACAAGTGAACATGTATATAAAGTATATACGGGAGTACTGTTTAGAAACTTCCAATATAATTATATACACTTCTCTACCACTATTAGCTGGACATCACTGACCCAGCAGGACCGCGATCGTACCATAAAATAGCTGTGTTAGAAACTGACGTGTATATCATTGGTGGTTTCAACAGTGTTGACTATCTGAACACCGTCTGGTGTTGGAACATAGCTAGTAGACGATGGAGAGAAGTGGCCCCCATGCACGTGAAAAGGTGAGATCTGAGTGAACGATTTAGTGGGATGCAGCTCTCTATGTAAAGATTTGAACTGGAATTTTCAGAAGGTAAAATGTACGTTGAAGGCTTTGAGTCCAAGGTGCAGATTGCACTTAATTTTAAGCTACAATAAAAGAAACATGACAATGTGGTTAAATCTTATACAGGTAGGTTCATTTCTTTATTAATGTGTTTATTTAACCTGACAGCTAGTTATTACTGACACAAATGGTTCAAAAGTGTGGTAAATCCATATGAACGAATCACGTGAAAAGGTGAAATGTAAATAAAAAGTACAAGAATATATCATACAAAAAAGGTTAATATGTCTGAATGCCAGTTGTACAAACACTACAAATAATGCTTTCGAATTTCAGAATTAGCGGTTTGTATGATTAAAATATACCCTCTTTAATCATCCACTGTATTTTTTCTCACTATTTGCACTGTGTCCGTTAGTTTTGATTATACTGAGAGTTTATCACTGCTGAAAAAAATTGTAACAACGAAATTCGCAGTTAGCTGTCATTTTAATTACCGTATTTTCCTTGGTATAAGTTGCTGTTTTTCCCAAAGAATGTTTTATGCGACTGATTCGTTTAAAGGTGCGACACATTTATGATTTTTTTTTCTACGGTGCAATGACGGTCCATAGAAAACTATTATTACAGTTATCAGTACTGTCACTAAAAATGTGCGCAGCTAGTTACTGGATAAATGCGCGGCTCTTGATGGACTGTCGCGCAGACGACTTGCAATTTAGTAGGGTAGCGGCTTATAGTAAAACGTGTATCATTCAGTTTGTTACTAGGAGTTAGACATTTACAATAACTCAATATTCAACAAGAAATTATGGGTAAATAAATAAACTTTTCAAGCAACGTAAAGAACATATTGCCCCCCAGTGGCTCAGCGGTATGTCTGTGGACGCTAAAATCAGGGACTCGATACCCGTGGTGGGCAGAGCACAGATAGCTCATTGTGCAGCTTTGTGCTTAATTCAAAACAACAACAACAAAAACGTGTTTTTATTCATATATCAATTGAAAAAATGGCGGACGTAAACAAATTTCGGGGTTGTTTTATATGATAGTAAATTATTTCCTCTCAGCTGTATTTCGAAGGTGGGGTGATTCTGTGCACCACAAATCAGCAAACTATATAAAACTGACATAATACAGCCATTATTTTCGTCATGTCACAAACGGAGACAAACTTCGAAGAAAAGGGAATTCACATAAACAAATTGTGATGATTCTTTATTTTACTTGTGTGAAACAATAATAACATTAAATACAATAATGTATGTATAAAAATAATAAAAATACATGTCATATAGAAGTAAAATGATTTTGTTAAGATCGCATAGGTACCACAAGTATCTGGAGATGCGACGTATGTAGGTACAAAAACTTAAAAATTCTTCAAAATCAATCCTGCGACTTATAATAAAAAAGTATATGGTAAATATGTCTCAAACAATTCACCCTGGATTTGTTTAAAAAAGTTAGAAAGTGAAAACATAAATTTGAATCTTTTTAAGCTTTATAATGAGAGATGAAAGTTTCCATGGGTATATTATGATAGGATGTTTGTTAACATCAAGGAAGTTATCAAATGTTTGTATTAAGTATTAGTTATGATTAATATTCAATGTGCTTTACCTTATTCTTATTGCTCTGGTGTGTTTTAAGAGCCTACGTTAGCGTTGCGCTGCTAAACGGTGTGATCTACGCTGTAGGAGGACACAACGGCCGTCGGCGACAAGATTCAGCCGAGAGATACAATAAAACAGCAAATCAGGTTAATTATTTTATGGATCAATTATATAATAATAATCTAGGAAACCCGTGGGCCTAAAGCCCACATTTACAGAATCGTTGCAATGTAAATGTATTGAATGAAATTGTATTTGAACTTCTTTTGTTTAAGTACCATTATATTTGCATATTTCATTTATTTAACCAAATTATGAAAGATAATTATATATAATTATTATCTAGTTACGCGCTGTAATATAAATCAATGATAAGTTTGGGATTTGTTTTCGGGAAATCTCTGCAGAAGTGTTTTCACTAAATACACAAGTCCCGTAAGGGACAGTTTAAAAGAAGCTGTTTTCGTGAAATACTCTCGTAATTCAAGGGACAGGGTAATTTTTTTGTAATCACCTTCCACCCCAACTCTTTGGCTACTCTTTTACCAAAGAATAGTAGGATTGACTGTAACATTATAACGCCCACACGGCTGAAGGGGCGAGGATATTTGGGGCAAAGGGGATTCGAACCCGCGACTCTCAAAGTAAGAGTCGAACGTCTTAACCCACCTGGCCATCCCGGGCCTATTGTGGTTGAATAGTTATACATATTATTATATGTCAAGTCTTTCCTGTGTCATTTTGCATCCCTGTGTTAAACTGCATCCCTACCTATATGATATGCATTATTTTTTTAAGAATTGATATTAGCCATCTTTACATTTACTTCCTTTTTTGAAAAGTTTTTCTTTACTTGTAAATATTACCATTTACTTAATGTATATGACTCTTTTAAACATAAAACACTCTTTTTATTTTTATTATCTGTATTTACCGTGGTTGTATATGTAATGCATAGGGTTGCTGATGTGGTATATATATATAACGGCATTCATCTGTGATAGTTATATAAAAACAAACATGGCGAAATTACACCAAACACATGTTGTGTCTTTGAAACAGTTCTAGCCATGAATGTCGAAATTAAATACCTTAAATGTTGTTTAAGCAACAAACTATGTTTATACGCATCAAAATTGTTATTATTTTCTCTATGTTTTTTCTCATTTGGCCTGGCATGGCCAAGCGCGTAAGGCGTGTGACTCGTAATCCGAGGGTTGGATTTACCAACGAATAATGGGATTGACCATCACATTACAACGCCCCCACAGCTGGGAGGGCGAGCATGTTTAGTGCGACGGGGGTTCGAACCTGCGACCCTCGGATTACGAGTTGAATGCCTTAACACACCTTGCCATGCCAGGCTTCTAATTATTGAAAGTCGCTAAAGGACTAGATACAAAGCGCAGTGTTAAAGATAGAATAGGCCTAATACGTAATGTTTAATTACAATAAAATTATTTTTAATTATTTGTAATAACTTAAATCATCATTATCCGTACTCTTTTCTGTTCATTTCTGGCAATTTTCTTTTCAAATATTTTCTATAATTATCTTTTTTTTGGCTTTGTGTTTATTGGTCTGTTTTTGTATATGTTTTATTTTTTTATGCAAGTTTTAGACAATGTAAAATTTAAAGTATTGCTTTGACTATTATTAAAAATGAATCTTTGCATATTATATATTAAAAAAGATATTTTTAATACTTTAATTTTTAGTACATTAGCTTATACTCATTCAGTTAAACACAAACACTGTGCCTTCGGCGTGTGTATTCGATAGACTAAAGCTTTTCAACGCCACCCATCACCAATGCTCACCCTAATTTTTACAATCCATATGCGGAATGAACTTTTCATGTGCACCAATGTCAAGGCAATTAGCGGATATGCACTACTAGACTTTTTAAAAACGGTATTTTTAGACCATCAACTCTATTACATCAAGAAATTGTTTCACAATGCTAGCAAGTGGTTATTTGGGCTTTTGGCCTATCTACTGCCAGGGACATTAAAAGCCATCAACTCAACGTGTTGAGATTCCCCTACATATCGAGGATGTGCGCAGCAATTGATTGATTAGAGGGAACACTACCCACCACCAAATCTTAGACTACTCTCTTAGCAACGAATAATGAGACTGATCATCACATTGTAACGTCCCAAAGGCTGAAATGGCGATCGTGTTGGGTGACGAGAATTCAAACCCGTTACTAGCAGATTGCGAGTATCATACCGTAACCATTAGGTTATGCCAAATCCATATTCGTTTCAAAGTACAGTTACTTTAATTATTGCATTCAATGACAGATAAAAAGTAAAGAAATCTCTTTTTAACAGAAAAAATTAAAGCTATGAAGTTATTATTACTAAGTTTGTAAAGTTCTAAGATATAATAATAATTGTCCTAGATCATCAATAAAAGACTGGAACATCAAACTCCTTTATATTATTTGTAGATAAACGATGTTATTTTTTATCAATTAAAATCTAGCTATGAAGGAGTTACACACAGGTATCATACAATTAAGCTTTTACATGGATATCATGAAGCTCATATACTTGTCCAAGAGCCAAATAAGTGTTTCCAAAATACGACAAACGTTTACTCGTGGCACTTATAATAAAAAGTACCTTTTACGATAGTCAAATTTTTCAAATATGAAAATGTAGTAGTGAGATTATATGTAATATGAAGTTCTAAAACTATTTTCACTTGAGGTTTTCTGGATGAACATGAATAAAATATGTCCTTTTGTAGTTACACAATGTACCACAAAACCTGAGTCTCGTAAGGGGTGAGTATGGTAAAGTGGTGAGCGTGCCTATATTGTAAAACAATGTCTTCAAGCTTCTTACAGTTCAATACTACCAAATCGTTTGGACGCTTGACTAATAATCCGAGGGCTGCGGGTTTGACTCCCTGTCATGTCAAATATGCTCGCCCTTTCAGTGGTGGGAGCGTTATAAAGTTACGATCAATCCCACTATTGGGTGATGATGACTAACTGCCTTCCCTCTAGTTTTACACTGCTAAATTAGGTACGGCCATCGTATGTCCCTAGTGTAGCTTTGCGTTAAATTAAAAAAACAACAACAAACAAATCAAACTTCGCATATCCTTGTTGCTAAAACTCACTTTGAATCTTTTGGTGAGTTAGGAGTGACGGACAAATCCCACAAGTTGGTGCAACAAGAGTTGTTGAGTCGCTTTTTTCCACAGTGGAAAAAAATCAATGAAAACAAAGACAAAGAAGATCACACAGACAAGGAACAACAATTCTTACATCTTGGAAAAGAGAGAAAATGACTAATTTCGAAATAAACATTTTACTTTTTTATTATAACATATATGCGTAAATCTTATTATAAATCAATAAACCGTTAATATGCTATATCTCTTTGGCTTAGATGATATTCATACTGTTTCCAAAATTCTTTTTAACTTTTTTTATCTCTTTGTGTCTTTTACCTTTATCTTTTTCTGCAAAATGACTTTTTTCCATTATCTTTTTCTACTGTTGTCTTTATCACCTAGAATCGTTTTCCCTTTAATATATCAATTCAAAATAGGCTAGGTGTGCCGACAATTCTTATACATAGCTTTTCACTACATTTTGAAAACATATAACACTGGTGGTTGTTGAATAAAAGAGTTTTAACTCATTACTGTGTAACCTTTTTACTTGCATAATCTTACTATTAAGTTTAGTCTTCCAATTGGTCCCATCTTAAATAACAGAAACACAAATAATAAAGCTAATAATTTGCAATACTTTTAGGTTTGCGTCTGTTATTTTGCACACTAATTTCAGAACAACTTCAAAACCTAACCGATATTTGATAAACATATTATTTTCATGTGTTTTCTCTATATAGTGGACAGTGATTCAAAAAATGAATTGCCCAAGAAGCGATGCAAGTGCTGCTGTTTGGAACAATTATATTTTCATCGCAGGTGGTTTTGATGGTTTTGACTGTACATCTTCTGTGGAATATTATGACCCTAAGAGTAACCAGTGGACGTTAGTTTGTCCAATGACCACTGGAAGGAAAGGATGTTGCTGTGTCACGTACAATAACATGGTGTATGTCTTGGGGGGTTGTGATGGGAGCTCCAGATTAGCTACTGGAGAAAAGTTTGATCCATTGTCTAACACTTGGACAGACGTTCCGGAAATGTACACTTCAAGATCTAACTTTGGAATGGAGGTAAGAAAGATGTTTTCCTTCGTGCAAAACTACAGAAAAGTATTTTTACACACAGTTGAACGCGGATAATCAAACCCCAAACCTGTAAAAAAACAGATAAAATAAAAGTCAAATAATACATTTTCGGGCCTAATTTTGGAAAGGGTTAAAAAAAAAGATTTATATGCCATTTTAAATATCTTCTGAAACTATAAACTATCCTTCTGTTTATGTATAATTTTTTTGTAAATATTCTTTTCTTGTTCAGGTTATCGACGACATGATCTACGTCATAGGTGGCTTCAATGGATTGTCAACTATTGTGAACGTAGAATGCTTTGATTGGAAAACAAACACATGGTACCATGCCAAGGAACTCCATTTTGATAGATCCGGAATGGCAACTTGTCTAATTTCTGGTATAGAATACATTCGAGAATACATGAACAAAAACCGAGAAAACGTTTTGGAAGAGAAGAGACAGAAACTTATGGGTGTGTCTCCTTAACCTCTTTAAACACAGCACTATGATTGAATCAGTGATGCCATTTTAAGCAAGCCAAAATTAGTTTCTAGAAGATTATCCATTACTTTGTTTACACTGACTTTTTGTTTGTAAAGTTTCTACGTGCAGGACACTTCATGGTTTATCGAAACCAAACACTTTATGAAACAACAAAAACAATTTAGTTTTCATTCATATGTTCTTATATTTATTGTGAAGGTGACAAGTTTACGACTATAAAATTCCAGACGTTATATGTAAGAGGTGCTGAAAAAAAAAGAAACAATTAATAGTGATTTGTTAGAACTTTCAAAACGACATTTCCGTAAAGAAACGATTGATATTTTAAAATCACAAAATCTATCTCACCATATTTGAGGGATAATCGTTACAAGAATGAGAAAATTTAAAGTATTTTTCTATATTTGATTTTAATAAAAAATTACATTTATTTGTTTTGTGTTTGAACTTAGCTTTACATAACACTATAAGCTGATCTGAATATTAATATAATGAAATAATAAAAAAGTGTTCAAAATAGGTAAAACACACGTCTATGACAAAAAATTTTATTTGCAACGTTTCGAGCCAATGCTTTTTTCAGGCAGTTTTATAAAAAAGCTTTTGCTCTAAATGTTTCAAATGTCTATGACGAAACGTTTTTTTTTTTTTTGTAGACATGTGTTCTAGTTATTTTGAACAATTTTTTTCACTATTTTTCTACGTCTTGTGGTATTTCCTAGTGTGCGATGATTTTTGATACGAATATAGTTTATCAAGAGTCTGAATCGTTCTTACTATATGACGTTAAAAAAAACTAAAATTTCAGTCGATTATACTTTAACCGGCATTACTTTGTTCTTTTGAATATACATTTCAGTAATCTACGTCACAAAAGTAGACACACCTTTTAGCAAATAATCTCATCGTAGATATGCTTCCTCGTTTTTGTATCCATGATGTCATTTTCTGAAATGTTAAATATTTTAGGGTTCTGTATAAGACATTATTCGAGTTTGAGTTTGTAGTTCATTTAAGATATCAACTTTTATTAGTTGTTACAGGTTAGTAGTATTTTAGATGCAACATCACAGTTGAATTAAATATTAACTTATAAGTTGTTTCATTGCTTTGCGTTTTTTGACGTAAAATTTTATATAATGTAAAAATAAACCGCATTAAAAACTAAAAAACGTCCAAAATCCCCATAAAAAACTCAAATAGAATTGAAAAGGACAATGGTTCGTAAAAAGTTAAAACACAATTAACTTGGATAGTATCACAAATCGACTATGACACTGTTCAACGACAGAGATAAACCCTTAAACAAGATATGACTAAAATGGTTCCTCTACACATAATAAAGGCACGACAGGAAAATGTGAACTACTGTGACTTAAGTGTCACAAAGGCACAACTGGTGTATCAGACCCAGATATAAGAAAGCGATGAGCTGAAAAACTCTGACCAATGCATAGCTTAGCCAGGACAAATTCTTCCTTCTGATCCTTACAGAAGAAAGATAGCCAAAGAGCAACAGAAGGTTTAATCTGGAAAAAACATGTTATTACGTTATTCACTCTAACTGGGGCGAAACTCAGTCTTGGATACTGGGTCGAAGTCCAAATATGTGACAGACACGACCGTGATGGCACCAGAGCAGATGGACTTAGCTGAGATGTTAGCAAGCTCGTTCCCATGAATGCTGACGTGGCTAGGTATCCATAAAAACTGAATGGAAACAGAAAATAAAGAAAAGTGGGCCTGTCGTTTTTCAAACGCCAATAAAAACAGGGTGAGAACTAACGTGAAGCGATTCCAGGGCCAGTAGTCAGCTAAGAGAATCAGTATAAATAGTACAATCTGTGCACTGCATAGTTTCTACGTGATCCAGGGCAAGAGAAATGGTGTACAATTCGGTAGTAAACACAGAAATTATAGAGTGAATCCTGTGTGCAACCACTGAACCACAGCAAACCATGGCAGAACCACAGATTTACTTGATTTGAGACCATTGGTATAAACGGGAACAGAAGAATGGTTCAAAAGATCCTTGCCAAAATGAAGACAGTACTTCGAATCAAGAGTATCCACCTTCCTCAAATGACCCAAAGACAGGTCACAGGTGGGAATAATAATAATTCGTGGTGGGATGAGCTGATCAGTGGAGACAACAACGTCATTCAACGACATACTCAATCCAGCCAGCTGCACCTAGATACAAAGGCTAAAAGAAAGAATAGCTGACAGTGTATTCTGAAAGAGCATAGCCCACTGAAGAAGGACGATACACATCCAGGTGGGATGCTGTGGTAAGGAGTGAAGTTTAGTAGCATATTGCAAAGAAATTTACAAACAGCAGAAGTTCATGGGATTAAGTGTACAACCTTTAGACTGGAGGAGTATGGAAAGCCTCCTTGCAGAAAAAAAAGCTCCAGATGGTAAATGAGGTTCAGCATCTTCTAAGCCAAGGTCCTGGCAGAACCATAAATCAGCTTAGATCGAATAAGGACACAATAGAGAACAATGATCCACTCCTCAAGAGGGGGAAGAGATGACATGGAGGATGTTTAGTGATCTAATACATTTGACACTAACTGCTTTATGTGAGGAATGAAAGCAAACTTACGGTCAAAGTTAAACCCTGTAATGGATTTACCGTTGTAAGTTTATGTCAATACCTACGTTTTTTTCGGTTTGATGCATGTAATGTATATTGTTGGATGTGTATTGCGAAAGTTCTGCCTATTCACTAAATTTGTAAAAGATTCCTGAGAATAAAAATAAATAATATTTGTTTTGTTAAAACGCTAGCGTGTTTTCGAACATTGTTGAACGTTTTATAAATTTTCCCTAAACTATATAAAACAACCCGTCAAGAGACAGTAAGATTATCATTAGTTAGTCAGTTACGTTCAGTGTGCTATAAGTCTCAGAAGCTATAATTGTGATTAACGCTTATTAATCCGAAAATTGCAGAACTAGACCAGGAACATTTATAAATTTCGAACGTTACTAACAGTCCACGTTCAGTGAATTAACTTTGGATGTTAGTATTTCTTCGAGGACATTAACTATCTTCATCGATGAAAAAGTCAGTGGTGTGAGGTCAAGCAAGTTATCTGGCTTAAGCGAAATATTTGACAAAAACAATTCATAATTAATTTGCTTGTCGATAAAATAATTAGCTATAGACTCAAAAAAGACTTAGTATTGTCTATACGTTTGTAAAACTGTTGCATATATTTCATTATTTGTAATATCCATTATTATAAATTGAATTGTCTGTGTAGTAAAATATATTTGTGTTAAAAAAGAAATCGTGTGTATTAATCTTGTTGCAAATATCATAACTTTAAGACATATTAATATTTAATTAATATCTAGATTAAAATCCAAATTTCCGATTATTTTAAATTGCAATGCGTAGCTCCAAGAGCTTTGCCTCATGAACCAGAGGAAGAACGTCATGGAGATGAAGTTCAGGATTGAGGTGTAGACCCCATTTCTGGCAAGAATGTATATAAACAGATTTGAAAAAATAATATGTAAAACTGTTTAGTCTGGCCCATTTCAACAAGCAATTAAGGGTAGTCTAAAGCTGCTTCTCAATAAACCTCATACTCGACTATCGACACAAGATGTGGAAGTCGTTGACATTCAGTCCACTTGCAACATGATACCTACCATAATTATTCTCTTTATTATGTTACGTATTACAATGTGAAATAGCCTGAAACCGAGATCACTTGTAACTGAAATTTAGAAGTTTATTAAATGCAGAGGTATATCAAATTTATGATATGCCAATAAGATTGATAAATATATGTTTTCTTAGCACAACTTACAGTAATAGTTTTTACAGATAATGATTTACACGCAAAAATTTTACTTACGAACAATATTGGCTTGGCATGGCCAAGGTTGGTTAAAGCGTTCGACTCGTAATCTGAGGGCTGCGGGTTCGAATCCCGGTCGCACTGAACATGCTTGCCCTTTCAGCCGTGAGAGCGTTATAATGTGGCAGTTAATCCCACTATTTGTTGGTAAAGGAGTAGTCCAAGAGTTGGCGGTGGGTAATGCTGCCTTCCCTCTAGTCTTACACTGCAAAATTAGGGACGGCTAGCGCAGATAACCCTCGAGTAGCTTTGCGCGAAATTAAAACAAACGAACAATATTGAGTCTTGTATCAATCTATCTGATCTAGAATTTCTTTGATATCTTATAGAGGGTTCACGACGAACGAATTAATTCTATATTTATATAAGAACAATTCACTTAAAGGGGAGATAGGTTACAAGCGAGGTTTTCACCACTTAAGTTATATAATGTCTTTATAAAAATACTAACATCCATTGTCAACTTGCTTAAGTTAAACGGTATGTAATGTTCGAAATTTATAAACGTTCCTTTAGTTTTCTAATTAATAAGGGTTTATCGCAGTTGTGGTTTCCGAGGTTTATAATATACAAACGTTAACAAACTAACAATATATACTGTCTCTTGGCGCGTCGCGTTAGTTTATAAGCATTAGGAGAGCGAAATTCTAGAAATTTTAGAAGGCCCAACATTGGCAATCACTAGTATTTACATACATACAAAGTACATTGTTGATTCTTACACTCGAGAATATTCTACGCTTCAGTGAATAGGCGGGAATTTAGCAATACAGATTAAACGGTATAAGTAACATGCATTTGTAAACATATATTTAACTGAAATAAACATTAATATTAACATAAATATATAATAGTAAATCTGTTAGAAACATGAAGAAATTGTGTATTGATAGAATTGGTCTTGATAATAACAAGTGAGACATACGTGATACAGTCCTGAGGGACTCAAGCTTCTGTATGAAAGAATGTGAGAGAGTCGATCCTCCAGATACTTGGAAACGTCTGCCAAGTAAAAAAAAATGCATATAAAAATGATCAAATGGCCATGCAACTCATATGGGCGGAGGGCCTGCAAAATGATGTACCTCAACGTAGTGTTGCAAGCCTTTTTAAGATTGAAGAAGACAGAAATAAGATGTTCCCGCTTGAAGGTTTCCCTGATTAACGTTTCAAGTCGAATCAGATGGTACATGGTAGAACACTATTGGCGAAACCCATACTGAGTGAGCGAGAGAAGGTTGTTTGATTCAAGGAAAGAAACACGACAAGCATTATAGATCCTCTCTAAGACATTACAAAGAAAGATAATCAATGCAATCGGATGATACTTAGAAGCGATCTTGGGATCCCTCTCAGGCTTAGAGAAAGGTAGGACAATAGTTTGTCATTAAACATCAGAAAAGTTCTCCTGCCAGATCTGGTTAAAGGCAACCAGAAAAAAAAAGAAGAGAGAGATGATGCAGCATCTTATAGTGAACATCATCAGGTCCAATCAATGTACTGCCAGACCAATGAAGAGCAAACTCGATCTCTACCAGTGTAAAGAGGTGTTTATAATTACAAAGGCAGTCGGCCCAAAAAGGAGGCAATTGTTCTGCTGATCTGACCTGGTGGCAAGAAGGCAAAAGAAGAAACAAAAGTGTTAAATGCATAAAAAAAGCTCTCATCAAGAGTACTGATGATGATGCTCTGTATATCAGCAACTATTTGGTTATTGGAGAGCACGATGGAAATGGGTCGAGGTTCTAGGTATAGAATGAACAAGTTCTTTGAACAGTTCAATCTGTTACTGCTTCTATGCAGTCATTAATAGATAGTAGATTAGGTATTAGACATTCATCTACAACTAAATATTAAGACTGCTTTAATAACTTCACTTTGTGGTTTTATCTCAGTCCATTGTGCTATACTGTATAACTATGTAGGATAAATATAACTAATTTTGAGGATAAAATTTTATGTAGTTAACACAAAATATTTTTTCAAGAGCTAATGTGTAATGAGACTGTCTTTTATTTTGGCTACTCAAGAATACAAAATACTCTGTCAGAAAACATTTTGTTTTATTTACAAAATCTATACAAGACAGCTTTACAGTTTTAGACAAAATACTGAGGTCAAACCGACCAGGAGAAAGAAGGAAAAAAATACTGAGGTCAAACTGACTTGGGTGAGGGTGCAGAATATTTTATGCTCATTTGGTTACAAAAAGATAATAACTTTATGTATGTGCACATTATGTTGTACAAAGTAAATAAGCTTTATGAGCGTACACATTAGAGAAATCTTCATGTATGCCAAATATACTGAAATAACACACTTTTCTGGAGTTTTAATAGTATCAAAAACAAAACAATTATTCATACACTGTCGCAGACTTTGATTAAAGTAAAAGAACATTATAAATGTTCCAATTATCCACAGAAATAACAACGTACAAGTCAGAACACACAAACACACATTTATTTTACAAGCTTCTTTATCAAGTTGTTTTTATTTTTTATAACCTGTAACTACAAGTTGTAAAAAACAGCTACACAAGTGCTCACAGATACACCAAGGTATATAAAGTGATAAATAGAAGATATTCCATTCCAATAGATAATATAAAACATGAAAGCTGAAACAGACCTTGTTCTACCAGCAGAACTCAAGATTTTATAGCATGTATTATGCTTACTTTCACCACTACCATTGTACACTATACATAACTCAGTTACCCATGATAAGCTAATCAAGTATCCCAAAATTTGTATTGGTATATAACTATACAATACTTTGTTCAGGACAACAAGGAAAAGGTTCACATTCTCAATTCATTTATCATGGCTCTGTGGTTCTACAGACTACAGCTCTGTGATTTTAAAGACCACAAGTATGATCCTGCAAATGCTGAAATGTACAGCTTGGAATCTTGTTTAGTGTACTAGTACACGTTTTTATGGCGGACCCTTGTTGTTGTTCTCATTTTTAATCACCCATTATATTGCAATCTTTATTTAATCTTTTTTTTTAACACAAAATAAATTTGTAAAATTTAAAAAAAAAGGACAACCTTGATAAAATAATATGGTTACATTTAGGAAATTAATGAGAATTATAATTATAAAGAAATTACTTAAACTATACTTGTTTCTTTGGTGAGTCTAGAAATGTACAGATTCATTATATTTGCTTATGCAGTACTATATAAAAATGTGATTGTGTAGTTATTACGTTTGTTTGAGAAGAGAAAGAAAACTTTATTTAGCTTATACTTTGAAAAGAAATGAAATTTTGGTAAACAGTTGTGAACAAAACTGGCATGAACCTTTACAATCCAACTGTTAAGTATTACCAGAACCAATCTAAGCACACAAAGGTATAAAACCAATATTCACACAAAGTGAGTCCATCTAATTAGATAAAAATTAAACATATCTTTACATAAAGATATGTTTGATACTTTATCAAACTCACCTTTATATAGATATTATAATATAATATTTATATAAAGATAGAGAGTTCTAAAAATTGAACTTGAGCAATAGCATAACCCACTTCGTTGAAGTATTACACCAGTAAAATAAATAACGTTTTTCCAGCACATAATTCTAAATGTGGTAATCATATCAGAACTGCACAAAATATCACAACACACAGTATAAAAGCACTTGTTCCATAAATAAATAAACATATGTCACATTACAAATTCTCAGTTGTGCAAATAACCTTGTTATACTGTTATAAGTCTAATGTGTTTTTTTTTAAAGTCTAGTTACAAAACTGTAATGACAAGTTTGTGATGTTACAAATAAATATGAGTGTAAGTGTGATTGTAGCACTAAATAACATATCTGTTGTATTAGGTTATATCTTAGAATGAAGTAGAAAAATTAAAACAGTACTTTCTGCTTTCATTACAGAACCACACAAATTCTGTATGATATATTCTTACCTGTTTTGTTCTTGGTATATAAACTTGTGTAATAAAATATCATGTTAATAAGATATATAGAAATCAACAATTGAAATATAAATTTCAAATAATCATACAAACTTTTTTAATATTTCCTTCTAAAAAAATGACTATTTTACAAAACCTTAGTACACGTGTATTTTTCTTAAAAGTAAAGAAATACTTTGAAAAACTTTACAAAAGTGAAATAGTTCTTTCAGAAGTAGAACATTCTGAGTATGTTATAATACAGTCTGAAAGTTCATGTCAGTGCTAAGTCTTTAGATAGAGAAGGACTAGACGGCTGTTTTCAAAGTGTTGATTCTACAGTATCTCCAGTCATGAGGTCAGTGGAAGTAAAAGTTTGATCATGATCGCTGATAGTAGTGTCACCATCATTACCATGAGGACTTGAGCAGCTTGCAGCTTCTTGTAATCTCATGAGCATGTTAAGCTGTGTAGAAACAGTAACTTATTTACAGAACTTATGTATACAATTGTTTCAATTCTTGAATTAAACTTTATAATTTTTTCATTTTTATTTTTTACTCTAATGGAGAAAAGTCCATTTTAAACATATTTTGTGCTTCTTAATATTTTAGTTAATTAAAATTATTCATTCTTTTCATTTATTAATTACAAAGTAAATTTTCAGTAATTTTAGTAGAAAGCATTCTTGAATGATTCTGGGCTTTAGTGACCAATAATTTAATTAAGAAAACACAAGAAAAATATATATGAGCATAAAGTACAGATAATAGGACTATCGTAGATTACATTTTTTAGTGCATAAAATTGTGCATATGACTTGCAATAGTTATGTACAATTTTTTATTTTGTTATTTCTTCATCAGAAACAAATACTCAATAAAATGTTTCTTATTAGTAAAATTTGCCAGTAAATTGTGTTGGTCTCAGAGGTAATGAAATAATGTTTCAAGTGAATCTTTTGAGAGCTGCACTTGCTAGTTGCCAGAATAATTATTTTAATATCATAAATGAATTTTCATAAGGAATGTTCATTAGTTAGATGACAAAACATTAGATACTAAATTTTAAGAATTGGTTAAATTGTTGTATTGAAACTCAATTACCCATGTAGATAACATTGTATATAAACAAAACAGTGATGTTAAGTATATTGTTCATCAGTGTCATATTAAACTGGCTGAAAAATACAGAAATACCAATAAAAATAGTTAAGTTTTAAAATGAAACTAAATATAAAAATAATTTGCAAATTTCAGCTGTGTGTGCCAGCATACATCTGTTAATAAGTAGGTAATGAAATAGTTCAACATGTACTCCTGTTGGTGGTAAAGCCATCTTACCAAAGGATCAGCTTCCACATCACTTTGTGCTCCTTGGGAACCTTTGGTAGTTGCACCTGGTGATGGATGACTTTCATAACCCACATCCTCTGGCCTCAGTCGTAGCAATTGAGGCCACTCTCCTTCACCTGAAGTCGGCCATGGATAAGATTCATAAACCCAATCTGCTGGATCGTCCCAGGGAGCTCGACGACCATATAACTACAGATATTAAAAATTACAGATGAATACTTAAATGACCATATAGATAATAAGCAGATGCAGGAGAAGCGGCTTTGTAACTAAAGCAGAAAATTAAACTGTATAAAATGTAAAGAAGAATTATAAAAAGTGTAATCTAATGTTTAGAGATAAGGAATAAAATAGTTTAGAAAAAACTGGCGTACCTGTAAACCTTCCCTGACTGCCTCTAGGAGGTAAGGAACAATACTGTAATTCCACAGATCTGTAAACCACACTTGGGAGCTAGCGACATTTATAGGGCATGACAGAAATAATCTGGGACCTGGAAATGGGACATGTGTAATCTTAAATGAGAACAAATTAGGTAAAATTTAGCAATCCTTATATATATGTAAAAAAATTAACTGAAATCATTATAACAGTGGCTAATTACTTGGTATTGTATTTTGGGAAAATATAGCTTGAATACAAATTTTCTCTTGTATTTTCATTGCTATACATAAAAAATGTTTAGTTTTTTAACTTTTGTTTTAAAATGATTATTTTAAACGATATAACGAAACTATCCATATTACATGAAAAGGGATGAATAAAAGTAGAACAAAACTGTTCATTTGAAGAACAGAGAAATGTCTTTAACATTTTAAACAATAGCAATTTAACATCTACAGACCGATAAAACCTGTTTGTAACACACTGTACAAATCCAAAATAAAACAACAAAGAAATACAGAGTAGCAAATCTAAACTTTCAAATGCAAAATTATGGATTCAAAACAAATATAAATCTAGACCCAAAAGTACAGGTTAAAAAAAACCCACTAGTCCACAGTTACAGATCCAAAAGGAAGAGGAGGACCTCAAAGCAGTATATCCAAAGCCATGCTATAATATCATGTGCTTCAAAAAATAACATTTTTTACCTTTTATTTAAAAACCATTACTGTCTGCACGCTACTTATATTTCTAGAAATATGGAAATTTTTAAGAAATAAAAAACAAAAAGTTAGAAATGCTGTAATAATGTACCAATTGTTTCTAATAATAACACAAACTCTTCTTTCTTCTAATTTTCCCAGAAGAAAAACAAACTGCACTCACATTTCAACAGCATGTTTAATCTTTTCTCTGTAAACATTAAATAATCATAGTCTACTGACATTTGTCACTTACCAATAGTAACATCAGATGAACTATGGGTTTCTAGAAACTTGTTTAAATGTGCCCACACCTTTGGCATCCAATCAATAATAGTAGTAAGTTCTGGATTCTGTGAACCACTCTGGATTTCATGTTCTACAAGTTTTCTCCTGAGGTATCTGCCTAAGAAACCTTTCACAGGTTCCATATGATTAGCACAAAGGACCCACCTATACATAATACACATTTTTGACCAAATTATGTATATTCACACACGTAAAAAAAGAAAGTCAATAATGTATCAAATGCTTTCAAAGTTAATATTTCAAAACTATGATTATCATATTTTTTTTGCAAGTAAAAACAACAATAGGAGGAAAACAAAATGAAAACAGCTCCACAATCTCACTACCGTTGAAAATATCTTTCTTTAAAAATTAAAATAAACATAAATAGATCAGACATGTGCATATATACACAGAAACATATACAAAAAACCTACACTATTTATTCCTTTTCTGAAGTTAAACTGATTTATTATTTATCTAAGTGATTCTAATGAAAATTAGAACTTTTATACAATCTTTTAATGATATTATTTTATTTATAAAATTTTGTGATTAAGAAAATGGCCCATGATTTTGTAATTAAGTCATGAAATTATCTTAAATTGTGGCAAATAATTTAAACCATTACTTCAAGACTTTTCAAAGTATAAAATTATAATTAACAGAGTATTGAAACATTTATTGTTTTTTAACGACAACATTATAACATATCAGATTGTAAGTATGGAAAAGTGCTTCAGATCAGCTCTCTAACACATTTCCACTTGAAGTTTAGGAGCATCTACTGCAAAACCACAGATCAGGGTTATAAAATTTACAATTTTCATAAAATGTATATCAAATTTAATAGTTTCTGTGTTTATTTCAAATAAACTAAGCACACACTTTTATCCTTGTTATGTAAATGTTATGTAAACGACAACCATGTCATGTTGTGTTTGGATTTCCATATCTATTATTTATATTTCCATATTTATATTATTCTTTCAAAGTTCAAAACAATAAAATATGTTGTTATTCATTTAAAATAACATTTAGAAATTTCTAGAATTAGGTAGATCAATCATATGTTTATAAATAGAATGTATGTCGGCCTGGTGTCTAGACGACGAGTCTCGTGCAAAAAGACAGACATGAGCAGATTACTCTGGAATTCTGTGGAAGTTACGCGATTGTTCGAGGACACAGTAAGCCTACTAATATAAAAACAGACGGCGATGTGAAGAGAGTCAGTGAGTGGGTCATTCGTTTTTATTTTCGATTCAAGAGATATTGTCTTCGTTCGAGAAATTTTCAATGTTTGCTGTGTGTTTATTCAACTTGGATTTGTGACTGGAGCTAGATCTACGAAAGCTGTGATTTTATTTCTGTGATTTTATTTCGTCAATTTTTACAATTCATTCGAATTAGTGGTTATACTGAAAGTCAACACGTACAAGACTGTTTAGGGGAGACCGGAGCAAGTTGGAAAACGACAAATTTGAGACATTCATCGAAAACATCGTAAAAAGAACTTCGTCAAATTTCTTGAACTGTGAATTGTTTCTGAACTTCTCCATTCAAACTTCGGAATTTCTTTGTGGGACCAAATTCACACCCTAGACCTGAATTTTGGATTTCTGATCTGGACTTTTGGACTTTCATTCTAGATCATTATATTGGACACAGGCCAGTATCATTTTGTATTGTAATTAATTTGGAAGGTTGAAACTGAATATCTGTCATTGTTATTATATAATTTATGTTATATCTGTTACATATATAATAGTTTATTGTAATAAATTATACAAGCTGTTATCTGTGTCTTTCTGTTGCGTTCAGTCCACATAAAAAAATGTAACAATCCTTTTCATTACAAGTTTGGTGGAATCCAACCAGCTCATAACCACAAAAGTATCCTTGAAAGTAATAATACTATGATTTTTGATACTATATGCATATGTTTACAAAATTTTGCATATAATGGGTAAACATTACAAGACTTATATATACAAAACATCAAGCTTTATAATTATTTAAGAGTTTTTAATTAAAGGTTTTCTTATAAAATATTTTTTTCAGAATGTTGACAATCCAACATGCAGAGTGATTTTCATTTTAAAATTAAAAATACTTTTATGCATAAAAAATTTCAAGTGTAAAGTTTTTTATAACTTAAGGATTAAGTAGATTTTAAAAAACAACTTATATTTTACTTGTTATTTTCACAATCAAATTAGTATCTCTCTCAGTGTGGTAGATTTGACTGTAACCACTATAGAAAATTAGAAAATAAATATAAATAAATAAAAAACATTTTTTCTTTCTAAACTGATTACAAATTATAACTAAAAGAAAACAAATGTTCAGTGTAAATAGCTTAAATGTTAAAACAGTATAGATTTATATATACTGATTATTTTGACTATACCAACCTTTCAGACATTGCTTGCTAATTTGATAGAAGTTGCAATGACATTGCATTGGTGTACTTATGTTACCATATCCAAGAATAAAAACTAACCACCACATAGTTACCTGTCATGACTGTGTTTTAATGGACTATTTTTTTGTAAAATATATAACATATCAGTTATAATACATTGTATGTCTATATACTTTATTAATATTTACAAATAAGTTTTCAATCTTATTTTTTTAAAACATAAAACAGTAAATAAAGAGGTAAAGCAATTATATATTATGGTTATGACCTTTGTACTCAGCTGCTGCTTGTTGTAGGTTGCTAAGCCTTGAGAAATTTCACACATAGAGGATGTGTAACAAAATAATATTTTTAAATTTTATATATACATTTCAATAACCAAAGAAATCACAAGTTAATATTTCAATACCACAGAATTTCATTATAATTTATCAAGTTTAGTGAGATGTATTTATGTATAAAAAATATGAAATTCCAAACAAGTTGAAGACTTAACTTATCAGCATGAACATTTGCCACAAAAGAAAAAGATGATGCCATTATATTTAAAAATGGCTGAGAAATCCACTTGTGGGACATTTGGAGCTTGTGATTGGTTACTCACATGTCATATATAGAATTGAGTGTATATGAGAAACCGTTTCCAAAAATTGAAGAATGTGGGTGGATCTACTATGTTTGATTCAGTACGTAGCAATATCTCAGTACATAGAAAAGATAGGATGTTATTATTTGATGTTTTAGCTTTGATACCAAATGCAATGATATAAATTATTAAATTGAAATTCCATAAAATTTTAAAGGCAAGTCCACAAACGTGATGACACATTTTATCCATTTACCGATCACAATATAGTTAATGAATATCTAACTATTAAATTGGAGTTCTTGGGAATGTATTAACCTTCCCCTCTATGGCAGTTCTCAGCTGATCTATAACATGTGGATAGGTGAAACAGAAATGAACTCTGGCCTATATGTTGTTTTAAGGGTTAAGGTTGACAGAAAATTCTATTGAAAATTTTGTATTATACTTAGGCAGTGTCCTTGCTGTTTATTATTTAGCACAAAGCTCACCATTGGAACCAAAACCTTGTTTCTAGCAGTCTAAGTCTGCAAATTTACTGCTGTGACATTTGTGGGGCATTAGGTAGTGATGTACACTCCTAAAACCAAGCACTATCATCTATCAAATAAAATTAAATCTAATGAACCCAACAGGACTTTATTCCAACAATACACAGGGTTCTTATCTGTAAATAAAACAGGAGTTCAAAAGTGCCAGTGGCAGAAGTCTTGGTTCTCAAGCTTGGTGATAACCTTCAAGATTAATTAAGTATAACTAGTTTTGAACCACACATAAAGTCACTTGATGGAAATTCTTTGTTAAGTCTCAAGGCATTAGCTAAGTGATTTCACCAAGTTTGGTTGCAAGATCTTGTTGTTGCTATTGGACTGGGACTATTGGCTGCTACTTATTGGGATATTTTGTCACTGTTGATTTTCCAATATTTTTTCCTTAAACTAGAAATTATATTTTGTGAATCCAATGTCAACATCAAGAGAGCTTGAATATTTTCACTCTCAATATCTCAACAAATTTAATGATTTTATCAAATAGTAAGAGAAATTAATGAGCCATTTTCTTGATGCAAATTTAAGTTAGGAAGATATTTTAATATAATTCAAAATCATCCTGGATTTTAAAAATTGCTTACATATTTACTGATGTCTGTCAACGAAATTTATTAAGAGTTTATCTGATTCCTGTGACAACAATGTACAAAAATGCAACTTCAAATTAATGTTTATTACTACTATTTATAAAATCTTTATATCTCTGGTGCAGATAGCCTAGTTGCTTTGCACCATAAAACACCAAACCAACCAATCTTATATCTTTACTTTATCTTGACCAGCATATACAAACATATAGTATACATTGTAAGTTATAAAATTCTCACCTAAAGTTGTGATGAAGTTGAAGGTTTGTTGTTGAGCAAGTGGCTTGGTTCATTGTTCCAATAATATATGGACTACAAGAAAAATAAAAGAAAGAAAAGGCAAATTATCATTCTCAGTTTTCCAGTTTCAATCTAACAACCCACTTTTTCACACTGATTGCTGAAACTATATTTAAAGTTATTGCAGAATTATGTTATCCTTACTCTATAAAGACAAAACAATTACACAGTTATATATACTTGTTTTTATACAGGACTTAACCTGAAGCATCAAACTTATCCAGAACAATTGTCTTTATACAAAATTAGCACAACCAAATCTTTACAAAATTATTTATATGCATTAATAGCACAGTTGTATCCTGTATATCTTAATTCATTACACAAAGTTATATTTACAAGAAATTTTTTTGGTTTACATATTTTTATGTTTGTGTTAAACTTTTTCAAATATTCTCCAGGTATTTTTATTTACAGATGAATATGAATTAGAAAACTCTCATTAAAAGTAAGATATTAATAGAAATACCATTTCTGATATTTGGCACTAAGGAAACCGTTGAACACTTCACCTAAAGAACCTACATGGTGGAGATTATCCAGAATTATCACAGTTGGAAGATCTGAGGGGTTACTGCAAAAGAAAGATGTCACACTGAAATTCTGTATAGTTAATAAAAAGCAAAGTACATAATTATAAAAATTAACATTCGCAACTTGTGATTTTTCTAGATAGTTTGTAATACAAATTATACAGGCCTATAAATTTAAACTTCATAAAAGTTGTTTTGGTATTAATAAAAGATTTTCCTTAATTCAACTATGCATATTTTGAAAATGATATTCATTTTTCTCTATTACATAAGAATTTGTTTACCACAGCAAATATTTTATTGTTATGTTTGGCTTCTAGAATAATAGATAAGAATCATTTCACAATCAGTCTAGAGAAATCTAGTCAGTAGTTGTCAATATTTTAAACATAACAAAATGTGACTTGATTTCAATGAAAATGATTTACTTATGAGATTTGAGTGCATATGAGATTTTATTTAAAATATGTTCATGATGGAGAAAAATGGATATCGTTTTTGGATTCAGAGTACAAGAATTACAGACCTGTGTTGTATGAACTATTTGAAGTGAATGTGGAATATAAGTAATAAAAGAGAGAGTAAAAAAACAGTAATAACTTAATATTAATTATTTAAAAAAATAACATTACTGTTATAAAAAGTTTCTGATCATGAAAATAATGATATTTAATATTGATAATTAATGATAATCATAATTAATATTCAAAGTACTTTGGTTTCAATTGCACAATAATAAAATATAATATTTTTTAATCTTAAACTAATTTAAAGCATTAATAAGTACTAAAATATTTCTTATTGACAACTACAGCATATTCATATCACCTTTGTGTTTTTTTACACTTCATAATCAGTTATAGTTTTGAAGGGAACAAGACTTATCTATAAATACATTTGTGTTTATTAACTTACCTACTCTCACATTGTTCTGCTACATTAGTTAAATATTGTCGAAGTTCTTTAGCTGATTTGTGGTCAACACCAAATGTTGCTATAGCACCAGGACTGACCTCTTTTCCATTCCTTTATAAAACAGAGATAAAGATATCTACTTGAGTAAATGTTCTAAGTTAAAAAACTTGCATCTTACCTTAACCTATTTCTATTCTCCAAGAACTAGTTGCATGTAGTTTTATCACTAAGTTACTTGAATATATAAAATTTACCTTTAGTGTTATTTAGAAGGAATTGGTTTTTTGGGTTTTTTTTTAATTTCACACAAAGCTACTCAAGGGCTATCTGCACTGGCCATCCCAAATTTAGCTGTGTAAGACTAGAGTGAAGACAGCTAGTCATCACCATCTACCAGCAAATCCTGGGCTACTCTTTCACCAATGAATGGTGAGATTGACTGTCACATTATAATGCCCCCACAGCTAAAAAGGGCAAGCATGTTTGGTGTGACTGGGATTCAAACCCGTGACCCTCAGATTACAAGTTGAATGCCTTAACCCACTTGGCCATGCCAGGCCCTATTTAGAAGAAAAGACTGAAAAGTAGTTTTCATTATTAACAAGCAATGACTTTCTTCACATTTGTTGCTTTTATTAAAGTATTCCTATGTGCATAAGACAGAAACACTTCACAAACTATACCTAATTCCCCCACAAAGTATACTTTGAACTAAGTTTGTTCTTTAATTATTGTGATTTTTGTTGCTAAATGAAATTCCTTCAGAATATTTTTATTGTATTTATGAAACACAAAATTCAAAACATATATGCTACTTGTGGTTATTATATTTATGCTAGCCAGTTTTACAATGTTTTTGAAACACAGATAATTTGACCACATGATTATTAAAGAATATACCTCAAGACAAGGTACTCTGCAAGTTTCTGAGCAAGGTAGGTTTTACCCGTTCCACTAGGTCCACACAAAATAATCCTCCTGTGCTCCATCAGCAATGACACATACCGCTGAATTATAGACTTGGGAATAAGGGTTTCAAATGTGAGACCTTCCACAGAACTCTGACTTGTGCCTTTCCAAAACATATACACAAAATAATCTGAGCTGTACAGCTTATGAAAGTAATGTAACTATTATATATTTTTTTGTATATAATAGCTAAATTATTAGGAACTGTAATTTATAAAGAAAAACTGTCACATATAGCACAGAAATATAATCATTTCTTTTTGAAATACACTTCCACAAGTGTTTCAGACAATTAGCAAAGAAAAAAAGTAAAAACCATGTTGTTAACAAGTCAAAACGTTAACAATACTAAAAACTGAATTTAAATACACATTCACTCATGTGAAAAATTTAGGACACCCTATGAAAGCCTGTGTATTTTTGTAACATTTTTTGATATATATATATCAATTTTAACAATAGTGAGAGATTATAGGAATAAAACTAAACAATTAAAACTAAAAAAAAGACTTTTCAAGATCTTCTGTAAATGTAGTTCCACAAAAATGCATATTCTAACTGAGGAAAAGTTAGGACACCCTACCCCTAATAGCTAGTGTTACCCCCTAACTTTTTCACGACTTTATATATATATCTAGTTAATAGATGAATCAGTAATATATATGTATATACTATTGATTCATCTACTAACTATATAATTTAAAGTTCACACAATAAGTTACATTATTAACAGAATAATTATTTTCTTGTAGTTTACTTAATAAACAAAGTAACACAACTGAAAGTGTAGATAGAAAGATCAATAATTTATGCATCAATGAAATGCAAAACCATTTCTTATTAATCTTATTGGCTATAACAAAAACAAGAGATGAAAAAGTTGTAAATTTACCCTTTAAAGTGATTCGTATTTGCATGTCATCACCAACTAAATAACCACAAGGTAATAATTCAGGTAATTCTGCATCTGTAAACCAAATAAAAATTCATTTATGATGTTCATGACATTTTAACTTTTCACAGTTATAAAACATATTAAAATATAAAACATGTCCAAAAATTCTTTTTGTGTATGGGCAAGATGGATATTGAAAATTTCTAAGTGAAAAGAAAATTAGTTCTAAATTATTTACGTAAAAACGACTCATTTTGGTTGAGAAAAGTTTTTACGTAGAGGAGTGAAGAATGTTTCAACCTTCTTTGGTCATCGTCAGGTTCTCAACCCAAACAAGCTGTTTTTACATAAATATTTTTCTCTACAAGTGGGTTTTCTCAACATCACTGATTAGTTCTAAATTAATTAAAAGTGTAATAATTTAATCAATTACTGTAATGCTTGTCTAATATTTATTATCTACACAATGATTAAGAAAATAAAAAAACTTACCTGAGTTTTTGTTGTCTAAATGTTTGGTTGAAAATAGAAATAAAGTTGTAGAATTTAGTTTTTAATAAATTAATATTTCAAAAGAATAAATATGAATTAAAAACAGGATATGCAAAGACAGAATACATGCAATTCAAGTTTTCTAAAGCAGAAGTACTCTAGAGGTAAGATAAAAAACTTCTTAACTCTGACAAAAGATATTTAAATCACACTAAATAAAAAAGTTATAATAGAAAAACAGGTGTGGTTTTGATGCTCATACTGATGTAATCTTAACAATATTCTTTTACCAGTTTGTGTTTTGAAGGAAACTTATCATCATCATTGTAAGCATACAAAATTAATTGAATAATGAATATGTCAATCAAATTAATGGAAAACATAACTACTGTTTTTTTTAAGTTTTTCCAGCTCAATATCTACCTTTTGCTCGGACAATTTCTCCCATATGGTAACTTAAAACACTCTCTGTGTTCAATCCCAGGTTTGATACTGGATCAATCCTTTGAACATATTCCTAGGGAATCAAATAAAAGTACTTAATGACGTGAGTGAACTCCGAAGTAATTGGGTGTTTTTTATAATGAACCTTAATAAGTGAGTAAACGTGTTGAATTTAATTACTTATCACTACTCAAATATTTGATATAATTTTTCATAAGAATGTTTCTAAGTAATGAATAAAACTATATTTACGAGTCCATCTGTAAAATATTGATTAAACTTTCTGCAAGATTAAAGTCCTTTACAATAAAACTTTATTGCCCATTATGCATATATTTTTAGTTTTGTCAGTGACTTTACTTGCTTTCACTGAACTCCAAACTTGACTGTTGTTAATACTTGAAACCATCAGTACTTGGTAAAGCTTCATAATTATAAAATTCAGGAAAAACATGACAACTATACATTTCATACATACACCATTTAACCGTGATTTTGCCCTGTACATGTCTTGTTTTTCCTCAATTCTGTCAGTAATTATTTATTTTCCCAGAAAATCATAAGTGCACATCAAAAATATAAAAAACATATTATATTAGATATATGACAAAAAGTATAAATCAAATATTTTGTAAATAATATGTTCTAATGATTTAATCAAAATTATAGATATTGTATTTTACAAATATTTTCCCATACTTAAGGAAATGAACTTTTCCTTGCACAAGCAATGTACCTTACTAAAACCAAAAGAAATAGATGTAAAGACAAAAAAAGCCTTACTTTAAAAATTCGTTTTAATACATTGTCCATAATATCCCACTTTGTCTTTCCACTGACTGACAAAGCTCCAATAAGAACTTCACTAATGTTCTGCATGAAAAGAGTTTAGTTTAAATGAATGGAATAAAGTTTGCAATTATTCCTATTTTATTTCAATAACATTTAGCTTATAAAATCAACCAATTAACAAAGAAAAAATTTAAAGCTATCATTATATAATATCAGAGCTTGTGGTCACAGATATCTCACAAGAAGTATTTTTTCAATATAAAATCTGACCATGTTCTACTCATGAATTAATAATTATCAATGAGCATCCTAGCTTCAACAGAGTTAATGTTTTAACAATTTAGGATTCTTTGTATGTCATAAAAACAGTAATTTGATATTTATAACAAGGTGAATCATCATTATAAATAATTATTAATTTTTCTTTTCAAAATTATATCTGTGTAAATTTGTTATGAACATGTTTTTGAAAATTTTATTATATTCTAGTAACAATATATGTGTAGAAATGGCTATATTTTTCTAGTAATCCATGAAAACAATATTTTTATGTATTTTTGGTCATCTCCCTTAAATATTGCTTGATTAGTATTTAAACTTCTGTAGATTTTTAAGCTACATTCAAATGTTATTCTTAACACACCTTTATAGATTGATAAAAAAATTGATTCTGAAAGACATATTCACATTTAGCCAACTGTATGACCCTACAAATTATTAATTGTGAGAATAAAAGCGGCAAATTATATTAAGAATCTCTGAGTCTTCATTTTAGACTGTCTTCCTGTGCTGGGTCCTCTGCTGTTTGAAATATATATAAATGAGATTGACTCTGGAATGATCAACAAAATTTTGAAGTTTGCAGATGACATCAAGAAATTTGGGGTGGTTAATTATATCAAAGATGCTGCAGATTTACAAGGAGATTTATGTCATATGATGCATTGGACCAAAATGTGGCAGGTGATGTTTAGTTATCCAGAAATAAGGTGATACATGTAGGTTTTAAAAAATCAAATTATTGCTATGATTTAAATTGAAGTACATTAAATATTATGGTTCAAAAACAAAATCTTGGTGTTGTGATCCAAAAATCACTTAAGTCATCTGAATAGTGTACCAGGCTAATAGGATTTTGGGCATGATCTACAGAAACACTAAATATGAGACAAGAGATAAAATTGTTTCTCTGTACAGATCTCTCATAATGCCTTATTTAGTGTAATGTGTACAGTTTTGGAAACCATTCCTCAAGAAGGGCACTACATTTTTCGAGGAGGTTCAGAGAAGAACCACTACAATGATACCTTCAGATGGTGGGATTGTCCTATGAGGAGAGGCTAAATATCTTTAAATTTGTTTTTCCTGAAGTGGAGAAGGGACAGAGAGGATTTGGTTGACGTGTTTAAGACTATTAATTGTATTAATAATATAAATTTATGAAAATTTTTTGGGCTTAGCAATGAAACCAATAAGGGGTCATAATTTCAAATTGTGGCAGTGTAGGAATTGTCTGCAGTTTAGACAAGTGTGTTTTTCTAATAGCAAAGCCACATCAGGCTATCTGTTGAGCCCACCAAACCCCTGATTTTAGCATTGGAAATCCATACACATACCGCTGTAGTAATGGAGGGCAGTTTAGACAATATCACTTTTCAAACACAGCAGTTGCCTTTGGAACGAACTGCCTTAAAGGATAATGAAGCAGAAAATTTGACTGTATTCAAGAAAATATTGGCTGAATACATAAGTAGCAAGTGGTAGACATCTTTGATGGGCTAATATGTTGCTTTTTGCCCTTTTAAAATTTTATACATTTACCTCTGACCTGAAAAAGTGTGCTTTAAAAATTAAAATGTGCTGTGGATTGAACGTGGGTTGTTATAGTTATAGCCAAGAGATCCGATTGGATAAAATTTGGTGATATTGTATTAATATGCTCCTTGAAAGCCCAGCAAACTTCAGCCAGGGCTTATAATTTTTTGGATCAATATTAACAAGCATGGGGTGCACATATACCCAGTCGGATTTTATTACTCATCACGATCTCTATCAACTTACCCTCAAATCTAAAAGTAGCACATCGTCCATTTTATGTATTCATGGTTGAAAGAATGTGAGAAAATTTCTTACCTCGTTTTGAGTTTTGAATTTGTTATAATCACCATGACAACCTAAAAATATGGATACAGTTACATGTTTGCCTTCTTGTTCATTGGCAGCATCAGTAAAGTATACATCTGTTGAAATAAAAATTATAAGAGGAAAATAATTCAGATTTGAAAACAACCCTTATTTGTTTTTTTATTAAGTGATTAAAATTTAGAAATATGTAATTGATTTCAGCTCTTTATCTGACACGTTTCTTTATTGTGAAATCAAATCACATCTATTATAGTGTGCATTTCAGCCTTAGTTACACTGAGCACAGTGTAACAGTAAACTGATATGCAGCAATAACTAAACAACAAATCTAATACTAGGGTGTCAATCTAGGCTTTAGATACACATGAATTGAAGTTTTCTTTCTTTCCTTAACCAGAACTTCAACTGTTCCTTAAATGATACAGTATATCTTAAATTTTTTTTTTGTAACAAATAGTACTTTTGTTTCAATTCAAATTGTACTTACATGCAATGGCTCAGAATTGACCTATTACCTAAGTTTACATCATCTAATACCAGATTACCAAGCTATTTACAACAAACACAGAACTTGTTTCAGCATTTTGTCATATCAGCTTATCAGTATAAATCCAGACTTTAGTTTCACAAAATAACACAGAACTAAGCAATGTATTAGTTTTACTCAAGAGTAGAGAACTGACATATCATTCATTTAATGTCATATCAAATAATACTTAAGTGTCACTCCCAGCAAAAGGTACTTATTGACAATATAAATTTATCTGTACAAGCACTCTAAAATAATAATATTCAGTATCAAATTCAAATCAGGCTTTAGTTATGTAGAATATGACCTGGAACTGAATTATAGCATCATTCATATGTCATACAAATGGAGTTGTCAGTTTCAGCTTTGATTGGATCTGACAAAGTAATGACAAAAACAATTTTCTAACATTTTATCAACCAAGACAAATCTGTCATAATTCACAATTAAGTAAGTAACAGTAATGGTAACATTCAAGAAAATAGTCTTATTCTTGCATAATTTACCCACAATTTAGACAAAGAATAATTTTATTAATTTTAGCAGAATCTGTTATTTATTATTTTTAAAAAAAGGCATTATAAAAAAGTCAATGTTTATAAATACTGAAAGCCCTTCTTAATGCTTTACAAAGTTTTAGGTTTTTGATAAGTCAAACCAGTAGCTAAAATGATCTTGAGGCCCTTTAAAATCTATAAATTTCAAAGTTTGTTAATCATTTGGTAATTTATCAAAAATAGGTAAGACCAAAATAATCTTGAGGCAACATTCCCTCAATTTTAGTTGTAAAACTAATGAACAATAAACTGATCTTTCTTATATTTTATCTCTAGAATTTTAGTTCTGTTTCTTTGACATATACTGTGTGATCCTATGCACCTGATATAACTATTTTATCTTTTGACTTTCACCAAACTAAAACTTACCATACCTGAATAAAAAATACCTTACCAAGACCAGATGGTCCTGAGCATTCAGAGGCACTTAGTCTCTTTTCAAGGCTTTCAGCACTATTTCTAAGAAGCAAGGAAGTCTGAGATGAGGTAAGAGAGTCTGTAGATACAAGTTTCTGTAATCGACTGTTGTCTTGTTTCAAATTCACCATTTCATTCTAACAAAAAATATATAAAACCATATTTCACATTTATAAAGTTGCTTCCACAAGAGAATGATTTGTTCTGATTTTTAACTAAAAGAACGAGAATGAAGTTAAGTAATGTCTGAAAACAACAAAAAATCTTTCTAAACTCAACTCTTTCATCAATGAAATATATGTAGTACTTTTAGTTTTCTTAGCCCAAAGCTATACCATTAGCTATTTGTGTACTATATAGAACTAAGCCAAATATGTTATTGTTGTAAGTCTATTACAGACATATTACCCCTGACCTACCATAGGAAGGGAAACAAAGGATGTGTAGTAAACTGTATTTCTAGTAAATAAAAATTTATTAACCATATAGTAGGCTGACTGTAAGCTATATTTAAGCACCTGCATTTTGCTGACAGTTTCTTTTAGGCTTTCTAGTTGTTGAGCTGAAGTCAGAGCCTCAAGACGAATATCTGTAATAATCATTTCTTTTTCTCTCAACTGTTTCTTGAGTTTGTTCACTGTCTCTGATGATCTCTCATCATCTTTCTCATACAACCTAGTTAGAATAAATAAAAATAAATATTTTTAAAACTTTAATCAAGTTTTGAAATCATTGAAGGAAACACAATGTTATCAGCAGTTTTTGTTTATATACTCTTCAAAAAAAAAAATGCAAAAGGGATATTTTTGTTATTTTAAAGAGAAATATATGTAATAATGTTATAAGATCAGAGTATGTGATGTTTCACGTGTTAAGGCACTGATTGTCAGACCAAAATGACAATAAAAGTTGTGCACTTTGAAAACGGAGGAAAACAACGGATTTTTTGCCAAAACGCATTCGTGTCCAATAAATGTGTTAGAGAGATCTGCATGTTCTGCAAGTGCAACATGTGCAAAATCCCTATAAAAGTGAAGGGTTCTCGGTTTCCATAGCTCAGTGTTAAGCCACCGACAATACAGTTATGCCAAGACTGACTGAAGCACAATGCAACAACGTCATTGGTCGAATGGAAGCAGGCAAATCTCGATCATATGTTGCCAGAGCTGTGAATGTCCAACCAAGCACCATCACAAGGCTATGGAATCGTTACCAACAACATGGATCAACTTGTGACCGTCCATGATCTGGCAGACCTCGTGTGACCATGCCCGCACAAGATCACAACATCCGGTTATGTCACTTTCAGGATAGAGCCACCACTGCGACGTCTACTGCCTGAACCATACCAGGGCTGCTTGGGATTTCTGATCAGACTGTACAAACCGTCGACAAGATTCTTAGGCCCCATGTGCAACCCATCATGGTGAACGTCAACGAAGTTTTTCAACATGACAACACCCGTCATCACACAGCCCGACTCACCACTGTCTTCTTGAGACACCACAACATCAACGTTCTTCCCTGGCCCTCCAGATCACCAGATTTAAACCCCATCAAACATCTTTGGGTCAAGTTGGACTGACTTTTGTGACGGCGACAACCTTAACCGCAGACTCTACCTCAGCTTGCAGCAGCTTTGCAGGCTAAGTGAACAGCCATTCCACAGGATGTGATTCGTCATCTCATCGCTTCCATGGGCAGGAGATGCCAAGCAGTTATTGATCCTCATGGCGGGCATACTCGTTATTGACGTTAAACTTCAACTAGTGAGCGTGGACTTCACCTTGGCAGACTTTGAATGTTCAGCAGTAAATGTGCAAAGTTTCACACATGTCATACAGAACTACCCGGAATAAACTTGTTAACAATGTGTCTCAAATTTTGCCTTTTGCGTTTCTTTTTTTGAAGAGTATATAAAGCATGTATATATACTGTTTATGGTAATTTTCATGTGAACCAATACCAGTTGAATGTGTTTATTAACATCAAAGTTATCTGAATTTTGTTCAAGTTGAAATGTCTAAGAATATCAATTACTCTTCTAATGTCAGTCTTTATCTCTGGCTTGTGTTCAAGAACATTGTTAATGTAAGTTTGTTTGTAACAAAAATGGAAAAAAAAGAGCATTACAATATTGAAGTACAATGAAAAAATTTAGTTACTAATGCATAACATTCAATGTTTTCGTCTGAGATCACAAACAATTAAACAAAATATTCTTTCATAACTAGTACCTAAGCACACATGTTTTTCCTATAATAGGATACAGAAACACACTCATTACATCTTGTAATATCAATGGCATGGTTCAAAAACACTTGTTAAATCTCAAAGTACCAAATTTTGTCTCTGAATGAAAAGGGTTAAAATACTATAGTTTCCAGTTTCATATTTTAATATTGTAAAATATTACATAAATACTTATTGCAGTTGTGTTTATGAAAATGCAGATAAGTGATTTGTTCTTACATTATTACTTGATAGTTCACTATTTTCTAGGGAATTAGTGACCTTAATATTTCAAATACAGTTGCCTGCTTTAACATAACATTCCTCCCTCTCTGAGGCACCTTGATAGCAGATTTAGTGAAATTTATATAGGATATAACATATGATGAAATACAATGATTATAGATTCCAAATTGAGAAAAATTAACCACATTATTATTGATTACATTGTCAGCAGAATACATGTAGTTAATGACAGTACTTCTTGTGTAGAGAATGGATCTACTTTGTGAGTTTTCTTCACCCATTACAACATCTGTTTTTCATGCTAGATCTTCAAAGAACTCTGTTGGATACCTCTGGGTCCTGTTGACTGTGACAAGGCCTCTTCATCATGTAATTACCAATTATTATTATTCCCTTGCTTACCTGTGTGTGCAAGGTTCTGAGATACTCAACTCGCAAACTTTTCAGACATAATCCCCTGAGGCAAATCCATCTATCAAGTTAAAGATGCTATGTCAGTATTGAAAATAGGTTTTATGCTGACAAAAATGGCAGTGATAGTAGTAGTAGTAGTAGCCTTCTGCTAGATCAGAAGGTCAAAAACAAGGTTTCCCAACCTCAAAAAGACAATGGAGAAATATCAAATAAGTTGGTTTGATTATCCAGAAACAAATAGAGATAATGAATTTCGGTATGTTACTGTTGCTGGTGAGATGATGCATCCATTCAGAAACCATGTGTATTTTTGACTGCTTTAACTGCCAAATAAAATATATTACCCTAATATAGATTGCATATTAAAAAACAGTAGATCCCAGTCTTCCCAAAGTGAATGCAACACCTCCAAGAAACAATTACTGGAATTTACTGTTTCATGCTCTATCATCCATAAATCATTACTTCAACTCTGGCTGAGAGATAGATCTTGTACTAAAATGAATTTTTATTTTATTATTAACATAATAATTGAAAATATTAATATATTGACATTTTATTTTTAGGTATAAGTATTAATTCCTATACTTTCTAATATAAATGATTATGTATTTTGCTGTAAGATACAGAATAGTTACAACGACTTTTCAAAATTATTTTGGTAAAAAATAAAACATTCCTATAGTATTTCCTTATATCAACATTTTTTAACATGACAGGCACTTCAAATATGTCTGAAGAATTTTCTTTTTTACAAAATCTAGCTTGCTAGATCCTATGTTGAGGACATGCAACTTACTCAGATGAGGAATGTGATGACTTGACAGTGTTTCCCAGTATTACTCCATTAATATGATGCAAGCCAAGTAATGGAGAATTTGGAGTAGAGGAGTCTGATTGAAACTGTCTAATGTCTTCCACATCAGACACAGAACCATTTTTATTTTTTTTACTTCGAGAAAAGGCTTTGCTGAAAGAACTTCGGAGCTATATGAATAAAATATATTTTCCTAAAATTAATATGCAGACAATATACAAAATAAGGAAAACTGTTCACAGAATGTGTAAACAAAACAAAAATATTAACATTTTTTAAATATTAAGCATTCTGTCCTTCTTTATGGGCCAACTACATAACTGAATTTGAAAATATGACTGTTTTTCTAAAGCCATAAATAGAAATCACCACAGTTTTATAACTCAGAAATAAATATGTAGATTTTTTATGAATGTAAAGTTTGTTAAATCTTCTCTATTTTTAGCAGTTCCAGTTGTAACTTATTTAAATACAGATCTCTTTCCTAGAAGGAAATGAATTTTCAATAGCTTGATGAAAAGTTTTTGATATTTCAATATTATACTAGAAATGAAATTGGATTTTAAATATTCAGCTTGCTAATTTAAAAAATACATTCACAAGTCTCTAATCTGCCATATTAGGATGAAATTATTACCTTCATTACTCAGTAAATACAACTCAAGATCACATTTGAAACCAAACATAACATTCTGAATCTATATGAGTTTGCAAACGTAACAGTGGAAATACCAGCTAGGTCATCATATCTGTGCTTCAAAATTAGCATACAAAGACAAACAAACTGGAATAAAAACCAACAAACCTTACATACATTTGCAGTAATGTAAGTAATTAAAAATTTGACTTATTATAAAAAGTGAGTCACTGACATAAATAGCTCATTCTTAAGAATCAGTTATGAGCTAGATGTTTCAACTGAAAAACTCACTGAGTTGGAGAGTACCCATTCTCAATGTAATATAAAGTGATATGTATGGTTCTTTACACATGATCATGATGAAGAAAGTAAGATTTTATAACAGAAGTGGTGTCTTCCTACTCTAGCTGATGTAAAGCACTCAGATGTACAAATGACCTCCAATTATATGATGTAAGACTTTATATAGTAACTATAACATGGCAAATAACACTATAGTATAACTAAAACTCAGGACTATACAATGTAGGATAACAATCCTTTTTAATGTATGGTCTATGTGACAAAAACTCAACAGTACATCTTGTAATCTACAATTACATGGTGTAAGATAATACAGTATGAATGGTAACTTTCTACCAATTAATTTGCATGAAAATATAATTATCCATAATTTTAACTTATTTTTCTCTTGATCTTTATAGTTTGCTTACATTTAATCAAAGGCTCTTCATAATAACATAATTTTGGTTGTTCGGTTCAGCCAGTTTCACACTACCTTTCTTTGAAGTTACCAAAACTGTATGAAGTAAAAATGTGATGTGGCTTCACTACCTGGTTAAACATAAAGTGACATGATCAAAAGTTTCCATTAAGTTATGAATAAAAGGTGTGGCACAACAGGTTCAATTTTATGAACAATGCAACTACACATTTCATGAATTTCCCATAGAAGATGTAATATAATTACAGATCCACAATCATATGATATGACACAAGTAGCATGATTAGTATCTTACCCATCCCTTTTTCTTTTTCTTGTCTTTTCCATCACTCATTTCTCCAGACCTGGAATTTCCACTGTTACCACTCGACAAAGAGTTGACACTTGATACAGAATCTGTGGACATTTGTCTAGACATCTTGTGTTCTTGAAGTGCTATAGATATTAGTAAACATATTACAAATCACATCAATAGCACTTTATACACATAACAAGTTATATACGAAGTTGAATTTAAGGGAAAATAATGTCAACAATTTTAGTGTATTATGTTTAATACCCCCTATAGTAAAAATGTGACAGGAGGTATTAAATATAACATAGTAAAAATATTATAATTAAACAGTGTGAGCAGATGATAGCAATTATAAATCTGAAATGTAACGTCTCTTCAACTAAAATTCTTGAAATAGATCTAAAACTTCATTTTTCTTTTTTTAATACACAGAAACATTTATAAAATTACTTCAAATTCTCATTAATGATTGCTATTTACATATAATTATTTCATTTAGCAACTTTAATATTTCTCACATTTAAATAAATATACTTCCTGAATATCTATAATTTGAGTGTAGCCTTACATTTTCTCACAATAAATATCTTACAAATTTATAATAATTTATCATATCTACTACAATTTTTTCTTTATTTTTGTATAAAGCTAAATAAATTTAGACATGACTGAGATAATACTAGTAATATCTTCATAGTTAAAGAAATACTACAAACACGGTTCTATTCCACAAATATATAATCACTTATTTTTCTCAACTAAGGAAAAAATGGACTAAATACAGTCACACTTTTCAGATAATTTTCTGCTATATTTTCTTATAACAGAAAACTTTAGTTTAACAAATAGTGTCTTAAAAACAAATTTTACTAACTGACTGAATTTCCAAATAAGTGATTCAGGCTAAATTAATTTAATTAATGAAACCAGTTTTACAAAAAAAAACTGCAAGTGAGACAAAACACTTACCTGACATTTGGTTTGAGTTTTTGATGTAAAAAGTATTTTTCACTTTTGAATTTAGAATTTTATCACATTATCAGTCAAGATGGTTTTCTTCAGCAAATGATTTAGATTTATTGTTAATTTCTAATATATAAATGATTGAGGGAGTGGAAATTGAAAAACATCTGGGTGCAATTAATTGTTGATCTATTAGGCCCAATGTTTTGTTGCATTTGGAAATTAGAAATAAAGATATTTTGGTTAAAAATTTCAGAAAATTAAATTTTGAAGGGATGCAACAAACATTAGCTATTGTAAATTAAGCAACTGAGCTATTTGAATATATTGATCACATGTGAAAAAATTCTTTAAATATTCAAATTAAACATATTCCTCATAGAAAACAAAGAGTAGCTGTGAATGAAAAGAAAACTAGACTGTCTCATAAAGAGAACATGGAATTTAAATTGACTGGTATGAAAAAAGATTGAGAAGATGAAGGAAGTTGGTCAAACAGGAAAGTAGGGAATCAAAAAGATTGGTTGAGAATGAAAAATTGACATTTAGGATTTCTTTAAATGCACTAAGGGTAAACAAATGTAAGAATGTGGGTAGCAGGACCTTTGAGAGATGATAAAGGAAGGTTTGATTATGATGATTATGAGATTACTGGGTTATTAAAGTCTGTTTTTTTTTCAATTTCTACCATGAAGATTTAAGTAATATTTCTCATCTTCAACACATGATAGGTGGAAAAAAGATGAAACAATATGATCACATTAATTCTGAGTTTGTTAACAAAAAATTGGAAGTTTAAAAATAATAAGACTCAAAGGATATTGAAGGGGGTTAAGGTTGGATATGCAAGTCACCTGCTAATATTTTTATATGTCCTTGAAGGAGCCAGATGATTGGGCGTTGGCTAATGTTACACCCCTTTACAAGGAAGATAATAAAAATTGCCCCAGTAATGATGAGCCCATTAGTCTTACATCAGTTGTGGGAAAGACTGATTATAAAAATGTTTTGCAAAGACATTTAATAAAGTTTAGAATTTTATTGCATAGTCGGCATTGTTTCACCAAGGGAAAATCTTTTGAGATTCTTTGAAAAGATTACTGCTTATGTAGATGAGTATAAGGATGTTGATTTGGTATGTTTGGATTTTCAGAAAACATTTGACAGCATCATGCATAAAATGCTTGTAAAACAATTATCTCTATAGATGTGTGGGATAAGTTAATAAGTTGGATAAAAGAATGGTTGGATGGAGGAAAACAGAGGCTTCTTGATAATGAGAAACCCACTTGAAATAAAAATGTATCTTGGAGTGGCTGGTGTGGGTATTAACACTTTTATTGATAAGATTCAAATGTTGTTCTCTCCTTATCAATAAAAGTATTAATACCCATTCCAGATATTCTGCAATACAAAGCAGAGTTTTGTCACAAATGAAGATCAGTCAAATTGATTTAATGATATAGATGAAGGAATAGCCAATAAATTACTTAAATTTGCTGATGACATTAATCTGTTAGATGTTGCTAATTGTGAAAAGGACACTGTTGATTTACAAAAGGATTTAGATCAATTACTGAGTTGGGCAAATAAATGGCAAACAGGCTTTAATTATAAGAAATACAAGATAATGTGCACAGATTATAATAATTTGAGTTATAAACATAATATGGATGGGAATAGCCTTAAGAGTGTCATGAAAGAAAGGGATTTTGGTATAATGGTTGATCACTCTCTTAAGTCATCCAAGCAGTGTACTATAGCTAGTTGTAAGGCAAAAGAGATTTTAGGTTATATCTACAGAAATGTTGAATACTGATCTAAAGAGTTTTTGGAACTGGTTCAAAGAAGAGTTACTTGGAATGGAGAGTTTGTAATAGAAGATGACATTAAGATCTTTCAAATTGTTTTCTCTTAAAAGAAGAAGAGCTAGAAAAAATCTCACTCAAGTGTTTATGATTGTAATTGAATAGTATTGATGCACCATTTGTTTTCATACACAGTGAGAAAGGTAGGATTGTGGGACATAAGTATAAATTTCAGCAAAATAGGAGTCATCTTCAGTTAAAACAGTTTTACTTTTCTAATAGAGTGGTTGGCCATTTGGATGTTGTAGAACCATGTGTTTAAGTGAGTATTACAGAAGGCTTGATAACTATATGAATGATAACTGGTGGTTTTGAAATTTTGTTTTAACAGCTTTATTTTAGTTTAGAGGATGGGACAGCAAAAATGTATCAGTAGGTCTCTTGCATCCCTAAACATTATGTTATATATAGTTCAGATTTTGTTATTATCATTTATAAATTGGATTCACCTTGCATACCTATAAGTTATTTTACATAAAGTTATAAGAACAAGTGAAAACAAGATTTAAATGAAAACATGAAAAACACATATTAAATAAATAATGGAAAGAAAGTATCTCATTAGGTTGCATTAAAAATAACTCTGTATTCACTCTCATGAGGCAGTTAAATAAAAACATAAACTGAGAGTTTTTATGCAGGATTAAGCCTTTACTTTAACTTATTTGATGTTTTGTCCCACCGACATGTACTGAAATTTAGAAAACATGTATACATAAAAAATTCTAAAGCACAACTGCCAAATGTTATACACTTAAATATGCTGAAGGAATTTAAGCTTCAAAGTTATTAATGTATTGGATCAATAGACTGAAAGTAAATCAGCAGAAGTTAGTTAAGTAGATGTAATTATTATTAAAGATGGCAGCATTAGTAATCAGTCATCTATTTAAACAGTTGTATTAAGTTGTTAATAGTTGGTAAGCTGTTTGTTAGTTTGCATGTTAGAATAGCTCACCATGCTCTTTAGTATTATTGAAAGTATGCCGACGAACTAAATTTGCACCATTCATACTTCTTTGAACTGCTTGCATTGACTGCAGTGCTATCTTTGTGAGCCCAGCTTCTGCACTCTGTTTACTGAGGGCTTCTATTGTACTCCGCAATTCCCCGAGTTCCGAGTCCTAATTAACAAATAAATATATTTTATTTTTCATATATTCCAGTATTTAGGAAAATTGTTATACAGCTCTTAATCACTTCTCATTAAAACTCTCTACAAAATGCTTAAGAGACTGGGGTAAAAACAGTAATAGCATAAGAAATAAACATTTAGAAACTTGCAAGAAATGAAAAATTGAGCATCAACTAAATTTTTAAAAAAACTGGAAAGATGATTAAAAATTAAATAAGCTTAATAATATCTGTGATGTTAAAAAACTTTTCTTAAATATGCCTGACCAAATGTAATTAAGTCCAAGTCTCTTACTTCCTATATTTTGATTAAATATACAGGATTTTCAGATCTTGAGCTAAATGTACAAAAATACTATCAAATAATTTTATTTTTAATTACATATGTCTGAGTAAAGATTATTTTTAAAAGGAAGGTATCTTAATGAAGGTATACTTTCAGACATAAACACACATAACACATATATAAGGTCTGGATAAAAAAATAGAACTTATGCTTCTTCCAATAAATGGTGCATGAAATACAGAAGATAACACTGCTCTGTAATCATGTAAAACACATGTAACCTCAAACCCAAGTACTGGATAACACAAGAACAACACCTACCAACTTTCTAAAGTTGTCCTAAAAATTCCCAAATGGAAAACATTTTTTTTACCCTTCCAAATCCCTGAAGTTTGACACATACATTTTCAAAATCCACAAGTTAACAGAATATTTTCCAACTGCTTACTGTGCTTATTAAACCTAACTAAGCTTACTTACCATTTTAGTGTGGTATGCAACATACCATGCATTTTCTCTCTTCTTGTTTAACTACAAGATTTTCCTAAATTTATCAGTTTTTCTCGGTGTGTGTAATTTTCACATAACATGTGGTCAAGAAAGTAATTAAATTGTTTTTGTTTTAGCTCCTTTTATTGTTATTCATTCCTTTGAGATGATACCTGGTTTCTCCAAGGGAAGAAGGGTGGCTGTAAAGCTATATCATGTGCACAAATTCAAACATATATTTTCCTCAAATGGCAGGTTAGATGTTAGATAAATCTCAATGCTACAATGTTCTTAATTTTCAAATGGGAATGACCAGTCACATATTTAGAGCAAGATACTCTACTGACTGAGAAACAGTGGCAAAAAGTAAAACATACAGATGACACTGGCCTTTTACTATGAAATTGAGGTATGTATGTATAGATACATTAAAATAAATACCATGAGCCTTCAAACATTTCCAGCTGTATGGAATACAGGAAAGCCTAATGTAAAAATGAGATGTATTTTACTGGTAAATTCTTGACTGAATTATTGTTCTAAAATATGGAACAACAGTTTTGAAGTAACTGTTTCATCCGAATAAAGATTAAAACAACTTAGAATTAAAACAAACTTTAGTCTATATTCATGTAGCACTATCCGATAAAGAGATGCTAGGCAAAAATTAATATAATATTCTTGACTTTTCCAATTTCAAAACAAAATAAAGTTTTTAAGTTCATGACTGCTATGTTGTACTTTTATAACTACCTAACAAACATGTCTTTCAAAATGGTGATGTAATCTTTTACACTACAAGAACTGTTATAAACTAGCTTTCCAATAGCCTTTAGTTACTGAACCTCATTTACCCAATTATTACTCTTTGGTCCCAATAAATTATGTTTGTTTGTTTTTTAATTAGACTTTGAAATCACTTTTCATAAGAAACTGCAGGAGATTAACCGAGGTATAACATAATATTCCAACTGAAATTGTCCACAACCTTGTTGCTTCACTGACAAATCAAATTAACAGTACTGAAGTCTGTGACATTCCAACATCTCATTAAACCTTTTGACTAAATCATGTGTTTTCATTATTTATAAAGAGGAAAACAAAAACTGATAAGTTGTAAAGATTCAATCTGTTAAGCATATTTGATGAGATTTTTTTTACTTGTAAAATTAAAAGTGAATTCATACCTTTTGTTCAGCACTGGCTGTTAAGTGGTGAAGTCTATTTGTCATATTTGATAAAGACTGTTCAAATGCTGCTACCATATGGGCCTGAATGAAACAAAAGTTAAATTTAAATTTCTCTAGAAAATTGGAAATGTCTTTGTATGCAACATGAAATTTTAATCTTATCTCACATTCTAACAACACTGGATCTTTATTAAATTTCTAAGAAAAGTAGGATAAACATAGCAGAAATATTATATAACACATTGCTGTGGTGCAAAATGCCCACCTGAACTAATCAAAAATGGAGGTTTGACTGTTAAACCTTATGATAGTGCTAAAAATAACTCTTATTTTAAACTTAATTTAAAGGTTTTCATCACATTCCTCTTTTATTAGTTTATTATTTCCTTATAGTAATATCAATAAATTATATAACTCTAACATTATTCTTTCACTGATGGATTCTTTTAAATTATGTTGCAATAACAAATTGGTTTTACTTCCTATTTAGTTACTAAAGTGTAACTTGTAGATCTATGTTTACAGCCATGCTAACGGTACCATAATAGCATAAAAATAAATTTCACACATATATGTGCAATAGTTTTACTGTTCCAGTGCAAATACACTGACTTACGTGTATTCATAGATACCTTGCAATGCCTTTCATTTATTAATATTATGAAATTTTCCGGGGGTAATTCCATCCTAAAGTGATTCACCCTCTAACTAACATCTAAATTACAGCATTAAAAATATAGTTTATAACAATATTAAAAATGCAGTACATTATCAGTGTTTACTCACTTCTTTAGGTTCCTCTCTCTAATCAGACAGATACTGCTATGTATGAAATTCTGCTCTTTTTGTTTCTAAGTTTGATCAAAATAAAAATAACCAGACCTACACATTAAATTACTTGTGAAAAAGTTAATTTCACATCCTATAAACAGGAGAGAAAGAAAAAAGTCACAATAAACCAAGATAATCACTGAAACTGTTTTGTATATAAATGTGTTAAAGTTCCTCTGAAGTTAAACAGGACTAGATTGGAGGGAGGGGCTAGGACCTTAAATGGAAAGAGCCCCCAACTAAGAGAAAAATTAAAAACTGTATGTCTCACAGGGGAAGAAATATCTGAAACATTTGCAACAGTGTTACTATGACAATATTAATTTTAACCATTTTGTGTCAACCTATTTTTAATTTTTTTCTACATGATTTTACAGCTTGTTCTTTCATAAATACCTGCGCAGCTGTTCAACGAAGAAATCTATTCTTTTTAGATTATTCACTATTAGTATCAGAAATAGTATTTTGTATATTATCTATCCATCACTTGTTTACATATGAATTGTTCAAATTGTAATACTGAAATATATTTATTTATGAGGTTCAGAACTGAGTTCCTGCTCTAAAAAATTAAATCAGATCTTTCAGTCTTTTATCCAGCCCTGCTAGTAGACATATTCACTATTTATTTTTTTATTTGCCATAGTTTACTCTTAAACATCTATGTTACATTTCACCCACAGTATATGTTACTTTCAACACTGTTGTTACATCTTATAACTTACATTTTTTCTAACACAATGCAATTGGCTCCAAAATACACACAAGACATTCATGGTGAAGCATTTCAGAATTAATATTATAATTAAACAATACAAAAGATCATAATATATCAAGCCAACAAAACTATCAGAGGCAACGTTTTTATGTAATTAAAAAATTAGAATTAAGATGGATGTGCAAATGTGTTGTAATAATGTAATATACAGGTTTAATCTAATTTTTATATAGAGTATTGTACCAGAGTAGCAAAGTCTAAAATTACATTAGTCTGTAGCGTACAATGACTATAATAAATACAGTTTTGGAGAGAAAAAGTCAGTAATTATGACATTATATTCAAAGCAAGCTCAATAACTTTGCAAGAAAAGATATATCATTCAATTTTGATATAAAATATATTTTTCTCACTTTAATTCAATACAACTCCATACAAAGGAAACCATAAATTAAACTATGTATTATGAGAGTTGGATGAACATTCACAAATTCTAAAGAGAAATCACAATAAAAAAGAAAGCTGCCCATTAGAAAGAAATGTTTAGAGTCAAAATATCAACGTTCAAAGGAAACATATTTGTAAAACTGAATCAGTTTTTTTCACTCCTTCCTTTGCTATACGTCTAGAAAGCTTGTGTTAGATTTTATCACTGCACACTTTATAAATTCCAATACAACTGTAAAAGACAAGCTAAGTTGTTAAATGAAATAGAATAATATGTTACATGGTGTTAGTACTGTTATTATTTTTACATATAGTGCATTAACTGTTCGTATTAAACTTTAACAGAACTGTTTTGATTTGATTAAACAAAGTTATGTACGTATCGTTATGGCTAATACTGAAGTGTAACATTCTGTAGGCATACAACTTAAACACCAGTTGGAATATTTTGATAAAACAATAACGAAAAATGCCAATATTATGCTTGTTTTTTTCACATTATGCTCAATGTTCATTTTTATACCAGTATAAAGTTAGATAGTAAAATAAACCAAAATAACTAACTTAAATTTTCACACCACCTGGTTTGGTTTACGATAAAGTATTTAAGTTTTAAAATAATGGATTTATCTTATCACAGTTGCTCGGAATTTTAACATCATAAACAGCAACCTGAAATGACCAAAGTAATTTATGTTCATCAACTGATGCGTAGTCAACTGATACAGCATATTTGTACGATATACAACAAGATAGCGACCCTCACATAGATCGAAGCGATAACAAAGTGTATTCTATAGTACTTTTCTCACTGAGGTCCCAGTAGGCTCTCAAGGCCATCTGATAACATAAAAACTCTCCCCTCCACCTCACCCCACGACGTGAATTTACCTAAAAATTTGCCAATCTTAGAAAGTAACAATTATTAGGCAAGGTAACATGGAAAGATATCTACGTGTATGCTAATGGGCCAGACAAGCAATAAGTATAATCTGTGTGTGGATACTTATGAAAATCATCACTATTTCGTGGTGCTAGCGAAATAGAATATGAGCCTGGAAACAATGCAAATTGTATATTAAATAATGTCATAAAGTTGAGGTCAAAACATATTATGGACGTTTGTTTGTTTTGGAATTTCGCACAAAGCTACTCAAGAGCTATCTGTGCTAGCCGTCCCTAATTTAGCAGTGTAAGACTAGAGGGAAGGCAGCTAGTCATCAACACCCACCGCCAACTCTTGGGCTTATCTTTTACCAACGAAAAGTGGGATTGACCGTAACATTATAACGCTCCCACGGCAGATATGGCAAGATTACGAGTCGCGCGCCTTACGCGCTTGGCGATGCCGGGCCAAAATGATATTTGAATTAAGCACAAAGTTACACAAAGGGCTATCTGTGCTCTGCCCACCACGGGCATCGAAACCCGGATTTTAGCGTTGTAAGTCCGCAGACATACCGCTGAGCCACTGGGAGGGGCTATTATGGACGAGTAACTATGGTCACTTGAAAACAGGATAGCATGGTTTTACAATATTTTATGAATAGTTCAGCTCATGTGTCATAATGGGCACTTTCATTTTGATATTTATCTGAAATGTGAGAAAGGGGCTAAATGTACACTAAAAAACTCAAATATGAAAAATCACCTTACAACAACCCGCTTGTTTTAGGAAAGTCAATCTCCAGTACAGATGTAAAAAGTAAACGCCTTCCTCTTAGCGAAAACTGAATGAATTACTAGTGTTCCACTCGCAATTTGTATGTTGTGAAATCGAAACCTGTTGCCCTTTCAGTTGTGGAGGCGTTGTAACGTGCAAGTCAGTCTCATTCTTCGTTAGTAAAAATAGCTCAAGAGATGGCGGTGAGAAGTGTTAAATAGCTCTCTTCCCATTGGTCTTATTGCTTGATAATTAAGGACGCCTATTGTAGATAGCCCTCCAGTAGCTTTACGCGAAATTCAACAAACGAAGAAACAAAACCGTGAAAAAACATGGAGTTTCAAAACACAGGATGCTATTTCTATTTTAGATATATAATTATAGAAATCCTCATCGCGATTTTACCAATGTTATATTTATTCATAACGTTAACAATAATTGGAAAGAAAAAAGGTACGGCATTCGAAGGTCTGGCATGTTTTTTAAATCCAGCCCTAGTAAATGTTTTATTCAAAGGACCATAAACACAGGGTTCCATCCAAAAACAACAACATACATTAATTGCTGTGAGAGGTGTCTCTCTGTATCACCCACGCAAGCCAGTTAAATCACTTACATGTTGCAAGTTTGGGCGAGGAAAATGAAACCTTCTGTTTGATTCAAAACATGTGCGAAGAGGAAACGGCTCCACTTGCTGGCACATCCTCTATGTACAAAGAAGCTTAAGAGCTTTCCAGATCAAAAGTAAGTAAGAAAGTCATAGCAACTAAAACATATCATTACATGATCCAATTATAATGCGACCTGCACTTTAGGGGCCGTGGGTGCGCTATGAGAGCAATGTTCAAATCCCACTATTCTGCCACAGAAAAATAGGTTAAACGTTGGTGGTGGATTCTGTTAAGTACTTACCTTTCTTCTATTCTACAAAACTCAGAATCAGGGAAAATCATATGCAGGTAGTTCTTTTGTAGTTTTTCTCGAAAATTTTAAATAAAAGAAACTGACTTTTTAAAAATAAGATTAAGAAAAAATTGAACTGAGCCAGTTCTGAAAGAACTACAAAAAAAAGAAGATAAATAGGAAGGAAAAGAAAATAACAGACTTGTTTTTATTCTCAAATCAACTAATTTTTCACTTGGATCCGGGTGGTAAATAATGGCAGGTTAAATTAAACAAAGAAAACCGAAAAATATACCTTTTATATGGCAAGCAACTAAAAGTGTTAAGTTTTTTCACCATTTAAACACTGATATGGTTCAGTGAATCTGGAAAGGAGAGATGATGTTTTTTCTGGAAGAATGATAGAGCGCATTATTTTACATTCTTTGATGAAACCACATACGTATTCCGCAAAAAATATTCAGTAATACTTGTGATGTTAGCCAGAAAAAGTGTTTGACAAACTAAATAAGTAAAATACCTAACTCAATAAAAAAAAACTGTGAGTCGGTCAACAATCGAGTGTTTTTGTGGGGGGAAAGGCATATCTTCAGTAGAGAAAAAAAACTTCACATATTCATAAAAATTTATAGTACAGAAGTTAGCAAAAAATATCACACAAAAAGTCCAGTATTATGTTATTTCATCACATGGCTCTTCCTCTATCTAATTTGAGGAAAGCAAATAGATTATATTTGGCATAATACTGTGAACACACAAAGTTCAATATCCTTAAGAAAATTTCATTTGAACTCGAGTGTTAGCTCATCCAACTGTTTAAGGTCCATTAATTCAGTGCAAAGATGTCAGTGACTTGGTGGTACGAATTAATCCACCACATAGATACCAATGATTCTGTGATAACGATTAATCCGAAACAATGATGCAGATGACTCTACAGTAGGAGTTGATCCAAAATGCAGACGCTAATGACTCTGTAATAGGAGTTATGTTTCATTGTTACACAATCAAAAGGAAATATAGTTACATAAGTGCAAAATTCCATAGAATATATTACATTACAACCTACACGTAATTTTTTTTTAAATATTGGATGGGCTATAAATGCTACCGAAAAGGACAAAATATTTAATTCTCTGGAGTGATCAAGGTGGATTGCAGTGGCAAATGATCTTCCAAATTCCTATTGGCCAAGTACAAAAATAGTTGTTAAATGCCCAAGAATATAACATTATTATTATATCACCTTGGGGTGAACCACAAAATGTAGATGCAATGTGAAGAAAGTCACAAAAGAAGTGGATTTATAGGTACAATTAACATTATGAAGGACATCGTGGAGCATGGATAAAGTAAAACAAGGTAAACTTGTCCATACAATTAACATTATGAAGGCCATTGTGGAGCAAGGATAGAGTAAAACAAGATAAAGTTGTCCATACAGTTAACATTGTGAAGGCCATCGTGAAGCAAAGATAGAATAAAACAAGGTAAAGTTGTCCACAGAACAATCTCAGGATGCAAAAGCTACGATTGCTCGTATCACATCTTCCAAAAAATAGTGAAGGAGGGAGTTTACAGTGGCAAGCTGTAGACTGTAGCTTATAACACTTCACAGAATAAGATGTACTGGTCTCAGTAAGTTTCTGGTGCAAGATTATGTACCATAAATGACAGAAGTTGAGTTGAAAGCTGCAGTTGAAATGTTCTTCAGATTACTCTGTTGGAAAACTCATTTTCATTTCCACAATGTTCTTTAAGTTGAAAGCTTAAACACTGAGAATACTTAAATTTGTTTGTTTAAAATTTGGCGCAAAACTATATAAAAGCTATCTGCCGTTCCTGATTTAGTAGGAATAGATTAGAGGGAAGACAGTTAATCAAATTCATCCACCTCTAACCGTTGGGCTATTCTTTATTAATGAATATTGGGATTGACCGTCACACTTTAAAGCATAAAGCCCCTACGGCTGATAGTGCAAGCATGTTCGGTGTGTTACGGCAACTCGAATCCGCAACGCGCAGATTTCGAGTCGAACGCCTTAACTACCAGGTCACTTCAGCCCTGAAAAGATTACGACAAAAGGGAAATTCTACTAAAATAGGTTTTGCCGATCTGAAAAGATGGTGTCAAATCTGCAACTTATGTTGTTAAAAAAAAGAATCTTAGAGAGTGAGTTTCTTTGTTGAATTTCGTGCAAAGCTACTCGAAGGCTACGATTTGAAATGAAAGACTAGATAGAAGACAGTCAACAAAACCCATCGCCAATTCACTGACTACTCTTCACCAGCAAATACTAAAATTGGTTTTCATTTTAATGGCCATATGGCTGAAAGAACAAGCGTGTTCAGTGTTGGATTTCTATCCCGCAACCCGCAAATTGAAATTTGATAGCTCTAAGAATTAGGCCATGTCACGTTCCCTTAGTAAGAGCAATAAAAATCATAATGACACACAAAACTGTAGCACAGTTTGAAGAGTAGCCATTGTTGTATTTGGTCTATTGCTACAACAAACTGATGGAAATATGTATATGACAGTTGTTAAGCGTTATTTTACAAAATGTTTAAAGTAATGTATAGTGCTAAGCTAAGACACTGAAACAGTGATGTAAAATGTGTAAAAAGTTTGACTTTAGATTTGAAAAGTTTAATTTTCAGTTAGTGCTCTTTATTATTATTAAATTATCTTGGTTATTTCGTGATAATATAATTATAATGGAAGCAAACGCTGAAAGACGAAAATACTGTATTAGTGTGACGATAACAATCTATTGGTTATCGTCACGAACCACTAAGCTGGCTGAAACATATGTGTTCACTGAAAAAAAAAACATCCATTCCATCGACAGTTTTAACATCAATGGTTCATCCGAAACCTAAACTTGGTTCAGTATTTTACAGCTGGAAGAGCTGTGTTCATCGAATTACATCTATTCCATTGACAGTTTTATTTTATAGATGGTTCATTCGAAACCTTAACTTGGTTCAGTATTTTACAGCTGGAAGAGCTGTGCTTTTCTTTTCAAGACAGTTTTAAAATATGTTTCTTTATATCTTAGTATCTGGTTATAAATATAATATAATATTGACTAGGATTTCACAGTACGAACATCTACAAAAAAGAAAAACTGTGGTCTACTCTGATACTTCAGTAAAACTTTAAGTGTAGAAAGTGCATATAGATATCACAGATTTGAAGATAATATACCAAGAAATGCTGCGATTCCCACTAATAATGATCATACAACAAGATGGTTGTTTCATTTCATAGTCATAAAAACCAACAACACAAACTCCTTAGCAGATTTAGTTTCTGGGAAAGTTAAAGTCACACATTAGCTTGTTACGCCTTTATTTTGAAATAGCTTTAGTGAATATTTTAACAAATATACTTCAGTTTATATATCATATAACTGCAGGTTACTATATTTATTACATGTTTGTTCTGATATGTTTCGTACTTTGATACAGTCTTTGCAAGCAATGAACATTGACAAATACCTAGGTCTTGAATGTTCTTAGAGTTTATGTATGATACAGTTTCAGAAAGCCTGATAAATGACCACAAAGTAGGCTTAGAATTTAAAAAGTTAGATAAACTCAGAAGCAGTTGTAGAGACCATTCTTAAGTATTGAACGAAACTGGCAATGGAAGTAAATCTAATCAAAATCATAAAGGTTTTGGAATAAATTAAAAGAAGAAATGGAAATATTGGCACTTGTCTCATATCATATACATGTAATACATATTTAGATTATCACACATAACCATACTTCTAAAACAAAACTCATTTTAGTTTTCACAACACTTCGACATCACAGTGGCATTAGGAGAATATGATCACTGTATTTCAAGCAAAACTGAACTAGCAACTATTTCCGTAATTAAGTTTGTTTGTTTGTTTTTGAATTTCGCACAAAGCTATTCAAGGGCTATCTGCGCTAGCCGTCCCTAATTTAGCAGTGTAAGACTGGAGGGAATGCAGCTAGTTGTTACCACCCACAGCCAACTCTTGGGATACTTTTTTGCCAACGAATAGTGGAACTGACCGTCATATTATAACGCCCCACGGCTGAAAGGGCGAGCATGTTTGGTGCGACTGGGATTCGAACCCGCGACCCTCGGATTATGAGTCGAACGCCTTAACCCACCTGGCCATGACGGACCGCTGTAATTAAGCTTCAAAAATACAAACGTTTTACCGTATTAGAAGTAGGCCTACTGTATTTTTAAAACCATATTTATCATTTAGTTCCCTAGATATTTTTAAGAAGAGGAAAAACAGTGCATAACAGTATTTTAAACACACTGTGCCTGCCATATCCATGCCGACGACGCGCTTATTTCAGTCCAGAGCTCATCAAGCCGGCTGGGATACAAGAAATTCAACAGTAGTCAGAACAAGAATATACTTTTAAAAAGAGGTAGATGAAGTGTTAAAATAGCATGGTTGAGTAAAGCATTATTTGAAATACAAAATACACCACCACATATTTGACTTAAAAAGATATGATATAACTTATACTTTACGGTTTATACTAACTACTACAGAAGCATTGAATTGAAAAGTTATACCCCTTTGATGCTTTCTTCAATAACCAACGTAACACTTATCTCAAAGTACAAACAAAAACAAAACAGTTACATTTCTTGGACACTCTAGTTACAATTGAATGAAAATATTGTCAAAATTCTTTATATCTTAACATTTTAAATTTTAAATCATATCGTGAGAACATTAAATGGGGTATAGCTACAACATGTTGGTTCTATAATTAACACTTGCATATTCAAAAGCGCTAGAAAGAACTCTAGAGACGAACTCGGGGTTTTGTTTACTTCCGATCATCCTCTCGGTTTATATCAACAATTTTTTTCATTATTAAAAAACAACAAAACCTAAATTTAAACACATCACTCATACAGAAACAAGACAAGATTGTTATGCGGGTAATTTTCTTTATTAATAGAAACTTAACGAAACAACTTCACAACACTGTCAACATGTCAGACTTTCCCGTATAATTAAACGTCTTGTAAAAACTAAAAATATCATTTTTTTAAGGAACTATGCCACGTAAAAATTAAAAGTTTATAAAATTTAAATGAATATCTAACGAATTTTATATGGGAAAAACTGAACGAGAACTGCACTAATCTTCAATAATTCAGAATATTGGCCATTATCCATTAGAATGTGCCGTACGAAAACACTAAAGGTCATCATCCATTAAGATGTTCTCTAGAAGAGCACTAAAGGCTACCACCATTAGGACGGGCTGTGGGAGAACATTGAAGGCCTTCATTGATGAGGATGTGCTATATGAGAACATTGTATAAAACACATAGAGTAACAATAACATACCAACTTCATACAGATTGTCAAATACACAGCACCTTTTTCTTATGAATGGAAATATACAGAATAATTTATGTTACAAAAATTACACCCACAAATCAATCGTTCCCGTGGTTGAAAGTTTTCTAAATAAATTTATTAAAATAACAAAGGAATCCTTATTTTGAACACATTAATTTCCAATCGATATCTTTCAAATTTATCAATGATGTTAACCTATGCAATACCTTTTGCGACAAAATAGTATTATTCGATTATTTATTTTCATGTCATTTTTAATAATACTGTTAAGACTCGTCGTTCATTACATCGTTTGTTACCCTCGGCTCCCGAGAGGGCAAAGGAATTGCAATTTGGTCCGTGTGTGTGTATCTGTGTTCCCCCTCGCATACCTCGAAAATTAATAGACCGATGTACACTGAAATTTTAAACGAAATAGAGAATCAGAATGTGAGAGTCCTCCTCAAATTTGTTCCAGATCTATACCCAAATGCCGATACTGGATCATTTTGAAACTTTTTTGTGTGTGTGTGATGGAGATATAGGGTTAATAACTTTTTGAGATCGAGACTCCTCATCACATTACAAAAAATGATTCGGACCGTTGGTCATTCTGCATTTGAGAAGGATTTTATGATTTTCCGAAGAGTTTAACGTTATCCGTTATAAACATATGCAGTTTCGAAATGGAGCGGCGATGCTCGGGTATGTGCTCTATCAACTGCTCTTGCTGTGCGTGCACCACCTGTGCACGTGTTTTATAATATTGTAATGTTTGTACTGTCGTACATTAAGATACCACAATAGAGTCTTCTTAGTGTAGCCGTAACGGTAACATACAGAGAAACGTAGAATAAAATGAGTTTTATTTCTGAAGGATTTTCGTGTCTATTTATTTGTTGTTGTTTTTTTTTAATTTCGCGCAAAGCTACACGAAGGCTGTCTGCGTTCACGATCCCTAATTTAGCAGTGTAAGACAAGAGGGAAGGCAATTGGTCATCACCACCCACTGCCAACTCTTAATATACTCTTTTACCAACGAATAGTGGGATTCACCATAATGTTATAACGATCCCAAGGATGAAAGAGTGAACATGTTTGAGATGAGGGGGATTTTAACCCGCGACCTTCATATTACGAGTCGAGCTCCTTAACCACCTGGCCATGCCGGGCGTTTCGTGTCTACTTATCCAAGTATATCTCAAACCCTTAGTGTGCATTACAAACTCTCAAGTTTTAAATATGTAAAAAAACAACAAAGAAACAGAACTAGTAACATAATTATCGTCAGAGGGCTGCAGTGGATAATTAAATTTAATTATCGTCCATTTTTTAATGCGTGGGTTGATACATTTTTCTTCCTACCTACTGTTCAACTCATATGAGTATCTGCAGTTTGTGGTAAACCTTGACCTTTAGGTCAAACCTGAAGATCAGTGTTAATGAGTTTAAGTTAACCACATACAGAAAATGCGTTGTTTCGTTCTAAAATTCTGTTTGGTATACTTTTGTACAATTTTCTCCCAAAGTACTAAAATCATGTTCCAACATAAAATCTAACATTGTACGATCTTATTCTTGGATATAAAAGGAATTTATTATTTAAAATTTCAATGTCTAACGGTACATTCGATACCATATCGTGTTATCATGGGATACGACAGAGATTTAATTTAAAGATTCTTTAAATCCATTAGATTTTTTCTTTCTTCAGTTATTCAGCACATTCATATAAAATTCAAATAAGTTTGTATGAAACAATTCGTACTAAACTAACTTTGCGCTGTAAAGTTATGGTAAATGGATTTAAACAAACTTTAAATAATTAACCGTTTTCGTATCCTATAATCAAGACAGTGTAATATGTAACTTACTGACAGACACACGAGTAAATTACCAATGAAACAGAAGCATAAACAGTTTAGTTACAAATAAATCGTATTATAAAAACTAGGCAACAGTTAACATGCTTCCATATGTTCATAAACTCTTTAGTCCTCTCTCTATCTGGGGTCCTCCGTAGGCGAAGAAAACTGTCGTGCTATAACTAGTAAATCTTTACGAAGTGATCAAGGTGGATATCCCGAAATAAAGTAAAAGTAATCACCTGTATTGTAATGTGGTTTAAATATTAATGGTTAAAATGTGCTAAAACGAAAGAGATGTACACAAGTCTCTACAATTTGATATTTCTGGGTTACCATTTTCAAGTTAGTAAATCCCAAACTCTTTACGGTGAATACAGTAAATATTATCAGATGTCATACTAAGTTCAAGAACACAATATATATTTAAGAGTAAACATTGAATCTATACTTAAAAGAAAGAAATGATTTATCTTGTATTATCCATTCACGAGGAAAGAAGGGCCATATTTTTAATATATTGTTTATATTGTTACATTCTCAGTAAAAAAATAAGTTAATATCAGTTTATTTGATTCGTCACGATACATTTATTTGAAACCATATGTTTTGCAAATAATTACACTGGTTGATTTCTAAAAAAAACTTCTCAGGTCAAAACGTTCTTCAAAACTTTATTTTAATTAAAGTGATAATACCCATATCAGCAGTCCTGAGAACACATTTTTAGTTCAAGTGGGTTTCTCGTCATCACGAAATCTAGAATAACTTTTATCACAGATGGAGTGAAACAATTTCATCTAGCTTCACATATCAATTCACTGAAGTTTGACTGGACGTTCCTAGATAATACTATAAAGTTTGATGCGTAATGGGCCAAGGAAATTTAAATAACCTATCAGTGAAAGGAAAGAAGAGTATGATATAATGTCAACCACTACATCTGTCACATTCAGTGCTGACAAGGAGTTTCACCCCAAACCAGGACTCATCAGGCAGGCTGGAATACACAGCAGAAGTATTTCTATACATGCATTTATTTATATCATATAATTTTGTACACCCTTATATTCGGTGTTACGGAAAACCTGAGAATAAAAATGTATTTATTTTTTTCAAAAACATGTTGGTTTATTTGAGATAAATATGGAGAACACCTGCAGATAAAACTCGAAACATTAGAAATTTTAAAAGCTGTTCACTTATTGCATAGAAAGAGACAAAATAGATCTAGCATACCTAAAAAAAATAGTAAAAACTTTATGGTAAAAATAAATTAGCAGTGACAACCGTCGCACTTTTCTTTGTTTTTACTGAGAAACGAACAGAGGAAGAAACCAAAAGTTATTTATGCCCTAAAGGACTACAATTACCTTGAAACACCCTTGCTTTATATTTCATCTTTTCAACGACATTTGTATCGCTATTCTTATTGGACGATACGTCTGCTGACATTGCATTAAAAAAAATTGTTATTTCGTTTCATTCATCATTTACCAATGAATTATCTATCTTTCAGCATTTCTTTGTTTGTTTGTTTGTTTTGAATTTCGCGCAAACTACATGAGGGCTTTCTGCGCTAGCCGTTCATAATTTAGCAGAGTAAAACTAGAGGGAAGGCTACTCGTTTACCAAGAATAGTGGGCTTGACCGTCACATTACATTGTCTCCACAGCTGAGAGGATGAACATGTTTGGTGTGACGGGGATTCTAACCCGCAACCTTAGATTACGAGTCAAGCGTCTAACCAACTGGCAATGCCTAGATTACAAACAAACGTTTAGCACTCTAGGTACAGGGTGGTGCACAATTATGTAACAACCCGAAATATTTTTCTACTTGGATTTATCTTGATACTTTACTTCTGTACAGGCATATAAATACAAAACGAAGGCAGGTTTTATAACTTTCGTGTTTTGTGTACTCACAGGTAGGAAACAACAGTACGAATACCATCACTGCGACAGTAATGAAAATAAATGGTTCCGTCGCTAAGGCGCAGACCATATTCAGAAAATAGTTCCCTGGACAACCCGTACCCACCAAGGAACAAGTGAAGGGCACATTCCATTAGCGTCGAAACCTGCAGTATTGTCAAAATCAGACACTGTGTTCCCTCGCCACTTCGCGGATCCTCTTTCGCGGCTTCACCACTTCGCGGGCTCGGCCGACCCCCACATATATATATATATATATATACACATGTATATATAAAATAATAAACATTAAATCTAAAATACAGCATTAAATACCATTAAAATATTAAAAATAAATATAATTAATAGTGTAAAGAAAAAAAACAGGTATATTTTGAGATATAAACATATATTTGAGTTTATAACAGCGTAAAAATGGAAACGAAGTGAAGGAGTGCTCACAGGAATGGGGCAACGATATGGTTCGATCAGTACAATTTTGCAATAAAATAGAAGAACTGATGACTCCTTATCAAATGATTTTCGATAGGCTAAAAAGGCAGAGAAAACAACTGCCAATAACAATGTTTTTCAGCCGAGCAAGAAAGAAAGGGTACCGGTGGCAAGTACTGTTTCTGAAGTTGTAACGACCGACGAAGAAATTGCCGATTCACCTTCCACAGAAGAGGAATGGTGTCCCCCGAAAAGACACCACCTGCTGAAGATATGTAATTTTTAATTTTAAGGCTTAATATCTTAATAATCAATCTTATTATTTCAGCAATAATGAACAGTATTGTAATGGGAGGGTTAAATAGTTGTACAGGGAGGGTTTTAAAAGTCTAAATGCACATAAATATATATACGTAAAAATCGGCGATCCCACTTCGCGGAAAATCTCCTTTCGCGGGGGGTTTTGGAACGCATCTACCGCGATACACGAGGGAATACTGTACTGTTAGGAATGGATGCATTATTGTGTAGATGCTAAGTTACTTTCAGAGTTTTTAAACACACATTTAGCGAAACATGATGACTTCAATAGAGTTGAGGTTATTTTTTATATAGAAGTGTCTGTAAGTAAAATAACACTGCAGTGAGACAAAGTACAAATACTACTTTTATGACGATTTATGTAACCAGTTGCTAACCTTATAACTTTGTTTTTACTGACATATAACGGATGTGTTTTTCTTTTTTATTGATGACATTTGGAAAAAATAATTTAGTATTTAGACAGATACGAAGAGTCTTCAAACATTACTCTTGTTTTAATGACTAACTGTCCGTTAAATTGCTTAACGGAAGTATTTACAAAGCATAATTCCGTGAACGAATAAACCACTACACAAAACAACATTAGTTTCTTGGTTTTACATGTATTATACCATAAAATACAAAATTACTTCAATTTGTCTAATGCTGTCGTGAAATGTATTTCATTCTTTAAGAAAAAAATATTAAAAGAAAAGAAAGGAAGTGTGTTTGGGAAGGCTCAGCATGGCCGGGTGGTTAAGGCATTCGACTCCTAATCCCAGGGCTGTGGGTTCGAATCTACGACACACCAAACATGCTCGCCCTTTCAGTCGTGGCGCCGTTATAATGTGATGCTTAATCCCACTATTCGTTGGTTGTTGTTTTGAATTAAGCACAAAGCTACACAATGGGCTATTTGCGCTCTGCCCACTACGGGTATCGAAACCCGGATTTTAGCGTGAAAGTCCGCAGACATACCGCTGAGCCACTGGGGGGCCTATTCGTTGGTAAAAGAGTAGCCCAAGAGTTGTCGGTGGGTAGTGATGACTAGGTTCCTTCCCTCTAGATTTACTTCACTAAATTAGGGACGGCTAGCGGAGATAGCCCTTGTATAGCTTTGTGCGAAATTTAAAAAACAAACAATTAAATTATGAGATTCGCGAGCTCAATCCCTGTCACACCAAACACAAGCTCACCATTTCAGACGTAGGAGTGTTGTAAAATAACGGTGAATCCCACTATTCGTTGATAAAATATTAGCTCAAGAGCTGTCATTGGGTGGTGATGACTAACTGCCTTCCCTCTAGTCTTACACTGCTAAATTTGGGACGGCTAGCGTAGATAACCGTCGTGTACCTTTGCGCGAAATTCAAAAAAGAAACAAACAAACAAGCGTTTGGGATTACGAGAATTTAAGATAAAGTAAATAAGTCGGGGTTAACGAGAACCTGAAATAATGATGCTCATGAAGTAAAAGCACACAGATTATAAATTAACCTTGGAATTAAAGTTGATAGATAACTACGCGGTGAAGCTCATTATATGATTTTAGTTCACTTTGAGATTACGTTTCGTACTTAAATATTTAGTAGAATGTATCATCTTAATTAGAAATTAGATTTGTGTGGGGTGAGGTATATCACTTTAAAATCAGCCGTGAAATTAAAGATCAGAGATTTGTATGCGGGGAAGTACATTATACATGTAAATAAGTAAGATCATTCTAATTAAGATACTTGATACCATGACGTAATCAATAAATGCTCATTAATAAAGCATTCATTTCAGATGTCTCGTAGAAACACGTAATACTAATTCATGTGTACAATAGCAACTACAGATTTCTCTCCACATGCTAATTAACGTTAGTGGATTTTGCCATTTGAACTGAAATACAATAATTACAAACAATAAAAGGTATATTTTCAATTGCAAGCTTCTGTAGATTTCAAACACACCAATTTGTAACTATTCAAACAGTTATTACAGCTATATTAGATTCATAAATTAATATCATAAGTAATGAATATTACCTCTTTGTGGAACTTGATTCATAATTTATGCGCATTACGATAATTCACTATTTTAAAAGATAATCTTTAGAATATCCTATTCGAAACAATCTTCAAAATTAGTAGTGATATGAGTCTATTTAATACATGTTTGTTTCGGATGCTCGCACAAAGTTATATTGGGCTATCCATGATCACTCACCACTAACTCTTAAACTACTAATTCTTTGTCTGATCGAATGTGTCACTTTTATATAGTATCCAAGGGCTCCAAGGTGCGAAGCACGTTTTGGCAAATACGGGTCCAGAATCACGAATCCTTGAATTCATCATTCGAACACGCTAGTTACTAGGCACACCCGGTCTTGTTTCGTGAAGAATCGAAAAAGTATGGCTCGTACATAAGAAGTGAAAACTTTAAATAGCTTATAATTGTAATGTCCTTACAATGGAACTGAGCACTTTAAAGATATAAGAATGAGCGTGAGAACGTTAGTGATTCTGGATATCAAGCCGGTACTGTATCAGTAGAATTTCGTTTTGTTTTGTTTTTTGCTTGGTTATTTCTGGGTCCGCACCAGTTTTCGTTTCTGACTTGACAATTATTTGGCTATAAAACACACGGACCTCCCTTTAAAATTTCGGAGAAGAATTACGCTTCGCAAGCAGACAGTGGAACCTTTCACCCCCTGCATGCAAGGTATGAGCTTGAAAATTCCTACTTCCAAGATTCTTTACAAAATGCCTGCATGTAATTAGGTATCTGACCCTTGTGTCACAATTCTCCCTCACTGCTCCCTTGTGTGCTGAATCAGTTGGTGATACCAACTTCTCAAATTCTTCAAAAAACATTGCTTTTTCCACAGAACAATGAAGACAACATAAACCTAGCATCAGTACAATTCTTAAGAGTCGACAAGCCAAGGTAAACAAGAGGGAATCTTCAATAGCCGTAACACGAGATAATTTTAGGCAGAATTAGAATAAATTAATTTACGAGACCTTTTGCTCTTTTTTCCTTTTTTACTAGTTATATTTTGTGTGTGCTATCAATACCAAGCGTGGGACGGGCGTGCACCCGTTTCGATTTTAGTACTCATCTCGACTTCTACTAGCCTACTCTCAAATTGAAATTCTTTTAGGAATGATTAGAGTACGTTAATCTATGAGAGATTGGGGGTGGTAAAATCGAAAGTGTTTGGCCTCCTGAGTCCAAAACAGAAATTAAGATCTCAAATCGGTCACGAGATGACGGAGTTATGAGCTAAACGTTTGAACTTAAAAACAAACAAACAAACAAACTCGGAGCTGTTCTTTGAGTCACTATGCCGCGGCTAAAAATACTTAACTTCACATCTGATAGTCACAAAGAAAAGTTAGAAACGAGATTAATGAAGTAAACATCGACATCTATGTAACTTCATGTAGTCAGAGAACAATTGCAACAAACAAAAACAACAATAGCATTTACTTCTGGTATTCTAATCAAAATCTAAAAAAAATATATAGAAAATAGAGACCATTTCAAAACTTGGTTGTACAAACTAAAGTATTGCTGATAAAAGCCGACTTGCAATGGAAATTGCAACAAAGCAGAACTAATATATAACAATAACACAATGAGAGAAAACAAAGAATTACTAGCACTTATGGATGCCTATGATTTATAAATCATAGAGATACATAAGAACTATTGCTTATTTGTTGTTAAGCATAGAGATGTACAGCGAGTTATCAGTGCTTTGCCAACCGCGGGTACTGAAACCCAATTTTTAGCATTACAAATCTTCAGACTGACTGCTGAGCCACTAGAGGGCATGTCTAAGCAGCTCCGACTTACACGTGTTATATTTTTGTTTCAAGGTTAGAGGGAAAATTTTTAGTGGCTGATTTAGTGGTGGTCACGAAAGAGCAATAAAAAGACTCCGTAATTATATCTAGCATTTGAAAATTACACATATCATGTGGAGCTACTTTAAGTAACGGTGAAACGTTCTCGTTAGAGCAGAAAATTGAATTACAAACTAAAACACGTTAGTTTTCCTTTCAATATTAATATTTTAGGGAAAAAAAGAAAATCAATGACTTTTCTTTCATCAGTTTTTTCCCCTCCCAGTGGCATAGCGGCATGTCTGCGGAGTTTTACTTAGTTTTTAGTTTGAAGTTGAATATTTATATTAGTTGACGCAAACAACAAGTTCTTACACAAGTCTTTCAGATTTTTTCATTTGTTACTTTTTCACTTAACTTATAGATGTTCGTGGGGAGACATGTCGCCTCCATATATATTTTCCTCATAGCAGAAAGGACAGTTTGGAAGTTTTCTTTACGTCATCGGAACTTCAGTCAGTAGAAATATGTGGAAATAGCATTGCTGTAACATTCTGTTATAGGATACGTGAGTTGCTGAATCTTTCTTGAATAGAATTTTGCTGCACGTGAAATTTGTAGTCGACTGGTGTGTGAGAGATTAAAATAATCGAGTCGCTAATCGGTAGAAATACTAACCATTTAACATAAGCATTTCGATTATGTAACAACGTTCTGTTACTAATACACAATCCTTCAAACTCCAGTTGCTTCTCAACGTTTAAATCCGTTCGTTGTCCAGTTTTAAAAATCTCAAAAATCTTCTGCATAAATACAAAACTCTTTATACATATAAACACGCAAACAAACAAAGAAACGGTATCTCTCTAAGAAACGTCTTTCCAGGAATGATATATCAAACAGAAACGGATCTCGTTTCATTCACTCATTCATACATGTGAAAAGCTAGGAGCTGGCTCCAATCACCAAATCATTGTCACTATTACAACCTGATGCATAAGATCACAAAGCACGTTCCTGGAGGCGTTTGAGCAGACCAGCAAACAGGAGGGTGGGGTGTGGCGAAGATGTGACCTTGAGAATAACAAACCAATACATCAAGCGGTTGCCACATTGCTGGTTGAGATGAAAGGTATATGGAAAAAGAGCAGCTACGGTCGAAAGGTAACGCTTAAGTTGACAAAAAGAACGACCTTTACATAACGTAGAATAAAGACTCGTGGTGTTGCAGGACAAACGTGTCGCCTTCACTTTTTTATATTCTGTTACAGCTATACCTTACTTGTTATTTTTGAAGCAGTGCAGATGTTTTGGTAATACTCTGATAATAAAAGTGTACGTCTATTTCCTCAAGGTATCGATTGTTTTATCTTCAGTGATTTCTGCGAGATAAAGGTTATCAAATAGAAGTACATAAAAGAAAATCAATATCCTTAACGGATATCGTTACTGTAAAACATCTTGTTATTTTTTTCATTAAATAATCCAAGTTTATCTTATCGTACGTTTATGTTCAAACAGTAAACCTTATATCATATTTCAGTTTTTATTGAATACCAATATCACTTCTTTAAATTTTGTAACAAAAGTGGTACCATGGAGTGCCAAAGTCATACTTTTCCTTCACGGGTCTGCTTCTCAAAATTCTGACGACAAAAATGTTGTTCAGCTACAATCCCAAGGTCATTAATTAAAAACAAAATTAGCCACGAATACTGTCTTCATTACTGAATAATGTTGTAAAATAACGGAGAAGCGCAACATTAAAAGGCTTCATTTAACTACCACTAATCACGTCTTTCAAATGAGGAGTAAGACTAGTACCACGTGCTAATGTTTAACTTTGAACATTCAAAGTCTCTACTCCTGAAATTTTTCTCTTTCTTTCATTTTTCATAACTATTGATCGATAAACGTCCACCGTCAGTAAAGTCAAATATTCTTTAAAAAACTTGACATTATATCATACAAACACAACTTAATCGTCGCTACTACCGCAAAGATAAGTCCTCATTTACATTCTTATTGAAGCATAAAAAAAGCCTTATTCCTTTCCTTCTTATTTCCCTGGGGTGCAACAGAGAAAGAGGTCCAGTGAAGGTTTGGTTTTCACGATGATGCCCATTAATTATAGGTCTTTTTTTTTTTTTATCGGGCTCATAACAGGATCAAACATTCTGTAGAGGGCGTCGTGCCCTTTCTTTTTCGTAATGGAGAATCGGTTCTTTTTTTATGAAAGTTATATTACAGGTTTTCAAAAGGCAGACATTATTTTAATTCACTCCACTAGTTAATTTTTTCAAGTATTTAAAATGTGTTTTTGAAGTAACTTGGAGAAAAAATAAAATTCAAATGATTACTTTTACAGGTTGTTCTATCCATGGTTTCTCAATTATATTTTGAAGTTCGTGCATAAATAATTATAAAATGTCACGTTTTACTTTGCTGAAATATTTTCATGAGTTTCTCTTCAGTGGGACTCAGCAAATAGCTCAATGTGGCTTTGCTATAAGAAAATAGACACACAAACATTCACTCTTTTCAGTAGAAATATATGTATAGTCTTTTCTGCGAACAAACTTGTACGCCGGAGACAATTAATTAGAAATACACATTTGATGAAAAAGTCCTGAAATAAGAGAATGGCAATTGGTAAATAGTGTATCGGCATTTATTATTTTATCGTGATTATAACTAAAATTTCAGGTCAGGTATTTCGACTGTAGTATACTAATAGAAAACATAGTTTTAATATCCATTCAAGGGCTATCTACCTGTTTATGTATCTAATATTTCAATATTTTTATCAATTTATAGAGAATAATTGTGATAAGCGTTTGAATAACCCACCAGTATATGATATTCCTGCCCCCCAGTGGCTCAGCGGTATGTCTGCGGACTTACACGCTAAAATCCGGGTTTCGATACCCCTGGTGGACAGAGCACAGATAGCTCATTGTGTAGCTTTGTGCTTAATTCAAAACAACAACAACATACGATATTCCAATTTTAAACAAAATGAAAAATATTTTTCTGTTGTGGAATATTAACATATTAAGTTTATGTACTAAACCTAAGAAAGTTGTAAAAATCACTAACACAAATAAATAGATAAAAAGTTTTGATCACAAGTTATAAATTAAAAGAAAGTTTGAAGCTCTGCAGGATGATTAATAACAAGTAATTAACAATTAAATCTACACAATAATAACTGTAAACAGGATTATTGTTTATTATCAGAATTTTCAAATCTTGTTAAGCCTAAACGATGACAACTGAAAGAGGAAGAAGAAATAGATGCACAAGCCATTAAATCCAAGGCTTACTTATTAAGTACTTGGAACATAACATATGCAGCATTTTTATGTATGTTATGTATAAGGGTGTTATCTTATCGTATGAATCACATAAAGTTAGGCCCTAAATCTTAACAAGATTAAGGTCTCGACCCCCAAATCTTATCATCAAATTTATCTGTGCCGATCCCTCTTAATTAAAGCCATTATACTTGATGAAATTACAAGCGCGTGAAATACTTTCCGTCTTTAGTCTTGAAGAAGTTAATCAATCTTATGATCATTATTAAAAAATAAGTTTTCACTGAGGTATTACTTTCAAAACACTCAAACCCACGGATTTACCAGTTCGTTTCTCTCCAAGAGAAATGTTGAATCATTAATGTTTTTTTTTAAAAAGGCCTTCTTTCTAAATAAGTATATATATACATATAGAAACATAAGCTACAGAAAATAAGCTATAGTTCATTACATTCCACACTTGATTTATAGGAATAGTTAAGAGTAATAACGCACACTCGCTTGTTACAACCTGTTCATGTATAAACAGTCCAATCATTACTTTCTTATTCTACAAATTTTGTTTGTTTTGGAATTTCGCACAAAGCAACTCGAGGGCTATCTGTGCTAGCCGTACCTAATTTAGCACTGTAAGACTAGAGGAAAGGCAGCTACTCATCACCACCCACCGCCAACTATTGGGCTACTCTTTTACCAACGAAAAGTGGGATTGACCGTCACATTATACACCCCCACGGCTGGGAGGGCGAGCATGTTTAGCGCGACGCAGGCGCGAACCCGCGACCCTCGGATTACGAGTGCACGCCTTAACGCGCTCGGCCATGCCAGGCCCACAAATTTTGTAGTGTTTTGTATTATTTTGTTGAATCCACGATGGTTTGCAAAAACGAAATTAAGCACATGAACTTAGGCTGTGAAGAGAGGAAAAACTTAATATATCATTTAACAAAATTATTTTTAAGGGCGTGGTGTATTAGCGTAAAGGCTGCGCATTTGTAATGAAAAATCCGAGATTCGATTCTCCACGGTGTATGGAATGTTTGGCCTGGCATGGCCTAGTGCGTTAAGGCGTGCGCTTCATGATCTGAGGGTCGCGGGTTCGCGCCCGAGTCGCGCCAAACATGCTCGCCCTCCCAGCCGTGGGAGCGTTATAATGTGACGGTCAATCCCACTATTAGTTGGTAAAAAGTACCCCAAGAGTTGGCGGTGGATGGTGATGACTAGCTGCCTTCCCTCTAGTCTTACACTGCTAAATTAGGGACGGCTAGCACAGATAGCCCTCGAGTAGCTTTGTGCGAAATTCCAAAAACCAAACCTGGAATGTTTATTTTTTGAATTTCCTGCAAAGCTACACTAGAGTTATCTGCGCTAGCCGTCCCTAATTTAGCAGTGTAAGACTAGAGGGAAGGCAGCTAGCCATCACCACCCACAACCAACTCTTCGGCTACTCTTTCACCAACGAATAGTGGAGTTGACCGTCACATTATAACACCGCCACGGCTGAAAATGCAAGCATATTTGGTGTGACTGGGAATCGAACCCGCGACCCTCATGTTACGAGTTGAGTGCCTTACCCACCTGGCAATGCCAAGCCTATGGAATGTAGATAGACTATTGTGCAGCTTTGCATTAACGAAACGACAACCAATGTTTTAAAGAAATTTTTATCAGTCAATAGTATACCAAAATATAGTATGATAAATGTGTTTTTCTTATAGCAAAGCTACATCGGGCTATCTGCTGTATCCAACGAGGGAAATCGAATCCCTGATTTAAGCGTTGTAAATGCGAAGACTTAATGCTGTCCCAGCCACGGGCAGTTCGATAAATTCATGACAAAAAACTTAAGAACGTGTTTATCACAACAAAAAATAATCACGGATTTTTTTGCTTGCAAGAATACTAAAATTTTGATGTTACATTCTGAAATATTAGAAAACTTAAAACACAGTGTTCTACGAATGTTTCAACTTGCCTGTAGAATGGGGCATGACTGATGACGTAGTTTACGATCATACCAACTTCCTTCTTTTCGTGTACGTCGTTGTGAAATAGAAACTCGTGTTTCCCATAACGGCTCCATCTGATGGCAACAATGAAGATTTAAACGATATATAGAACCACCACCGGCATGACAAGTATTTTTGCAACAGCAGTGAATATCAATGAAAGTTCCCGAACTTGAAGACGTTGCTGAATTTATTTTGTTGCCGTTTCGTGGAGTATCAGGCGTATCGGTTTCGTGAGACTCAGTAGAAGTGCTGGTCATTGTACTTCCAGCGAGTGAAACATTCTCAGATTCCAACTGATTGATACTTTCGCTGGCTACACTCCCATAGTCAGAGTGGCAGTCAAAGGAAGAGTAACCGGAACAACCGCCGTAAAAGTCTGGAAAAGCACTGTGACGTTTAAACGGATTAAAATCTTCTAAACTGTTGAGTCCATAATAATTCATCCCTGAGCGAACACCTGTGTACAAGGCAGGTTCTGCACGTGGAAGAGCTGGACTCTGGGGTCCAGATAGTCCGTTAGTGTTGTCTCCTTTATCACGGTTCGCTTTGAACTTCCTTAACGGTTGAGGTAGAGCAAAACTGTGTCGAAAGTACGGCATGACGGACAGACCAATACTACCTGCCTAAAGTAATGGAGCGAACTAGAAAAGTTCCAATTTATAAACACCCGCTGTTTTTATTACAGACTAAGACGCCAGCTTGAACACTGTTATTAGTAATCTTAGCAAATGAGTCGTAGCACGAGAGAAAGTTCACAATCTTATTTCGGGATGGTGTCCTAACATCGTGGAGCAGGAACTTCTTGCGTCTGCCTGTGAGTGCAAGATTGTGGGAGAGAGCACAGGTGTGTGTGTGTATATAGAAGAGTTGCTCGTTTTTTCGCCCACAGGCAGAGACCTAAATCACAAACTTCTCGGATGAGTCAGCTATTGATTAGAGAAAGATGGTGAGTTGTGTGGACCATAACATGAAGGAAGACGTTCACCCCAACATACTCAGGTATTTTTTTACCAGAGGCGCGTTTCCTCTCTTTTTTTTTTCCTTTGGTAAAAAAAAAATGAAATAGCCACAAATATAGATATATTGATAAAAACTGGCATTGATGCCAGTCGTCATTAAACAGTCCGTGTACTTACTATCTCGGCTGTACATTAATTAAGTAGGTTCAGTATTCGACTAGTAGCGTTATGAAGTTCCATATCAAGCTTCCAGCACACTAACAGTGTTTTCAGTTATTATGATAAAAGTATCCTCAACCTTACAAAATTACAGGGTTTAATGGAATAAAAACATTTTAGAAATCAAGTGGTTTAAATGATTAAAGCTTAATTATGTACAATAGAAATTAGCTAAAGTTCAAAGTTTAAACGCGTTACAGAAATTTGTCTGGTCAGCAGTTAAATATTTTTCGATAACGTCGTGCTGTTAACAGAATCCAGTGATGTTTATAAAGCTGCCGCGCCGTCTAACAAGATAAGTTTCAAAATTGCTTTTGTCGAAACTAGTCAACTGCGAAGTAGGTAACGTTTTTAACACAAAAATATTTTAATTAATCCGTTTTTCTCAAATTCACACCAACTGGTGTCGAATTAAAACAACTGGCGAGAATTAAAAAACATGAAAGTTCCTTAAAATTTTTTGAAGTCTGAAGAACAATATATTCCACACAGAGCAAATTAATTACTGACATTCCAAAGTTGAACCAACTAACTACATAACTAAAGGAATACTAATGGGCTACTCTATCTCATCTATACTCCTCCTCAGTTATCCATCGCTCGACACCGAGATCAAAATATGGTTTATTTTAATATTAATTTCATAGTCTCAAGAGCACTGTGTAAGTTAAAGTCTCTGAAGCACGAGATGCACGGGTTACTATCCTGCTCCTACAAATCTTGCCTCAAATTGCCAAAGTTTGTTTCAAGTCCTGAAGTAAAGCGTAAAGGTTTCAAGATCTGAACTACATTACAGAAGTAGATTGCAAGCTTTACATGTAGTTTTAAAACGTGCCTCGCGGAGACCTGAAACTAGTTTAAGCTCTGTACTGTTATTTATGCCCTGTACATTCAACGAGGTCATTCATGAACTCAGATTTTTTACGCATGCAACAAACAAGATAAACACGAACTTACAGAAGAAAAGTATACGAAGCTGTTCATCAGCGCAACGTCACAACGTAAATTTCGGATTTCGATACGATCGGCCTTGGGACTGAGATGAGTTATCCCACAATCCCATAGTCTTTTGAGCCTGAAGGCGTCATGTTCTGTTCACATGAGCACAAAACAAAGAGCCGTGTTATATACTTAGAGTCAATCTGAGATATTACAATCCACTCAGATTTCCAGATTGCAGTAATTCGTTCAACAAACTTACAATAACATTGTATCGCATTCAGAGAGTGGGAAGCTAGTATATGTACTAAGCAACGTCACAATACTTAACTCAATTGTTTTCTATCACTTTGAGTTAATACTGCAGTATCCAAGTGTAGTGACATGACACCCGATCGATAAATTCTAATGTCCGCAAGAGGCAGATTCCGGAAATTATACGTTGAAAGTTATAATAAACTCAAATGATGTATAGAAAGTCAAAATAAAATCGAATGATGTGTAGAAAGTTATAATAAAATCGAATGATGTGTAGAAAGATATAATAAAATCAAATGATGTGTAGAAAGTTATAATAAAATCAAATGATGTGTTGAAAGTAAAAACAAAATCGAATGATGTGTAGAATTTTTTGTTGTTTTGAATTAAGCACATGGCTACACAATGGGCTATCTGTGCTCTGCCCACCAGGGGTATCGAAACCCGGATTTTAGCATGTAAGTCTGCAGACATACCGCTGAGCCACTGGGGGGGATGATGTGTAGAAAGTTATAATAAACTCTGATGGCAAAGGAAAGGAAGCAAACACGAGTAAACAAATAAAACAGGCTCTTGTTGACAATGATAATACGTGCTTTAGAACTAAACTGGATGTTCTTATATTTTCGTTCAAACTCAAACCGGCCGCTGCATCAGAACAGAAAATTTTAAGTACATCCGTGCACGGAAAAGACAAAATGAATAATGATGTCACATTATACTTTCAAGTCGGGCCAAGCTCCTGGTGCGGGTTCCTCACCACCTTTAATTCCCCACGTCAACTATTATTCCAAGTAAAATATAAAAGGAAAATAATCCCAACTTATGCCAACTTGATGTATCTGTGTCATTCCTAAAGTGAGGAGCAGAACAAGGTTCTTTGGGATAGCCGTTACAGTATGTAACCTTTACCTAAGCAAATGGAATAATGAATATTTATTATTTTTAAACAACCAGTTTCTAAGGATGTCATTAAATGCTAGCAGAACACCTACATGAAAATGTTGAATTATGGCAGAAATATACCTTACTAATTAGAAGGTACGAGTGAACGTAAGAAACAATGTAATCATATGTCGACCGCACTGTATCTGATGTATTCACTATCGACGAAACCATTCATACAGTACCAGAACTTATCGGGCCGGCTGTGATACGATACAAGAAACATAGAAGTAGTTTAAAGACCACATTCTAAATTAATTACGAAAGGTTAAACTACCAGTTATTTTGGCTGTAACAATACAGATATCTGAACACCAATAAGAATTAGTTTAGCAATTCAGTTATGACCAAAGGAACGTTGACAACGAATCCCAGCATGGCTACAATAACATTCCTCTAACAACTGAGATTACAATAACCAAACGAGGGTTAAAAATTAATCTCAGTGTAACCACAAAAATAATATGTTAACAACAGACAATGCCAGGGCTAAACGAATATTAAGAATTAACTTCAGTGTAACCACAAGAACATTTCATTAACGACGGACACTGGCAGGAACAATCTGAGCATTGACAATTAACCTCAGCGTGGCCACATGGGCATTAACCACTTATTCAAGTAGAAGTAATAATAACAAATAATCAGCGTTAAAAAATTCATTAACAACTGACAATGCCTGGTTAAAATGAACATTAAAAATGAACTTCTGTGAAGCCACAATAACATACCATTACAACGAACAGTGTAAATTGCACTACTGATGTTTACCTGATTTTTTACTCTTCTCATTGTTTAACGAAACGATTTAAAATTTTGAATGCATGCTCTTGAAACTACGGATTCTAAATATATAAAGTCTAAAAACTGTGTGTCTGTCTGTCTATTTGTCTGTACGATACCTTACTACCCCTAGGTCGCCGGGCAAATCTTAACCAAACTTTGTGGGATGATACTTTGGAACAAAAGACATGTTTTTCGTGATGACGAGAAACCCACTTGAAGAAATGTATTGATTCTCAAGACGACTGGTATGGGTATTAAAAACTTTAATGAAGATAAAGTAGAGAACAACGTTTCGATCTTCTTAGGTCATCTTCAGATTAACAAACAAAGATATTGCAACTGACTGTTTTAATATCCATACCGGCCGTCTTGAGAATACAAAGGGTATGTCAAAAGTGGGATTTGTTTGTTCTCAATTTAGCGCAAAGCTATTCGAGGGTTATCTGCGCTAGTCGTCTCTAATTTAGCAGTGTAAGACAAGAGGGTAAGCAGCTAGTCATCACCACCCACCGCCAACTCTTGGGCTAATCTTTTACCAACGAATAGTGGGATTGACCGTCACATTATACGCCCCACGGCTGAAAGGACGAGCATGTTTGGTACGACCCTCGGATTAAGAGTCGTTAACGGTGGGTTCACAACCCTTTCATCCTCATTATTGCTGTTATTAAGCAGTTATTATTTTCGACATAAATTAACATTAACTATATTCATAGATGGTGCCACACCAAGGGAAAAATCCATTGAATTTTCAATAACATAACATAGACACAGTGTTGGGGTAAGGCACATAAACACCTTGTATATCTCAACTAGTGCACTAGCGCTCTCTATGGGTTAATGTAATAGAAAAACAAATCACCACCATTATAATAATACATCAATTAAGATGAAGTTTCTACTCCAACATCCACCATAACACCGATATAAAGAGCCATTTCTTGAGTTATACCCACTTGCTACTTTGACGTATGCCCTTACAACTTAATCCCATAACACACTTCTGCGGCTAGTGTCCGTTATTTAAGTAAATAATAACGTAAAATAGTGTAAAAAAAATTAAAATCTGGGTATTGAAAGAAGATAACGGAAAGCACCCCTACTTTCACTACATACTGAGTTCTTAAAGGTTCAGAACTTTTCCTAATGTTTTTTGTCAACTGCACGATTATATTTTATCTTCATATTTTAATACATGATGCCTTATTACACTTCATAAACACAGGCGTAGTAACAAATGGTCTACAAAATTAAGAATATTCCAATAAATATGTTTATTTATCAACTGTGGAATGTAATTTTACAACCTTAAATGTGATTTTTTTTTCAATATTTATCTTCCTGAACTTACTTATACAGGCGAATTTCAATTGCACACATATTTTTATAGTTGAACAATTTATAATCAACTACACTCTTGGTGAACACCCATGAAGCAATACAAAACTTTGTGTGAAATAATAACAAACAGTGTAATAATATGTATTAATAAAATAGGTTAGGATGTTAGTGTAGTAAGGAAGTCCCATAAAAGGTTTGGTTTGTTTTGAATTTCGCACAAAGCGACACGGGGGCTATCTGCACTAGCCGCCCCTAATTTAGCAGTGTAAGACTATAGAGAAGGCAACTAGTCGTCACTACCCCCCGCCAACTCTTGGGCTACTCTTTTACTAACGAATAGTGGGTTTGACTGTCACGTTATAACGCCCCACCACTGAAAGAGCGAGCGTGTTTGGTGTGACGGGGATTCGAATCCGCGACCAATAAAAGGAATGTTAGTGAAGTTTTTCGTTCTCCTATTTGACTGAATAGATTTACTTAAAAATTCATACTAAAATATAGGCAATTGTTGAACAGATATAACGACACTGAGGGTCAGGAAACTTTCAAACTCGGAACAGTGTACGTAAGATAAATGGTATTGTGTGCTCAGTATTAGTCACAGTTACATGTAAAGTGTCATAGATGTGTATATGTAAATTTTTCAATTCATTTCTATGTGAGGATCAGCGTGATTTTACTTATTGTTGAAAAACAATGCGTATAATAATTTAAAGCAAATACTGATTTATTTTATTTCTGCGTGTTGTGTTTTCCTGTGAATTTTGACGTGTAATTTATCAATATATCGTGAATATCAATTTTAAAGATTATACATATGTAATGGTCCTTTCTCTTTCTACATGACAGTAACTTTGTCTTTTGACATCATACAAAGGGATGTAGGAAGGTGTCATGAGATTGTAAGAAATACAAAGTACTGTTAATATACTTAGCATCTACAGAATAAATTCATTTGGGGGTGAGGGTGGGGAGGGGCACAGTTAATATACGGGACTTTCTGGGAGCCTCATACCGAAAACAATTTGTTGTGATATAAATAACCACTATTGGACAATAACTACAGAATGGGGTAGTTCCGTTCAGGAGTACGGTTATGTTTAAACCAAAGGATTTAGAGTTATAATTCCGTTTAAACTACTAGATTTTAAGTTACAGTTCTGTTGAAACTAGTGGATGTAAAGTTACAATCATTTTTAAACTAGTGGACTTACAGTTCTATTTAAACTAGGTGATTTAAGGTTACAAATTTCTTTAAATTAGTGGATTATTTTCAGCGTCATAAATATTGCAGACAACTTATTAATTACACGTCAGAAAAACAACAACAAAAACTTTAACATGATTAATGAGTTGGGTAATTAGTTACTGAAAGTTTTATGTCTATGAACGTCCCACAAAAGTCGTGTATTTCAAACCGCTTGACAGCGTGCGTTTTTACACAAGTACTTTAATCGTGTGGGTTCTGGTGTTTGAACAAGTTTCTAATGACATGTCAAGTTTTCTCAACAGTTCGTGATGCTTGCAACTGATAACAAAAAAGTATTTGTAAAAAATAAAATCATACACACTTATAGATACGCACAGATTAATATATAGAACATAAAAACAGATACCTCAATAACGAAACAGACAGTTAAATATAAATGATAAAGTGATTGATTACTTGGAGTTAAGCACAAAGCTACACAATAGGATATTTGTGATATGCCTACCACGGTATCGAAACTCAGTTTTAGCAGTGTGAATTTTCCTCTGATTTACAACGCTAAAATCAGAGGTTCGAATCCCCCCTGGGTGAGCATAGTAGATAGCCCACTGTGGCCTTGCTATAATTTAATACACACAAACACACATTTCAAATGATTGGATTTGGATTGCATGTTTGGAATTAAGCACAAAGCTACACAATAGGCTATCTGTGCTCTGTCCATCTCTGGTATCGCATCCCGGTTTTCAGCAGTGTGAGTTCTCAGACATACCGCTAGGCTGCTGTGGGGTTCAAAATAATTGATTTTGTCGCGTATTCATTTCCAGTGTTGCAGTCGAGACCTCAGGGTCCGAGACGGAGACTATGTAATAAATTACACATTAAAAAATATAACAAAAAGAATAAAATTCACACGTGTTAACAAAGTAAATCTTTCAAACATTAACCCTACAGTCGTTGTTTTAAGGTCTCCTACTGTGGGAAAAAGAAAAAAGTAATAAATAAAAATAATAAAGGTCAACAAAAGCAGTTGTTGTTTTCATGACTGAATTGTTTATGATCTTTGAAGTTGAACAGGATCACAGCAGATCTAAAAGACATGTTGAATACCAGATAATTGGTAACGTTTAATGTTAATACGAACACTCATGTAAACTTGCAGTAAGCCAGTGAGTAATGCGATGTGTAGTAGCGATTATTTTTGAATAGCGTAATGCAATGTATAGTAGCAATTACAACTGAAAAGCACATGTTAAAACTGTGGATTGCTGTACAAGTAATACGTAAGTTGGTGACGCAGGCAAAAATAATGGAGGCGCTGTAAACATTATTGAAAAGGTGTAGTAGTACTAACTGTTGAGGGATGTCACTAGTAAAACCTTTGTTGCTATACCGTGTCTCTATGAAGTGCTTTTAATCGATGTTTAGCGTTTAATAATCCTGGGTAAGTCTAAGTACTGGTAAAACGTTGAGCCACACTCGTTTTCGAGACCTGGAAAACATCAAGATCCATATGATTCGAGACACTGACCTTCCGAAGGTTGGTCTAGAAACCTACAACACAGTCCATTTCTCATAAACGGACTTAGTATCACATTTCTTAAGGCAAAGGGTATACAGCGTGTCTCAAATACGTGGCCACGGTAGTAAGAGAGTAATAGCTCGTGAGTGGTCTGAGCCCAAGACAAGAATTAACAACAGTTCGTTTCTTGTTTCTTTTAGACCATATGCTGACCAGACTTCAGTTTGAACCGTTTTTGCCCCTTAAACATACTGATAATCGACAGGGAAATATTTTATCTCCTCAGAAAATACTGGTGAACAGCAGGGAAATACTTTATCTTTATCATAAAAAATACTTTTGATTGGCAAAAAAATATTATATCATGTCCAACTCTTAGTGGGTATAGAAATAATAATTTATAAAGGACATTTGCTCCTAAACCTTTAGCAGTTCTTAAAATTTTTCCCCTCAACTCAGTTCCGTCAGATACCCTTTGTTTTTATAAAGTATGTTTTAAGGTTGTTGACATTTGTAACTTCGAATATGTTATTACCAACACACACACACACACACACATATGCCCTTATTGACTATACAGATATATTTTTATTACTTATATACAGATATATTGGGTGAATTTTTTCTTTTGTATGAAGTCTTAGTTTATTTATTGGCTTAGAAGCCAGACTTATTTATGGCTAAATATAATGATCTAGATTTGTGTATGTGTATTAGGTTTACATTTATTTATAAGTTGTTCATATACGAGTTACTCTTGTATAAAATCTAATTTTATTTATATTCAATTTATTTGTCTGTCCTAATTAGCCCTCCAATGACACAGAGGTATGTCTGTGGACTCACACCACTAAAAACTGCGTTTCGATACCAGAACACAGAAGCCCTGCATGGCCAAGCGTGTAAAGGCGTGCGACTTGTAATCTGCGGATCGCGAGTTCGCATCCACGTCGCGCCAAACATGCTAGCCCTTTCAGCCATGGGGGCGTTATAATGTTCAGTCAATCCTAATATTCATTGGTAAAAGAGTAGCCTAAGAGTTGGTGGTGAGTGGTGATGACTAGCTGCCTTCCTCTAGTCTTACACTGCTAAATTATGGACGGTTAGCATAGATAGCCCTCGAGTAGCTTTGTGTGAAATTCAAAAACAAACAAACAAACCAGAACATGGATTGCCCATTGAGTATCTTTGTGCTTAATTATAAACAAATATGTCATTAAATTAAACTGAAACGTTATGATTATCTTTAACAAAATGAAATAAAGGGATGGCACTAACATTTGTTTACAATTACATATGTTATGCAACAGAATTATTTACTATAAATTACGTTGCACACTGTTTATCACATAAACTATTTATCATACAGTGCCCGCTATCCCAAACTGTTCGTTAATAATATAGCGCAGATCAGAACTGTTTATGATACCGTACACTACACATCTGGACTGTTACCAAACCATACACTACACATCTCGAGTGTTGTGAAACTTTAAATTAAATACTGTTATAAAACCGTGCACTACATATCTGGAGTGTTAACAAACTGTACATTACACACTTATATTGCTATTAAATCGTATACTACACGCCTGAACTGCTACTGAAACGTCCACTACACATCTGGAATGTTATTAAAAAGTACTACACATCCAGACTGTAACTAAATCATACGCTACATACATGGACTGTTACCAAACTATATACTAGATACCTGGAGTGTAAACAAATTGTACACTACACACCTATATCGTGATAAAACAAACCTGAACTGTTACCAAACTGTACACATCACACCTTGATTGTTCATTAAACGGCTGGAAATTCAGTATGGCTTGATCCAGAATATTCATATCATAACTTAACTATATTTATTGTAGTATTTATAGTAATACGTAGCCCCCAGTATGTCTGCAGACTTCCAATGCTAAAATCTGGGTTTCGATACCCGTTGTGGGCAGAGCACAGATAGCCCATTGTGTAGCTTTGTGCTAAATTCAAAACAACAACAAAAGTAATGTGTAGTAATAAAAATATTTATCATCTGACGGCTTAAGAAAGTGATCAGACTGAGGTAATTTTAATAAAAAAAGAATAAAAGTTAAGAAAAAGCCACCTTTAGACTACAGATAAATATAAGAGGATATATTTTTATTTAAACCAACATTTTGTTTTGCAGCTACTTTATTGTGATATACAGTTATGCATGTTATTGGCAACTATCATAAACTACAGGGTGGTCGCCAGAAAAGCGGAAAATTTGAGGGTCAGATAAGATCATGAATAAAATGCGTGCTTACTCATTTCTATTTTGATTTCTTTACATCATGAATAAAATGCATGATTTTAATAATTTTGAGCATCTATGAGTGTAATATAACATATGCCTTTAAAAAACTTTGTAAAAGTTATTCTTTGTAAAAATAAATAGCTGTTTGACAAATTTTCCGCTTTTCTAGCGACCACCCTATAGTTAACTTCTAAATTTAAATTATCATTTAACTCAGTTTCAGACTACTTAAAACTGTAATGAGTGACATAATAAATTGGAGGCTGATGTCCAAGATCTGAATCAGAGAAAAAAATCAATCTAATTAAAATTCATATTATAATTCAATCTATATCTATCAGTACCAACAAGATTTGATCATGTCTGATTACCAATATTTTCTTGAATTACCCTCCTTCGACTAACTAGAAAGATATAATGAAAGTGAATTGCTTGAAATTGCCAAAGTTTTGGAACTAAAGGATAAGAAATCAATCAGAAATAATGAGCTAAAAAGGCACATTACTGAAATACTAGTTGATAATTCATTGTTTGAAGAAGTATTAGGAGGAATCTTTAGTGTCCCCACTGGCCAATCAGGGGTGAATGATAAAGATAGAGATCCAGCTAAAACTAAAACAAATTGAGCTTGAATCAAATCAAGCTCATATCAAAGGCAATAAAGAGAAAAAACAAACTTGTATCTAAGCCGAGAAAGAATAAGCCCAATCAAAGTTGATAAAGAACATGTTTCCACTGAAGCCAAAGAAAGAAATTAGGGTGAAAGAAATGTCAGTTAGACTCAACTTTGATCGACCAAGGCAAAATGACATTTTCAACTTAATTGATATGTTTAAATAGACCCATTTAATGAATATGAAGTTGATAAATATTCACAATTTTTTGAGAAAGTTGCCTGAAGCATAGAATGGCCCATCAATAAATGGTTATAACTATTACAAAGTGTTTCAACTGATAAAGCACAAAAAATTTATGTTGCTCTCTCTCTCTCTCTCTCTAGATGACTGTTTGAATTATGATAAAGTTAAAGCAGTTATTCTCATACCATATGAGTTAGTACTAGAGGCTTATCGATCACCATAAGTTTCAAGGTTTATCAAGCAATAAAGTCAAATTTAAATGTAATTTGTCTCCATCAAAAAAGAAAAGTTTTATTTCGATCAATGGTGCAATCATATACATATTGACTACAGTTTCAATAAGCTAAGGCAATTATATCTAACTGAGGAATTTAAACTTTGTGTACACGATAGCCTCAAAACTTATTTGGATGAAAAAATGTTGAAATACAATAGGAAACAGTTGCTTCTTTCGATGATTACACTGTAACATATGAAACCACTTTATATAAAAGGAAGTTCCTACCATCTCAGCAAAAATCTGTGCCTGGGGGCATATAATGTGACGGTCAATCCCACTATTCGTTGGTAAAAAAGAGTAGCCCAAGAGTTGGCGGTGGATGGTGATGACTACCTGCCTTCCCTCTAGTCTTACACTGCTAAATTAGGGACAGCTAGCACAGATAGCCGTCGAGTAGCTTTGTGCGAAGTTCCAAAACAAACAACTTTCTAGAAACTCTCCTCACGCCTGTAAGTGTAACTAATGCGACACGCCAAGAGACAGTATATATTATTGGTTTGCTAGAGTTAGTACATTATAAATCTTAAAAGCTATAACTGTGGTCAACGTTTATTAAACAGGAACTTCTCATATTTGATGTGGAACGTTTATAGATTTCGAACATTCAAACCATTAAACTTTAGTGGATTTACATCGGACGTTAATATTTTTATTAAAACATTATATAACTTAATTGGTAGAAAGAAGAATACAGAACTAGCTAGTTCCTTGCTAATTAAATCGTATCTACATCTTCTTGAAATTAATTCGCTCATCGTGAACCATAGATAAGATATCAAGGAAGTCCGGAACAGAAAGAAGATCCAATACTGTTTGTAAGACTTTTGTATGTACATAGATCATTATTTGTAATAACCGTTATTGTAACTTGTAATATTGTTTGTTGGTAAATAATATAAGCTGGATACATATTGACGTTTACTTATTTTCTAAATTATAATTATCATTTAACCAGTTTCAGGCTATTTGAAATTGTAATACGAAACAACAAAAATACATACACTCCTGTGTACATGTTTACACATAAAGAGTTTTTCTTTATATATCTGGGGCTCACTTACATCGTAATTTTAATTAAAAAGCTTTATATGATTTCGGATATTTTGGCTATATTCACCCAAACCCTTATAACGATAAACGAGGTTCACATCACTGACAAACATTTTTTTTTAACGAGCTTACCAAACCATCTTTAGTTGGTCTAAAGTTATACAAACCCATCTTTGTGTGTTGTATAGCTCAGTAAATTAATTGGCAGAAAAACGAATAACCAACTGTACAGACATGTAACTGTTGAATATTCAACAGCTGTTTCACTAACTAACCGGCGGTTCTTTGTTTTGAACGAGATATACAATTGGGAAATATTCAACAAAATCTTAATTATCTCAGTTTCAAGCCCACTACACACCAAGAATCAGTAGTCACTGGCATTTAATCATGCTACCCCAGTTATAAGTTGACCTAAATGTACGATTCAACTATTTATTTGTCTTCTGGTGCTGTACGTATATTAGGCTTAGTGACTTTAAGCGACAACTTATGATAATAAATGTTATTTCCCCATATTTATTCATACACTATTCGCATTATGCTGTGAAGACATAATAACTAGTTCCAGCAAACGGACTGTAATTACCGCAAGTTTTTATTTCAGAAAATGTTTTAAGTAATAATATTTCTAGGCAAAGAAGATCGCCGTGGGTGATGGTTAGTCGTGACAAACAGCCCTCCCTCATGGCACAGCAGTATGTCTACGGACTTGAACACTAAAAACCAGGTTTTATACCAATGGTGGGCAGAGTGAAGGTAGCCCATTGTGTAGTTAACTTCAAACAATCGTGTCAATAATTCATTACTAAGTTACAAGGAATGCTCAAGTAACCACGCGCTTAGTTCAATTCGCTCTGTTTCTTTTACCAACCAATTGTTCACTTACGGTACAGTTAAGCATTCGTTTTACAGTTCGAACAACGTCTGTAAAAACACTTTTCGTTTACACGCCTTACGGCGTGAGCTTATTAAGTACCAATATCTATAAAAAAAAGTTTCTCAGTTGTAGAAAATACTGAAGTTCTCGTACTGTGGATAAAATATTCCCTGAAGCAAGTACTTTATAATGAAAGAACTGTGATCAAATTACGCTCTCTCACCGGAACAAAATAGATATACATATATGTTTATACAGTTTTCATATGAGACATTTTTTTTTTATAAAGTGTTACATTTCAAGATAAAGTACGTAAAACAACTCTTTAACTTCCCCGTCTTGAATTTGGTAAATTACAAGTCAATGACTTCTCGTCTTATTTTTCGATGCTTCGATTTGAAAATATTCAGACTTAAGGCACTCGATAATTTTAACCTCACGCCTATACGTCATTAAGCTATTTAATCAAATTTAAATGACACTATTCCTACTTCTACTCTAGAGGTTAAAACTGCTGTTTTAGATTTTTTTTCTGTTAGGAGGATAGTAACAGTTCTCATTGCAAGTTAATAAATGTGCTACAGAAAATACTATGAGGGAAATATTAAAGTACTTCCTGATATAACGAATGAAATTCTATCATATACATATACATATTTATAATGAGAATGTAACAATTAAACTTGGCCTGGTAAGTTGGTTAATATAATATCAAACTATGTAACGAACTTGTAACAGTTATATTTGATGTAGTGTGTCAGTTGGTATTACTGGAAAACTCATTAAGTATATCAGTTATTAAAGGGTGATAGAAACAGAAGAATATGGATAAATTTACTAGTGAATGTACCTAAGGTACCTTATATTTAATAAATTGTTATTTTCGTAAAGCAAACCTATAAAATGGGTTACCTGTGTTCTGTCCACCGTGGGGAACTGAAACTTGAGTGTTAGGATTGTAATTTATAAACTTACCATTCACTCAACAAAGGTCCATTTAGTAAGCTCCAAAGCAATGTGTAATACTCATCTCAGTTATGACATGTAAACATTTTTATATAAGACACTTATTAAAGGAAATGTAACACCTTCTTATTGTCTAACAAGTAAGTCAAATTGTGTTCTTCTATAAACATTCACTAATAAATTTGTAATTCACTCTAGATCTGGCATGTAAACAATTTTAAACAGATACAATAAGCAATTGTATCTGCTCTAGTAAGTCAAGCAGTGTGAAATAGAATCTCACTAACAAAACAGTACCAGTTATATCAGATCTTATAACCCCTCAATCATTTTTATAGCAACTCAAGCAAAGCTATGACAGTTATTTCTGGCTTACATAGAATCTCGCTAATGAAACAATAACAATTATATCAGGTCTCATGTCTCTTAATCATTTTTATAGCAAATGTCCAGCAAAGAGATAACAGTTGTTGTTGATTTACATAGAATCTGACTAAAAACAAGTGTAACAATAATTCCTGAACAGACAAGTTAACTCATGTTATGCTGAAATTCCATAATAATATTTGTACATTACACCTAGGCTGGTAACTCATTAAAGAGAAATGCTACATTTATTTAAAGTCCAGTAAATTATTTAATATAATATACAAACTGATATAGAACTGTTACAATTATTCCTGGGCTGTTAATTAGACTAGTTTAAACAAATATGTATTGGCATCTGCAACACTGACTTTGGTCTGATAACTAACTATTGTCATATAGTAACAGGTGAATAGAACTATTACAACTACTCATGGGCTGATGAGTCAGGTAATTTATATGTACATTCACTAGTAGAGTCCTTATACTTACCAATGAGTTCATAAATCAGCTAATATATATATAAACTCACTAATAAAACTGTTACAATTATTTCAGGTTTTAGTAAATTATATATTATGAAAAACTTACTGATAAAACTACTACAGTTTATTTAAAAAGTTTTGCAAGTTATCTACTATAACATGAAAACTGATTTGTAAAATTGTTACAAGCTTGTTTGTTTTTGAATTTTGCACAAAGCTAACTAAGGGCTATCTATGCTAGTGGCTCCAAGTTTAACAATAGAAGACCAGAGGGAAGGCAGCTAGCCATCACCCACTGCCAACTCTTGGGCTACTCTTTTACCAACAAATAGTGGCATTGACTGTACCATTATAAAATCCTCATGGCTGAAACGGAAAGCATGCTTGGTGTGAGAAGGATTCAAACCTGCAACTCTCAGATTGTGCTACAAGTACTTCAGATATAGTAAGTTATCTATTATATTAAACTCATTAACAGAACTGTTACAATTATTCCAGATTTAGTTAGTTATCTGGTATTACATACCAATGTGCCATCACAGCTATTGCTCACTAACAGATTGTTTTGATTTTGAATTTTGCACAAAGCTACATGAGGACTATCTGCGTTATGCATCCCTAATTTAGCAGCATAAGACTAAATGAAAGGCAACTGGTCATCACCACCCACTGCCAACTCTTGGGCTAATTTTTTACCAATGAATACTGGGATTGACCGTCACATTTATAATAGTGTGTAGCTTTGCAGTTAACAGCAAACAAACAAAAATATATTTAAATTTATTTTCAATTTAAAGCAGTTAAATCTAAGCATTGAAAATTAGTATAAAAAATTGGGAATAATAACAGAATCATCTTTACATTCCAACTATCAATGTAATTCAATGATGTGTTCTTCTTTCCAAACATTATTGGCCTGGCATGGCCTAGCGCGTTAAGGCGTGCACTCGTAATCCGAGGGTCTCGGGTTCGCGCCCGCGTCGCGCTAAACATGCTCGCCCTCCCAGCCGTGGGGGTGTATAATGTGACGATCAATCCCACTATTCGTTGGTAAAAGAGTAGCCCAAGAGTTGGCGGTGGGTGGTGATGACTAGCTGCCTTCCCTCTAGTCTTACACTGCTAAATTAGGGACGGCTAGCACAGATAGCCCTCGAGTAGCTTTGTGCGAAATTCCAAAACAAACAAACAAACCAAACATTATTAGTGTATCAATTATTATTGGCTTTATTTGTAATGAGCAATGAGTATATAGTGTTACTAAATATTGTGGCCAGGTAAGGCACCCGACTCGTAATCTGAGGATAGCGGGTTCAAATTCTCCTCATACTAAATAAACATGCTCGTCCTTTCAGCTATGAGGGTGTTATAATGTGCAGTCAGTCCCACTATTCCTTTGTAAAAGAGTAGCCCAAGAGTTGGCAGTGGGTGATAGTGACTAGCTGTTTTTCCTCTAGTCTTGCACTGCTAAATTACGGATGGCTAGCACAGATAGTCCTCGTATAGCTTCGCGCGAAATTCAAAACAAAACAATCACAGAATATATGTTAACAGTGTACATAAACGTGGAAGAGAAGAATCAATGCATTCATTCAGATGTTTCGTTTCATTCTAACAGTAACTGAAAGATATCAGATATACACTCTGTATAAGGTCTCGCAACGGATATTTTTCCGATTATTTAATGTATTTTTAATTTTACAAAAAGCGCAAGTATTAAATATTGATTTTTGTTCTCGTCCTTTGCTAAAATAGCACAAATATGACACCATTTTACACACCTAAATTCAAACTTTCTAACTAATTTATCAGTATTAACGCGAGAAGAACAAACGCTGTTGTTAAATGTTTTGCGAATAACCAGGATCTAAGCAATTTTAATTATGATCAAAAATTAATATTAGGCAAAGAACAGGTGTGAAGTTTCTGCTTTATGGCTTTGAAGGTGCTGCCCTCTACTAGAGCTAAAATACATGAACAAACTAAAGGTTTTAGTGTTTGATTTCTACATATTTTAAATAATGCCACACATACACACATCGATGATCAAATACTGTGAGAATCTAAAAGTTACAAATAAATTAATATTTATCTCTTTATTACAACAATAATTTAGGGCACGAAATAATAACAAATAAAGAGATGAAAACGTAACAATGTTCTCGTGACTCTTTCTCGGATACTATAGATTTAAATTTTCGAAAGAAATAAAATTCAAATAATTATAAAGAAAAAAGAATGTTCAAAATTACTAAAATGAATTTTTTATTTATCTTTATTGTTATTTTATAGTTGAAAACTTTTAATAACTTTAAGCAGCTTTAATGTCTGTGTAGAATTAAGGACAAAGCTACACAATGGGCTATCAAAGCCCAGTTTTTCGCAATGTGAGTTCACAGACACCGCTGTGCCACTTGGGGCCTAGTGCTTGATCATCATGATTCATCATTAAAATTAGTTATTTGCAGGGATAAGATGTTTGTTTTGTTTCCTGATGAGTGAAATTTCAACAACATCTTGCAATAACAATATGAATAATAAACGGTTTTAAACACAAATTATATTAAACTCAGAAGTGTACTCAAACAATGTTCCAGTCACCTTAAGTCTGTCGTAATTATTTCAGTACTTTATAAAGTTGGAAAATTATTTATTTCATAATTAAGTAATTATACATAGTTTAGAGAGCTAACTTTCACAAATTAATGTGAGGTCTTGCACGAACATACATATATTACAGAATAAGTAATAAAAGAACCGATTAACAGATGACACGGCGATAGTTCCATGCTTCTAATTAATAGTAAAAACAAAAATTGTTTGGTATGTGAACTTTAGATAAAACCAAAAAAATACAATTTTTGTAACCCTTTGTGCACCGGCGTAAGTTATTTCTACTTCATATGTAAACACACACATACAAAGAAACTTACGTTGGTGGTCAGCTGGGACGTCAGTGTGGCTATTTTTTCATTGGCAAGTTCTAATTCCCTCTTTAGCTTTTTAATCTCTTGAGTCTGTTTGTCTTCAGCCTATGGAAACGATAATAAATCATATAAAAGCGAATAATGTCAATAAATGTTTCTGAGATCTTTCTAAATGAGCCATAATCAAGCTACAATTCTGAACAGTGGCTAAATAATCTAAATAATTAATATATGTAGAAACATACATAAACTGTTTTTTTTCACAGTTACTTTGCTCATGATGACATGAAGATAATTTATTATACAAATAAAGCGTTAATTTGAACATCGAATTCTTCTTTACAGAACGAACTGGTCAAAAAGTAGCAAGCTGAGAAACACAGAATACCATTTTCATATATTACCTTGTGTTCGCTAGGAGAGTTACATCAACAAGCGCTAATCTGAACACAAAAGCGTTTGTTGTCTGTGGTTCATGTAAATTATTAACTTCTTAACTTGAAATTTAAACAGAAGTTATTGAAAGGATAATAAAAGTTATCTAAGGATATACTTTACCTGATTAACATGGAACGGCAGTAATTCTAGGTGTAAATATATTAAATAAAATATCCAAAAGTAGACTGGAAAATATATTTACACTGTATTTATCATTGACAAGAGCAAGTTAGTTTAATATAGAAATCTACAGGGGCACGTACAAAAATGAAATAAAAATAAAGTTGAAGTTCAGTACTCGCTTGGTGAATTTTAACGATAATGCAATTACATAAAAATACAACCTTTAAGCTTTAAACAATGTAAAATACATTCGTAGCTATATTCAAACTTAAAATCATAATATTTTAAATTCGCAACTGGAATATTTAAATTCTACTTTAAAAACGAAAATTTTAGGTTTGAATGCAATTTTTCATGCAAAAAACAAAACTTTGTTACATTGCCTCAACCGTACAAGAGATGATAAACATTTTGTAACCTAACAATTCTACGAAGTATTTATAACTCTAAAATATTAATGTTAAACGTTAATATTATTATTAAATTTACATGCAATTTTTGTTTATATAAATTGTCAACCAAATAAGTGGCTAGTCTAAATAATTTTGTTTATTTTGAATTTCGCGAAAAGCTACTCGGGGGTTATGTGCGCTAGCCGTCCCTAATTTAGCAGTAGAGGACTAGAGGGAAGGCAGGGAAGTTATCACCACCCACCGCCAACTCTTAGACTCCTCGTTTACCAACGAATAGTGAGATTGATGGTAACATTATAACGCCCCCACGGCTAAAAGGGGCGAGCATGTTTGGCGCAACGGGGATGCGAACCTGCAACCCTCGGATTACGAGTCGCACACCTTAACCCACGTAGCCATGCTGGGCTGTCTAAATAATTGTGTGTGTGTGTGTGTGTTAACTAAGTTGAAAGAACTGAAACTATTTTACTAAATTGATTTAAAAACTTAGGACTAAGGTTAACATTACTTTAAATATATTTTAAACAAACTTAGGACTAAGGTTAGCATTACTTTACAATATATTGCTGTATCTTATCATAATAATGACAAGTCACATCAGGTAAAAAATAAATAATCTTGAAAGAAAAAGTGTGATAACGTAAGTGCTTCCTCCTGGAAACTATCGAGTGTTCGTGTTACTAGGTTTGCTATGTTGTATATATTGCACAGCAAAAGACATAAATCTTGCAAGAAATCTGAATAATTAGGAAACATAAGAAAAAAGTGAACAGTCACTTACTGTCGAATACACGGACGAAGTGGAAGATACAACGGATAAAGATGAGCCATGCACTGAAATAAAACAAAACTTACTGTAAACACTTACACATTTTCTAATTTTTACAAGTAGAAATGAATGCACGAAAAAAGTGTGGAAACAAGGTAGAAATGGGCATGGTGTAATAACATTTCCTTTCTGTAACCTCATAAGAAGAAGTGTTCACATCTGGTCCATGCCTACTTTGTTTATTCTTTCTACGCTATATACAACAAATCGGATAGACCAAACTTTGTTACGCTTATCATATAATGGTACCCGAGATTCGAATTATTGAAAGCAATATATGTAATGTAAAGGATGTTTATATGATACCAAAAGAAACGGATATTGTGTGGACCTATAACTTGGATACTTTGTGTTCTTTGCGAGTTAACCCTTCTTTTGGAATTGCATGAGAAGGCAACAGGATTTTGTATATTAGCTACACGGGTATATTAAAATACAAATATAAAAAATCCTCAGAGGTTTTTGGGTATTGACCTCGTGGATTCGCTACTGTCTGTATAAAAACAGAATAATCATAAAAATACTTTTGTGTGTATCCATAAATTGTAGAATAGCATGAACAGAAAAACGAAGAAGGCATGAACCAGATGTTGGACACACTTATTGTGAAGTTGTATGCCCATCCCTACCTTGTTTCCTCACTTTTTCGGTGCACTTTTTCCTGCACTTTATTTTTTTTAAATATTTTTCATGCATTTCTCATACCAAATGACATGATCCTGTATGTATATCATCAGTGTGGGCGTGCACCATAATATTATGCTATGTATTAAATGCTTCATTAATCAAAACTTGATTTAATTTACAATACATATTATAACTTCCTTATAAAAGAGTACAGCTTGTCTTCCAGCATAGATAACGAAGCTTCTCTCAATACCACCCTAGCTGGCATATTTCACATCATTCAAAAGTTTTACTTCTTGTCACACATTGCTGTAGATCAAGAAGACAACACCCCTCCTTTTTATATTTCATCACACCTGCTCAATATACGGAATGAGCGTGTGGATGCAAGCTTTTTAAAAGTGTCCTTGTTCAAAATATTACTTAATGAACGTCAAATAGCTCTTCTTTATGGCCATGCTTAGTATAGAAAAAACAGTAGCACGTAGCTCCTATGCTACTAATGCATTTCATGCTCTTAAAAGTAGGTAAGTCCGAGTAGTCACCCCGAGAGTTCAGACCCACGCGCTGATTAGCTGTCTCAGAGAGTGAGAATTGAGACGATACTATTAAATACAATGACGTTATAGTTGAACAAAGTGTCACCAGAAAGCGAGTTAGTGGGGACGTGTAGTTAGGCCGCCATGGTGTCAAAGAGGATGGCGTCATAGTTCCACAAAGTGTTATCAGAGGGCGCGTTGCTAGGCTGTCATGATGAACGTTTATGTAAAATTTATGTATTAGTCATGCGTATACGTTTCGTAACCATTTGGCGGCATCCTTTAATCTCTTCTTATCTGGTGGCCCCCACTAGAGCGAACATCCTTTGGGCAGTCAAGAGAGGCCCTTAGTATTAATCTGTTTTTTACAAGCTAGAAACATTCAATGATGTCAGTCAATCAGTTTAAGATATTTGCTCTGGTATCATTCTCAAGTTATTATATCACATGTAACTTTGTATGTGGTTTGTACATTACCTATGGTGTCTTCAAATACTTATAAAGATTCAATATTTCGTTGTTAAAGGTGCATGTGAGTAAATAATTTGTATTGCATGTATTGTGTATCCGTCCTATTTCTATTGTAAGTACTAATGTAGTTATGATTAACATAAACAATCATAAGTGTTTTCATTCAGCTAAGCCCGATCCTTGGTGCAATGATGCATTTAGTACAATTGGTAAAATTTACATCATCGTTATATGAAATACGTTTCAAACAATACAAATTTATTAATTCGATCTTTTCTGTTAAATAATCATCGAATTCAAAAGAACCAATGATACACTAATAAACAATCAGCCTTACATTCATCTTCTTTGCTGGAGATTTTTGATAACATTCCTCCCATGTAATGAGACATGGATCCGGAAAATCGAACACTAGATGGCACTGTTGAGGCATTTGACGTCTGTGGTAGAGGATTGATAGGAGAAACGGGAAACAGGTAGCGGGACGTACCCTAGCGTTACAAAAGCGTGAATTAGAACACTCTCAATTGCTTTTTATTGATTCTTTTGTTTATTTTTATTCTAAAAATATAGGCTAAAGATATTAAAAAACTCCATCACATTTTAAACAATATTTCAGAATTGCTACTGTCTCTTAAATGTTACGTCTGACAAAGAAAACACGTAAATGAAAGGTTAAAACGTTACAACTATTCTTACAATAAAGTTGGAAAATTGTTTGATGCCTTTAAGCCTTGATATTTCTTTAATTTCCCCATTTTTTTCAATTAATTATTAAACGTATCGTTAATAAAGATGAGATGACAATACAAACAACGATTCTGTTGCTGTAAAATTAGTTTCATCTTGAGTTTCCAGATGTTCGTGTTAAAAACCAGTCGTTCACCGTATGCACGAACAGGCGTTGTTACTTAGACTAAATTAAGTATGTAATCAGATAAACGAGTGATGCAACGTTATGTTTGTTAAAACTACGATTTTGACATACAAATAAATATGTCTAATGTTGACTTCAGTAAACTGATTTAGTATAAAACTTTACATAGAACACACGAAAAAGAAATAAAATTGAAGCTCAGAACTTGTCAGCTTTATTTTGAATTTAGAATGCAATTTGAAAAAAAACTTAGAAAATATTAAAATCTAACATGTGTAAAATGTTATCGTAGCTATACTGTTTTATTTATAAACATAACATTATAAATGAGCAAGCATAATGAAATAAACGTTTGAAATTTAAATACGTCTTTTCATGTGAGAAAAGCCCCCAGTGGCACAGCGGTATGTCTCCGGGGTCACAATGTTACAAACCTCTGAGCAGAGCACAGATAACACTGTGTAGATTTGTGCTTAATTCTAAATAATGAATCAATCATATAAAAAATAAATCTACTACTAAACCACTATTTGAATTATACAATATCACGTTAATTGTGTCCTAAACAGGTTATGCAAATATTTTGTAATCCAACTTTGCTTAAATACAGAGCTGTCGCTTAAAACCAGTAATAAGTGTAATTCTGTCGGTATGCTATCCAATAAACCAAGCAGTTATCCGTATACATACCATAACAAATTAGTCCTGACATAAAGCGCATATTTCTAGACATTATGAAGGAATATCTCAGGCACAAAATTAAAAAAACAAACAAACCAAATTTTGACTTGTTTTTAATGCAAAATTACACAACTAGCTATCTGCGCTCTGTCTACTGCAGAGATTCGAACTCTGTACGTTTTAGAGTTAAAAGTTCGTAAACTTACTAATGACACACTGGATGACACAATATGTTGAGCAGTAATTAATCGTTAATTTATTCCCAACAAGCTGAAATACCCCTCTCCTGGACGGAAGTTGTGTAGAATCATGATTAATCGAAGGTTGTCTTAGGGCTATAAAAGTTACTTCTCTTATAAGTAATTATAAAAAAAAAAAAATCCTTTTTGTATCTCCCCATGGATCTAATGAACATACATACCCGTTCTGGTGAAGATCCATCTACACCCTGTGAAGTAGCTTCATGGACATACAACAAATAACAGACAGTACTGTTACATTTATTATTTATTCTCTGGTAATTTTTGTTTAACTCTGAAACTAATAAATACGTGATATTATTACGCCCAATGGTTGAAATGTGTTTACCCTCTGGAAATCTAAGTTTAATTATTTATCACATATTTAACATTTTGTCAAAGTCAACAAAGATTCTGACAATAAAAACGTTATGTTCAACTATGTTTTCAGTTTTCTAAAAACAATGTTTCTGTTAAACCTAATCTCAAGTTATAAACTATCAACAAAAAGAGTTTTATATTCCGGAAGTTAACATTACAGTTGTTTCTTCCTGCAGCAAATGAATATAAAAGTGATGTAGGAAGCATTTCGCATATTAATCCGCATCATAAGAATATTATTTTATGTTGTCAGAATATTGTTTATGAAGAAAGTCTTTCTTGTTTGTTTGTTGTGTTGTTTTTATATCTTTTATTTCCTCCTTATCTCCTAGCTTTTCAATTTAAGACCCGACGTTACTGATAGAAAATATTTATAATAGGCTTAGGTATAAAGTGTGAAATGTTTTCACTTACTGCCACTCAATCAGTTATGTCTCACAGCCTAATACAGATTGTATAAAAAGAAACGCAAATAACTTGTTGTAGTGCAGGCTGAACTTTTATTGTACAAATAATTAATTATTTGTAATACAGTTTACTTTGGGTTTGCTCGTGAGTGGGTTTCTCTGTTAAAAGTCCTTTAGAATCTTAAAACTGTTTGTTTGTTTTGGAATTTCGCACAAAGCTACTCGAGGGCTATCTGTACTAGCCGTCCCTAATTTTGCAGTGGAAGACTAGAGGGAAGGCAGCTAGTCATCACCATCCACCGCCAACTCTTGGGCTACTCTTTTACCAACGAATAATGGGATTGAACGTAACATTATACACCCCCACGGCTGGGAGGGCGAGCATGTGTAGCGCGACGCGGGCGCGAACCTGCGACCCTCGGATTACGAGTCGCACGCCTTACGCGCTTGGCCACGCCAGGCTAGAATCTTAAAAATCATGTTTTGCTTAAATTTAGTTCTAAGCTATTTCACTTACTATCCGTTTGGGTTTTTCAAAAAATAAACAGAAAATTTAAACATTTGTAATACATTGTGGAATATGTACAAAAAGATTAGCATGCGATTAAAAATAAAACGCGTTTAACAAATACTTTTCCTTTTTATAAGTTAGTTTCCTCTCAAGTTAAACTAAACATATTTTACAATATTTATAAAAGTTTCTGACTCTGGAAAAAATGTAATTATAACATGTAGATTAGATTACCTGGTTGTTCGGTGAGCTCGGCTGACCACTGTTAATAGGATGTCCAGCAAGCGATGCACTGCCTGAACAGCCATTGTCCACTTCATCAGATCGCTGTAACATAGAAGGATACAACTTTTCTGACTTAGTTGACCGAATTGAATTGGATCGGGACAGACGAGGAGATCCAGACAGTTCTTTCTGGTGTATCATTAAACGAGCGTGAGTCAGGCTGTTAGCACGGGCGTGCTGAATCTGGAGTTATGAAATTGAAGATTTCGTGGAATGAAAAGGGACATGTTGTTTGTTCTTATTTCCTTTTCAAAACTAATTCAAATATTTTATCAATAGTATGATTGTAACTGAAGATAAAAAAATGTGCAAGAAAAATGAAAGTGTTTTAACGAGCCTACTTAACGTTTTAACAAGGTAAGGTGAAAAGTCTATTAACAGAAGAGTCAACTATTATAATAGATACGGATTCTTATATTTGGAGTCACTCGGTCATGTAACTTTTACAAGCATGTGATGATTTTACCATGCAGTTGGTTTGCTTTCTGTCATCCACCTCGGGACCAAACACACTAAATTTTACATAGTGTGGTTTGCCTGTCAGTTGCAAGCATTATATATCGATAATATTTTAAGTTCGTTACTTTCAACGATCCAGAGAAAATCCTGTTTTATAGCTTCCAGCTCCATCCTAGCGCTGCTTATGGGAAGCCTCAATAATCCACCAGACTTATGCAGAATGTTGTTGCTCGTTGTCTATGGTATTAGAAACAGTCTGTGGTCTTTAACTAGGAGCAGGCTTATTCTGTTCCATACTCTGCACAGTTTCCAGATATTGGGCCTAGACTGATATTTTCATGTCCTACTGGCTCCAAATTTTCATTCTACGTGGGGAAAGTTCAGACCCGGTGATGACGGCGCAATAGCAGCTGTGTACCCCTTTCACCCATTAATGTCTTCAGCTGTACTTTTTAGTGTATTCTCTTTTTGTTTGGTACCTGTAACTCTGTCAACTTAAAAATGCAATGTCTCAATGATAGAAAACACGGTCTTTGTACTGCAAGGCTTTAGTGAATAACTTTCCTTGTAACGCAGTTGATATTGTACGATAATGTTGACGTATGCGAGGTGTACAGGTATACAGCATATTTTCATTCTTATCTGCTTATGTAACTTTTATGCTCATCATCAGTAGTGCACAATCCAGGATGAAGCCTGCAAAACTTTGGTACATCATAAGCAAGTAATGTTTTTCAGGCCTATTTCCTACTGCAAATTTCAGTACAATGTTGCCTTTGGTAACTGCTCATTATGGTCTGTCAGATGTTACTTTTAGGTACTTTATTTTTCATTGCAAATTGATAGTTGTGTTTGTAAAGGATGGTGATGTTTTGTCCTTATCAGCTCGTTTGTTGTTGAGTGAGCTAAACGAGGCAGGGGCATTGACAGGACTGTTATTGCTCAGTTTGGTCACCCTGTTAAGAAGTGGTTGCATCTTGTTTTCAATTTCACCTCCATTTTAGTCTATGCTGTATATAAGAATATTACCAGCAAAGGCTGCTACACGGCATCTGGTTGGATTGGTATCAGTATAGTGAATAAAAATTTCAGCCCTAATTCATTATGAAATAATAATCGAATAGCCATTTTGTACAACAACTTTAACCCAGGATAGAAAATATTTTATAAACAGTAACTAGTGCTACCATGAATCCACGGTTCGAGACAAGATTTCATGAAACATGCTCCTCATTTTTAGCTATGGTTGTGTTATAAAAGTAGCAATCATTCACATTATTTGGTTCAAAGTAACGACCCAAGCACTTGGTGGCAATAAGTGCTGTTGTTTGGTCACTTTTCATTTACTGTGATGTTCAAATTGAGGGACAGCTATTCAAAGCTCCGAGATTTCCGATCTGGTTGTTTAGCCAGATTAAAAATTTCTATAAATACACTGATGATATATTCTACGTAACCCAATTACTTTTAAGAATACATAACCCCAAATTACTCTTTTAATACAATTTAAACACAAAGGTTATGTTTTGTTTTATAACCCAAATTTCAAGATTTCGTTAACTAGCAGATAAAGTAAGTGATAACAGTTATTCTATAAAGTTGTAAGATATTAACTAAATCTTATACTTAATTGCAACATAATAAGCTGTTATTAATTTTTCATCTTTCAATATTAAATATCATATATCATGCGCGAGTTTCCTTGGTTACTCACATGAATCACACCTTGAAAACACAGAGTCAGATCAAAGGCCTCTATGGTTCAGGCATAAATGCCCATAATGTTGAAATATAGTCCAAAGAAAATGCAACAAGTCGTCAGTACTTGCCGTCTGAAGTAGTTAGTCATAACAGAACTGCGAAATTGACGTTCATTCTTGCAGCCGAAATTGCGAAGAGTGTTTGGTAACATCTCGTCTCAAGTGCAATACTGTAAGATTCTAGTCTAACACACTAACTAATAGGCTAAATTCAGGTTAACACGAATGTGACTTGATATACAAAGTACATAATACATGTTAACATGGGAAAAATAGAATTACGAATAAACTTTTAAAATAACAATTAATAATGAAAATTTGATGATGTAGTTAATTACCTGAGCATGTGCACTCGAAGAAGTTGAGGATAAGGATTCTATACTCTCTGCCTCAGTAAGTCCATCTCCACTGCAACTTCGAGTACCTGTTCCTGAGATTACCGAAGCACCTGAACTACCACTGTAACGTAGCCAAGCATAGGTGCTAGAGCTGGATGATGGAAGAGAACTGGTAATGCCCGGGTGTTCAATGTTAGCATAGTTCCCCATGTCTCCATCGTTAGGCCTACTTGATGCAGACAGTCTTGGATGAATCGAGCGTTCTCGAGGGGGGAAACCAGAGAGAATTACGTAGTCTGAGTTTGACGAGCCGTTTACGACAGAACGGGTTCCATAAACGCGTTCCCGAAGTCCTCCAACAGTCGGTGACATCAAAGAATATTGTTTAGATGACTTTCGACCTAAGGAGCTATATTCACTGTCAGAAAGAGCTGATGAACCAAAAACATGCATTTCATGAGTGTTTGTCTGAGTATTAGCAGACACTTTGATCTTTTCTTTGCGATCGTAGATGGTTTTACCACTTGAAGACGCTGTAGACACATTCCTAGGTAGACTTGATGACTGGACATGATTAATGTCGAGAGATTCCAGGTGATAAATATCGTTGTTTCTAGTTTCTTCGGACTTTTCTTTTCTGGGATTACTGTGTGTTTTAGAACTTCCTGTCTTATTACTGCCGTTTGATGACACGCTTGACGTACTAGATGGTCTTTTACCTACTTCATAACTTGTGCTGCTCCCCACTACAAGTGCTCTAGATCCTTGACCTTTTCGGAGGTCACGCGCTGATTGACCAAACTGATTAACAGAGTCTGAGTTCATTTTACTAAGCTTTGGACTAGTACTTCTTCCATTTCGTAAACTCTTTTCAATTCGGAGGTCAAGGTCTTGGTACCTCCCATCTTCTGTCTTCTGTCCCAGGGTTTTGTGTTTAGATTTCTGGCCTTCGACTGGCGCGTGTTTATTACCACTTCCGTTTACAGTACTACTCTTCTTTTCATTGGCAGACGCAGAACAGTTTTTATTGTCTTTATAGCGTACTTCAGATTCAGTCTTACCGGCACGCGTGTGCTGTTGTTGGAGGTACTTCTTCCACACAGCTGATGACATTTGGTGGAAGGCACTAGATTCTGTCTGCATTGAGCTGTCCGTTTTCTCTACGTTTGCAGACCTGCCACTGGATGATTTTGCAGATACTCCATGAACATATTCATCCCAAACTCTTCTGTTCTTGTTCTCGGTAGAGAGGGAATATTTATTGGCTCCATCTCGCGTTGTTCGTTTCAAACTGCCATACTGATTGGTTTCTGAACTTAGTGAGGATCCCGTCAAGTTATCATCGGTACTTATGTCAGCAATGGCGTCACTAAGACCACTGCTGATGGAACTGCTGTCGTCGAGGCTGTGAAAAAAACAATAAATCTTATAAGATGCATGAGGTACTGAACGGGGAACAGAATTATAGCAAAACTTTACGAGATAAGAACTGGGACACTGAAACAGGAAGAAGCAAAGTCTCGTTATTTGGGAGCTGGTTCTCATGAAAAGAAAATAAGAAAATGTCACAGGATATAACCAAATGCACATTGAGGATAATATTAAGAAATAGCATTTCACAAAATGACACGTGGAGGTATGGGGCAGATAATAAATACTTTATAAGCTGGCAACTGGAAGTGTACAGTAAGAATTTGTTTGGAATTAAACACAAAGCTATACAACGGGTTATTGTGTTCTGCCCACAACGGATGTCAAAACCCGATGTCTAGAGGCGTGAGTCAGACATATCGCTGTGCCACTGGAAGGCGTAGAATAATGCATAATAAAACGATGGGAGACGTAGAACAGATAATAATATCTTACACGTTGAGAGTTGCAGGTGCAGAATATATAATAAAATCTTTCAAGTTGAGGACCGAAGGTGAAGAGTACATAATAACACAATTTTACGAAATAAAGAATGGAGGTGTAGAATACATGATAATAAAATCTTACAAGTTAAGGATTGTAAATTGGATAGATAGTAACACAGTTGTAAAAACTGGAACACGAGAAATGATTTTGAAGTGAACTTTTTTAAAAATTATAATAGTGAAAAGGATAGACGATGTTAAAGAAAATACAATTAAAGTAACACATTGAACCGGTGGTTAAATAGTTCGTTTTGAATTTCACGCAAAGCTACATGAGCACTATCTGTCCCTAATTTAGTAGTGTAAGACTAGAGGGAACGCAATTAGCTTTCACGATCCGACGCCAACTCTTGGGGTAACTAATCTTTTACCAATGAATAGCGGGATTAGACGTAACATTCTAACACCCCCTCACCCAGAATGAAAAGGCGAACATGTTTGGTGCGACGGGGATACGAACCCGCGACCCTCAGATTACGAGTCGAGTGCCTTAACTACCTGGCCATCCACACAACATTTGATAAATAAGTTTGGAACAAAACAAATAAGTTTTTAAGAAATGCTACAATGTGGGTTATTACCGCTATACCCACTGTGGATGTGAAACCTTTAAAATTAAAAGCTGATATATGATGTGACATAAAACCATGAAATTCGACAGCCATCTGCGCTAACCGTTTCTAATTATAAAGTGACAGACTAGAGGCAACGCAGCTAGTTAAGATTAACCAACATTAACTAAAGAATAGTGTGACTGACCATTACAAATAACGCCTCCACGGCTAAAAGAGCGAACATATTCTGTTACGTGTCTTAATGGCCCGGCATGGCAAGGTTGGCTGGAGCGCTCGACTTTGTAATCTAAACATGCTCGCCCTTTCAGCTGTGGGGGGCGTTATAATGTTACGGTCAATCCCACTATTCGTTGACAAAAAAGTATTCCACGAGGTGGCGATGGGTGATAATGACTATCTAGCTACCTTCCCTCCATTCTTACACTGCTAAATTAGGGGGGCTAACGCAGGTAGCCCTCGTTTAGCTTTGCGCGAAATTCGAAACAAACAAGCAATACATGTTTTGATTCTGCAACTCGAAGAATTCGAGTAGAGTGCCCTAAACACCAGCTTATACCAAGTCGAAAAATTGAAGGAACAGAATCCACACCTATTAAATCAAGACTTGATAAAAGTAGTGGAATTGTTATTTTTTTCTTGTGACAAAATCTTCAAAAAATAAAAGCATATACTAAAACTCGATAAACGGATGAGAAAGCAAGTTTCTATATTTTCATGCTAATATTCACAAGTATATGTTTCTAATGAATATCGCAGATGGATTAAGCAGAAAAGAATGTTTGTTAGCATTTAAAATGTTATAATTACAAAATTCACGAGTATTGGCATAATGAGTTAAAATAATGTTATAGTGTTTGTTAACTGTTAAAGATTTTCTATTCCTATAGTAATAAATTTTTATGAACTAAATTCACTTCCATAAATCGAGTGAAAATCGATTTTTCCCTTTCTAAGGAAACAAGATCAGTTTCAAGTAAAACACAAATTCAGTTTTAACGACAAGTGGCAAACTTGTAATAGCTCTTAACATTTTTATTTCTCTAAGGTACATGCTTATCTAGTAACTTAATCAAAAAACTTCAAATAACAAAGACACTGAGTGCACATTCGTGAATTATAGATTACTTAGGTCAAACTCGGTTGGTATAATATTTGTTTCAATTGCAGCGGTTTGCCAGGGGCTAGTAAAATCGTCTAGGGATAACCATGGTACGTTAGTACAAAACCCCACACAAGGACAAAATGATTAAACTTACAGTATTTCAACAAAATGAGACTATATTGGAAGAATCACAAACGAAAGAATTGTCAACAATGATGTAAATTACTTTGAAGGATAAAATGGCATTCAACAAAACTATTACAACTGATAAGTAGAATATATTGGCTAACTTAATTATCTATATTCCATTACATTTTGTAAAAGATCCAAGGTTAATTACACGCTGTATCCAGCTGTCTTTATTTCACTGTGAAACATTTCTCAGGGTACGCACAAAAATTTGTCGGGAAGTATGAAATTTGATCACAAGTACTTTGCTTCGAAGTTTGTATCATAACAAAGTAAACAGCATACAGTTTGCAGACAGCTGTTCACAACCAGCTTCTTACAGGTTTTATCAATAACAATAAATTGCAAGAAGATAAAACCACGTGAAAATACCATATAATTAACCCATTCACATTGGGTGGGCCAAAATGCATATGTCACAGCCATTCACGTATATAGTTAATTTCAAAATATTAGTTTATTATCAAAGTTCATCAATAAACTCTGCTTCCGAAAATGGATAATAAAACAAAATTTAGTATTATTTACGTTCTCAATACCATAGAAATATTTTTAAATTACATTTTAAATCTCCCCTCTATGAAAATTGTGACGTTTATCTGTTTTACCTCTATTCTAAATTTTTCTTCCCCTCTGAGAAGTCCGAACTTTAACGAAAATTACTTATTATAATGTTCTCATCCCTCAGGCAAAGCATAATTTTTAATAGCCTTCAATTTACAGAGCAACAGTTTAGAAAATCAGATCCCTCTTACCACGTTCACCTGTCCCATCCTCTCTTTCAGAACTTTTCAATAATTCTCTCCGACATTTAAGACTATATAATTTATACCCAATAAAAGGCCAAAGTTTTCTTTATTAAATGACTGAAACAGTAATGTATTTTTACTTCCAATTTCTTTATCATTTTTTGAATGTAATCAAGACCATAAAACTTGCCCCCTAGTGGCTCTGCGGACTTACACGCTAAATTCCGGGTTTCGATACTCGTGGTGGGCAGAGCACAGATAGCCCATTGTGTAGCTTTGTGCTTAATTCAAAACAACAACCATAAAACTTACTAAACGCATTAAGTTAAACATTCTGTTTTGTCGGTGGTAATCCTTCCATTTAAGATGAAATACTGCACGAATAATTTACACATTCCACAAACTGCCTCAAAGAGTATTTTATAAAGTGGTCTTGAAAATTTGATTTATTACATATAGTGCTCTGAAGTATCTAAATCGCAAATCACACCGTGTGCTGCATTATACCTTCACAAAACACACCTATAGATGTGACCAAGAGTCGCTACTACTCCCAAATTTATTCGTGCACTGCTACAGTACATGCTTCACAATGTATGAAACTTGTACGTAATGACTATAACCTAAACATCTCAGTTAAGGCTGCACTTTTCCGTTACTTAGGCCCGGCATGACCAGGTGGGTTAAGGCGTTCGACTCGTAATCCGAGGGTCGCGGGTTCGAATCCCAATCGCATCAAACATACTCGCCCTTTCAGTCGTGGGAGCGTTATAAAGTGACGGTCAATCCCACTTTTCCTTGGTAAAAGAGTAGCCCAATAGTTGGCGGTGGGTGGTGATGACTAGTCGCCTTCCTTCTTGTCTTACACTGCTAAATTAGGAACGGCTAGCGCAGATAGCCCTCAAGTAGCTTTGTGCGAAATTCCAAAAACAAACAAACACACCGTTACTTAGTATGTCAGGTAATGCATTTTTTACTGTGCCTTAAATGTCATCGGTCAAGTCCAATGGCATATGTTTTAATGACTGATCTTATGCTGGATATACGAATACGGTGTTACCTCACGTGTAGCTACTTGAAGCCCGTGCAATTGTAATTAGAGGTTCATTTTATCACATTTATTCATCGCCCACCAGTGGCACAGACGTACGTATGCGAACTTGTACTGCTCGAAGCCGGCTTTCGATATCCGCGAATCATTTGTGTAGCTTTGTGCTTAATAACAAATCACATTTATTCATCTTTATTCCTTTCGAACAAATATAAAGAAAGAGTGGAAAACATTAGTTTGAAGATTATGGCTAAACGCAAACAATGAGAAATAACAATAAGAAAGCGCCAAATAGTTAATTTCAATAACACCAAATAAAACTTTTTCTCAATTAAAATACACTGAATCTACACAAGGGGCGGTAAATTTACCCCACACACCACGATCAGGAACTTATTTAATGCATCTTGTGATTGTTAATACTCTTTAAAGGTCGTATAGAAAACTACGACCTCGAAGCAACTTCGTGTAATATCCCGTGCATATTAGGTTCATAATTTTAATTAACACAAGTTCACAAATCTTAGATGTTCTATCTATATAACTGAAAAAAAAAGCATGCATGGGAACATTTCTGTATTTTTGCCCAAATGGTATCTTCTCGTTCTAATTAGCAAAATTCGCTTGATGAAGTTCTAAGTACGTGCAACAACACCCTGAATTGCACAAATACATACGTAAAAATATTTGAAAGATACCATCATACTGGACTATTTTAAGTAAAAGAGCTCAGGGAGATCGTAACCCCGTACATCTCGCTAAGTTTTTACCAAGATTAGCGAACCCCTTAAAGATTTCTGTCAACGAGTTTGATGGTATTAATATTTTAAAGAGAAAACTACAAACAATTTTTATGTGTTTTAAATGATACCTCACAATTTATAAAAGAATGACATAGTATTGTTTTGGTGTAAGACATTCAAATAAATAAAAACGTCGTAAGATTTTTCCAATCTATTACTAACTGTGCAAAGTTAAAGTCGGTGTATCCTGGGTAAATCTGTGTACTGAAAACAAAAAGAAATCTTTCACACTTCTCTTAAATGTTAAGTTTAAAACTGACGATTCTTTCTTTGTAAAATATGTGTAAACCTACCCTAAATACACGATGACATTCAAGAAAACAGTTACACACATAAGACATCGTTACAGTCGGTTTTAGATTTTAATATCCCAGTTTGACTCAACCCTAACTCGTAACTTAAAATATCAGCCCTGACAGTCACGAAAATAAATTTTGTACAATGAGGACAAGCACTTGCTACGAAAGGCCGCATACATCGTTAACTAGAGAAACAGAACTTATATATATGAGCACTTTCGTAATTTTCGCTATATCTTAGCTGTAGATGGAACATTAAAATTTTATGAATAATTTATTTACCTTATCGACACTACAGTAAAATGTGACCATCTCACATACTAATTAGTACATCTTACTCACAGTACAATACGATACATGATTATCTTACGCATTTATCTATGCATCAGCAGGAATGTATCATGTCACGTAATAACAAGGAGCTTATTACACGGAATTGTTACTCAACTACCAACACTAGTATGTTAGTTATATATATAACTATTAACAAAGAGCTTATTATACAAAATTATTACTGAGCTAGCAACTCTAGTATGTCAGTTATATATAAATATTAGCAAGGAACATATTACACGGAATTGTTACTCAACGAGCAACACTATTATGTCAGTTATATTTGCACACAAATGCACGTGTTAATGTGTATTTTACATTAAAATGTAAACAAAACGCATCTTTTTTAATATTTTTTATGCTTTTCAAAATGCTAGTATTCATGCCATGTAGACGACGGGTATCAAATCAGAACTTTAGTGTTTAAGGTTTTCAGACTTTCCGCTGTGGATCAAAACACATGCACGCTATCAACTTGACAATTCGAATAAGACCTAAAGTCCCAAAATAGTTTCTCTTGGTAAAGAAAAATGTTTCAGGAATCACATAACAACTAACTCTCGATTTACACAGGAGGCAGTATACACAATATCCCAACTAGAATTATCCTAGTTGTTTACCATTTCCAGATAGATAGTATGTACAATATCCCAACTAGACTTATCTAGCTAAGTTATTGAATGTCTCCTTCTTACCTGCTATACCAAGCGTAGTAATCACAATATTTTCCTCGGCTCATTTCAGCATTGGTTCAAAAAAGAACTGGGCAATAATTTTGTAACCAAGTTACATCTCGTGAACATGCCGACCATCGCAGTACAAACCTTTGCAGAGCTAACGACTAGTGCTACAATCGCCGCAGTGAGCGCGCGCAGTCGTTTCTCTCACACATGAGGAATAGTAAGTGCTATCGATTGCATTGTTGGGCTATGCCACGAGAGTGTTAGAAATAGGGGTGAGGCTGGGTGAGAAAAGGTGCAGACTAACTGAAGTTTCAGGTTTAACTCACAGATCTCGCACATTCAAAACGGTTGCGTAAAGTCAGTCACCCTTCGTTATTTCGCAAAAGACACCAAAGATCTATTATGATAAATGGTTACGTTGTTTGAAGAATTGATATAAAACATGGCTTTGGATAATTTTTAAAAATCATTTAAATAAGGAGTAATCTGGTGGGAACAGAAAAAAACAACGAAACAAAACCAAAAAGAGGCAGATTAAAAAACAGACAAGCTGAAGGTGTGGAGAGATAATGTGGGTGAAAAGGAGTGATTAATAGATAGAAACAAATAGGTCCGTATTAAAATAAAACAGGAATGTAACTGAAGAGAAAAACCAAAACATTTCATGTAAATTTTAAATAATCGTAAATTACGTACATTTTTAACAATCGATTACGTTTCTCGAAGCCTAACATTTTAATGAGCTGGAAATTTACGGTGTGTAGTTAAGACACCAGTTTTTACGATGCTTTCAGGTAGATATTACCATGTTCTAAATCAACAGTGTAGCTCTTCCCTTTATCTTTGTCATTATATATAGCAAGTCAAGTGGCGAAAACATGACATTTCATTAAATTCGACGTCGGCTTATACGTAACATGTTAGTAAGTTGTTAAAATAAACATTCTAATCGTGTTACTCATGGATGTGTTCCGCACTTAACCCTGGAGACTAGGAAGCCATGTGACAAGCTCCTTCTTACGGTTTGTTTACAGGCTCTCAACATGCTACTGAATACTGCGGTACTTCAAGCTTCACTTCCACAGTTCCTTTACCCGTTAGACTTTACTCGAGGGTGGATGCTTTCAAATAATGTTCTCATTTGTATGACACTTAAGAAACCATGGGAACATGACTGACAAACACTGTAGCTGACACCGTCTTGTCACTCGAGTGAATATACATCAATATTGATACTGAATACATCCAATTAAACTCAACAAACACGCAGAAAACGTAATTAAATAGAATTCTTAGAACACGTGAGAGAATGAAAGGGAAAATATTTTACAATATATCAGCTCTAAGAACCCTGATGTTTGTCGAAAGGTATACGTCTGATAGTAGTAGTACAGGCGTTATATTATCAGATGCTATGAATGTGAAACGAGTACATGGTAATTATTATCTGTTTTATTTAAGTAAGAATTATTTATTCTATTTTAACGCTGTTTATTTATTTTTTATTACAAGAATCGTCGAAACAGCAAGCTTGTCTTTCTGTTTCTGGAACGTGTCACATTGCAATGTTGTTGGTGTAAAACAACAGCAGTAGCTGGTAGACAGATCCCACGAAGAATTGAAATAAAATTGCCACCCAGTAAAAACATATTTTCTTCAAATTGTGAAAAACCGTCAGGAAATTACATTTTACTAAAATAATTTCCAAGGTATCTGTTGTCATCATGTGCTAATTTTATGAACATTTATTAGAAGTGCAATATTTAACTATTACTCTAAATATATCTTGTATTGTGAATAGCCGTTTCGAGTAACACAATTAAAAATGTCTTGGAAAGCGCTGATTAACTTAAACATTGAAAAGATGAGTCTTAGCATGTGATGAAAGATCCGAGAGACGACGCATGTGAATAAACTACATCATAACAATTCCCTAAACATCAAGTAAAAATTTCAATCTTGATGACAAAACACGAGGCTGAGCATATTCATGTGTATATATCCTTGGATTAAAGAAATTTCGGACTGACACAACTATATCATAAGCATGGGACTTGGTTTTCGTATTTGTTTCTGAACCGGTAGAATTAATTATGTTTTACTCTCTGTTTAACAGGATTTATAATGATAGGGAGAAACCCACCTTGGGTTGTCCGCTTTTCAAAAAGACTATTCATACTTCTTGACTTCTATGTTTTATGATCACAGCACATTCATTTTCTTATCCGTAACAACGGCTCATAGACAATAAATTTCGTACTACGGTTCTAGGAACCCCACAAAGTTATTTTGAAGGCAGGTTTTGCAGACTAACTGCCTTTCCATTGGTCAGTAGCTGTAAATTAGAAACCATTATGTGTGAACCCTAGGTATTTAGGATCAGATGGTTTAGTCTGTGTGCCCAGAGTGAACCGTTCAAGTTATCAATAACGCGAAAAAAGACAACTTTTGAAAATTAACAAAATAAAAACGGTTCTGTTTTGCGAAAACATCTAAATATGCTATTTTGTAAACGACACTTCATGTTTATTGTCGACACGTGAATATATTCATTTCATTTTTATCTACTATTGTAATAGAATAGTTAAGCATTTCGTTGCGATGCATTAATATACCTGTTTTACTGATAACTATTGTCAGATTTTAAAGGAATGGTTAAACGTTTCGTTATGACACATTAGCATATCCATTCTGTCGATAGCTATTATCTGGTTGTAGTTGTTGGGTTCAACGTTTCGTTAAGATACATTTGTTTAATAGTCTCAGAAATAACTACTAAAGTTATAGCAGATGTAGGGCTTTATAGAGAAATGAATCTTTGATAAAGCGATGCCCTATTTCTTTAGACTGAGTTGTTTAAGCATTTATTTGATCAGCTTGCAAGTTATTAAAAGGATCAGTTATTACTCGGGTAGCCTTTTTTACATACACTTTACTACTTGTGCACGAAACGATTGAAAGTTGTTAATATACACTAGTTTTACATTTAACTAACCATGAAAAACTATAATAAGTTCGATCAATGCCCGTCTGTACTGTGCATGTTTCAACAGGATAAAATTGGTCAGGGTTCTCCACAACATCTCAATGTTTGCAGCTGATATAAGAGATAGGCATCTATATTTGACAAGTGATGAAGACATCTTTCTTCGTCTGTCCATTTACTACCAACTGCCTAGAATGTTCTTTAGGCGGAGCAGCCAAACGCTGCAAACGGCTTCTACTGTGACTGGTTCATAGATTACAGTGTAAGTTGGAATAAACTAAACTTAGTGCGGATCTGGCATGATATCACAACTAAAAAACGTCAGATCCTCTAAATATTTCAAACCAAAGTTCCGAATAACTAGCTAAAGAATAATATTTACTATTAATTATTTATTAATAATATTAATATTTATTTAGCACGCCAGAACAACCGCCTTTTCTGTCGCAATTTCTTTTCAATCAACAGCCTATTTTTTAATATTACATTTGATCAGGCCTGGAACTCTTTTAGTTATACGGAGGGTTGAGTGCATTATATTGAAATAATTTGAAATACGCAAATCAGCAAGTCACGAGACACCCCACAGTGGATATAAAGTCAGGGTGAAACGCAATGTATCAAAACTACATTTCGATACTGCTTGGCATTTCGTGCGTTATGGGATATTAACAAAATATAATCCTACTGCGGGAAAGGTTTGTAAAAACGCTTCCCGACGTAAATTATTACTACATTCATGAAGATCATGAAGAGGTATTTAGATCATGGATGTAGAGTCTATAAAACAAGAATGTCCTTATATTTAAAGGCATTGAAAAACTAAGAAATATGGAACAATTTAATGTATTAAGTTCATATAGAAAAGATTGAAGAAATGAGTACTTATGCTATACTATACGAAGCCATGTCATTAGATGCAGTGCTGGTGGTTATGTGCAATTATATTGTTGAAGTGAGTACTGGGAAACTGTCATCCTTGTATAGCAGATGGAGTATGGAGCCTTTTGCACTGAAAGCTACACTAGAGGACTACTTCCAATATTCACAGTCGTTAAAAAGAGCATGACTGGAAATTTGGATACGGAATGTAATGACATGGTCAATCTTCCATATATTTTTCACATAGGAAGCGACTAGTGTCAAAAACTTTAAGCCTTAAGCATTTTACATTAAAGTTTAGGCAGTTTAATTTCATTAGCAGCGTTTATTAATTCAATAAAAAAACTGTTGAAAGTGACGATCCCACAAACACAGGCTCGACAACAAACTGATTTGTGGACGTGGACTGTCATTTATTAAAAGAGAAACAAATACAATTCTGAATTCATATTGCAAGTTCTGCAAGTTAAAAAATGAAGGATCTTAATTATTAAAGATGTTTTATATTAATATTTAAACACATACAAATGTCAATATTCTATATTCTACAGGGTGTTTGGAAAGTCACTGTGCAGTTTTGTAATCGTATGTCTGTCTATTCAGTCTATTTCAAGCCAGCAACTGATAGCGATGTTTAGAAACAAAATAAGAAGGATCCAAGCCTGTATTTCAACATTGTTTATAATTATCATTCATATTTACCTCCTGTATTCTGTATCAAAACATGCCTGTTAATAAAATATAAGTGCACAGTGACTTTCCGAACACCCTGTATGTTAAAATGCGCTGTACAAAATGGTCATGAGAGACTTGCTTTGTTTATTGCTAAGTACAAAACAATACAATATAATATCTGTGCTCTACAAAATCATGAGTATCAAACCCTGATTTTTAACTTTTTCCATACTTATCACTGAGTCACAATAGGCCATCTAAAGCTCACACTCTCGGTTTTATACCAGTAAAATAAAGCTTAATCATTTAATTACTCAGGTCTACTTAATACAACTCATAATGATATTCAGTTAAAATGGATACAAGTGGATGTACACAAGAACTTCTCAGATGAATTTCATTTCATTAGATTTATTTACCTTTTCAATTTGGTTTTATCTTGATATTATTCCCTGAATTAGCAATATCTACGATTCCCATATAAAAAAGAAAAGACTGGATTAGTTTATTATTAAAAGTCAAAATTTCTTTTCAGAAAAACAGGTGAGTATAGTTTGTTCTCATAGCAAATAGACTTAAAATTTTGAATATTTCATGAAAAATACTACTTCGTTTAAGAGAAACATAATACATGTAACTTTTTCTCAACCCAAACGAGCCGTTTTTACATATATATTTCTCCAAAAGTGGGTTTTCTCTACATCACTGATTAATACATTGTAACTATGTAATCTGAAACTATGATGTAATTTTCTGATGTGAAATAAAGACCTAGTGTCATTAAATACTTGATATTCATTTGTGTAAATTATTCAAGTTATGAAAGATATGTATAATGTAAACTTGACAGTAAATGGCAGTAAGTTAGAGAAATATACTTAAATAATAAGATCAATTGGCGACTGATACAAGTTCAGGGTGGTGAATAAAGTTAAAAAATTGATGGATAATGAAAAGAAGGAAAATGTAGTGACAAAACATGAAGGTAAGGCAACAAACTAATAAAATGTGACAACTGATCTATAGAAATATAAGTTTCTGTTAAAATGAGGAAGATAGCAAGTAGTGATACAGGTCATTGAAGAATGGGAAATGAAAAGAAGTTGGTAGGATTATAGCTAATGGCATCATTTCAATAGATGGACTGGATGTGAACTCATGACTGAAGGATGGAAATAATAAGAACTGATTAATTAATAAGACAATTATTGAATGTAAAATATTTCAATCATTTAAGACAGCAGGTCAATGGGTGATTGGATGTGAGAAAAAAAACCAAGGCAAAGATTTCAGAAAATAGGGAAGTACACTTGAGAAGAAGTAGAAAACAACAGGATGACAGATAACATTATGTTAACAGACATATGGAATATTAAAGGTTGTGGTGGTTTGTCTGGTGACAGTATGTCAGTGGGGTGATGACACGTGAATGAGAATGGTTGTCACTGACACAAGGTTGACAAGATGATTAGTAATAATATTAGCATCTAAAAAATTGACAGAAGGTGAAAGGTCAAACAATCAAAAGAGTATGGGTAATGACTGCAGGTCAACAGAGTGATGGAAAATGAAAGTTAATAATTATAAAGTGAAGAAAAACCAAAAGGATGATGGCTTATAAGCTATAGTTTAACAGTGACACGATGCAAAATCAGATCAAGTAAATAATATCTGGTGTTAATAATGTCATCACAATGTCAGAAGGATGACAGACAATAAATCTAGAGAACAACAGCATGAAAAGATAGACCAATAGTATGATAACCAATCATGATAGATTGTCAAGTGTAGATTATTCAGAACATTAGCAGAGTGGTGCTGTGTGGCAGTAGGAACATAATTAAGCTGTTTGGACAAGTAAAAAAAATGTAGGTGATGATTTTTAGCATACTAAAAAAAAACAGTGAAAAATAAGGTCTCCGTATAAACCAGAAATATAAGAAACAAAATATTGAACTAAAATCTTATCAGAAACATCAACTGTTTATTAATAAAGAAGGAGCAAAAAGCATAGAAACAATTCATAAATAAAAACAATATAGAAGTTGAATTGTGTAATAATGAAGACCCACATGAAACTGTTTAAATAAATAAAGGTTTAGAACAGTAGTAACAAGGGTAGGAAGCAGTGATATGAATGGCTAGAAAATGCTGGTAGACAAACTATAATGCATAGAGAAAGATACTTACTTTAAAGTGCTTATTATTTTCTGAAGCAAAGTCCAAACATAAATGGTCATATATATAAATAACATTCATAGTTCTAACTATCATAAGCAAACAAATATTCAAAGGTGCAGATATTAGGAAACTTACCCCAGTTTGTGCAACAGGTGTTGTTGGTGTGACCTAATATTCCTGCATGTCAAGGAGGTAAAAAAAAACAAAAACAAAATAAAATGAGAGGAGAAAACCAAAACCAAAACCATCATAAGAAAAAATGCATGCAATTTGTACTCTACCTTGTGCCTTTTTATTACTAGTCTTAACATTCTATGCAACAATGAACAATTTGCAATTTGAAAGTTAAATCAATGGTTTAATAAAAAACTACAACAAAAATATAAAAACAACAACATGCTGTAATTATATCATGTTAATAAAAACACAAAAAAGTGGTTGTTGCAAAGCAAGTTGAAAAATAACAAATTATTTTGTACACACTAAATGCAATAAAAATGTATTTTACTTGCAAGATGAGGTGTTACATAACGAAAAATTAATAAAAGCACTAATGATTTTACTACCAGAAATAAAACAACTTATTTGTAGCTCTTATAAATATTAAATAACATATTTTAAAAACAATGACAGAGTTAAATTTCAGAAATTAAATCATACTGTGTTTGATATAAGTTTTCAAAACTAATTTAAATGAAGTAGTCTGATTCTGAAATAAGTTATTCAATCATTATGAACAGGAACATCATACTGTTACTAAAAATCAAATAATATATTTTTTCTTTGATTATGCTTTTATTTACATTTCACGGACACATTTAAACAACTTGTCACTATTTCTAAAGTAATAAACATATCGGCAAGTATATCAAATTATGTTTCTAGGAAATAATATTACTTCAAAAACTTAACTTCGTTTTTCTTTATAACTCAACAAAATGATAGAAAAAATTAATTTTTAACTTCTTTAATCTGCAAAAGTGTTTTCTTTCTACTAGAGCTTTGTGCTTAACTTCAACAAACAATTCTAATAGATATTCAAGAGATTAACTAGTCCCTTACAGTTTTATTAACTTGTAATCACAACTTGACAAAAATGACAGAATAAAAAATTTCAGTCTAATATTTAAGCCTCATAATAAATTTGCTATAGCTTTGAAGAAATTATTTTTATTCTGAGAGTTCTTTATAGTCACCAGTTATTTACAACCATTTTCTCTTTATTTAATATATATTTACTTCAGATTTAGACAACCCTTTCTTAAGTCATATTTAAAAATGCTAATCAGCGGAAAATATTTGATAAACGTAAAAGTGATTTGAGATGTAATATACTTGACTAATAAGTAAATGAAACCAATCATTAAACATTTTTTTTTTTTATTTAAGGCCTGGCATGGCCAAGTGTGTGTAGGCGTTTGACTAGTAATCCAAGGTTCGAAACCCAGTCCCACCAAACATGACCGCCCTTTCCGCCACGGGAGCGTTATAATGTGACGGTCAATCCCAATTTTCCTTGGTAAGAGAGTAGCCCAAAAGTTGGCGGTGGGTGGTGATGACCCCCCAGTTTTACACTGTTAAATTAGAGGCGGTTAGCGCAGATAGCCCTCAAGTAGCTTTGCGCGAAATTCAAAACAAACAATCAATTATTTAAGCATTAAAAAAAAAATCCCCTGTAAAACTTCTTACTTTGCCTGACTGAAAGGTATAAAGAAGAAACTAAACGTGAGAACTATTACTGTGTATAATGGATTTAACTTAAAACATTATTCATACCATAATGATAAATAAATAAAAACTACAAATATATGCTAAAAGGAATCGTAGAAGGTATGGGTGTTAACTACGAAAAATAAAATAGCTGTAACCATAGTATCATTCTTCGTTTGGCACTACACGTACACAGAGAGAAACTTATATTTACTGCTTTATAAGGAATAAATTTCGCTCTTGTAGTCTAGTTTGGAATATTAGAGAAACCAGGTTTTGGATAGACATCTAAAAAACTGTTATCAAATAGCGAGAAAAGATCCACATATATACATATGTGTGTGTGTGTGTGTGTGTAAATGAGAAGTCCAAGGATTAAAATCATGTAAATCGGTAAACAACAAAAAACATGCAAATCTTCGTGAATCATTCACTTTTTTAATAGCAGTGTCTAATTGCTATATTTCCTGTCCGTTATCTCAATACACATTCAAGACAAGTAATCATATAAATACATCTCCCAAAGAACGGAGCACAGATAGCCCAGTTTGTAGCTTTGAGCTTAATTCTAAACAAAGAAAAATCCTAAGAACGACCTTCGTATGTTATTTATGTACATGTGAATTTATATATAATGATGAAAATATTAAGGGAGCGTTATTCTATGTTTGTTGTCACAATGATTTGGTTTGGTTTTGAATTTCGTGCAAAGCTACACGAGGGCTATCTGTGCTAGCCGTCCCTAATTTAGCAATGTAAGACTAGAGGGAAGGAAGCTAGCCATCAATACCCACCGCCAACTCTTGGGCTACTGTTTTACTAACGAATAGTGGGATTGAACGTTACTTTATAACGTCCCCACGGATGAAAGGCGAGCATAATTGGTGTGATGGGGATTCGAACCTGCGACTCTCAGATAACGAGTTGCCAATTTAGTGAAAGAAAAAAGCCGTGACACTAACTAGTGATTAAGACTTATGTTCATGGTATTACATACTAAGACACAGCAGATCCAGAAAAGTCAACAACAACACCTATGGATTTATAGGAGATTAGATGTAAAAGAATTATTGGTAAACCACTGTCTTCGTGCACTAAATGGTTTACACAAGGTAGTCATGAAGTCTGCTTCAGAAAGATAGCTTAACGACAGGGTATTTTGCAATGCAATTTAGGCTGCACATATCGTCAGCATATTGTTATTGTTTAATTTCTAGAAAAACTATTCAGGGACCAATTGCACTAGCAATCTCAAATTTTGAAGAGATAAATTAGAGAAAAGGCAGTTAATAAACACATTCACCACTTATTCTTAAGCTACTTTTCTCAGACCGAATATAATTTTAACGTCACTCTTATAACTCATCCGCGGCCTCAAAATGAAGAGTGTGATTGTGTTAATATTTACTGTCGGCACGTAGAACACGAACGAACATCACGACATGGACTGTAACGACGAGGCGAAGCAACAAAACCGTTTTAATATAATGTGTTAAAGCCCCGTAGCACTAGAATTTTGGTTTTAAATGTTCATACTTGTAGTTAAACCATGTTTTTGTTTACCTTGCTTGTTATGGCTTTCACTGTAATAATGCTCATCTTAAACCTTCTCGTATTTCTGATGCTTATTCATGTTTTGAAAGGATACGAACGGAAATTTATATAATTCAATATATCAAGGAGGAAGATTTAATCTAAAAGTTAATAGCTTTTCTCTTTCGTGCCTGAAACCATTACGGCCAATGTAATTCAACATCAGATATACAAAGATGCATATTGCTTTACTAAGAATAAATGGGACAGTGTCACGCACACTGTTGTGCTATTTTATGTACAAAAAAAAAAAAAAATCCGTCACGGAATGTGTAAAAAATATATAAAACTTCTCTAACTCCCAACAAAATGCACAAAAATGAACGAGCGCACGCCTGGCGAAAAACAAATGGTGCAAAGAAACAGTTTCTAAAGAATATACTAAGTTTAAAAGTTTCAACGAAGTTTGAAAACTGGTGATTCAACATACGTGTGTGGTGTTTAAGGAGAATTTGGTTGAAGCTATGCACAAAGCTAAACAATGGAATATCTGTGTTCTGTCCATTATTTGTATTGAAACCCAGTTTCTAGCGTCGTAAGTCTGCAAACATAACGCTGAGCCGTTGGAGGGGCTTCACTGAAAAACAACTTGGAATTAAAATATTTTGAATATATATATGTGAGAATAATCTCACTGGTTTGTGTTAGAAATGTTGAATGAAAAGTTTATTTGTTTGAATCTCTTGCAAAACTACTACACTGGAGCTATCTACGCTAGCCGTTCCTAATTGAACGGTAAAAAGACTATAAGAGGGAAAGCAACTAGTCATCACAACCTACCGCCAACTCTAGGGCTACCCTTTTACAACAACTCGTGGAATTGACCTTAATATTGTAACGCTACAATGAGTGAAAGGGTGAATATGTTTGGTGACACAGAGCTTCGAACTCGCGATTCTCAGACTTCATAGGAGCGCCCTGGCCACACGGCCATGTCGGGCAGAAAATGGAAAAATGAGGTCGATCATTAACTACAATTTACAACTAGAGCGTGATGAAAACATTAAACAATACCATCTGTTTATGGTGTTTCTGTTGCTTTTCACAGAGGGTGGACATACAGTTGGCTACGATATTCTATTTAATATGGCAGAATATTTTAATAAAGTTTTGATTTAGTAACATCAACAACTTGATTGAGCATGTTTTGAAGGTTTAAAGTTCGTAGCTCATATCAAATATTTTAATGTTAGTAACTAACACGTAAAACTCGAGACTACCAGACCTTATTTCACAACATCTCTATTTGTTATGGCCCGGCATGGCCAGGTGGTTAAGACACTTGACTCGTAATCCGAGGGTCGCAGACTCAAATCCCCGTCGCATCAAACATGTTCGCCCTTTCACTCGTAGGGGCGTAATAATGTCACGCCTAATTCGTTGGTAAAAGAGTAGCCCAAGAGTTGGCGGTGGGTGGTGATGGCTAGTTGCTTTCCCTCTAGTATTACATTGCTAAATTAGGGACGGCTAGCACAGATAGCCCTTAAGAAGCTTTGCGCGAAATTCAAAACAAGCCAAACACGATATTGTTACAAACGTTTTGCAAAAGGCAGCATCTATCATCAGAAGTTCTAAACTTTCTTTTTTCTATATAATAAAAGTAGTAGTCTTGCCGTATTCGTATGACAGGATACTGTAGTATCGAACTTTCAGAAAGATAATTTTTTCATCACTGGTTAGTAGCTGAGCGACGCGCAGTTGTCAGGTGATATTTTATTCCATTTGTTCAGAGGTGCACATGATTTAGAGGTCAATATCACTGATTCTATATTGATATTTTCAATGTAAACGGCATCTTATGAACACGTGAATTAAATGGTCTAGTCAGAGAATCCTTGGGTTCTCTAATTCTGAATATTTCATCCGAGAGAAAGCTATTGATTAATTACAAAGTCGCCAAAGAAAAGGGCTTGTTCGGTTTTGAACAAAATAACTGAACTGACCGTCATTCCTTTATCGCACATGCAACTAAAACTGCGAAGTGCATTCAGTGACGTACGCCGCGAAGCTTGGATTGCATCATTCCACTAACAGATCCACTAACCCACGCTCGGACTAATATACTTTTGATTTCACTTTTTTTCTTATTAGAGAGAAAGTAAGGTTATGTCGAGGTACATCTTTCAAACTCTGAATTAATTCCTATTTAATACTTGTGGGCCTGGCATGGCCTAGTGCGTTAAGGCGTGCGCTTCGTAATCTGAGAGTCGCAAGTTCGCGCCCGAGTCGCGCCAAACATGCTCGCCCTCCCAGCCGTGGGGGCGTTATAATGTTACGGTCAATCCAACTTTTCGTTGGTAAAAGAGTAGCCCAAGAGTTGGCGGTGGGTGGTGATAACTAGCTACCTTCCCTCGCAAATAGCCTTCGAGTAGCTTTGCGCAAAATTCCAAAACAAACAAACAATTAATACTTGTATCATTCATCAACAACATCCACATTAAACTGGAAATTTCTCCATTTGGTAGACTGGTTGTTCCAAATATAAGAATTCGACAACCCTACAAAGCTAATCTCTGTGTCCAAAATAATTTTTAATGCACCAAGTTTCGTAGTTTATAATTTAGATAAACTTATGAGTGAAAAAAAATAAACCTTAAACAGGGGTCACTTTAAATTTCGATGTTTTTCCTTTTTTGTACTGACAGTGAATCAGTTAGACTTGTTCAAATGTATGTGTATAAAATAACATTTTGTATTTGCAAGAAACTAGTCTTTTCAAACGACATCATAAAACATTTTATAGTTTCAACAACTTTATATAACTTGTTCTTGTTACATTAAGTTTCGTGTGGTGTCGAGAACATTGATTTTTTCTTGGAGCTTGCACAAATAAAATACTTCTTCCAGGTTTCTAATCCATTTGTTTTAACTTCCATTATGTGGATAAAATATTGTGACTAAAAGTTTGAAAAGATGTATCTTTACTTTTTATAGTTGTAAAAATACATTTAAATGCATGTGAGCATAGTTCATACCAGCTTTGACTCTCCAAAATTGCTTTCAGATCCGTCGTAGAAAAAATAACTCGAACTATTGTTCTGCTTTAAACCCTTTTATACCTTTTTCTGGTAGCGGCGTTATTTTTATAATTGCGTTAAAATAATACAAATGTAATTTTTATTAAATCCGAGGGCTTGGCATGGCCAGGTAGGTTAAGGCATTCGACTCGTAATCTGAGGGTCGCACCAAACATGCTCGCCCTCCCAGCCGTGGGGGTGTATAATGTAACGGTCAATCCCACTATTAGTTGGGAAAAGAGTAGCCCAAGAGTTGGCGGTGGGTGGTGATGACTAGCTGCCTTCCCTCTAGTCTTACACTGCTAAATTAGGGACGGCTAGCGCAGATAGTCATTGAGTAGCTTTGAGCGAAATTCAAAACAAACAAACAAACTCGAATCCGAGTTAAGGAAATTTCAATTTGAATCATAATTGTTTTTAAAGTTAAAGAATGTTTTGGTTTTCCAATCTATTCCTTCTGAGGAAACATTCTAGAAGAAGTTTGGTTTAGATGGAGTACACAATTTGGAATTTACAAAAAAAGTAAAATATGTTTCCAAAACGGGAGATAATTCCGACTGTCTTTTTATATGCTTTATTTGTAACTTTTTATATAAAATAAGGCCTTGAAACCGCATTTTAATTCAAATTCTTTCAAAACTTGTTTATTGTCAGCAAATTCTGAAGCCTATTATAATATCTTTTCAACAAAAATGGGCCCGGCATGGCCAAGGTGGGTTAAGGCGTTCGACTCGTAATCTGAAGGTCGCGGGTTCGAATTTCCGTTACACCAAACATGCTCGCCCTTTCAGCCGTGGGGGCATAATGATGTAATGGTCAATCCCGCTATTCGTTGGTAAAAGAGTAGCCCAAGAGTTGGCAGTGGGTGGCGATGACTAGCTGCCTTCCCTCTATTCTTACACTGCTAAATTAGGCACGGCTAGCATAGATAGCCCTCGAGTAGCTTTGGGCGAAATTCAAAACAAACAAAAACAAATTCAAAACAGTTACCTAACCATGTCCATCGATAATGTCATTTATCATCTGCATTGTGGACGATGAATAAACTGGTTATAACATTTTTAAGGTAGTGATTCTTAAACGTTTATGTATCTTAAATGACTTAACCCTTTTATTGAATGATAGTCTAACACCAGTCTATCTAATGATAGTCTAACACACCTTAGTGTTATGCAGTTTAAGTTGTGTTTTTATTAGGTTTAACACACTAAACAACATATAAGCCAAAGTGGTGTTCTATTGAAACTGACAGTCTAAATATATGTTTTAATTGAATATGCCATTCCATAACAAAATACAGGCCAAAGACTTGTTTTAGTGAAACCGACGTTCCTCAAAAAATACAGACCAAGGTCATGTTTTAATGAAGCTGACAGTCTACAACATGATGTAGTGTTTTTAGCACTTTGACATTCTAATAACAAATAGACAATAGAAGTTTTTCTTGTTTTTTTTTACAGTATATCATTGTAGTTGAAATACACAGGCACATATTAGTAAATCAGTAAAGTTTCATAAATTCTCATTAGTACTCTGGCGGTAGCATGGAAAACTATCATTAATCTCACTGGCTTTATCGTGGTTCTCAAGCTTTTCATCTATTCATGACATTTACAAATAGTTACCTTTTACTGGGTAATTTACGATAGGAAAAAGGGATGAAGGAACTATACATATATATATATATATATATATATACAATGTTCTGAAGATAAATTTCCTTTGCTGTACATAACAGTTCTGCACAAGAACATGTATGTGGGACAGAACAACTGGTCCGTTCTATGGTGTTTTGTTGAGTAAATCAATACATTTAATAGTTAATAAATAACCCATATAGCTGAAAGATGGATAAAGGTTTTGTTTTGTTGTTTTTAGCATAAAGTTTGACACATGGGATATATATGCTCTACCCACCACGAGTATCGAAACTCGGTTCCTAGCGTTATAAGTCTGCAGCCATGGCATTGTGTCACTGGCGAGGATGAGATTTAGTTCAAGAATTTGAAAACACTTAAAGTTATTAGTTCTTGTGGAATCTAACGCATAAGTATTTTATGGTTATCTGCACTAACTGTCCCTAATTTTTGACTAATAGAACGAATGTAGCTAGTGAGCACTACCCACCGCCAACTTACGAGCTACTCTAATCAAATAATAGAATTAAACTGCTATTTTTAACCCACCCTCATTCTCAAAATTAGGAAAAACATTTTTTTTGGCGGTAACGTTCACCCCTTATATTTTAATCGCATTAAGATTTCGTATTAACCAAACGAGGACTGCTTAAAACGTACAAACTGAAAAATTTTACAATACGTGATGCATAAAAAAGTACACATACAACACTGCTTAAACGTACATAATGCTGTTGTTTTGGAATTTCGCACAAAGCTGCTCGAGGGCTATCTGTGCTAGCCGTCCCTAATTTTGCAGTGTAAGACTAGAGGGAAGGCAGCTGGTCATCACCACCTACCGCCAACTCTTGGGCTACTCTTTTACCAACGAATAGTGGGATTGACCGTGACATTATACGCCCCCACGGCTGGGAGTGCGAGCATGTTTAATGCGACGCGGGCGCGAACCCTCGAATTACGAGTCGCACGCCTTACGCGCTTGGCCATGCCGGGCTTCTAAACGTAAGTAAAAATAACCAATGTTGCAGGTTAATATAATGAATATGACGAAACAATTATGACGTAACAAACGTAGTTTGCATTTTGAATAATCAAAACAGTGCTGTGAAAATAAACATCAACTGACTGAATAATTTTACTTAACTAATCTAAAACCTTTCAAAGATCGTTATATAATTCGACCGATTATTTTAAAGAAAAAAAAACACTTGGCATAAAATATTTAGTGAAGGCATTTCCAGCTTGTTGGAGTTAGTTGAGAACCGAATATACATTGTTTTCAGAAGAAGAAGAAAAGCTTTATTTAAACTGGATATGCAAAGATAAGCCAGTTAGGAATTTAGCTGATCAACGTAATACCTTATAACAGAGAGAAAATACTTGCAAGCCCTTAGGGTAAAGAGACGAAGAATTTAATAATAGAAAATTATGTATTAATAATTACACAAGTAGTCAAAGAAATAAAGTCATATTTCTCTATGAACTCAAAATATTCTAGTTGTGCGTGCTCAAGCCTTAAGAACCACATCCAAAACTACCAATTATAGTTTAAGCATATTGGTAATGATGTAAGAATAACTTAAATAAACAGATAGCCCTCGTGTAGCTTTACGCGATATTAAAAAACAAAACAAATTTACCTACATTTCAAATATTTATCCAACTATGTAACATTTTGTTGCTATTCCCACACTGTAGTTTGTATCTTAATTAAACATGTGCGTCACATATATACGCAAAACTATTTGTGATATTCAGAGATTAAATAAACTGGTTATTTTACGTGCGTGGGAGTAGGTAATTATAATTCTGCCTAAATAGTTATTAACACTATAGATTTCTGATAGGAGATAAGAATTTTGTTTTTTAGTTAAGAGATTGTGAAATATGCGACAGGATTTTTTTTTGCACGAAAGAAACAAGGTGTATTAATGGTGATGTATTTTGTAAGTAGTTTACAGTTTCATTTCAAAAACTAAGTTTGAATTTTGAAAACAGCTTCAAACATTTAAAAACATATCAGTGAAACCACTTATCAACGTTAGTGAAATGATTATTTAGGAGTGCCCATAAAAAGACTTTCAAGCTTACAGCACCTCACCATTGGAAGTAAGAAAAACTCGATTTTTAATAAATATCAAATTTTTTTCCAGATTTTAAAAATAACATTGGCACAGATGCAGGAGGTTTGCAAAAAGAAAAAGAGAAAAGCCTAGACATGAAAAGTTGTTTATATATATATTAGTTCTGCCTTATGTTACATATGCAGGTTAATTTTCAAACATGAAACGTAATGATTGAAAATAACTAACTCTCGAACTCAGCTATTTAATTAAAGTTCATTTCAATTCACTTTAAATTTTTTATGAAACGAAATGTTATTGACTTAGCACACATTTAGGCTTAAAAGGAGGAAACGGGGAAAGAACTTGCAATCAATTAAACTTCATTTAAACAAAAATGTAGTGCGATGTCTAATTATACACAATAAATGTTGTTAATAAATAGTAAATAAAGCTCAAATATAACACCCTCTAAAATACAAAGCATAAAGCGAGTTAAACAATAAAACACGAATGAATCCAAAACAAACAATAAATTAATAGGCACTTTATTGTTCCTCAGTCTTTTTATTTCTTCTCTGTTTCTTCAGCAGTTCTCTCAGCTCTTCTACTCTATTTTGCCTCTTTATCTGACGTGTTTATTTGTAATATTTTTCCAAACCATTCTTAGTTGTTCCCTTATTTTTCACCCCTCCAAATTTTCAAATCACGCTACATGTTCCGTCGTTTCGAATTCTTTCGTACAGTCTATACGTTCCTTCTTTCTCGTTTAATTAGTACTTGTTATACCTTATATAACTGCGAAATCAATCTTTGTTACGAATGAATAAAAACCATATAACCCGAGCGCTTTCCCAAGGTGACCCTTTCGTCATCAGGGACAAATTTGGATCTTTCGAAAGCGTTCGGGTTATAGGATTTTTATTAATTTCTATCAAGACTTCTTGAACCTACAAGTTTTTCTAACATCATGAATCTTTGTTATCGTAATCTGTTCTACTCGTTCGTGTTTTGCTCTCCATAAATATTTCGGTAACATTTCCTCTCTCATCTGTCTGTCAGTATTTTCTATTCTACCAGTCAGTATCTTTCTCATGACAGTTTACCACTTTAAGTTTTTTGAAATTCTTAACCTTGCTTGTTTGTTTTTATCTATCTCCTTTAACCTATACACAAATTGAATTCTCTTTCCACATTTCTACATTTTCTTCAAAGTTATATGCTCTTAATCGCCTGACTCGTCCATCATAACTGTATCGTTTTCTCCACCCTAAATAACCGTTTCGCATATTTTATCCGTATATAATCAAGTTTCTTCTGCTCAAACTATTCATATAAGTCTGACCCATATGCCACTCTCACTGATTAAAGAGTTTAATATTGTGAAACATTGTTGAAGCTTCTTTATACATAATACAACCATACGATTCAAGAGACTGATTAAACCAAGCTTGCGTACTATTCCAAAAAGTTAACTTCGTACCATTCCAGAGGTTTCAATATCATCCATATTTTCCTATAATTAAAGGAAAACTCGTTTTCTAATACATCCAAGATTAATAAACGACTTTAAGGAACAACAAATTTATTTGGCTATTACATTAAAAAGGTTACCAAACTTGGAAATTGCTCAATACTACTAAATCTCAGTTTGCTTAACTTCGAGAAACAATCTCTACAAGTAAAAGAGCTTAGACATATTGACACTATGAAAAACTGAGCGAAACTACTTGAGAATGAGGAAGAAAAACAACTGTGTAAACTGAGAAAATTTACTATACTGACCACCCCATGGCACAGTAGCACATCTGCAGCCTTAGAACGCTAGAAACCGCGAATTTCGATACTTCTGGTAGGTATAGTACAGATAGTTCAAAGCTACAGCTTTGCGCTTAACTACAAACAAATAAACACTATATTGAACACACCACATCGACTGTTTCTGCCGTGGTACACAACTACTGTTTCGCAACTGAGAAAACATGTACAAATTGCTAAAGACTAGGTTTATATTTTGTTACTATTCCAAGAAAATTCGCAATGTCTGGGTTAACAGCAAACTTCGATGATACAGTTCAAAGCCTCCAAGTATCCGCAAACTCTATGAATTGCCAAAAATTCTCTAACCCAATATCTTCATCAGACCTATTGTCACTGCGATAAACTTTCTTTTGTTACCTGCCTGAGCTCCTGGTATCTATACATCATCACTTTCAAGTAAATTGAACACAACATTTACAGTTCCAAGGATTTGGGTCACCAACCGTAAAATGTTCAATCCAATCATCAGAATATTTTTGTTTTGATGCGACACATCTGTTTTTCAATGTTCCTCCAACAGAAAATTTTTACATTACCAAACTGCAACTGTTAGATGATTTCCTATGAACAGTAATTGGCATAAACATTTAACAATGAAACTAAGTATAGTGCGTATACAGCCCACTGAAACCTTAACCATGTGTAACAGTCTTGACCGACGTAGAACATTTACATACAAAATGCTACAGAGAATCTGTAAACGTGCATTGTTTTATTCTCTTTTTCTTTAAAATTTTGGTTTTAAAAAAATGTAATGGTTATTAGATACTCTTCTAATGAAATTCAATAGTGAACTTTAATACTTTCTAAACAAAATAAAAAGAAAACAAATAATGGAATAAGACAGAAAATAAAAAAGGATGTGAAACTGACTGCATTTCTGCGTAGAGGACGCTACGCCCCTACGAACAAACGGCCTTGCCACGTGCTTTACACTTCTCCAGTCCTAGCAGATATTCCATGGAAATCTGCCAATACAGCTCTCGACTACATGATATAGCTATCCACATTTTAAAAATGCTTTACTAGCTACGCTTCTGCCATCTATATATATAGAGAGGATCGCTTGAATAAAACATCGTCGTTCATAGATTTTCATCGCTAAATATGATGACAAACTCACAAATACAGTATAATTAAAACCAACTCATACAGAAATATCACTAAACTCCCATTTCTTTCGATTAAAGAAAGCATCACCCAACACCTGAACAGCAGAGCTGAAAACAGTTGTTACAAAGTTCCATTACGGATTAATCTATATACATAATGATTCAAACAGAATGGCTACCTTTAAATGTTTTTTATAAAACACAGTAAGAACAGTAAAAACAACAATAAAAACTCAAAAACATAAAGCAAGCACAGTTTGTACAGTTATTTGTATACTTCATACACAGAATATTGGTGAAATAACGAAATTCATAGTAAGAAATTTCAACATAAATATCAAATGGAAATCCTACAAGACAATAATTTTCATGCTAGTGTAGACAAAACAAACTACTTTAGACGACTGGCATAAGAACACCATCTCTATAATCTCTTGTTTCTACAAAAGAGGTTTATACTGGAGATTGGATATTTTAATGCAAGAATAACAGAACACAAAGATAATACAAGACCCCACAAAAGTCAAAACCTCGACATTGCAGAACACGTTTTTCCAATAGGACACATGATTAACTATGACAGTTACTGACTTACTGATAAACAGTCAAGTTTTGATAAACCAGGAACACCAGGGAAGATTTCTATATAAACACACTTAAGTTTTCAAAGGACAGAAACAACGATGTAGAGATCAGCATTCTATGGTTACAACTGTTCAACACATAACGAAATATATTTATATATACACACACACAACTGTCAATACAAATATATATATATATATACACACACACACAACTGTCAATAAAAATAAAACCAGAATCACCTCGTCAACTAATGAGAAACTAAAACCACTGACTAATCTTAGGTGTTTGTTTGTTTTTGAATTTCGCGCAAAGCTACACAAGGGCTACCTGCGCCAGCTGTCCATAATTTAACAATGTAAAACTAGAGAAAAGGCAGCTAGTTATCACTACTCAGAGCCAAGTAAGAACAATAAAAACTCAAAAACATAAAGCAAGCACATCGACTAAAAGGGCGAACATGTTTGGTGCGACTGGGATTCAAACCCACGACCCTCAGATTACGATTCAAGTGCCTTAACCATGTGGCCATGCTGGACGAAACCTGTGTGTTTACAAGCTCACTAACGAGTCAGGCTGTCACCTTACCCTTCTTTACTTAAGCATCTTCCGTAAAATTATGGTACTTTTGTAAGTTTATTTCAAACATTCCAGAGTTTAAGATAAATATTCTATATGAAATGTCGCGCTCACCAAAAAATATAATTTTTGTATAAATATATCATAAAGCAATTTTCAGTCAAGAAAAATATACCACACATAAAAAAAGCATAAATGATGATAAGTCTAAGGTGTTAGTTATTCATGAAAACATGGAATAGTTCTAACTATTTGTAAAATGATTATTTCAGCTGTTTTCTTCAAAACTTCAGACGTTCACCAATAAGTACTGGTAGCTAATACAAAAATAAAAATAAAGAGCGACCCTTACCTGTCATCCTGGAGGACGTTAATTGGTTTAGAAGAAACATCTTTTCCATTCGCTTTTGATGACACCCGTCGTGAATAGAGAAAACCGCCACCTTCACTCATGTAACCACTATAGATATCCTCCGCTCTGTAAACAGGATTGGGACGAAGCACATCTCCATCGCTCATGTAACCTGCAGCAATGTCCATACAATCCATGTCCGAAACATAGTCCATGTCCATAAAAGCATGACTACTACTACCCAATGACCTTTTTATGGGGACACCATATATCTTTGACGAGTCATCTGTAGTTAGAATGTGACGTGAAAGACCTATCTTTCCACTGGAAATACTTCCAGTATCCGATGGCAATCTAAAACTGGGCATATGCAACCTGTTCGTCATATTACGGCTGGAAGACAAAGGACCCAGACCACGAATATAGCCATACGGTGAGACGCGTGTGAGGGGCTGCATGGGTTTTATATTAATCATGACATCATCAGATTCTTCTATTATTGTCATATCTTTGGGAAAAGGGGCTGTACCACGTGGATCGTGTTTCTTACTTTTCTTGACGCCTGGTTGATTTCCTTTTCTGTGAGTCAAATCTCTTACACCTTCGGCGTCGAGAACATCTGCTGTTGTCTTGGCTTGAGTTGTTCCTTCGGATGGAGGACTTTGGTATTCCTTGTTTTCCATATTCCTTTCTGTCTCAAAGGAATTTTTATTTTTCTTGTTTTCACTCTCACAAGAACCTGTACCACGTTCTTTGGACTTACTTTTACTGCAAACTGTAGCATCGTTACTCATAATTGGGGAAACTTTGGCGACGGACACACCATTTTGTGATCCATCGAGACAACGGTCAGATCCAGAATGATCTAACTTTGTGCTGGATCTAGATTCAGCGTCCTGACAAGTACCTATGTCAACCTCCTTTTTTTGCAGACTCTTAACCTGTTCGTCATTCTGTTTGTCACATAAAGATGCTACAGCAGTATCAGATGAGCTGCCCAAACCCATGCTTTTCTTGCATCCTTCTCTGCAGTTTAATGAAGTGTTGGTATTTTTAACCTTTTGAAAGTCTTCTTTACGAGGTTTGGATGTTCCCTTTACAGCCGCTGTGGGCTTAAGATTGCCACTGTTGTCCATCTGGCCCAACATGGAGTCACTAGAATCTGAATAAGTTCCCACTAGATTATAACTTTTTTCTTTCGCGATGTTACTAGGAATCTCTGAACTAAGTGTTTTTAGAGCTCTTTCAGTCTTAGGAACAAGGCTAGATATCTTTGACTGGCGGTCTGGAATTTCTTTACCTTCAATAATTTGCTTTTCCTCAAAATCTTTACTTTGATGAGACTCAGTCGTAGTTTTAGTCACAGTTTTACTAGTGGACTTTATGGCTGAGGTGTTAGTAATTGAAGTTTCAACGCCGACGACTCCATTGTTTTTATCATTATATTCTGGGTTGTCTTTCAGTAAGTTAAGGTCTTGATGTTGAGGGCTGTCCTTGTGAAAATGACAGTTAGTAGACTGTGCGCTGCCTTTCTCTGCATCACCTTCACTATCTTCAAGTCTATCTCTTGGTATTTGTTCAGACCGGTTTTTTTCCAAACCAAGCTCAGTTCTGGCTTTAGCGGCACAGAGTCCAGTGCGTTCTGTTTTCCCTTTCTGTGAACAAGGTTTACGGTCTAACGATAAAATGTTTTCTTTATATGTAGCGGATTCTTTATATTGCGTTCTGTCTGTCTGCTTACTTAGATCAGACTTGATCTTTGGTGCACAACTATCTTTACGATCCGACTTTTCTTTGTGCGTTCTTTCGTATTTTTCATTCTGAAAACTTTCTTTATTTTCAGAATTTTCTTTCAGTACAGTTGCACAACCGGGCAGTTTTGAATACGTTGGTTTTACAGAATTGGGTTTAGTGGACTCAGTATCTTTACCTGAGAAAGTACAAAGATAAATTGAAAATTTATAAGGTAAACCACACGGAAATTTTAAAAAAATTAAATAATATCCATATATATAGTTTACTGATGTGTGTAAAGACAAAAAATTTATTTGAAATGAAGACGTTCTTAAAGGTCCGATGAAGAATACAAGTGTTTATGACTTAGATATACAACTATGAAAGTAACATGATATTTAATTCATTTTTAAAAGAATCTTAAATCAAAAGACTTTTGGAAATTTTAAGAGTAGTATATTAATTTCAACCAGATCTCTGACAGATCACGTGAAATGCAAGTCATAGGATGTTGGTAACACAAATAGTAGGTTTATATTAAATTAAGAGTTTCACAAAAAAACAAAACCTTAACAATGATTCATAGTTCTGATAAGACTGGGAAGATCCATACATTTAAAATTGAAATATTTAAGAAGTTTGAGAACTAACAAAATAATTTGTTTTCGCAATAAAAACTTTCTAACCTATGTTTAAAAAAACGACATATAAATTATTACTACAGATACATTGAGACAAAATTCTCACATACTAGGTTGTGTTATCGTGCAAAGTCGTAAAATGATTATATTATACTTATTTGAAGCTCTTAAAGACAAACAACATATACGATATTATCAACTTGCATGAAAAATAAGAGTAGAAAACTGATTTGGACGTAGGCATGACCACCTTTCTTTTCAAAAATATTTCGCTCAAGCCTTTCTTCTTTAATAGCTAGAAAAAGATGTTTTCAAAAACAGGTTTTATAGTAACCACAAGTTTCATTTATTTATTTTTTATTATTGTTTTGGTTGATGACACGTCTTTATTATTCACACCATCACGCTAGTCTATAGGTATTGTTTTGATTTTATTGTAGTTTATAGTTTGTTTCTACTGTTAAAGCGGGTACGGGGTAGATATTTTGTAAAATAACTAGGTCACTTGATCAATAAAATATACATTTGAACATTACCAAGGGCAAAACTGTCTGCTAAGTTGGTTAGTATCATAATAGAAGCTTAATAACAGGAATATTTTCTCCAGGTATAAATGGTAAGTGCCCATTAAAATAATACCGATGAGTTATGTGGTTGTTGTAAAGTGAGACCACTGCATCATTGGCATTGTTCACGATAGTGTTGTTTATTTGTTTTTGGATTTCACGCAAAGCTACACGAGTGCTAACTGTGTTAGCCGTTCCAAATTTAGCAGTGCGAAACTAGAGGCAAGTCACCTAGCGATCATTATCCCCCACCAACTCTTGGGCTACTCTTTTACCAACCAATAGTAGGATTGACCGACACAATATAACGCCCCGAGGGATTCAAACCCGCGACCCTCAGTTTATGAGTCGAGTACCATACTCCCCTGGCCATGCCTAGCCCTTGACAGTGTTAAACAGGATTTAAATCATAGCCGAACAGAGAAATACAAGAAGCAGACTTGATCAATATTTTTAACACTGTCATCCCACATGGTTTGAATCATGACCAAGTCTTAATGATAATTGTTATTTAACTCCAAATGTTTTTTTTGAAAATATTTTTAAATTTTATTTTGAAACAAATTTACATGTTATTGCATTTCAAGTGCTATTACTTAATTAAAACTTTTTATATATCATAATTATAAATAATCCTTTTCGCTTCTCTTGATAGGCTCGGCATGGCTAAAGTATTCGACTCGTAATATGAAGGTCGCGGATCCAAATTCCTGTAACACCAAACATGCTCGCCCTTTCAGCCGTGGGAGCGTTATAAGTGGTATTCGTTGATAAAAGAGTAAATATCGCGAAATTAGGGACGGCTAATGCAGATAACATTCGTGTAGCTTTGCACGAAATTCAAAGACAAACAAATATTCTCATGATAAATCTCCCAGTTGTTGTGGATATTTCTTCTTACAAGCCATTTATATTTCAAGTCACTCGTTTCTTTGTTTCCCATCACTTACACGACACACACACAATGTCAATTCATAACTTGTGGCATAATATTAAAAACGCGTAACGTCTCACGTACCTTTGGACATAAACTGATCATTGTATTAATCATGACCATTTGCTATTTACCACTGATGAAAGAAATTGCTCGAGATATTCGATGTATATCCTAAAACTAGAGTTTTAAGTGTTGAGAGTGCATTATTTGGAATATCGTGAGAAACTATAATGATTACCTATGATTTGGAGTAATTCAGGGGCTGGTGAATGAATCTGGGCCTTTTAAAATAACCAAAGGTTGGGAAGAATTTTCCATACCTTTATATTTACGTGGAAGCGGTTGTGGACACAATAATTTAAGCTTATCTGTGGGATTTTGTTCATTAATTCTTTATTTAATACACTAATTCGTGGTTTCCCTTTACTTTTATAAAGTAAAATGGCATGTTAGTTGTAAGTGAAATTTGTATGGCAGCTTAAACGCTCTTAAGTATTGCAGCTTGAAGAAACTTGCGTGATACAACGAATCCGTAACTAAACCTATCAGAAGACTTGATTTAAGGCTTCACTAAAGCTAGTAATTACATACGAGTATAAAAATAGCACCTATTTTTCTGCTGTTGACTTTAAAGATTTTAGTGTATATCGTTTATATTATTGGCAGAGCCAAGTTTCATTTTCAGCTATGAGTTGTTTCCGGATTGTTTTTTGGAATTTCCAGAGTTAGAAACAACAATGAAGAGATTAAACGTTACAAAATTTTCATTGAATAATCTATGTTTCTGATATTCAAACCAGTTGCTCTCTGTGACTTCTTTCTGAAAATAGATCCATTTCAGCAGCAAAAACATAGTTTAGGGAATAACATGCGTTAAAGGAGACATAAATGAAAAGTAACATTTCACGGAGTTATTTAATTCTAGCCTCATAATAATGATTTTTACTTTAGAAAAGTTTTATAAGTTAAAACAAAGAAAAACAAACAAATATCAAGTAACTAGTTAAATGATTTCCGAACCAGTGCAATTGTTAAAGTTGTTTCTAAGCATTTATCAAACTGATTGAAATACAGCAACACCGTATGTATAAGGAGCATATTTTACTTAAGCTCTCAGCATTATACACTTCTAGGACTTGCAGTTGAATTGCTGGTTTATTGATTTATAAGTAAAGATAAAACTTTTTTTTTCTGTAGAAGGACGATTCTTCAGTGTCTTCTTCAATATAGAAGCAGAAACACCGTCCTTCATTACAAAAAGATACAAGCAGTCCATTGAAACGAAAACCCTTATGTGTCTACACTGCCTAAAATACCCTTGAAGCAAAACTAAAAGATGTCTACCGACTACTTTTCTGGACAGAATGTATGGAGCTTACTAGGATTTGCTGTTTTTATATTGTTACTTTTGCTGCTGCTAGTCGAACTTTTCCCAAATGTTTTCTTGGCAAAGTTCTTTACAACAATTTTGGGGCTATTAATCCCCGGAGAGGTGGGGCTTGTGGATGCTTCCGGTCCTTCAGGGGTTGAGCCAGATTTAGGCTCGCTACATATACTGTTGGAAGAATCACTCCGTTCACTTCTCGCTGAGCTGAAGCCACTACTGCTGCTTGTTCTCTTAGAAAATGCGCCACCTGGAGAAAATAATAATAACTATCATGGCTTCATCAGATAATCACAAAGATAAAAAAAATTAATAAGAAAACTTAATAATTATTTGTCAATAAGCCTGATTTGTCGAAATATGTAACTTGACGTTATACAGTATACTAAGCGAACTTTTAGAGAATTTTGGATTATCAGCCAACGTATCTAAAAACATTTTTTTTTCCTATTATACCGATACTTGTGTGAATTATACGGTTTTTTGTCACAAGATAAAAAAGTAATAACAAATTTTTCACTTAGAACATCATAAATAAAAACATTTTTAATGTCTGATTTGATGTTTTCTCATAACGAAAATTAATGGTATATTACTTTTTATTATCATTCTTCACATTTTATAAAGCTAAATGATGATATATTAATTTTGAATATCACTATACGCGTTGTATTTATCTAAGTGTCAAAAATTACTCTTAACTTAAACAAAACCATGCATATAACTCCACGTTTTTCACCACTATAATGTTTTTAAAAGTATTTATTTGCGTTGAGTTTACTGACGTTCTTTGGGTAGCTATTTATTTTTACGCTATCATATACCAATCTAAAATACTAGTAAAGAAATTTATATTTTAAGGGCACAATCAAACAGTCACCGAACGTGCTCGCCTTTTCAGTTATGGGAGCGTTATAACATGCAGTCAATTCTACTATTCAGTGATAACAGAGTAGCTCAAGAGTTGCCTTTCCCCTCGTCTGGCCCGGTAGGACCAGGTGGTTAAGGTACTCGACTCGTTAGTCGAGGATCGCCATTAATATGTTCGCTCTATCAGCGGTGGGGCGTTTTAATGTTACAATCAATCCCACTATTCGTTGGCAAAAGCGTTATGGCTTTAACACATAGCTATTTAGTGGGTTATACACGATCAGTAAGTGTACCATAACTGGTCAAACGTAGGATTTTGGTATTGGCGGTGGGTGGTGATGACTAGCTGCTTTTCCTCTAGTCTTATACTGCTAAATTAGGGACGACTAGCGTAGATAGACATCGAGTAGCTTTGAGCGAAATTCAAACCAAACAAACCAAGGCTATCACTGTTCAGTTAGGGACATTAACAGCAGCTAGCCCTCGCGTAGTTTTGCGCAAAATTCACGCTCAAACCAATCTTCAAATGGTATATTTATTTGGGGTGGTTAAATAGTACAGAAAATACATATAGAATCATAAATTTTAAACTAAAATTATTTGTAAACATAATTATTTTCAGTGTTAACTGTGGATACATCGGCAAAACGATTACTGTTACAAAAGAGCCAAAATAACGTTAAATGAACCTAAAACAATAATTACTTACCTTTAACTTTATCACTCGATTTTTCCTTCGAATTGAAAAGTTTAAATTTATCTAACATAGAGTTATTATTGTATGGCGAATTTTTGTTCCCTAGAGAAATTGCAGTAGCCGGTGAATTACGAAGAGTAACAACTGAACTGGATTTCACTGGAAAATGTGGTATTGATGATGTTGATGAGGTTGATGAAGGTCTGAAAATAGTTTTTAAATAATATTAGAAGTTTTTTTTTAATTAATAAAATTCACCTTTCATTATAAAGTACGTAGCTGGCATAAAGTTTGTTTGTGTGTGTTTTTCTTATTACAAAAGTACATCGGGTTATCAGCTGAACCCACCGAGGGGAATCGAACTCCCTGATATTAGCACTGTAAATCTATAGACTTACCAAATTCGAAATATTTTATACATAGATAAAAATATGAATACATTAGAACAAAGGAAAAAAGTTTAACATTATGACTTTATAATCTGAAGACGATGTTTACGAGAGTACATATTGTTACTATTGATTTTGTGATTAAGGGAAGTTATTAGTGTGAGATTTAGAAACAACAAAAAGGGAAACATATAATCTGTGAAGAAAATTATTATGATAATTTAGTTTTATTTCTTCTTGTCTACACGTGTGCAGTTTTCAATAAGATATTTTAAATTGAAATGAAATTCCCTGGTGTGATTACGCTTCGAATCAATGCATAAACGTAAAATTAATGTGAAGTGAAAGAAAAGTCAACGTCAGTTTTCGTACTGACGTTAATGAACTCACAAATGAAACACTAAACTAATTCTTAAATAAATATGCCACATAAAATACGATGGATGTTTTCGAAGTTAATTTTATCATGATCGAACTTCTTAAAAATTTGAGAATTATAAGGTAATTTGCTAATTTAATTAATTTAAAATGTAAATGACCGAGAAATAGTTTATATTGTTTGTGACTCCGTAGCATATATTTTTAATGTTGCATTTTTAAGTGTAACTTTTCTTGGTTGATAATTAACTTTATTGAATATTGCAAAACCTACAGTTCAATTTTTGTTTTAAAATAGGTTGGAATGCACATAACAACATACACTAGATATTTTGGAAACCAAAATCTAACCTGGACTGACTTCGATCAGTACTACTTCTCTCCCGTGTTACTACGCCACCTCGTGGCTGAGGTATAAATGATCCGTGAGGTGAGCCAGATCTTGAACTATCAGCAGATGGTGCTTTAAGGACAAGACTTCCGACTGCTATCAAATACAAGCAAACAATATAATTTATATTAATTAATGTCACACAAATATTTCTGTAATATAATATAATCTTGTCCTTGAGAAGAAGTTTATTTGTCTGCTTAACGGGATGAAAGGGATGAGCGAATGTGGTGGGACGGGGAGTCGAACCCGCGACCCTAGGATTAGGAGTCGAGTGCCTTAACCACCACGCCATGCCGGGCCAATACAAGTATTAAGAGTCACACACTGTGACGTAACGTTAAAAATTTCCAGAGGAAGCGAAAACTGAAATTTTACAAATTTCGAATCATTCCTCGCTCCTATTTTCTATCTTGTCACACACGGTTTGCCTGTACAGTGTAAATACCTTAACATACAAAATGCAGTTGATTAAAATGTCTGGTCGGTAAACACATTAGACGGTTCGAATCTAAGCACGCTCCCAGTTTTCACTTTGTAACACAAACTTTTAATTAATCATTTACTGAAATACTAAATATAAAACTGAAATGAGGTGTTTATTTTATAAAGAAATTGTAAAGCGAACACGATTAGAAAACACATTAACCACTCTGCATATACGTTTTTAAGTGTGGGTGTTTTCACTTAAATACTATAACCTCCGAAACAACTTCCAGCTCTCGTCTGAACGTGACATTCATAACTTCGCATATAATCAAACTGCAAAGAAGACATTTTGTTTTTTTACATGCATTTGATAACGATTACCTTCGAATATTAATTACACATGCAAGACGTTTCTATCAGAATAATATTTTTGATTAATTCAAAGTAGCACAATAGCAGTAGCGTATTTGGAGTATATATATATATTAATATACACATGTTGAAAAAAAAAATCAGAATGCACATTAACATCACTAGCTCGCATAATTATAATTTTAAAACAGAACTGATTTCACATTTTTTATTCATAAGTGTTTGCGAGTACCTGATACCTCAACGAGTGGTTTTAATGCAGACCCCCTAGTAATTTAGTTTTTAATGCTCAAAATCAGGTTTCGTTACTTGCATTTGTTACGCAACAGACTATAAATTCTGGGCTTAACAACAAATGAATATTATCACGCATATCATTAAGGCAATATAAATTCACTTTTTTTGTGTGGAATACATTTTTTATTGATACTTTTAAAGAAATGGGAATCATTATACTGGAGTGAAAATGATTTCATTACCCTTTTTAAAACGATGGTGAACTGGATTAATGTTTCAGTATTAATGACATGAACATGTAAGCCGCTTTCTTAACACTGGCATTGACAAAAAATAAAGGTGATTAGCCTCTTCGTTAGTTTTTTTTTTTAACACAGGAATAATAAAAAAAGTACACACATGTATGTGTAATGAATGAAGTTTTCGGTCGATGTCAGTTTAGATTTCCCACAGGCTGAGAGCAAATATTTTACGAGCATTGCCCGTCTGTCAGTTCCATAAGAATAGCGCTATGTAAATGAAACATTATGCTTAGTACTATCTTATGTACTTTTAAAATATTTTATAAACGTTGCCATTCAGTTTAGCGAAATTCTTAAAAAGCAAGATAGAAAATCTTTGGCACCACCAAAAATAAGAATTTAGGCCCGACATGGCCAAGTGGGATAAGGCGTGCGACTTGTAATCTTTCAGCCGTGGGGCGTTATAATGTTACAGTCAATCCCACTATTCGTTATTAAAAGAGTAGCCCAAGAGTTGGCAGTGAATGATGATGACTAGCTGCTTTCCCTCTAGTCTTATACTGCTAAATTAGGGACGGCTAGCACAGATAGCCCTCATGTAGCTTTACGCGAAATTCAAAAACAAGCATCTTTTTAAAAGCCTATTCTATTTGTTAATACAGGATTTTTTTCGAAAATCTTTGTTATTCGAGGAAAATGATGTTTTCAAGACTTTCGAAGAGTGAAAAATAATACCTCGAATTTAAGACGCACCCTAATTTTCAGTTCGAAAAATGTGCATCTTAAATTCGAAATAATATGGTATATGTTATGGTATATATATATATATTATATATAAATAAAATACTTGAAGAAGGAGAAACAACAATTCTAAACGAAGAGTTTAATTGCTTGGTTTCTCTGCCATAGACAAGGGTATACCTGTCTTTGCGTGGGTTTCAAGATGTTTAAACAAAGCGGTGACATGTAGGTTTGCGAAACTCTCCTCAAAAATCCATCTATTACATTGTGATCTACTGCTTGTTTCTCTAAACACGTGTTCTTACTTGCACAAGTTAATTCAGCTATTTTCGAAGCATAAACCTATCTACATGTCTGGTTTTTCTCACTGCAAATTCTGCCTACGCACAGTTTTACAAATATTCGCTGTCTAAACACTGATTTGAAGGGTCTGGCTGTTTCGGAGGATGTCTGTGTTCAGGTAGATCTACATGATTTATGTTGCTGTTTTAGCGAAAGATTAGACTGAACGCACGGTTACCAACTGTATGTAAATTCAAATGCCTTAATTTCTTGTGCGTAAATCTCTAGGAAAATTTCCATCTGCTCGTCTTCTTACAGTACAGTGTGATTTATCATGAGAAAGTAAAATGCGGTTAGCTCAGTAGCACAAAACGTTTGTATACGCGTATAGAAACCGAAATGTTAGAACACAACATAACACTGCAGGGCATTAGGCGGACTATATTCTGGTTTTTGTTTCCTTTTGTTGATTTCTTGTATAAAGCTATTCGAGAATTGTCTACGCTTGTCTTCAGTAATATTGAAGTGATACACAAGAGTGAAGATATTTAGTCAGTACTACTATTTCCACCTCTTGAATTACTCTAAAAGAACAATGGAATTTCACTGTCACTCTTATAATGCGTCTAGGGCCACAAAGTGCAGAAAACAATTTAATTTTCGAATGGTAACAGGGCAAGAATTATGAAATTTCGTATCCACAGTTCGGCACGCTAACCACTGGTTCGATCTATACAGTGTTTTGTTTTTTCCTGTTTTCCCATACAACATTTCGGCCTTCTTAGGTCATCTTCAGAGCAATAAAGATGACCTAAGAAGGTCGAAATGTGGTTCTGTACTTTATTTTAATTAAAGTTTCAATATCCATACCTGCCGTCTTTAGAATACATTATAACTCAGAAGTGTCATATTCTGTCTCATGTTACTCAGAAGTGTCATATTCTGTCTCATGTTAAATCTACTTGATTTGTTTCTCTTTTCATTTCATAGGAAAAAAATGATTCCTGTATAGAAAGGATATTTTATTTCTTCTGAAGTATGTTTCTAGTATAATTAAGCGTCTTATGTTTTTCTATATGCTTGTCCGTGACGAAAATTTGCCAATTTTCTAACGTCTGCTCTCCATGAAACTTACACTTTCAGAGAGTTAGGCAATAAAACGACAACAAAAACGATCCCAACTATCCAGTTAATAATACATATATTACTTCAGCTCACTTTTCGCCATTGGGGCTTCATTGGGGGTTCTTGGGCGTGCCCCCAGAGGGTGTGTTAAACTTCTGACTTCATTAATTTTCTCGTTTTTAGGAGTTTGGTAGGAATTTAAATTTTTATCTTGGTGTCAACGAATGACACCCTCACCCACCAAACATCTTTGGACTAACAAAATGAACGCCACACCTGGCACCGGTACCCTTTCTAGGAGTTATTATCTTGATTGAACAAAAGCTAAAATGTGTGCTCTCTAGTGTTATAAACTATATACTAGCTTGCACACTCAGTTTCAAACGGTTGCACTTCTTACCTTTGCACTGCTATATAATTAACTGAGCTTTTCAGTTAGTTGCTCTGCACTATTAGATCGTTGATCTCACGTCACATGTATATACATATACATGAGTAAAGAATGTGTACGAGAGCAGTGAATAATATTTTTAAGTCTTGTATACTAAATCTAACTCGGCAGGTTCTCTGAAAATATTCTGCTTCAACAATAAAAAGAAACAAAATTAAGAGTAACAAATATTTATATTTCTTCCTTTTGAAGTTTATACGCCATACTGTGATGTAGTTAACAGAGTACATTATTCTTCTCGTGATTAATGTCATGCGCACGTTTTACTGACGTCACAACAATGCAAATGGCGTCATTTTAGTGTCTATTCACGGATTAACAGACGATACGCTACTGTACAATGATGCATGAAGTTAAAACAGGTGACCCCTCCAAGTGGTCTTCTGCTCTATTTTGGGAAGAAAAGCAGAATAAATGTTTGGTACTACAAATAATACATGTAAGTATGTAAGTCGTATTACACCATATAGGTGATATTAATCGTATTTGTATAAGAGGGTAATGTCAAACTTCACTAATAAAATATTAATATATGCGGACCAGGAGAGAGAAACAAAGATGTAGCTAGTTATTAAGGACTTCCTGTTATAGTAACAATGAATTATTAGGTGACTGTACGTTTGCTTAACTCGAGCGTGAAGTTGATATACGTGCGTGCCCGCCAAACGTACAGAATAATTTAAATTAAACAGTTTGTGTAATCTTCATATGGCATAAAATATATCTGAAAATAAAGCAGTTTCAATCTTCAATGAGAAAAAAATATTTCGTTTTATATCTACGCGATAAAATCACCTCCACTTTTGGTGTTAAAAATGTGTCATTTTTTTATATTTTTAGATAATATATTTTAGTAACAAATTAAAACTATAGAGGGCCGTGACAGTTGATTCGAAAAATAAATCTGGTCAAATTATGAGAGTACACTGCAAAAGATTGTTTGTTTGTTTTGGAATATCGCACAAAGCTACTCGAGGGCTATCTATGCTAGCCGTCCCTAATTTAGCAGTGTAAGACTAGAGGAAAGGCAGCTAGTTATCACCACTCACCGCCAACTCTTGGGGTACTCTTTTACCAACGAATAGTGGGATTGACCGTCACATTATAATGCTTCCACGGCTGGGAGGGCGAGCATGTTTAGCACGACGTGGGCGCGAACCCGCGACCCTCGGATTACGAGTCGCACGCCTTACGCCCTTGGCCATGCCAGGCTTGCAAAAGATAAAACTAAATCAAATCATGGGGATGTTATATAGTGGATAAAATTATTTAAAACATAACAATGTTATACACAAGCCAAAAACATGTCAAATATCAAATCATGATAAGGTCATTTGGAGATTAAAGTTGTAAAATTATGAGGATATTTTTCAGTTGTTAAAAGTAAACGAAATCATGAAATTAATCATATCATAACTATTGGACAAATACTATAATAATTTTTTGAGTAATAATGTACTAATAGGTAGAATAACCGAGAAACACACGCATGACTATAGAATTATCGCAGTTATATAACTTTAGAAGTTACAGAATCTAAGTGTAATAATTGCAATATTAGTTCCTAAATATTTTAAAATCAAATTACCTTTCAACAAGCCACTTTGTCAAAATCCATCTCAGAAACTTAGAAATTTACTCTAACACAAAAGATCAAACATGACGACAAGAATAACACAAGGCATACAATAGTATTAGCAGCTTCTACTTCAGAATAAACAAAACAGTTAACACACACGTGCTGTGGAAGTTCACGTCAAGAAACTAAATTCACTCGTTTGTTTTCAAACTAAGAAACTCTTCAGCAGCACAGAAACACTCAAACTTAGAGTAATAAACTTAAGTAAACAACCATTAACGGAACCAAAAGGAAGTGTTTTAAGTAAATAATTAAACTTCAGCCTAACACACCATAAAATATCCATGTTAGATATAGCCACAGCCATAGAAGACACAATTTACGGTCTAATGGTAGGAGAAAAAAGAATTCAGAATGAAAATAAAGTCAGCGATCCATAAATATATCAGAAATATACCTCACTACAAGACAAGCCTAAGTCCATAAGTATATCAAACGTAAACTTTATTACAAGACAAGCCTAATGTGAAGAGAAAAATACACACATACACGCACCAAGAACCCTACGGAAAGATATGACAATTCTATGTATAGGCACAAATCATAACAGTCGTATACACAGGAGAATGTGTTTAGAAGTTACAATGAGAAGTATGATCCTGAAATTATCACAGAAAAAGTGTCACTCACTGAAACTTTTCACGAAATATGAGAACGAACTTGTAAAAATGATAGTCAAACAGCTACCTACATCACAATACCTGGTCTACAACCTTACTGTCAAGTAAGTTTCATTTCAGTTAATCAAATCGCTCGGTTACATTTACAGTGACATTTGTGGAACAGATCTATTGTATCAACATAAAGGGGCTATTACAAATCTTCATCCAGGTTAATTAAACAGATTGCTCGGATACATTTAGAGTAGCTGTTACGAAACGGACCTATTGTAACGATATAACAGAGTTACAAAGTTTCATCAGAACTAATTCAAAGGTTAATTAATTTTAATCATAAAAAATGTTATGGATAACGATCTTTTCTTGTTGTTGATATGCAATAATATTTTAAGTTTTGGTTGAAGTTGGTTAAGAAACAAAGAATTTAAATGTTTGTATTATCACCAGACGTTTAATGTTTGCTTTGGTTTGAATTTCGCTGAAATCTACACGAAAGCTATCTGTGCTAGTGGTCCCAAATTTTGCTGTATAAGACTTAGAGGGAAGGCAGCTACTCATCACCACCCACCGCTAACTTTTGGGATACTCTTTTATCAACAAATAGTGTGATTGATCGTAACATTATAACACCCTCACGGCTGAAAGGGTATTTTTTGGTGTGACGCGCAACATTCAATGTAATGTGCAAACAGATCTTTCTTCCACGCACTGCAGCTGCTTGAAGTGAAAAAAATACAGTTGAATTTTAACAGAAATCACGGGTTAAACTGAGTTTCAACGTGAAATTAATGCTGATGGAGCGGAGTTAGACAAAAAAGGTTAAAAAGAAGACAATTTTTCACGTTAACTTTAGCAGACTATCACAACGAGTATATAAATACATATTTGATACTTTGAACCCGAATGGCACACTAAATGGCCCGTTAAGTACAGCCGTCCTTAGAACTGTTGACAACAGGGAGAGAACCAATCAGCAGCACTCGATACCTACACACCTCTTATTTACTGGATAGCAGAATTGACTGTCATTTTTGTAACGTGCTCACAGCTTATTATAGTGCAGAGCGTATTCACGAGTTCTATTAGCGTGTCAATAAAAAGGTGATAACTAAAAATGAAATGGTTAAGAATTATTTTCAAGTATTTAAATCAGTAAAAATCAAGGACGATACTACACGCGAATATTAAGAAATAAGCTTTATTGTTGTTTAAACACTGTATCGTTCATAGTAGAATCTACAATGGTGACAATAAAACAACATACGACGTACAAGCTGCTTTAATCAGTTGTAACAAAGTCACATGTGGATACTTCCCGTCTTCTAAAATATAAAAATACACGAGTCTGGTTACTGGACGCTGGCAAGCTTGCTCTTATACGAAGTTTCGAAGTTGTATACTCTTCGATTGACTTCTTAGGATTTCGACCTTAAGGCTAACTGTTACCAAGCATGTAATAAGTTTATATTGTGCTACACTGAAACAACATTTCATAAATTACTTTGTTCATGCTTCAAATATTAAAGGAAAAACATAATGCTGGTTCAAAATTGGAAGAGTTGCTTTCCCCCCCCCCCTGACGTACCTTGTTAATCACATCGAACGCACGTTCCGCTGACACAACAACGTAATATTCCACTCTGTAAAGCCTAGCCTAACTATGTTGTTCCCACGACCTTCAAAATGTGCCCCAGTTGATCACAGGAAAGTCAACCTTCTGATCTCTACGTGCGCACGAGGCTGGAACGCTAATTGTCTTTACTACCGACACTAAGGTTGCATTATTATCACACCGTATTACATGATGAACAGCCCCTGTAATATATTATGCCTAACTTCCTTAATAGATAAATATCCTTAGTGTTGCAACTTGTTAAAAGTCATATGTATTCATTTGCTCTAAAAATCAAAACGATAGTACTCTAAATACTAGCCTGCTGCCACAAGAAATAAAATATGAATTATCAAAGGAGTAAAATTGGAAACTGTATGAGAACGTTTGTTCTGATACTGGCTTTTCCTGTGTTAGAAACGTGTTATGAAGACCAAACCATGCTTTACGACGATTATATGTAACGAACTTTGAATTTAAAAGTTTTCGGATCCAAACAAATGGGTTATTGTAGAACGCTCTGATTTCACTGTTTTTTTTAACAGTTTTAAATACACTACCTCACAACTGGAATAGTTCATTTTTCTGCCAAAATCTGTCTTTAATAAGAAGTGAAATGCAAACAGAAGGTTTCGACATAAAAATACAACACCGACACTGTAACTTACCTGGCTAAACATGAGGTAATTAACAGAATTACGGTCTCTAACTCTGTTTTTACGTCTCTCCAAATGTTCATCTTAACAAGACGGAGTGTTGCTCTGAAAAGCTTTATTGTTCAAGTTCTTTAAACTGGCGAATTTAATAATAAAAATATATATCATAATAAAATGGCAATAAACCAACTGGGAGCTGTTTGTGTATCTATTTCTTTTTGCCTTTGATCTATATAAATATAGTAGTAGTATCTCTTGTCTTGTCTACATAACTACTCCACAGGATGTGGATGGATTTACACAAAATTGGTGTGGAAGTTAACTAGGTCCACGCAGGGACACAAACAATTCTTCGGTTTTGTGTTTTGTTATTCTTATACATGTTTTTCGGTTTATTCGTTTTTTTAACCACGACTTTCCTGATGGATGTTTCCCAAATTTGGTTTGGAGGTTCATTGGGTCTATGGGGATATGTATACAAAGATGCAGTTCATATTTTGTGTTTTTCAGTTGTTATGGGCGTTTTTGCATTTTATTTTTACAATTATATACATGGGAAGCAACTTTTCATGTCTTAATATAGCCTTTCAGTAACCATGAATTTTCGTAACTTCCCTCTCGGGAATGAGTACTCCAGCTAGTATTAAATAATTCTCAAATGATTAAATAAGCGTCTAACATTTGTTAATGTCATTATAAAGAGTTAATCGCATCAGTTTATGCTAAGATACGTATTAGTTTATGTCAGGCTGTGTGGTTGTTTATGATAACTTCAATATTAGTTTATGCACTTGCCATCAGTTTATATATGGTTACGTGGTTATTTACCCCGAGCGCGTTAAGGCGTGCACTCGTAATCCGAGGGTCGCGGGTTCGCGCCCACGTCGTGCTAAACATGCTCGCCCTCCCAGCCGTGAGGGTGTATAATGTGATGGTCAATCCCACTATTCGTTGGTAAAAGAGTATCCCAAGAGTTGTCGGTGGGTGGTGATGACTAGCTGCCTTCCCTCTAGTCTTACACTGCAAAATTGGAGACGGCTAGCACAGATAGCCCTCGAGTAGCTTTGTGCGAAATTCCAAAACAAACAAACAAACGTTATTTACCATAGTTTGAGGGTTAGTTTACGGCCACGCAACAATAAATATGCCTTTAAGACATTTTTTCACGTTGGTATAATTCGACTAAGTAATAAAACAATGATAATATAGTGTTGTAGCTATTAGAATATAAGTAAGGAAACAACTTGATCAACATTACAGGCAGATAATTAATTAACACGTGCAGAAAGACAAAATGTTTGTTTGTAAGTGAATACAGTTAATCGGCTTAGCTGCATACATAGTAAGTTCTCAGTTCTTGCCAAAGATATCTTAAAACACTAAATGCATTTCGAAATACAGCACGATACACATTTTTTATAAATTATCGTTTACACATCAGTGATAGTTTCCAAGAAAATTATAACTGTTATATTCCGTCCTGATCATGAAGTACAAAAGTACCATCAGCAAGACTCAAATCTCTTTGCCAGTTAGAACCACTAAAAAACTGATTTAGTTGTAACTACTGGGAGTTCGGAAAGCCACTGTGCACTTATATAATTATTAACAGACATGTTTCGATACAAAATACAGGAGGTAAATATGAATGATAGTTATAAACAATGTTGAAATACAGGCTTGGATCCTTCTTATTTTGTTTCTAAACACTGCTATCAGTTGCTGGCTTGAAATAGACTGAATAAACATACGATTACAAAACTGCACAATGACTTTCCGAACACCCTGTAAAACTTCGAGGTTTTATTATAATGAAATTTCGTTTATCACAAACGATTTCTCAAATGAATACTTTCAAATATAGTTTGAGGATAGATAAGTCATCTGTATTACTCAGCAATCAAAAACAAAGAATAAATTCTGAGAAAAGGCCCAGCATGGCCATGTGACTTAAGGCGTTCGACTCGCAATCCTAGGGGCGCAGGTTTGAATCCCGGTCGCACCAAGCCTGCTCGCCCTTTCAGCCATGTGGGCGTTATAATGTTACGATCAATCCCACTATTTTTTGGTAAAAGAGTAGCCCATGAGTTGGCGGTGGGTGATGATGACTAGCTGCCTTCTTTCTAGTCTTACACTGCTAAATTAGGGATGGGTAGCGCAGATAGCCTTTGAGTAACTTTGTGCGAAATTAAAAAACAACAACAAAATATGAGAAATGACTAGAATTTCAAGAACTAAACATAAACAATGCTAAGTATCCTTCTCATTTTAACTACCTGGTAAAAGTTATTAATATAACTGTTGGAAGATGTAATATAGACACAGATAGGTAACAACAATAAAATCTGTGTTACAATGTTAAACCTCGAAACAGGAATATGGATCTAAATAATTGTGACTAAGAAATATGTGTTAACGGTTCGTTTGGCTTAAAAAATGTGACGTATTCTACATTCATAATTAACTTATATATAACATTTTTGCTATTCATATTCTTGGTTCAGAGATTATAAAGAGCTACTTTTTTCAAGGTAAATACAGGAGGATTAGAAAAGTGAAAAACAGGTTATCGATTGTCTTACCTTGTACTCTGCACGCAGTTGCTAGTACCATTATTAAACAGCTGAAGGTAAATGTAGTTAGCTCATAGATTCAAAACTGTTTGTACCGCATACGATCCTTGACCAACAATAATAGTAATTTTATAAGGAATGCTGTATCCAATCCATAACCAATAAGGTTTCGTATAAGATCATAAGCTTCAAAAGATGAGAAGAAATAAATCCATGATTAACACAACAGATTAGTGTGATGAACGATATTAGCTCCACGAACGACAACAATACTGCGTACTTGTTCACGGAATATACACGATTAGCTTTATCATCAACAATATGGTGTTCAAACAAGAATTAGTGTTACAACTGTCTGATTTATAGTTATACAATTGTCATTGTTAAGTTCATCATACAAAACGTGGAATTTGAAGTTCGCGCGACCAGAGGAACACCATACCTGTCATACTAACATATAACATCCAATTATAATCGACACGTACAGATGCAAACGTATGATAATTTCCAATTTAATTTACTGTTTTTTCAGATATTATATTTGGTTAATAAAACAAGCTAAAATAATTTATACAATTCAACTGTTTTCACGAACCTGAAAAGAATTACTGCATGAAACGTACGGCATATATTTTATGTAAAAATAGGCGAGAAAGAAAAACAACACACGAAGTACTTCTCAAGCACGAGCATTCAAATAAACCTGATTAATTACAGTGAGATATCATAGGTAAAACACGACAGTTGTTATGGGGCATTCCAGTCCCAAATGTTCAATGATAGAGACGGTTGGTCTGTCGGCCACTTTTATCACTTGTTAAATACAATCACAGTTCAACTGGTATTGAACTACAAATGTTGCATTCGTTACTTGATAGCTTGAACATTCAGTGGTCGGAGATGTACAAAAATTCACTTTCATACTTTGTCAACCGTTCTATCTTCAGGGCTTGTAGCCTAACAGGTATTTCACACCCCTGATTATTGTTACGTAGAAAGAATTGAAACCACCAGTAAACACAACCTTGAGGAGGTAGAATGCCAAAATTTCTAATCTCGTCCCTTTAGTTTTACTCTCACGCCAAAGACTGGTATACATGCACACATGTATACACATATATACAGTCAGGGTTATTAAATCTGAATGAAGAAGAACGGTTATTGGCCCATTGTTGTTGATGGCCTTACCTGCCAAGGATCTACAGCTTGTTTCACGTGGCATAGTCTCTTATCATTGTAACTACATGAACTGCCGACAGGGTGCAGCTACAAGAAACGCAAAAGGGGTAATTATCAAAAAGAACACACACTCAAGCGGAACAGCTACGTTAACTCAAAGGCTTAGCCCTTGAGTATTGACAAACGAAGGAATGGTGGCTTACCGAGTTAAGCGTAAGAATAATAATCATACTTACTGTGTTTGTAGAAACTGCTAATATTTTTCAACGTAATTTCGTAATAAGACATTGAACGGTTTTACGATCTAAAAGACACGAAGTTTACATACTTCTATGTGTTCTAATAACTGTAGATACAACCGTTGGTTTTTAGTGCACAAAGTATACACAGTTTATTTTCCTCGGAAGTTAATATTGCTGAAAGGACTGTAAACTATTTCGGATACCGATTTAAAAAGTATACAAATAGAACGATAACATATTATTCTTAATTCGCTAGAAACAGTAGCTTCTATGGTAATTAGTAGGTGAAAACGTACAGTAAACTTCTAAATAACTTGGGATGCCCATACTTGTATTGTAAAAGCTGTATCAGAATAAAACAATTTGTTTATGAATAATATGATACATATGAACATTGTTGATATTGTGAAGTACTGGCTCTAGACTTAACAAACAATTGTTATTCATGAATAACATGATACATAAGAATATTGTTGATATTGTGAAGTACTGGTTCTAGACTTAACAAACAATTGTTATTCATGAACAAACATGATAGGTAAGAACATTGTTGATATTGTGAAGTACTGGTTCTAGACTTAACAAACAATTGTTATTCATGAATAACATGATACATAAGAATATTGTTGATATTGTGAAGTACTGGTTCTAGACTTAACAAACAATTGTTATTCATGAATAACATGATACATAAGAATATTGTTGATATTGTGAAGTACTGGTTCTAGACTTAAACAATACTGTTTTACAGTTTCAACTACATTTTTCTGTGATAGCTATAGGGTTTATTCAGATGCGAGTTAAATATGACATTCATATTTGTATATAACACACATGTAGGTCGAAATATGGCCTTGATATTCGACTTTTGACAGAAATTATTGAACAAAAACATTAAGATATTTTTAAAACTGGGGGAAAAAAAGAACAAAGAAATATTTCTCGGCGTGTTATCAGTTCAAGTAGGAGAAAAGTGGTCAATTACTTACGTTCTGAACACACGTACCGTGATACATTAAGAAACAATGAAACATATCAGTGAGTTAACTATCCGTTTCAAACTATGTTTGAATTATACAGCTAAAGAGAATCGCAAGAGAGGAGGAAAAAAGAAAAAGACCAATTAGTCTTTGTTTGACACACACTTTCTGAGCAGAATGTGTTGATAAAACTTTTATCATCCATTCTATCAGTGTTTAGTTCTTTGCCTCTGAACCTATTCAATAGCCGGAAATTTATTAATTGAATTTTTCACGAGCTACGCTACGCTAGCACTTCATCTGCGATGTCTAACTTATTTATATCAGAATTGTTTACCGGTTTAAAATTTTAGCATAGAGATTTTATTGAAAAATCAAGTAAAAAACAACAACAACTAATAAAGATTCTTTACCTCGTTCTGATAACTTTGATATAACAAGTTCCATTTCTGTTGAGCACGTTACTTTCTTATAACACTTTCTGTGCGTTTCGTGTTGATATGTACATCTATTTATGTTAACATTTTTGTGGTTAACACTGTTATAAAGCTTACTTACAATCCAGGTGTAAAATATATAAGTATGCTTGAACACGTTCAGGTAAATAAACACCTACAACACACGTGATACACGTCCACCACGTTCAGTCTACACAAGACAGGTTGCTTTGTATTGTTACTTCAGAGAACTCTTGTCATTGGCTGGAAATAACAATACACACTGAATCCCGCTACAGGAACCTGTCTGTTAGAGCAAATTCTGATAAAAATGATCATTCGTTCTACATTCACCTGATCTCACAAAAGGAATAAAAGAAAATTTCCTGTCACTATTACAATGGAAAATGACATTTTAAAACAGTGTATTTACTGAAAACTAAACACACACTGCGCTCGCAGTAGTACAGGATGTCGATATTTTCAGAGAGAACTTTAAAACTGATATACTGTAGAAGATAAAAACACTAGAAAAGATAAAACAAAACATTTTATCGACGGTAATGCAGTAGCGATTTGGCTGAATGAAGGTCTTGAGAAAATAGCTTTCACAAAGCTAAATGAAACAGCAAATATCAAAATATAATGGTATGGAACAAACGTGAAGTATAGAATTGTATAAAATAAAATTTAAAAAAAAAAATATATATATATACACACGCACACACATAGTTTAAAACACAGCAATTATGTACATAATAGTGAATATTTTTTTGACAACACAGATATATTTTTCATTATCCTGGTCCTGTGGAAATTAAATAAAATATTTATTAAAATCCATTCTCCTTGTTCGAAGTTAAGCGCAAGACGACAACACAAGAGGCTTTTGATGTTCCGTATATCACGGGTATCGAAACTTGGATTCTAGCGTTGTGGGTCCGCAGACATATCGCTCTAACACTGGGGAAGCGTATTTACTGCCTAAGTTTTTCACTTTGTGCTTTAATGTGAATCACTCGTCACACAACTCACCGAGTAATGTGAATGTATAGTTGCCAACCTGTTACACGGTGAGCGAAGTACTTGTACTAGTTTGTTTTAGACGTCATCTAAAGTTTACCCGGAGAGTTTATTAACGCAGAAAAAATTTGCTTCTCTAACACCTGGGATTATGACGTCACACGAGATACGTCGGTACATTAATTATTTCAAAGTGGATTAAAAATATAAAAAATCAAAATTCCGTGTGATATTTCTCTGACGAAGTTAAAATTCTTTTGCGAAAGCACTGATACCGCAACTCCTATGATAAGAATTCGGTTAACCTACATGTACATAAGTATAGTTTACTGGATGTAACTGTGCACTATTTATTACAACTGGCCATGTCATAGGGCATTAGACAACCCATGGTATACAACAAGTTCACCTATAATGGTTAATACTTACATAGAAATTGCGTGTGTTTTTTTATTTCTTCACTCCTGCACTTAGCCAGAGAGCGTTTTATCGCCTGTCAAAATATTGATTTATAAATGATGCTTGACTCACAGTTCAGGAGCTGATCTCCTGTTCTAGTATTTTCAACTTCAGATCCCATTATGTACGCACAATAAATGGATCGATGAAACGTTTTTGCTTATTGGTATCTCCTTGTTCCAAACTGCATGCACAAATTTTCTACGCATATGCCTCAACTTAAGAGTTTTAACTGTCTAAGCATACATGTTTTAAGGTTTTACTATTTCTGGTACTACAAGGCAATGTTCACAGCTTATGTTACAATACTGATTACGTGTATGTGACGTTCTAACAATTTTGAGAAATCTACAAGATTCGCATTTTTAGCGTATTCGTACTGTTCGCGTTAGAGCTCCTTTATAAAAGATTAAACTTTATTTATAAATAAAAGTTTAACTTTTGTTATTTATATATAACTGTTCTTTCATTTTTAATTTCATTTCTTATAAAAACAGCGGTTTAAATCATCCACAGAAGGGTTTACGAAATACATAGAAACCCGTCTCTTGAGTTTGTTTGAACTTTTAATAATTTATGAAAAATGTTTTTCGACAAAACAAATATATTATGAATTCTGCATATCTTACATCGTCCTCTCTTCAGGTGGAAATCAAGTAAAAAAATAGACTGTATTTTCAGAGAACCACCATCCTGACAGCAGCTTTCACATTATAAGTGCAATCAGATATTGTGAAAACACAGATGCAATTTCTTGATGCTTGGTATTTCAGTGTGTTTTATTTCTCAAGCACGAGAGAGTAACACCTTATATACATAGCTCTAGCTTTGTTATATAATTATTCTCAGCTAATTCCCAAATTATCAGTTAGCTGAATGCATTGAATATAAGAACAAAAAACATGACACTTTTACAGTAAAATGCCTTTTTTTATTAAAGAGACAAAAAGATTATAGTCTATATATCAGCTGCCAAATAAACAACTTGTCTAATTTCTTCATTTTTAAAAATGTTAATATGTAAATATATACGAATATGGAAAAGTTCATTACAAAACAATGTTTGCAATAATTAAGGCATGCAGAGGTATGTGAAATGTAATATCAAAATAAACCACAACTAAGTTATTACAAACTACGTTTGAATACATTTTTACACTGAATTAACATAAACTGCAAATATTATACTTCCAATATTTAAATTTTGCGTGGGAAATCTCAAAATAAATTAATTCAACGAACCCATGCGGGACGTCTCATAGAATTCAACAACAGTTAAACCTGAATTAAGATCAAGGCAATATGAAAATCTAAACCCTAAAGGAACTTGGCCATTTTCAATTAGGCTTAGCTCATTACGAATTACAAATAAGAAGATCAGCACAAAGTATTTATATTAACATAATAAACGACAACATAATAAATATGCTCAAAACATAGGAAGTTCTAAATGTGTTTTTTATGATTTTAGTTTGTGTTTTTTTAAACAAGAAAATCTTGATAAATATATTCGTGAACTGCCACATAGAAATCTCAAAACATAACACGCTTAGCGACGTTATGCTTGATACCCTATAAGACTTACAGTCGTTATAACATAGTTAATAACATTAATCATTGTAATGCTTTTAATAACCTTATAAATTTTTACTTTCTTAATAGACTATGCATTCTTTTCTTTTGATTAAACAAACTTTAACTCGTTTTCCGTTTCAATAGTTCAGGAAGTTACTAGTTCTATCATAGTTCTGTAATATATACATGTTAGAATCTGTCAAAGCTTTTTGTCTTTCGGTAAACACATGAATGAACGTAATATACCACATTTAAGTTGACTCCATAGGGCAACATTGTCACATTTAATTTAGCATGTTCAACAGATATTAACGATGCTTTTAACATTCACGTCACAGGCCCTGGTGTGAGATATCAGGCTTGAATCCATTTCTTAATGCACTATTGTTATTTAAATGTGTTTCATTTCCTAAGCATTAAAGAGAATAACAACTTATATACATAGCTCTTGCTTTGTGATATTAAATCAAATCACTAAAGTTATATAATTATTATAAGCTGAACAGCACCTCATATGTAAAAAACTAACGCTCCTTCCCACCCATGATGGAATTAATATTTCTTTATTATTCTTTATGTGATTTTGTTTACTTCGATAGATTGCAACTAAATATATCAAATGTCTTGAGAAAATTGCAGGACATCGAAGAACTAAGTGATTACGTGTAGATGTTAAGCGACAAAGTTACAGTAAAAATACAACTAGCTATATTTTTAAAAAAATTGCAAATATTAATGTAGTAGGAAATGTGTTTACTGGATGTCCATTCTGTGTTAGACCCGGCATGGCCAAGTAGTTAAGGAATTCGTCTCGTAACTTGAGAGTTGTGGATTCGAATCTTTGTGACACCAAACATGCTCGCCTTTTCAGCCGTGGGGGCGTTATACTGTGACGCTTAATCCCACTATTCGTTGGTAAAAGAGTAGCTCAAGAATTGACGGTGGGTGGGTAGTCTTACAATGCTAAGTTAGGGACGACTAGCGTAGATAGCCCTCGTGTAGCTTTGCGCGAAATTCAAACAAACCAAGCCATTCTGTGCTACTTCGTTAATTTTTGTCATTGTACACAGGACACATTTAAATAATGAGATAACAATTTTCATGATTTCGTCCAGGTTCGATGCTAAGGTTCTGGAGTGGGCCATGCACCTCCAAATTTCACTTTGACCCACTCAGATTCGTTTAATCTAGCGGCTTAAAAATCATATTTTCAATTTAAAAAAACTGTATGATTGTTTTACATTACTGTTTCTGTGATTCCATATCATTGACTGGTGAACCCCACAAATCCTTACCCCCACCCCTACCCAGCACGAGGTAGAGGAGCTTCAGCCAGGCTCGTCTAAGCGGTTTATAGTGATCATATTTAGTGCAGATATTTGATTAGATTGAAATTATACCCAGTGATGGGCTCAGGAACAAATATGCATTATCTATAATACAAATTTTGAAACGTCTGTTACAAGAAAGAAAAGAGAGAGGAACAATGAACTTCAGAAATAAACGAACGTCGATACACCAAATTATTGTAGCCACAATAAAGATGAGTTGAAGTTTAATCTGATTTTTTCTGCTATACTACATAATGCTTTGTTACCAGTTTGTTTTGGGGAATCGCATATCACGCGGATCGCTGGCGCCACTTTTACCAGACCCACATAAAAAAAACCTGTGCAATTACCAGACACCAGACAAAAAACAAAACAAAAAATGAGAAGTACAATTAGATATTGTGAAGACTCACGACATGTCATTTCTTGAAGTTTCTGTTTATTTTTCTTCTTGACATTGTGAAAGAAACCGAAGTGACGATTATTTTTATGAAGGTTTCTTAATTTTCTTTTGAAAGTAGAAATACAGACACAAAATGCACCGTATTATACAGTTTTTTACATAACATCATCCACAAATGTTGTTTACGTGTTTCATAGCTTCTGCAGTCATTCTTGTTTTAGATCAACGACACTCTATAGGCTATTGAGTGTTGTCCAGTGTGAAGAATCGAATCTTGAATTTTAGCATTGGAAATCCGTAAGCTTACCGTTGACCTATCGCGGGACGTTGTTCTTCCCAGCGAACTATTAAATAAGACTATTTTATGTTTGTCTTTTTAATTTTGCGCAAAGCTACTCGACGACTATCTGTGCTAGCCGTCCCTAATTTAGCAGTGTAAGACTAGAGAGGGGCGGCTAGTCATCACCACCCACCGCCAACTCTTGGGCTACTCTTTTACCAACGAATAGTGGGATTGACCGTATCATTATAACGTCCTCATGGCTGTAAGGGCGGGCATGTTTGGTGCGACCGGGACAATAAGACTATAAACGTATATAAGATGTATACCATATTTATCTAGACACTCTATAAATAAATTTAGATATGAAATACACACGAAAACAAATAATTAAACACAATTTTATAGTACACGTGTTGAACAGAAGGTTCTGAAATATTCATATAAGTTTTCAGCTTTATTTAATAAATAATGCCAATGTATAACAGGGAAAATTGGAAAAGTAACAATAACAATATATATTTTGTGTTATGTGTTTATTTCTTTGAAGTGAACCCGAACTGCTCTCTGTGTGTGCATATATCTAAATAAGTCGCTGTAGCGTCATTGGTATTTTTGTTGCATAAAGATTTTACCCGTTTTGGTGTAGTCTATTCATAGACGTGCACCTGCAGGTGTCGTAGTCACTGATGTTGTCGGTTGCAACGCAAGATAGTCAGTTCATCTAAACTGCAACTGAGAACTGAAGTGGCTATCAGCTTTTAACAGTAAACCGTAATAAAGCTAAAACATCAAAATTTTTCTCCGCGAAAGTTATCGAGTGACAAAACTTAGGGCCCGGTATGGTCACGCGTATTAAGGCGTTCAACTCGTAATTCGAGGGTCGCGGGTTCGAATCCCGGTCGCATCAAACAAGTTTACCCTTTCAGCTGTGTAGGCGTTATAATGTGACAGCTAATCCCACTATTATCGGTTGTGATTTTAATATAATTTATTATTATGTCATACTTTTTCGATACTATGCGAATAATAGTTTCAATGGAAACTCAACCAAGAAAACGATGTATGGTATTTCTAAAACACTGCTATGAATAATTTAATTGTATATTGATATATCATGTTATTAATTGTTACGTACTTCTGGCTTATGAAGGATTTAAATAATAATATTAATAATTACATTTCACTTACTTAATCTAGTTAATACCAATATAGTTGGTGTTCGTGCAAGTAATGATAGAAATAGTGTATATATTACCACTACTTAGTATACCAGCCGGGTTAATCAGCCGGCGCTGAATACGGTTGATATAGTGTATTTATGGCATATTCACTCATACGTCTCTTAAAATTACAAGTAATTGAGCTCGTTAGAAATGCCTTTGTTTGTAATTAAACACAAACCTATTTAACGGGCTATTTGTATTCTGCCCACCAAGGGTATCGAATCTCGGTTTCTAGCTTTGTAAGTTCGTACGCATTCCGCTGTTCTAAAACAATGGTGTTTGAAATAATTCAGAAATGCCCCCCAGTGGCTCAGCGGTATGTCTGCGGACTTACACGCTAAAATCCGGGTTTCGATACCTGTGGTGGGCAGAACACAGATAGCCCATTGTGTAGCTTTGTACTTAATTCAAAACAACAATAATTCAGAAATGTGCAATCAGTGTTACTCAGCACAACTGCCATCTATTGTTTTTTAGTAGAACCATTTCCATGAAAGCTTAGTTGAACAAGTTTTTCTATAATACAGCTATCATTGCGATACACTTGAGTATGGTGATTCTTAACTAAAACAGATACCTTTCTATTGGATTCCCTATCGTAACATGATGTGCGTTATAAGTACAGCAAGAAACGTAATTTGTGCAGTAGCTTATACGTACATATTTACACTTTGATAGAATTTGACTTTTGTTGTTGTACTCGACATTGGATTTTTTGTTTTGTCAGAATCACTGATTTTACTAAAAGTACCTTATAACACACAGTATCCTCAGCAGACAAGTAATTTAGCAAGATATGCAATGAATTATTAACATTGGAATAATAGCATGTATATATATGTTTTTATAAGCAGAAGAGATCAAAGAAGGCTTATAATTAAGTCTTTCCTATGAAAGAGCCCTGTTTTATAAATTACAAAACAAACAAACTATTTGCTTATTCATAAATACACGTTTTTATTGAAATATTTTTTTGATAGATATTAAATAAAACTAACTACAAACTAAGTGTTTATTTCTAACAGCCACGTTGTTTCTGTGTCTGAAAACTAAATAATACTGCACGTGATGACGGATAATACGAATGCAAAATTACAATGGCCAATAAGAGAGTTGGTTTGAGATTTTTTCGATTAAATATGGGAAATGGGTAAAACAACAACAAAAACAGGTTTAGATCACTTTATATTTTTTACTGAAGGTTTTATTTAACGGCGAATTACTCGCCTTCATAATGTAACCACGATTTATGGATTTAGTTTACAATTATGAAAAACACTCTTTCGAAATATTATTATTATTATTTAGATTACTGTCTGGTTGGGTGTGGGTTTGCAATCATCGTGCGGACTATGAATATGTTGGTGAGTTATAAGTGTGACAGTCAACCCCACTATTCCATTAGAACACTGGGTGTTATTGACTAGCTGCGTTTTCTCCGTTATTTCAACACAAAATTATGAACAGATAGCTTTTGTGTGACATTGTATGAATATCAGAAAAAGACAAATATGCATTAGTATCGAAACATATTTTTATCAACACTTTAAACGAAGGTTGTTCTCTTCTATCAAAATTTATATTCCCCTCGGTGGACTCAGCAGATAGCCCGCTCACGCTTTTAAAGTAACTTTCTACTGTTAATAATCAAGTGAATAAATAAATATATATTTATATACAGAAATATACAGAAAATATAGTATGTCATTGATGGTAAATGTTATGAAAACGTTTTCAATCACGCATGCGCATAAATAAAACTTTAACTGTGATCTAAAATTTAAATTCGATAACAGCATATTAATTTACTATAAGTAATTTTATTTGCAAGTTCTACGCGAGTGTACGTAAAGAATAATCGTGTTAACATTAAAAGGACACGTCAATAAATGAACACAGACCTACTAATGCAACTGTTCATGGATCACAATGGCTTGTATTTAGACAAGAAAATTATTTTCTTCAGTCACCGCAAACAACAAATTCAAAAATGACATCAAATATCACAAACAAGGAAGTTGAACTTAAATGAACACTCACCTATATTATGACGTGCGCAAAAGGTCAAACAATGTACATTGTCTTTGTTCCGGTTTATTGGTCTGCAAACTAACAACTAAATATTATTCAGTTCAAATTCGTAAATTTGTTTCTCTGAGTTCAAACCACAGTTAAATTTGTAACAGTTGACACAAGCGACAAGTCTGTTTTCAGATCAACACCGACAACAAAAAGACGGTAGTCCCGAAGTACCGCTAACCACGCTTGGCACACAAACACACACTCACTAGCCAACACACAAACACACACGCGACAAAGAAAACCATGTGCAGCTGGGTGGATTCCCAGGATCCCTTGCGCCTTTAGACATCAGTGAGTCATGCACAACAGCTCAGCATGCGTTCGAAGCAGAGGGGAGAGTACAGTCGTCAGTTCCGTATTAACTAGTGAAACCATTCTAATGGTGTTTCACAGACTGACGAAAGGAAGGAAGAATAGAACATTCACAGTTTTGCGATGAAAACAAATAAGAATTTCACAAGAAGCCTGTGATAAACTCTACACCAAAATATCGTAGTCGAGGGCTGAAAAATATAGCTTTCTTTGGTTGACACTCAAACAATACGAGAGACACGTATATACATAATAATAACATAGAGAGAGATAAACAAGTATATAGATTCTTGATGACGAGAAACCTACTTGAAATAAAAATGTATCTCAAAGTCATCTTCAGGTTAACAAAGAGAATTTGCAACTGACCGTTGCCGGGCACATGTCTTAGGGACGAGAGAATAAACAAATATTGGAATGTATAATTCAGTATAGGTGATGTTTCTGTTTTGAATTATGTGTCGGCTCTAGTTCCAGTAAACACCAAATTTATTCAAAAACCAGGCACAAAACTAAAGTTCACACTATGTGAAATCTACACTGACAAACAAAATACCAACATAATCTATAAAATACAACGCAACAACTGCCACTACTTCTATATTGGAGAAACAAGCAGAAAAATGGAAATTAGATTTAAAGAACGTAAAAAAGAAAAGAACCTTCACATCTTTTTGAACATTGCAAACCAAATAAACACAAGATAACCATAGAAAATAATCAGATACAAGTAGGGAAAAATATAAACAAATGCAAAATCAAAGAAGCCTAATTATACGACAACTAAAACCAAAATTAAACCAATATAAAGAAACACGTTACACTAATTAATAACCTAATATCCCACTGCAACGTCCCCTACAATCCCAAACCCGTTTATACTCTCGCCTCTAAAACATGTGCCCGGCAACGGCCAGTTACAAACTCTCTCTTTGTTAACCTGAAGTTGACCTAGGAAAATCAAAACGTTGTTCTCTCCTTATAAGTAATGGTGTTAATACCCATACCAACCGTTCTGAGATACAAGTATATAAATTATTTAATAATTAGAAACTGGAAAGTATGTTGATAAATCCAAATTCAAATGAACTAGCGAATGAATTGAAAGATGAAAATGTAATTAGAAAATATACTGCATTAGTTACATTTAAGGATAACTTCTATTTGTTTACAAAAGGTTTCGACCTTTAAGGTTTCACTGTATAAATAAACAGTTCTGTTTTTGACGCTGCTGCACTGATGTAACAAAAACCAGTCCACCTTCCGTCTTTGTTTGCATGTTTATCTCAACTATTTGTAACCTTTTACCGAACTATCTAATTATACCATGTTTATTTAATCAGTCCCCAGTTACTTTACTGTTAGAAATGTGAGAGGGGGGGAGGAGATAACACAGCTAACAGGTGGAACGTCAGTTGCAGAAGATTTAACGAGATTAGTATAAACTCAACGAGGCCAAAGGTCAAGCGGTAGGGCTTTGTGCTGATGGTTCGGTTGTACCGATGGACAAAGGTTTTGTGCCTAATGTTGTCACATGTTTCGGTTATTTGCGTTAACAGTTGTTACTGCTAGGCGTTAAGTATTTATCTAGGATTAAGTACAAATGGTATTAAGTTCCACTAATAAGTGCATGGGTAAATGCTTATCAAGGTTTTACTCATGGGTTACACAGTTTTAGGTCTTGAAATAATTCGTTAAGCAGGACGTTTAATGAAAAATATCCTGGTTACTTGTTAATTTTTGATCATTTGATTTCCCTCAATAAGTTACCATTTATGTTAATCATATAAGTGAATAGAGCACTGGGCTGTGAACACAAGTATTCGTGGTTCGTGACTCATTGTCACAAAAATATTCCCCGGCTGTTATTGTCCGGTAAAAGTGACGATTAAATACCCTTGTATGGCAAGAGATGTGCTGACGATGTGGTGCAGTCTATCAATATAAGGAACAGCAGATACTCCCTGTGTAATTCTACGCAACATTCTGAAATAAGCAAGCAAAACAATTTTATAAGTTTGAACATGCTGGTACTTACAAACATTAAGAGTTAGTTCTATGTCTTTACGCGAGAAAATCGCTCATGTGTACATATAAGCCTTCGTGTTGAAGTGCAATGTTCCAGCAGTGTTTGTTGTTTCTTGGACACAACGATGGAGAAAAGTTATTGTTTTCTTTGTTTTCATAAACAATGGACCAACAAATTATTTTGATACCCATTACCTGACAATGTATTTAATCTCATCATTAATGTACAGTAGCATCCATTTAAAATTGAAGTAATAACATGATACTTTTATCTCTTACTTTAATAATTTCAATTTAAGAATATTTAAAAAATGTTCTATCAAAACGTATATGTTGATATTTTTAAAGAACTAAATAATCATCCTCTTTGTTAACGTGAAGATGACCTAGAAAGGTCGAAACGTTGTTCTCTGCTTATGAATAAAAGTATTATTACCCATACCAGCCATTCTTAGATACATTTTTATTTCAAGTGAGTTTCTCATCATCAAGAATTAAACAATTATCCTTTGAAAATATGATGACTTATGACTTGCCTTTCCCGTGACTTTCTTAACCAGTTAGTTGTTCATTACTATATCCTTTCTCTGCCGCTCTTTTATGACGTCACAGTCTGAGTATTTGTTAATGAAGCTCAGTTTCAAAATAGTTCATAACCAATGGCTATGCACCGTTGACTATAACATGTTATAAACTACATGTGTCAGTATTTATTCAATATTTACGTAGACAGTTTATAATCTGCTTTGAGAAGTGGTTTCAATTCGCAGGATTTGTCCTGAGTTTCCAGAATATAATACTTTCCAATAGGATTTTATATGTTATTTCCAAGTTTCTGGATTTTCTACAGACTTTAGTGAGATTACATAATTTTGTCAGCACATTGCTACTTTTCTTTAATATAGCAACATGAAACAGTTACATTGATAGATTAAAAATTTTAAAAAACCAGATACTTGTGGATTAAACGTTTACTTAGAATCGGCGTATTGTTAGTAAAAATAAGATGGAACTGGCAGCAGTTTGATAATAAAAGTGCATAACAGAAAATGTAAGTGAAGTTTATTCTTATTTCAGGTTACTTAAAATACTATGTGTAACATAAATTATAATCCTGAAAATAAAGTTTACAAGTGATAGTTTAACTTTGCAAAATTTCCTTGAAAATTCATTATAAGCTGGCTAATCCTAAGCTGTTACAAAGACCGTGAAACTAACTAATAAAAGTTGCTCAAAAGTGTAATAACAAAGTAATTCTAACATGGCTAAAGGAGTGCATGTACTCTTTTAATACTTAGCCTTAGCCCCCCAGTGGCTCAGGGGTATGTCTGCGGACTTGCACGCTAAAATCCGGGTTTCGATACCCGTGGTGGGTAGAGCACACATAGCCCATTGTGTAGCTTTGTGCTTAATTCAAAAAACAACAAACTACTTAGCCTTAATTTCTTATTTATGAGTACATATTTAATAAAACTTTTTATGTGCTTGTTTATCCATCATTCTGAACAGCAATTATAGAAAAATATAGTGATAAATGGATAAATTAAAAAACAACTCAACAAAGTCCAAAAACTAAACTAGTATTAAAAATTAAAAATAAAATAATACGATTTTTTTCTACGAATTTCAAATGTAATATATTTGCTAATTATTGGTTTTTCAAATGGACGCTGGTAATTCTAAAGTTTTTTTGCATCGTGTGGCTGCAAAAGAGCCAAATACTGAAAGATAATATTTTGTTTGTTTGTTTGACGTTAAGCACAAAGCTACACAATGGGCTATCTATGCGTTGCCCATCACGGGTATCGGAACCCACTTTACAGCATTGTCAGTCCGCAGACATACCTCTGTGCCACTGGAAGCAAAAAATAATTACTCTATCTTACAAAAAGTTCTGGAAAGAAAAAAAGGTTTTAACCATCATTTGAATACTTTTCAGTTGTTCCTGATAGACTGTCTGCAATATTGTTGTTGTGTTTGAGTACAGAAACGATCGTAAGAAACGCGCTTTTAAAGGTCTAAATATCTCAAAAATAAAAGAGATATATTTAAAAGAGCAAGAGAACACAAGAAGTACGATGAGCTTTTCATCGGGTGCATACAAAAATAAAGAAACAAGATATTTCATGCAGCATTCATTGCAAAAATTATCTTTAAAGTTTTTTTTTCTATTGTAAAAACATTATTCATATCTGTTTAATATAACAATACAAATATTTTAAAGGGAAACTACAAGTGGCAAACAATATACGATCTTTCCGAGTCAGATTTTCTAGTCATCAAGTTATCCAAAATAATGCCACGAAAAGAGATTACCACATTTCTGAGGTCTGACATATACCAGTTCCTTGTTGACCAGATGGAATACCAATTAAAGGAGACAAACATCTTTCTACTTAACAGGTCATGAAACTGTTCCTTTAATGACAGGGTTGCTAGGAAGTCCACTGCAAGTGATAATGTGCTTATGGTTGTCCTACATCAACATTGATGTCAGAGACGTCACAACCATTACGATACATGTTAAGATTATCATCTGACTGATGTCTATTGAGCATATAACTAAAAATGCTTCAACATTATCTCTATAGTAAGGCAGTTTGGTAAACGATAACGTAACGCAGGCACCTCACTCCTTCTTCCCCCTCTTCTAACATTTGAACATATTTACCATGAAGGAGCACACCACCATTGTCTTTTATGTTTTTTATATGAACGATAGGCCAACAGAATAAAAATTAAATGTGTCTTGTATCACAGCTTAGAACGATTAAAGAATCTTGAAAGTTTTTGTGGTGTTTCATTACATAATATGTAATGTGTTAAACAACATTAAGATAATGTAAAAAGACGTCTGTTATATTTAAATCACCCTATAAATTAAATGGGGATTAATCATTCAGTTTCATCTATGATCGAATAGAACTTTTCATGAATTTATATTGTTAAATAGTTTTTGTAATTGTGAACAAAGGAATATCATGATAAATATGTTTGTACTTAATTATTCTTATTTGAAAGATACAGAAATTTAATTTCTTTTGTGATCAAGAGATCAGGTAAGTTTAAATGGGTTTACTAAGTACAGTAAGCGACGACATAACATTCTGATGACTCAAATTCTTGTTTAGTGAATATTATTTGTCTAGTTTATCGTACAAAACGACTTATTTTCTTGATCTTGATCAAGAATACTGTTAGAAAAATTACGATATCTATACCTTGACCGAAACAATGATGATGCCATTTTGAAAGGTGAGGCTCTACGTCACTGATAAATTTTTGTCATGTTTTGTCGTGCTACTACTATAACTGGATTAAAGTATCAACAAAATGTGTTCATAAATGCTAAAAGTTAAGTTGAAACTGACTGGATGTATAAACCGAAATTTTCTGGTCCAGAATTAAACAAATAACTAAGACGAAAGAAAGTATCTTTAATGTTTTTTTTCTCAACAGTATCTCACAACAATGTTTGAAAATATGCAATTTTATTGTTTCTACTCTAAGAACGAATAAAAAAATCAGGGGATATTAGTGATACCTCTGTAGAGGATGCCTGTAGTTGTTATGGAAACTTCTTTGAATCTATTAACAGAGGTTCGGGAGGATGTATATAGTTGTTATGGAGACCATGAATCTATTACGAGAAGTTTAAAAAAATGTTTACGGTTATTATCTAGACCCTTAATCTATTAACAGAATTTCAATAGGATGTCTATAGTTACTATGTAGGCCTTTGATCTATTAACAGAAGTTTAAAAGTATCTATGGTCTTTATGTAGATCTTTAATGTACTAACAGAATTTTAGGAGGATGTCTGTAGTTGTTATGGAGACCTTGAATACAAACAGAAGTTTAACAGAATATCTGTAGTTGTTACAGAGACACTGAATGTGTGAACAGGACTTTAGAAGAATGCATATGGTTGTTTTTGATACCTTGAATGTATTAACAGGAGATTAGGAGAATGCATGTGGTTGATGCAGAGACTTTGAATGTATTAACAGTAGTTTAGGAAAATGTTTACAGAAATGTCTGTGGTTGTTATGGGATCACATGTATAAATATATTGTGATGTCTTTGCTCTATTAGGAACTGTTTGACACAATTTAACTTTAAAGCTAAATTAAAGAGAAGCGAAACCACAAAATTATGTCGTGATATAGTCAAAATGATTGTTTTTATTTCGGCTAAATGCTGTAGATCTGTAGTTTAAAGGATTTAGTCGTTTCACGAATAGGTGTATTAGTTATTAAAATATCTTATCTGATTGCCAATGGGCTTAGTACTTCCTCCATGGATATACTTCGCATGTGTAACATGCTCCTTAAAAACAAATCATAAACAGAGATTTTAACTTTAAGTTCTGTTCGATATTTGTTTTTTCGTACTTTTCGTAAATTAATTTTATTTACCCTTAGGGAAACTTCCGACCAAGAAACTTAAACACAGTTAATTTTATATATAAAAAAATACACTTATAAAGCAATAAAGAACAACTTTTTGACATTAGGGAATAAACATTTTCGGTCAAACTTTTTCAACAGAGTTAGTAACTCAATTTGACCTTTCCTTAACTAATAATAAAGTGAGTTACGTATATTTAAGTAGTACATTCAGACTCTTTACATAATGATCAATATGTGGAAAACGTCTACGCCTGAATCAAGAAGCCGAATTTATGAATCTTTATGGTTAATGAATGGTGGATATTAATCTTTTACTAAAAGTATTTTTTGTACATTTAAATTAATATTGTGCGATACATTAACAAAATTATTTAAAGGTTTTGTTAACCTATTCTCACTAAGACACTTTTGCTATAACTTATCGGGTAGTGTTTTTCGAAATATGTTCAGAAGAGGTGTACAGGGACGTAGAAATTCTAACTCTATCATTTGTTTGCTTTTAAATTACAAACTGTCATTGAAAGTTGAATTAGATCAGGCGTGGTTTTACTGTAAGCTGGCCCGGACCATGAATCATATGATTTCGCGACCCACTGCCGAAAAACATTTCTCTGCAGTTTGTGGTCGTTCATGCTCTAGAAGAATGATGGTCGAACCTCAATGTTTGGTGAAAGTATAATATTTCAAAAGCTGTTTAGAGATACTACGGGCTATTTGTCTTTATTTTTGTTTTTCAGTCCAAAATTACGCACGACTATGTGCAGATAGCCTTTTGTGCACCTTTGCGCAAAAGAAAAATCTAACATTGCACAATAGAAACTTGAATATACCGTGTGCAATGAATATTCAAAACAAGCAAATTGGTCTATGAAGTTAATCACTACTTATAAGCGTTGAATGTGTCTGCTCTTATTTAGTCAGCATCTTCCCTGATCTTTAAGATCTTTAACCTTTCACATTTTGTTATAGTAAAAACTCTATCAGTTAATGGACTTTTACGAAAAAAAATATGATCTGTCTTATTTTTTAACCACTAAATACATTATTCAATAATGATGCATGCTGGTAACATAAGTCAAACGAAAGAGGTTGCTTCACATGATTTTTTTCTGTGATACTGATAACCAAGGAAGAAAGGATACAAGCGAAGGTGATAACAAAAAAAAAACCATTTTGAACGTCTTGTAAGACGATGCCCACGTACCCTGGAGGGTTTTTATAAACCTTGTCAAGATGTGTGGTCTAAAATTTACATCTCCGTCCTTTGCAAAATTTAGATGAATGCTGTGGCCTCCCTCAGGCGATTCATGGGAGGATTAGATATTTATCGAAAGTAATCGGTAGCATAACGTATAAAATCCATTGTTGTCCGATAAGATAAAAAAATCAGGTGGCCTGCAAACAAAAAGCTTAAGAACTATTGATGTAAAGGAAATCTCAGTGATAATCATGACCGTGAGATTAAGCAAGGGCAACTGAAACACAGTTATTATGTCTAGTATAACTCAACCATTTCACATTACTGTTTCTATGATGCATTATTATAATTTTGATATTTCATGGGTACTTAGAAGATCTGTTATACAGTAGACGGCCAGTCCTAATATTATGGAAAAATAAATATCCTGAATGCGTTTGGATTAACTACAACTGTCAAATTGCATATGATTTTCAATTCAGAAGCACAAAATATGTTATTCGAATCTGTATCTCGGGTCAGTCAAGCTGCACACAGTGATTTATTTAAGTGTGCACGCATGAACGCATACAGACACACAAATAATTCAGATACAAGCATTAGGTTCCAAGCAAAATATTCATATAACATTATTCTGCAACGTTATGATTTAAACATCATTCAAACTGTGTGCTTAATATCGCCAATGATAGCTTGTGTTTTCATAAAACAATTGAGCTGAATGCACGAGAGTCGGTAACGAGCTCATACAAGAAATAATCTGCACAAAACTGCATTTCCTATCTGCTTATAACCCTACATACTCAAGTCTTTAACTAGAGTTTGTCTGTTACCAGTAAGGCATATAACAGAGTAGAAATTACATATATTAGGTCCATTAAATTGATGGTACGATTAACAATAGTCACCGACTTTCATGTCATTACAACAACTTTTAAAATGCTAATGCCTTTTGAGAATTGATGATCTTACAGGTGCAAAATCTCTGATACTTTAGTGTTTGATAACATAAATTATTCTTCTCATGATGGCAGGGAGAGAGATTTTGTGTCTCATTTCTGGCGGAAACTTGATCATTTTTTGTTTGCTCGAGCTTTCAGCATTTTTGATCGTTCGACTTAACCGTACGCTTATGACGTCAATACTCCAAATGCTTGCACGAGCTTAGTTGATTATTGCATGAAATCTGATAACTACTGTGTAATGTGACTTACTCTTACAAACATGAACAAGCGCGTGAAGTACAGGAAATGGAGAAAGGCACAACACTGAAAAAGCAAGGTAAACTAAACTGGCTTAACTGGTTCTACAAAGAAGAAACTTCATCTTCTCCACAGTAGTAAAAACAATAATTGAATTACTTTTTTATGGAATGGAGTTGAGAAACGCTTTGACTTATTAAAATATTACATATTTTTTGCACAGTCTTACATAGTCTTATGTTGGCACCCACTTAATTTCCCATCAATATGATCTTCAAATACATAAATGTTGCTTTTATTTCATTATGAATACTAATATTTACGTAAATATAAAAGGTAAAGAGCTAAAATATACGAGTCTTCCACTTGGAAGAGCATTACAAAATATGCAAAGAAAGAGATTCTGTATTGTTAAATCATGCTTTGTTTGTTTAACAGTTGTTAAATTATACCTTGTTTGTCAGAACCGGTTTGTTTCAAGGAAGAATGAAGAGTAAGATAAAAAGGAAACAAACAATATTATACGGTTGCCGAACATTAAATTGCTGTAGTTTGTGATTAAACACAAAATTACACAACGGACTATCTGTACTCTGTTTATCACGTGTATAAAAACTCGATTTCTAGCGTTTTAAGTCCGCAGACATGCCGCTGTGCCACGTGGGGGCGAATATTAAACTTTGTTAAAAGATTATGTTGACCAATTTTATGCTTTTCGGATGTCTTCAATTTGTTGCTTCTATTATTCTAAAGCTAATTAAATCTGACTATTTTGCTGTTTTTAATTTTTTCTATTCTTTCTCTATTTTAACTTGCCCATATTATGAATAAAGCATAAAAGAATCCTAGTACGATTTAATGTCTTAACCAATTGACTTTGCTACATTTTAAATGTCGTTTTGCTTAAATGCATACTTCTGTTAATAATTTTCTTTTAAATAAAATATCTGAAAAACAAACAAACTATTTTACCCTAAAAATGTCTACATAATTACACAGATAAATTAAAGTTGGAAGACGAGTTTTTGTCGTGAGCAGCACTTAAACGGCCTAAAGGTTCAGATACATTCGTACTTAATTTTGAATCTACCAATTAGAGAGAAGGCAGTAAACCAGTAAAATATGTCACAAGGGCTTTGTCCAGCTCTTTGGACAGAATAACGGGATTGACCATCACTTTTTATTGCATGTCCATAGCTAAAGTGAGTAATGTGTTCAGTGGCATCGCAACTCAAATCCCAGACTTTTTATCCGCAGTGTGACGGGATAATAAAGTCTTCCCAGAAAGTGATTTGTGACAAAAAAAAAGATGTCAAATTCTGTTTCTAAACTCTTAACTTAGAAGTATTTGTTTTTAATTCTTGTTTTCACCCTGTTCAAAGTGAAGAAAAATACCCAGCAAAAGATATTTGACACTGAATACTGTTACAAAAATTGCACTCACAAGAATACCACTTATTTTTAAATCTGACACATCCTGTACAGAAGTTTAAAATGTAATAATTATTTTCATAAACTACCAGTAAATAATCCGTTGAGTGCGATGTCACGCAACATATAACGCCTGACATTATCGAGTGTATTTACTGTGTACACTCCCCCACCTCCAGTGACACAGTGGTACGTCAGCGGACTTATAACGCTAGAAATTGGGTATCGATACTTACGATGTGCAAAGCACAGATGGCTTATTGTGTAGCTTTGTGCTTAACTACAAACAAACAACGTGTGTGAAATATCAAGTAGAAAGCTTGCACTCTTAGTTACAACGTGACACTTTGTTTACCAAAGCTAGTAGTTAAATGAAGGAAACGTCACAGTCATAAAGACGCCTGATTTCCTGTTGATATTTAAGAAATAGTAGAATATATAAAAATATTGGAGTAAACACACATTTATACATATATGCCTTTGTTTTCTATACCAATCATATAAGTGTTTTGCTGTAGTTGTCTATTTCACAAGAGGAAAGAGAATAAACTTGAGTAATTAGATTAAAAATAAAGACATTAAATAAGGACATCTTAAACATGTTTCACTTTGTGTTCTATATTATATTTAGATGTTTACTTAATTAGTTCACGTTTCACTTTGTGTTCTATATTATATTTAGGTGTTTACTTAATTAGTCCACGTTTCACTTTGTGCTCCATATTATATTTAGGTGTTTACTTAATTAGTCTACGTTTTACTTTGTGTTCTATATTATATTTAGGTGTTTACTTAATTAGTCCGCGTTTCATTTTGTGTTTTATATTATATTTAGGTGTTTACTTAATTAGTCCACGTTTCACTTTGTGCTCTATATTATATTTAGGTGTTTACTTAAGTCCACGTTGATGATGTCTGTTCTGTGGTTAATTGAAACTGTTCTCCTTCTTTGAGGCTAATGCTCTGATACTAATGTCCAAACCATTATATTCGTTCTAATTTACATACCGTTCCTACTTCAGCACGTTGTCCAAATTAAAGCTTCCAGACGTGCACGTGGAACAGCAAAAGCGGGTTTGACTTGTTACACCAAAGCAGAAACACGTGACAGTTAAACTGCACTGACAAGATGAAGAGAAACAGGTGGGGGATAACATGAGACAAAATAATAATCACGCGCCATTGTTTCTAGGACGTACTTGTTCAGTGTGTCTTTCATGACCTTAACACAGACGCGGTTGGGAGCCGTCTCTGACGTAGAGTCTAGTTCACTGTTGGTGTGTTGCTAAGCGCAAAGCTGCAGAGCTGCTATTTGTGCTCTGTCAACTACGGGTATCGAAACTGGACTTTTAGCTTTGTAAGTATGCATATTTACTGCTGAACCACTCTTTCACTAGCTGAGCTAAAGTTTTTATTATAATATTTAATAACACAACTAACACATATTACGTTTTTTTTTAATTTCTGTACAAAATTGTTTTAACACAAAAGCACAATAAATGTCTAAAGAATAGTGATGTAATATATTATTTCAAAAAATCCCAATAGAGCTAAAAAACAAAATTATCTAATATGAGCATAAGCATAATATTTAAAACATTAAAGGGTACCGTGAAACTGAAAACAAACAGTAGGAAACAACGACTGATTTATAAAAGTGAAGAGAGTATTAAACAGATATCTTAAGTAAGACAGGACAGGCAAAAAAAGTGGGCGTTGCTATTGGAGAAACGGACACAGCCAGGAATAACGTATCTCAATGTTGATATATGTTATGTATATACTTCATAAACACTAACAATGTTTGATTAACTTCATGTTATAAGATCATTTTAAATTTAATGTTGGGGCTCTGCGTTGAATTTGTTATCAGCGTACTGCTGAAATATCAGATATTATTTTTAATTACCAGTATTTTCATCCATCAGCAGTAAGTGCTAGAGGTGGTGAGAAAGTCCATTATATTCCATTTATTGTATTAGCCTTAGCTCTATGGAGTTATTTTTTTATTTAACTACATTACCCTACCAACCCAAATAAACAAATAAAAAATCAAAACGTTTACACCATCAGTTTTCAGTTAATTAAAGCAGCCTTTTGAAGAGGTTGTGGTTTCGCATCTCCGTCACACCAAACATCATTGCCTTTCAGCTGTGTGGGCGTTATAATGTGACGGTCAATCCTACTATTCGTTGGTAAAAGAGTAGCCCAAAAGTTGGCGGTGGGTAGTAATGACTAGTTGACTTCCCTCTGGTCTTACACTACTAAATTAGGGATGGCTAGCGCAGATATCCCTCGTATAGCTTTGCGCGAAATTCAAGAAACAAACAAACCTTTTGAAAAATATTTATTACTATTTAAAAATATACATGTAATATGAGACGAGGGATTTTGAAAGGTTACTTTATAGAGAGTGTACTAAATATGAAGGGAATTCATGATGCCATCTATGGTAAACTTCTGTTGATGCTAGTCTCATGGACATTACTTTGACTAACAGTGCCACAACTAATTTGACTCTACCTCTGTGGACCGAGTGTGATTCCCCGGCTAGAATGTGAGACTCCGAAGGTGAGGTTCTGTGGTTCACCATCCAAAAACATAACTATGTACACCATATTTTGGACCGTAGGTGCGTTGTAAATGCGAAAGAAAATTTCTCAATATTTGATTTAATAAGAATAGTTCAAGCATTGGTAGTAAGTAGTAGTGACTAGCTGCGTTCCTTCTAGGCTGTCATTCTAATACCATGGAAAGTTAGCGCATACAGCCTTCCCCTCGCGTAGCTTTGGGCGATATCAAATTAAGAAAGAAGTCATTTATTGTAAGCCCATCATGGCCAGGTGGTTAGGGAACTCGACTCGTAATCTAGTCACGGGTTCGAATCCCCGTCCCATCAAATACGTTCGCCCTTTCAGACGTACTTATAATGCTTCGGTCAATCCCACTGTTTGTTGGTAAAAGAACAGCCAAAGAGTTGGCGATGGGTGGTGATGACTAGCTTCCTGCGTCCTCTAGTCTTACACTGTAAAATTAAGAAGTGCTAGGCAGATAGCCATCGTGTACTTTTGCGCGAAAGTAAAAAAATATATACAAACAAAACAAACATTTTTTTTTCCTATTTATACGTGTTATGGGTGGATACTAGTTTCTGTGAACACATAATCTAATATTCAAAATAATTCGTGTTTTTAGGGGATACATTTTCCATTGGCTTCAATACTTGAAATCGATATGGAACGGCTTACTGTGATGATAACACAAACACGACTCGATACGTTGAAATTTTTAAAGATTTTACTGCTCAAATATAATTGATAATGAATTACAAATAATAATTTGTGTGAGATTTACATAATGGAATAGCAGAAATTGATTTTTAGTTCATACACAGACTAAATAATTAACTGTAAAAATATTTCATTTTGGAATCTATTAAGTGCATCTCGTAAAAATGATTTAATTTTGAGTATAAGTTCTAAAAGATGAATACCATATTGATTCTTGATCGAGTTTATTATACTTAATACAATACCATATCGAATCTTTATTCAGATTATTATGCCTAGATGAATGCCATATCACGTCTTGATTGAGTTAATTATACTTAATGCGATGCCATATCGAATCTTTATTCAGATTATTATGCCTAGAGGGATGCCATATCCCTTCTTGATGCGATGCCATATCGAACATTTATTCCGATTATTATGCTTAAAAGGATGCTATATCACATCTTAATTGAGTTTATACCGTTTAGAGGGTTGTCATATAAATACATCATAATTTTTACTTTAATCAATACGTCGCGTAGAAGTATTTAAACCAAAAACAGCTCAGTCCATATTTAACTTAGAAGTCTGTAACACAACGTTTACCTGAACTGTCAGTATTTCCAACCTGTGACCCAGTGGAATGTCTTCGGACTTGTACCGCTAGAATCCGGCAGAGCACAGATAAACTATTGTGTAGAATAAAATGCTTAATTTCATCCAATCGAGCTATCATTATTAAAATTTTCATTGTCATCAGCAACATTAATTGGCTGCCAATTTTGATTTCAAATCATTCATTCCGTCTCTTTTCTCTCCTGGTCACAACTGTTTTCAGCTAGGCTGATTTTACTTTACATATCACAATATATTAAAAAGCAGAATGCACAAGTGTTTGTAAGAAATATCGTCACAAAGCCTAAAAAGTAGATAGGTGCACAAGTGTGATTTGTAAATGGAGGAGTTTTACACACACTTAATACACGGATTTAGAACTTCAACTATCAATTAGCCTACTATTAGTTGAACGTTCACCGTGCTGTGAAATAGAAGAAAATAACTTTTAAAGTAATACAGTACAACATTACATTTTTACTTACATATACATAAATTATAACATAATGTAGAGACAGTACGTTCTTGGCTCTAAAACAAGATGGGTACATCCTTTGCTGTTTTAAGCCTGGACATTCTTGTCAGCTGACACCCAATACAAATTGGATAACAACTGATTTTTAAGTTGAGATCAAGAAATTTCTGTAAATTACTTGACAACCATTTAACTCACCACTTGATTTGTCCTGCAGGTCGGAGCTAAAATTTGTTTTTCACAAATGCGCCGTTCCTTTTACTTAACAGCTAAACGCTGTGCTTGGTTTGCACGAAATTTTGTACAGGCGTAAACAGTATGTTAAATATGTACAAAGTTTCATAAAAATTGAAAGTAGGACAGTACGTTTCTTGAATTTTAGAAATTCCGTACAACTTGGTACGTAAAAGAAGATGATGACGAAGAAGAAAATCAGATGATATTTGGCATCGAATATTTCAATACCGACTACAATAATGTTCTTGAAATTTGGAATACGAGACAAACAAACAGGGAGGCAATATACCTGAAAACTTTGTAACAATTAATCAGCGGAAGACTAAGTTACAGCAAGCTGAACATCCTAATTCGTCGTTGGTTCCTATGACTAACACGCCGTGTCAGTCTCAAGCTTGTTTTGTTTTTATTCTTGCGCCAACACACATTCTTGATTCGCTTTAAAGTATGAACGTGTGTTGTTTATTTAATATGGTTAAGAAATTATTTCTAATACACGTTAATAACAGACAAATACAATAAAAATTTTAGTAAAGAAACGTCAGTGCAGCAGTTGTAAAGCCAAAACAGCAACCATGTGATCGATTTGTTATGTGCTTATCAAGGAATAAATCCACAATATTATCGGAATTAGCGCTAAGTAACGTCGCTCATTTTGTCTTTGGTAGCAGCGCATTGCAGTCGGCAGGTGACGTTAACGAGTGCAAATACATACATGTGTATGTGTGTGTGTGTATACATATATTAAAGAAATCAAAATAATTTCCCCTCATAATCTCTCAATCAATAACTGTCACGCCTTCTTGCCTACAGTAGTCTAACTCCCACCTAGCTACTTCTGATCAATTACCCACATTATTAAGCCTTACCAGTACAGAAATCTCAAAAAAAAACAACCTACTCGATAAGAGTGAGTATTGAGTTCCATTTTAAGCACTGGATAGTCCACAAATGAAGGTTTCATGTAATACAATAATTTTGAGTATTTTATCATCGTTGAAATAAATGGGAAAGTGTAAACAAAAAATGAGCAAACGAATAGTTCCAAAAAGAATAAACAAAGTAAAAAGAAAAAAAAGAAGAAAAGAAAACAAAAAAGGGTCACGGTCCTGAGAATTTATGTTCGTGTTTTTTAATAACATTTGCTATGAATACAAGTTCTTACAAGAAGGCAAATGCATATCGTAATCTGCAGATACATTGACGTTTAGGGCAGATGCCTGAAATATCAATTGACATTAAGTGTTCTGTTCTTGTAAAGCGAGCAGAGCACTTCAGTAGTCAACAGAGAAGCATGGAAGAAGCTATAATAAAACTGCTAAGCATTAGCTAGAGATAATAATGTATACAGGATGCGGAAGACGTTAGAGGCTGTCCTGCATTTTCATAATAAGTACTAGGTAAAGAAAATATTGTATACAGGATGTGGAAGACGTTAATTGCTGTCCTCCATTTTCATGATAAGTATCAGGTAGAGAAAGTAATGCATACAGGAAATGGCAGACATTAGTGGCTGACTTGCATTTTCATGATAAGTATCAGATAGAAATAATAATGTATACAGGATGTGGAAGACGTTAGTGGCTGTCCTGCATTTTCATGGTATTAGGTAGAGATAATAATGTATACAGGAAGAACCAGACATTAGTGGCTGTCTTCAGTTTTCATTCCAAGCGTTAAGTGCCACCCCGATACACTGTAACACGGTGACGTTTACTGTGTTCAAATGACAACACTTGTTACAAGGATTGCGCAACGATCCGTACATCCTGAACACGTTGAATTTGTCCTCTACAACGCTTCCGTCCCTACTGTAGAATGAAGACTAAACTTTGCCCAAATGATTAGTTTCACATTTTATGTTATAAAAACATAATATTCTTCGTAACATTTCATAAATCATTACTTATTTTTATGCAAAATGTGAAAACATAAAGAAACGCTTGTGCAAGAGAATAAAAAAATTCATTTTCAAGCCTGTTACCACAATCATTTACTATATTAATCAACTAACATTATGGTACTCTACTCCAAAACATTTGCAACAAATATCTCTGTTATAGATGACAAGGATGAGAAGGGTGGTCAAATCATCACTGCCTCAGTGCTTCAGAGGGTTAGAGCGTTGTCTACACTGTTTAAGTAACAAATAGACCCCAGGAGTCCAGTGAAATGCTAGACCTACAACATCCTGCTTTAACAAAATTTCATTGAATGTGGATCGATACTCAGATATAACCTCAGAAATTCCTGATGTCTAGACAGCGAAGGAAATGCAAGATGAATGTTTTTTTTTCACTCCCATAAAAATACAAAAATAGAGTTGTCTTTCACGTGTAACATATACGTTTATTCAGATCTTTAAATCCTTAGGGCTCGTTAAAGTTGTGGTAAAAGTGATATAATTTTTGAAAAACACTTAAATATTAAGAAAGGAAGCAAATACAGTTCTTCTTTCAAGATTACTTCTTAATGATTTAATCATTGCCAATTCCTATACATTTCTGGAAATATAAAATTAAATTTACTTTAACAGTATTGTTAATGATAGGAAGAAATTGTGACCTAAAAATGCTGAAATTCGATGTGTAATTTGACGAAAAGAAAAAATAAATCATGGATAAAAATCTATTGAAGGTAAAGAAAAAATAAATCATGAATAAAAATCTATTGAAGGTAAAGAAAAAATAAATCATGAATAAAAATCTATTGAAGGTAAAGAAAAAATAAATCATGAATAAAAATCTATTGAAGGTAATTTTATTTTGTTTATAAGACAAGTTGATAAATGGAAAATAAAACAAACACAGTATCTATTAGTTGAATATTTTTCAAGTTATAATCTGTTTGTCAATATATTTCTAATTAGGGTCCCGTAGAAAAAGAGTACTAAAGGTTACAAGTAAGATGTCCACCGAAGGTCTACAACACTAAAAAAATTGTACAACCTTATTTGTTACTTCTTTATCTATAGACGATTCCTTCTACGTGTCTACCGACAAAGAGCTTCTGTGCGTTGTTAAATTTATCTTTATAGACAGAGTTTCTTCGTAAAGAGTAATCTGACATCAGACTTATCCATGTAAATATGCATGTTACATTTATTTATAAACTAATAATATATGACTCCTGAATACAGAGAAAAGGGTTAAACAGAACTCCTTTGAAGAAAGACGTTTGACATCACTTGAGCATTTTCAATACCATTTTTTTCTAACTTTATGGAACAAAAAATTCGATAGAAAAGAAAGTTTAGTATGTGTAAGTTCTCAGACTAAATTGATTAATTTGGTAGTTCACTAATATATGGTGACTAAGAATTATGACTCTACAAAAAATGTGAGAGAGAAGTGACTGCACGGTAATTATATATATATATATATATATATTTATTTATAGGCAGATTGAGAGCTGTCCTGAGCTCTAGCTAATGGGAATACATGTCAAGAGTTAAATGTTGCAAAATGAATATTTTTTGTTCATTAAACACTGGAATATTTTTCTGTTATTATTATCAAAATAAATCACGATGTCATCAGATCTGGGGTGTTCCACTTGATCAAATAAAACTTTTCACCTCCGAAGTCGGGTTTCGGAACATATTACAACCAATGTTTACAAAAGTTTCAATATGTTTCTAAGAAATAAAGTAAACGTGACATATTAATAAACAACTATAATTACCTTTTCATTAGTCTCACCTATCCATACTTGTAAGACACTGCGTTTACTTACATCTCCACACTAAGGTAGTCAAGTAAACATAATGTATTAATAGAAATCATAATGACATTATCATTGCAACTGTGGCCGAGCGCGTTAAGGCGTGCACTCGTAATCCGCGGGTTCGCGCCCGCGTCGCGCTAAACATGCTCACCCTCCCAGGCGTGGGGGTGTATAATGTTACGGTCAATCCCACTATTCGTTGGTAAAAGAGTAGCCCAAGAGTTGGCGGTGGGTGGTGATGACTAGCTGCTTTCCCTCTAGTCTTACACTGCAAAATTAGGGACGGCTAGCACAGATAGCCCTCGAGTAGCTTTGTGCGAAATTCCAAAAACAAACAAAACAAACATTGCAACTGCACAATAAGTTGGTTAGAGAGTGAGTCAGGTTATTGCTTTTGCCTTACGAATGTGCAGAGGTACTCGTGTCACATGCTGCAAAACAACGGATAAAAACAAGATTCTTTGAGACAGTATATTTTGTGTGTTCCGTCCGGCAGAAATGTATTTTTCAGACAACTTTCTTTTTGACTTAAACACAAAAGCAAACAGTGTCTATCAGCACTACAGCTAATCTCTGGTGAATAACAGAAGGAAACGTTAGGCATGCACAGTTTTGTATCACCTGATATTCAACGTAACTTCAAAAATTTTCAGTTCTGCACACGTGCACATTTGACACACTCACGTTGTAACTCTTCTTCATAACTTTACTTAGCTAACACCACCTTAACTGGTTATAAAGATCAGTAAAAACTTCAGGACATGTGTGCCTTCCACGAGGGAACAAAGACATTTAAAAAAAAACTTTTCAGGAAACATCAAGGGCTGGGTACAGAAGTTACGAAGTACAGTTTCTGTTTACAAAACCAAAAAAGCTACAAAAACAGTTTCTCACCACTTGTTTAAACAATAAGGTGTACTCAGAAACGTTGCTTCGAGAAAACTTACTAAGAATCAGGAACTTCTACTTGGATCAATATAAGGAGAGCGTATCTTAAAACAGCCAATAGAAAAGATAAAATAAAAAATCCCGGATACATTTTATATCAGAGGTAAATCTGCACACCACTTCCAAAACCAAGCAACTATATCTCAAAGAAAACTACATAAAAAACAATCTTGTTACAGATAATAAAAACGCTTAAGTATTAAAAGACTTAAAAACAAGTTATGCTTCATGATGACGAGAAACCCACTGAAGTAAAAATGTATTCTAAAGACAGCTGGTACGGGTATTAAAACTTTAATTAAAGTACAGAACAGCTTTTCGACCTTCTTAGGTCATCTTCAGGTTAACAAAGATAGTTTGAATCATACCATTGGTTGACACATGTCTTGGGGACAAGACACGTTTAGTTTGATGTTTGCTCAAAACTACACCAGAGCTATCTGCGCTAGCCGTCCCTAATGTGGCAATGAAAGACTAGAGGGAAGGCATCTAACCATCACTACCCACCGCCAACTCTTGGGCTACTCTTTTACCAACGAATAGTGGGATTGACCGTCACATTATACATCCCCACGGCTGGGAGGGCGAGCATGTTTAGCGCGACGCGGGCGCGAACCCGCGATCCTCGGATTACGAGTGCACGCCTTAACGCGCTCGGCCATGCCAGGCCTTCACGGTCAGCTGTGTAGACTTTTTTTTCTGAAGAAGACACATAAAAGAGAAAAAATAGTCTTTCAGTTTTTGTTATTTTTCGTTGTATTTTTTATGTTAATTAATTAATTTAGCTACACTACACATAAATGTGTATTTTATTTCAGATTACAAAATAACAGAGAAAAGATTTTGAAATAAGAACTTTGAAATTTAATGGTAGATAATAAAATGTTGTACTTTTATTAAAAATCAAGAAGAAACCTTCAAAAGTCGTGTTGTCCCCCGTTGTTACACAGGCAAGTCTACATATTTACAACGTTAAAATGAGGTTTCGATTGCCCTCGGTGTAGTCAGCAGATAGCCCGATGTGGCTTTGATGTATGAAAACACACCTCAAAAGCCACGGCACTTGAAATTCACGTAGGCAGAATTATATTAAATTAATCTATGAGATCTTTTCTTCCCTTTCTATCGCCTGTATTTTTGTGTGAGGCGCTCGTATACCAAATTCAATTTTATTAATCGTCAAGGTCTCTCTCTACCAGCTTACTTTCAAATTAAAATTCTTTGAGGCAGAATTAGAGTAAATTAACCTATGAGACTTTACGCACGGTCAAATACACCAATGGAAAGAGTTTGACCTTTTGAGTCCAAAACTGTAATTAGATCTCAACTCGGTCAAGAGATGACAGAGTTGTGAGCTAAAAGTTTATACTAAAAAAAAACAAAAAAACCTCAGAGCCCATGAGTCATTTTGCGGCGGCTGATAATTGATCGAAACTGTCATCAACTGTAATGATTATTACCACATAAAATAATTTTAAGAGGCTGACCAAGATTATATTAAATATATAACAACAATTTAAATCTTATTAGCATGGTTAGCATTCTAAGGTTTTTAGGTTTGGGGTTAATTATTTGTCATTGTTTCAATTTTCAAAATTCTTAAGCTTTATCAACTTCTTGACCTACAAAACAATGTGAAGCAAACGTCGAAATGTTTCTCATCTGATCAGTTTCTTAAGTACGAATCAAGAAAGTTCAGCTCTACTATGCAAAACACACTACAAAAAGGTCTTATGATAATAAACAACCTGTATAAAATTTGTTAATATTGTATGTCAACAGGAAAGCACGACTTCAATGGTTCTTAAAACAGGCAAACCATGAAGACAAAGAGAGACTGGAAGCATGCGGTATCGTATAATGATGTATTGTTTTTTTTCCTGCGGTACAGTAAAATTATGGTGGCACTACAGGAGGCATCTAATCATCTTTGTGCTATTTCAACAGCGCAAGCTACCATAGGTCACCACGGTGTAACGATGTGGGGAAATATTCTCGAAGCAAAGGTTAAACCTTTGATTCCTTTAGAAGGGCAAAAAACACCTACAATGTACTTAACTGTTGATTAACAAGAGTTCTTTCAAGATGATAGCGCAAAATTTTACAGTTCTCATACACTGAGAAAAAATATTGTAGTGACTCCAGTCATCTTCCTTGGCTAGTACAATCAAACCATTGTAGTAACTACAGTCATCTTCCTTGACCAGTACAATCAACGGATCTCAATTCAACTGAACTAATTCCTAAATAATAACTGTAAACAGACCATACTTTTCGACAACTGGGTACAACATAACACAGCATATATATATTACATATATATGTAATGCCCACTAGTGACTATTATCACAACTCAAAGTGTACCAAAGTAATTTAGGTAGGCGTTAATAAAGTGGCCAGTCGCTTAAAAACAACAAAATGTTTATAGAACAATATGCAAAATAATACCTTTATAAGCTATCGTTTTTAAACTTAAAGAAAGGTTTACTTCTGTCATCAAGCATATATAAAAGCTAATGTTCACAAATGAAGACAAACATCAAATCACTTATTGTTAGTAAATTAATCAAGCTAACCAGATAAATAAAAAGAGAGAATGAAGATTAGTAAAACAGAAAGACAGATAAACAAAATATATACAGGTGATTTAACACTCCTACGAAAAAATATTTACATCCATTAAAGTGATACCCCTAGTAAATGTTTTAATTTTTTTTTTAATATTATTTCGCAAATGTCTGAAAAGTCAAAATATTATTGCTCCTTAAAATATAAAGGGATAGGGTCAGTTAATGGTAATTTTATTTAAATACAAAATTATTAGCCTAATATTAATAACCTTTAAAGTTGCTCTGGGGTCTATTAGGCCCCAATTTTCGTAGGAGTGTTAAATTATTATATTTTGTTTGTTTCGAATAGTTGTGAAACCACACTTTGCTTTTCTTGTTAAGATAAACAAACGTTTACATAAAAAAGGAATGGAATGACTTTTCAGTTCTTTTGAAGATAGTATTAAGACTTATAGCCGAACCTTTGTAACTTTGGGCAACTCAAAAAAGCGAATAACCATCCAACTACGTACAAGCTATATTTCCTCTTTGATTCTTTTTCCATACAATGCACACACTTTGCACTCAGTTCAGTGCCTGCTATTCAACCACGCATATGAGGATGGGGAAGGTTTCTATGGCAACAACGGAGATGAGAATCATTAGTGAAAGGTTTTTCGCAGGCTGTAAAACAAGAAAGGCGAAACATAATAAATACCGACAGCCACTAGGGGCGAAGGTTTAGAATGATCTATAATAAATCACTTAGTTGAATAATACAGCTGGGCCTTGATCTAGTATTAATGTCAAAAATAATTGATACTGCAGTTAAAATGTATTCAGAATTACTACTCATTCTTATTCTTTAAAAATGTTTAAGGTTTCCCTATACCTTGTCTTATATTTCATTGTAGGTTCGTAGCTGTAAACTGTATTTCAAAGTATATACATATATGTTTTGTAAAGCAAGTGTCCTCACGTTGTATGTTCGTGAAAATAAAACTCTGTTACACAATGTGTATAGTGTTAATTTACTTAACAAACTATCATCTCTTAGTACTGAAATACATACCTTAAAATTTGTGTGTAGTGCTAACGAAATTTAATGCATATAAATACTGAAATATATAATTTAATAGTTGTCTTCTATGGTCAAAGAAGACTCTTTCCCTTTTTCCTTGTTTGCTGTAATGTTACGAATAGAAAATTTAGAAATTTTTAATAAACAAATCTTTTTGAGAAGAGTCATCAATGTAACACGATCTTTATAGAATTTCTTTTCAAGTGTTTTTATATCGGCAAACAAACAAAGCCGTTATAAACTTACGCGAGTTTCTTTCTTTTTTCATTTTATTTCCCTCCTAAAACCTATATTTAGCACATGCAAGGTATGTGAATAAATAGCAGAAAGAGAACCATAAATCATGCGGCGTACGATTAGTTTCTCCAAGATATGTGAAAAATTTTGCTTTTAAAAAAATAACCAAGTATTCCAGCAGCAAGTTTAAATTTAAAGGATAAACATTGGTTCGATCTGCTAGGTGGACACAGATATTTATTAGCGCTAAAACAAACAAATAAACCCATTTCTTGGAGCACTTCACTTTCTCTCGTTTATATATATAAAAAAAAAACGCTGGTGGAGATAAAAATTAGACTAATGTCAAAGTAATCCAAATCCACATTAATTTTTTTTACAACTGATCGGGACTTCAGCACTGGTAAATCACAAGATAATTTTATTTACCTTAAGTCAAATCCTGTGTAAGGAAATTATTAAAAGAGGCTTAAATAGTTAAATTAACTTGAAGGTAATTTTAGCAACATCACTAAGTTGTTGTTTTATCTTTAACATGGTACTTTCGATTGTCTTTTACTCATGGTGTTTTTGTTTGTATTTTATTCATGTGTTTTTGTTTTTAACGTGAAACTTTCGATTGTATTTTATTTATGGTATTTTTGTTTGCCTCTTGTATAGAAATATTTCTTTAACTATTAGATGACCTGCGATGTGTGAAACTAAAATACTTTTAGTTAACAACCAAGTTATCTTAAGTTTTTAATTCAAATAGCCTTAGATTACTTTTAGGTATGATTTATATAACAAAGTTTAAAGGTGTAAGTTTACCCCATATCAAGCGAGTTAATAAGTTTACTCTCAGGGCAGTTACTGTTTAGTGGCTTATAATTAGTTCGTGGATGATGCAAACTAGTGAAGCCAATCATATAGAAGTTTACTGTCACATACTCTAAAAAAATTCACAGAGTATTTAAAACCCCACACGTTGAAGGTCTTTATTGACTTGTTCAGACAGCTATAAGCATGCCTTGCCGTATTAGCAGGTCTAAACACGCTTTCGACAAACTAGTTCACTGCTTCAAATAGACCCGAGTTATCTGTCATTTCTTTGTGGATATGCAAGGTTTAGAGACTCCCGACACCTGATGGCCCTCGGGTATTTCTTTTTCCGCCTCAGTGCACTAAAAGAACGTTCACTGGTATGTTGGTGGCTGACATAACCAAAATCAGTTTGACATGGAAGCAGACTTCAGACATCTAGTGCTGTAAGGTCCGATAAATGGAAGATAACCCTACTTCCTCTCTCACTACGCATTTGTATACAAGGAAGAAACCTTAAACAGCACTAACAATTTTATTTAGAATCTTTTCCATCCTTGTATGTATAATACACGTTTTTTTTTAAAGGACCAAATATATTTTAAAGTGTAGAAGAGTCTATACAGAGACCCGTTTTACTGATGAATTTACAACATCTGCTGATGACACTTGTAACTTCAGACACTTTCATGTACTACTTGAAATTTATTACAGTGCTTAACGTAACTATTTTGATCTTAAACACTAACAAAGCAACTAAACTCTCCATTCCAAAAGGTTTAGGTTAGTTGCTTTGTTGGTGTTTACCTGTACATGACGTTTTCAGTCTGTAAATTCTAATAATTCAGTTTATATTTGATAAATTATAATCTAAAAGCACATTGTAACCATTGAATTTTCATATAATCCACAAAAGTCCTTAAAGTTTTAAAAACTGGCTAAAATATGTCAAGGATTTTTTAACCAACGATAATACCAATAAGGGTATTATTAACTGAATGAGTAATATACCCTCTAAGCTATATCGTTGTTGCTTTCAATTTAAAGGTAAAAATGAAGAAATATTACATTAATAATACAGTTTATTCCCTGTTATAATCATTTCTTTTATTTCACATAAATAACTATACATGAACTTATAAATATATAACTGTCTGAATACCCTGAGTGGCCCGACGCGAACTAATCAATGCACAACTGTCTGAATACCCTGAGTGGCCAGTTTTTTTACATCTTCCAGCAGTACAATGAACATTGAACACAGTATTTAACACTAAACTTTCATAATTTTCATTCGCGTATTTATCTTTTGCAAAGTAATTTCAACTGAGCTCAGTTGTATCAATTAGATTATCTTCTGTTTAATTATGTACGATGTCATCGTAATGGACATTTTCTTGTTATTTTAAATTCATAGCAAATTTCTTATTTACAACTAGAAGTGTTGAGTGTTTAATTTTTCAAAATGGGGGAGGGGGAAGACCATGGAGATGTAGGGTATTAAGTCCAAGAAGTTGTTGTTGTTTTGAATTAAGCACAAAGCTACACAATGGGCTATCTGTGCTCTGCCCACCAAGGGTATCGAAACCCGGATTTCAGCGTGTAAATCCGCAGACATACCGCTGAGCCACTGGGGGGCAAGTCCAAGAAAGAAAGACATAAACGAAATGTAAAGTGCTTTGGGGTTTCGATGTATAAGCTACATCAATGTCATAAAGGAAGATCGTATTTCGTATTTATCTGCTGCTACATAGAAGTATGCCATTGATTTTGTGAAATATGTTTCTGAAAGTAAAATCATTCATAAATTAAACTTTAGAATTCTAAGGAATTTTTGGTATTAACATTTATTTTTGAAACACGAAAATATTTTATGTCAACAAAGTTGCCTTCCAAAACTCACTCTTTGAATAAAATTGTCGTTAAGAAAGGGTAGAACGAGTTTAAGTTGATTGAACATTTTGGACGAGTTATATTAAGATAACCTGGAACAAAGTCGAAGACTGGAAGTTTAATTTGTGGTTTTCTTTTCATTTCGCAAGGCTGCCACAGTCCAGCGACTTCATTTCCTTTCATCAAGCAGAGGATGCCCAATTACAGTAGCTTGTTACACCTTTAGTTTTCACAGTTTTTAATAGTTACATAAAAGATAAAAATTCTTTATCTCTTATGAAGTAAAACATTATCACACCCTTGCGAGTGATGTCAAAAACTGCGACGACACAAAATTAGTATATATATACATATGTGTATGTGTGTGTGTATTTAAAGAAATTACTTGAGGCCACCTAGTGGCACAGCGGTATGGTATGTTTGCGGACTTTCACTGCTACAACCCGAGTTTCGAATCTCATGGTGGACAGAGCACAAATAAGCAATTGTGTAGTTTTGTGATTACCTCAAAATAATTACCTAAGTTAATTAATAATGCAAAATATCTATCCAACATTAAATAAACTTCTAACTGTAAATATATTGTAGGTATGAACACATAATCCTCGACACATTGTAATAACAATAAATACTACGTTGTTCTTTATATGTTACGATAATAGTGAAACGCTACAAAATACGTAATTATTAATTTGTATTATCAGCCAAGCAGTGAATATTACGTGGTTCTTAGTCTTCCGGCCTGGCATGGCCAAGCGCGTTAGGGCGTGCGCTTCGTAATCCGAGGGTCGCGGGTTCGCGCCCGTGTCGCGCTAAACATGCTCGCCCTCCCAGCCGTGGGGGCGTATAATGCGACGGTCAATCCCACTATTCGTTGGTAAAAGAGTAGCCCAAGAGTTGGCGGTGGGTGGTGATGACTAGCTGCCTTCCCTCTAGTCTTACACTGCAGAATTAGAGACGGCTAGCACAGAGAGCCCTCGAGTAGCTTTGTGCGAAATTCCCAAAACAAACAATCTTAGTCTTCTAAAGTAAGTGTGAACCATTGTAGGGTTCTGTAGGGCTTGCTTAAGTAAGAAGTAATCAATAAAGTTCTTGACTTATTTCAATAATGCTGAAACTCTAGTTAGCAGTTTGTACATTCTTCAACACCCAGATATAACATAATCCTTGACTTAAACGTATCCTACAATTGTACTTTACTTATAATATCGAAACCGAATCAACAGTCAAAGTTCCTTGATGTTTCAGAAATTACAGAAAGAATGGTTATTTTTGTTACACTAGATATGAAACAGTTACCACTGTTATATTCAAGAATGAAAGGTGATGTGGGTTGACATGTTAATGTTTTACGAATTATGTTGAATATTTAACTTGAGTTTATTTTAAAGGTCTTTTTTCTCTTTATGTTGCTGACTGAATATAGTGATAAACATATATCATGTTAACTGACTTTCAATATGCAAATTGCTATTCATCTCGCACTACAAATGATACAAACTCCCTATGAAACAAAATGTATCAGAACTATATTTTGGTTCTGTCTGGAGTTTCATGGGTATTGTTACCATACTGAAAACTGAACACTTTTGGAAATGATATATAATATCTCCTTCTGATGAAAAAAATATTCTTACAGTTAAGTTACAAAGAAACACGCTATCAGATCAGGTGTTTCGAATTTCTAAGATATGGATATTTCTTGTACTTAATGGCACTTAAACATAAAGGAACATGTATCAGTTTGGGACACTGGGAACACTTATCCAGAGATCTGCCACAAACAGTACCCCAGCCGTACTAAGCTAAATGTACCGCTTTGAAAGACAATCCAGAAGGATTTCTGCTTGATAAACCGACACAAGTCATGAGTACAAAAGTTGCTTCTATAACATATCCGTGTGAAAGTGAAGTAAATAAGGTATAGGCTTACCAAGATAACGTTTTCAGTCGTATGTCCCATACAGCTGTCACATATCTTAAACAGCTGGAAAATAAAACGAGTATGTATACTAGTCGATGAATTTCTTTACAATCGAACTGTTTGAATGTTGATAGTCCAAGGATGAAACCTTTTGCAATGTAAACTACGCTACATATTCATTGTCAAGATACACCATCATAAGATAAAGAGTGACCGGAGGTGGCGACATGGTCTCTGATGATTTAATGACACTTAAAAACTTTCAATATAACATACTTAATCTCTGTAATAGCGCTAGATGCTACCTTATTATTTATAAATCAAGTCGAATTTATGATTCTAAATAAACATATTTTACATTTCATTGTTACCTGGTTTAAGGTTTCATAAAACATAATGAGTTTTTTTGTTCACAAGGAAAAAAAGATGAATGTAATCTTTAAAAAACATAATTAAAATAGTAATATTGAGAAAGTGGTTTTTTTCACAGCAAAGCCACATCGGACTATCTGCTGAGTCTACCGAGGGGAATCGAACCCCTGCTTTTAGAATTGCAAATCCATAGACTAACCAGCGGGGAACTATTGAGAAAGTAGTAGTTTGCAGTGTAGAGTGTATGTACGTTAATAATCTTTATATGGGATAGACTAATTGACATTTAACTATTAGAACAGCAGAAAATGGATATGCTCAGTCACATGTTTACCAAACCCAACATGGCCAGGTGGTTAAGGCACTCGACTCGTAAACTGAGAGTAACGGGTTCGAATCCCAGTCATACCAAACATGCTCGCCCTTTCAACCGTTGGGGCGTTATGATGTGACGGTCAATCCAACTATTTGTTGGTAAAAGAGTGGCCCAGGAGTTGGCGGTAGGTGGTGATGACTAGCTGCTTTCCTTCTAATCTCACACTGCTAAATTAGGGACGGCTAGTACAGATAGCCCTCAAGTAGCTTTGCGCGAAATACAAACCAAACAAGCCAAACCACTGGTCTACCAGGACCCAACCGTGGGAGCGTTTTATATGATCGCCAATTCTACTATTCGTTGGTGAAGGTTTGTTTGTATCTTTTTTTTTAATTTCATGCAAAGCTACACATACGAAAGCTATTCGCATTAGCTATCCCTAATTTAGCAGTGTAAAACTAGAGAGAAGGTAGTTAGTTAATCATCACACACTCACTTTGAACTCTTGGGCTACTCTTTCTCTAATAGAAGCCCGGCATGGCCAGGTGGTTAAGGCATTCGACTGGTAATCCGAAGGTCGCGGGTTCGAATCCCCGTCACACCAAACATGCTCGCCCTTTAAGCTGTGGTAGCGTTACAATATAACGGTCAATCCCACTATTCGTTGGTCTAAATAGTAGCTCAAGAGTTGGCGGTGATGACTGGCTGCCTCCCCACTAGTCTTACACTGCAAAATTAGGGACGGCTAGCATAGATAGCACTCTTATCGCTTTGCGTGAAATTCAAAAAATCATACTGTTGAAATTATTTGTCGAGAACGTAATATTAATAAACGTAAAATAAAAGGAGTATAAAACTTTAATAAATAAAACACAAGAAGTAGATTTATACTTATGTTAACTCAAGTTTATATGGTTGACGTCATCAGTTGGTTGTACTTGGTGTTGTGTACATCTGTATTGACTACCTCGCGGCTCCCCACTAGTACAGCGGTAAGTCTACGGATTTACAATGTTAAAAGCAAGGGTTCGATTCCATCTCAGTGGGCTCCGCAGATAGTTCGGTGTGGCTTCGTCATGAGAAAACCCACACACACTTCCTGGCGATATCACCTTAACAGTAGCGAAACGTTTTTTTTTAAATGGTAAATTTTTTAATTTCACATTACAGCTGTTCTTGAACTTTGAATAGTTCAGAGTGTGGGATACTTTCAACATTTATAAGACTTTGATCACTGTTACGCACATGACGGCTACTGGAAGTAATAATAAATAAAAGAAACAATCTTACCTCAATTTTGGACATTGATATAAAAATTCGTTTTTCAGCATCAGGAAGAAGTTTTTAAGAGTAGCAATTCAACACTGAATATGTATTATTTTTATTCCCACAAAAAACATATAGAAATAATGTTCACGTTTAATATACTTCTACTCAGAACTTGTTCAAATGTTTGGAACCTGTTGAGGCTGTAGTAAGAGTGATATAGATTCATATTTTACGAAAAAAATAAAATTAACTTTCAAGATCTAGCTTGTGATCTAGAAAATGTTGAAATTTGATATGCAATGTGATGCAAATATACGTAGTTTTTGAAAACAAAATGATTCATATGTAAAAATCTATTAAACGTAATTTTATTTTATTCGTGAGATATATTGACAAATGAACACAACAACACACAATTTTTAGTCGAATTAATTTTACCTCAAAGTCCATTTGCTCATATCGTTCTAACTACGCTCTCGTAAAGTGTACTACAGATTACAAACAAGATGACCATCGATGTAGCATGTACAAAAAAATTTGAGTTAAAATGTTCACTCCTTTGCTAAGAAGATTTTTCAAACAGATAGGTTGGCTAAAAACTTTATAAATAAAACGTAATTATATTGTATATAAATTGTGCAATACAACTTCAAACACATGAACACTAATAATGAAATAGACTATCAAGCAAGTGAAATAAAAACACGGAGGAGAACATCAAGTGTGGATTATTTCACCAAAATTCATATTGGTATTTGTGTTATTGGAGTCAATACGTCATTCTGTAACTTGTGCCGTCAGCTGTGCTTCGGCAGCAGAATGGTAAATCTATATCTGACCTCGCGACCGTATTGGAAATAAATCGGTAATGGGCTTCAAAAACCATTGTTCTCAACTCGCAATAAGTCAGTTAAATTTTCAGAATAAAACATAATCTTCGGTATAAGAAAAATAATAACTAATACTATCCATATCTTGTTAAGAAGAACAGTTCTAAATTATAAATTTGAAGACATAAAAACCCACACTACAGTAGATAACTACTTGCAATGTTTTTATAGTAAAGTCATTTCAGAGATTTGTGGCTTGAACAAATAGTCAGCAGTAATCTCCAGTCTTGCTTGCTTACGTTTCGCGATCACTATCTGTGAGGTTTTAAAATTATCAATTTTTAAATATCTTTTAAATTTGCTGTGTCTGTAATATACAATAATGAATATAAATGTGTCTAGAGTAAGAAACAGCCCACACTAAGCGCGTATGAAATTTTACTAGTAGAAAAACAGCCTTTTCAAACAAGACAAACACACCTATAAAATCGTTTCAGATACAGTGTCATGTCTTTTTTTAAAGTATTTATTTACTGAGCTTGGTGGCTATGTGTTCGAAATTTCGTGTAAACGCATTTAACACGCGTCGGGTATCAAAGCAGTCGTTCAAAATAACATTGTATCTATAATGTATTTATAACCATGTACAACGTAAATCAACTTTTAAATAGGTCATAGGTATTCGCAGCGCTTCATATAGTATAACAGTGGAGGTTTAAGTGCAAAATACCCAGACGACTTTGCTTTAAGCTAGTGAAATAATAATAATATAAACAAATCGGCAAATTTTGATTTTGCCTACAATCATGCGAACCCTAGTGGCACAGCGGCATATCTGCAGATTCACGCCGTTAAAAACCGGGTTTAAATATCCGTGGTGGGTAGAGCACATGTAGTCCACTATGTAGCTTTGTGTTTAATTCTAAACAAACATAGAACAGTGAAATAATTTATTTTGGTTATTATCAATGTTCAAGCAATGATAACTATTGAAAAAGAAAGATTTGAGTGTTTTTGCCCGAATATTTTATTACAGTTATTTTTTAGCAAATTCCTGCGCAAACCCTATTACAAACCATTATCATGGGTCATTTCATAGTGTGCATTATTAGACATTAAATGAATGAAAAACGTATCTAGTGATTTTATAGGCAGTCAACCAATATTGCTTTGAAACTGTTCGTGGTGTTGAAAAATGGAAGAAACATGTTATTATTCGATCTTAAACCTACGAAATAAGTAATGACTGATAACAATATAAAAAATATTTCCTTATTAATAGGTACACGTTATCAGAAACATGTTGTCATTATTCCATTTTCAAGTTATGAAAGAAGTAATTACTAAAAACGATATAGATGAATGTTCTCTGAGTATTCGAGACAAGTCACTATCAGAAAAAATATTGCTATTAAAACATTTAGAATGGGGACATCAGCTTGCTAACTGTGATGACCTGCAGAAAAAGTGAAATAAAACAGCCAACACTGAATAGCTTAGCACAATCGCCTATGTACTTGTCTCTAAGTTATCTGGCAGAAATTCTTGAGAAGATGATTAAATAGATTAGCAAACCAGTAAATTAGACACTCCATCAAGCTCCTTTATCTCCCAACCCATCTTATGTCCCTGTTCTCAATTTAGTTAGTGGAGAGTGGCAGACAATTGACAGGACTTGACAGAGTCTGCTGTAGAAGACCACAGAGTGTGACAAAGTTCGGTATGATATATATTACAACAATAATGTCATATTAGATTTTTGAAGTGCTCGGATTGCCATGTATTCCAGCAATATTGATAGAGTATAGTGCTGAAGTGTTCAGATTGCCATGTATTGTCACAATATTTTTAAAGTGCTCGATATGATACGTATTCTAACAACGTTGTTATAGTCGAGAGCTGAAGTACTTTGTATGATATGTATTCCAACAATATTGTAGATACTATCAAACAACCAATACATTTGGTTTTCTACAATCCCAACATATGTACTAAAATTAGTGTAATAATTACCCCTTCCAGATATTGTATGGCATCACGACTTTCTAATAATTTTTGTGCATTGCCAAACATAAACGGAGTTAGAAAATCAGGTTACTGCAGCTCCCGATTTAGATGCTGATTAATATTTCTTATAAAATAACCAAACAGTTTCTCCAAGAATACATCTCGATTCTTTAACAATGTTACTCAGATAAGATCTGTACCCAGAATATTTGAAAGGGGTGAAGAGTAGATTCTCATTTGTAAGACCAAAAGCTAATACATTTTGTGCGAAGCATAATCAGCATAAAATGGATGCTAACGTTATGGGGATCCGGGGTCGTGCACCCCATTAAATTTGTTAAATGTGTGTTATGGGATTATATCTCAATTTTGTACTTAGTATAATTTAAACAAATGCATGGGTGTTTGCACAAAATTCACAAACATTCAATGAAAAGTCAAACAATCATCGTTCTATTTTAATGTTGCAGGGGGATCTAGACTTAAATTAATATAAATATGTATGTTTTATTATAGTAAAAAACTGTACTATCTACACGCCGAGTAGTTATTAATTGTTAAATTACACTACTGATTTAAATGACAACAATAGTATATTAGCTATTTCGATCTTTAGCTATCAAATCCTAACAAATACGTATTATTAAAATAAAATGTTAGCATGCTCTATTCTTCTGGGGTTCTAGAATGAGCGTAATGAGCATTTGTATATACGTTTGACTTGCTTTAACATATTATCTTGAAACAACTGAAGTGTGTTGCTGCTTGTTCATTGTTGATATTTATCACCAACAAATGACAGACACCTACTGTAAAGAATTCAGCCTACAAAACGTAATAGTTGCAATACGACTTCGGGATTCCAGTTACAAAGTGTCAACAGAAGCCACTGCGAGCGATTATTTCAAGCCAAAAATTACTAATACTTCAGAAGAATCTAGACTGTAGAAAACGTTAACTATCATAATCATCTGTCCCATATCTATAAAAGCATATTTTCTTTCTTACATTACACAAAATAGGGGGTTCGGCCGAATCCTCCTGAAACTCCTCGCGTACGTGTATGATGATAGATTATTATTTCTAAGCAGTGGCGGATTAAGACACCTCGTGGTTCGGGAATAATAAGGTCCTCTTTCACGTATATTATTTTTATTGGACAAGACAAGCATTACTTGATGCTTTGCGGTGAAGTAAACATCTTGATCTACAAATGTGTGTACATTTTTTGTTAAATTACATTTTTCTATGAACATTTTTAATTGTTAATTATATTATAAATTCTATTTTAGCAACATAAATCTTGATCGAAAAAATATTATCCGTAACTATAATGAAATTTTCAATTCATTCATTAATTCACCTCTCGATTCCATCAAGGAACATAGGGCCGCAATCACTTGCGGATTCTTCATCAGGTTTTTAAGTGAGTAGGTTTTTAGCCCACTGCACCGAGCCGTCACTAATTTAGTAGTGTAAGACTAGAGGGAAGGCAGCCAGTCATCACCACCCACCGCCAACTCTTGGGCTACTCTTTTACCAACGAATAGTGGGATTGACCGTCACTTTATAACGTCCCCACGGCTGGGAGAGCGAGCATGTTTGGCGCGACGCGGGAGCGAACCCGCGACCCTCGGATTACGAGTCGCACGCTTTAACGCGCTAGGCCATGCCGGACCGAAATTTCCAATAACACTTTAAATTACAACAAAAAACATTTTCAGAACTCATTTCCTGTCTAATAAATCTACATTTTTTTCAAAAACACATAGTAATGAAAATGAAATATTAATTTTCATACATTAACTTTCACAATTTTTATTTTTCATGAAACGTCTGTGTATGAATTCAAATGAAATCCTTTACAGAAAGTCATTCTCAACTAAGGAGATCTTGCACCATCGTACAGTGCTTTGCATCTTTAACAAACTTTATCTGAAAAAAAAACACATTTCCCCCTGTTGAATTTGTAATCACCAAACGCAGGTACGTTCGCAAAGCTAATTCTAAATGGGAAAAACTTTATAGTAGACCTATCTATGCTATTTATGTTTTTTTTAAACTTTGTTTTACCTTAATTTTCTTTTATGAATTTTACTAAATTTACTTCTATCTTTTTACTGGACGTTTGTCGCAAGTAGCTTAGCTGCTTTGTGCCATAAAACACTAAATCAACCAACCAACCTGTCTCTGAATATAAAGGAATACATTTTTGAAGCTTACACGTTTGAAACAGACAGATTTTGAGAGTCTAATAAAATAGCATTCGAATTTATGTTGAAAATCGGTCTCCGAATCTTTCTACAATACCATGCAACATTCTCCTTTACGGAAGTCATACTTTTACATTCGACTGAAAGTCCAAACAGCTTAAACACTATCATAGGCTTCTAATCATTGTGCCGAGACTGTTGTATATTTGTTCAAGATAAGTTTCCACTTGCACTTTTTACTTCCATGAAGAGTCATATCATTGGCACTTCCATTAGCTAACTGCTTGTTAGGTTTCGCCCAGCATCCCGGAATTCTTGGGTTAATATTTCGTCTTTCGCACCAGTCTCAGTACTCATGAAACCATGATATAAGATATTCGAATATTAATACGATTATTTTAGTTGCCACGCCTATTCCAATATCTTTGTCTTGAGGAACTTGGCGGGCTGCATCAATCGCCCCAAAATGTGGTTTCAAAGATGGAAGGCCTTTCGTTCCTAAATTAGGCTTAAAGGTAGGTCAACTACAGACGAACTGGGCAAAGTATGCTTAAGCCTATTAGTCCAAATAAACTTAATTGTAATTAAATAAGTGATATTCTTAATTAGGCTACGTTGAAGCATTCTTAAATTAGCCTAACTAGACGTTTCTCCACCATGACTTAGAGTTTGAATGTAGCTTACCTGTCTCTACAGTGTCAATTATTTGCTGTGTCTTAATTTTGTTTTTGTATCACAATCTGTAAATGAAAATGGGTAAAATGAAGTTATAAAGGAACTGTCTGCTCCGGAGGTGACTAAAAATCTTATTATCAAATATATTGCAGCAATGCGCAGTCGTACTGACCTTTAACAATTCTTTACACAAAGTATTCTAACCTAAAATTTCTGAGGTCTCCAGTTGCTTCGGAGCTACGGCTTTATTTGCCCTCCAGTTAATCCACCATTGCTTCAGAGTGTATTACTACTGCCCTCCAGTGGCTCAGCGGTATGTCTGCGGACTTACAACGCTAAAAATCGGGTTTCGATAACCGTGGTGGACAGAGCACAGATAGCCCATTGTGAAGCTTTGTGCTTAATTCAAAAACAACAAAAAATAACTATTACTACTAACACAACAAGTTTGTATTGCAAGACATCGTATTTTAGTTATCTTATTGTTTTGAAGTATAGCCCAAAGTGTTTTGAACTTCTGACAACTTATAATGACAAAATAGGAGAACAATTTAAAAACTTACTTCTCCAGCATTTTAAACCAATTGATGCAATTTAAACATACAACAGTTTCAGGTTGTATGAACAAATACGGTAATAACTACGATCAGCTGAACTTAGGCTCTAACTACATACTAGTTATGTTATTGTTTCATCCAAAGATAAGTAAATGGTTCTCGATAATCGAGCTGATTCACTTTGGTTTGTTTGCTTGTGATAAAAGCCACGTTCGGCTATCTGCTATGTCCATAGTTGAGAATCCAACACAGGATTTTAGCGTTTTAGATTTGTGAACTTGCATTTTCTCTACCGGAAACACAGATCCAAAACAGAAACTGTTCCCTTACATTTAGACCTGTTATTTTATATAGGAGGCGTGTGGTTATTATATATGTGTGTGTGTGCAAGTTGAGGTACACATCCTAGTCTTGATTATGAAGTTAACAAAATGTGTGAGTGGATTCTACGTCAAATAACACATAAATCCTAAGTGTCACATAGTTTACTTTTAACATAACATATTATTACAATATTCACTATTACTTCTCTAAAGGTTTTGTATAAACTTTGATAACTCACTATGTATGTACTTAAAACGTGGTATACAATGTGCGATGGTCAGGGTGACTTTGTAGGAAGAAGTAGAGGACAAAGAAGTGGCAGCGGAGGAGCTTTCTGTGTTTTAAGGTCCGAAGTTGAAAGGTCAATGTATGAAATGGGTATTTCTCAAGAAAAGGCTCTTCGTATTAACCTTACGATGATTGTTTGGAGCAGAAACTTCAATTGAATTTATGCATTTATGAATTTACTGCAACAGTGGGAGCCATTTTTTATCACACTATCCCATAGAGACGTTTGTGTACCACCCCCACCCCATACTCTGTGTCTATATTGTGTAATGGAAATTCGAATGAAGTTTTCTTAACAATAACAATCTTTATAAGATGTGGCGCCATCTATGCATATATACGTTAACTTACATCAAAGAAAACAAATTGCCAATTGTGGCAATAACGGGAATCGAGAAGTTGCGTACCTTGCAATAACACGTCCCTTCTTCCAAACTATCAGCTCACAAATTTTGAAAATTACCATGGTTGTCAGGATATTTATAGCTACCCATGACAAAAATATGCTAAAAACATCAGCTTACCAAAAACAAGGAAGATTCTAGGAAAGAAAGAAAAAGACAGGCAGAAACAAAAGAGCAATATTTTGATGTTGTTTTAAATTATTCTAATTAAACTGCTTTCGCAATAAGCAATTAAAACATTATAAATTATAGCTGAAAAATTACTTTTTTACAGTAATGAGAAGAGAATAGAGTTTTTACGTCATCATAACACCTAAAGGGAGACTCATTATTTTACAAAAAATCATAACACCAATAGAAAGTTATACGAATTTATTCCAGCGTTATTTATGCTCTGGAGGATTTCAGTAGCAATGTTTATATCAAATGTATTCTCATCTCGTAGGAGATCAACACAAGAGGCTTCTGGAGAGTGGGAGAATTTATAATTATGTCTGAAACTTTTGAACTCGTTACGTAAACCAAACAGATGAACAAGATTAGCAGTTACAGCAAGTAAAGAACGCCTTTTAGAATGTAAACAGTTCATTTGACACTGACAATCCCAACTGTCAAAACAATCTGGACAGCTTCACTTCGTTTTGAACAAAATGCTAAAAACAAACTGTTTAGTCTTCGTAGGAAAGAGTACAACGCCTTGAACACTTTCGATCTTGGAGAAATAAAGTGGTAATATATACACACATATATATATACTTTATCACTTGAAATATGTGTTTTTTTTACACTTTCTTCATCTAAAAACTTGAAAAATGTTTGTTTAAAATCCAAATAATTGTTAACGTTAACAAATATTGATAATGTCACAAACAGTTAAGTATTTGTATTTTTTTTATAAATAGGTCAGTATTTTTCATTTTACAAATAGCGTCCCTGACATTTAGAGGAGAGTTCAAGTCCCTTATTCTCAACATCAGAATGTTCTAAAATTAAATAAATACATATCAGTAAATAATTACCACGGATTAAGTTAAACACAAAAGTGTTTTGAGATACTTTTTATACCCGACACATTGGTATGTCTGTGGATTTATACTGCTATAAACCTGGTTTCAATACCGGGGGTGGGCAAGAGTGCAGATAGACCTTTGTGCTTAATAGCACACAAACATTTTTTTTTAACAAAAGGAGAATCATAATAGTTTATCCTTACAAAATCATAGATAAAATATTAAGTTTAATTACATAAATGGAAATTTTCAGAGAAAAATAAATCTTAAGATGATTCTGCCGCAAGACAGGTTAGATATCATTTTTGTGGCTTCTTCTAAAAAAAAACACTTAAAGTAACTCACCTCTCAGAGAAACTACAGATTATTTGACAATTTTTTCATAAAATAAGTCTCAACGTTGCTTTATTTTCAGGCATATTAAATTATTTTAGTGGCTTCTTTTAAGAAAAACCTAAAATTGAAGTTTACCTAAAACCTGGTGAGCAACGTTTTTGTACTGATGTCAATTCTATTTTCCACTACCAATGGCATATGCTAACTATAATATTACAACCATTTATATCGGGTTTAAAAATAATTTCTTTTTGTAGACTTAATTTATTTTTGGTCTTCATGACTATTACGTTTGGAGTACATGGGTCATGTCTGCTGGCTTTATAACACTGGTCAAATCTGACGGCTTCAACATATCATCCAAGTATATTTAAAATACACGTGAATCTGAGACAGCATTTTGTTTTATTCGACGTCTGGTTATTATAAAGTTACCTGACTTCGAGCTTGGATCTCAAAAAAGAGTATTCCATTTGGTTGTTAACATCACTGATAATTTAACACTGTGTTTGGTCTCGTCCAACTGAACATTTTACAAAGGACAACCTACGTTTGATGTAATACTTGTAATACCAATAATAAAAACATATAAAAAAACCTTAACACTATTACAGATTGAACAATTATAACACGTTTGTTTTTTATACCATTAATAAGTGTGTTTTTTTTCGGCGGTGCCTTTGACTTGATTATTGGAATTAAGCAAAAAATTACTCAAAGGACTATCTGTGATCTGCCCACTACGGTATCAAAACCCGATTTTTAGCGGTGTGAATATGCACAGATACCGCTGTACCACTAGGGGGACGGCTATACTTTAACAACATCTGGCAGAACTTAAAAGAAAAAACATTTGGAAGATATATTGGTATGTATTACGTAATCATAGTTTATGCTGAGAAACGAGTCAAGCTACGTTACATGTAGTTAGTTATACGCGACTTCACAAAAAGAAATTGCACCATAAATATTGAATCTTCATTTTCAACTAGCGAGCGCATTGTATCATCCATGCTACACGCATCTGCCAAAGTTCGTCTTGTTACAACATTTTTGAGCAAAATAACGTTTGAGGGTTCGGCTAGTTAAAGCCGGGGAGGAGGAGGAAAGCAGGCAGCATCTCCTGGCTTGAAGTGCTTGGTACACTTTTACTAGCTTTATGATTAAGATTGGCACCTTCCCAATTTCTGACCAAAGTAACCAGTTGTTAGGTTAATTTAAAGCATTTCTTACTATAGAACGTATTCGATTTAGGGGAATGAGACATGGCGTTACGAACTTCTTGGCAAAACCTATTATTTGGAGGAATTTAAGTAAAATACAGAAGGGTTTTTAATGTGTGTGTATATACATATTTACCAAATTTATTGAACCTACGAGTAAAAACGAAAAAGGTTGTTATATATATATAAATATATATAGAAATTTAGTCCAATCAATGTTAAAAGTGCGCAACTACAGATTGCAATTGTAGATCAAATGGATGTGTGAAACATGAATCTCGTTAGTATGTGTGTTTGTTAAAAACTGGATTCCTTTAAATTGTAAAGACGGCAATCAGCTATTTAGTTGAAAACGAAAAATGTCATTGTTAAAAATAAAGAGTCGAAATCTAAGTAGTAAAACCACGAATATTTCAGTGATTGCAACTCTTAATCTAAGAATGTGGACATCGGGAAAGCCCGTCGAGCAATAGACTATTGGTTCTTGTTAAGATGCGCTTCATTTATTTGTATTAATAACAATCAAGTTGAGATATATATAGGCCAGTATTGCCGACCCTCTGTTAGCTTTAAAAAACATGTTCAGTTTTGTTTGTTTTTGAATTTCGCACAAAGCTAAGCGAGGGCTATCTGGGGTAGCCATCCCTAATTTAGCAGTGTAAGACTAGAGGGAAGGCAGCTAGTTATCACCACTCACTGCCAGCTGTTGGGCTACTCTTTTACAAACGAATAGTGGAATTGGCCGTAACATTATAATACTCCCACAGCTGAAAGGGCAAGCGTGTTTGGCGCGTCGGGGATGCGAACCCGCGACCCTCAGATTGCGAGTCGCACGCCTTAACACGCTTGGCATGCCGGTCCGCATGTTTGGTTCACTGTCAAATAACTTGATAATTATGATAACATTTAGGGTAAATGTTTTATCATTTTGACAAAAAAACGACCTTTGCATTTCAGATATTTATAAAAATATTTTTTTTATTATTTTATTTAATGTTTCATCTTTGTGGCTTCATCAGAATTAGTACTACTGTATGTACTAACCTGGATAAAGCTGCAAAAGCGAAACGTTAAAGAAAATAAAATAAGCGCTATTATTCACACCTGAAGTATAAATATCGTTTTTCCTGAACATTTTATCAAAATGTGTGAATCTCTCCAGTATGCACTACAAAAGACAACAAAAGATGTATTTAGCTCTGGGCCATGTTCTATTAGATGTCAAGTTACGCCGTGTTATATTTATAATTACTTTAATTACTGTGTGAAATTTTTAAACTAATTTTCTATTTATCAGGCTTCTCGAACTACTGCATCAGTGTGTTCGTAACGAGGACAGGATTATCATGTAGGTATTCCATTATAATTGACTGAGCTGCCAACTCTTTATTAGGTGGCAAAGATGATTTTTTTATCTTTATTGCCAGGTTGTTTGACTTTACATTATATGCTATATTATGCTTGTGACTTTAGCTCTTATTAGAAACCTCTTCTATGATTTGAGCAGGATTGGATATTTTAACAGTGTTTTGTTTTGTTTATTTGTTTTTTTGGAATTTCGCACAAAGCTACTCGAGGGCTATCTGTGGTAGCCGTCCCTAATTTAGCAGTGTAAGACTAGAGGGAAGGCAGCTAGTCATCACCACCCACCGCCAACTCTTGGGCTACTCTTTTACCAACGAATAGTGGGATTGACCGTCACATTATACACCCCCACGGCTGGGAGGGCGAGCACGTTTAGCGCGACGCGGGCGCGAACCCGCGACCCTCGGATTACGAGTGCACGCCTTAACGCGCTCGGCCATGCCAGGCCTATTTTAACAGTGAAGTACAAAGTAGTTTCTTAAACAATTGGAATACAATTCAAAGTGTTTCGCTTTTTATTTACTTAATTAATCACTAAATGTTCTGTAATCCCAACTTGACTACTTTTTGTCCTAAATAACATTAAAACTAAGAGTGATTGGACTAAAACTCAGCACAGCCATATTGAATTAACGTTTGTTACACACGATTTATGTTGATATTTGCCTGGGAATATTAAACTGTTTATTACTTGCCGCACAGTGGACTATCTGCGAACTGTCTATTATAAGGAATCGAACCTTGGATTTTAGTCTGTAAAATTACCATTGATCCGCCAGAGGACGGAAGTCTTTGAGTGGATACCGATCATTATTTCATGAGTAAAGGCATAATAAATAAACTGATATGCAACAGCTTTGTAAAGAAAACAAGACGTTGATAAATACGTAAGCTATGTTTCTGAACGTTTTAAATATTAATTTTGAAAAATTACGCTCCACTAAAATCATTTTGTTTAACACGAGGCATCCAAAGCTTATTAACTATGGTTGAGACTTCGGGAACTGTTGTGTTGACTCGAAGAATGAAATTTTAGGTTTTTTTTATAGATAAATGAAAAACTAACCCTAGGCTGCAGTTTGTCTTCTTTTTAAACTATTATTACCATTAACAATTATAAAGAACAAAAGTCGTTAAATACTTCGTAATTGTTGCAGTAACTCACAGCGATATTTCACCGAAAATAGAATACAAGATACTGGCGTAAAAACCAGTCACGAGGAAATAATCTTTAAAATTTAGCTTCCGGGTCGAAACCGTATCTTTTGACAGCATTTATAAATTATGCTGAGCTATTTTCTATTGTTTACCTTTTTCCAGTTATTTGGTTTGATTGTTCTTGAAACAACAAATTGTATTGTCAAAAGCATGTATTTAGACGACAAGTCTCAACTACTAACACTTCAACTGTCACTCTAATCAATACTGATCCGGTGAGCTTGTTTTTGAATTTCGCGCAAGTCTACCTGAGAGATATTTGCCCTGATTTATAACTTATATACTAGAGGGGAAGACAGCTAATCAACACCACCCGCCACCAACTCTTAGACTACTCTCTATCAACTAAAAATGGAATTGGCGTCATATTATAATGTTCCCAATGTCGAAATGGCGAGAGTATTTGGTGACGACATTCAAACCAGCGACCCGCAGATGACGGGTTGAAAACTATCTACCAGGCCGTTCCAGGTCTGCTGCTACATGGTACTTACGAAGGACAGTAGCAGTTGTCATAAATGATGAGTTGGACTCAAGATATTAGGAAGAAAGGAAGTTACAAAACAACAATGATAGAATATACTTTTTAATAACAGGTTAAAGTTTTGAAGGCTATTGGACTTGCTAATGTGAACAACAGCCTAACCTTCCAAACTTGATTCATAACAGGTCTATGTAAACTTTGAGAAAACTTTATGAAATGAAATCGCAGATCTAACAAGAAAACTTCTACCTAGTATTTTAATGATCTCACAGAAGTACACGACATAATACACGGGAATTAATGACCGTATACAAGTACATGGACAAAACACACAAGGAATAATGATTATACATAAGTGTAAGAGTAAACACACAGGAATTAATGGCTATACACAAGTGCAGGACAGAACAGAAATTAATTTCATACTGCTGGATTGCACAGACATTCTGGAACCCTTGTGTTGCTCATCACTACAGTGAATGAAAGGCAACAAATTTCAGACGCCTTGAGCTTCGCAAATGGTTCAACGAATGATGGAAAATCCTAGAGTAATCCTGAAATTTTTGTTTACTTCAAATAAATAGATCAAGTTAAACGTTAATCTGAAGATGTTTCAATATGTAACAGCCACACTGAGAGCAGCAGTGCGGATAGTAAGTTGACGTCAGACAACTTTAATTATTTTAGACTTGATGTACTGGTAGTTCTAAAGAAAACTGTAATTATCTTGTTGTGTTGTGACTTTCTCTATAACTGTTCACTGAATGTATTATTGGGATTCTTAAGTAAGATAACTGTTTTCAGCATAACAATAAACCATGCGATGCCAGATGCAATGCACTGTAATGGTTTGAGACGTAACGCCCAGAATTTAGCTTTATCAGTCACAAAAGCTGCATGTTCAAACTAAAACGATTTAGAAAGTTTAGAAATATACACTGAAACAGTGATGCTTCTTTCGATATATTAATTAGTTAATTTGATATAATTCATGCACAAAATGTAATTCTGAACTTAAAAGAGATAAAGTTCGTTTGGTGTGTGTTTTGTTTCGAAGTGGATTTTTAATTTATATTCTAATATAACATACACACTTATTTTCAACATTACGCTCGCATTTCCTCATTCAGTGAATTCCTACCATTGTTGGTTCCACTTGACATCCCATTTTTCGTATTTCGTTCCGATTGCCCACTTCTTCGACCAGAACTTCCCAGAGATGGCGCTGGAATACTGCTCAAGGTGTCTTTTGAACTTGGTTGTGTAGTGTTACGGCTGTTGTTTCCTTTGAAAGGAGTGGGCAACCTTAAGAAAGGAATATCATTAGCAAAATTATCATGTGTTGAAACATTGAAGAAGTACAATTATCATAATCTTTACTCACATACGATAATTAATATTTTTATATTAATGATATTAGTCCATGCATTTTAGCACACTTGTAAACGCACACCATTGCCATCTATTGATAACATTACATATTAAGCAACTAATGAATGGTATTAGCCCATTTAAAGACAATTGATAAATGCATTTCACAAGTAGTCTTTGTTTCATAACTTTCAGTAATTGTTTACGGTGATAACTTAGTGCTTTTGTGCACAAAATTACACAAATACATTTTCATTTCAGTTATTAACCTTTGATGTCCTAAGTAAGATGCAAATATTTTGAAAAGTAATTTTTACTAGACGAGTAAAAAATCAACATCAGTAATTCAAGAAATTCAGCCACATTTATAAAATGTTCATATATGAGCAAGACTGAATTAGTACACATTATTCCAGCTGTTCAAATACCAGTGTCGAAGAATTTAACTTTAACTCGTCCTGTACAAGGTTATGATCTACAGTAAATGAAAGTCGGAGACATATGGTAGTTTAGCTAGTTTAAATAGTTGCAGTTTCGCTTCCGTCTCCGTTTTTACTTTTCAGGAAAATCCTAATTTTACAGAATATTTTTGCAAATTAAATATATAATATTTCTGATATTGTATTAACAAATAATACAGATTTTCCTATTATAATATCCAACGTATTCTTGAAGGAGGTTTAGTTTATTAAATCAAATATTTGAATGTTATATAGCAAAGACGTTTGTACGTTGCAAATACTCACTTGGAGAGCATATCACCACCAGTAGATGGCGGCACCGATGGCTTCCCCTGAGCACTGCCAGTGTTGGAGTTTTGGTTAGTGGCGGAAACCGCCAACTTTTGTGCTTGTTTATATCGTGATAAGTTGAAGAATAGACCCAGAATAGACTTTAGATTTCCATCCCTAATTTCTAAAATTCACAAACAAAAGCAGATATGAAAATAATACTGTGGTTTTAGTTCATAGCAATTTTCATTAAAATGTAAAACGAACATTAAAATAAAAAAAAAAAATCATTTTTTTGTGAAACCAGATAAATAAAAAATTTGGCGGATAAAGCTTTTCTCTATATGTTTCCAACGTATTACGCGTAGTTAGCACATATTAGTCTATCATCAGAGCTGGTTGTCATGATAAACAACACGTGACTTTGGTAAACGCTTCAGATGTTGTGCAAGTCCGGAGACTAGTTTCGGTCTTCACAAGTGCTTTCTCGAAATTTAGTTGAACAAAATGATTCAAGACGCCAGCTCATAGTACGTTAATCATCCTTTTCCACATTTACTTTCCTTGGATACTGTAATTTCTGTTAATCACTATTTACTGGTATAATACCTCAAAACGGTTACAAAGTTCACTGTGAATCAAATAAGCAATGAGACGAAAAATTACTTTCGGTGAAATAAACAAAAACATCTATAATTACCAAAAAAAAAAGAAGACAAAGCTGTACTATCAACAACAACAAAGGAAGAAAAAACACAATTTTGGTGTTTTATTTTTTTCTCAACACTGGTATTATTTCCCGATGATGTGTAACAGCAACATACATGTATGCTTGTTAGAACGTAAATCGAAAACGTTTATCGGGATTCCTACAGTTAAATCGACATGTTACTGACAGGTTAACAACCTATGATATCCTTACTCAGCGTCACTCTTATCCTGACGTTTTATACGTGTTTGTGCGAAATTTGTATGTTAGGTCACGATATGACAACCTCATTCGCAGCCACTTTTCAAAGTGTTTCCAAGGCTTGTAATTAGGTTTCGTATGCCAAAACTAGTTACTGTACATGAGCAATAAAACCTTGATGAAAGTGACAATGAGCCAGAACTTAAGCGTGCAATTAAATTAACGTCTAGAGAAGATAAGACATATTTTCACATTTTTTTTACAAACTTCCGTCAACTTCTGCCACGTGCTGTGAATGATATTACAAGAAACCAAGTCGTATTTTTTCTAAACAAAAGCAAAATATATATTTTTTAAATTTCGCATCAAGTTACTCGAGAGCTATATGCGCTAGCCATCACTAATTTAGCAGTGTAAGACAAGAGGGAAGGCAGCTAGTCATCACCACCCGGCCCCAACCCTTGGGCTACGAATAGTGGGATTGACCGTCACATTATAACGCCCCCACAGCTGAAAGGGCGATCATGTTTGATGCGACGGATATTTGAACCTGCGATGGGCCTGGCGTGGCCTAGCGCGTTAAGGCATGCGCTTCGTAATCTAAAGGTCGCGGGTTCGCGCCCGAGTTGCGCCAAACATGCTCGCCCTCCTAGCCGTGGGGCGTTATAATGTGATGGAGTCAATCCCACTTTTCGTTGGTAAAAGAGTAGCCCAAGAGAAGGCGGTGGGTGGTGATGAAGCCTTCCCTCTAGTCTTACACTGCTACATTAGGGACGGCTAGCACAGATAGCCCTCGAGTTGCTTTGTGCGAAATTCCAAAACAAAAGAAAAATGAACCTGCGATCCTCAGATTACAAGTCGAATGTCTTAACCCACCTGGCCATGCTGGGCCAAAACCAATAATATAACAAGCGTGTAAAAACTGTTCTTGTTTTGGTGTTTTCACAACAACAGAGAGTTAATGTGTGTGCACCTCTCGGCAGTTTCCTAAACTTTATATAAGGACATTATATACCAAACGTAAAAAGAAATTCTTGTATACATTCATAAATAAATAAAAGAAAAACAAATACGATAAAACATTGGAAATGTATATTTGTCTATAAGATTTTTAAAAATTATTACCTTATAGCGAGAAGATTTTTAGATATATTGGAAAAAAATAAAGAAGTTTGAGTCTTACATAAAATAATCAAATAGTTTCGAGAGGGAAATAACAAACATTAACTTTGATATGCATTTTAACTTAGTTTAATTTAAAACGATAGGCGAGATACATTGATAGAAGATATAGATAAGGCCAACCTTTGGCGGTCACTCCTTCCACGTTCACTCCAAGATTTTCAAGGAACGTAAGACAGATTTTCAGATTTTCCACCTGAAATTGAGATTTGTTTCTAGTTAGTTTAGATTCGAATTCATACACTAATCTGACCAGTGAAAGCATTTAATTATGTAATAAATTTTGTATAATATCATACGTAGCAGGGACGTTGTTAGCTTTATTAAGTATTTTAAGTATATCAAATCACTACAAGGAAGGATACAGAAACAATGTTTACCATAGTATGGCTTTAAACAAGGACAGGTTGATCCTCTTTTAATCAAGTCATTGAGAGTAAGTATTTGTTTATATCATGCCTTACATGAAGTTGTTTAAAATATTTATACCGAAATAAATTTATAATTTTATAAAGATACACTTTTCGTTGAAATTCCCAATTTACACTCAAAGTTACATAAATGCGCTAATAATTTCTTTATTTCTTCTGTGAATGAAGAAAGAGACGTAAGCTTAGACTTGTATAAATATCAAGATTGTAAATTATTTCGTTAAAATGGTCAAAATACCTGAATTGAAACTCTAACTTGTCTTTGTCTGGGTAGTGTATGCATGTTTTGGTCATTTCAACGTTCAACAAAATGTCTTAAATTAAGGCAGCTTATTTATGCTAATATTTGTTATTGCTCTCAAGAAAAGAAAGCAAATGATTTAGTTTCATAACAAACATGTTCACATAAGCGTTAGGATTCAAACATTTACTACCATTTGTGTGATCGGTGTTTGAAGCAAAGGAATCAGATTTATTACTGAAACATTAACTGTTATTGCTCCAAACAGATAAAGTTCCATTTCAGTTCCAAACAAGTCTACGGAAGTGAAACAGAGAAGAAGCACCCTTCAAGAGATGTGACAACATTTTTACTCATTCTAAAACCAAATTTGTCGTTTAACGAGCGTTTATAGAACGCTGTGATTTTCTTTTTTCGTCAGTATCAGAATATAGATGGCGATAGTTATAAATACAGCTATAAATTAAGCTTTGGAAATGTGTTCTTTCATGAGGGAAGCCTTATTGTTGAAGGATTCAGTGTTAAGTGATGCACTACAGTTAATAAGTCTTATAAAATTCATATAGTAGTATAAGATAAAATGTGTCATTTTAAATATTAATGATAAAAATAAAATAACTTATTTTGCATGAACATTTCATTTGTTTCAGTGGATTAATATAAGAAATTTTTAATAGAAAAATGCGTAAACCTCAGCAATTACCTCAATTCATATTAATCATATGTAACTATCAATCAGTATTAAAATAATCAGTGGCGAAAATTGATTGTTTACCAGTGTGAAAAAGATTAATTAATCGAAATAAATAATTTTAATTATTCCTGTGTTCAATATTCCCAATCTTCAAGTAATCCAAATACTCTCACTGTGATCCCTCATCATTATTTCAGATTAATTTAGTTGTTCGTTTTAAATTATTATTGCTATTCACAAAACAATAATGATTTAAACAAAATTACAATTTTTAATGACACCAAACACCTAAGTCTTGTGTGAGAATAATTGATTAATCAGAAAATGAGGCTGATTAATTGATTAGCAGATTCCATTAATCCTTCACCTTTATGCATGTGTGGTCATTTTTATTCTCTGTCCTTTGCAAAATAAAACAAAATTATTTCTTGTGACCTTGACCCTGTAGAAGATGTATCTATGAGGGTTATCATTTAACTTTTGCTAACAGTACTCTAGTTAATTGCTATGGTAAGTAAATTAGTGATTGGTAAAGTTTAGACTGTTTTAAAGTCACTCCAGAATACGTATGATAGCATTTTACTGTAAACTACATACTGTACTAAAAGTTATAGAAAGTAACTTACTTCACAGTCGTGTCGAAAAGTAATATTAATATAAACTTTATTTACACTGATGCATACAACGACAAGGAAAGCGTTGGTAAATGGATGATAAAGAAACGATTGTTTTGTTGTTGTTTTGAATTAAGCACAAAGCTACACAATGGGCTATCTGTGCTCTGCCCACCACGGGTATCGAAACCCGGATTTTAGCGTGTAAGTCCGCAGACATACCGCTGAGCCACTGGGGGGCTGAAGAAAGGAGAAGGAAAGTGTTGGTAAATAGATGATGAAAGAACGAGAAGGAAAATGATGGTAAATGGATGATGAAAGAACGAGATAGAAAGTGTTGGTAAATGGATGATGAAGGAACGAGAGGGAAAGTGTTGGAAAGTGGATGATGAAGAAACGAGGAGGAAAGTGTTGGTAAATGGATGATGAAGGAAAGTGTTGGTAAATGGATGATGAAGGAACGAGAAGAAAAATGATGGTAAATGGATGATGAAAGAACAAGAAGAAAAGTGTTGGTAAATGGATGATGAAGGAACGAGAAGGAAAATGATGGTAAATGGATGATGAATGAACGAGATAGAAAGTGTTGGTAAATGGATGATGAAGGAACGAGAGGGAAAGTGTTGGAAAGTGGATGATGAAGAAACGAGGAGGAAAGTGTTGGTAAATGGATGATGAAGGAACGAGAAGAAAAATGATGGTAAATGGATGATGAAGGAACGAGAAGAAAAATGATGGTAAATGGATGATGAAAGAACAAGAAGAAAAGTGTTGGTAAATGGATGAAAGTGTTGGTAAATGGATGATGAAGGAACGAGAAGAAAAATGATGGTAAATGGATGATGAAGGAACGAGAAGAAAAATGATGGTAAATGGATGATGAAAGAACAAGAAGAAAAGTGTTGGTAAATGGATGAAAGTGTTGGTAAATGGATGATGAAGGAACGAGAAGGAAAATGATGGTAAATGGATGATGAAAGAACGAGAAGGAAAGTGTTGGTAAATGGATGATGAAGAAACGAGGAGGAAAGTGTTGGTAAATGAACGATGAAGGAACAAGGAGGAAAGTGTTGGTAATTGGATGATTAACAGATCAATTTACTTAAAAAACGATTTTCTTTTACACTATGGAATAGTGAGTATCAGACCATTTTACCGTACAAATTTTGCTAGGGCTCAGTTCAGTACAATAAGAATCTAGAAATCCCAGTCATCTTTACAAGTAAAATGTGGAATGGAAAATCCTCGTACAAATAATGTTATATGAAACTGACAGATAGTTACTGAAGAACGAGGACCTTTAAGTGAAGACTTGACTAAGTCAAACTTAAAAGCAAGGAGAAAGTCATTGTAAGAAATGCTATGTAAGATAACTATCGGGTGAGTGCTGTGTTGCAGGGAAAGTGACCTAGTAACAACTAAGAAAAAATAGTGGACTCGTAATACCAAATTATCGATGGAAGAAAGAGGTGAGGTGGAAGTGAGGTTAATTAGGACTAACGAGAAAAAGACCGGAAGCAAAAAATAAGTTGTTAGAAATACTACGTTCGCGAAATTAATTATTCTGGCCTGACCTTATGGAATATGATAACATATTGCAACACTTCCACAAAAATAATACACTCCATTTAAGCACATAAGAATAAGCTGTAATTATTTCCTGTATAAAATATTTATATCAATCGAACCTAAAAATAAGAACGAAATAAAACACACGTGTCTCACGTTATTCAATTATTAATAATTAAAAATCTCATTTATTAAGAAACAATTTAATATATAATTGGATATAATTAAAATGTTATTAATATTTGAATTATACAGAGTAGACTAATAATATTTAAACTTGCCAAGTTACAAGAAAATAGAGCTAAGAATTTTAGTTGTGGCCGTGAAAATGTTTTGTCAAAATCAAATGTTCACGAAAAGCGCGTTTTTTTCATAAGTATTCTAAAAACAACAACAAAGGACTAAGATAAAATGCGGACGAATCCTCTCTGTGTATTCGATATTGTAGAAAATCTCTGGTGGAGAAAACTGAAAATACATACACGAGTTACACAATAGTGAATCGAAACCACGTGCTATACGCCACCATAATTAATGTTCCTAGGATATTTATCATCGCTTCGCCATGAAAGCGTTTCTTTCTTTCTTTCATTTTTTTAATGCTTACTATATACGTTTTTTCATTAGTAGCAAAGTCCATGAAATATTTTTTAAGGTCCAGGTCAACAAACAAAGAAATCACTCCTGCCATTGGAACTTACAGCTTCATTAATTTTACGTTATAGACGCAAGTGGCTGTGAAAATGTCACGTTTACCAGACGTTTTCTAATCTTTTGTACATTAATATTATTCAGTAAGTGTTTGTTGGACAAACTTTCTTTACATGTTTACTCATGTATATTAATATATACAAAGTTTAACATATAAAACATCTTACAAATTTCGTATCAATTGAGTTAAAATTGAACGATAAAGAACTTAACTTTTCCCTCCTCTCACTTTTAATGTTTTTAATTTGCAATATAATAATAATAATACACTTTTATTTAACGTGTTTAATACGTGCACATTTTAATATTCTATTAAAGCGGAAGGATTATTTCTTTGTAATTAAACACAAAGCTACACAATGGGCTGTCCGTACTCTGCCCATCATGAGAATCGAAACCCGAATTCTAGCCATATAAGTCTGCAGACATCCCGTTGTGCCACTGGGGGTAGACTGGGATATATAGTTTATGAAACATGTATTTACGTTATCATACACCTTCAACCTGGCCAAAACTCAGCTCTGATACCTCAAAAGAATTTCTACGTTTTATCACATGATATCTAAATACGCCTATAGATTGATTTGTATGTTAACATCTTAAAGAATCGAAGTTTAGTTAACAGTCGAAAACCACAGCGAAAACAAAAATTTCTTCTTGAATATTATGCAACATTTGAACGAAAAATCCAGAAGGATAAAATATCTGTTAGTGTATCGTCAATAAACTTTTCTTGTGTCAGAGTTTCCTCTACTTTTTACCAAAACTTTACACTGCACTGCAGTGTTAAAAAGTGGAACTACTGACTATCAATTATTTTCAAAGATTATCTTGAAATCAAGAAAATAATATGCCCGAAACATCATGACTATGATGAAATTTTACCCTTTGATATCATAAATGTCATAAATGTGACATGACACTATTACATAGATGTTCAGGTTTTGCCTTTAATTTATTAAGCATTATTTATACGGACTAGTTTTAGGTTTTGATTTCAGTATATGTAGACGCCATTAAACCAAATATCTTGGGTATTGATTTCAATATCTAAGTTATTTAGTATGAAATTTTACATTATGTAATTATCATAGTAACTTAAATGGTAAGTTGTAATGAGATTGTAATGTTGTATCTTTAGTCATTTATTGGCCCGGCATGGCCAGGTGGTTAAGGCACTCATCTCGTAATCCAAGGGTAGCCGATTTGAAACCCTGTCACACCAACCATGCTCGCCCTTTCAACCGTGGGGACGTTATAAAGTTACGATCAATCCTACTATTTATTGGTAAGGGTGTAGCCCAAGAGCAGGCGGTGGGTGGTGATGACTAACTGTTTTCCCTCTAGTCTTACATTGTTAAATTAGGGAGACGGCTAGCGCAGATCGCCCTCGTGTGGCTTTGGGCGAAATTTAAAACAAACCAAACCAGTCACTTATTATTCCACATTAACAACTTTTGATTAAAAAAATAACCTTGAGAAATGTTAAAAAACTAGTAGGCCGACTACTAAAAATGTAGACACAATAATATTAACAAACGGCTAAAAAGACATAAATAGTTCAGATTAATATACAGTAAATAAAACCTTTTTTATTCTTTTCTCACACTTCCTTCACATTTCACAAACTTAAAGCCAGGAAATGAAGGCAATAAACCAGTCTATCGTTGGATGACTGTAATGTGAGAACACTGGAAGTGGCTCCAAGAAAACGGCATATCATCTTCCACAAGGTAACATCAAACGTGACTTAATGGTGTGAAAATTCGCTTCGACAGCCGCTATGACGTGGTTTGGAGAAGATTTATACAAATATTAAACAGAACGCCCTCTAGTGGCACAGCAGTATATCTGCGGACTCAAACAACTAGAAACCAGGTTTCGATATCCGTGTTTGGCAGAGCACAACTAGCCCATTGTGTAGCTTTATGCTTAATTCGAAACAATTAATTAAACGAAGTCCACAATTTTGTCACATTTTTATATCGCGTATGTTTTTTTGGTAAAACCAGTCAAGAAAGTCCACAACTTATCCATCGCAGACTCAGATTTCTCTTTTTTCATTCCTTTCAAACACGCATCTCCAGTTTTAATTCTATGTTAAATTCTCCCGAAAATTATTCACGTATTTTTTAACATGATGATTTCCGATCTCACAAATTTTCAAGATTCTGTGCACCAACCCACCTGGAGTCAGAAACCGAAAATGAATACTAGTGTGAAAGGTTAAAATATTATCTTCATGTCTTGCATTTTAACTGATTTATTCAAAGGAATGCCTATTAAAGACGTTGGTGTTATGACATTTATCTTATTACGTATATTAGTTTGATGGTTCTACTAGTGAGTCAAGACAAACCTAATTCTATCAGTCGGTCAAAAGCTGTTCATCACGTGTCCAAGAGGTAAGGATTTATGGACACGCAGCCACTCACGAAGCTGCGAAAAAGTTCATAAAAACAACAATAACATGCTTGAACTGCAATTACTGACATGTAATCTTAAAACTAGATTGTAGTCTTTTCCGATCTAAGTGCATACACGCACGTATACCCTCTTCCCTTCAGACGCATACCCCCTTATTTCCAGACTATACACAGAGAAACAGAAACTAAAACTACTTTGTTTTTAAGCGACATTTTGAAAAAAAAGAGAGACAAAAGTGTGTATTTAAAATGTGTACAATACATTATTCTTATGTATCTTGCTTTGACACTCGAAACTTGTGTCCAGGATGAATGAATAATAAACTCGTAGTAAGCTTTACCTGAGAGAAACGTGATGAAACATTTAGCCAATCAGATCTGTTGCGCGTTCTTCAGGTAGTACAAGGCACGTAAACAACAAGATTACTCACGTAAGTCGTGGCGCCAAATGTAGGGCTTATATTTAACAATTTGATGGTAAGTTTCAGAAAGTAATAAAAGAAAAAAAGATTTTCCCTTTTAAAATTGCATACGAAATATTTTATGTAATTTGAAACAACTCTTTCAATAAATTTATAAAAAGGAAAATAAAAGAATGAATTATCTTAGCTCTAGAGCAGTTAAGTCATTTTGTAGAGCGAATTACTCATAGTTGACTTGTATTAGTCTAAATAATTGAAGCATACGAAACTCTGGAGAAATAAATTAGTTATAATGCAATAAGGCTTGGCAACGAAACGCTTATTCAAGCATAACTTTCCCAAAATCTGAGATGTGACTAACTGATTCATTACAGCTCATGATTTAGTTACTTTGTTTTAAATAAAATGTGTTTTAATTGCGTTTATTACCACGATCCGTCTCTGTAACTTGAAGTTGTTGTTTTTATACCAGCTTTTATTAATTTACATTGTTTCGAATGATTAACAAAGACTAGTTTTTTGGCGTTTTTTTTTTACCAGAAACAATTTTTTAGGAGTCATTAACCTTAAAGTATATGACAACAATGTCCTTTATCTATTATATTTAGTGAAAAACGACTATTTCCCTTTTCTAATACGAATCTGTTCAGATTCTCCGAACTTTCTAAAACAAAGAATTTCTATGAAAGACGGATATGAAGTCGTTATCTGAATTAACCACACAGATACAGCTATTTAATATATAATTAACGTTAGAAAACTGAAATAGCTAGAAGTTAGAGGATCCTCAAGAAATAAGAAAAAACGTTCACTTAAGTTTACGAATCATATTTAGTTTAAGGTAATCAAGTGACTGAATTTATTGATTTATTTAGGTAAGTTTTTAAATTGTGGTGATGATAAGTATCAGGAAGTATATAGAGTTTTTTCCTTTTTATATACGAACCCCTCCTTCCCCGAATCTGGACTTTGGGTCAATTGCTCTATTTTATTTCATCTATTCTTAAGCTATTGAGAAGCGTAATTATAGTAATAAAACGTAATCAATGCACGTGGTAATTTCAAACTGTAAACATAGTAGCTTTATGCCATGCCAGTTTAACAAAAAAACAAGAACAGTATGTTTTTATTACTTTAAGGTTTAAATGTTGAGATCCAGATACATAAGTATTACAGTACGTTTTTAATATTTTAAGGTGTAAATGCTGAAATCCAGATACATAAGTATTAAGTATGTTTTTATTACTTTAAAGTGTAGGTGTTGAGATCCAGATACATAAGTATCACAGTTTATTATTTTAAGGTCTAGACGTTGAGAATCAGATTCAGACTCAACTGGTAATCATAATAAAGGCTACTTCCACAATGCCATTAAATAACTTAAAACAGGCAGAGGATATTTAAATATAAATTAAAAGAAGCAAAACAGAACTTACCTTCTGCCTCTTAAACAATGTGAGTAATATTGATTAGAACCTTTAAGAAGTTTTAATTACGGTAGTAACAACAATGTATCTTAGAAACTGCAATTGTAGCAACGGTACTCGTACATCATGGAACTGCAGTTATAATAGGTATTCACAATGGTTAAAAATAACATTTGTAATGAGTTAAAAACTACAAAAGTGGAAAGAGTTATGCAACTTTATTTGAATTAGAAACTTAAACTTTAGCTGGTAAAACTAGAACCACTATTTCAAATTTAACTAGTTTTAAAAGTATGATATATACAACTAATACTACCAGATCTAATCAAAACTAAGTACAACGCTCTGAAAGTAAAAACTACATGCACCTCAGAAACTATAATTACATAAACTAACCACAGGACATTAGAAACATTTAACTACAAACAAGCTTCAGGTAACTGTAAGAAATTCTTGCCAACTAACTTTTAAAAGGTAAAGTTAGGAAGCCCTAATAACTAAAATTTCAGTACTTGATTTATGAAACTGCTGAATTAGCAGTTAGTCGTTATTATATTACCAAACAATTACAAACCCTTAAGATTCAGTTGCATAAACTGATTTGAACTCGTCTCTTGATTGTCTACGTAGTGTTGTTTAAATAGTAGTCACAACATAAAATACAGTTAAAAACACGTAATGCCATTTCTTCATAACTTTTCATTCGAGTGGGCCTAACGTTACGCCTCATCATCTGCGACAGTCATGCGCTTACACGACATCGTAAACCCTGCCCCGTGTCAGTCTTGCACAAACACAACTCAACAACTAGCTCCAGACCAAAAGAGAAGAGAGAGTCAGGTTTATAGAAACTAATTGTCTGCTAAAAAGCGCCGATAATGTTTACTTAAAGAACGTAAACATCCACTTCGTGTTTCTTACGTGAATGTACTTTACGTAACCTCTAAACCAAAGGTCAACGGTCAACTTATTTTGAAAACTTCAGAGCTATAGCTTTAAAACAGCTGAGACGAGTTCACGAATAATGTTCACACAGTTAGGTGTCGAGAACATTGTGGGTGAACACCATAAGTTAAATATTGTTTCAAGATCTATAATGTTATCTTAAGTATTAACCAGTTTATCACTGTTTAGAGTCAACAATGTTATCTTATAAATTAATCATTGTTTTAAAGTATCTAATACAATTTTGTAGATATTTACGTCCAGAATATATACGTGTTACCCAATACATACATGTAAAGGTGTCGAAGCCTCCATTGGAGGTTGAAACAATCTGTACTTTTTACTCTTTTCCAGTTTATAAATAGCAAGAGAAAGGGAACACCTACATATATATATATACATATATATTTAAAGAGAAAACAAAGAAACAAAACACTCCTACAACTATATAATCTAACGAATTTTAGAAATACTCCAAGATGTAAAAAAACTAAATTATTAAAAGCACGACTTCAAGTTATTTCTTTAATTACGCGTGTTTCAGTCTGCAAATCGAGTTAGTTTATTTCTTTTTAAATTCGTGCAAAGCTATACGAGGGATATATGCGCTAGCTGTCCCAAATTTAGCAGAATAATACTAGAGTGAAGGCAGCTAGTCATCACCACCCACCCACAACTCTTGGGCTACTATTTTACCAATGAATAGTTGGATTAACTGTAACATTATAATGTCTTCACGACTGAAAGGGCGAGCATTTTTGGTGTGACGGAGATTCGAACCCGCGACCCTCGGATTATGAGTCGAGTGCCTTAACCACCTGGCCAGGTTAGGCCTATTTACCTATTTTTAAAATATAAAATTTCGTTTCGAGTATAGGAAAATAAAATGCACATAAAACAACATTTGTTTACAGAAGTTTTATCTTAAACACACTTCAAGAAAACCCAATGTTTCACTTGAATCCATGTAATCTGTAGTATCACTCTGAAACTGCATACAGTGTTACCAATATATTTAACAGCACTATATCTCGTTACAAACATGGTATAACATAGTACTATATCTCTTGCGGTATTACAGTTATATTTAACAGAACTGTATCTCATAATACGTTATTAATATGATTAATGATAATATGTCACACACAGTGTTATAAATGGGTTTAATGGGCCTACTCCCATACTGAATTTTTAATGTGCGTAATACCTTGTGGTGTTACTGTTATGCTTAACGGTATTAAATCACATAAAATATTATGATTAATAATGAAAGCACTATATCATAAACTTTACTATTATTATGCTTAATGGTACTATATCATATGCAATATTACTTTCATACTTAATGGTAACATTATATTGCACGCTTAATCACTATTATGTTTAACGTACTGTATACCAGGCATAATTATGATTGTGCTTGTTTGTTTGCTATAAAACACAAAGCTACAGAATTATCTATATGTGCTCCGATTTCCGCGGTTATCGAAATAAAATTTTTAGCTTCATAGTCTCACAGACTAAGCTATCGCGACAACATTACTGTGCTTAATGGTACTGTATCACACGCACTGTTACTATTAATGTGCTTATAGTACTATGATCTATTACTATTATATTTAAAGGTATTAAATGACACACCATATTTGTATTGTACTTAATAGTACTATACTGAATGTAGCACAACTATTACGTTCAACAGCACTAAATATTCCAGGCAATATTACACAAACTGAAATTACAGACAAACAAATAAGTTGTTTTTAGACTAACTAAACAAAAATCTTTCTTGTGAAAAATTCTTAAATAACGTTCAAAACCAACTACACGTCTAATGCCAAATCTTTCTTTTGAACTTCCCTCAGTGGCACAGTGGTATGTGTGGAGACTTACAACGCTATAAACCGAGTTTCGATACCCGTGGTGGGTAGTGAACGAATATCTCGTTTTGTAGCTTGGTTCTTAACTTGAAACAAACAAATGGTTTTGAACCTCGTTATCTAATTTAAGATATTTGTAATTCAACTTACGTTTTGGGTATATCATTATTTCATGAAATATTTACTGAGTAATGAAGCCTGCTACTTCATTGTAAAATAACATGAAAAAAAAGTTCCCTTTCCATTGAAGATACTTTCGAAATACTGTTGTTGTTTTCTTGTTTCAAAGCTATACAATGTGTTATCTGCATTCTATCAAGTGTAGGAAATCAAGCCCGGGATTTTTGCTTTATAAGCCTATAAACATGTCTCATATTCACTAGGATTCGTTGAAATACATGTACTTTACTATACAAAAGAGTTGCTATATCACAAGAGCAAGTAATGTTACACAATTATATCTGTTTCCTCGCAGTTTTCGAACTTCAAGATTTATCAGTTTAAAAAACATTCGAATCGTATTTTGATTAATTTTTATATCTTTTAGAGCAGAAAGTTTAACAAAAGCCCTCATGATCGCCCAAAATCTTAAAAACATAGTAAATGTGGATTTGATTTTTAAATTTTACATTTTGTACTTATTACTTCAGATTTTATAGTTAACACAAGTTTGAGGTCATCAGTTGTATTTTTAATCACCATTTAATCTTAAGATTTTTCATACTTTCTGTGTTAAGAACAATCACTTTCAGCGTGTTTAGTTACAGCATAGCACTTCGAGTTTCTTAGTGGGAATTTGCGCTAACATTTTGCAGGATGGAAATATTGCAACTTTGCAGCTCGTTTAAGATTTCATAAATTCGGAATAAAATGCAAACAAATTATCTTTTTATAAATAAATTAACTCTAATTTCTACGCTTTTAAAAAGTTCTATCAATCTATATCAGGTTGTGCAATCGGTTCCAGTACTGGTTTATAATATATCATATGTTGAGAGTAATATCTGGTATCACATGTTCCACATTCGGATTTTTGACCAGACGACTCCTCTGGTATTTCAGCTTTGCTTTTCACAAAATTGTAAATGTTTGATGTGGTAGTTTTGTGTTCATACTTGAGTCAGTAAGTGAATCTTACCGAGTAAATCGGCAATAACATGAAATATTGGAAACTGGTGATTCTCACGCTTTGAAAGAGAAAGTGAATGTGCCTACATGACTGATTGTACGTTAGGTATGTGTATGCGTAATTAGACTTTAATGTGCGAGCAGGTCAAACGTCATGAAGTTTTAGTGAGTTGTGTTCAAAATTTGATTAAACTATTTAGTTTCGTGGTATACAAACAAACTTGACATCAAATTATAGATAATATAACAACTTTTAATACTATATAGATTTGAAGTTTTAATTGTATAATAAAATATTTAAAACAACCTCAAATTTCCCTAATATGAAAATTTGGATATTTGTTCTTGAGTTTCTCCTCTTCTGGACTTTTTGTCTATCCCCTAGCAAACCACGAAATGTAACGTAAAGTATTTTTTGTAATTAGGGAAGGGACGTTCTTAACCTATATTTTTATATTCTTCAATCTTATAGGGTTAAAGAGCAATCAATGAAAATCAGAAAACACTTTCTTTGCCTGCCTCTGACATGCTTTAATTTGTAATTTGCTAATAGATTTTATAGGCTAATACCTATTAAGTTTATAACCAATAGAAAGCTTACAGATAACTGACAATCTGGTTTGATGTGAAAAATTTTCCCACGAGAACTCACTGGGAAGAACAGTTGAATTTCTAACTGCTCGAGTCACGTGTTAAAGGGCAACGTATTACAGCCAGTAATATTTCAAACCTTGAACTCGACAAGTGCTAAGAAATATTTAAGAAAATTCACTATTTTATCTGAATATTATACACCTGAATGGCTTGGAAAAGATGACAAAAATTAACTAAAGATATGTAACTCTCAAGGGGACTGGCCAATCGAGTTCGAAAAAAGAAAATTAAAATATTAAAAAAACATAAGAAAAAACCCACATTATTTCACCCTGTGATGTAATTAACACTATTATTTTCATTAACACTTAAAGTGTTTTATTCGTTTTTATTATATTTATAATAAAGCTATTAAGGTTATCTATCGCTGTCCCTATTTTTTGAATCACTAACAGTCTTGTGGGCCCGGCATGGTCAAGTGCGTAAGGCGCGCGACTCGTAATAGGAGAGTTGCGGGTTCGCGCCCGCGTCGCGCCAAACATGCTCGCCCTCCCAGCCGTGGGGACGTTATTATGTTACGGTCAATCCCACTATTAGTTGGTAAAAGAGTGGCTCAAGAGCTAGCGGTGTGTGGTGATGACTAACTGCCTTCCCTCTAGTCTTACACTACTAAATTAGGGACGGCTAGCACAGATAGCCCTCGAGTAGCTTTGTTCGAAATTCCAAAAATAAACAAACAAACAAAACTAGACTGTCTTGTATTCGGTCAACAAGTTATGCTATTTTTAAATCATTCAATTCAGATTATAAATGTTTATGTTCATGTTTAACATCAAATATTTGGTAATTATTGATCATGTTATGCTCTTGTTTAATGTTGTTTATTTAGAGATAACTATTTAAATATTCTTTCTTTAACCATTTGGACAATAACAGATGTATTATAATATAAAAAAAAATAATCGTAATGTCTCCAATAAAACACCAACACCAAACTGATATTTGTTAGCTAAACACGAAAGTTGAGGGCTTGTTTAAGATTAAAAATAGCCTTGACATTATTGTCTGTACTCTAAATATAAATTTGCCACTGGGTTCATGTTTTAAAAGGCTTCAACGCCACGTGATGCGTCTGTTTTTTCTTTCTTCAGCCACACTCGTGTTGTCAGTAAATGATTGAACAGTGATACATTTCGTCACACTGTAACCAATGTTTATCATTGTTTTCCATTGGAGACTCCATTTCTTGTCGCACTTGTTTGTTTCTTTTTTATAGATGTTTGGACGTATTTAGAACATTCTTGTTTATGGCTTAGCCGGAACTTGTACTTCACAAATGTGCTTCCCAAACTTTTTCTGTTTTTTTTTTTTTGGGGGGGGGGAGGGATTGCGAAAAACAGATAAATCTTTCGGTGTCATTGTTACGTCACATTCTTCATACAAGTAAGTTGAAATTACCGACAAGCTTGTGATTCTATTATTAAAGTACGTGCTGTCAGAGTGAGATAAAGACTGGAATAAACCTCTATTCATTTAGCGGTACGAATAACAAGTTACCCACTTAATGGAAATTTCCCTTACTTACATACGATTATTACGAATAATATAATATATGTCAGTTTATTCCGCTTGTGTTTACGATGTCAGAAAAGTTTAATTTAGATCAAATCTTGCTATTAATTAGGATGCAATACATTTATAGATTAAAAACTGGAAATAAATATGTTTGAATTAAGACGTAATGATATCAACATATGCACTAGTCATGTGACATCTACAAAATCTTGTGAGATTTGCATTATTTACACCATGTAACAAAATCGATTTGTCCTTACCTATAATTAACGAATCGCTGACCCATTTTCACTTACAAGTACCCTAAATATCACCCCGGAGGCTTCTATCGTATCCATTAATAACTTACAACTCATTTAGCTGTCTTAAGTGTATTTTAAGATTTGCTGTTTTTTAGTGAAACTCACAATGCTTAAATTTCAGACAGTTGTTGAGTATGTTATGAAGAGACATACATAAGATCAATGTAACAAACCTAAAATAATGGAAATAATTATAATACTAATCTACTATCAAGCTGTGGTGGTATTCTGCTCCTTGTTCTTACTTTCTGAGACCCATGATCTGCATAAAAACGGTAATCAGCTGAGAGACCCGCGGACAAGACGTGACACTGATTATAAAGTAATGACTCGAGAGGTCTACGGACATGGTTTTACCTCAACTACTAGGATAAGTTGTGTTACGAATTTATGTCAGAAAGTAAATACTTAGTCTTCAAATAACATCACGTATTGAGTTGACTGTAAAATTGGCAGTAACTACCCACGAGAAAACCCTTGTAGAAATATATCATGACTATACAGTCTATTTACGCAACTTAAGTGCAGAGAAGAGATGTCTCATAAGTATTTCGTCCTCATAGGTGGAAAATCTTCAAAGCATCATCCCCTAATTTCGTTGAACTAACTTCTCTTTGGTGTTGATTGTAACATAAGGACGTAGCTTAGTAGTCAGCGTACTGTATTAGAGATTCAAAGGTTTATGGTTTGCATCCCGTTGCTGCAGTGTTGCTCTCATTTTGAAGAGATAAATGTTTTGTAACAGACACTCAAATCTCACTATTAGATTGGAGTAGCCCAAGATTTAGCGAGCTTTTGCTGCGTAATCTATCCATAAAAATTACAGACAACCAACACAAACAACCACAGGTAAACAAACCATCACTAGAGGTAATATTCTGTTAAACAATCACTTAAAACTGAAAATAAGACAAACTTATATATAAATATATTACATCCGATTCGCTATCTAAGGGTCGCGAGTTCGAATCCTCGCCAAACCAAATATTCTAGCCCTTTTGGCTGTAAAGGCCTTCCATTTGTTGGTAAAATAGTAGCCCAAAAGTTTGCGATGAGTAGGTAGTCTTAAACTTCTAATTAGGAACGGCTAAACAAGGTTGCCCCTGTGTAGCCTTGTGTGAAATAAAAAAAACCCAACAAAAACAAACTTTATACATATATATATATTCACACATATATTTTATACATACATGCATATGCAGATAGACACACACATATATTTTATACATACATGCATATGCAGATAGACACACACATATATACATACATACATAAGCACATAGACACACACACACATATATACATACATACATAAGCACATAGACACACACACATATATACATACATACATAAGCACATAGACACACATACATATATACATACATACATAAGCACATAGACACACACACACATATACATACATACATAAGCACATAGACACACACACACATATATACATACATACATAACCAAATAGACACACATACATATATATACATACATACATAAGCACATAGACACACACACACATATACATACATACATAAGCACATAGACACACATACATATATATACATACATACATACATAAGCACATAGACACACACACACATATATACATACATAAGCACATAGACACACACATATATACATACATACATAACCACATAGACACACACACACATATATACATACATACATAAGCACATAGACACACATACGTATATATACATACATACATACATAAGCACATAGACACACACACACATATATACATACATACATAAGCACGTAGACACACATACATATATATACATACATACATAAGCACATAGACACACACACACATATACATACATACATAAGCACATAGACACACATACATATATATACATACATACATAAGCACATAGACACACACACACATATATACATACATAAGCACATAGACACACACATATATACATACATACATACATAACCACATAGACACACACACACATATATACATACATACATAAGCACATAGACACACATACGTATATATACATACATACATACATAAGCACATAGACACACACACACATATATACATACATACATAAGCACGTAGACACACATACATATATATACATACATACATAAGCACATAGACACACACACACACACATATACATACATACATACATACATAAGCACATAGACACACATACATATATATACATACATACATAAGCACATAGACACACACACACATATATATATCCAGAAGAACCGTATGTTTCATTTTGGCAGTAGTACTGATGTTACCTCCTTCACGAGTCCTTGAAATGATAAAAATTTCTAGTCTATTTTTGAGACTCCGTGTAGCAGTAACATTCTGCTGGTGTAAGGTAGACACTATCTGATGATTAAATCACTTTTTGTAATGTATTTTATTTATTTCTGGTTAAAATAATAAATTTTGGAAAATGTATTTAGATGGCATATCATAAAAGAAGTATTTCTGGATAATGTGGTCTTACACCACGATAAAAACAAGTAACATTTTCAACGGTTAGAAACGTGTTGTAAAATCGGATTAAGAAGTTTTTATTGTTCTTTGTGTGCATTAGATTAACATTTTAGAAAACGATGCCTCCATCTCGATGACTCAGAGTTAAATCTGAGGGCTTATAACGCTAAAAATCGGATTTCGATACTCACAGCACAGATATTCATTCTGTAGCTTTCCTCTTAGCAAGAAAACTAGATGTTGGTTTAGACACGCGTATATAAGAGTGAAGTCTGTGGGTTTTTCTTTGGGCTAAAACGTTTTGTTTGTTTTTGAAATCCGCATAAAGCTATTCGAAGACTGCCTGCGCTGGTGTAATTTGGGAGTGATAGACTAGATGTAAGGGAGATGTTCAACACCACTGCCGCCATCTATCGAGCTACTCCTTAACAAATGAATGATAGGATTGACCACCCATTATCATACCCTGACGACTGAGAGGGCGAGCAAGTTCGCTGAAGGGGACTCGAACTCGCACCCCCTCAAAGTTGCAAGTCAAGCATTGTAACCACAAGACCAAATGTTTGATATCCCGATACAATACTCCTGGCATGGCCAGGTAGTTAAGGCGCTTGACTCCTAATTTGACGTAAACCCCGTCGCACCAAACATTCTCGTCACTTTAGCTATTTGTGGGGGTTATACAGTAACGGTCAATCTCATTATTCGTTGGTAAAAGAGTAGCCCTAAAGTTGGCGGTGGGTGATGATGACTAGCTGCCTTTCCTCTTGTCTTAAACTGCTAAATTAGGGACGGCTAGCGCAGAGAGCCCTCGCGCAGCTTTACGCGATATTCAAAAAACAAACAAACCTGATACAATACTACAAAGTTCTTATAATCCCAAACGACTTATCTTGTACGTGTCAGGCGTGATCTAGTGGTTAGCGAGTTGTGTGTACAAAACTTTCGTAATCCGTGACTTGGTGTTAAATAAACTTCACCTTTTATTCATAGACGTCTTACAAAAGTAAGTCTCTACCGTTATTCAATTATGGGTAGCCGTGTAGGCAACGAATGTTGGTAACATGTTGCCCTCCTTGTGGTAAGCATTTCTTAATAAGGTACAGTTGTGTATGAACCTTGAAATCTCTAACCTGGCCTTTTAGCCCATATGTCTCATGCTATTCCCATTAAAAATATACTATACCAACTGTAAATTTGCATGCTTGGAAAAGTTTTTTCCTTCATTTAAGTGTGATACGTAGTTTCATTTCTGCTGTATCTTTATTTAGGCTAAATATGGATTTTTCTGTTATATTTAACAGCTCTTGCTATAAAACTGGGCTTTGTTATGTTTTGCAAGTTCACCGTGAACGTGTGCCACAGTTATCATGTGCACCTATAAAAGTCTGTAAGCTTGTATTCAAAATTATCTAACTTGGAAGGTTGCCAGGTAATATATCTCACCACTCAGCGTTAACACAAGGAAGAAAACAGTTTTTTTTTTTTTTATCAGTGTTAAGAGAAGAATGAAAAACGTTTCTTCTGAAAATCTGGCAAGACTTTCGTTGTATTTGCTAACCGTTCAGTATATATATATATATGCACACGTTTAGAAATATAATTTAAATTCTATGTTTAATTTCGATTTGTTATGAAATAATAAATAACTAAACTAGTACTTAGAGCTTTCTTTTTTCACGAAGCTTGTTACACCTCAAGCCGTTAGAAAAGTTAAAATTAACCAAAAGCTAATTTCAAGTCATGTAGGAATTGCTTTGGAATAAGCCAGTATTAGGGATATTTCTAAGCCTCTATGTCTTCTCTGTAATAAGGGAGGATCATTTAATAATGTCATCATTTGACAAGAACTTATTACATATTCAGGGAAAATTGAAATTATACAGATTCTATGTGTTTTTCTAGAAGATAAGTTGCACATGTCTACGTTTTTCTTGCGTTTAAAGTCAAAGTCTATCAGAAAGATCTATTGCTTCCTTTGGCATCTTTTAATTCCCAATGCATTCAAATCTACGTTTTCTTAACCACATTCCAGTGGTACAGCGATACGTCTGTTGATTTATAACACTAGAAACCGGATTTCGATACCCGTGATAGGTTGATGACGGATAGCTCATCGTACTTAACTACAAACAAACAAACAAACGAAAGCTTATTCTTTGGTCAATACCGCACGATTAATAAGAATAGAGTAAACCGAATTATTATAATGAGAACAATATTAATGAGTGGCAGTTTTTATGAACATATGCCATAAGAGATAATAGAATTAATGTTATGGGATGGCCAAGTCAATCAACTGATATCAATCCAATTGAAAAGTTATGGGATGAGTGAAACCTATTAACGAAAGATCGAAAGTCAAACACGGAAAGTACTCTTTTTGAAGTACTCAAAGAAGGATGGCGGTCATTCACTCAGGAATATCTGTACAAACTAATTAAAAGCATATCACGTCGATGCGTAGAAGTTCTGAAATCCAAGGGAATGCCGGCTAAATATTAACTTGTGAAACTAGTTTGTGTTACTTTGAGTTTCATTTTACTTTGATTATTACAGAGAAACTTGTATGATCATTCTGTAAGCTAATTGGAAAAAGAATATCTAAGAAACTACAGCACGTGCACAACACTTTTCATGAGAATGTGTAATTAAATCATGAAATGTTCAGATATTTGCGAAAACCATTGTTAACATTAGTATTTGAGATCGTATTTGTACAGATCTCGCCGAATGTGTTCTAAAAACACATTGCTTTAAACATGTTTCTGTTATCTAATAAAAAATATAACAAATTAACAACATTTTTAAGGAGGGCATTTTTTTGTCTACCTCATGTACGTATATATAAGGTACCTCTGAAATGTAGAATGATAATGAAACCGAAAAGACATCGATGAAAACAAGTTTACTACTTTGTGGTACACGTGCAAGTTGGCTCTCTAAACATTTTCTTCTACTACTAAAAGAACTACTCGTCAAAAAACGCGTTATGTTTTAAATGTTGGATTAACACTTTTGTTTGTTTGTTATTATACACAAAGCTACATAAAGGGCTATGTGTGCTATGCCCACCACAAGTATCGAAACCCGAATTCTTGCAGCATAAGTACGCAGACACATCACTGTGCCACTGGGGGAGCCTAACACTTAACTTGCTCCATGTTTAGCAGCTCTGAAATATTAATATTTAAACAGATGCCTTGATGTTCGCCATTGCACTATTCTTATGTAGCATCTGGAATGAAACTCTCAAATAATGAACAATTTAACGAATCTTTCGGTATCGCAAAGACAGACTCGTTTCACGTTAGCAACACGTGCTGCACTGAACGTATACAGATAGTAATGTCTATCTACTGTGCGATCAAGTCGACTTCCAGCCACGTGATTCATGTTGAGCTGGTCTAACTTTCAGGAAAGTCTGTTCACGTTCAGTTTCACAACTTAGTTCATGTAACAGGCAGCACCGTCAGAATGACGTCATTGAAGCCCATTCTTTTAGCTCTAAAACATATAAGAACTTATAGACCCACATAATACTTTAAGGAAACAGCGACACAGTAAATATTGTACAATAAAAACATTAGTTTACTGAACTGAGTCGTTCCTTCAATTCTCAGTGGCAAATGTGAAGAACATTACACTGGCAGATAGCCAAGTCCAAAACATTTTTTTTATTATTTATTCTTCAAACACAAAACCAGGCCAACAACCTTGTACAAAAGAAAGAGATGTCCCAAGGACTTCTTCCCACAATAAAGATTGTTTTAGGTGGATGAAGGACTGAATCAGTCAGATTGGAAAATAATTCAATACATTGTTATAAACGAGTGCATGAGATGTCTTTGCCAACGGCGTTAAAGTACATCTTACTTTAAAAAATGAATGAAGTCGGTCAGTAAACAACTGAGACTTAAGTGACTTCATTGTGTCCTTCTCTGTCGAAATGGGGATTTTGTCGTTTACGATTTTAGAGGATGAGATACGTTTGACCTGTCCCTTTCTCCAATGTATTTTATTGGTTTCTGAGCAATGTTAATATAATTACTACAAAAGGTTGTTGTTGTTTTGAATTAAGCACAAAGCTACACAATGGGCTATCTGTCCTCTGCCCACCACGGGTATCGAAACCCGGATTTTAGCGTGCAAGTCCGCAGACATACCGCTGAGCCACTGGGGGTCACTACAAAAGGATCGAAGATAATTTCATCACTCGCTTTGACCCCTTTTAAGGCCATGTCCATGTAGATAATTATGGTAACATTGAAGTACAAAAAGCAATCGTTTCATTTGGTTACGTAAAGCTCTACATTTTGCAAACCGTGTATTCCGGTATTTCATGTATATTCTATGTTAAAATGAGATAATTTATATACACACCCTTTCAATGTCGTCATAATAACTTTAAAACAATATTAAGTTATAGTGGTTATTGCTTTTATTTTAATTTTATTAACACATATTCATAGAAGAGAAATGCTTAAGGATACAATCATCATATATGCAGTATCTATGAAATTCATATAAGTCATTGTATTCTACAATTCTTCGCAAAATAATTTAGCGTACTGTGTAGGAAGGAGTCTATTGGTTATTGTTTCCATATTTGCCAATTTGTGCATGAAGTTGGATGAACGTTTTTCTTGGTACTTTGTATGTTGTCGCGTGAATTGTGTTCTATATTATTTTTATTGGCCTGGCATGGCCGAGCGCGTAAGGTGTGTGACTCGTAATTCGAGGGTCGCGGGTTCGCGCCCGCGTCGCGCTAAACATGCTCGCCCTCCCAGCCGTGGGGGTGTATAATGTAACGGTCAATCCCACTATTAGTTGGGAAAAGAGTAGCCCAAGAGTTGGCGGTGGGTGGTGATGACTAGCTGCCTTCCCTCTAGTCTTACACTGCTAAATTAGGGACGGCTAGCACAGATAGCCCTCGAGTAGCTTTGTGCGAAATTCCAAAACAAACAAAAACAAACAATTATTTTATCAGTCATCAATCAAACGTCTGAATCGGTATTTTGGTCGCAACCTTTGGGGGAAGGGATCGAGTTCATATCTTCCCACCCTGTAAAGTTGTTTATTTTTTGTTCCAGTAAATTTTGATTTTGTGACAGCACGAGGGATGCAGTTTTCATTTGAATACTTTTTTTTTACTCTTTTCACAAGGCCAAATCCATGTGTACACAATATTTGTACGTGATTTGCGCTGACGTTATGTCCGTGCGATTGTCGCACACAATCACCAACAGTTACATATTTTCTCGGGTACTTTTTGTTTGTTTAACTTGCAAGGAGTTTTCACTTAGTTACTGGCTGAATTATATAGCCATTATTGCGTCTGACCTTTTCCTTCATCCAGCAAACGTTATTGGTTTTAGAGTAATGTTAATGTAATTACTACTCGAGGATCAGAGCTTATCTCCGGCTTTATCAGATCGAACTCTAGTAAGAAAGATCTGACCAACATAAGAATTAGCGCAGAGAGATGCTCTACTATGTTTCCACTTATCCGAATTCTCAACCCTGTTTCATTGCAAAGTTGTACCATGCAGAACAAACTCTAGTGAGAAGTATCTGAAGGTGTCGTGTTTTCCAACAGATATGAATTTGAAGTGACAGCGAGAATGAAAAGAGTTAAAGGCGTAAGATGTGCTGGCGACATTTTGTAGTCCCGTACAATCTTCGTTCGGCTTCTCCTATTCAGAATGAGTTTCTGGGATTCAAAGCTGGGTAATTTGACCTAAACTAAGGAGCGACTCACAGCCTCAACCTCGGAAAAGATCACAATTAAAATAGACCACAGATTTCTAAGGAATAAACATCATGGATATTGTTTAGAACACAGGCCGAGACGCCAGTTTGTTGTGTCTCTCAATCGGTCCAAATATCCACCGAACGAACTTTCTGTAGGCCAGGTGTCGCAGTAATTTGTAATAAAAATACATTATATTTGTAAGAAATATGTCTCTAATAAAATGAAACATTTACAGTATGTCCACTATCGTTGATAGTGATTCGTTGATGAAAGATTCATAAGAGACATAATGTTTTTAAAAAAATAATCATATTGTAACTTTGATAATATTTTAATTGTTAAACTGTTATCAGTGTTGATTATTGGGTTTGTCTGAATAATTAATTGGGAAATATAATATTATCTAACCTATATCAAAGCCATGCGTGTAATGTGACACTTGATTTCTCGAAAATGAAGGTGCCATAAAAACCAAGATACATTTATTCATATAGATTAGTTAGGTTACTATTTTTCTATCATGATTTTAGTGATGTGGTTTGAAAGCTGTTGTGAAGGGAAGGACGTGAAACCTTATGAGTGTAGTGAGTGTCGATATAATAAACCTAGTAAAGACACAGTGTAGGATCACCTGGCCTAGAGCCAAGTGTGTAAAATTTATCATGAAAGTAAAAATATGGATTCAATTTTAAACTAAATTTGTTTCTGAATTAAGTTATTTTCTGTTATATCACCAATGTTTTAATAAAAAACAAATATTTTTAATCAACGGGGACTAAAAAGTTAACAAATAATTTTTCAGGTTTGTTGTCTATATACTTCATTTTATATTTTCAGTACACATACTACTGAATATTAGGTTATACTTTTGTTGCTAAGTGACACGACATAAAAGGCATTGCTGGAACGTAGTGTTATAAAAACACACTGGCTTTTCTGTATATTAGATGTTGATCTAAATTATTTCTATCAATAATTATTATATGAATACGTTGGAATTAATTTGATGAATACTCATAATTTTGTTCGGCTTCTAAAAAAATTACTGAAGTTTGATTGCATCAGTATTTTTCTTGGCCAAATTTGATTTCGCAACATTTATTCGTTTAATTTAGGTATGAAATGTAAGGCTAAAAATATCGTTTTTGATAGGTTATACGCTAGTACTAGTTATTATTAAAACACACGAACACTAACTGGCTGGTCATCGCCAACACTCTAGACCTCCCGCACTAACGTGTGCAAGCAGCATATTCCACAGTCCATAAACTCAGGCATATGATATAGAAATTTAGGCACTCCCGGACTTACAACGCTAGAAATCGAGTCTCGATACTGTGATGGGCAGAGCACAGATAGCTTATTGTGTAGCTTTGCTCTTAATTTAAAACAAACAAGAATAATCTTGGATGATGTATGATGTATATCAGATCAGTGAATGTTGAGATGGTGTGGTTGTATTTGAATGTCCAACCTGTCTGGACTTGACAATCTCACCTTTGTCTTCTAGTAGTGGTGATAGCAGACATTTCCTTCTACTTTCCGTTCAGGGAACATTTAATGATTAATATTAGGAATTATGTTATATACCTAAATTTATGAAAAAAATTTGTGCAACTTTTACTGGATTAGACCGACGTCTCTAGTTCGGATAAAGAGTCATTTATGCTGCTACTAGTGAGATTTGGTCAAAATATGACTTGTGAGTCATATAATTATATTAAGTATTTATCTAGGTGTTGCAAGTTATTAACAGAAACAGTGAGCTCACTATTCTCTCACATTGCTCCTCGCTTCTCCTAATGCTCATCATCTCTACTCTCTTCGCGTTATTCATCACCAGTGATTCGTTTGGTTCTTTCCTCAACTCGAGGATCTAGCTTATAGGGGTTGTAGACCCCAATTTTACCTCTTTCTATCATCATTCGTTTCATTCCTTCGATGAATCTGTCATCATTTGCCGTGCTTTTCGTTCCCTCTAGCTGAACTAATTATAAATGCATGGCAACTGAAATCGTTTTAGCTAATCCCCTAGCAACCTATTCCCGAAACATTAGCGCACTGTTTTTGCGACAGCGTGAATTAAGTGTATAAAACAAACGCGATTTATACATAAAATTATTTGGTTGTGTCACACATATATTGCTTCACAACTAACTGGCTTTAAGGATAATTCATAATGTTTTTTTTTTTGCTACTAAACTTTAATCTTTCAAAATCATTTGTATTTTTAACAGATTCAATTTTCTATATGATAACGACAAGAAATCCAGGCGAACAAAGATTTAATCAATCATTTCCAAAAACGGTTTTAAAAAAGTATAACTTTTAAAACGCAAAATTGCACAAACTCTTTGATAGAATATTATAAGTCCTTGACATAAAGAGTAAAATTTGTATCAAGCACTAAAGTTCAGTATGCACCATTTAGGAGCATTTCAACTATTCTGAACAACTTGTGTTACGTGATGTTATTTGATTAAAACATACATTTTAGTTATACGCTCGATGCTTAAAGTTATCTTTTACTTACCAAATCGAACCTAAACATATGTATGTTAGCTAATTTTGACTTAAGGAGATGGTTGGGTGTGGCATGCTGGTAAACTTGTTTGTACTTTGAATCCCATCACTACAACTGTGCGCTCTGGACTCTGAGACCGAGGGTACACTATGAGATTAAACATTTTACTGTTTGAACAATTACAAGTAAACCATAATTGGACAGTGAGTGCTGTTGACTAACCGACATTCTTCTAGTATCTCAATTCAATGTTAAAGAAGGCTATTCAAATATTCCACTTAATAATCATGGGTACACCGTTGAAACATATAAGACCGTGTTAAATGGCTCACTTAATTATCATGATTCTACAGACTAACCACTCTGGATAAAAACAAATAGTCAACTTAGCTTAATGATTAGAGCTAGCTCTGTAGTCAAACCGTAACAGTTTGTGTTAAATGGTTTACTTAATTGTCGTGGTTCCTCAGTTTAATCATAACAGTTCAGATCAGATGATCGACGTAACTTAATCATTATAACTAGCTCTGTAGTCAAACAGTAATAGTTTGTATCAGATGGTTTATTGAATTATTATAGTTTCACAGTCTAACCATAATGGATCAGTTCAAATAGTCAATTAACTTAATGATTATAGCTAACTCTGTAGTCAAACCGTAGTTTTTCATCATGATTTCGTAATCTAACCGAACTAGACTGAATCAGATGGTTATAGCTCTGTAGTCTGACTTCATTAGGTCGTGCCAGGTAGTTAAATTAATAGTAATCCACACGTATTGGTTCTCCCATTCTAACGTTTTTGTTTAAAAAAGGAATTGACCTGAATGGGGATTCGAGCTTGTAATGCTAAACAACTCGGTGTTTATAACCACAGACAATTTTCACTTATTTAGAAATCTAAAATTCGAAATTCAAAGAAGATTAGCTTAAAAAAAGAGACACTAAACACTAGTTTGCTATGGACCGTTAATTCGAACAGAATAAATCCTTGTTCCAGGCTATTGATTCTACACAAAGTACTCATCTATTTCCCAGTAGAAGATGTGAACGCACGAAGGCGCTCGCATGAACCACCAGTAGGTACAATGTAATATTTGATTCACCTCAAATAAAGTAGGTTGAAACAGATATCTGAGTTTGTGTACTTCCCTAAAAATAACACTCTTAAAGAGAATATTTCGAAAAGCATATCTATTTCGACACACATTGATGATAGTTTTCTAGTGTTTTACTTCTTTAGCTAAAATATTTTTACAATAGAAACATTATTTTAAGCGCAGAAATTGCTTGGAAAGATTCGAGAACGAAAATGTTTTTTTAAATTAGATAAAAATGATAAATATATTTATAAGAGTTACTTTAAGCGATGGGAACATAAAATACAAGTCTAAATACAGTAAATACTAATACTTTATTGCTTTTGAAATATATTTTTGACTAACTATTAATATTTATGTTATTACAATTTCCAGCTTTTACAGTACGTAAGGTTAGTTTTAGAATAAGTAGTGTTCCTATGATTGGTGCTATCATCATGATGTACATAAGTTTTTACAGTCAAGAACATTCTAAAGACTGTAAATGCTGTAAATTGTACTAAAATATACTTTATCAGTAAGTAAACTCAAAACGAGACTGTTAATATTTATGCTTTGATCTGAATGTATTAGTAAAGAGGTACTGTAACTTTGAGGCCTGATTTAAAGTAAACCAAATTTGGCTTCTCACTTTCTCATCAGACTGTAATTTCGTTGCATTTTGCAGTATGACAAACATGAAGTAAAATAAGTTGACTTTAGACTTGCAAAGAACATTCGGTTAGTGTATGTTTTTTTTCTCTACGAACAAATAATTATAATAAAATTGTAATTCCTCATTTGCCCTCGTAATCAGTCACTGCTGTACCGTATGATCGAGTTTTGTTTTTACCATTTCTTATCCTAGGTGATCTTCTGTTTATTTCTGATATAAAAAACGCACACATATAGGGTCACATAAGTATATAAAACACTCATTTGTTTATCAAAGAGTAATATGTTCGAATATGGTATTCAGTTCTACTTACATCCAGCGTATAACCTTAAAAGTGTTCGCAAAATACAGGCGAGGTACACAAGAATCCAACGTTGCACACGTCAATGACGAATATTACAAACAATATTTATAGGAACAAATAACAACAACAACCTAACTTAGATCAATTCGTACAGATATATCAGTCACACTATGAGATGGACTCGCCTCTCCCTCGGGAGATAAGATACAAGGCCAAAGCGATACAAGTTTCTAGCCTTGGTCTATGTAACTTTTCCCGAGTAAATAGTTTAGTTCATGTTTACGACCTTTCGACATGCAGTTAACACGAATGTATTTTAAACTATATGCAGAACACCTGCACTAAAACATAAAAAAATATTGACGTGAACGAATTTGACTAAAGTTATATTTGAAACTAGATATTGAAGGGTGAAATTCACAGCTATTTCGGTCACTAAATGTGTGATCTAGTAAGGCTAGCCGAATAAAATCTTTTTATTGAGCAAGCTAGTTTTTTCTGCACATTAAATTACCACTATAATACAAAGTATGCTGCATGTAGATAGATGATGGCGTTTTCTAATGATTGATTACGTTACTCTATGATTTCTTCTCAGGCGTATTGTGTGCTGCTGTATGTTAAAGGTAATAAAAAATAACAACAGAGTTTTATAGCAAAAGCAGTGATGATGGGAACTGTTACCTAAACTCGTCAGTTGAAGCAATTAATGGATAATTTATCTGTCAATGTAATGACAATATGTTGGTTTTGTTTTTATTCTAACCTGAGGTTCCCTGCAAAGCGTGCTCTTCCCTTCAGCAGTGGTGTTTTAGGAGGAGCCGACATTAAGTTGTTTATCATACCAGATTGTGTACAAGATATTAATCATCACGTCCCCGAAACACTGATACAAAATCAGGTACTTAACACGTCATTATGAATTTATGTCAAATATTCACACCGGCCTTGCGCTTAGTCAGCATCATAAGTATGGGTTAGTCACTCGTGCACGCGCGTGGCAGCATAACGATACACCGCAGGTACATACCAGCTGAATGTGACTAAATTCATTTCTATGCACGAACGCGTCCAGTCGGTCCCGTGGCCACTAATATAATACAACGAAAGCGTACCACTAAGGCTAAACGTAAGTGACACATCTCACTCTCTCTCCACTTCGGACCTGTATCTTCCTGCCAAAAGTAATTACCATTTCATTCGCAACATTGGTCCCATTGGTTATTGTACAGAGACGTAGTACCAAGGTGTGACGTCAGAAGCGAATTTCTCGTTTACATTGTTGACATGAGATGACTAACACCCTATGATGGTTTAAACTGCTATCATTCCACCTGATTTAGGATTATATACAAGTATTTTAGTAGCAATCTGAAAAAAAATATTCCACATGTAGAACATTTTTACACATCTAGTATTTTCGCATACGGTTAATGAGAAATAAATGATAATTGCATGATTAATGGTAAGTGTTCTTCAGAGTAACGTTTAATCAAATAGGATTCTATATAACAGAAACATAATAACAAACTTGGTGTGTTTCAATAAAATGAATCGAATTGGCGTATCATTGCTTGATGTACAGCTTTTGATCATCAACTGAAGTGACACATTCACACACAAGCTTACCACTGTCACTAAGCAGGTTCTAAACATTGGTCATGTCAAAATGGCGGTAGATAAAATTTTTAATAAATTTCATTTATTTTCAGCGGTGATAAAACATGATAAGAGTACCAGGAGAACTTCTTTAATAGGAGAGGCCTTTTGGGTCAGTTATCTAATTATAATGTGATATAAATTAATTTTTTACATTCCTTCTGAGACAAACTTGCCACCTCTACAAACTAGCCGATTGTATACAAACATTCAGCTACAAAGCTGAGGGCAACTTTTATGGCTTTTAGGTTCTCAAATTCACAGGCTAAACTGCCTGGATCCATTTTTTTCTTTTTAATCATGTAACGAGGGTGATATAAAACAGTTAATTTACACATCACACAAAGACCTTGAATGTGCATATTTTCAAATGTTTTAAAATTTATTCCATGAGAAATTATTCTCTTCAGTTGATGTATTGTATTATCACCTAAAATACGGCACTTAAATAAGATAATTTTACAGCTGCGAACACATAAATATCCTTTACTATGCTTAGTTTATACAGTTCTTTTTGTTTGTTTGTTTGTTTGTTTAGAATTAAGCACAAAGCTACACAATGGGCTATCTGTGCTCTGCCCACCACGGGTATCGAAATCCGGTTTTTAGTTGGTAAGTCCGCAGACATACCACTGTGCCACTGGGGGCTAATACAGTTCTACTGCTGAAAAAATAATTCTGACCTATCAGAAGAATATTATATTTTGGCAGCCAATCATAAAGTTGCAGCTACTTTGCTATTAACATAAAATATTTTGGTTAAATGGTTTAATAAAGGTATCGCTATCAGAACAAAATGTTACTTAAATGAAATTTTAAGTAATAATAATAAAGTTAATTGCTGGTTACTTGATCATGTCGGGCCTAATAAAGCTAATTAAACTAATAGATGCGTTAAACGTTTTCAAAAATAAGCTATAGAAAGCATCTAAAAGCAAATACAACAACGATAAAACGATAAAACACATGCACTACATATAATGCTTACACTGTTGATAAAAATTTAAATTGAAGATATTTATTTATATGAAAAATAAGGAATTTTCATTGATCGAACGAAGTTCTGAAAACGAGTTAATATTTGTTTTTTTTTCTTTTACACGGTTTAGTTATTTATTTTAACATAGAATATTATCTATATTGTTCAACCACAATGAAAACCTCGTGGACACGTTGGTCATTAACTTGAAATATTCTAACTGAATTCCTCTAACTCTTGACCAGTTAATGTCTACGTAAACACATTTTATCAAGGAAGGCTTCCAATTTATTTTAAAACTAAGGAATTAGTAACAGTGTTTATAGAATATCTATGGAACCGTTCTAAGAGATTTTGTCTCGAAAAATCACGTTAACAATAAAACTTTTAAATGATTTTTATTCGCAAATATCTGGAAAAATAAAACTGACACAAAGACGTATCTTTTGTCATATTTCATGACAACTACTGACACAAATCTGATCTTTCTCTCGATCTTTAATGTGCAGGAACCTGATTAACCTAACATGTCTCTGTAGTAAATATATAATATTTTAATCTGTCTGACTAAAAATGTTTTTAGTGCAAAACTACATAACAGGTTTCCTCTTTGTGGCCCCCCAGTGTTTGCGGACTTACACGCTAAAATACGGGTTTCGATACCAGTGGTGGGCAGAGCACAGATAGCCCATTGTGTAGCTTTGTGCTTAATTAAAACAACAACAATCCTCTTTGTGTTCCGAGTGAGGATTCGAACGCCGGATTTTCCCATTCAAAATGCGGAATGATACCGGACAGACAATTAAAGATGGCAAGCAAGTAATTTCTAATAATAAACTTATAAATTGGTAACAAGCACGTGTTCCTCAAAAACTACTGAGGAACTTGATAAACAAATAAGGTGGAAAGTCTACATGCAGAAATGTAAATAAGCCAAGTTTTGAATTAATAGAAATGTAAAACTAGTTTACTATCACATGGTTTAAGAAAAGAGCAGGCAACAACTCAAACTGGAAGCAGTTATTACTTAAACGTGTTTTCATAAATTATAGTAACATAAATAAGAAAGCGAAATATTCCTGTATGGGAATATATATATAAAAATTACATTGAATGACGAAATTACGTTTTTCAATGTTAAACTATTATAAGTGATATATTAATTTATCGTAAATATATAGTTACTTAATTTGATACATATATATACCGTGACGAAACACATATGTTAAAATAACATACTATAAACAACATTAACATGTAACATACCTTAACACTTTAGTATCATCGTTTTGCACCCACCTACGCCATAACAGTGGATGCCAGCACATGCTCATAATACATTTACATCGATGTCGGAGTGGAATAATAGAAATAATATAATATGCAATGAGTTTTGACTATTATCGTCAGTGCATTTTCATAACACGCATGTTCATATGTTACAATAACGTAGTATGAACATTATAAAAATGGTAACATACCTTTACATTGTTGAAACATTGTTTAATACACATTTTCCGTGACGAAGAAACTTACGACGTGCTCTAAAGCGCGTTCCTCCATCCCTCCACACTAGTAACCTAACTGCTCCGTGTGGAAACGAAACGATTGCAATCAACTGTGAAGCCCCTGTAAAATTTCTACCAATAACGCTGCACCGTTACAAGTGTGTAGTACATCCCAAACCCCTCGGGGCATCACTGAATCACCGCAGTCAAGAGCAGTCACAGATTTCCTTTTCATAAAACCTCGATTTTTGCGTTGTTAAATGACAATAATATAAAGACATTCCCTTTGGGATATTGGTCGAAACGTTAAAGACAATTATTACAAGTTTATATTTCGAGCAATAAAAATATAAAAAACAAAACAATCATAAGCAATGATATCTACAATTCAGATTCTTTCTGAATTTTGCGCAAAGCTAACCGTCCCTAATTTAGCAGCTAGTTATCACCATCCAACGCCAACTTTTGGGCTACTTTTCTAACAACGAATAGTGGGATTGAACGGAAAATTATAACGCCCCCATGGCTATAAGGGCGATCGTATTGAGTGTAGCAGGAATTCAAACTAGCGACCCTCTGGTTACTAGTCGAGCACCCTAACCACCTGGCCATGCCGGGTATCTGCAACACAAAATACAAGCTTTAAGAATGCAATTATACTGATGTAGTTGCTTACAGTGGCGCATCTTGTGAGATATTAGAGTACGGGAAGATTCTGTCTGAATATTAACACTCACAAAATTTTTCCCCTTGCAAGAGTAATCCAGACAAAGAAGAGAGTGGAAATAATATTATATGTGTACTCAGAAAGTAAACTAGTAAATTTATTTAAAGCAAACAAATTAGTCTCGAGATTGCTGGGCAGGATCATAAAATTCTTTCGTAATATTTTCTCTTCCATTGAGTTCTTCGGTTGCTTAGCAGTGCGTCTGGGAACTTATAATGCTAAATATTTGGTTTCAGTCCACATGGTTGACACAGTACAATTAGTCCATTCATGTAGCTTTGCGCTTAACAATAACAAATATCCTAACAAGAGAAAAATGTGATTCATATGCATTATTTTCACGTGATTAAGGTTTTACTCCAAGAGGAAAAAATAGAGGTACTCTGAACGACAAAACTTACCGATCAGCTGATAACTGTTTATAATGTTTTAAACAGTAACATCATACATAAACATACCGTGTGGATTAGGAAATAATTTAACAAATTCAGGGAGAAAGTTAACCCTATGATATAATTCCACAGGGCGACCAACAAGAACCTAAGTCGAAACAGAGTAGTAGAAGTCACGTGAGATTTTCACGTATCATAAAATATACATACTTATAATTCTTACGTCTCGTACACTGCACAACAAAGTTTTTGTTTCTTGAACACTGTTGGGTGTTCCTTACAGATTTTTGATTGCTGATCACATCCGAATTTGTCCATCACGTACCGTTTTATCGAAATCTTCAGTTTTCACCATGACATTGCTACAATGGAAAAATGATATCAGGGCAACTGGAATCCGTCAATGTTTGCTGACTACTGTTGGACACTGCAACGTGATGCACCGGACATTGAATAGAAACGAAAACAGGAGCCAAACACTTTTAATTATGTTGAGCTTTATTGCGTATTAGGAACATAAATGCAATTAAATACGTTATTGCCGGTAAACAGTTAACTGTCTATTTCTCAGAGTTCCTACGTGATGAAGCAAAACCAAAATTATATTTGTGCATACCCACCAGGTACCTGTCACAATCAGCAAAAACATTTTAGGAAGCAAACCTTTTTTTAAAAATTGTTGTGCAGTGTTATCAGTGTCACCTACTCTTAGTTTGAAAACACTCGCAGCGTCGATAAAAAATACCCACGAGAAAAATACATTGAGGTCAGTGAAGGAGACCAATGTCCAAGATGTTGGAAATGGTGTAACAAAGTTGGTTACAGAATAAATTATTGTGGAACTATATTTTGGTCTAATTATAATTGGGCCGCCTTACATTTCTTTTCACATTTTCATGGCAAACTTTTGTTTGCTTTTTCCTATTTATAAAAGGTGATACGAACAATTACTTTATTTTTGAAACAGACAGAAATTCACCCATCGTCTGACCTTAGAAACTGTTGTGTCATATTCTCCTGCCATAAACGCTTTTTTTACTCACCCATGTGTGTGGCACATGGGACGGAGAATTGTATAATTTAAAAATACTACATGCACGTGCATTAACTCTAGAAACCAGATCAACTAATGAATTCCAAAGCACATGACTGTTAGCGAGAACTGGTAAGCCTTAGCAATTTGAAAAACAGTTTGAGCTCATAGATCGACAAAAAGTTAGAAGAAACTAACATATCAAATCGAAACCAAGGCTTAACAACCAAACCAGAAGATGTATACTGCTGATGGTTTTCATTCTTTGTCCCAGATGTTTGAATATTTTTGTACAAAATAAAATGCTTCCTAAACATTCAAAGACCAACACCAACGCTACTCTGTAATTAGTTTTTAACATTCAAAAGACAACAACGTAGTCATGTTTCCATTTATATTTGTAGTATTTATAATCAATAATACGACCAGTGTATCAAATGAAAGTTTTAAAATTTCATCTACAATTATTAGATTAGTTTTGACCAATGATATTTGTGGTATTAAAAAAAAATAGTTTGGTTAGTGTATGCGTTGGCAGATTTGATTTAAAAAACAAAATAAAAACAATGTGGCGTGAATGTAGTAACGCAATTGGTATTTACTGAACAATCTGAAAACTGCGTCTTATCTTTATATAAAGCAAACGACAATAATGTGACGTGTGTGTGTCAACATTTTGATACTAATGTGTATGTAGTGGAACTCCTAATATTTATAAGACAATCCGAGAAGTGAGTGTAATTTTGATATTGAAAATGAAAAATAATGTGAAATGTACGACATCTTGATATTCAAAGAACAATGGAACGTTCTTAATATTTAAAAAAATGAGGTGATGCATGTCTAGGTTCCCCTCTGGTACAGCGGAAAGTCTACGGACTTACAACCACAAAATCAGGGGTTCGATTCCCCTCGGTAGACTCAGCAGATAGCCCGATGTAACTCTGCTATAAGTAAATACACACACATGCCTAGTGATAGTTCTGATACTCAAAGCTAATGTGACATGTCTTCAGGGGCACTTTTAACAGTTCACGAATGATAACGTCACTTATCTCAAAGTTTCTTCTATTTAATTTTTTAACATGTTGCTAGAACTGCAACAAGAATATGAAATATTTCAGACAAATTTTTAGTTAGGTGCTTTAATTTTTTTAAAAAAATCAGTGTTAAATGATTTGTGTTGAAGTTTTTGCCAGTTTCAAAAATATGTATATTTTTCTGTAGTTTTCACTTTGTACTTGACCATTTATATTCTAGAAAGCGTTATTAAGCTTATATATATAATTTATACAGTTTAACAATCATTAGCTTACCTATTTGTATCTGGTTTTTTACATACATCGTAATTAGATTTATAACATATAAAGGTATTATTAGGGATAAATGATTAGTTGTTACAAAAAAAATACATGCTGATGATATTTTAAACACAAGAAAAATTTACCATTTGCGAAGAGGTTTTCGGTTTTCGTATAATTTCTGGTACCCTGGTTCCAGCTGAAAAACAAATAACAATTTTTGTAAAACCTTAAAAAAATACGTTTGATTCTATTTATGAACTTAAAGTATCTTCATAGTTTCTTACTTTAAAGTGTAAATTTTAGCCATTGTTGTTTGGGTGTTTTCATAAAGGATCATAGCTTAGTGTACAACGTACATTTTATATAATGAAAATAAAGCACCGTACACTAAAAATTCTGGATTAAGAGACAATACTAATCAAACATAGAATTATGTAAACTTAAATTTAAATATCATAAAATGTTAAAGTTGTGATTAGATTTTTAGGAAGAGTAAAACTTCGCTTAATAGCAATTACTTAGTCATTCAGTCTTGTATCTGAACTTAATGCTTCATATCATTTTAATTGTTTATTGTATAATTCATTAATGTTCTTTCGTAAAAAATATGAAAACATAGAGCTTGATTTAATTTGTGAAACCAAATAACTTTTAAAATGTTTTAATCCAAAATTCTGTTTTGTTTATTTGTTTCAGACAATGCTGTTCCAAAAACTCACCCTCTGGGGATTTTCCAACTAGCTAAGCTGAATATCTTGACAAATGTTGGATTCACGGTATTTATTTTAAAAATAATTTGAACGGCGGTTTCTCCACGTGGCAGTGACAAGAGTAAGAGCCATATCAAGGATTAGAACATATAGCTATCAAAAGCATGATTCACTCCACAATGTCGGCTTTCCTACTATACCTCAACATTAGCGTTCAGACACGTTATGAGAGTGTGGGGAACTTGGATAAAGAGACAAAGGAGTTAGATACTAAGTGCCTCAAAATGTGAATAAAAAAAGGCATAACTCCACAGACCGTGAACTAAGTTCTACACGAATATAAATATATAGGCGTGGGAAAACACTCTGAGTAATTTAACACGAACATTTAATACTTGTGTGTAGTTTTTGCCATTGAAAGAAAGCAAACTTACGACTTTATCTCTTACTTTTATTCTCCCAAGTTTTTCTCACATTTTTTTCAGAAAATATAAAATATCGTGATTCGCATACGTTTCTTAAAGATTCATCATCATTTAATAAACTATAAGAAATAAAAAATAATAATTAGCCATTCTCGTTCTTTTTTATTTTCATGGACTCACATTGTATATTTCAATCATATTAATACACAGCTGGCCAAAATCTTAAGGCCAATGAACATAAAAAAAATATGCATTTTGCGTTGTTAGACTCAACCACTTATTTGAGTAGAGCTTCAAAAAATGAAAATAAAAAAAGGGAAGAAAACTTTTCAGCATTTAATAGAGAAAATGTAAACACTATGAAATTAGTCTAAATGCTAGCTGGTCAAAAGTTGAAGACCATACCAAAAAGAAGTCCTAAACAGGGTAGGAAATGCCTCACAAGAGGTATCAATAGTGAGTTGCACGGCCGTCTTTGCGAATAACTTCAAACATTCGCTTCGGCATAGTCGATATAAGTGTTTGTAGAAGGCTAGCTGAAATGAAGATGCCTTCACAAAGAGCATGCACTGTTTGAAATTGACGTCCATTTCTGTAGACTTTCCTTGCCGTCCATCCCAAACATTCAATGGAATTTAGTTTGGGCTAACACGCTGGATGGTCCAAAAGAAACACGTTATTCGCTTTGAAAAAGTCTTTTGTCCTGCGGGCATTGTGGATTGCAGCGTTGCCATGCTGAAAAATCCAGTCATTTCCACACAAGCAATGGAGTTCAGTCAATCTCCAACATGCCATTGTAGCTAGCTGCTGTTTAACGCCCCTGTATGACCTAAAGCTCCATTATTCCATTAAAGGAGAAAGCACCCCAGATCATGATGGAAACTTCTCCACTGTGTCGCGCAGAAAATGTCTCCGGTGAGATATCCTTATTGTGTCAGTAACGTTGGAAGCTATTTGGACCATACAGGTCAATTTTTTTTCATCAGAGAACAAAACCTTCGTCCATTTTCCATTTGCTTTTCAGCAAAGTTTAACCGAGCTGTTTCGTGGTGTGGAAGTAGGCGTAGTCTTTGAAGACCTTTACGGTGTTTAAAGCCTTTCTCTCGTAAATTCCGTTTTATTGTTCTTGAACAGTATTCTGCGCCAGAAAGGGCCTTAATCTGGTTCGACGATCGGCTGATGTCTTGCCGGACAACCCGTCAAATCCTCTTGCTCAAAGCCGACGAAATTTTCTTGGGCCAACCATTTGAAATTCTCGTTCCGTTTCCCTCAGAGTCTTTTAAGAAATTTGTAACAGCAGTTTTGCTACGCACAATCTCACCAGTGATGTTACATTGAGAGAGAACTTGCTTTTGCAGCTCGACAATTCTCCCACGTTCAAACTCTGTCAAATCTTTAGCCTTTGCCATGTTTTTACCCAAAGGAACACAAAAGATGTCAGTGGGAGATGTTGACAACGTTAATACTTGAACATAAATGACTAAATTTCGTTACGTATTTACCGAATAACGCTTCGTTTCAGTATGGTCTTACACTTTTGACAGGCTTCAGGCTAATTTCATAGTGTTCACATTTTTCCAATTAAATGCTAAAAAAGTTTTTCATTTTTATTTTCCCTTTTTTATTTTCATCTTTCGAAGCTCTACTCAAATAAGCGGTTAAGTCTAACAACGCAAAATGCATATGTTTTCTCTATGTTTATTGATCTTAAGATTTTGGCCAGCAGTGTATTAAATAAACTGTCATTCAAATCTCCATTGTCTTACACTGATTACCTTAATGCCTATAATATACTTAACATTGCACATGATCATGTGATCAAATTTTGGTAAAAACCGATTTTCACGGAACTATAATCCTTTTAATTACACATAAACACATGTATTATTATAATTATCTCAAATATTTTTAAATTGAACAGCATCGTAAGTATTTGGGTTTATCTAGGATAATCTATTTTGTCAGAAATTAAGGTTTTTTTTCAGTTACCTAGTAGAGTTTAATTAGTTAACATTTCTGGTTTCATTATTTTGACTGACACAACTTTCTGTCCATGCGATTATTAATGACTTACATCGAACTAAAATATTATATTGACTTATTATGTCAAGAATTGAAATTACTTGTTTATTTCACTTTCAATAACAGTAGGAGTTTTCGTAAGTTTAAAAGCGGCGAAAAATGGCCTCAGAATAAAAACCGTTTGAATATTTCATAACTGTTTTAATGATTTAGCTGCACATTAAATTTCACTGTGTGCATAGCGCCTTTACCAAAAAATATATATTTTGAAAACGTGTATTTTTAATTATATTCTTTGATTATAGGCTTGTATCTTTTAAAAATGCATCTTGTAAGTAGTTTAGTCTCCCAATACTACAGCGGTATTGCTGCGGACTTATGCCACTAGAAACCTGGTTTCGATACCCGTGGTTGGTAGAGCACAGATAGCTTTTCATATAGCTTTGGGCTTAATACAAACACCAACTTACACAGTTTATTTACTTATTTTAATCGTTCCCCGCTGGTACAGCGGTACGTTTACAGACTTACAACGCGTAAAATTACAGGTTCCATTCTTCCCGGTGGACTCAGCTTGATGTGGCTTTGCTATAAGAAAACGCACTCTTTTTTGAAAAACAAACAATAACTTACACAATTTTTTTACTTGTTTTTAATAACAAACATTGGGGCCCGGCATGGCCAGGTAGTTAAGGCATTCGACTCGTAATCTGAAGGTCGCGGATTCGAATCCCTACCACACCAACATGCTCGCCCTTTCAGTCGTGGGGGATTTATAATGTTACGACCAATCCCATTATTCGCTAATAGAAGAGTAGCCTAAGAGTTGGCGGTGGGTGGCGATGACTAGCTGCCTTTCATCTAGTTTTTCCACTGTTAAATTAGGGACGGCTAGCGCAAATAGCCCTCGTGTAGCTTTGAGCAAAATTCAAGCAAATAAACATCAACTTCCACAGTATACTTACTTATTTTTAACAACAAACATCAACTTCCACAGTATACTTACTTATTTTTAACAACAAACATCAACTTCCACAGTATACTTACTTATTTTTAACAACAAACATCAACTTCCACAGTATACTTACTTATTTTTAACAACAAACATCAACTTCCACAGTATACTTACTTATTTTTAACAACAAACATCAACTTTCACAGTATACTTACTTATTTTTAACAACAAACATCAACTTTCACAGTTTATTTACTTGTTTTTGAAGAAACGTAAAACAGCATCAATTTTGAGTGAATTAGGGTTTAATAGTAAATTATATGATGGATTTTATGACTAGCATATAACCTTGATGGGTGGTTGAGGTTGAAAGAAATAATCATCTTAAACCATGCATTAGAACAGTGGACTAGTTTACAGTTTTAAGATGTGTATTGTACGTTTCAATCAAAGTATTTAAATTAAGTAACAAAGTCCGTACATTTAATTAACACAAAAAGAAATGCATAATTTTATTGGTATGATGTGTTTTGTTGTTTTTGTCTGGATAAGCAACAACAGTCTCCCTATGGGATAGCAATAAGATTACAGACTTAAAACAATAACATTCGAGACTCGATTCCCCGCGGTTGACACAGCCGATAGTTCAATGTGGCACTGTTTTAAAGACAAACGAATAATATTAATAATAACTGATAAGTTGATTGCTTACAATGTATTATTGTTGTGTTGAAAAACAGAGAAACATGAAGAAATAGGAATCGAAAATCTTATTACAAATAAAACTGAATATGGGATGAATGTAAACAATGTTCTTATAACTGTTATGTGAACATGTAATGCACTATCAATGATAAATGAATATGTGATGCACTATTAGTGATAAGTGAACATGTGATGCACTGTCAGTGATAAGTGAACATGTGATGCACTGTCAGTGATAAGTGAACATGTGATGCACTATGAGTGATAAGTGAACATGTGATGCACTATGAGTGATAAGTGAACATGTGATGCACTATGAGTGATAAGTGAACATGTGATGCACTGTCAGTGATAAGTGAACATGTGATGCACTGTCAGTGATAAGTGAACATGTGATGCACTGTCGGTGATAAGTGAACATGTGATGCACTGTCGGTGATAAGTGAACATGTGATGCACTGTCAGTGATAAGTGAACATGTGTTACACTATCAGTGATAAGTGAGCACGTGATACACTATCAGTGATAAGTGAGCACGTGATACACTATCAGTGATAAGTGAGCATGTTATGGCAATGAAACACTTTTATCTTCAATCCGAGTTTGAAGTTTGAAAGATGTAGATTGTTTGTTTTGGAATTTCGCACAAAGCTACTCGAGGGTTATCTGTACTAGCCGTCCCTAATTTAGCAGTGTAAAACTAGAGGGAAGGCAGCCAGACATCACCACCCACCGCCAACTCTTGGGCTACTCTTTTACCAACGAATAGTGGGATTAACCGTCACATTATATCGCCCCCACGGCTGGGAGGACGAGCATGTTTGGCGCGACTCGGGCGCGAACCCGTGACCCACAGATTACGAAGTGCACGCCTTAACGCGCTAGGCCATGCCGGATCCTGAAAGATGTGGATCTGAGAAAGGAACAGACCCACAGGAACATTTGCTTATATACATGTCTATATATATAAAGATTGAAATTAGGGTTTGTTTTTATAGAATTTTACGGAAAGCTGCCCGAGGGCTATCTGTGCTGGCGGTCCCTAATTTAACAGTATAAAAATAGATGGAAGAGAGCTAAGTCATCACCTCTACCATAGCCAACTCTTTTACCAACAAATAGTGGGAGTGACTATAACTTTATAACGTCATCCCGGCTGAAAAGGCGAACATGCTTGGTGGAATGGAGGTTATTGGATCTTTTGACATATAATACAATGTACTTAAATGATTTTTGCTGAAAAGTGTTGGTAATACATTTATATTCTTTACTTCAAACAATCCACTCATTAGCGAAACAGTAACTATGAAGGCTTTAAAACAAAAATTTGGTTTCGATACCTGCAATTGCTATAGTACAGATAGTTTAGTTTTAGCTATATTCTTAAACCGCAAATAAAGGCTTAGAAAAATCTATAGAACTAAGTGCAAAAGATCATTGTCACGTTATTTAACCACTCTAATATGAAAATCATTTTGTCATGACTTCATTGCTTATTTAATTGCATGCTTGTAACTAAATATTATTTAATCTACAAAGAAGCACGACCTAAGTTGGTTTTGGTGGGTATGGTGCTTCAGTTGTTTTAACATAATCTTAAAAAAGTATACAAGCTTCGAAAACTTCCAACTTGCACTTACATTATCGATTCTTCATGCCTGCATGCACGTGCAATTCATTATGCTTTATAATATTGGGTTTGACATTTTGGCAGAAGACATCACTTTGTCAGAGCTATATATTTCTTTAAAGTATATTTAAGGACTTTGTTTTGATGAACAAATCTTATAGTGTGTAAGTTTTTTCATATGGCAACGATGGATTGTGATATGTTATATTAAGGTTATTGTGGTTTTAAACAACGCATTATTTATTGGATCTTTTTTTCTCTATAAAAGGTGTTTATAATAATATTTCAACTACGGTATGCCCACCATATCCATTTCTCTATTTCTTCATCCTTGATGAGATCCGGAACTGATCGAAACGCGTCGTTGTTAACGGTTGACATGTCGTGGTTGAACTTCCCTTATACTTTACTCTAAGATGTCGAATAAAAATAGTATTTGAAACTACAATAAGACCATTATAATTGTTTTACTTCGGATGCAATTACTTGCTTTGATCTATTGTATCGACCTGGCATTGCCAGGTGGTTAGAGCTCTCGACTCGCAATCTGAGGGTCGCGGGGGTCAGATCCCCATTACACCAAATATTATTGTCCTTTCAGCCTTGGTAGCGTTATATGTGACGTTTAATCTCTCTATTCGTTTGTAAAAGCGTAACCCAAGAGATAGCGATGGGTGGTGATGACTAGCTGCATTCTCTCTTGTCGTACAACGCTAAATTAGGGACGGCTAGGGCAAATATTCCTTGTTTAGCTTTGCGTGAAATTCAAACAAACCAAACAAATGATATATCGTATCTTTAACTTAAAATGAAAAATATGGCTGCTATAGCTGAAACTTTACATCGAGAACATAGTAATTTATACATCAAAACTTTATTCAAAACAGTTTAGGAATTCTACAATTTTATAGCAAGTAAATATTGAAAAAAATGGGTAAGTATGAAATACTGTATGAGGGAAGTTGGAAGAAAAACCTACAGAATAATAAAATGAACAATAACAGTAAAGAAAAGATACAAATACATTTGTAAAATTATAACAGATTCTTTATTCGTATAATTTCCTAAATATTTACAACATTAACAGTCAAGCTGTTCATTTCCTTGCTCAAACTCAGAAATTGCTTTACTGGACATGTACTTTGAAAGGATTCTGCTAATACCGCACTTGTATTGTTCTAGTGGAGTTCTAGTGAATTACCCCACAATTCTAAAATACCTTCGTTAGTGACCATTTTTATTATTTAAGGATAAATTATGGCTCTATTCAACTTGCATTTATGTGTAATATATTTACGTCAGAGATGAGACAACATTGAAAACTGGCAAGGCCCACATAAACTTTCTTTAACGACACTGTAATATACAATTTATGCCCAATGTGATGATTCAAACAGGTTCATTAGGAACTATTTTGTTTCAAATAATGGTAGATAAACCTGTAAAAAATGCTCATAAACGTTACTAAATATTCACTTTTATAGTTGTAGATAGATGAAGTCAGACAGGTTTTAACTGACACAATGATACAAACAAGCTTAGTACAGATATACTCGGTTCCCTAACACTTTCTGATCATTGCACTGAACAGTGGAATTACAGATTACATTGGAATATGCCACAGTTCTTTCCGAATAATAATATTCACGAAGGATATGACATTTGGAAGAAAGGGAGGCATTATTGATCTCCATACAAGAAGAAGGAAATCTTAAAGTACATGTTTAAAACAGTGATATGATTTTAAACCAGATCCCAAACCATTTCACGTGTAAAAAGCAAGCTATAGTTACGAAAGAGAACTTGTATACCCAAAAGCCATTGAAATGTACCTGTGTATATAACGTTAGAGTTCTCTAAATGACGAGTAAAGTGAATTCAAGTGAAATAAAGAAATAAATAATAATTAATAGTTTGGTTTAAAAATACATAAGTTGTTTGACAAGCCCAATTCCGATGCGTCACGATATAAATGAAATCTTTAACAAATTACAGTTCACCAACTTAATTTAGTTCATATGGAAACAACTACTGTTCAAGCAATTGATGATATGAACACTGTCTCGATTACAACAATGTCCTGGTGTGGCGAAAGATCGCGTCAGCACAAGACGTAACAGATATAGTGTGTTTCATATATATTACGTTATTCTTCACTTTCACTCAAAAGTTCTTAATGATGTATGGTTTGAGATTAATCTCGCTATCTTTCACAGATTTTTTTTTCCAGTGGAGTAGGATAGCTGTGCTTATCATGGCTGTAAAAGTAAACATGACCAACGATGGAGGAAGCATTTCCAAAGACAGCACTTGGTGTATTATTCTTACAAAGTGCGATTAATATATAGAACTTACAATTTTATAGTTCTGAGAAAACACAGTATTTTCTATCCATACTATATATTACGTTATTTCTCAGTTTTTGTTTCCTGAAAATGTACCAGTATTTTACTGACTAAATGCGCATGGTGGTTCACTTGATTTAAACGAATGTAAACAAATGGCGGATGTAATTATATTTTATTAGACATTTGGTATTACAACAAATTAAAAGCTTGTCAAAGTTTTAGAAAAGTCAAATGTTAGGCCATAGAATAACATTATAAGTTTATTTATTGACAGCGTTAAGTATGGTAAAATTTGGCCCTAAATAAACTGAAACAAAAAAGGGACATACGTTACAGTGGTAAATTATATTTTTATGGAATACAAGCCGTACGAAATGAATGAAAACATAATTAGCGTTAAGCCTAAAAAAGCGTACTTTTAGATTTTGGTGACCACGATTAGAATTATATTGCATAAATCTAGAAATCATATTGTAATAAAGGTTCTAATTTGATTGCAAATATTTCGTTGGTCTCTGCTACTAACAAATAAATCCAGTTCCACATAGAGCCGATGTATCGACCTTATAAAATGCGATAAACATTAGTAACTTACCATTTTATGGCTCTAAAAAGCAGTATTTACTATTTACACTGTAAAATATAATTTTATTTACTCACAGTTACAATACATAATATTTAAGCCTAAATTTGTGTGACTAGCAAATATACCCTTGTGTTACTGACTTCACCTAAAGCACCAAAAATTTTAGAAAGCTTCTCATAACTTTAGCTCACGTTTATATATACATCGTAAACGAAAACAATTTCACTCTATATAGTACAACGTAATAACATCTTGTGATGTTTATTTTTTGGAGGATTAACACGTTTTTTCTCAAGGATTAATGTGACATCGAGCGTACTTTACATGTTACAGACGTAAGAGGTCTTACTAAAACCTGTTTACGTTCCTTTGTTTCAACAACAAAGCTACACTATAAACGTTGGAAAATAAACTATTCGTTATATTCCAGTCTATCTTTCTTAACGAAACGTTTATGGTGAGATAGTCTCTTTTTAATTCAGTATGTGTATTTTTTTAGAGCACAGCCACACCAGGCTATCTGCTGAGCCTACCGAGGAGAATCGAACCCCTGATTTTAGCATTGTAAATGCGGAGACATACCACTGTACTAGCGAGGGGCACTTACTTCACTAACACGAATTTTGAGAAAGTGTATTATATCAAATTTCTAAATTAGTAGTTAGTATGTTAAAGTTAAAAATTTTTCGCTGTAACAAGTACATATGGACATAAAAAGTTCCAACTAGCAAATAACACGTATGGTCAAAGAAACGTACCAAGACTATATCACCATATTAAATATTTTAGATGTTTAAAAATAATTGTGAATAGTATTATAACAGAAAAGTCCAGATGAAATTGCTAGTGTTACACCACAGTTATCTTTTTTATTTTATTACACCATCTTACTTAATTGGAACTAAGTGGTTATTATTCGTTCTAAGGTTAGTTTGTGACATTGTTTTCTTCGCTCGAGAAGTTCACAGTGATGTAATCAAAGACCTTACTATTCAGTCGTCTAGCTAAAAAAACACGTCACTAATTAACAGTTAACCAGCGAGTTATTTTTCTCGATAACTTAAGTAGTAGTACTAATAGATAGTGGCTATTACAGCATATTTTAGTTGCTTAAGAGCGACCTCCAAACTAGCATTTTGTTATCGAGCTTTTATAGCAGTGACGAAAAAGAAAAAAACAACAACTACATAATAGCAGTCTAATTTTAGCCTAATGATGTTTATAATCATCATAATTTAGTTTAACTATATTTACGGCAAACACAATTGAACTAGTTATATTGATTATAAGATGAAGCATGGTACTAGCGGGATTAAACAAAATATGTTTGTCCCTTATTAAATAATGTTCTAACTGGCACATACGAGCCTCCAAACTTTAAGTGTTCTTAAAATGCTAATATGTAATTTTAGATTTCGATTAATATAAAAACACATTTTCTAAATTTGACAATACATAGACGACCATATAAAATGGCTTAAAACTAGGAAAGTAAAAATACTATTGGTGGCTTCACCTACATTGTATTTCAATAATATTATAGTAATGAATATATTGTCCAAAATAAGGCAGTGTTTCCCAAATTTACTGTTTCATGAGCGATTAATTTATTTTATCAAAAAAACTTGCCCTATACGTTTATAGAAAGTCATCGGTTTATTGTATAAATCTCCAAGATTAAGGGCTCAGCATGGCCAAGTAGTTAAGGTGCTCGGCTCGTAATCGAAGGGTCGCGAGTTCGAATCCCCGTCACATTAAAAGCTGTGGGGGTTTTATAATGTGACAGTAAATCTCATTATTCATTAGTAAAAGAGTAGCCCAAGAGTTGACGGTGGGTGGTGATAACTATCTGCCTTCCCTCTAGTTTTAGACTGCTAAATTAGGGACGGCTAGCCCATGTAGCCTTCGTGTAGCTTTGCGCAAAATTCAAACTCAAACAAACCAAGATTAAGAAAATATTAAAGAATTGGCTGAAAAGGGTCAGAGAAGCTAGGGTACAAACAAACATTTCCTCTTTACATATACACGCACGTACACACATACATAAATTAACCTGTAAAGAAACCTAAGTCTCCTGTCCCAAATATTGATTTGTTATTAGCGTAAAGTTATTGACATACAAATACCACTATCCATTAACTTATAACTAACTACATAAAAGATATAGTGAACGTTTCTGCCTTGTAAAAGATAAACAGACACTACATAATTTATTACTTACTAACTGCTTCAATGACGTCAGCTAGCAGTACACCATCACTGACATCGGTCTGAAGGTCTTGAATGTGACGTTTGAAGCGACCTCTTTCCAAGTAGTGGTTTGCCCAATCAGTGTATATCTGAAAAAAAGCACAGCAAAAATAGATCTTATGAAAATAATGTAAGACAATATACAATTAAACATGAAATAATGTTTTGAGTCTTATTAACAGACATTTAATTCAGCATTAAACAATTAATCCTCCAACTGTTGATCTTATGTGACATTTAGTTAAATTTTATTAACGTGTTATTTAAGAAGTATTTACTAACTATGTTTCTAGAATGCACTAGACAAAAATCAAATGATTTACTTTTACACACTTTCCTCAAAAACTAAAATTCTACAACTGTCGATAAAAACTAGATAAGTTCTTTATAGATAAGTTGTAATTCTCGAAAGAGACGAGTAACAATTTTTCGTTAAATCAAACTTCAAAATGATAGCGAAAAAAAAAAAGAAACACGTATTCTGTAATGTTAGAAAACACATCCTCTAGTGGCTTAAAGGAAACCTTGAAGCTTATTATGCTGAAATTGGGACATCAGTCTCTATCTATAGTAGTCAATCGTGCATTTTTATCCTTAAAATAAACAATTAGAAAGCACTCCTGAAAATTTTAATATCTTTGCTAAACAGTAACGGAGATCAGTACTGTCGTCAACAGGAAAACCCACAGATAAAATAAAGTAAATGAAACGTTGAATATGTAAATATAAATTTGGAATGTGAGAATACATACACAGTGTGGTGATAAATGTATTTGGAGAGAAGTGCTTATGAATAAAGTGCTGTATGCTGACATTAGGTTCTTGTTTTAATAGGAGGTATGCCAACTTTCTTGATAACGAGATGCCATGATTAAGTTTTCATCTTAATTACATCTTGGATTTATTATTAACATTTGTCAACACTCTTTAGTACACATTTGGTAAAATGAACAGCTTTCCCTGGTGCAAAGTAGCTTTGATGTTTTTATCCTTGGAAGACATTTCAAAACGTTCTCTTTTGGATCAGTTGAATTCAAGTGGAAACTTTAGGATGGTTAAGGTAGAATTTCATATATGACATAGTATAGTACATAACCATGCGAATAGGGTATAATTAGGTTTCATGCAATTCTGTTACTTCAGACATTGTATAAAGGGTCGAGCGAAAAAATAGCTGAAAAGACCAATACTCTAATTCTAAACCGAATGTTTACGCATTTGGAACAAAATAGACTTACTCAAAGATAAGGCAAACATAGATCAAGCCAGCCAAAGTAAACAATTTAGAACGGGATTTATGGTGTTTTTCTATTGTTTTCACCACAGTTTCGGGCCACATTTGGCCAGGTGATAAGGGCGATCGACTCGTAATCTGAGGATATCGTGTTCGAATCTCCTTGATTCCAAACATGCTCGCCCTTTCAACTGTGGGACGTTATAATGTGACGATCAATCACAGTGTAAGTAGCCCAAAAAATGGCAGTGGGTGGTGATGACTTTCCTCTAGTTTTAAAATGCTACATTATGGACGGCTGACACTGATAGACCTCGTGTAGCTTTGCGCAAAATTCTAAAACAAACAAACAGTACAGTTTCAATGTTCAGGTAGCGTGAGAGTTGATGTATTTACGTTTATGAATTGTATCTTGTCAGGGAAATTCCGAATTTGGAAACTCCATTTCCACAATAGATAATCCTGTCTGGACTGTCATTACAGTAATAGATGTAAAAATTTAAAAATAAATGTTCAACTTTTTTGCAAAACTTTTCAAGGAGTGTTTAAGTTTATGTTTTTCAAGTGTAAATAAGTGATATTCCTTTTTTTCTTTACTCTAACACTACAACGCATCATCTATACCTTTTCTTTTTAGAAATGCTATGGTATTTTTTTCTCCTGACCCGCGCTGGTACAGCGCTAAATTTAAGAATTTATAAGGCTAAAATCAGGGGTTCGATTCCCCTCGGTGGACTCAGGCGACAGCCTGATGTAACTTTGATATAATAAAAAACACACACACATCTTGTCTCCAGCCCATGACAACTACTGACCTCTGTAACCCTATTTAAAAGTAATTGCATCATAGGGTTAAAATGCAAATTCAGTTCAGACGATCCTATTATTAGCCAGGGGTACGCTGCTCAGACTCATTTTAAAAATAATGTCACTACTTGTGTAGTTGAACATTTCATTGAAAAGTGTGTAAACAGATTAACGTATCAGATGGACCGGCACGTCTGATAACTGGACATGAGAACATTTAAAGTACGTTATACAAAATAATAGTTTATTTCACTAAGAAAGATCAAACAAAAGAAGAGTTTCTATTAGAAAAATGAAACATTTTCTTACTAACATATGTAGTATGAAAAATGTAAGAATTTTTTGTATTCTATCAAACTGGAATGTTTTACTATTTTTAAGGGCGAAATTCTTTTATTCTTATCACTAATTATATGATGTCTTCTATTTTTGTATCACTTTTTCTTATATGTACATATATATATATATATATACATACACATATAATAAAACTCTGGATGTATATAACTAGATCGTGATGTATTTATATATTTGTACAGTAAGGTGAGATTTTTACTTTGTTACGAAGCTTATGAGATTTCTAAAAATTTCTAGTAAAATAATAAATATCAAACCCCTAGACTGATTTTTAAAATTGATTCTTATTGACAACATATATAAATATTTTATATCAAAATAACAACAACATGATATTCTATTTCCTGAAGCCACACAATACTGTATTACACAGAAAGAAATATCTCTGTTCTGAATTGTGTAATAGAGAGAAAGAAGTAGCAAATATAACCAGTAATACACTACCTAGAAGAGAACAGCAAGATTTCAGTCCCACAGTGTTTGTGGAGTTACAATGCTAAAAACTGGGTTTCAAGACCCGTGGTGGATATAATACACATAGCTCTTTGTGTAGCTCTGTGCTTAATTACAAACAACAGTAAAGTGTTAACTAATATACTTAACTCGAAAACGTAAATAAAAGCAACAAATATCAAAGTAACTAGTAATGCACGACACAGGGAGAAACATCATGGCTTTCAATAGTATTAGATTGTCCAGAAATAAATGTCGTTTTTGAAATGCGAAGTTCGGAAAAGTATAAATCAGTGTTGTAAAATATGCTTTAGTCAAAGAAAGCACCTTTTATTTCAACACACTTTTGCCAACGTGTAACGATGCTGTTTATGTCTCTGCTGTAAAAATCAGAGTTTCTATGGTCAATGAACTCCCTGAAAGCTTCTTGTGCAGCTGCATGATTTTGAAAGCTTTTATTATTCAAAAGTTGACAAAGTGCTTGAAAAAAATGAAAATCTATAGGGAAAAGGTGTAGGGAATAAGGTAGATGAGGCAAGACCTCGATTCCCAATTATCCAATTCATTCCATTCTTGGAACGTCATCCTTGACAGGTTTCATGAAGCCGATTTTGTTGATTTTCAGTCAGCTCATGCGGAACCCACTTATCCAACTTTTTCGTCTTTCCAATCGCACTCAGGTGTTTGGTAACGCTTGATTTGCTTGTGCCTAGCTTTTCTGCAAGCTCACATACTGTCATGTGAGAGTCTGTTTCAACTGCTTCCCTCAACGTGTTTTCATCTAAAGATGTCTTCCTTCCACGACCTTCGTGGTCTTCAAAACTTTTATCTCCATATCGAAACCTTTGGAACCAACGCTGCACTGTACGTTCAATAACAGATCCATGGTCGAATACCTGGTTGATGCTCTGTGTAGTTTCGGTAGCTTTAAGACCAAGTTTGAAGTTGTAGAGGAAAATCAGATGAAAGTCCTTCTTATCCATGTTGCCTTGTGGCTTGGGAAACTTACTCTGAGTATAGTTGGAACAACAGACAATTAAGACACGTTGTAAACGACAAACGTTGGATTAAACTAACTCAATATTAAGCTTCTAAATGTCATCGTGAGAATCCTGACATTTATTTCAGGACAACCTTATATATTATACCAACATAAACATCTCTATAACCTATATTGCACTACACAGAAGAAAATATAAATGAGTAATATATGGTGGATGTAATTTATAAAGATATGTAATAGTATAATTTGTTATTTTGCAGTTTAATCTTAACATATGGCAATGATACACGCTTTTTTGCCAACTCAATCAACTAATATTAATCAATTATAACAAGAGAGAATCTTCAGTGGCAGCGGCAGAATTATAATGAATTAATCTCTGAGACCTTTTCCCTACCTTTTTAATAGCTGTATTTTTGTGCATCAATCACATAAAGCGGGAAAACATGATTCAATTTATTACTCATCCGGTTTTCTACCAGGCTACCCTCAAACTGAAATTATTTTAGGTAGGATTAGAATAAATTAATAAAAAACAGACCTTGATCGTGGTAGTCCCCCAGTGGCTCAGCGGTATGTCTGCGAACTTACATGCTAAAATCCGGGTTTCGATACCCGTGGGGGGCAGAGCACAGATAGCCCATTGTGTAGCTTTGTGCTTAATTAAAAAACAACAACAACAACAATGATCGTGGTAAAATATGTATTTATTGAAAGGATTTGACCTTCTGAGTTCAAAACACTGTAATTAGATCTCAAATAGGTCAAGTCCGTCAAGATATGATAGAGCTTTAAGCTAAACGCTTTTACGAGAAAAAACAAAAAACGAACTCAAAGGCGATTTGTGAACCGTTATGCCAGAGCTAAAAATAATACACGTTCCACTCCTTTGTCAATTATAATACCAAAACATCTAATATTTTGTTAATCTATTCATCAACTCAAATAATAACCACGCTGTACTGGTTTGTTTTGTCGAATCATCAGTTATGACGTTCTTTTGTTTGATTATCAAACAACTACAACAGTTTATACTTTTTGGTCGAGTCATTCTTAACCCTTTCAGGTGTCGAATGCACACCATAATATTACATTTTAAAATTTAAGTCAAAGTAATCTAACTATATTTCAACAATGTTACTGAAAAACATCGTTTGACTGATGTTTATACTTCGCGCAAAGCTATACGAGGGTTATTTGCGCTACCCGTTCATAATTTAGCAGTGTAAGACTGGAGGGAAGGCAGCTAGTCATCACCACCCACCACCAACTCTTGGGTTACTCTTTTACCAAAGGATAGTTAGACTGACCGTCACATTATAACGTCCCCACGGCTGAAAGGATGAGCGTGTTTGGTGCGATGGATATTCGAAACCGCGACCCTCAGATTACGAGTAGATCGCCCTAATCACCTGACCATGCCGGGCCTGTATGATTGATATTTTCGTCATTTTGAAACACTTGTATCGTGTAATTTGCAAATAAAAATGCAATATATGTTCAAAGTTACATTCCTCTACAATTTTAAATTCATTTATCGATTTTATAGCAAGGAAACTATCATTTGTTAGAATATAATTATCCGAATTTTGTTTCACATGATTTTACTTCCCTATCTAAAGGTTTATTATTAAAGATTTCCATTCATATCATATGTGTGATGTCATAAAAGGGTGGAAACAGTTACTAAGAAATAACGACTTGAGAAATAGTTACAGCAAAGTACACATGTCAAGAACAGAGCAGATTATGTTATGTTAATTGGTTGTTTTGGTGTTTTATGGCGTAAACTAACAAGGCTATCAGCGCCAGCAGATTATGAAATAATTACTTTAGTAAAGTGAATAAATTGGGGAGAGAAGTAATTTACGGTTTCGTGAGAAAGCAATTAGATACAACTTTTATACAGAAGAGCGAAGTTTAATGTAAAATTTAGTAAAATATAGATCTAAGAATTTTTCTAGTTTTTTTTTTCCAGACGCTGTTTATCAATTTTATCCAAGATAAGACTTAGGCAGATTTGTTAGTGTTAGAGTGTACAACAGCGACAACAATTTTTCCAGTGAATCATAAAAGTGTCTTATTACAATATTTCGGACATTTAAGAACATAGAAATAATAGAAAAACTAAATAAATTTATATGATTTCTTAAAGATGAAAACAGATGCTATTTAGTAAGTTAACAGTAAGATGTGTAAGATGCAGTCAGTATGATTATGTATTTACATTATATGAAGAAAACAATCAAAGAATATCAGTGATACCATTCAAGTTTGGAAAAAAATAATTTAACGTTACATATTGACCACTTGCAAATCTCTCTTTAATGTAGTTTGATAAATATTCGGTTACGGTCATATCTAAGTTACAATAAGCTAGGCAAATCTGTTAGAAGCAGCTATGTTGTTATGGGGTTTAAAAATTACGTAATTTTTCTGGGTTCCTTAATACTCTCTTTATATCTAAGTTCTATATTTTGTTCATATTAGTGTATGAAGACGAACTGTAAAGTACCAAGATCCCCTTATGATTCATAGATATCACAAAGTATGGATCAAACTTCTCCATAATAGTACTTCTGTAGTGACCAAATGGAATTTCATACCAAAAACAAAGTGTTTCTTAGAACACTAGCCTAGATGTCTGAGAACACATATTAAATTTGTTTGTTAGATTGTGAGTGGGAGAAAAAACTTAGTTTCAAATTTTCTTGTTGTTTTGAATTAAGCACAAAGCTTCACAATGAGCTATTTGTGCTCTGCCCTCCACAGGTATTAAAACCCGGTTTTTAGCTTTGTAAGTCCGCAGACATACCGCTGAGCCACTGGGGGGCAGTTTCAAATCTGAAATGCAAAATAAGATGCCATATTCAGACTCAGAAAATACAAGACCCCACGCTTTCTGGATGATTTTTCTGAGGACATCTTAACCTCCTTGCTTTAGAACTTATGCCATACAAATAAGGCCAGAACGAGCCCGCCTGCCAAGTTTAGTTCTGTTATCTGTATAACTCTGATAGACAATAGCTCGACATACAAAGTTATAAACTAACTTAATTTAGGACGCAAAGGTTATTTTCATGACAAAAGAGGTATGGTGTAAAGGTAATAAAACTGAAATAATTGAAATGTCAGAAGAGTTTAAATGGAAAGTGATGTGCTTTTCTCAGTTTTGAGATGAAGTCCAATTTCACTCCTCTGACTTTTCATCTAACCAGCAGAAGAAGTTGATGATAAAAATTACCACAATGTCAATGTACTTCCTCACTTTGATGTAGAATATGAAACTTTCTATAGAAACACCAGGTTTTGTATTCAGTTACAGCTGAATACAACTGTTTTTTGTTTTGCTAGTAACTGGAGTCTGGATGATTGTGCTTGCCAATTGGAACTATCTCGCCAATAAAATCTGAAAGATCACTGTCATCGTCTTGAGCTCTTAAATGAGCAAAGGTGTTCTATTGAAGCTGTGAGAAAGCACTTGAAGACATCACAGACGTACAGAGCATTCTGATAACATTTACACTTGAGCAATACATTAGTTTTTAGAACTTGCGAGAACACTAAATTTTCGTATAAATGATAGGACTGTCAGGTGTTAAAAGAGGTGATGAATTTGATCATAGTGGACTCCACATTTCGTTGGAGGTACTAACCACGAATTTCTGTTTTTGTTTTTGAAATTAAACAGCAGTGAAGTGAAACAGATCAGCCAATTAGTATTAAATGAGTACCATAAATATGAACTGGATTTTAATTTCAATTAAGAGAAGTAAAATGTTTTTTTTATAAAATTGATCTCAATACATCTGATTCAATGCTTGAGTTTAACTAACGTTCCACGTATCGGATGTATTTGAGATACATTAACTGTTTTGGATCATCTACAAAGCTGAGTTTATTTAACTTCAAAACCAGGAATTCCACGAAACTAGACTTCAATTGTATGGTAAAAATGCCCTCATTAATAATTTTATGGAAGGTTTCCTAAGCTGCAGATTTGAAGAGACAGAGTTATAGATATTCTCTCTCTAAATAAAACTGTTTCTGCAGTTCATAATTTACAATGATCATGCTAAATAATTTATCAATACAGAGAAAAACATCTGTGGCAACTATTATCATCCATTCTTTTCAGGAACATGTTTCTATAATGTTAATATTTTATAAAGTTATAAAAGTTGACTCCAAGCTCTGATGAAGCAGGCATTATTATATATCATTAGTCTCTAAGAAAGTTAGACTAAACAACATGAAAGAACTATCTTTTTTATCAGCAGGAATTGGAAAATAAAGATTATCCATGTACTTCGTGATAGAAAACCAAATTACTTTTTATCCAACAGACAGGTTCCATCGAACTAGCAAATCCCAAATTATATTTGTGTCTGAATATTTGATGTTCAACTCAGTTTCTACACGAATGGGCATAGTTTACTACATGATTTAATGATGTATAGGCAAAAGATTCAATTTCTGATGGACACTGGTGCTGCCATAATGTTATTCAACTTTATATATATATATATATTGTATTTCTTATGCAATATGACAACAATTACTATATTGGCCAATTGATATTAAACTATGCAGGTGATCTTGAAATAAATGAATAAACATGATTCCCGCTACCAGTTCTGTCTCTCACATAATAAAGGTGTTTGTTTTTGATTCATGTTAAAACATTTGAGGAATGTTTTTATTTGAAAATGTGGTAAGAAATTGACAGTTTAAATGTATTATGCTTATTTGCGTGGCTTATGACTCCAAAAACCTAGAAGGCATGTTCGATTATAAAGATGCAGGAGCACAACTTTATTCAACGTAGCAGGACGTTAAGAAAGATTGACTCGTTTTATCAAACAGTCATTCTATCAACTTGTGGAATGTTCTTACCCATAAAATTGCATAGTGGTCAGAGCTACTACTGCAAGTAAAGCCACCTTCTGAAATGGAAAACTTTAACAAGAAATTAGGAACTTTTGAAAGTCAATTGGAATATCCAGGTCCAGCTTAGTTGCTATTTCACAGCAAAATGAGGCATGATTTTCCAGATGCGTAAGTATAGTATGTTTTTTTTAATTTCGCGTAAAGCTACTAGAGGGCTATCTGCGCTAGCCGTCCCTAATTTAGCAGAGTAAGTCTAGAGGGAAGGCAGCTAGTCATTACCACCCATGGATAATTGGGCTACTCTTTTACCAACAAACTGTGGGATTGACCCTCACATTATAACGCCCCGCGGCTGATAGGGCGAGCATGTTTGGTACGAGCGTGATTCAAGCCCGTGACCCTCGGATTAGGAGTCGAACGCCTTAACACGCTTGGCCCTACCGGAGCCGTATAGTTTATTGTTGTTTGTTGTTTAGAATTAAGCACAAAGCTGCACAATGGGCTATCTGTGCTCTGCCACCACGGGTATCGAAACCAGGATTTTACCGTGTAAGTCCGCAGACATACCGCTGAGTCACTGGGAGGCCGTTATAGTTTAAATGCAAACAATATCAATAACTTGATAAAAATATTATGGATGTAGGATGATGTGTTTTGTTATGGATCCTATTAATATGAATCCCACTCTTGATGCGGCTGATAGTCCCATTGTCAGATTTTGCATAGTCAAAAGATTTGAAGTCATTAGGATATTGCTTGTATCAAAGTGATGATCAGAAATGATTTTGTTAATTCAAATCCCTATAGAATATTGAGAGATGACGTAATCATTTGTCACTCAGAGGAAAATTTAATAGCTAAACGAAAAAAAATCAGGCAAAAGATATCAGGCTCTCCACTGCAGAAAAAAAGCCATGAATATAGTTGGTCCTGTTCTAGAGGCTGATATAAACAGTTGAAAGTTAATGGTTATAACTAATTACCTTATCTAAATTTAACTCATGGTTGATATTCGTTTGTTTGTTTTTGAATTTCACTCAAAGCGACACGATGCCGTCCCTAATTTAGCAGCGTAGGACTAGAGGGAAGGCAACTAGTCGTCACCACCCACTGCCAACTCTTGGGTTACTCTTTTATGAATAGTGAGATTGACTAATATTATAACGTCGCCGGCTGAAAGGGCGAGCATGTTTGGTGTGACAGGGATTCGATTCCGCGACCTACAGATTACAAGTCGAGTGCCTCAATCATCTGGCCATGCCGGGCCGGTTGATATTTGAATGTAGTTAATTGACAAAACGTGAAATAACACAGGTGAGAGTACATTATAACTTTTTACACACCAAGAAACAAACTATAAAAGTATGTTGTCCCATTTGATACATCGTATCAATTGTTAGGTTTGATTTGGTTAAATGCACACTTTATTATATCCTGCCTCGGCTGGTAGTTTGATTGTACAAGTTTTCAACTGCATTTATGTGAAGTTTGAAACTGATTGCAACGACTGCGATGAATACTTGTAATATATAATAGCAAAATAAATAATAGAACAATACTGTAATAACAATTTCTTTAATGTTCGGCTTTAAAGGTCAGTTCTCAGTGGATGTAGGGTACTGTCCATTTCAAAGTGTAGTTGTGTTATAACATCCACAGGAATATGTAGTGTGGTTAAGATTTGGATCAGTTCATGGACCTAATTAAGCTTGTATATCAGTAAATTGATACAATAAGACAATAAAGAAACAGTAGCCTAAACGCGGATATGAATTTAGTTGTAGTCATTCTGCAACAAGACAACAATAAAGATCTATTTGGACTGGTCTTTATCTCATTCTTTGCCCATCCAATCTTTCAAACTATAAACTTCAGCATTTATGACGAGAAACGAACAAGGATCTCAGGGATAAACTGAAGCTGTGTATTACAGAGGTTGCTTGAATTAATCAGGACTCAGAGGTGGAAGAAACTGATGACTGGAGTGACCATGTTCACCTGAACCAAACTTATGAAGGATGGGAATATTTATCTGATGGACTCTTGGGAACTAGACAGTAAAAAATAGGAAATCTGAGCAGTTAATGTGCTCAGAGTGTCAACTATGGTTTCAACATTAAGTTCTGAACAGGTATGGCTGAAACTAACGTAATAATTAACTTTTGGGTGGCCTTTTGATCATAGATTACAGTTATTAAATTAAAAAAAAGTGTTGGATCTTTTATATTTGAAGTTATAGAATGGGTATATGCAGGGATCTTATATTCAGACCACCCGAAATACACTAAGATTTGTATTTGTTTCGAATTTCGCGCAAAGCTATTCGAAGGATATCTGCAGTGTAAGACTAGAAGGAAAACAGCTAGTCATCACCACCCACCGCCAACTCGTGGGCTACTCTTTTACCAACGAATAGTGGGATTGATGGTCACATTACAACGCTTCCATACCTGAAAGGGCGAGCAGGTTTGGGGGGACGGAGATTTGCACACGCGAACCTAAGATTGCTAATCGAGCGCCCTAACCACCTTACAAAATATATAAAAATATTTTTTTTTGGCATTGAAATTGATTAATTTTATTGTTAACCAAAAAGTTTCATTTTTATATACCTAGTATGTTTCGACCTAACATTTATCTTTTCATGCGTTACATTGATGTTTATAGTAGTCAACATATCTAATTATAAATCGTAAAAAATACATGACTAAGATTTGTCGGTGCCTTAAGTCCTGATCTTTCAGAACAGTTTCAGATCAAGTTATGTAACAATATTTTTGGCAATTAAGTACTTCGCCGAGATCAATTTACATCTAATAAATATACTTTTGTATCTATTCGTTTTGTTTGAGTATATAAAGATTTGAGTAATTCTTTTTATTGTCAGTAGAATTGTCAGCTACCATTTTCTCTGAACCTAATGTCTTGTTTTCAAAAAGAAAACTATCCTAACTTTCCAACAAACATAATTTAATGATAAACAGTTTTCTAGAACAACGATTTAGTTATTTTATCACAAAGTTCCACGACTGGCTGTTTGCGCTCCGTCTACCGCAGAGAATTGAGTTTTGGATTTAGGCGTTTTTAAGTCCGTAATCACCAGTAGATTTCACGGACGAAAAGAACACGTAAAAAAACTATGTAGAAACATTTTCTGATATGAGACTTTTTCCTAAGTTTCTTAATTGTCTCTCAAAATGCTGTTGTTCTTCTCTACAAAAGTTACATCCACACACTTTCACGTCAAACTATTGTATAATTCTTCCACCACTTTATTAACGCTTTGTTATAAGAAAAACACGCATACACACACTTTATACACTTTGTATTGGCATAGACATAATATATTAAGTTCTGTTCTATGATATATGAACTTTGCATGTAGCTATTTTGGATTTTTTTTTCCTTAGTAGTCGTTCCCTTCCTTTTATGACCTCACATCATGTAATGTGAATCATTAATAATAGTAAAATTTCAGGCAGGGGTAGAATTTTACAAGTATTCTTAATGAATGATAGTTTGTTAGTAAATACGAATCTGTTTTTTGAGATGGGCAGAAAAAATTATATAAAAAAGTCGATAAATGTGTTGTTTACAAGGGAGTCTTCTTGAATGTGTTTTATTTTTTGCTATTGGTGTTAAGTCTTACAGTAAACATATGTTACAAAATAACAAATTATTAATTATAAGATATTTTTCATTAAAAAGTTATTGAGTTAGAAGGACTATTTTTACTCTAATTTTGAAACTCAATTGGCACGTGTAAGGTGCTTGTCGATCAGATGCGCTAAGCTCATAATTTGAGGGTCGCGGGTTCCAATCCCTGTCCTACTAAACACGAGCCATGAGAGCATTGTAATATTTTGGTCAATCCCACTATTTATTGGTAAAAGAGTAGTCCAAGAGTAGGCGATGAGTGGTGATGACTAACTGTCTTCCTACTAGCCTTGCACTTTATTTAAGGACGGCTAGTGCTTACAGCCCTCGAACAATTTTGCTCAAAATTCAAAACAAACAAACTAAACCTTAAACAAATAATCGGGCAGGAAATTAACTTTAATAAATAGCCTCCAGCAGTAGTCATCTCTATCTCAGGTACTGTCTCAGACGGTCAGAGGCTCGTCCAAAACACACGTGTGTCAGCAGGTTTTGAACTTAACAGATAATACTCTGGGTGGGTTTTGACATGCTAGTCAAGAGCGCAGATAAAGTGTTCATTTCTCCTTTTTGTTGTGGATCTTTTCTGATATCACGGGTGAGATGGCGTTCTTGCAGCTACATAAGCGGTTAGAATTTTTTCGACATGCTGGCCAAGCGTGCAAGTAAAGGTGTTTAAGACTTTGGCTTCTCTTTTCTGTTTATGCTTTTTTTAAAAAAAACTTTGCTAGTGAAGTTGATGTAGAATTTGTGGTTTGACGGTAAACAACGGGCTCATCTCTTTCTAAACAAACTTGTGTTTTACGTCTAACTGATATTTTTATTGATTTTTTCAGTCTGTCAGCTATGATGGTAACGTAACGTATTTTTACTATTTGTCCTTCCTACAAATGAACTGAAATAGTAATACATATGTTGCGTTTTGTATATTAATCACATATAATTTTCTTACGTCTTACTGTTCTGTCATGCTAAATGATAACTGAACATACAAATACAATAATATACTATTTTTACACGTCGAACTTTCGTCTAACTGGAACAAAAAACAACAGTAACATATGAAACTTTGTAGAATGGTCGACAAAAGCCTGTTGTAGAGACACAAATGTAGAGGACGATGTTTCGAAAGTCCTCCGCATGTTTTGTTCCTTTATTTCCGTGATGAATCTTCAGGAAATATCTCCAATCAGAAACAGTGATAATCCAACCAATCAACTAGGACACTATAAAAGATCGACAACATCTTACACACACTGACCTGAACACGAAAAGCGGAAGACTTTCGAAACGTTGTTCTCTACATTTGTGTGTCCACAACATGCAGTTGTTGTCTATTCTATAAAGTTTCATCATGAATACTCTGCTTAAACAATCTATCAAAGAACAATTATATACACAATTATCTGATACTCGTTTTAGGGCGTGTTATCTCTCTGATTGTCAAGAAAAGCAGCCTCTGCTGTACTGGCCATTCACAATAAGTTACAGCTAGGCAAACAGTTATATCTTTTCACTAAGTTTGTCAGGCTGGTAGTCATAGAGAGCCAGCCAGAAGGTCACTAACAGCACAAAGAAAACAGCGACAATATAGAAAGACAAGGTCTAAGAAGAAGACAAGCCCAATATCACATTTGGATGAAATAAACTATATCAGATATGTATAACGCTAAAATTAGCAAACTACGAACCATTTTTTAAGTAACACGAGACTGAATATCAAAAGATCCGTGCGCGGCCCAGAGGTAAGAGCTCTGCACCGTGAAGTTGAGGACCCAATAGCAGCACCAAAGAAAGAAAAGAAAAAGTGCCCCGTTTTACAGTTCCGGTCTAATCATACTATTCGATCTTACAAGAGTGTTCTAAGACCTGGCGGTGGATGGTGTTGATTAGCTACCTTCCCTTTAGTCTATCACTGCAGATGACATAGCGTGTGACATGATGTGTAGCGTTGCGTAAAATCCAACAAGTAAATAAACAACAAACTTGTACCAGATGTACCTGTTGTTAAAAATCTGAGAAGATATCACACAACATTATAAGGCATAAATATATACATTTTGTAACATTGTAACAGATTTATGAACTGCACTTAAAAATCTCTATTTTATTTTTATTTTACGTTAACTCCTGTAATTGCTTAAAATTACTGGAGTTTCCATTTCGTTTTTTAAACTTTGTTTCGCCTAAGGTTCCAATCATTTTCAAGTTTCAAAACTGTCTTACAAAGACATAATTTAAACGAATAAAAGTTTCCTCTGATTAAAAAAAAAATATCGAATTTAATGTCACAAAATGAAAGTTTTATGTTGCATTTTTTATAAAAAATATTGTAGTCCAATTTCGTGATATACAAATCTTATTGTAGGAAATTAACTGGAAGTTTAAACACTTATATACATTTAACGACGTAGCATATTATTTTTCAAACAGGAAAAGAATTAAAAACAAGCGAACATTTTTAACGGACAATTTATAAAATTAGTTATACTATTTTAATTTTTTTATTCACCCCAAATGGGGAGACATTAAACTACAGATAAATCATCTATCCTAGAATTAAATGTCTCTGTCTCCATACTGTACGCTGTTGGCACCGGACAGTCTGAGCATAAACGCGACCTCAAGTACCCAGTATAGCCAACATATCTTAAAGGAGCTTTTCTGTCACCTCATCTGAGTGATAGCACAGTTGCTTGTCGGTCATCACACGTGCACGTGTTCTCGCGGAGTGCGCGATGCGTTACTACTTGGGAAGATTGATATATTACTCATATATACAAATTCATATAAATATAATTGTTGATGTTAAATCTACCCTTATTTAAAATCATTAGGTGCTTTAAACAATCTTGGGAAATTCAAAGCTGATTTCATTCGTAGGCTTGGAAGGTTGAAATACGATATCCACAAAAAACACAAGTTTCAAATATTTTACGTAGAAGCTAAGAGAAAAAGTTCAGTCTACGGTATGTTGTTACAGTAATTATTATTATGTTACAATATCACCTCAGAAACAGCTTTATAATCATATCAGTCCTAACTATCTCTGAAGGCCAAGATACAGATTTATGATGTGATTCTTTAAGGAAGACGTTTTGAAAAATTGTATTTCATTATAAACCGTATTTTTTGTAGATTTCTGTATTTTGAAAATGTTTATACTTTACAAAGAACCTGTTGTGCAGCGCTAGGTTGTTTTATGGAATCATTAGGTGTTAGATCTCCTAAGTATTGATCACCATACCATCAAAACCCTCAGTAGAAAAGTATATATATATGTGTGTGTGTGTGTATGTCTATGGATCTATGGATTAACGACAGCGTTGATTTTTTTATTTACTGCACATTCTAACCATGTGATGAGTTCGATAAAGTGCTAGACCCTCCACGTGCATGGTTTACGTAACAGAACGTGAGAAAATGCTCTTGTGGCTAGCCAATCCGTCATCAAAAGACATTAAAAGTCAGAGTAGGCAAGGTTAGACCAGTCAGTATATTTAGTTGACAGTTGTCGTCTGCTGGAAATGTGGATTATAAGAACAGAAAAGTAGATTTTAACAACCAGAAACAACAGTTTTATTCAAGTTAAAAACAACAGACAAAACTAGTTCATAAATCCAGAGACATAAGGCCTGACTTCTATCAGAACGATTAAGACTATGATATAATAATCAAGACAATACCGAAGAGTTTAAATCGTAAGAGTTTTACTTGAAACGTTTGTTGTGAGCCTGAAACTGAACAATACTGTATTAATGTTTTATAATAAGTTTGAAACTAAAACGTTCTGACTTTTATAAATGAAAGTTGAAAATTATTTTCCACATTATTACACTTTTACCGATATTTTTTTTTACGTAAACGGAGATAAACTATCATTTCAGCTCTGGATACAGTTCGTGTACTGAAATAAAAGTACTTTCGACTGTTAATATCCGACTCGGCGTACATTAGTATCGGTTCGTAAATATTCGAATGGAATTTTATTTTACAGCTGCTAGTTGTAACCAACTCAAACATTTTGAAGTAATAGAACTCTTGTACACTTGGAGCTGGTACCTTAAGGCAATAATTTATTTGAGACTGTCCGAATACTTCCAATTTTATTTTACTGCGTTAACATTAAAATTGTTTACCCTTTAGAGCCATTAGAACTATTTGAAATACCAAAACAAAATATATAGGAAAAGGTTCTGCTAATTGTAGATATCGAACAGAAAAGTTAAACTATGCCCTTTTGTGAAACAGAAGTTACCATTTCCCACTAAGTCAGTAACAATTAGAAAATAAATGTAATAGTAGGAAAGCGTAAAAATGTGTAAGATTTAGTACATAAATTTTAATTTAAAAAAGTATTATTCAATAAATTATTACCGTAAAGACCAAAGTATTGAGCCTAAAAGTAATGTTTTATTTTATCATTACTAGCTCAAAAGAAATTTGCAACTGGATCATTAGGTCCTCTTGAAAGCCGGTGGTCCAACAAAAGCAACCGAATAAACACTTTATCTCAGTCGAAATTCCTATAAAAAAGGTGACTTTCTGCGGTGTATGGAACAAGTCTTATCTGTGAATAAACATTTTTGCTTAAAAGCTTATTTTCTTCATCTAAACACGCTAGGCTAGATGAGAGTCACGTCTCATTGTCATGTTAATAAATATAAATATATGATTTGAAAGTTAGTACAGTTTCGACAGCTAAAAGTGCATTTTGTTTATGAAGCTTTGAGAAAGAAATAATTTTAAATGAAGTAATTGAAACTCAAATTAACGTTACGTTATATGGATACATACATTACACACGCACATCGACACATTATATACGTTTGCACATACATTAAATGAGTGTATACATATAAACTGATAATATCTGTATCACATTTATAGATGTTATGACATAAAATATTCTGCTTATTTATGTTGCCGAATCCGAGAGATTGGGTGTGCTATACTAAATGAGACGGTTAATCGTATTCTACTTACGACACAAAAGATTAGTCTGTTAAATTAAAAACAAGCAAACACTATACTGCGAGAAGATCTCATTTCATAGTAATATTCAGCTATGAAGATGCAGGGTTTAAATATGTGACGTTTGCTGGGTTGTGTTCTACTCACGCAAAATAGTGGAAGTAACAAGCAAGCTTCGTTAAACTTTCTTCGGCTATCTCTTTGAACAGGACTCACGAAAATTGCGGAGAAAACAACTGTAAAGGCCGAGAAGTCAGATCTTGTATTGCGCAACAAATGCAGCCTCTGACATTTTTTTATGTAGGAATTTGGGCTACTGTACGAGCTTCACTTCTTTACAGCGCGTAAACTAGAGTGAATTCCGTCATGCTATGGGGCAGTTCAGATATCAGACATTGCAAGGAAATGAGATGTCTATTCCGATATTTAAAAAAAACAAAATAAAAGAAATAGCACCTGAACACTTCAGTTTGAAAATGATCCACCAAACATGTTTACCAATTAGATTGTGTGCTTTAGAAACTAAATCGACCTTAAACTTAAAGGTTTAATTATTTCACCGAGTTGTACGAAAGAAAGTTTCATACAACATAAGTCCAAATAAAATACTATCACTTACATCCTTATTTTAACAATGTTTACATTCATTTATCTTTACGAATGTTGAAACCTTTGACTCAAGTACAGAAGGTGATACAAATACGTGTAAAATATTTATTTTGTAAACTGTGAATACAAGTCTAAAGACTCATAATATAATAATAATCACTTACATTACTCAGGTTGTTGTTAGAGTTTTAAAAGAAGAGGTATGAGGACTAAATTTAATATATACTGGTGAGAAATAAACTAGAAATGTGGAGCACAAATAACCACAGATATGCTGATCAGGACTTTCTATTAGAGCTGAAACTATTTTTAACTTTAATAAAATTTGAAATACTGTTGGAAAGCCTCTAACTGATCAAAAATATGCATTTATTAATGACGTACAGTCAAGACATGAGTAAAAGGTTAATTACATGTAAAACTTTTAATTAATGGTTTACATTGCCCGTTAAAAACCACAGCAAAAAGAAACAAAAATATAATGTTTTAAGTTTATAATGTCAGGTGATACCATGTTTTAAAATTCTCGTTATCTGAACTCTATGTCGGCTTTGAACAAACTCAGGCTTCATTATGTGATGCGTCTAGTCAAATTTTAAGATAGTATAAACTGAGGCTTTATTATGTTTTACTTCCCTTTTTGCATAAGTATCTCTTTTTGTATAGATATCGCAGTTTAAGTACGACGTTTCATTAAGCTGTGGTTTTCTTTGCTGACATACTTGCTTAAAGCGGTGGTTTACAAAATAAGTTCAGGAAAATATTGGTTGAATCAGAAGGAAAATTTGATGTCTGTTGATTTTGTCCGGAATAATGCATTATATAGGCACCGCTTCTCTGTACATATTTGACTAACCACAGGTAATACCATCATAGACTAGATTAAGGCAAAATATTATTCAAATACATTATTATTCATCAGGAGACCACAGAAACCTATCTCCGTTCTAATGGATTTTTAACAATCTTTCTGATGATGTCATAAACACAAACATTCTTTCACATGACTTTCAACATGTATGAAAAAATTAGGTGTACTACCTTGAAAGATACATGTGTCATGGTTGGTGAGTCGTGCCTTTAAGACATGGAATGTGTCAGCTGCCAGAATAAAGCTTTACACAACTGTAAAAATAGCACTAACCTGAGCAAAGTTTTTGTTTTTTGAATTTCACGCAAAGCTACAAAATGGCTATCTGCGCTAGCTATCCAAATGTAAAACTAGAGGGAAGGCAACTAGTCATCACCATCCACCTTTTACCAATTACTCTTTTACCAAAGGATAGTGGGATTGATCGTCACAATATAACGCTCTCACAGCTGAAATGGTGAGCATGTTTGGTGCGAAGGGGCTTTGAACTCGTGACCCTCAGATTACGAATCGACTCTGAGCGAAGTTACGTCGTATGGTGCTATGCTTAGAGGTCCTAATCAATATTTTAATTTGGTAGTTGATTATTATTTTTACACTTGCCCCCCAGGTGGCACAGCAGTATGTTTGCGGACTTCCACACTAAAAACCGGGTTTTGATACTCGTGGTGGGCTGAGCACAGATAGCCCATTGTGTAGCTTTGTGCTTAATTAAAAACAAACAAACAAAATTTTAAACTTACGGTAATATAGACGTAGTCTATACAGAAAATGTATAGGATAATGTTTATTACATTGGTTTCAATGTCGTAGCATTGTACTACTTAATATCGCTGTTTCTCGCGTGTCACTAGCTCAGACGAGATTGAAAAATCTATGAAAGTAGATCACAGTAACATACAAGTAATTAAAAATGAGAAAAACAGTATTTAAACTAACGAATAATAATAAGAGAAACGCCATTACTCAGAATATCAAGCGAAATATTGGATGATGTGAACATCGCTAGTGTGTATTGTTGTTGTTTGGTGAATTAAGCACAAAGCTTTGTAAGTCCGCATACACACCGCTGTGCAACTGGGAGCCAATGTGTATCAATATACAGTGGAACCCTTCTAAAGCAGCCAGCCACCTTCGGTACTGAGACAAACTGGCCTGATTAGAGGGGTTCAACTGTACATAATTAGGGATTATGTAAACAAAAAAGGGACTGTGACTGAATGACCACTTTCAAGGGGTGACTGAATCTGAGGGGTGGCCGCTTAGAGGTGTTCCACTGTGCAGTGTTTGGTCAATGTGTGTGTGTGTTTTTCGTATATCAAAGCCACAAAGGGCTATTCCCCCACCGAGGGGAATCGAACCCCTGATTTTAGCGTTGTAAATCCGGAGACATATCTCTGTACTAGCGGGGGGCATGTTTGGTCAAAGCTACAGACAAGGATAATATAATTTTAACGAGTGTATTACAAATTAAAGAATTAAAGGTACTTTATCCCATTTTTTATTTTCTAAATATTTACGTAAAGTAACGAAAGAAAAAAAGGGTAAAAAATACACCGAACTATTATACAACGTTTAAAATAATGAAGTAGAAAAACTTCAAGCAAAAAATGCAGTGTATTGTCTTACAAATTACGTTTGTACTTTATGTCCAAAGAAAAACATTTTTTTTTATTGTTATTGTCACTAAAACTCAACCTGAAGATGTACGAAACAGTTATACAGTCGATCTCCATTGAGGTATTTAAGAAGATGCGTTTATGTGCCTATATAGAAATACCGGGAACTGGAAGTGATTATTAGTTGTGCGAGTAGTAGAAAACTGCCTTCACTCCAGAAAATTATATCCTCGGCTCACGCTGTGAACCTTTTATTGCTAACAACAAGGCCATCTACTGGGCAAGCTGACAAATTACATGGGTCGATGTTTCGCGAAGTGATAAACTGAAACTTAGGTTTCTTTTTATTGTGATAGGAAAAAAGCAGGGGATTTCCATTTATAGGTTTAAATAAGTTAAAAATTAAACACTGATGTATTAGTAAAAGTGCCCAAAGACTGCCTTTCTCAGATAAACTTGACTAGAGGTGGCTTATCATAATTATTTATTTTGTATTTATAACTCGCAAAATTCAATTTGACGTCATTGTGCGTGACAATACGTTTTAGGAAACAACAAAAAGACACGAGCTGAACACCAACGAAAATCTACCGTAGTAATTCTCTGACTCGAACTCAGTATCCTAGAGTTCGTGTTTCCATTCTTCACTTGGCTGGTATCGAAGCTTCGACTTTATACACTAAGTTATCGATAAATAATTACGTTTTGACTCTGTTCAGCACATTAGCTGAGATAATGGATGGAAGGGAAAAAATAGACCTGGATCCAAGTCAACTTCAAAGATGATGAGAGTAGTGGGAGAAGATAGTACTGTCTTAAAATAACTCTTAAACTAATGTTAACAGCTGCTAGGTAAAGAGATTCCATTTACACTAGATGTTCCCCTTCTCTTTTGCACACATGTTAGTGAAAACCATACATACATCAACGTCATGACGAGTTTGATGTTAAAGGAGACTTTATTATAAAACCAGAAGCATATTATGACAAGCCTGATAAAAGAGCTTGTGTGTATTTTATGCATCGCTTTTACCTAGTAGCAAATAACACTTATAATTGTTATTAGTGAGAACACATCTTTATTTAATTTTTGTACTATTTAGAAGTGTTTTACCATCAGTCAGCACAGAATACATTTTATTCGAAATAAACTTAATAATCAACATTACACAGATCACATTTTTAATTTAGACAAGTATATAACACTGTGTAACAACATTTTTACTCTTTCTTTTTCCTGGGCAGAAAGTGTTATTTCCCAATTGCTTATGCCTAAAGTAAATGGAAAATACCTAATTATCTGTTCAAACTTTGCTTATGTGACCTAATGGGAAACTATTTGAGGGCTGACACGTGAAAGTGATTTACATTACAGTCGTAAGTCTCGAAAAACTACTCACTTTTAAACATTTTATTCATTTTTGTATAACTCTAGTATAAATACATGCAAATATTGATTCATATGTTGTTTTATTCAGACCTTTTGTAAATGAAAATATGCAAATTTGTCAGTTTTTATATAAAAATAGCTTAATTTCTAAATTTTATTATCCATTTCACAAAAGCAAAGTTTGAAGGGGATAATGGCCATTTTCTGTGCTTTTACAACATAAGTAACTAAGAAATAACACATACTATTCAGGAATAAAATTTGTTACATAGTCCAATCAATCAGTATTCTTCATATGTTAATTCTGAACAGTATATAATGGTTATGACCATACCAGTCACTAAAATGCATATCGCAATTATGAACAACACATAACAACTACGATTCAACATCAGCCAACACAGTGATCAACATCACAATTTTATTGAACAATGTAGAACCTTTATAACTTTCAACAGTAAAGCACACATCAGGTCTTATTTCTAAAATATTTATAACTAGTATTACCAACATTAGTCAGTACCTTTGCCAACTGTTGAATACAGTCAATATTAACTATAAACATTATCAGTCAATAAATATGATTCCTTGTTGAACACTATTGACTGAGATTACCTTACCTGTAGTATATTTTTTCCTTGTTCGGAAGGAGAAGTTGACTTCCGATCATGTTGATCTTCCTTCTTGTCTGCTACAGATCGAAGACACGCCATCACCAGTATGCGTTCAACAGTTTAATCTGTTTCTATTTTATTTTTGTCGTTACAGAGAGCTTTGGTCATATCCAGTTTAATTTCTCCAGCTTTGTTCATATCCAGATTACTTTCTCCTGAAGTCAGTCAAACATTACCTCCTTAGATTTTATATCTGTACCTTAACCATTTTTAAATAACTTGGAAGCCTTTGGGTTATTACATTCATTCCACACCAGCATTTGTTCATGATTAATCTTAAAATGTTCATTTCAACCATAGAACTCTGAATACAATACAATACCACTTGAAAGGTGATGCTGTTACTTAGAAGCTGTCATGTTTATGACATCTACAAAACTGTATCTGTATTAGTTTTCTTGGACAACGTTAGTGTTAGAATGAATGCCAGGTAAATCATTTGGTTAAGTCTTCGTGAGGAATTAACTCCGCACTTTCCTCGTCTCTACAGTTAGAATTAAAATAAAGGACTCGATCAATTTATCTTCAATCTTCTGTCTAGTCCCATGTCATTCAAACTTTATAAAATGTCAAATTTTCTTGAAAGTAGATCTGTTGAAACTATTATTTTCTCGTTCACAAATCCATTGTTATATCGATCTGAAACTTGCTGGTTATTCTAACCGTTCCTAGCGCCACGTGCTAGTCCCCTCACCTACAAAGCACCTCGTGCTCTTGTGTGTTACCGCGCCGACTAGTAGGCTTTTCTACACTCTGAATACACCACCCTATTCTATTTCTGTCTGTTGCTACGACATGAGACTCACATGTGAGTAGTTAAGAATCTTCCGACAAGACCGACCATCGATGTTGAAGTATTTTGTTGATTTTGTTTATCGGTATTGATGGCACTACAAGACCGCCAGCTCTTCCATATCTCTGTTTGCAAGTAACCTTTTGAACCCTTTCAACGATGACTCCTCACTTACGAACTTATCTACTGTATGCCATTTAGACTTATGGCATTTATGTTTTTAAGATTACTATTATAGTTGCCCCCCAGTGGCTCAGCGGTATATCTGCTGACTTACACGCTAAAATCTGGGTTTCGATACCCGTGGTGGGCAAAGCACGGATAGCCCATTGTGTAGCTTTGTGCTTAATTCAAAACAACAACATTATAGTTACACGCATTATTTAAAAACAGTCACTTCAAGAAAAGATGTAATTTATCTTACAGTAAATTTTTATTGATAATTAATGGTTTAAGTTAACAAAACGTACTTCTGCCTTAAAAAAGACGTTTTTAATTTTACTAATAATATTTGACTATTTACAATTTTTATCGTATGTTAAATAAAAAAAAAAATAATTTATGTAATCAAAACCGAATCTGTTAAAGCAAATTATTACCATCTCTTGTGGTAATTTATTTGTTTAAGTATTGTTTTGTACTTTATTTTTATTATATCAACTAACACGTGTCACACTGCGCCGAAAAATATCAACATGGCTGAGCTCCAGAGTTAAATAGGGAAGATTTAGCATCCAGTCAGCGAGTCAACGACACCGAATTAGAGTGATCCTGTGGACTACAAATGGATGATACAGTTTCCGGTACTCAAGTTAAAACAAATAAAATGTACCTCAATAAAGGGGTCAGCCCATTATTCACACACAAAAAAATTACTATCAAAATACTTCGTCTCTCAATAGGTTTGACTACAAAGATGCTGAGTTTAGGGGTTGGCCGGACTATACTCGTCTTGAGCAAAATAATAAAAGTGTTTATTGTTCAAGCGCATTTTAAACTTACAGAACTTGCGGAATTGCGGAGAAAAAAGGCTACATAGAGCTGAAGAACCAGGTCTTGTTCGACGCAAAATATATGACCATTACCATGTTTTGTGTAGGATTTTGATGTGGTGTTAATTCGATCACACGATGGTGAGTAATTCATATTCGAGCTATCGCAAGGAGCTCAGCATGTATTCAGATTACTTATTTATTTTTAAAGAGGTAAAAGAAAACTTTGTTTAGTAATCAAACTATCAAACTTGTCTTTACAGGCTGAGTGTTAAACAGTAACAAAAATGCACAAAAAGTGCATTTACATGAATATTTAAGATTTTGCAGTCTACAATCGTAGAAAATTGGCAGACCTAAGTTGTCTTTTTTCTGACCTACAAACTTTGATAGCAAGAATAAAAATAAAAGATGAAAAATAAAGATAAGTAAATACACCCTGGCCGTAAATGGAGCAATTTAAGTAATTAAAGAAACCTGATCAGAAAATATATATTCCAATAAATCTGACGAGGTTCTGTAAAGTGTAGCGTTGTCTCTAACTATATATAATTTTGTTAAAATCAAACTACTTTTGAAAGATCATTTGGGAACGCAGCTTGATTTTAACAAAAATGATGTGTTTTTAAATTAAACTTTCAATTGTTTTGGTAGCAATATAAAAAGGTCATAACGGTCACTAGTGGTCATAACGAAATTGTCACACGTAGAGATTAATTGCATTATTTTTCCGCTACATTCATCAATACATTAGAGATAAACAGTTACGAAAAGAAACACTTTGAAATGATCAATTGAAATTTATTGGCTTCTGAAAATTTATGTTTTAATTTTTTTCCTTTTTTCTCGGGGTAGGGGGGTGGGATAGGGAAAGATACATGCATATATTAAAAGAAGGCTCCCTGAGTGGCAAGCTTAGCGTTACAACAGCGTGAGTCACACATTTATTCTTTTCTACACACCCATGGATTAGAATTTTTATCGTCCATCTTCAGTATAGCCTTTCTGTACAAAGACTTAGCTAGAAATTAGCAAGACGAGTGTTTAAATCTGCTAAGCTAAAAACAAAATTCATTCAGTTCAAATGGTATTAAATCATATGTGTAGCTTATTATTTTAAAGTTTGTATTAATAGTGTTTTATTTAATGTTTAGACTACATTAACTTAACCTTTCAATTCTCAAATGCATAGTTTCAACAACCAAGAAGAGCGAAACATACGTTATGTGCATATAAAGCTTTAATAGAATTACATATTTTTGTTGTTGTTGTTGAGGAAAGACATACGGGGTCCACTGTGGGGAAATAGAACTCCAGATGTAAACGTTGTAAGTCCGTAAACTTAATACTGTAAAACCGAGGGACTATTAGAATTCAAACAGAGTGAGTGTGAAGATCTTTCGTGCAGATCATTAATTTGTTTTAACAGGAAACATGGTGAAGTAAATTAACTCTAGGAACAGGAATATCTACAGGAATAAAACAGATGGGTTCAGATTCACCCAGAAACAGAAATACCTACAGGAGTATAACAGATGGGTTCAGATTCACCCAGAAACAGAAATATCTACAGGAGTATAACAGATGGGTTCAGATTCACCCAGGAACAGGAATATCTACAGACATATAACAGATGGGTTCAGATTCACCTATACTGAAGATATAAAATAAAAAGTTACAAAAAGTGACTGTTGCCGAGTTTAAAATTATAATTTATCAAATGGCAGAGAAGTAATCCATCTTAACCACTTTCAATTTTAACAAGTGTTTTTAGATGTTTAATATACGTTAAAACGTTTTAATTCCTAACTAAACTACGTTGTCAGACAGTCAATGTTACAACAATAACAAGTTAAATTTTTGCTGAAATCATAAGCATGTTTAGTATAAACAGGAGTCTTAGTATATCTCAGGATGACTGGTATGGGTGTTAACACTTTTAGTAATAAAGCAGTGAAAAACGTTTTGACCATCTAAGATCATCTTCAAGGTCATTAACTGTTCTCTGCTTTATTGTTAAAAGTGTTAATACCCATAATAGTTCTCCTGTTGTTTAGAAAGTTTAAATTACAGAAATTCCAACAGCTTCACACATAAGGCCCGGCATGGCCAGGTGTGTTAAGGCGTGCAACTCGTAATCAGAGGGTCGTGGGTTTTCGTCCCCGTTGCATCAAATAGGTTCGCCGTGGGGGCGTTATAATGTGACAATCGATCCCACTATTCGTTGGTAAAAGAGTTGCTTAAGAGTTGGCGGTGGGTAATGATGACTAGCTGCCTTTTCCCCAGTCTTATACTGCTAAATTAAGGACGGTTACCGCAGGTAGCCCTCATGTAGCTTTGCGCGAAATGTAAAACCAAACAAAATAAAGTTCATATGTAAATCTGAAAACGATAAACCTGAGGATCAAAGCACACAAGACAACAAAACACGTGTAATTTTATAATGAATAACACTTTTCTTTGCGTGTTTAGCAGGACTGAATTAACCATAGTCTTCTTTTTTCTGAAAATATATGAGATAATAACACGATTTGTTTAAGACGTGTAATTCTCTTTAAAATAAATACTTTTTGTCTTATCAATTTACTAACAGTTCAGATCTGTTTAAAAGCTTGTATTTTTGTTAGTTTAACAATTTTCGTGCAAAACTACACAAAGGGTTACATGGACATTGTTTTTCCATTTTGAACTCATGAAATAGATAAAAGGCAGTCAATTAACAGCATCCATTTTTTGGCTACTCCCGCGCAACAACGAGTGTAGCGCATCCTTATGGCAGTAGGATGCAAACCATAATTCCTCTTGATAGACTGTAAAGCATCGGGTCTGTTTTTTGCATCTTATTATCGCAGGTAATAACAACAAATATAAAAACTCACAATACGTACCCTGGACCGTGGGTGCGTTATAATGGTTACAGCAAAATCACACTCTTCAATTAACATTAGTAGCATAAGATTTGGTGGTGGATACTGTTGATTGGCTGACTTCTCTTCAGTCTAATATCAACTCCTAATTCAAATTGTCTATAACGGCGTTTACATTACTATTATAAAATTCGCGAAACGCCATCACTTAGATGTAAACTGGAAAAGTAAAAATAATAGCGGTTGGTTGTGTGAGATTATTTCATATTGCTGTAAGTATAACAAGCTAGTTACCATAGGTTAATTTAAAATTTATAGGGTAATTAGGTTGCTAAGGTTTGAAAAGTTGCCGTTTATTCCTTAATGATACTTGCATGTCAAGCTGTCGACAGGACTACTAAAGCGAGTGGTGCAGAAACTCCACGCCCCTTTCCGCTGAATAAATGGTTTTCATCCATACAAGTTGTGCCTCCAAGTACAACACGAACTTTATCAGTTTAATCATCTCTATGGTCGCCAAGCGATAGTTATGAGACGAAGGTTGTTTAACTCAGAAGTCATAAATCTATACCTAGTAGACTATACAGAAATACAACGTTGTTTTGCCTGCTTGTCTTGACTGCCCCCTAGTGAATAGTTGGAGTAACTTTGTAAACTGTCAAATAATACGAAAGAATACGATGGTTCTTAACCAGAAAAACACTCTTATTTTTTTGGTCTTCAAACTTTGCAATTCATAATTCACTGAGAGTAAAATACTTTTCAGTTCTGATTTTGTAAGTGTACGATTTTAGATTGAGCTCTTACTGAGAATAACGATTTACACAATAATTTATTTAGTATAGGGATTAGATCTATGATAGAAAGTAGTTTCAGATATATAGTGCAATGAAAGTAAATTTTTCCAAAATCTCTAAATATATTATGTAACTTAAAAACTCCCAAGAAGGCAATGGTTGATAAAAATTCTTATGTCAACCCTAAATAACATACACATATATTTAAAAGTCTATATATTTATGTATATTTACACCAACTTATTATTTTGCACTGATTTACTGCGTGATGAGTAAATAAATAAGGTGTCACGTATGAAATTACTAGTCTTAAAGCTACTAGTCCTAGGAGGAACTAAGTTCCGTGAGAAAGAACTTGAGAACCGTACGTTTTATTGAGGAAACCTTGGTTGCTGTGTGTTTTATAAACTCCCACAGAAAGAATTCAAAATACTTTCCTGCATATTTAGTCAATATGTGAAGTCCATACTTCATTGAACGTGAACTGTTAGCAACATCTTTTCTGGAAACGTTCATTGATTCTTGTAACATCCTTCACCCTCACACGCGTGTAATTAAGTTAGTAATCTCGTGTTGTTGAAAGTCAGAAAGAATAGAAGCTGAAACGTGCTAGTTTGTCAGAAAATAGATGATTTGTTATATATGTCTATCTTATCATATGGTCTTAAAGTATCTTGTACCATATTTAATATTTCCAGAATAAACCATATGACTCCTAGTGTGCCTCTGGATAAGTAGTTTCTAACACAATAAGTTTAAATGTAAAATTCACTTTATAATTGCTCTTAGTTTAGTTTGAATGCTGAAACACACAAACTTCTTTAAACTAATGATAAGCACTAAGATAATAAATGCGTACTATGCGCTCTGCTTGCATACTCTCGTGACAGTAATAAGTAAGCCAAATCAAAATCCAGAGCTACTCATCTTATGCTAATAGGAACACAAATGGGTTTTTTAGTAGATTCATAACAAATAACTTGATTCCAAGGACTTATACAGCCTCATATTAAAAATATTTCTTTTAAGAATGAACTCGTAGACGGATTTTTTTATTATCAACCTGATAAATACCGGGCAGTTTGCATAGTAGAGTTAAAGAGATAAGCAAGCTTATGTGGTGATTTTATGACGCTAGTGAAATGACAATGCTCATTTTTACAAATAATTTATTCCTGATAGATTCTAAACACGTCAAAAATTCGTCTTGCACTCCTAGCAACTCCTTTCAAGCATTCTTCCCTTGCTAGAATGACGTGTCACATAGACCGGAAATGATCCATTTCACAGCACGTGAATCCTGATGAACACCCAGCAGTATTTCTTCTTGAGACCCTGGTCAACAGGGCAATAGGCCAGTTTGTGAAAGATTTTTGCCATGCATCCAAATAATTGCTTAGATAAAGCCTCGTGGTCTGAAATTCCACGATATTCAAGTTAATGTTTAGTCTGAGCCCTGTCACGCTTTATTAATAATATTCGCATGTGTTTATTTATTCCTTGAATTTTGTCAATCTGATCAGTTGATTTTTAATATATGCTTCAACGTACGTATACTTACATACGCCACGCATTGATACATGTTTTGTGCAAGTGGATATGGATAATTGTGTGTTTAACGATTTGACCAAGGCCAAGAGTAACTGTTAATACTATGCGTTATTTTCTACCAAGCCAGATGTTTATGTATTCTTTAAAAACGTCCCCTTTTATGAAATGTTTCTTTGATATTCTCACACAAACTTACCAGAAATGTAATTACGAGAACCTTCACTTTCTCATTTCTTCATGAACAGAGACATTACTAAGACATCACTTTATGAAAGCAAAAACGTTCTGTATCGCTGATATTTTTTTGTTGCAGCCGTCTTCACACAGTTAAGGATAACTGTAGGCCTAGTGTTCTTCATGACTAAACACACTTCGCTCAATACACCTGCATCACAAAGTGCTAGCTAGTCCTTATTTCATTCCATGAGAAATTGACCAGTTGAAGAAAGCGAACCATTCCTGGCAGCAGCTGCTGCTCTCTGGTGATCAATTTATCGAAAATGAAATATATTTATTTTCTTTTTTTTGTGATAAATTGGATGCCCGGAACAAACCATGAAAATAAAGAAATGATTAATAAACCTACCTGCTATTGTGGATATGTTTTTAAAACAATTAAGCTTCATCATGGACAGTCAGTGTCTATAAGAGATAGATGGATAAAAATAAGTATATATAGGCAGCTAAAAAATCAACATATTTGAAAATATGATGATTACAAAACGAAGTAGATGTGAGATAAAACATTTACAAATATTTATCTATTTGCTCGGTTCTGAAACAGATGAAAAACGGTGTATATCATCAACATGTTTTTTTCCATTACTTCCAATATTTTTTCAGGACTAATTATTATTATCAAAATATATAAAGTATATTGTTATATAAGAAACAGGAAAGCACAGAAACTAATTATAAACTATTCGTCCCATTTCAATGAGGGGGAAGGGGGAATCTGGCAAAGCGATTATTCTCAATGAAAACAAAAGTGTTGTGACATTATATTAAAGTTGGTTTTATTATCACTGTGAGCTATACTGTTGTGACATTACATTAAAGTTGGTTTTATTATCACTGTGAGCTACACTGTTGTGACATTACATTAAAGTTGGTTTTATTATCACTGTGAGCTACACTGTTGTGACATTACATTAAAGTTGGTTTTATTATCACTGTGAGCTATACTGTTGTGACATTACATTAAAGTAGGTTTTATTATCACTGTGAGCTCTACTGTTGTGACATTACATTAAAGTTGGTTTTATTATCGCTATGAGCTATATTGTTGTGACATTACATTAAAGTTGGTTTTATTATCGCTATGAGCTATATTGTTGTGACATTACATTGAAGTTGGTTTTATTATCACTGTGAGCTATACCGTTGTGACATTACATTAAAGTTGGTTTTATTATCACTGTGAGCTACACTGTTGTGACATTACATTAAAGTTGGTTTTATTATCACTGTGAGCTATACTGTTGTGACATTACATTAAAGTAGGTTTTATTATCACTGTGAGCTCTACTGTTGTGACATTACATTAAAGTTGGTTTTATTATCGCTATGAGCTATATTGTTGTGACATTACATTAAAGTTGGTTTTATTATCACAATGAGCTATACTGTTGTGACATTACATTAAAGTTGGTTTTATTATCACTATGAGCTATACTGTTGAAAGTTATTTTGATTATAGTAAAAATTATTTATTATTCTTAGTAATTTTTACACTTACTAGAAGGCCTGGTATGGTCAGATGGTTAAGGCACTTGACTCGTAATCTGAGGATTGCGGCCGCGAATCCCTAACACACCAAACATGCTCGCCCTTTCAGCCGTGGTGGCGTTACAATGTTACGATCAATTTCGCTAGTGCAGGAAAAATATTGTGGTTAAATAAATCTACATTTTTAAATTGTCCACAAACCATGAGAATTCTTTGGGTTTGTGATAAAAATACTACTAACGAGAAGGATAGCTGTGATACAGCGATATAGGTACTAGTATTCTAGGGTATTAATTTATGTTGCTATACACTTGTAGCCGGCGTTATAGACTTACCAGTCACGTTTTGGTTCTGATCTACAGATTTAACTTAATTTTAATTGGAATATATCAATAAAATATAGAGTATTGTATTAAAAAGAGTTTGAATAGGAAAATAAGGAAGTCACCTGTAAAACCACAGCCTTTAAAAATCGTGGTGGAATGCCGCGTATCAAAAACTGCATTTTGATGTTGAGGTTTGGTTTGAATTTCGCACAAAGCTACACGAAAGCTATCTGGACTAGTCGTCCTTAACTTAGCAGTGTAAGACTAGAGGGAAGGCAGTTAGTCATCACCACCCACCGCCAGCTCTTGGTCAACTCTTTTATCAACGAATAGTGGGATTAACCGTAACCTTATAACGCCCTCACGGCTAAAAGAGCGAGTATGTTTCGTATGACGGGGATTCGAACGCACGACCCTCAGATTACGAATCGAGTGCCTCAACCACTTGGCCATGCCGGGCCCTTTGGGTTTGGTAGGTTATGAGATGGAAAAGTTGTGTAACGTTAAATATTGATACATATAAACCATAAAGATGTGTTTAGATCGGAAATTTAGAATTTCGTAGACGGAGTTATATATTATAGTTAATGAAATTGGAAAACAAAAGAAGATTGATTGATTTTGGCCACCGAGACTATAGAGAAAGACAGTACAAAAAGTGGTAACTCAGCCATGATAAGCAAAATACAACGTCTTCTAACAACTGAAAATTCACAAACACAAAGGTCAAAAGCAAAAGCCACCCACGTTACCCTGGAAACAGTACGTAACGTAATCAAGTAGTACTATCTTCTGGAACTGAGGCAAACAGAGAGCGAGTTCATCAGGATAAGGGTACCAGTAACACATCTAATTCAACCTTTACATATCCCAAGCAGCTAGAAAATGAAGCTGGTATTCACGCTCTATTCCATATAAAGACATATGTTTGTTTCTTTGTTTTTGGGCCTGGCATGGCCGAGCGCGTTAAGGCGTGCACTCGTAATCCGAGGGTCGCGGGTTCGCGCCCGCGTCGCGCTAAACATGCTCGCCCTCCCAGCCGTGGGGGTGTATAATGTGACGGTCAATCCCACTATTCGTTGGTAAAAGAGTAGCCCAAGAGTTGGCGGTGGGTGGTGATGACTAGCTGCCTTCCCTCTAGTCTTACACTGCAAAATTAGGGACGGCTAGCACAGATAGCCCTCGAGTAGCTTTGTGCGAATTTCCAAAAAACAAACAAACAAACTTCTTTGTTTTTGAATTTCGCGCAAAGCTACACGAGGGTTATCTGCTCTAATCGTCCCTAATTTAGCAGTGTAAGACCAGAAGAATGGCAGCTAGTCATCACCACCAATCGCCGACTCTTGAGCCTACTCTTTTATCAACAAGTAGTGCGATTGGCCATAACATTATTACGTCCCTATGGCTAAAAGGACGAACATGTTTGGTGTGACGGATATTCGAACCCGCGACCCTCAGATTACGAGTCAAGCGCCCGTAAGGATAGAATCGCCGAACACAGCGTCTAAGGATTTCTCTGTAAACGGAACGTTAAGACAAGAGCTGGGAAAAACGATCTACTTATACAAAACGAATTATCGGAAACATGCATGGAGTAAGAGTGCGCCTTTCAAATAGATTTGTTTGTTTTCTTTCGAATTTCGCACAAAGCTACACGAAACTTACCTGCACTATCCGTTATTAATTTAATAGTAAAAGACTAGAGGGACAAAAGCTAATTATCACCATCCACCAGATACTCTTAGGCTATTCTTGTACCAACAAATAGTGGGGTTGATCGTACATTATAACAACGCCCCATAGCTGAAAGGGCGAAAATGTTTGGTGTAACGGGTATATTAACCCGTTTTGCAATGGAACATACGCTTCAGGGTCGTACAAATGCATTTTATTTGCTACTTAAAGACAAACGACATGAGTTACTAAGTTTAAACGACATTCAGTAACTTCCAAGTGCGCACTACGACAAACATCAACTGAGAAGGTAAAACGCAAAATCGATAACACATTGGCTTCAGTAACATACATCACCCATATGTTACTATAATAACCCACAGACAGGTATTACATGGTAAGGTTTAATGGACTCAAACAGAGCGATAGTTTCCGGTTTTTTTGTACTTCATTGTATACCTTAGTAATATTAATAAGCCTAGTCAATGTAGAAACTTTACAATATGTATAAATATATATATAAGTAATGATGTCAGGCCATTCAATAAAACGTTTCAAATAAACGTAGTGACTTGTCACAAATCACAGTAGCGCTTATTATGTCGGTAAAAATGGCCGATGCATATTACACAGGCCTACGAATTTAAGTTACATAAAAAATGTTTTGATTTTAATAACCGATTCTTCGTAATTCAGCTACGCAGATTTCGAAAATAATATTCATTTTTTAAACTCAAGTAAGGGCATTTTAGAATTCTATAAAAACAACAACAAAGTGTTACTTAGGTCAAATTTACCGAACGTGTATCAGAATATATTTATATCATTAAGACAACCACAAGTGATGAATAAATGATAATGAAAAGAAAAACAAATGTCAAAGTGTATTAAAAATAAGTACTATCTAGAAATAACATATTATGCGGTCTGTTAACCGCTTATATACTAGCGGTGTGATTTTCGCGGGTTTTATTTCGACGAATAACTCTGATTGGTTACTTTGGTCAGAAGCTCTAAATACATAATGAGTAGATCTGAACCTTAGGATTTCTGACGTGACTGGTTAGTATAAACTTACACCAAATACTGTTACTTTCCAAATAAAATAATTTATAAAATTATTTATACATGATGAGAGTTTCTCATATAATGGGAATTAAAGTCTGGAAATTTCTATTTTTTATTTTTAAAAGAAATTTGTGAAAGCAGGCGGTTTTGAACGTTAAAAAAAGCTTGATAAATAGATTTTCATACGTTTTATGTTAATTAAAATAACGTTTCTAAAATTGAGCTTTTACGGCTGAAGTTCTATTTACGAATGTCATTATTCTTTTTTTCATGTGTCATTTCATAGCGCGTTTGTTCTGCTACCATCGCCCCAACGTGTATCGTAGAGTAATTGTTTCGTCAATGTAATGTATATGAACAGAACTCTACTGTACGCTTCTTCATCAAGTAATGTACATAGTAGTTTTTATGAACTCGTAATTTTCTGCTAACCATATGAAAAAAGACAATAAACGAGAACTGATACATTCTCCAGTTGTGGGGTTGGGAGCATTTAAAAGAAATACCACAACAACACATGGCAGTCACATCTATTTCATTGGTTTTTGAAAATGTAATATTGACACATGTGAGAATACCACAACCTTGATAAATAGACGGTCGAAAACCGCCAGAAAACTGCGTATAAGTTTAATACAACATCTGCATAAGATAAAGATAAATTTGTTTTAAGAATATCAAACCTGAATTTTAAATATTATCACAAGACAGTTCCAGCGGTAAAATTACTTTACAAAGTTATCGTCCGTTTCATCTGGTAGCTTAAAACACGTAATGCATTTCACTTGAAAATGAATGGGTTTGATAATTAATTAATGTCACGTGTATTAAGACATGTTTTACTAGCAATGACCAAAGTATTAAAATAAGGAAACAAAATTATGAAGTACTTGGATTTGCCACTCATTAATGTAAGTTAAGGCGTTCGATTCGTAATCTGAGGGTCACGGGTTCGAATTTTAGTCGCATCAAACATGCTCGCCCTTTCAACCGTGGGAACGTTATAATGTGACGTTGGTAAAAGAGTAGCCCAAGAGTTGGCGGTGGGTAGTGATGACTAGCTGCCTTCCCCTAGACTTACACTGCTAAATTAGGGACGGTTAGCGCAGACAGCCTTCGTGTAGCTTCGCGCGAAATTCATACAAACAAACCCCCCATTAATTTAGCTGAACGCATCCAATTAAATAAAACCAGTGATTTTTAAATAATTCGTTTTAAATTTCGCGCAAAGCTACATGAGAGCTACCAGCATTAGTTTTCCCTAATTTAGTAGAGTAAGATTAGAGGAAAAGCAGCTAGCCATTACCACCCACCGCGAACTCTTGGGCTACTCCTTAACCAACGAATAGTGGGATTGATTGTCACATTATAACGCCCCAATGGCTGAAAGGGCTATCATGTTTGATGCGACAGGGATTCGAACCCGCGACCCTCAGATTAAAAGTAGAACGCCTTAACCCATCTAGCCATACTGGGCCACAAAGATTAAGACAGTGGTGCGGTTTTGTGTGTTGTTAATTAGAAACACCCACCGCCAACTCTTGAACTCCTTTTTTACCAATGAATGAACAGTAACATTATAACGCTTGCCCGGCTGAAATGGCCCGCACTTATCGCTGTATAGGGTGGGACGATGTAAAGCAGAGAACATTATTGTGATACAAATTAGGTTTTTATTCTAATACGTCGACTATTAATCTCTAGCGTTCCATCAAATTACAACCAATGTTCATTTGCACCAACAACTTATAGTACTTTCTGCGCAAAACTCATATTAAGTTGCATTTATAACTAACATCCAGTGATATGTCAAACTGATACTTACATTTGTAGCAGGCTAAATATACGTGAAATCTTCCCAACTGTCTTATCTAGTACCTAAGAGGACGATATTCCTGCCTTTGTCGAATAGTGTGTTTGTTTTTGAATTTCGCGCAAAGCTACACAAGGAATATCTGTTTTAGCCGTCCCTAATTTAGCAGTGTAAGACTAGAGGAAAGGCAGCTAGTCATTAATAACCACAGCCAACTCTTGGATTACTCTTTTACCAACAAATAGTGGGATTGACCGTACAATTATAACGCCCCCACGGTTGAATAGACTGTAGTTGTTCAAGATACCAGTTAATTTCATCCAGATGCTATCATTAAAAATATATTAAAGCATAAAGTTTACGAACAAATATAGTAAAAAAAAGTTTTATATTTTATAATCGTTTCTTACGAATAATTAATTTCTCAACTCATTGGTTTAATTACCTTTTTGTAGCCGAAAATGGCTTGAGTGTTTAAAAATTTCCCCAAAGTTTAAAGCAATGTTTGGAGTGGTTTTTAAAGCAAATTTATCGTCTTATCTTCATCCAGTGCTCCGTTTGAAAATTCTTTTAGAATAAAATATTAACTTGAATTGGATCTACAATGTGGAAAAATTAAAATGTGTTTAATAAATTCCTACCAGATAAATGTTTTGTTTTATCATTGTATAACAATAGTCTTTCTAGAGAAGTAATATGTACTGAAAAACAAAAGATTAACAGATACGTGAAAAATATAACCACGACGTAGTTTACCATTTGCAAATTACGTAAACAATACAGTTCAACTTAGAAGAGTTTAAAAGTTGCTATAACAGTTTCCCAACCAATGTTATCTTGAACTGACTTTTGACTAAAAGGTAAGTATGTTAAAAACAAGTATTTATCTGCAATATATTATTTTAACTTTATTAAATGGACCACTAAAAATAACGACTTGATTTACTCTTTGTGAAACATTCACTTGTTTTTAGAAGCAACTTTCTAAAATATGAAAAAAAAACTTATAAATTTTGTATAGTTTTCTGATTTTTTTATTCAGATATCCGGGCCAATCCACTGAATTGTTATGCAATAAAGAAAGACTACTTCTAGCAAATGACCAGTCACTGGTGTCCTATTTTTTTCAATTTTCCTGAGCTGTAATTGACATGGTGAAACATTGCACTGATTCCTATTACGTCCAGTGGCCTTTTGACATCATTTATACACTATGTGCGTAATCGACTTACTTAGATTGTACAATTTCATGAGGCGTAATATATATGAAATGTATTCTGTTCCTGATGATGCATGTTATTGTTTTATATTAAGAAAATTATCTATGCTTCTGGGCAACTAGACTATGTAACTACAACTATTCTACAGATTAGCATTTTGTAAGAAGACCGAAAGTGGTTTTTTTCATTTTATCGAAATAAAACAGTGACTGTTTTATGTGTGATACTCATGTTTACGTAATGATTACTAGAGCTAACATCATTAGTGGCGTTAGTGCTAACTGTTAACATTGCTGGGCGCGACATCTGTTGTATATAGCAAAATGTAATTAAAACACTCTTATTTGCTTTTACTGTAGATAAAAATTGTACATCGTACTCCTTATGAAACTTAAATAACACGAATTTTAAATATTGTAATTTTGGTATACAGCTCTAAAATTATTAATAATGTAATCTTTACATCTAGTTCTAAAATTATCAAAAGTAGAATTGTTACTTGGAGATCTATAATTAACAACAACGTAATTTTTATAAAATGTGAAAAAAATTAATTAACCTAACGGATTATTGATATCACTCCTTCAAAAATTTGGAAGGCATCTCAGTTTCATATTGCTGGATTTTAAGATATTCTGCAATGATGTAATTTATAGACTAACAAATATTTATCTGTTCAAAAATGGTTGTTTCATGGTAGAAGATACAGCCCTCTAGAAAGCTGTGAAACTTGTAACTTGATAAGTAATAAAAAATAAATAAAACAGTTAAATATATCTATATGAAGATTACCGTACAAAATACTGATAAGTATATTGGCCTTTTTTATAAGTGCCTTAAAATGTTTATACTCTTGTTTTCATAAATGATTTTTAAGACAAACTGATATACAACCAATGTTTTAAAAAAGGGTTATGCAGATAAAATCTGCACTGGAGTGGAAATTGCATCTACGTCGACCTCCGCCAATAGCCAGATGCAGTCAATAAAAGATTGTAATAGAACACACTGACAATTGTTAAAATAATAACTATTTAGATATTAAACATTATATCCCTGGTTCGCTTTCAACTGTTAGATTATAATCTCTCTTTCTCCATTTTTTTGTTCCTAATGGTACACTTAACTGGTTGAATTACACAGGGGTTCTGTATACTGCACAAGACACACAACATTCTTTTTGCATCATCTGTTATGCCTGACAGGATGACGTACAACTCTGGGTACCACGTGTGGTAATGATACTGTCGCCGGCACATGAGGTTCGACAAAACTATATAGTACACTGTGGCATCTGAGACATAGGCATACATAGACAACTTGGCAGTAAAATAAAAATATATAATATATAAAATAGATGCTAAGCTGTTAAAGACGACAACCTCATATTATTGTTTCTTTTATATCACGATCCATCTTTTTATGGAGAAGTCCTATATAATCATATTAAAATTAATATATCCTATTTATTAAATTCACCTTACATAAAGCATTGGTTCAACATTGAAAAATTGTAATTCCAGGCCCCCCAGTGGCTCAGCGGTATGCCTGCGGACTTACATGCTAAAATCCGGGTTTCGATACCCGTGGTGGGCAGAGCACAGATAGCCCATTGTGTAGCTTTGTGCTTAATTCAAAACAACAACAATGTAATTCCAGTTGAAATTAATGTTGCGACATTTTTTTATCTTTATTGAGATGCAAAATCTAAGCTCATTGCGTTTTAATCTTGAGATAAGGTGATAGTATGTTGAATAAATTATGTTCCATGTAGTCTAGATAAAGTTTTTTGTTTTTTTGGAATTTCGCACAAAGCTACTCGAGAGCTATCTGTGCTAGCCGTCCCTAATTTAGCAGTGTAAGATTAGAGGAAAGGCAGCTAGTCATCACCACCCACCACCAACTCTTGGGCTACTCTTTTACCAACAAATAGTGAGATTGACCGTTACATTATACACCTCCACGGCTGGGAGGGCGAGCATGTTTAGCGCGACGCGGGCGCGAAACCGCGACCCTCGGATTACGAGTCTCACGCCTTAGGCTCTTGGCCATGCCAGGCATCTAGATAAAGAGTTAAAGTATTTATTTATGTTTCTGATATATTTGCCAGTGAGGAAGAGCTGTCATTTAGCTCGATGTGCTTTGTCCGTAGTAATTATCCAGACTTTAAAGTATACCATTATTGCCGAGTAAATACACCGTATAAATGTTAACCATATAGCACAGACTCAGTTTAATCGTTTGTTACGCCTATTCTAGTTTTCTTCCTGATTGTTTTTTGTTATTCACTCGTACATCTCGTACTTATGGTTTTGTTCTCTTTATTTATTTTATCAATCTCTATTTTCATACTTCTCTCTCTTGTTATGAGATTTTCCATATATTTTACCGCAACCCTCATTCCGCGCTCATACTCTTAATTTATCCATATTTTTTGCATTTTTATCTCATTCTACTCATCATTCCTTGTATTTCTTATCTCGTTGTTTTTTATTCTTCCACTTTCCTTCTTGCTATATTTGGCTTCACCAACAAACTTTATCCCGTTTTTGATGACTTTTGTTTCTTATTGTGACGTATGTACTTCCACCCCCACTCTCCCCATTATTAAGTCTTTATGTCTTTCTGACCTTCATCTTATTTAAGTCGATGAGGAATATTTAATAAAAACGATGAAAAAGTTAACAATTTGTTTACGATTTCTTAGTCAGGTTGTATGAAGTTTCTTGACTCTAATAGAACATTGGTTGTAAGGTTGACATGTCACGAACAATACCATCAGTAGCACTTGTAATATATATTCTACGTAAGAAAGCTTCTCTAACTTCTTAGAAGTAAGAACAATGGTGCATCGACTTACAAACAGCTTAGAGGTGGTGAGCAAGATACCGAGAGAATTGTTTTTGGCAGTTATTTAAGATACAGATTTGTCTCATTACTCACGGAACTTGTATACTGCTATGGCCTTGTACTCGCACAAAGGTCCAGTTTATTTATTTCGGATCAGAGACTAAGACTAGGACATTGTTAGTTTTTATGTCACACAGTATAAAAAATTAAAATTGTTTGAGTATTTTCACATCTTTATTAATTGTTATAATCGTAATAATTGTTTTTTACACATACCAAACTGTGTGTAGTTATTAGTTAATGTCATGTTTATCTATTCTCTTGCACCAAACGCAATTTGTGACAATACACTAAATGTCTTTAGGTTGGTTAAACCTAATTACTTGGCGTTTCATATCCATCCACTACATCATTTATAAAAAAATATCGTATCTATTTAACCAATCACGGCAGTGATGCCAACTTTAGTATTTAACTAAAAACTTTATCCAAATTCCGCACATGCGTTATTTTACCACGTTCAACATTGTATTATTTACTTAGTTTTACATCAGTTTTCATTAATACTTGAACCCAGGTTAGCTATAGATTTTGAAGTTTGAGAGATAAGTTTGATTCCGTGAGATATCACGAGATATTTTCTGCACTTTAAGGTGAAATTGTGTTAAAAAAGAGTTATAGTTAATATTTTAGTGTAGGCAGTGAGTGACAAGGCTCTGCTGTGTGGCTGACTTCCTTCAAGTCAGTAGTTCACAATTAGTTATGGCGCTATATAGCATTATCAGATTATTCATAAATACAAATACAGTTAATGTTATTTCTTCAATCTCGGTTAGAGGTAATGGAAATTTTCCAAGTTTCTATTATTTCAGTTTAAATTAACTCTGTATTTCTACACTAATCATTCCGACAATTAGAAGTAACAACAACTATATAACTTTGTGTTGTTTCAACTACACTTAACTCTACATTTCTACACTCGACAACTCTTTACTCAGTTTGTATATCTGCTAGAGTTAATTAATATCATAACTACACTGTTTTGTTTAAGGTAATGTTTCTAGTTCCTGTTACTTCAGTTGCAGTTAAGGTCATATCCCGAGTTCTTGTATTGCGAAAGCTGTAGTTAATGTTATCTCTTTAACTTTAAGTAGCTTCACGTAATGGATCAGAGTCAGTGTCATCTCGATACTTTCTGTGGCCTATTATCTGTATATTATTCTGTATTATCTGCATATTTAATTGTCGCTACAGCTAGTTTAAGACTTTCATTTTATTAGCTCTCTAAATATATAAAAAGTTCCAATTCCCTCTTTTCAGTGTCGCTACGACTAAACAACTTACATCAGAATATCACTGCTCGACCATTAAAATGTTTTGTTAATTACTTACGTCATTCCTATCAAGTGTCATATTCATGTAAACTACCTAATAAGTTTGAAAAGTCGATAAACGTCATCAAAGTAAGTTATATTTATTTACCTCAACCTTTTTATGTTCTATGTTTAGATCATCATTTGAGGAAACCCCTGAATATAGTAATGTATTATCAATTTATTAAAACAAATATATATTATTAAAATGAACTTCAGTTGCTTATTGTCAGTTCTTGCTGAGTAATTTCTACTGTCTTACGTTTTGTCTCACCTTTTGAAAGTGGTAAAATCATAGTTATAAGATCGAAAAATGGTCTTTCAGAAGACAGAGAGAGGACACAATTATTAGTTGATTCTGATAGCCTAGGCAGTTTTTGCGTTATTATAGGTAAACGCAACGAATTTAGCTATGCTATGAAATTATATGAAAGACCTCTTGGGCAGTGACTTTGACATTTGAGAAAGAAAAGGTATATTTGAAATGTTATTTCTCTTCATCTCTGATTTAGTATCCGAAACAGACAAACGAAAATAACTAACTCTTAAAGTTTTATACTCTTTATACAAATAGAGTTCCAGATAAACTTTCATGTCTTATTTATTGTTCAGCCAATTTAACAAGTTCTGGTATTAAATTAAAGATCTCTTTGACAGTAATTTGAATGTGAGAAAGATAGATTTAAATTTTAATTTAACGTACATCTGATTGGAAACCGAAATGGTCAGATTAAGAGGAATGTGAAAAAAGAGCACATCAACAGTTAAAACAATTTTAATCACAAATGCTACTTATGCCAATTAATTTCTAATATTTCATCGTAACTTTTACAACATGACTCTACAGGGTGGCTTGTAAGTTCCTACCCAACCATATGTTATTATGTTATATTCAATTACGCATGTATTATAAATTTGTTTCTTTTTCTTCAGAGAAATATGGCCGATGTAAGCCCATTTACACTTGACGAGCGTATTGTGACAAGTACGTGGGTACATGAGCGCAAGAATACTGGTGACACCACACAGATACACTGTATACATAATTATATATGGATGGGTAGGGACTTACGGTCCACCCTGTATATATATATATATCAAATTACTGATAGAACAGGGACTTGACATCAAGGTTGTTACGAACGTATTAAAATATTTAAATATTTACTGCTTTGAAGGAGATCGAACGGCTAACTAACGATTTGTCCGTTCTATTTTTTTTTTTAAGTTTTGTAGTGAAATGTTTTGGAACATGAACGTCTTCAGAAATGCTTCAAAACAATGGTTCTTGAAAGAGTATAATACATTTAAAAGCAGTGTTGAAACCTATGACGAGGGTTTGGGAGAACATTTTCACCATTTGAAGAGCCTTTATTACCAGTTGCGTTCATCACTTTATTTTTTTTTTATTTCGCGCAAAGCTACACGAGAGCTATCTGCGCTAGCCGTCACTAATTTAGCAGTGTAAGACTAGAGAGAAGGCAGCTAGTCATCACCACCCACAGCCAACTCTTGGGCTACACTTTTACCAACAAATAGTGCGATTGACAGTCACATTATAAGCCTCACAAGGCTGAAAGGGCGAGCATGTTTGGTGCGACATGGATTCGAATCCGCGATCCTCGAATTACGAGTCGAACGTCTTAATCCACTTGGCCATGCCGGGCCTCTTCACTTTATATGCAGCCCTAAGTTGCTCCATTCATCGATCAACATAACAAAAACAGTTCGGTGATTGCGGTGTTAAGTCGCCTGATTTTTGATCGACATAATAAAAACAGTACAGTGGTATAAAGGCTAAGTTTTCAAAAAATAGCAATTTGAATAATCCACACGTATAAAAGGTTGATGAAGCATAGTTCTGGCTGGTGAGTAAGTTGCGTGTTAAACCGTAGTCTTGAGTACACACCTCACAGCTTGTAAACAGGCCAGCTTGCAGTATCACCACATTTCAACAACGTCAAGACACTTATTTTCTTTTTTTACGTGTTAAGATAGCTAGAAAAATATGTCTGTGTATATGTATATATATATATATATACATATATATGATAAAGTATTTTTTGAGTAAATATTTTACTGGAAAGTTGTTTTTTTAGTACATGGTAAAATGTGTGTCGGAAGAATGTGTTAATTACTTTTTTTGCTGACAAAAAATAACCAAAAACGAGGGGACGTACAACAATTAAACGATAAATAAGTCAACTATTGTGTAGAAAGAAAGACTGACATAAAAATTAAATTTAGAGATGGCCTATGACCTCATAAAACATAAATGCTTATTCTTTATTCATCTAGGGTGCTAAAACAATTTTACTGAAGTCTCTTTTCCATTCTTAAATACAGTATAGTTTTTCAATAGACGATAATATGTATTGTATTGAAAGTTTCGATCTCTTAAAATTGATTTAGTTTGGAATAGACCAATAAAGTTTGTAAATACACGTTTACGTATACAAAGTTTTGTATACAAACACAAATCGCTTTTTGTGCTTTGCCCACCATAGGTGTTGAAACCCAGTTGCTGGTGGTGGGAGTCCGCAGACATACCGCTGTGCCACTGGGGAACTGAAGTGGCATGGAAGAAATGGCTGAATTCACTACATCTTATACAATAACGTATTTTTCACGCTATGATTAGTCCTTAAAACAACTGGAAGAAACAGGATAATGTACGAAACCCTATATGTATGTTTACAACAAAACAAACGAATACAAATAAGTCGAGTTCATTTTTGGAGTTTCAAAGATTTTTTTCCTTATTTAAGCTATGTTTGCTTTCATTATGTTACTAAGTCTTTACCATTGTAGTCAAAATTAAGGTTTGGAAGTCAGTTTCGTAGTTAACCAAACACTCATACACAAAACTACGTAATCAACGTTAGTACGTGTGTGTTCATTATAAAACGAAAGTAACTGTAAATTTAGTTATTATATCGAGGAAGAGTTTGTTTTTTCCGGTGATTTTACTTCATTCTAAAAAGTAATTGTTCCGTTGTTTTCTTTCTTTCTTTTCACAAACCTCAACATTCCTTCGAGTAATCTTTTCGATTAAGTTCCAGGTTTTTCCTGGATCTCGATGTTGGACATTGTCACTTTTCATGAGCTTGAATGGAAGGTAATTCACCTTTAATGCACTTCAACATGAAGTTCGATGGCTGAGTGACAAGTGAGTTCTCCAAGACAATCATGTCAGACCTTCATTATCTGATAATGAGTGCACCAGTCAATCGTTCTCTCCGCTCTCTAGCGGCAGAAGTCAAAACGAAGCTCAATTATCTACCAAAAAAGTTCTTATATAATGAAAGAACACATTTAACCTCACACCTTACACTGGATATAATAACTGTAAGTCCCCTTATAAGTACCCAATTTTTCCTTACAGATTTTAAATATGAGTAAGTTTAATCATATTATTGCCTGTTCATCCGACGTCTAGCTTAATACTAGTATAATACTCATGATTACTAATAGACTTTCTTGTGCGCTAAAATCAGACGTTAACAGAAAATAAGAGATGTCTATTCACGTGTTACGTGCTAATCAGTCTTTTTAAAGTAGATACAAAAATCAGGGATAAACTTATTAGAAGTTGTTGCTAAACGTAATTTGAGCTGATTATGATGTATTGTTATTAAGACATTTTATGAATTACTACACATCCTTGTACTGTCTAACAACTAGTCGAAAGCAAAAGTAACAATGTTCACAAATCTTGGTCATGTTTTGTGCAGTGTATTGAATTAGGAAGGCAAATAGAAAAAAAAAAGATTTTCCGATAGATAATTGTATTAAAGCAACCTTTAATCTTAGCTGACAAATAATTATATTCCTTAGGCTGCGAAAATGACAACTTTTGGTTGCTTGGATATATGTTTGTTTGTTTTCAGTGTCAATAATGCTATAAAAGGGCTATCTGCGTTAGCCGTCCCTAATTTTGAATGTCAGACTAGAGGGAAGGTAACTAGTCATTACCACCTACCGCCAACGCTTGAGCTACTCTTTTACCAACGTGGAGGGGGATCAAATGCACGTAATAACACCCCCATGGCTGAAAGAGCAAGATTGTTTGATATGAGGGGGAATCGAACCCGCGATCCTCAGATTACGTTCCCGCTCTAATCACCTGGCCATGCTTGGCCTGCTTGTGCATGAGTTATGTTCTTCATCACTAGCATTATAACTGAATAAATGGAGTTTTCACTCCTATCGTAAGATCTTATAATAACAAAAGGCACTATAACGAAATAAAAAATTATTTCCTATTCTAAATTAAGGAAATAGACATACTGATATTTAATAGCATTTTAAAGGTTAAAAGCGAACACTTTCCTTCTAATTTTAAAGAAGATTTTAAATCATAGTTTGTTTTATCATTATTTATCTGAGCATTTGACAATTTGCTATGTTTTTATATTTACTGATGGACATAGAAAGAAATTGTCGGTTGACTAGTAAAAGACGAATCTAGCTCATGAAAACAAGTTTCAGTCAGATATTACAGGGTAGTCGCTAGAAAAGCGGAAAATTTGTCAAACAGCTATTTATTTTTACAAAGAATAACTTTTACAAAGTTTTTTAAAGGCATATGTTATATTACACTCATAGATGCTCAAAATTATTAAAATCATGCATTTTATTCATGATGTAAAGAAATCAAAATAGAAATGAGTAAGCACGCATTTTATTCATGATATCATCTGACCCTCAAATTTTCCGCTTTTCTAGCGATCACCCTGTAGTTTAACTTCAGGTGTCTTATGTTCATTACACCACAAAAAAACTTGTCTTAAACATTACAAGACATATCGTCTAAAAATTTGGTAAATATTATAAATATTGTTATTGTAACTACAGTATTATTGAAATGAAATACCAATTTGACTGTCGTTCAGAGAATAAACATTATATCGAGTAACAGCGTTATTTTTAAAAGTTTTTTGAAGTGTCTTTAAATGACTTTAAAATTAAATACACTTTAACCAGCATAAATTATTCAAAATATTTGTTTTTAAGTGTTATAAACAGCTTGTTTGCTGAATAATTCAGAGGGATAAATTATACAAGCTTCCGAGTTTAAACTTCATAAAATTTGTTTTGGTTTTAACAACGGATTTTCTGTAATTTAGCCACGAAATTTTCGAAAATAACATTCTTTTTTCCAACAAGTAAGATCATTTTTTGTACAAATCAAAAAGAAAAACACAACAACTCTTACTTAGATCAAGTTATTATCTTGTTTATCACAATGAACACATGTTATTATCATGTTTGTTATGTTTAGACTTTTGACTGATCGATAAGACTCACGTCGCGATTGGTCTAAAGAAATCTATAGTGAGTGGTTGTCAAAATTTTAAGCATAACAAAATGTGATCTTATTTCAATGAAAATGGTTTAATTAAATCAAAGTACATGTGATGTTTTTTGAAAAAAACAATCTGTACTTGATAAAGAAAAATAGATATTTTCAGATTCAGCGTACAGGTATTACTGTAGAACATGCAAGCATTTTAAGACAATAAAACTATCGTAGGCCTATGTCATTAGCCTCAACACCACGTATTCTTCAAATTCTTTGTAGATATAAATTTACTGTGGTGTCGAAAATTAACTCAAAACATCATACACATAACAATTACAATGTATGCAAATTCGAAAAAACCATAACGATCTTTGCAAGCACCAAAATTCTCATCACGAAAGGAAAACATTAATCCTCTTTATTCACTAATTATTCTTTCAGAAACCTTTTTGATTATGATGACCAAGTTGAAATGCTTAGAAATTTTCATTTCGAAAATGTATATTAGATATTAGATATATCTGTTTAGAGGAAGGAATTAATTTAAAAAGTAAGTTTCGAAAATGTTTTTATTACTTTGAGGCTTCCAATTTCATCAGTGTTTAAAGCCTTAACAATGATCATCCGGCTCCTTTCTTTTTATCTCACGGTTGGAAATTAACTTCAAACGTTATTACAGCACAAATTTACATGAATTATGCCTTAGAAAGCCTTATTGTTACGTTTGTTGGTTGTTTTTCTATAGCCTGAAAATAATTGATTTCGTGATGTGATTTATACTTTGTTTTAAATGATAAAAAGTGGTAAAACAATTTTTACTGACAGACACTGTCTGTCTTTCTAATTAAATAGTCTTTTTTACCATTTTGTTCCACACATTTCGCTTACAAGTTCTTAAATTAATTATTAGATATAGAGAAACATTGACCATATAAAGGATGTATGGTATCTTTAAAGTTTTTAACAAATGAAAAAAGTTTATATAATAAATAAAACTACATTTCTTTTGCACGGGGTGCATAAAATACAATAAATGTTTAAAAACATATAGAACATCATGGTTCATTGTTTAAAGTTATTTTTGTTGAAACTTTATGTAATTTAATATTGTTATGTGTTTGGAAAGTCTAAATGTTGTTTACTAAGCTATTGTGAATGGCCGTAATATGTGTAAAATACTCATTGTCTCAGAGTCATGATGTGTGAAAGGCGTAAAACACTTTATATTGAGTCATAGTATACTTGACACGAAGATTCTGTCAAAATATGAAAATATATCAAAATTTAAGTGTTAATTAAAATCTGCATGAAACTTACTTAGATTGAGAAAAGAACTTGAATTATAACTTATTCTGTTATACTTTTAGCATTTGATTAAAGTAAATTAACTATATGAATCAGAATTATACATTAATCTATTAAATAACATATTTAGTTTAAATTTCAGTCTACCTAGCAGTGTGCAATGTTGTGTAAAAATTAGAATACGTTAGTGAATTAGTTATGTACAATTTCGATTAATAATACTTTTGGCCGTAATCCCAATAACAGCTTACAAAGTTTGGGAAGATAAGAAAATTTAGATTAGTCCTAAATATAGATATTAAGCTAACAATCTAAAAACATGTTATCTTAATAAATAAATGAAATCAATAGAAATAAAATGTTATACGTATTAAAGATTTTAATAACTACGTTTAAAGAAACTTGTTTTTGAGAGACAAAGGAACATAATTTTATATGTTATATCTTCAGTTGCTTATACAAGCTTTAAAAAAGTAGCAAACTTGTATTTTTATTTTCATATCATTAGCTATAGTATGGATTACTGTAGGTAACAAATAATATAAAGGGTTAACAGTTACTTTCGAAATTAAAAAAATCAACTTTCAAATGTAAAAAATAACCTGTGTTATTGTGTATTAGTTATAGCTTGTTTGTTTTGAATTTCCTGCAAAGCTACACTAGAGCTATCTGCGCTAGCTGTCCCTAATTTAGCAATGTAAGACTAGAGAAAAAGCAGCTAGTCATCACCACCCACTGCCAACTGTTGGGCTACTCTTTTACCAACGAAAAGTGAAATTGAATTGACCGTCACATTATAACACCCCCACAGCTTAAAGATGGAGCATGTTTGGTGTAATAGAAATTTGAATCCGATACCATCAGATTACGATTCGAGTGCCTTAACCACCTAGGCATGCCGGGGCTGTATTAGTTATCATTTATAGCAACATTTTAAATAATAACTTACAAGGGAGACTTGGTTGTTATTTCTCCTATGAAATAGTTTTCAGGAATTCATAAGATATTTTATGTAGACATCCACTCCTATTCCTGTTTATTTTCTTTTACACGCCGACTTATGCTGGTTTTGAAGGACTGAGTTAGAGCCAAAGCATAGTCTGCTTGTTTTGAATTTCGCGCAAAACTGCCCGAGAGCTATCTGCACTATTCACCCCTAAAATTGACCGAAATTTTAAACACTCTCAGGGTTGAAAGGGCGGGAATGTTTAGTAGAGCAGGGATTCAAACCCTCAAATTAAAAATTTAACGCCTTAACCACCTGGCCATTTTGGGACTTGATCGACGAGCACCTTACAGGTGCCAAGTGAATTTCAAAATTGGAGTAAAAATAAGATTTCTGACTCAATAACTGTTTAATCAAAAATAATTTAAAGCTAATATTTTGTTTATCGTAATATATATGTTTAGTGTAAGTCTTAACTCCTAGAGGAAGAGAATAAATAAAACACATTCAAGAAGACTCCCTTGTAAACAACACATTTATCGATTTTTTATATAATTTTTTTGCCCATCTTAAAACACAGATTCGTATTTACTAACAAACTATCATTCATTAAGAATACTGTTAAGCAAGTCTTGTATTTCTTGTAATTTTCTATTCCTGTCTAAAGTTTTACTATTATTACTGATAAAAGGAAGGGAACGACTACTAAGGAAAAAAAATCCAAAATAGTTACATGCAAAGTTTATATATCATAGAACAGAACTTATTATATAATGTCTATGCCAATACAAAGTGTATAAAGTGTTGTTATGTGTGTTTTTCTAACAGCAAAGCTTTAATAAAGTGTTGGGAGCATTATACAATAGTTCGTCGTGAGAGTGTGTAGATGTAACTTTTGTAGAGAAGAACAATCGTACCCTACCCACGTAGCCGTGCTGGGCTGTAAGCATTGTTTGAAAACTAAAACAAGAGAACAAAATAAAGTTATTATACACTAATTTCCTTGAACCAAATTTATTTACAATATAGTGTTGGGTTAAAAAACAACGTTTCGTTACTATTTGATATCTAAAAATATTAATACTTCCCAGATGAGCCTGACATGGCAAGGTGGGTTAAGGCGTATGACTTGTAATCTGAGGGTTGCGGATTCGAGTCCCTGTCGTACCAAACATGCTCGCCCATTCAGCCGTTGAGGCGTTATAATGTGACGGTGAATTCCATTATCCATTGGTAAAAGAGTAGCCCAAGAGTTGGCGGTGGGTTGTGATGACTAGCTGCCTTCCCTCTAGTCGTACACTGCTAAATTAGGGACGGTTAGCGCAGATAGCTCTTGAGTAGCTTTGCCCGAAAATTAAAAAAAACAAACAAAACAAACTTCCCAGACGTATGTAGGCTTAGACAAATACTGTTTCAATATCACGTGAACGTAGATTGTCGGCCACTTCGGATACGTAAGTAATGAAGTGAATAATTGTTATTAACATACCAGCCGTTAACGAATTAATTAATGCGCCCACAACAACAATAATAATATCTATGCGCACTTGTCTCTTGATCTTGTGCCATTTCACTCGACACTTACCACAGTTCATATTTTGATTTTGTCACAGTTTATTTTTCAGATATTGCTGTATTTTCTTCACATAAAAAAATATTATTTGTTACGAAATTATTCGGATGTTCCAACTTTTCTAATTTATCTCACGACTGTACTCATGTGATGTTCGACGATTATAATTCTGTATAAATGCAAATTACAAGAGGCAATAAGGACGCTGAGTAGTCTTGTTTAACGGGCCTGGCATGACCTAGCGCGTTAAGGCGTGCGCTTTGTGATCTGAGGGTCGCGGGTTTGCGCCCAAGTCGCGCCAAACATGCTCGCCCTCTCAGCCGTGGGGGTGTATAATGTGACGGTCAATCCCACTTTTCGTTGGTAAAAGAGTAGCCCAAGAGTTGGCGGTGGGGGGTGATGACTAGCTGCCTTCCCTCTCGTCTTACACTGCTAAATTTGGGACGGCTAGCACAGATAGCCCTCGAGTAGCTTTGTGCAAAATTCCAAAAACAAACAAACAGTCTTGTTTAACATACATTATTTCATCTAATAAATTTTCGTGACGGAGATTGTATTTAGTGATAAGTACGTGAAACGTAATCAACATACGAGGTTTTGTGTACGAACTCATGTGTATATATTGTTCCAACTACGTCAACACGAGATTTATGAACTACAAAGTTTAATGTTGGAACTGAAACGGCATACTCATTCTAGGACTCTGAACTACAAGATTGAATGTTGAACCGAAACGGTATGCTCATTTCAGAACTATGAATTACAAAGCTGAATGCTGGAAATCAAACGACGTATCCGCAAAATATAATTTTGGAACTTCAATTGCATGTTCGTTAGGATTTTAGACTACAAAGTTGAGTGTTGTAAAACAACTAGAGTATCCACACAAGATTTCGAAACTCTGAAGCCATCCAATGGCTAAGCGGTATGTGTGCGGACCTACAACGCTAAAAACCGGGTTTCGATACACGTAGTGGGCAGAGCATAGATTGCCCATTGTGTAGCTTTATGCATAATTCAAGACAAGAACAACAACGTTCTCTAATAATACTATCCGACATATTTTTGACAGTCTGCGAAGCTAATCTAAAAAAATGAAACTAAAAGTTATTTGCTAAACTATATTAATTTGTGTATACTGCATGTATTATAAATACGTATAATAAATTAAAACTGATATGCAAAACGTGTAATTTAATTTGGATATTTTAAAATAGTTTATTAATTAGGTCAAACTCTCGGTTTTATTTACTTAAAACATTAAACTTATTTCTTCTAACCTTTCGTACTTTAGAATAAAGCTTAATTATCTTTGAATTGTATACTTATATAATAACTCACTAATGTCGTAATGTTTGTTACAACATAAGATATTTTTCTCCAGGTTATTTAAATGCTCAAAAATGTACAATGAACGTCTCTATATTTGAACTTACACTTCTATGAACGGATGTAATATTTTAACGTCTTATTAATCAGACTTATTAATTTCTCTCAAACTTCAGCAATCACATATTTTTACACGTAATACGTATTATTGAATTTTTCTCTTAATTACATAATTAAAGCAGACAGTGAAGGCAGTTAATTGAAGTACAGCGTGCTGTATTAACATAATCAAATAATCTCACAAAGTAAGCTAAACGTCGTGTAATGTTCATTAACCAGCATTAAAAGAAATTGTAATAAAGTAGGAAATTTCTTATCATGTTTCAATTAATTTAATTAAATAGGACGAGTTGATTTACATGGAGTCTTACTAAAAACAGAGCACAGCAACGTATCATCTTTCACGAAAATGCGTCCAATGTGGATGCTGTAACATTAAGTTATTGTGTGTGATTCAGTTTTTCACTATTATAACAAAGGTTCTATATATATATAGAAAGAAAACACAAAGAAGTGAAGCAAAGGAAGAGAACAGTCACCTAGAATTGCTTGATACATTTAACGGTTAAGTAAGGTCCTAAAACTGAGCTGAATAATTGCGCGGATGATGGTTCACTGGGGGCTTTTTCCGGTGAATTAACAACAAGATATATTGATGACACAGGCCCGAGAAACTCCCGTAGACGCGTCTTCTTTGGAAGCATGGAAAGTATTGCAAAAAAACCCAGCTTCCCAATGGAATTGTTGACCGACTGGTTTTCGATGATTCACTTCCCCTTCCAGAAATGAAAGAAAGCGTAGGAAATGGTCAAATAATTCCTTTGTAGTTCTGGTAAAGTGCATAAGGTAACCTAGATGTAATTAAAAAGGCTGAAAAAGCAGTAATATCAATAGACCATTAGTTAAAGAAACAAATTAGACGACCTACCTGAATCATTTTGACAACGATCATTTCTCGTAACTTTTTTTCATTTTGACTTTGTTACAAAGTTCTATTTCACGAAATCGATATCTTCGTTTTTTGCTTTGCACATCTAACCCAATCTTACTTCTATGTAACTGAGAAGATCCAAGCATCTAAAGAGAGTCTGCAAAGACGTGTATTAGTGCTATATTTTATCAAACAGTTTTTTGTTATTTTGATTGCAGTACTCGCAACGTTAATGAACTTGACTATTTCAGGAACACGTATTAGTTAACTGTTTTTCTTCTTTTAGCAACTGGAACGCTTTTCATTTCTCTGCAGTACACTTATAGTTATCTAACACATTAATGTTTACACCACATTTTATCTCAGTTTCTGATAGCGCCTGTATCCGTATTTCCCCAGTTAGTTCGTTTGAAGTCCATTTCTACTTTCTCACGTGCCAAACTTACACATGCTATCTGACCACTCCTCAGCAAGTTTAACAGCACGCGCCTTGATTCAGTACCTTGTGGCAAATGGAACGCCCCACCCTAAAGAGGAAGACATTTAACAGTGACTGATGTTTAGCCTTAAAATAAATCTTTAAAACTTTTATCTATCAACTGAAGAAAACGAACCAAATTGTGTATAATTATTAACGCTTATTAAACGATAAATCCTCTTTTCATACCTGCACATCACTTAAAAATAATAAAGTTTCGGGTTATCAAACTAAGTGAATTTATTTTATTTTCTGTTAGTAATTTTACAGACTTACAACACTAAAATACGGGGTTCCATTCCCCAAGGTGAACACAGCAGATAGCCCCGTGTTGCTTTGTCCTAAAACAACCAACAAACAAACTTATTTCGTTCAGTTACGTTTAAGTTTTCTGTACCATAAAGAAATACGTAAAGCTTTACGCATGTATTGGAAATAAACATTAAAGTTTAACCATTATTTGAAGGGATAAAAGTGATTTAGGGACGATTCGTGTGATATTTAACGTGATAAAACGGTCACGTTTTTGTTTTACCGTCAATATTATGCACATTACTATTATGACACACATTATAGGAGAGAAGAGAAAAGGATATGATAATTAGTTTAACAAGCTTAAATGCTAAACCTATTTATCACTAGATGGCAGGAGCGAGAACAGATACCAACACACACACAAGTATTTACGAAGGCCAGGTGTGTTAAGACGCTCGGCTCGTAAAACGAGAGTCGCAGGTTCGAATCCTGATCCCACCAAACATGCTCGCCCATTCAGCCGTGAGGGCGTTATTATGTGACGGTTAATCCCACTATTCGTGGGTAAAAGAGTAGCCCAAGAGTTGGCGGTGGGTGGTGATGACTAGCTGGCTTCCCTCTAGTCTTGTACTGCTAAATAAGGGACGGCTAGCACAGATAGCCCTCGAGTAACTTTGCGCGAAATTCAAAACAAGGAAACAAACATGTATTTACGAAATAAAATATGTTTGGATTGCTGTTAAATTTCGAGTGAAATATCTCTAAGGTACATTTCTGAATAAAGCAAAAATATTTATCCAATTATTGTATTAGTCCGTAGACATTAAAGTAAAAAGTGCTAATAAGAGATAAAATAGCTTGAATGTGTAGTTTTCAGATTATTTGCAGAACTTCCCTTGTAAATAAACAAATTTTTACGAGAAATGTATATTTTGCATTATATATATATGGAGATGAACCAAATACTAATCACGAATCACTGAAGAGTTTAGGTTCATTTGATGTTATTAATATCTATATGATAGATGTGCAAGAAGAAATTGTCTTATAAAGTTGTGGATTACTGCAGGCTAATCACTTTTTATCAGATCGATAGTAGGCATGACCAGTTAGTTAGGGCACTCGACTATTAATCTGAGGGTCGTGGGTTCGAATCCTCGTCACACAAAACATTCTCGCCTTTTAGCTGCGGGTGCATTATAGTGTAACGATCAATCACACTATTAGTTGGTAAAAGAGTAGCCCAAGAGTTGATGGTGGGTGGTGATGACTAGCTACATTTCCTTTAGTCTTATAGTGCTAAATTTGGGACGATTAGCTTTGCGCGAAATTCAAAACAAACAAAGAAACAGATCAATAGTTTAGTTTCCGCGTTGCTCAACAGCAGTTTTAAATCGTCACTACCATTTTCTGTTGCAACAAGTTTCTATAAATGAGGACGAAGTCAGTGGTAGATTTCAGATCATGAGTAACTTTCGATAGACTCTTCAAGAACATGTTAAACAACGAACCGTTAACGCAGCATCGGAGAATGTTACGATTCAAGTTTCTTAAGCCAACTTTGTCAAGAAGACAATTGTGAACAGCCAGACTGGCTGGAAGTCTGAGGACGCTGGACTTTTAAACTTTAGTCTTTTTCAAAGTATTGTTTATCTCGTTAACGTTACCAAAAGACATGCCAAACTTTATCGCGATGAACGTTTTTGGATCTTCTTTTATATCATTAACCTGCAGTTTGTGGATTAAATCTATGTTGTAGATTAACGTGGGTTATGCTTTTTATGTCTGTCTTGGCCCTAAACATTCTGCTCTGCGAATGTTTTGAATTCAATGGAACACACTGAAGTCTCTTTCCTTCAGAACTATGTGTCCTTTGTATCGTTTACTGCTTTCACTCAATGAATATATCACTTGGAAAAAATGTTGTCTGATCCGGCTTATTTTATTTACATTAACGTGTGTGTAGTTTACCACAAAGGTACACAATGTACTAGCTGTGATCTGCCCACTACGGGTTTCAAAACTCGGTTTCTAGAGTTGTATGTCTGCAGACACACCACTGTGCCATTGGTGGGGAGGCTACATTAACTGAAAATATTTTATAAGGGAAGGAAACTAATGGATTGATTATTGTTATGTTTTGTTTTAATTCAACATTTCATGGCAATAGAATTCTAACTGTATAAATAACAACTAGATACAGAAACTTAACTTTTCCGATTTCCAAAGTCATGAGAAAATTGTCATATTTCACCAAAGGTATTAAACTTTTCAATCTGAAATTATAACTTGAATGTTCATATAAAAGTTAATTATGTGACTTGTGGGAAACTATAAACATGTAAGATAGACCTTTATAGAAGAAAGACAGAAAAAGCCACTGACATCAAAATATGCCAAAATATTAAATTAAATGTACATTTAACCAAAATAAACCAATATTTAAATTTTCTACTGGATTAATTTAACGTAATTCAGTTCTTTTAATTTGAAATTCTATTTTCGTTAAGTGTTTTCTTGAAAATTCGTTATCTCTTCAGAACCATACTTGGCTGTATAGACTAGTCCTATTTTCTGCCAAATAGAGTTCCTAATGAAAAATAAACAAGGTTCTTATTGCCACCAATATTTATTGATCACTCACTTCCCAGCTTTATCTTCACTTCTTTGTTCCCCAATGCCCCACTTCCCTTCTTGTCACAGTCATTTACAATGTGTAGTCCAACCCAAACCATTAAAATGAAATCAATGAAATGTCATCTTTGTTCGCCAACGCATCGAAATTAACCAATGTTATGGAGGTTCTAATCTAATATCTGAATCTAAATACATGTCCACAAAAGGGCATTGAATTACACTGGACAACACAGACCAAACACTAATGGCAGTCGATCCTGGATCCTCATGAGGTTTTCTCCAGTACTAGTAAACTTCCTGTTTTTGCTTGTTTGACAGATGTTGCTGTCATACTAGAGTACTTGCTACCTGTCAAAACTGGCGTGCAGTGCATTAGCCTAAAGGACAAGCAAGAAAATAACGAATGGAAAAATGAAAACTGAGAGAATATATATGAAGATACATGAAGAGAGCTATAGAAAAATACACAATGTAATATGTTCATAGAAAACAACAAAGATAAAAAGAAACAGGTATACTCTTACAGTTTTGCAGAAAAAATAGAGATGTGAAGTGTGTGTTTTTATAAGAAAGCTATATCAGGCTAGTTGCTGAGTCTACCGAAAAAAATATATATAGAAGACTCAAAACTTTGTGCAAAAAATGGGAAATACATAAGTATATACGTAGTTATTGTTTTGTCTAATTCCGCGCAAAGCTTTTTCAAGGCTGCCTACGCTATGGATCCATGATTGTAACGTGATAGACTAGAGGAAAGGCAACCAGTCAATAATACCAACCATCAATAGGAAAACTCATTTAATCGAATATTGGAATTTGACCGCTACTCTTATAATACACCTGCTACCCTTATCTGCGTAACACTATGTTTTTTATTCCTTTTTTTTAAAGGTAACTGGAATGTACCACGAAGTACGGCACTTTGACTACAGGCCCTCAGTTAGCCCTGTATATTTATTTTTGTATGTCTAGTAATAGACATGCGAATATTAAGTTAGGTTAAAAACAGAGAGATTAAGAGTTAGAAAAATGTGTAATGAAAGATTGTTTATAGTGAAGTATTAAATGGAAGAATATATAAAAAGATAGAGAAACATTGAAACACTGACAGTTAACATACAAATCCAGCTTCGAGATACGCTGTCAGTCACTTTGAGCTGAAAATTTGTTTCATGAAATGTTCTTAGTTATCACTAGTGGAAAAAAACGTTAAGGAAACATTTTCAGTTATTATAAAAAATGCTTTCAAAAATGTACTCAGTCACTTCAAACTGAAAACGTGCTTTAGGAAACATTCTTAGTCACTTTTAATAAAATAACAGACTTAGGAAACGTTATCAGTCACTTCTGATAGAATAATTGATTTAGGAAACGTTCTTAGTCACTTTCTGTAAATTCTAAGCGCTGATACTACATCGAAATCGAAATAATATTAATTTTGTCTTTCATAAAATTATTGTAATTTTTTTTATGTTGTTCCTACACTATCTGAAGACTTGAAGGATCATATAACATGTAGAAATCATAAAACGTATGCTGAAATGAGATGATTTCTTTAACATACACCGTAGGAGGTTATATATGTTAATGGACTTACTGTATAATAAATGTCAAGTATATAAATAAAACCGTTGCAACACTAGACAGTATGAAAATCAACGGTAATTAAGTTCAAGAGATTCAAAATGCAAGTAGTTAATCGCAGTTGAGAGGTTTATGTTGATAAATAGCATTTGTAACTATTACAAAATACTTTATGAGCATGTTCACGAAAACTATGCATAGGAAAGGAAATACTTCTGCAAAACTCTTTTGACATTTTTTCAGTTTTTGTTTAAACGAGTGATAAATTTATCGTTTCATAGCAAGGTTTACACATGCTTTTCTCCAGTTCTTTACACTCGAGTGTAGTTCGTGGAAAGTGCAAAACACACTAATGCGATATCGAAAAACACTTCAAAGAATATTTTTAGAGAAACCTCATGTGAAATCTTAATACTTTAATTAAATATAAATAAGAGAAATACGACACTACGTTAACTTTTAAATATAAATAAGACGAGAGATACGATACTACATCAACTTCTAAATATAAATAAGAAGAGAAATACGATACTATGTAAACTTCTAAATATAAATAAGAAGAAAAATACGATACTATGTAAAGTTCTAAATATAAATAAGAAGAGATACGATACTACCTTAACTTCTAAATATAAATAAGAAGAGAGATACGATACTACGTTAACTTTTAAATATAAATAAGAAGAGAGACACGTTACTGCGTTAACTTCTAAATATAAATGAGAAGAGAGATACGATACTACGTTAACTTTTAAATATAAATAAGAAGAGAGATACGTCACTACGTTAACTTCTAAATATAAATGAGAAGAGAGATACGATACTACGTTAACTTTTAAATATAAATAAGAAGAGAGATACGATACTACGTAACTTCTAAGGTTTGGATTCAGTTTTGGTGCTTTGTAAAAATACTTTTTCCTTGATTTTAATAAATGTATTTGACTTAATTGTTTTCTTTCATTCTTTACACGCTTCCACTTAACGATATGTATTGAATAATTTGTTCAGGAATTCAACGTGACCTAAAGCTTCACGGAACACTCGCATCTGCTCAAATCAGTTTACTCAAGAAGTCTTACGAGACATCCAAGAAATCCTTTGTAACTGATAAGATGTTATATCTTTATAAAATAAAATTTTGGTAGGCATTAAAGAAGTTCAGAAAATAAAAAAGGGCATATAAGTACATAAATCAACTACAATGGATAGTTTCATTTGTTCAAGTATATTTTTACCAAACTAAGTTGGATCTGATTAAATATAAAGAAAACTGGATAAAGTTACAGCATTGATTCCAGTTTCATTTGGTGAATAGAAATTCGTCTCATTCAGTAACAGAAAAATTTTAATTTCTCTTACGTATGAGACTGACATACGATAAATAACTATTTTAGTCGATTTCAAGTTGTATAGCGATTACCAGTTACTAAATCTACCTATCTATCTATGCAAGATAGAAATACTTTAAGAAGTCAGCGACAGTCATAGAACACTTTTTTAAAATCTTAAAGATATGAGCAACTTTACTTTCCGTACACGTACATCTCGATCAAATTCAAGTAGGATTCGTGTGTCTCTTTTACTCAGCGAATTCGCATACAAAAACTCGCAGTTCAGTTTCTAAACACGGAATATATGTGAAAAAAATAATAATATTGTTCCTTATTTTGGGCAATTGTTTTTTTTTTCTAACGCGTTACGTTTTACTGGAAACTTTTATTTTAGTCTTCGATTTGCAAAAGGATAATTTTAACAAAGACCATTACAGTGTATAATACACTCATAAATGTTTTAATACTGATTAAAGTTGCTGTATTAGTTCACAAAGAACTAATGCACTTTAGCGAATATGTACACTGTTTGAAACGTACAGAGATTTGATTGCATTATTAATGTTTCATTTCAGAGAAGCTAACTAAAGTATAAAAATATTTATTTATTAAAAAGGCCAGAAAACGAGCAGGTCTGAAAGGGTGAAGGCGATCTTTACTAAAAACTCTGATTGATTTCAATTATTTATCTTAGTTATTTATATCTAACCTATATAAAAGCTAGTGTGCTTCACGTTACACTTGATTTCTCAAAATAGGAGTCACAAACGATAAAATACGTATATCTAGACAGGATAGCTTGATTACTGTTTCCTCATGACGATCTTAGTGATCGAGGTTTCGTGAAACCTTATAAGTGCAGTGAGTGTTGGTATAATAAGCTTAAAATAAAGACGTAATGTGAGATAACATAGCCTGGAGCAAAGTGTATAAAATATAGCATGAAAGTAAAAGTGTTGATTCAGTTTTAAACGTAATTCGTTTCTGAATTAAGTTATTTTCTTTTACACCAATAACGTTTTTAATAAAAACAACAACAAACATTTTACTCAATGGAGAGTCTGAACTAAGAAATCAACAAATATTTTAAAATATTTTTAACCTCTACATTTCATGTTGAGTTTCTTTTGAATTTCGCACAAAGCAACAAGAAGATTACCTGCACTAGACGTCCCTAATTTAGCAGTGTGAGACTAGAGGGATGGCAGTTAGTCATCACGAGCTACCGACAACCCTGGGGCTACTCTTTTGCCAATGAATAATAGAATTAGCCGTAACATTATAAGTCCCTCCACGGCAAGTTTGTTTGGTGCGAGAGGGATTCGAATACGGGCACCTTAACCATCTGTCCATACCAGTCTTATCATTACAAAAATATCAAGTTGTTTCATTAGAGTTTACAACTTTTTCGGTAAGTAAGATTAGTTTTTGAATCTGCGCGACGATTTGATCGCTAGTGAGATCATTATCAGATACATACATTTTTGCAGTAAAAATGTTTTGAGATTTAAATTAACATTAAAAATCTAACAATGTATTTAACTTTTGGCATTAATTGCAGTTACTCATTCGTATAAATATCACTCCATGTGAATTTTACAGATCACGGTTGTATGACTAAGTAAAAAGTATCCAAAAATGAATAAATATAAACAACTATAGAATATTTGTATGAGCTTGTGAATGTGTCCAAGCAATAATGATGAAATAAACATGTTTTATGTTTTATTCCTGAGACGTTCTGTTCAGGAAAACTGTGTTTGTTTTTACAGGTTTTTTTTTAGTTATTTTAACCTGATCTTCAAGTTACATCGTGTTTCACATACCTAAAAAAAACTGGACAACTGATGCACTGTATTTTGTGAATGTTTTTTTGTAAATTACAATAAAATAGTCATCATTTGTAAGTGAACTAAAACGAAACTAATACTAGGTTTTACTTTTGTTGTTAAGCGACATGACATACAAGACATTGTTGAGCATATCGTTACCAAAATGTGATGGCTTTTCTATGTATTAGAAGTTATTAAACGATCTGATTTTTACTAATGATTACTCTATAAATTCATTTCATGAATGATCTTAATTCTGATTGGCTAACAAAGGAAGTTACCAACGTCTGACTGCCTCCAGACCCGGCATAACCAGGTGGTTAAGACATTCGACTCGCAATCTGAGGGTCTCGGGTTTGAATCCTCATCACACCCAACATGTTCCCCTTTCATCCGTGGGGACGTTATAATGTTACGGCTAATCTCACTATTCATAAAAAAATAGTACAAGAGTTGACAGTGCGTGGTGATGACTAGCTGCCTTCCCTCTAGTCTTGCACTGCTAAATTAGGAACGGCTAGTGCAGACAGCCCTCGTGTAGCTTTGCGCGAAATTCAAACAAAAAAAATCAAACCCAAAGTGATTGCTTCCACTTCAATTGTATGCCTCGTTGTTGGTCAAGCTTGATTTTGCCAAATGTATTGATTACAGTTAGCGATTAAATGTGAAATTAGGGTCTACTGTGAGGTAGGGATGGCAGTACTTGCCCTTCATTTTTGACGGGCTATACTCTTGAATATATATATATATATATTTATCAGTCTTTACCTTAATTGTATTATTTTATATGGTATCGTTATACTTGTAAAATATTAAAATATCTCCAATAAATGCGATCCTTATCTTTGTGCGTAAAAAAGTGGTTCAGGATAAAGAGTTTCCTTCAGTTTCATCTGTCTGTACAAACATCGTTACACAGCACAAACAAACTCACCAATAAAACCATTATATCCTGTTCTGACACAAAGAGGCGTACAAGACAATTATTTAATTAACTTGCACTCTCAGTCTAACAACCACTATATACTAAATCTGGTTCCATTGACTTGGTGGAACATTCAAACCTCGTTGAAGGCTAGAAAAGAAACTCACTGTTATTGATATTAGGACCTCACCAGTCAACAAGCTCAAACTTGCTTTAAAAGCATGTAAACAAGCAGCTTAACAAGAAAATCGAGAAAACTTTTATCCATATTTTTTATTATTTTTAATTGAACTTTTACACTTAAGTTTCTATTTGTTTGTTTCTAAATAAGCAAAAACTACTCAGTTGATGGTTATTTGTTCTATACGTACCACGGGTATCAGAACTCGGTTTTTAGCATAATAAGTCTGGAGATGTGTCGATGTGTCACTGGAGGCTTATATTGTCAATATATATAAAAATAATTAATCAATTTATAAATTTTAATAACCTAAAGAAAATGATACAGTAACCAAACTTATTTCAGCTCTGAAAATTTATGTTTAAATAAAACAGTTTTACGTCTTTAAACCTGGTCGTAATAATCTAAATGATATTTTCTTGTGTTAGACAAATGTGGTTTCTAGAGGTTGTAATTACACTTTCACACAAATGGAAAATAAAAGAGCTAACAAATTAAGCAAGCAGATACTGCAAGATATACATCAGGTCTAATATATTAAAACAGAGATAGCAAATACGTGATTTTATAATTTGTTAAGTTATGGAAAATTTATTGATGTAATTCAATAATAAATAAAATGAATATATAGTGTTTGGGATGTTTCGTAAATCAGACTTATAGGAACTAAAAGTTCCGTGATATTAATTAAGGTTTAAACTTTAAAATGAACGATAACAGATTTTATGAAACTGCAAAGCCCTTAATCAGTACTTTAATATAACAGTTAGTTATTTCACATTAAATATAGAAATACCGCAATCCTTACTTAAAATGCGGAGAATTGTTGTTGTTTTGAGTTAAGCACAAAGGTACCCCACGGGTATCGAAACTCAGTTTGTAGTGCTGCAAGTCCGCAGACATACCCCTCAGCCACTGGAGGGATAATAAGGAGAACTACCGTAAATCTTACTTAAAATACTTAACACAAGTACTTAGCTAATTTGATAGGAATTATGAATTCTTTAAGACGTAACTTCATGAGAAAATAAAAAAAAATCATAACAACTACAAATTCTTGGATTTATATTCGAGGTGTGTCTGCTTTTTATTATCAACGTTAAAATATGTTTCTCTATTTTAAAGACTTCCAAACACCTATGTAACGTATTGTTACATCTACTTCGAACTTAAAGAATTTTATATAGAACTAATTAAGTTCTCATCTTTATTTTTTTTTCTAAGACACGGATGAAAATGATTACGATTTATAACAGCTTAAGTAAGAAATGTACAGATGTTTTAAGTCTAGTTAAAATTTGGTTTCACCTTATAGATGCACTATGGAGTTCACTTAAAAACTACAAATCATTGAAGTCCAGCATAGGCAGGGCCAGCATAGCAAGGTGGGTTAAGGCATTCGACTCGCAATCTGAGAGACGCAGGTTCAAATCCCAGCCGCACCAAACATGTTTGACCTTTCAGCTGTTGCTACGTTATAATGTTACGGTCAATCCCACTATTCGTTGGTAAAAGAGTAGCCCAAGAGTTGACGGTAATGACTAGTTTCCTTCCCTCTAGTCTTGCACTGCTAAATTAGAGACGACTAGCTCAGATAGTCCTCGTGCAGTTTTGCGCGAAATTAAACAAACAAACCAACATAGGCTAGATTATACCTTGATAAAACGTAAAGTTGTTGTTGTTTTTGAATTAAGCACAAAGCTACACAATAAGCTATCTGTTCTCTGACCACCACGGGTATCAAAACCTGGATTTTAGCGTTATAAGTCCGCAGGCATACCGCTGAGCCACTGATGGGACAGAATTTAAAGAGTTTAAATCAAACAAAATGTTTCTTAACCACCTTCAATCAAGATGTAGTGACACCGAGTTACAAACGTTTATATGTTACATAAATGATCTGCAAATCCTTCAGCACTTATTTTAACGTGTGATTTAGCATAGGTTTGAGAGTTATGAAACTGAATTGAAACTATATATATTTATCTTAACTCCCACTAAAAATATGTAAGTGGACTTTAATAAGCATTACAGATTTGAATATTGTTTCAACTTAAAATGCGACTTCATACAGTTATGATAACTTAGAGGTTAAGAAAACAAACTCTATAAATTTGAAACCAAGTTACACAAGATGTGGATGCGTTTTAATGTGGACAACAAAGAGATTTTATTGGGAATTATTTATAATATGTTCTAAATAACAGCAAACGAAAAAGCGCTTATGATAAAATGCCAACCACACAATATCTGATATATTCAGTGTCGAAGTCATCTTTCGCAAATTACCAGGACTTTTCATGCCAGCTGGTATACGACAGACACATATAATGACTGAAATGCTATTTGTATTAGCAAATTGCTTGGCAACAACTGTTATGATGTGAACGAGATTAAGTTGGTGAAGTGCAGTTTTTCGTCTGTTGTGATCAGGCCACCACACATAAGAATTAATGACCATCATTAAGAGACTAATTCCATAACCCTACTCAGGACATGCCTGAGCCTTGCCATAATCCTTAAATGTTTTAAACATATATATAAATACCACTGCTTAATATGTACTTTCATCTCAGGCTCAAAATTACAATATTTAAAACTGTGCAAATACAACATTTCTACTTAATATTTAATGTTTGTAGGAACTCTTAAATGTAAATTAATATAATTTTCAGATGTGATTGCACTTTGATATTTAAATCAGTAGATTTCATAGAAACGTAAATCTTACTTGTGATGTGCTTGTATCTCAACAAGATTCCCCCGCAGTGGCTTAACTGTATGTCTGTGGACTTACAAAGCTAAAATCCGGTTTTCGATACCCGTGGTGGGCAGACCACAGATAGCCCATTATGTAGCTTTGTGCTTAATTAAAAAAAACAATAACAACTCAACAGGATAGTTAAGATATTATATAGAAATTTGCTAAATCACGTAAACCATGTTTAAAGTGTTATTGTACTTAATTATGAAAGCAAATACACAACACACACAAACAGATACTCGTGGAAATGAGTGTTTTTCAGGATAAACTCATTATGTTTAAAATGTTATGTATAAAAGTTCAACATAGAATAGTGCTAAGTTAAACTTCGGTGCTATAAGTTTTATTGATTATACTGTAGAATATATTGGTGTCGTAGGAGGAGTGCGTTTTATTTTATATATAAATAAAGAAATATGGGTTAAAATTAGTTGCTGAATTTCCAGGTCTTTTCCGAAATTATTCATGAAAATACTTAAGATTCGATATTTTCACCAAAAATAAACAAACAAAACAAAAAACGTAGGTAATTATATATTTCTATAGATCCACTTGAAACTGTTTGAGATAACTTTATATTTTCAACCTGAATGCAGACAAACTGTCATCTGGACAGAAAGAAAGAAAGATATATAATGATAACCTCTTGGAAGAGATCGATTGCTTTCTTCACAAATCAGAGAGACTATACAATAAGTATTTCCTCTGAGTAATGATTTTAAATAGCTTACAAGAAGAAACAAGCTTTCTTTTTAGTTTTTGCGCATAAGTTACGGTTATTGATTCCAATTTGAAGCTTTCCTTCTATTGTCCGTACAGCAACTTCGAAGATTCAGTGAGTTTTATTCCAAGAGGAATCGTTTGAAAAGACCATGGACAACTGAGTATTTTCTCAAGATTCATTATGGTCCCGAATTTCGATTATCATGGAAACTGTCATGGTTTCATAGACTAAATTAAATTCTTTCGGGCTCGTAAGATAGTCGTTTCAATGGTCTCGTGATATTCAGTTGACAAGCGAATTGATTAATGATTACAATTCACAAAAATGCGCAAACGTGAAATATTAGTTGAGTCGTTCATTTGCAGTCTAATTAGCAAAGCATAAAATATATATGTAACATTAAATAATAAAACCTAGTAAATCGTGTTGACCGCGCGATCTTTTAGCTGAATTATCACAGTGTTCAGATTTTCTGTTCACTCGTATTGTATGCTCAATTTAAAAATAGCCGTTATAAAATTGTACTTGCCATAATTATTTTTAAATATTATGCGGTACGAAAAAGTGCTGTAAGTTTGGATTATTACTCAATATAAAGCTGAAAGTAAATATGTTATTAAAAAACATAACTGTAGATTGGGTTACCAGTATTAACTTCGAATTAAATCCGGTTATTTTACTAGTCTAAGACGTTTAAAACGTGTCAGATTTGTATTCAAGAAACGATCTATATCGATTTAGTTTTGCTTACTAGACACATTATCAGAAGAACACTATACGATAGCTTCGTCAAACAGTACATTCGCACACTTTCCAATAACATAGCTCGAAGCAAAAGCAAGGAGTGTAAACGTCAGTTACGGGCGATTTAGCTTCTGTCTATACCCACACACAGTTTGTACTAGCACAGACAGAAAATACGCTTATCAATAACTACTGCTTGTCCTTAAGAATCATCTTAGAGTAAGCGTACACACTATCGAAGTCTCACAGACTTAAATTTGTTTTCGTATTTTCTGTACAATAAAATATTCTTGCGTTTGAAACCTCGCAGTTAACAGTGTTCAAGAGTGATTTGTTTAAATCCCAGACATTTTACTGACAAAAATTTGTACAATTAAAGTTAAACTTAATAAATGGTGTTTATTTATTAATTTAGACGTACTTTACCTAAAAATCGCATTTTTAATGATACGTTACCCTGAAAATGCAACTGGTGTGCATAAAAAACACAACAGTCAATAAATGTATTTACATCAAAGAAAACATCAAAATAACAAGAACATCCGAGCTGATGTGAAAACTAAAATGTAATTAAACTTCGCTATGACTAAAATAATGTTTATCTGTACAAGTGAAAAGGATGACTGTTTGTGCAAAAATTGTTGGTGTTTTTGTCTTAATTAGAACACTGAATATATGGAAAAATGTTTGTAACAAAGGAAGCAAGTATATGAACATTAAACATAATTGAAAGTGTCAGAAGTGCACAGAATAAAGCAATATTTATAAAGATCTAGGACTTGAAATTATGGAAAAGGTCATAACATATAAAACAAGATATTTATCATGTGTATTAACAAGAAAATGATAACAAGTATTTACTGGGCAACTGCTTAGACTTGAAGGATTATTCGAAGTCAATAAATTCTTACTTTCTGATTCTAGAGTAGAAGTTTGTGTCGAATAAACTGTTTGAATGGGTCAAAGGAAACTAAGTTCTTTCTTACCATTTTCTCTCTTGAAAAATCTTTGTGTACATAAGTAGATTATACAGACTCACACTGAGATTGTAACTCAAGAGATTCAACCTTTTCATCTACTTTATAAATCGTCTCTAAATACACTTTTTGCAACTATAAAATCATAGGAATCAACAAAGGTGTTTGAATAACCACAACAACAAGAAACACAGCGTCTATTAACATGTCAAGGATCTCTGAAAACAAAATTTATACATTGTGAAATGCCCAAAGAGAAATTCATTAATAATTGTTGCCGTGGTAATTTTACTTTTAATTGGATTCAAATTTCCCACTAATGAATCTATTGCACATGATGAAAACTTTTACATGAAAACCAAAAAACGTTAATGATGTCATTAAACTATTCCTCTTCTAACCTTACTCTTGTGATATTGTTATCCAAGGAGAAAAACAATGGAAAAATGTAATAAGTTTTTCAGGAAAACAGTGATGAAAATATAAAAAGTATTGCCGGTATTATCATTGAAAATATACTCTTCAAAAAAAGAAACGCAAAAGGCAAAATTTGAGACAAATTGTGAACAAGTTTATTCCAGGTAGTTCTGTATGACATGTGTGAAACTTTGCACATTCACTGCTGAACATCCAAAGTCTGCAAAGGCGAAGTCTACGCTCACTAGTTGAAGTTTAACGTCATTCAACGTCAATAACGAGTATGCCCCCATGAGCATCAATAACTGCTTGACATCTCCTGCCCATGGAAGCGATGAAATGACGAATCACATCCTGTGGAATGGCTGTCCACTCAGCCTGCAAAGCTGCTGCAAGCTGAGGAAGAGTCCGCGGTTGAGGTTGTCGCCGTCGCAAACGTCGGTCCAACTCGTCCCAAAGATGTTCGATTAGGTTTAAATCTGGTGATCTGTAGTTAAGACTGTAAAAAGTCTTCTGAACTATTAACATATCAAAAAATAGGTAATTTAAATACTATAACTTCTGATGTTACAACCATTTGTAACTCCAAGAAATTATAAATTCAGAGGTGGGACAGCGATAAGTCTTCGGATTTACAACACTAAAATTAGGGGGGATCGATTCCCTTCGGTGGACACAGCAGATAGCCCAACTTGGCTTTGCTATAAGAAAACACACACACTCTCAATGTTCCAGATAATTTGAATTAAAATAAAAATACTGGTACCTGTTTCTTATTCATTCCAGGATTTTCACATAGCCAAAAGATATATAAACAACACAAAGGTTAGATTTATTTTACGTCTATCACAAAACTGGGCAGTATCCTATCAAATAAATTTCACGACCACTGTATAAGTAACGCTGTTTATGAATACAAATGCTACGACTGTACAACAAATATATAGATGAAATTGAGAGAAAAACCTAATACCAGCATAAACAAGCACAACCATTCGTCTTTTATCACTCCTCATTCATTTCTTGTATTTAAAAAAAAACAGCAACTGTATAAGTAAAATTAAGACAGCCGTATTAATAAGAAGAAACTCACCAGAAACATATATCCTTCTTTCCCAAGTGTAATGGTCAGACAATCACACTTACGTTATACGTGATAACGGCAATTACTCTTTTTTTAAACGTAATATTTCTGTTTTTGTCTTCCCTATAGCCATTTTAAAGTTTTATTTTTAAACTTATTATTTTATTTTAAAACAACAATTATTCACGTATTTACCACTAGTTGAATCTCAGGACGAATGATCTCAATAATTATTTTTATTGTGTTATATTGAAACTTTTACATGAAAAAGAAAAATGTTACTAATATAATTAAAGTATTCTTGTCAAAGTAAAATCATCTTTTAACATTCTGTTATGACAGTACCCCGTTGTGACAACGATAAGTCTTCGGATTTATAACCCTCAAATCAGGAGCTCGATTCCTCTCGGTGGAGGCCTGGCACGGCCAGGTGGGTTAAGATGTTCGACTCGTAATCTGAGTCGAAATTAGCAGTGGGTGGTGATGACTAGCCTTCCCTCTAGTATTACACCGCCAAATTAGGGACGTCTAGCACAGATAGCCTTCGAGTAGCTTTGTGCGGAAAACAAAAACAATACAAAAAGAATAATTTTCTATTTGACATAGTGGAACTTGATTAAATCCAGGTACCCTTTCTAAAACTGACTGACTATCTCAGCACCATACATGATTGAACTGAGGTATTTCATGTACCTCACGCAGTTATGATACACGGCATAAGCCTACATTTCCGTTCAAATCCTATTAGATTTGCACCTTCCGTTGTTCCTACGTTATACTCCCAGTGGCACAGCTGTATGTCCGTGAACTTCCACCGCTATAAATCGGCTTTCGATACCCGTGGCGGCCAGAGCACAGATAGCCCCTTGTGTAACATTGTGCTTAATTAAAAACAAACAAATAATTCTACGTTATCTCTCATCGCCCGCAGATCATGAGTTTTATTGAATTAAATATACTTTCATATATTTCAAACAATCCCAGTGATTTATCGGATGTGAAGGTGAATATTATTTAAATTTTTAAATCTAACGGTTATCTTGAAAGATTGGTTAAACACTAACAGGACCCCAGAATAAAACGTTTCATTTCAGATACCTTTTATTACTCCCAGAGTTAATAATATCAGTATAAATGCCGTAAGAGGAGTTGGTTCGCCGCCTATGCACGTGATTGAAAAGCTAGAATGTTCACTTAGATGGAACTGAGTGCGCTCGACACTTAAATTTAAACTTGATTATTACCAGAAAGATAACAGTATCGGATGTAAGTTAGGATTCCTAAAGAAATGCATGGACAAAATGTTGTTTATAGTATAGCTTGTGATATATATATATATGCAATAAAAATTACAATGATGGAACTGACAGACCTTTCAAGGGGTGTTGCATGGAATAACACCTTGTTAAGATGATGGGTGAGGTTAATAGGAGCGAAATTGCAGCACATTGTATTAATGACAACAGGTTTTCTAAATACAGTCGCAGAAAGAAGAAGAAATCCCTTGTCATTAGATCGGAGAAGCTTTCAATTAACATGGATTAAGTGAAAGCCACTTCAAATGGCGGTTTTCTGTACGTATCTATTTCTTTTCTAAATATTATAATTATGTGGTTTTAACTACATTTACACTTTACCTACACATATTTATTATTAGATTTGAATGCTTCTATTATTTATTTTTTAAGTTTTCATTTTCAAATCAATATTTCTTTCACCATGTTTATATTCTTGTCATTCGTTTACCATTGTTATTTTTTTAATGTTGATAATGTGGTCGTGGGGTTTGACGTATTATTGTTTACTCACCAAAACTACTTTTAAGTGTGAGACAGTTCGTGATACATGGCTATTATTGGGAATTAACTCAGCTGTTCTGGTGAGAATGGGTTCGTGTTGAGTAGTGTGTCTACTTCTTGATAAAGCTGTAAGTTGAGATAATATATTTTTTTTCCATTGGATATTGCTTCTGTTTCTTCATTAAATAGTTCACCTATCTTCCAATAAGGGTCGCAGTGAGATGTGCCAGTAAAAGCTTAATATTTTTCCATTATGGTTACAGATTAATAAATCATACTGACGAAACAACATCCGAGAAGTTGAACTGTGACGGCCATTCAATTAATTTTATTTTTTAACCTATGGAAAACATATTTTCCATAAAATTGTAGCTGGAGATGGCCGAAGTCACGACTGAGGGTTTTCAGTTAGTATCTTACAGATGTACGTGTTTGTGTCTTCTTGCTCTTATATGACTGTTTTAATAAATGTAAATATCTATTTTTGTGTTGTTTGTGAAATTAATACTCATTTTTTTGTTTTAGTGTTATAATTTCAGATCTAATGTTTGGGAAGTTTCACAATTTTTTATTGTTTTATTTTGTTATTACACGTAATGTTACGTTGCATTACACATCGTTTAGTAAACACACCAGAATCGAAGTAGTTTGTAAGAATTCATTGACAAACGTAAGGAGGTTAGTTTATCGTATATGATCAGATCAGTGGTGCGTATAGTTACGTTATTTGTGTAATTTATCGATGGAATATTTCCGATAATAAAAACTATCTGAAAGAAATGTGGCGGATATTTTATAACTGTTGAAACTGAAAAACACGTGTACAATTGTTTTGATTGAAACATATGCAATGGATTTTACACTATTTTATCTGAAGTGTGTATGATGGATATTATAAAAGTGTTTTAACTGAAGATTATAAGATCGATAGCGTATAACGATTTCAACTGAAAGGTATGTGACGAATAATGTACAACTGTTTTAACTGAAAGGTATGTGACGAATAATGTAGAACTGTTTTAACTGAAAGGTATGTGACGAATAATGTACAGCTGTTTTAACTGAAAGGTATGTGACGAATAATGTGCAACTATTTTAACTGAAGGATATAGGGACTGGTAATGTGCGATTGTTACGAATGTTCGAAAAAGTCACGTAAAGCTCGATAAAACAATTAAATTAATAATTAATTACAATTAAATTGCAAATTTTAGAAAGAATGTAAATTTCATACAGTTACTCTGAACTTTAAACAACATCATCTTAAATACGGTTAACAGTACCCTCAGACTCAAAGTTGGATTTTATAACTAGAGTTAAAACGTAAGCAAACGAACACATAAAACTTTATTAGAGCCCTAATTTAAGCTTAAACAAACATGTAAGGATTATTTTTCGTTATAGATTTCACTAATTTATAACAAATCATTGCATGCTCGTTGTAACAAAAGGTTAAATCAGTGTAGATTAATTAAATCAACTCAAAAATTGTTGTAACTTAAACACAACAAAATAAGCGGAACTTTTATATATATTTATCAGATAATGTTTGTGTAGTTTTTCAATATACAAGTAATGTTGAAATACAAACTTTGGTCAAAGGGTTAACGTTTTGTGTACCACATAACATTTTTTTCCAACACATAATTCTGGTGTAGATTAATCTACCGGGTTTCGAAAAATGTTAGAAGATATCGGAAGATTACCCACCCAAACTTATCTAATTTTAATTCGCACAATGACCACGAATATAACTGAAAATGAATGGCAAGCACTAAGACAAACAATTCAAACTAACCTACTCATTACTCAACCTAGCTCAGGTAATGGGATAGTCTTTTCTCAACCTGACTCAGATAATGGAGTAATTTTCATGAATAAGGATTATTATGTGCCTAAAACAAGTTATGTCTTAAATTATAATAGTATATTCATATAATTTACAAAGTCCAAACTAAACAAGGGGAGGTAATACAGTTTACAAATACACCAATAAAAGCTGCATGAAAATGGAATGTTTAACCAATTAACTTATGAAACATCAAGACCAATTGGATCACAACAATCCTAAGCATACATATCTAATTATCTCTAATGAGGGAACATTTAGTTGTAAAGTGACAAAACATGTAGATGGTACTGCAAAGCTTTACATTAACATATAACTAGAGGTAAGAGTTGATACTGAATTTGCTAACAATATTAGAGAATAATAACTTAATTTGAAGGGTACTTTGTGCCAGTCTTGATATTGAAAGTTATATATATGTGTATATGAGTAAAACATTTATATGAAACCATAGATATATGGACGTTGAAATATCTTACAAAGATGTAAAGCGACATATCTTTAATACATTAATGAGGTTAGCCACAGAACAATCATGATTTTCCTTTAAGAACCAAATGTAACATCAGGTCTATAGTAATGCTACGGTTTCTCCTCGAGCTTCCACACTGAAAAACTTCTGAGATTTTTCTGGAAAAGCACTAGTTAGAATAATGTTTGTTAGAGTTCAAACTCATGTTGCACACATACAAAAAATGTAGACAACATGTTTACGATGGACATTGGTGAAATGAATGTTTCTTAGAATACAAATCCATTTTTTTTACGAAACTCGTATTAATAAAATGTTTACAATGATCAGAACAATGTTCAAACTCTTATTTTGCACGAGATTTACATGAGGACATGATTACAGCACTTATTAACAAAGAACATGTCAATAGTTTACTCAGTGTATGAATACCTGCCATTATACTACTGGGAAGAAATATAAATTACTTTTCCGCACAAATATTTAAATAACACAAACAGTAAATTTAGTTAAAGTGAGAGTCATGAATAAAACTTACACTGAACTATTTGTATGTATGGATGTGTTTATGTTACCGTTTCAGCGAATAGGGTATTTAAATCATCGAACACGTTTAAACTGTTCCAATCTTATTAAATTAATAAACAAACTAATTAATAACTTAAAGAAAGTGAACATTTTTGTAACTGAACAGTTACGAAGTTGAAACATCACTAATTGCTGTTTTCCATACACTATAATGTAGAGACCGATAGATGATGTTACAAACATCAATTGTGTTGCGTAATTATTAATGATTATAAATGGCTACTGGTGTTTTTGGGAGAACTAAACACCAACTAGGGGATCCTACATGTCGGGAACTCGTTAAACATTAATTCAGTTGTCTGCTAATACTTTTATACCATGATTGTAGCTCAAGACTAATAGATAAATATCAATCGAAGTTAAACCCTAAAATATTATTCAATTAATTTGTATTTTCAGGATAACAACGTGTGAAATGAAACAAGAATATTACCGAGATAAAATATTGTCAGTTAATCTGGACTTCAGTGAAGTGTGTTTTCTTATAGCAAAGCAATGGTGGGCTCCCTGCTGAGTCTACTGAGGGAACTCGAATCCCTGCTTTTTGCGTTGCAAATCCATAGACTTACCGCTGTATCAGAGGGGTACTCCAGCGAACATAAAATTTCATTAGATTAGTGTTTAGTTTTACGTTCTTTTAACACTTACGTACTAAAAATAAAAATCCTGTAAAACTGATCAATGTTCTAAATGTTACAAAAGTATAAAAAACAACGAAAATAGTTTGCTGAAGACACCGACAATGTAAACCATTTTAGTTTAGAAGAGCGGTGAGAATAATGATAAAGCTACTGTGAAGCAGCCTGACCTCAAGCTAAGAGAATGAGTCATTATTGACAGTTTAATACGATGTACGACCCTAGTTTAAAATGTAATAACAACTATACGTGTAGCTGTGTGGTTCCTTTGTGTAAAGACATTAGGTCTACTCTGTATCAACTAGAAAAAGAGAAAACAGCTAATATATGCACATAACTTCATTTTCCGTGAACTGAAGAGTCGTGGCTACTATTGTTTCAAGGTACATGAAAGTCATTGTTTTAAATTTTAGAACTCCAAGAATCGTAATTTCCTTCTACAAAAACTGATATGCTTATTTTTATTCAGGTAAATGATCTAGTGACAAGCCCAACTATTAAACCAATGAAGGGCCGCATATCAGAAATCAAGAGCTAAGGTTGAGGATTAGAGCGATATCAGCCAATAGGAGTTGTTTATAAAATCACACTTGTAATACTAGAAAATATTTTACTATAAAAAAAAAAGAAAATTAAAAGAATTTTTAGAAGGTCACAACGCCCTCTGAGGTATAATATGCCAAATTGACTTAAGCACCTTCCCTCGATCTACAACAAAAATAATTTTGAAAGTTAGAAGCCTTTTTCATTGTAAGTTATCAAAATTATAAATTTTTTGCTTAAAAACATTCAATTCTGAAGAATGCATTAGAGAACATAAATATAGTATGTAGATAACGATACAATAACTTTGGAACACAAGAAGACTGTACATTTTAGGAAAGTCGAAAGACACGTTCTGGTGACGTAGCTATAAAAGCGACCGTGCTTGCACTTAAGCAGGAACGACCACGTAATGGAAATTACCAGCCTGAAGTAAGCGAGAAGCTGTAAAGAAATTGTAACAAATTACAGGCTAATCCGATTGCTATCGGAGCGGGTAATACCTAATGACAGCTTGATATAAGGACCTAGCAGGCAAGGTAGGAAATAATAATGATTAATAAATCAGCTAAATTCTTTTGATATAAACTAATACGTGAGCTTGTGTAATATTTAGGATTACTCTTCTCGTACTAGAATGAAATAGTCGTAGAATGTTAAAACATCAGTGGCTGCATTTATAACAAAAGCGCAATTGAAATAAATTAAAGTTAGGTAGTAGATGTACTCATAAAAATAGTAAGTTAGAAGCACAGCCAAAGGGGATTCCATGAGGGACCGGCCCATGAGAAAACGAGGCATATTGATCGCACATTATTTTCATCGTTTATGTGTATATATATTATACAAATAATAATACCATTATAAAATATATAATAATACTTGTATAAATACTATTACGTTTGATTAGATTTGTTTTAATAATCACTTTATTAAAAATCTTGACAAATTTCATTTTTTAATGTACTGACCCCCTTAAATTTTTCTGATCTTCCTGATTGGAAAATCTGGCTACACCAGTAAACACTTTCGATAAGAAAAGCTAAAATAATCATATTTTTATCATACAAGTTTGGTAAGATGGAAAAGTTTCACGTTTTCCACTTAGTATTAACTGAAATATTTATATAAATTTTGAATACTTGGAGAGGTTTAGAAAGAAACAGTGATATTCTGGTCATCACCAGTTTCGTTCTGTTAGATTTATCAGCTTCCTTCTTTATTATAGTTCTCCGCTGGTACAGAGGTAAGTATACAGATTTACAACGCTAAAATCAGGGGTTCGATTACCCTTGGTGAACACAGCAGATAGCCCAGTGCGGCTTTGCTAAAAGAAAAACAACCACCTTTATTGTAAGAAACTTCTGTCACTTCCATGCATACAGTTAACCTAAAACACCGCTTATATGACATATAATCATATAACACCGCTTATATAACTCTTGATTGCAATTTTTTTATATTTCTTTTAACCTCTAAAGCGCTTTCCTACTATGACAAGACGGTTGGTTTTCAACACCTAAGTGCTTCTCTACTATAACAAGTAAGGACGATTAATTTTTTAGCACCTAAATACATCCATACTATAACAAGTACAGTTTATTTTTAATCTCTAGGCGCTTTCTTACTATAAAAAGTGAATACGGTTGAATACTGTTAACAATAATGAGTGTTTCTGATAAGTTGTATGTTTTAATATGCGACTATAATTTCAATACATACTAGATGTAGATAGTATTACATCATATTCAATAAAAACATATTTACAAGATTCCGAAACTTACATGAATCATAACAACAAGGCAATGTGTTTACTAATACAAAACGCTTTAGGATAAGATAGTCTGTGTTTTCATGATATACATATTACATCTAAGGCCATGTATTTACTAATACAAGAAGTTCTGGGATAACATAGTCTGTTATTTCATTTGACACATATTACATCTATCGTAGAGAATTTAAAATTTTCATCAGCGACCTTCAGAAATGAAAGTCTAAGTAAAACACTAGAATTTTTGAAACGTTGAACTATGTAAATAGTTTACTTCCCAATAAAATGGAGGTGTTTTGTGATAACCGAATGACCTTTCAAACCCATAAATAAAACTATATTGTTAAAAGTGTTTTACTTGTCACACATTTATGATAATTACACGACACAGTAATAAACCTATTTATGAACTGTGTGTTTACATGTTTTATATTTAGTTTACTTACTACTCAAGAAGTAATATGTTCAACATTAGAATTACAAGCTGGCTTGAACCTAAGAATTGTGTGTTTGTTTGTTTATTTGGAATTAAACACAAACTTACTCAATGGACAATCTGTGCTCTGCCAAAAACAGGTATCGAAACCCGGTTTATAGTGGTGTGAGTTCGCAGACATACCAAAAAGTAATATAACACGCCTGTGCTGGTGAAAACAATTTTATTTTAGGCCAAATAAAATTGGTTAAAAGTTACTTCAAAAGTTATATTAGAACATAATTAATTATAAACTGTTGTATTACTAAATAGGTATTGCAAAGGCTTGATTAACTGATACATATTTAAAAATAATTTATGTGATTTATTTTTCACATTTCTTTTAAATGATCAAAACTCTTGTTCCAATTAAGTTAGTTACAGTGATTGATCTTGAAGTAAAATGCTACCATCATTCAAACACTTCGTAAGTTCCACGTAGTAAAAACTGAGAAAGTTGTAACAAACGATTTAAAATTTAACAGATTAAAAAATACAACAAAGTATGCACTTCGTTCACATACATAGAAATAACAACTAAATAGAAGTAAACTTACAGGATAAAGAAAATACATAGGGTTAACATATGCAGGACTAGATGAAATCAAACTTTAAATATCATGATACGCATACACTACATACAGCTTCAAGAGTACATGTCAGATTAAGCCGAATCTTTGAAGTCCAAAGATAATAAATTCTCAAAAGCCCAACAGACCTAATAAACATTATAATATCTGCTAGCTAAGCCAATTACGTTCCAGTGAATTTAGTTTTTGAGAGAGCTGTCTTTTCATTTGAGTGTTAGGTCATCACTAAGGGCTGATACACTAATTAGAAGATTAAGGTATGGAACCAACCTCAGAGAAGTATGTAGATGTTCTAAAAATAATTACATAATACGTGTATAGAAGCGCACAGTGGTAGAAAAATTGTTACGTCATATAGTTGTCGTTGTTTTTCTCACACTTTTTTTAAGTCCAGTGATTCTTTACAAGGTTGTGTATGTAGTCCAGTGATTCTTTACAAGGTTGTGTATGTAGTCCAGTGATTCTTTACAAGGTTGTGTATGTAGTCCAGTGATTCTTTACAAGGTTGTGTATGTAGGAATGTTAGAACTAGCGTGAAACGGTGATGAACGTCGTGTGGCGCAAGTTGATCATATTTCACTTATCCAAACACATATACGAATATTTACTAACAAATTAAGCAGATTTTCAACAAATACTTGACAAATACAAAAATGTTCTCTGAGTTATAAACCCGAGATTTAAATATAATGTTAATAATGTAATTCAATAAAATGGTCACAGAGCCTGTTTATTGTTTTAATATTTCACTGTCTCATCTCTGCATTTGATAACTGCTTAACATTGCTTTTACATCGCCTAATGAGAAAGTGAATGTAGGCAGAAGTGAGTTCATCATGTTTTGTGCAGGCTAGAGCTTCCTTCAGTTCCAAGGTGCTTCTTGGTTTCTTCTCTTGAATTTTTTACCCATTACCTTTCAGCAGATTTTGTTAATGTTGAGGTTTGTGTTGTTGCCTGACGAGTGTAGCGTGTTGATTCTTTTCCTTAAAAGATAGTCCTTCATCGGTGGCACTGAAATAAAACCTAAGATTTATTTTCAATTTACTTTTAAGTTCACGTTTATTGTAGAGAATGCATGAATATTAACCATTTTAGACCTGTGGCTTGAAGTAAGATAATCCTAGTACGTGCACTAGTGAGCGCCACCAAAATGATTCCTAAGTGTTGTCTTTAATCAGGATTCGAGGATTTCGACTAGCTGTCGTTACTGATAGTGTCGTTTACAGAGTACATGTTGGCCAGAGATGAATCCTCATATCATCCGATCCCGCAGATATTTCACAGTTTAATTCTCCACATCGACGTCGTACAAAGTGTTTCCCATCAGACCCACACAAGTTGAGCTGTGATTCGTGTGAAAAGAAAGTTTTCCTCCACATTGCTTCAATACAGTCAGCATATTATTTGTCCCATTTGACTCTCATCCTATTGGTAAGGAATTTTTTTATCATCTTGCTGAGAGACTGGATTAACATAGAAAGATTGGATGATGCGCTCGGTGATAGTGATACCTGAAGTTTTCTGCCATTATTATTATGCGTCTCAGAACATGATCGTCAGATGTGTGGAAGCTATCACCACTTCACACAGCCAGTGACTTTATTTCTACATCTTGCGGCTCACAGTACACCGAAGGGTTAACTTCAATTCTATCAGCAGTATATCTTGTTGAAATTCCCTGTTTGCTCAAAGAAATAATGAATGTTTTTTGCTTTTCGTGGAGTTTACTGTAACTTTTCCCATGGTAGCAGATAAGATTTTGAAGAGACGTTTAGTAGAAATCTTTTTTTTTATAATCAATATGTATGGCTCATGGAATGACCCAACAACCTTTAATGTTGTTTATTTAATGTTTAAACATTACTACATCATCCATGAAACAGGTTTGTAACTACGACCTAAAAAAATGATAATGATTCCGAAAAAAAAAATGTAAAAAACATAATTGGGCGATGTATTAAATTTTCCTTATCTTTCGTATTTAACAAATAATTCAAAATCAAACCAAGAATAATACAAAGTCATAGTTAAAGTGAAGTCTGTTGGAACCTTCAGGGGAAGCAAGTGAGAAAGCTCTATTGACATCTGTAAAAGCAATAATTAAGAAATTGGCTTGCTTCTTTGTGTGTAAGTCTGTTACTTCAGTGGAGTTGATTACAAGTTCTGAGGATCAGAAACTTGGTATTAGCTCTTTTGGCTATTTAAGTAGCTTTGTGCGAAATTCCAAAACAAACAAACAAAAGCTATTTAACACTTCAAAGGCGTGTTCCCATTTTTATTTATTCCAACATCTCTTGATAAATCACACATTCAGGTTTTTACTGCAAATTATATTTCATTTGTTGCCATGGCAGGTATTATTTTTGACAAAGAGTTTGTCCATCAAAGAAACTATGGGATCTAAGTAAAAACACTTTTGTAACACTTCGATAAAAAAGTGACATTTGATGCCTTTCGCTTAAACTTCTGATCGATATCGCTGGAATAAAACTCGTAATTACAACACAATGAGAAAATTATTAAAAATTGAAGGCTCTTGTTTCGAATAGATTTGTACTTCATTATTAAGTGTAAAATTATTGTGAATTATTAAATAGTAAAAAGAAACCAAGAATTGCTTTATGTATACAGTCTTATGTAAAGGATAGTGAAAACCAAACAGTATTTCGTGTTTTAGTTATGTAAAAAAAATAACTTCATATTTCACCAACCGTTTATACTTAAATACACACCACAAAAAATAAATAAAAAAGAGAAAGATACTTAAAACTATGTACACAAGTTCACAGCAATGTCTATCAACTTCAATCAGATTACCACCAGGGGCCGCATAGTCTTATTAATTCAAGAAAGAATAAAAATTGTTTTTATTTATTTGAACATCGCATCAGTTTATCACATGATTAGAAAGAACTTAATAAACAGTCGAATGGAGAATACGTTAACTGGAAGCTAATGGATCATTTGAGAAATTATAGAAACAAGTTGTCGTTTTGTACATGAGCAGTTCAAATTACTTGAGTATAATGATATAAAAAATAAAATAATTATTGGTAGAAACAGGCCAAAGTTATATAGTTACATAACGAGAGATATGTACAATGGAAAACAAAAATTAGTGTAGTGAATAGCATCTATATCATAAAAAATCATAAACATCGTACTTTAGTATTACAAATAATGTAATTCATGTTCTCCTGCAGTTTCATTTGGTTAAAATAAAGAGAAATGGCCATCAGATTTTCGCATATGCCAGTTCTCATAAGATGCCTTTTGTCAGATAAGTCAATTAATCTATAAAAAAGTCTAATGTAAAAAATAATGTAAACATGACAGTGTAGTTAGTCGTTTTCTGTCTTATATAAACAAGAAGACAAAGATATATAGACAGATGAACATACGGATAGGTTACATGCTCAGGCTCATCCATACATATTAGTCTACTCTCTACATTATTCATATTGCATTTAGCTACCAGTTTTACCGTCTATCTTAACAATGTGCTTTAAATTTTGATACAAAGCTTTTGTACTTATTCTACTTTATGATTTTCTAAGGCCCATCATTTGCCTGAGGTAACCCGTACTGCCGAACAAAAACACATTAATAATTGACTATTGTACTGAATATTCCATTATTTATACAATGTATAAGACTGCTGAATCTTTCGATCCATATATTGATTAAACGTTATAAAAATAGTTATTTTTACCAAGACTTACGTTTTTGCCAATACATAACTTACTGAATCTAGCTAGTGTCAGAACAATTATTATGCCAGAAAAGTATTTAGTGGAAGAGAAAACGTTTATTAGCGTTCTCAATGAACAATCAATAGAAATATTATACGTTACAACTGCATGCACGGTTTAACCACTCAAACCATACGTAGGGCAAAGAAGTGACTTTGTTGTGATTTTATCAACAATTAACTAAGAGTTTTCGTTTCTGATTTACTCGCTGCGAGTAGTATGTATGGATTTGTGGCATGTCAACATTAGTTATGACTGGAATGAAGATTTTCATCTCTGCTTTTATTCCTATTTAAAGTCTTTTGTTTTGATTTCCTAACACAAAATGTTAGTATGTACGTATCAGGAAGGAACATAGTTCTCTGCTTACTTACATATCTCAATTATCATTATGCGAAAACAAAGCAAATTCTAAAACACGATACTGCTTAAAACACTTTTATATATTTTTAAATTTTTTTATCATAAATAAGAAAGAGTGTAAAGCTTTCATCAATATCAAAATATTTTCAGATATCGCTATTACAAACCTCATAAAGGGAACGGTGTTGTTAATATGAAACATATGTAATTTCAACAAGTTTAGTTCCAAATATAACGTTTTGTTACGTAAGTGCAACGCATAACACACCTTGGGTAAATTTTCATCTATCTGAGTGATAAGTTTAACAGCTTGTTAACTATAGTGTATCCTCAAATATCGAAAATAGTTTGTATAGCTCTGAAACACGATGAATAGCTTGGTAACAATAAAACATCCTCTCGTCACGGTGACTAGTTGAATGTCTTGCTAACAATAGAATATTTTTGTGTCACGGTGAAAAATTGAATGTCTTGCTAACAATAGAATACTCTCGTGTCACGGTGACAATTTGAATGTCTTGGTAAGAATAGAACATCCTCGTGTTGTGGCTAAAGTAAGCCTCGCTATGAGCTATGCTTGGAATATTGACTCAGAGACAAAATATTTAAAATGTAACCGTTATTTATTATTCATTTTCCTAGTTGTTCCATTTATGCGTATAAGTTTGTTGGAAGCAAAAACTCATAGTTAAAAAGAAGGCATTTCAAACGTGTCATGCCTGGGGAATGTGATAGGGCCTATTTAAATAGAATATTTTCAGATCTTTACCAGAAGAGAAACATATTAAGACAACATTCGTTATAATTTAGTAAAATTCCAAGGAAAATGTAAAACTCTATCAATATTTGTTTCACTTGAACAATATTTTAGTAATCGAACAAAAATTTTTGTTTTTGGTTTTAGAAATTAGACAAAAAGAGCTCAAGATGTACTTGGAGGAAACGTCTGCGGCAGAGTACTGAACATTGATAGGTGAAGATATGTTTTCCTCAAATAAAATACTTTCTTTGTATTCAAAAATAGTTTAACTCTGTTAAATGTTAAAAAATGTCCCCAGTTTTTATAACATCACAGTGTTAACTAAGTACTGAAAATGAGTTTATATATTTCATCAAAGTTCTTATAGAACTATTGCTGTTTAGGTGCTCTGATTTTGATGTATATAAAATCATATTACTATGCTGCTGAAAGTTCCAGGTTTTTTATATCGTTATTTCGTGTTTTTTTACATATATGTAAGGGGCTGTCGATGTATCAGAATTCATGTACAATATGAGTCCATCTTTACAAACTGAACTACACAATTCATGTACAATATGAGTCCATCTTTACCAACTGAACTAGTATCGCTACTTAGTGACAATAATTTCTTGAAACTTTATCTAGGATATTTTAATATGTTAATAACTTTTAATACATATTAACTCATAGCTTACTTTAAATGCTTCATAGCTACGTTATTGTTTTAATACTCTCTAATGACATGATAGATAAGGAAATGGTTTTAAGTAACCGAATAAACCTTTTTTTAGGAGAATGAGTGTGAAGCACTTGGCTATAAGCCCAAGAACAATTATCGTTTCTGAGCGATAAGTCCAAAGATACGCATATATATATACATACTCGTCAATAGGTGCTATTGCGAATGTTGGAAAAGTCAATTAAATATCTAACAGAGATAATTCTACGTAAAATGTGCTTCTCTTAATTTATAGAAACTTATGCAGAGATACTAACGACAGTTTTATTCCACAAAATTAATGTTCTCGTACTTGCAATTACGTTTGTGTTCAATTTCAATTTTAAAAATTATTTTCTTATCACGTTCACATCTTTGTACATTGCATATTGCATTATAATTTACTGCAATGAAAAATCATAGTCGAAACTCAAAATTACTGGCCAAAGTCCTCATATGTGGTAAACACGTTTCAGAGGGTCAAAGTGCTCGGGTTAAAATTTAAGATCAGTTTTAATATTATGATACACTGTAGACTATCTAACATCACAAGTTAATGTGTTTGTTCCGTTGTTGAGCCCAGAATCAGTCAGACTAAGCTAAGTAAAGCCACAAGTTAATCTGTTTGTTTCATTTTTGAGCACAAAATCAGTTAGACCAACCAACGTACAGTCACAAGCTCGTTTGTTTTGTCGTTGAGCATAAAATTAATCAGACTAATCTAAGTATAGTCACAAGTTACTCTTTTTTGTTGCTGAGCACTAAACCAGTCAGACTAAACTAAGCTTAGTCAGAAGTTGATCTGTTGTTTTCTTTTCGATTATAAGCACAACACTGTACAATGGGCTTGCTATCTGTGCTCCTTTCGCTGTGGGTTTCGACTCCTGAATGTTTTACTTGTCACACATTTATGATAATTACACGACACAATAATAAACCTATTTATAAATTGTATGTTTACATGTTTTATATTTATTTTACTTTTGCTACAAGTCACTACTCAAGAAGTAATATGTTCAACATCAGAATTACAAGTTGCGATTAGGTTTGTGTTCAATTTCAATTTCAAGAATTATTTTTTTATCTTATTCACATCTTTGTACATTGCATTTTGCATTATAATTTACTGTAATGAAAAATAATGGTCGAAACTCAAAGTTACTGGCCAAAGTCCTCATATGTGTTAAACACGTTTCAGAGGGTCAAAGTGTTTGGGTTAAAAGTTAAGGTAAATTTTAATATAACGTCACACTGTAGACTATCTAATATCATACGTTAATGTGGTTGTTTTGTTGTTGAGCCCCAAATGGATATCAACATATCACATTATAACGCTATTAACTTTTGTTTATAGTCACGTGCGTGTAGATGATTTTTGTTCTTGTTCGACGTTGTCGAAACTCGTTTAATTAAGTTAATAATGCTAACTTTCATAAATTAAAAAAACTACATCCATATTTTAACTCAGTTTAACTTTAACAAGCATTATATGTTAAAACATTGGAGTTTAGTCAGGATTGAAGAAACGATAGTACATACAACATACAACTTCCAATGAAACTACAGTTTTTTGTGTTTCAAGAATCCTGTAGCTTAAACATTACTCCCGTTCTTACAATGATCTATTTAAGTAACACGAACACTGAATTCTAATTAACACCGTTAATTAAACAATATGAGTTTTTTTTGTAACTATTAGCCATATGTGATGATTTACACAAAAAAATATTACATATATAAAACTGAAATAAATTACAAAAATTGATATTCTTAAAAATTCCATATCCATCTCTTCCACAAAAACGTTCCAAGCTAACCAGTCACTTTACATTACAACTTGCTGGATAATATTACTTGAAATTTTCAAGCGAGTGCAATGAGATTATTTTGCAAAACTTGTTTTACTTTTAATTATTTTAGAGTGGAAGCGAGTTAACTGAAGCGAAATACTTTAATTTGACATTGAAATTCTTTCTACGTTTAATTAAATACTTTAGTTGCAGTTAATGTTTTTCAAGGACATGTAATTATAAGCAGCCGAGTCTGTGTAGAAGGTTTTGCTTGTTAAGAAATTTATATGCAAAAACGGCTCCTTTGGGTTGAGAAAATATTGTACATAGAAGAGCGAACAACGTTTTGACCTTCTTCGGTCATCGTCAGGTTCACAAAGAAAGAGGTAACTGGCCGGAAGCTGACCACATGTTTGAAAGAGGTTGTGTAACTTAGTGTTGGAATGTAGAGGGCGGTGTTAGATGTTTGAATATATAATTTTTATTTATTTTATTATATTAATATAGGTATAAAGGCGTTCCTTTATATTGGTTTATTTTGGGTTTAAGTTGTTGTGTAAGTAAGGCTTCTTTAATTTTGCATTTGTTTATGTTTATTTCTTTATTTAGTATTTGAGTGTTTTCTATGGTTATGTTGTGTTTATTTGACTTGCAGTGTTCGAAAACGTGTGAAGGTGACTTTTTATGTTCTTTGAATCTGGTTTCCATTTTTCTACTTGTTTCTCCAATATAGAAGACGTGGCAGTTATTACATTGTATTTTATAAATAATGTTGGTGTGGTGTTTGTCAGTGTAGTTCTTACACAGTATAGACCTCAGTTTTGTGCCTGGTTTTTGAATAAATTTAGAATTAACTGGAATGTCATATTTTGTTACTAGTTTTTACCAAATATTGGTTATTTGTTTGCTGATATCAGGAATATATGGTATACAGCAGTATATGGTTTCGTGATTTTTTGATTCGCGAGATATATTTACTTTTGTTGGTTGATTTTGCTTTCTGTCTAGGTGTGTACGTATAATGTTTTCTACGGTTTGTTGAGAAAACGTATTGATGTTGATGAAGTATTGTTTTACTTTGTGTAATTCATCGTTAATTTTATCTGGGGAGCATAGTTTTATGGCTGTGTTGATTATGTTTTTTTAGTATGTTGAGTTTTTGTTTTGTTTCATGTGCTGAGTCCTAAGGAATGTATAGTCCAGTATGGGTGATTTTTCGGTGGATTTCTGTTTTGAATTGTGTGTCGCTTCTTGTAATTTTGAGGTTAAGAAATGATATTTGATTGCTTTCTTCCTGTTCACATGTGAAGTTAATGTTGGTATGTACAGAGTTAATGTGATTGAAAAAACAAGTATGTGCTCTATAGATTTCAAAATCAACCAACAAAAGTAAATATATCTCGCGAATCAAAAAATCACGAAACCATATACTGCTGTATACCATATATTCCTGACATCAGCAAACAAATAACCAATATTTGGCAAAAACTAGTAACAAAATATGACATTCCAGTTAATACTAAACTTATTCAAAAACCAGGCACAAAACTGAGGTCTATACTATGTAAGAACTACACTGACAAACACCACACCAACATTGTTAATAAAATACAATGTGATAATTGCCACGACTTCTATATTGGAGAAACAAGTAGAAAAATGGAAACCAGATTCAAAGAACATAAAAAGTCACCTTCACACGTTTTCGAACACTGCAAGTCAAATAAACACAACATAACCATAGAAAACACTCAAATACTAAATAAAGAAACAAACATAAACAAACGCAAAATTAAAGAAGCCTTACTTATACAACAACTTAAACCCAAAGGAACGCCTTTATACCTATATTAATATAATAAAATAAATAAAAAATATATATTCAAACATTTAACATTGCCCTCTACATTCCGACACTCGGTTACACAACCCCCCTTTCAACATGTGGTCAGCTTCCGGTCAGTTACCTCTTTCTTTGTGAACCTGACGATGACCAAAGAGGGTCGAAACGTTGTTCGCTCTTCTATGTACGATATTTTCTCAACCCAAAGGAGCCGTTTTTGCATATAAATATCTCTACAAGTGGGTTTCTCGACATCATTGGTTTTGCTAGTTTGTTTTGAATTTCGCACAAAGCTATAAGAGAGCTATCTGCGTTAGCCGTCCCTAATTTAGCAGTGTAAGACTAGAGGGAAGGCAGCTAGTCATCATAACCCACCGCCAACTTTAGGGCTACTCTTTTACCAACGAATAATTGAATTGACCGTCACATTATAACATCCCCACGGCTGAAAGAAGGAGCATATTTGGTGCGACGAGGATTCGAACCCGCGACCCTCAATTACGAGTCGAGTGCCTTATCCACCTAGCCCTGTAGAAGGTAATTCAAAGTAGTGCTCAAGCTACCCTAATACGAGCCGATTTGGAAGTATTATTTTAAAGTTAATTTTAGAATTTTTATACCTTACTGCTTCAAAGCGTGGTACGAATAACGACCTTGAGGCGTTAAAGGGTCGATTATAACATGTGCTGTCAGGCCTAATTAGCAAGTGTAAACAATACATGATCCCCTCGAAAAGAGGAAGTTGAATTAATCCCCTTCGTGGAATTAGCTTACAAACAGTTTTACAATACAGAAAATTAACTCAAAACGACAGTTCTATTTTTATTCGTAAGTCCTCACAAACGGAACTTAAACCAAATATATGTGTACGTAATACATTTTCGTTCAAAGCAAGGAGGTTTATGGCAACCATAGTAACGCCGAATGGACGAAACGTTAACATTAAAACGCTAGATTATATTCTGTTGCTTGTGACTGCGAGGCTTGGAATAACAGCTCAACAAAAACGTTTTCAACTGTGAAGATGTAACTACTTAAGTCTGTAATAGTGATGTTATATTCTTGAAAACAGAATGCAATGTTTTCAAATAAATAAAAATCGACAGAAGCAAATAGTGGTTACTATAGTTATAAAATATAATTACAATATTTCGTATCAGCCCATAGAAAAGGGAGGAACACTTTGTTTCGCACCTTTGGCTAAATTTACAAAGAAAGCACTCTTTTACTGTTAATAAAACCACTTGTTTATGTGTATATATATATAGAGAGAGAGCCGAGTAATAGTCCCAATTATATAATTTCACGAGAGACGTTCCATAATCAGATATATACATTTTTATCTCAGAACGGCTGGTATGGGTACTACACTTTGATTGATAAGGAGAGAACAACGTTTCGACCTTCCTTGGTCTTCTTTAGATTAAACAAAATAAATACATCGATAAATTAAAGCATCGGATAACAATTTAACTGAAAGTATATTATTTTAACCCAAAGCTCCCTCTCGTTAAGTCAAGGAAGCACACGTGTGCGATTCCTAGGTGCGTTTATATTAACGTAAACCAGGTTGCGCCATCAATCCACAACTACCGTATACATTCATTTGAAGAGGCTTCAATAACTAGCTAAATGGCTAAGTGAATGATGCATCTTCTATATTAACTAGGTCAACATATGAACCAGCAGATTTGACGTTAACACTCGGTTAAATTGTCTTTTATAACATGTACTATCTTACATGTTTGGCGAACAGACATATGAAACGAGGTGAAATAGAAAAGTTATAGGGAAGTGGATTATTTTTATTAACATGTTAAACATGTCTCTGAGATGGTTGAAATTTTGTTGACTTCTTCAATCTAATTCTTAAAGTGAATTATATTTTTCTTCTAAACTAATGAAAATATGGCTTGATTGCCAAGGTGAAGGGCAACCAATAAAATATTATAATTTTACATTACTAAGCTGTTTAGATTTCAAACCTCTCTCTCGTTCTATTTGAATTTACTTAAATAGACATATCTCACTGATTTTACTATCAGTAAAACAGGTTTTTTTTCTTCATAGTAAAAGTAGTATTTACCAATGTATTTTTATGCTAACCATTACTGATACACCATTTATTATCTCTGACAATTTGGTTGATAGTTTCTATATTACTCAAATTATTACCTTGGTCTATTCCTATCTCCATATTGTACTGCTTAATGTTAAAGTTAACAGAATAAAGACAGTAGAATTGAGAGTTGCTGTTACAAAACCTGAAACTCTTCCCTTGTATATATATAATAAAAATACACCAAAAACTATGGTGGCCTCTATATTTAGTATTGCACATCTGAGAAGAAATAAATAATCTACAACACGCTCCAAAAATGTCATTAGAAGGCTCAACAAACACATTTTTCAAATTTATTACCTAAAATAATCGTATTATTTTCAACTACAAAATACCATTAAATGCTTTGGAAGTGAAATTAAAATTCCACTTCCAGTTAAACAGTATAAGTTTATCAATCAACCCATGGGTCATTAGTGCAAGGTTGTAAGTCGTCGTTGTTAGTTGCTTAATGCAAAACTTCACAATGAGCTACCTACACCCTGACTATTGCGGGAATCGATCAAGGTATTTTGGTCAATTAATTCAATAAACTTACTGCTGATACACTGTTGACGCAAGGGTAGTTTGTTTGCTTATTTTGAATTTCACGCAAAGCTACACGAGAGCTATTTGCGTTAGCCGTCCCTAATTTATCAGTGTAAGACTATAAAGAAGAAAGCTAGTCATAACCATCCACTGCCAATTCTTAGGCTACTTTTTTACCGACAAATAGTGAGATTGACTGTTACATTATCACCACCTCACGGATGAAAGGACGAGTATATTTGATGTGACAGGGATTCCATTCCCCGCGACCGTTAGATGGCAAGTCAAGCCTCCTAACCACCTAGCCATGCCGGGCTGTAAATATCGTGTAAAAACTAAGAGAAAAGAAAATGAAAAGCAAGTGCATTAATATTTGTTTTTATGAATATGCCACTAAAAGTAGACATGATTGTCTTCTGTGAAGTCAAATTTAACTATTTAGCATCACAGGTTAATCTGTTTGTTTTGTTGTTAAGCACAAAATCAGTCAGACTGACCAACGTACAGTCACAAGCCCATTTGTTTGTTTTGTCGTTGAGCATAAAATTAGGCAGACTAATCTAAGTATAGTCACAAGTTACTCTGTTTAGTTGTTGAGCACAAAACCAGTCAGACTAAACTAAGCTTAGTTAGAAGTTAATATGTGTTTTTTTTTCTATTATAAGCACAACACTGTATAATGAGCTGGCTACATGTGGTCCGTTCGCCGTAGGTATCGACTTCTGAATGTTTTGCATTATAAGCTCTAAGATTTTCCACTGATCCTTGAGAATAAGGTTATTCTGGAGATTAAAAGAAAATCTGGGTAAACTGGAGCTGGATTAGAAAAATATTTAGATCTTTAAAAAGCTGAGTTGTGTTTCTAGAAAGTTATAAGTAAAACCAATGCTCTCTCACAGACACATATATAATATAATCAAAAAACAAAACATATAAACAATAATTTCTTACGAATATAATGTTTATCTGTTGCCTGATAAACATGAAACTAAATAATTTGGGTAATTTTAAACTTGTGTACTAGACAAACTCCTCACAGTTCAATTAATCACACAAGTAAGTATTTGTTTATTTCTAACTAAACTTTCACACATTTCTAATGATCAGAAAAGTATTTGTTTGTTTTGAACTGAACTTTCACACAGTTCAAATAATCACACGTGTGTATTTGTTTATTGCTAATTAAACTTCCACACAGTTCTAATAATCACACAAGTTAATACATGCTTAGATCTAGCTACACTTCTCCACAATTCTGATATTCACGCAAGTATATGTTCAGATCTGTATATTTTTTACACGATTGTGAAAGCCTTATATTGGCGATACAAACAAAACAGAATCTGTTTGCAAGTTAATATTTTGGGTGCGTGTATGCGTATATCTTACAAAGGAATTACATTTATATAACAGCTGTTTCTTACAACGCCAACAACCATATCATATTGATTTTACATGATGACAAAAAGTTTGACAAATTATTTCTGTGACATAACATAAATTCTACTTTTCCTTTGTGAATTCATAGCACCTAATAGTTTGTACTCAATGTGTAGTCCTGGTTGGTGAAGTACTTGTGTACTTCTTTTTTTAGTATATGAAAGAGACTAAACAAAATGAGATATAACTGTTCGCAAAGTTGTCTCATGTCACGTTTCTCGAGTTGTTGTTGAATTTTGAACATGCAGTAGGAAAACAGCAACATGATGGTGATAAAATGGTAGCTTTGTTTTTATCTGTGTTTCATTCTAAAGAGGCTACACAATATAATAAACTAACGAACACAAAGACACTAAATCAACTTGTTATAAAGAATCGCAACAATTATCAAATATATGTACAGTAGTCTATGAAGCAAACAAGATTCCTTAAAACTATCGCTCTTTATTTATACAAGTAAATATTTACTACAACTAAAAATTACATAAATTTTAAGTGGAAGCGTAAACATATCAATCATTAATGCAACGTGGAAGTTTTAGTATAATTTGCAGTTACAGTTTTACAGAGTAAGAAACTGAAAACTGAAAATGTATAAATAATTTTTTTATCTATTTGTCAATCAGTTTCTTTATTAAATAATAATAATTTTGCTTTTTTCACATTATTAATTTTCCTCAAGATAGAAGTTTCCGTCTAGCATCGAACTTAAAATAAAAATATCTAAACAATATCCAATTATTTTTGTCATGTTAAATTATAATAGCTGACTTTAAATTTGAATATCTTATGATTAACTTTGACTGTAAGTTTTCTAAATCGATTTCTCCGGACTTACAACGCTAAAATCAGGGGTTCGATTCCTCTCGGTAGGCTGAGAAGATAGCTTTTTGTGGCTTTGCTATAAGAAAAACACACAAACACAAACACACTAAATCGATTTTGCTTAATTATTAGACGCTTATTTTGTTCGACAGATCTAATGCACTATATCGATTATACATACGATTTTATAATTTTAATGAGGTTTCCATTGCAGAAAACTATTGAAAAATAAATTATGTATGGAGTGAAATCAAACGTACTTAATGAATGTACAGTGGAAGTGCTAATAGTTTGTAGTCCTAACATCTTTGATTGATTGTACTATTACTACAGAAAACGTGAAAATTGGGTAGTGAAAGGAGTAATTTGTAAAACTATATACAATGTAAGACTGTCGTTTGTTTTAGTGCAGTGTTATATTCTGGAATATCTGCTCTCGGTCTACAGATTTTAGCGTTGTAAACTTGTTGCTGACCCACATGAGGATGCACTGCAAAAATAAATTAATAAAATTTAAGGCAGTTTGAGATATTCAGGTATTTATGCCAAAAATTTACATTCAGTGACTTTATTTAAAGTTGGAAGGAACCTCTGTAATAATTTAGAAGTGTATTTGTGAGCTTTAGAATTACCACTTATATACTTGTCAGATAAGATATGCTATTCCAGTAAAAGTGTTCAAATTGTGTTACTAAAACTTATAACAGTCTGTTCAGTACGAATTATCATGCGAAGTTATACAACGTTTGTTTTTTTTATGTAGTAAACTCCACATTAGAATTTATTATATACATTCTTTCTTCTGCTTTGTAAGAAGTTTCTAGAACTATTGTACACAAAGTAAATTTTAAATTACTCTTGCGAATTTAAACGTAAAAAGAAATTAAAATAACGTTATTCAGAGAGTTGTTAAGTGACTAAATGAACTAAATGTTAGTGCAAGATGATTGTTCAACAGCCAAATAAAAACGAACAACATTGTTAGTTTCTCCAGTTCACTGATCGTTCACTAGGGTATTTGTTTCATGTGACGTATTAAATGATCAGACTAGTTCAAGTGATCATAAATGAATAGGGTGCTGTTATTTTGTTTTCATTCACTATTCAATGTCTCTGATTAGTTTCATCTAACAAAATGTGCACTACGTGTCTACAAGATTGGATAATGTCAAGTATTTTGTTTTAGAAGGATGACTCTATTAGGAACGCCACAATGAAATAAGGGCTGTGAAATCAATTATGAAAACATACGACGTCAAAAGCTTCAATATTTTGAAAGTAAAATGTAAAATGTGTTTTTAATAAATGTCTGACACACTTCTTAGAAACGTTTTTACATATTAAAAATGAAAGTCTAGAGACATGCCTTGTATCTGGACCCACGAGGCATTTTTTGTTTATGATATATATATATATATGCACACACACACCTGGAAAATATTTGTGATACAAATCATTATGTGCTATTTACATATTATCCAAAATGTACGAAAAAACGAGCAGAAGGAATCATCCTTTATGATAATATTATCCTTATTTCATTTCTGATCTTGGAACTATTTCGTATTTTTGCAAATCTATTATTGTAGTGTACAAACTTCAGGTATTTCTTCTAGATCTTGTGAGAAACATTGTGTAAAGTTATTAAAGTTGGAAGGTTTACAGTTCCGCAAGTGAACTTCACTGAAAAAAACAAACCACATATTACTTTGCTTCACTGTGACCTGGTGGTAAACTTTAGAGCTTATAAGGCTAAAATCCGTGGTTTGATCTTTGTATTTCTGTAGCGACTACAACAAAAATAGCTCATTTTCTGGGTGCTTAAATAACAGAAATATTTTACTGAAATTATCTTCTTGAAAAGTAAACATTTAACATTCTTCAGGGACTGGTATAGATGCTTATTTAGGAAGAAAAATTTTGCAATATGATTTAAAAATTAAAAATGCGAAATAATATTTCATTTATTAGTTGTTAAAGTTGTTAATTTATACAGGCTTATCATAAACATTTTATTATTAATTTCAGTATGTAAATTTTAAATATATCTAACCCAAACAAGATTTGATATATATTATTCACTCGTAGACTGTAACATCTAATAATACTCTCAGAATTATGATATGATTTATTGCATGACTTATTTAATATTTATTATAAATCAGTTACCCTTTTAAGTTTAAAATATTTCTTAAAATGATTAGAAAGAGACTGAATAATAAAATTATTCAAAAGATTCAAATGATCTTTTCTACTTTGAACGCAATCATTACTTTTCTTATTTCAGTATATACCTTTCCTATAATATTTAAATTATATGGAAGACATATCTTCATTGCAAGAGTGTGGTATCTTCCTCTAAAACCCACAGAGCTGAAACAAAATATTCCTCCTAAGCATACATTTTTGCCATGAAACAAAAATATTTAAAATGAATTTTGTATTTCTACATATACATTCCGTTTCAATACTCTAGTAACTGGTACTAGAGAAAACGAATACGCAGTAGAAAACGGCTAGTGTAAATATGCTCGGTATAAAAACAAACGAAATGCCCTTTAAGGCATGTCATATACATGGAATGTTATCGATATCTAAAGCTGATTTACTTCTATACCAATACAGTGCTTTACTGAAGTTGGCCTTTTACTATTTCTTGGACGCTTGTTTGGAATTCTGAAGCCAAACTTCAGGAAACGGAGGTTTGCTTCCAATATTCACTCCGTATGCACTGAGTCAATAATGTATTCAATGATATATTGATCTTTTCTTGCGTGGGCTTATAGAAAGAAAGATAGTTGGACATACAGATTCATATGTTTCCAAGTCGACCCAAGTCGCCACCAAACCCGTGGTATCCACCATTCATAAGGGTTTCCTCATTGCAGGAAGTAAATATTAAGACGAGGAAATTGTTTCAGTAGTTTTTGATTTGATACAAAATTAAAGTGTTCTTTTTTATATTACCTATTCTAACGTTGATCTGTACGATGAAACGATAATACAGTTTTCTGTTTATTTATATATCTATCTTTATGTAAGCTGGACTGTTAAGAAATGACTTGAACTTCGTGATTTTCATAAAAATTGGGTGTTAGTGCATTATTGCCAATAAAGATACGAAAATACTTATAGAAAAAAATAACACTTTTAATGGTTCTAAAAATAAGCAATCTTAATTATTTACAACGACACCACTTTTGGCATTCCTGAAAAACAAACAAAAGTTTGAAAGTATATGACACCAAAACATACAATTTTGTCTATACAAAATCACCAGATGATAATATATGATAATTAAACCTGTTTGAGAAAAATATATGAGTTAATGTACACTAAATTGACATTATTATATGAAGTATAGGATACAACAGGAAATAGAATTCAACAGTGTTAACAATATTCTTGTTACTGTATGTGTTGAGTTAAAAACTGCACCTTGAAAAGTAGCTTTAATAAATGTGGTAAAAGTACTGACTAGAGCTTGAGGAGTAGCTCTAATAGACGTGGTTAAAGTACTGACTAAAGCTTGAGAAGTAGCTCTAATAAACGTGGTTAAAGTATTCACTAAAGCTTAAGAAGTAGCTCTACTAGACGTGATTAAAGTACCTACTAAAGCTTGAGAAGTAGCTCTAATAAACGTGGTTAAAGTATTCACTAAAGCTTGACAAGTAGCTTTAGTAGACGTGGTTAAAGTAATGACTGAAGCTTGAGAAGTAGTTCTAAAAGACGTGGTTAAAGTAATGTTGATTGTAAATCCTTTTTGTCATATTTGTCTTAACTGACGTTAATCCTAATTCCTTGTTAATGTCTTGTTACTTTACAGGTTCTATTCAAGCATCTAATTTACACTGTGGTAAAATAGACCAAAGCTGTCTGATTTAGTTTGACGATATAAGTCGGTTGGTTTTAATGTTTTTGTAGATGGACAATATGCGCTTGGAGCGATTTAGTGACAGTTTGGTTCGAAGATCACTTAGAAATATAATTAACGAAACTTTTAAAACCATATCTAGTCTTTTACAGTTGATCTTCTAATAACATTGAAAATTATTGAATATACAGTAAATTGTAAAGAGAAACTGGATTACTTGTTTTGTTCATTCTCGCTTAATGTATCTCAATATTTACTAGTGTAATTATTAAACAAAGTCAAGAGTTTAAATAATCTGCAAAACTCACATGTAGTGGAAGTTTTATATTATGCCTTAATAAGCTTGGCATGGCTTAGTGGTTAGAAAATTTCATTCGTCATCTGTTGGTTGAGGTTCCATTCCCTTTACCGAACATGGCCACCCTTTCAGCCGTGGGAGCGTTGGAATGTGACAATGAATCCGACTTTTTCGTTGGTGTTATTGACTAGCTGCCTTCCCTCTGGGTTATTACTTTTAAATTAGGGACTGTTAGCGCAGACAGTCTTCGAGTAGTTTCGCGCGACGCTTCGCAAAAAAGAAAGTGCTGGTATTGTTCCTCCAGCAAACACAAAATAAACAAATAAAGAAGCAAAAGATGGGAGGTAAAAAGTAATGCATGCAGTCTTAATTTTCTAACTGTTTTGTCAGTAAAACATGTGATCTCCTTGAAAAGAACGTGGATCAAGTGCAAAAAAGTCAATTTCAAGATTGCTTTAATGCTATTAGAAAATGCTAAAAAACAGAGCATTCATTTAAATATATTGACCAAGCCAAGACACTTCAAACAATAATACAAAGAACCTGAGACACACGATCAAATACAATTAAACACATTAACAGTTTCAATGTTGCGATAAAACCACGGCAAGTCCAAACTGTGGAAAAAACAAAAGTAAAACTAACTAAATCATTTCTCAGTTAAGCGAGATACAAAATCATTAAAGTTAGTTTAAAAGTAAAACAAGCCAATACTTTAACTATATTTTTATATTAAAAATAAGGATAATCAAGTATTTGTAATGCGGATAAATAATTCTCTTCCTTGACATAATATATTACAACAATCAAGAACGAAACTATACAATTTTACGTATCACTAGGTTTATATACAATAGCTAATCTGTTTCAGTTCAAACAGAAGGCGGTAGAGGGCTGGGAAACTGACCGCACATTCAATATAAGCTCCTTATGCTCTTATAATAACTTCTTATTCAGTTAAAAATTAGCCAATACTGCCATTTGTTCGCTTTGCCTTCTTTTTCTCTCTGTCTTTTTTTATTTTCTCCAAGTTTATTGGCAGGGAACGTCAACATCTGGTACCTGAAACCATTCTATTACGGTTCATTAACTAGCAAGCTCAAAATAACAGGAGGTCTTATCACTGACAGAAAAAAGTTGCTTGTGCTGCAGACCATTTCAACAAACCAAGACCTTTCAGAAAGCTGCCGACGTATTTGTTCTTAATGTTTTAATAAGTACAGGAAACATAAAAGCGAAGTAAAGAATGCTCAACAGAGTCTTTCAACAAAAATATTTTAGTAAATATTTAAACAGTAACATAGTGTCTTTCCATTTATTTGTTTTTGTTTTCACGTGACAGGCTGTGAAACAGCAAACATTAATATCCAATTATAGATTTAGTGACAGTTCCGTTGTGTTTTATGGAATAAAATGGAAGTATAATTTCTTAATGGTTCTGATATAATTTAACGTTTCAAAATTTGGCGCAACTGATTATAACGTATAAAAACATATTGCTTTCAATGGCAAAGAGAGTAACGTTATGAACAATTCAGGATAATCGTGTCTATTCTAATCTGGCTTTACTATAAATACGATTAACTCAGGATCAATAGAGACAATACGCTGGTGCTTTTAAAAAATGTGTAGTTTATATGATTAGTGATGCTTTAAGACTATCAGAGAAATCAGCTATCCTGGTGCCTGAGTTCTTTACTTTTATACGTTGAAATGATGAATATATATATAACAACAGTAAATGGCACTCCAGTAAAATAATTTCACAGTAAATGTACGAGTTTAAAGTAATACAAGAAACATTTGGTATGGACTCGATCATGTTACAGTCTTTCAGGTGTTCACGCAATAACTATAGTTACTCCTTTTAACAGTTTTTGAAGAATTATCCCAAGGCATTCGATATAATTTTAGGACACTGTTTTTAAATATATATCTAACAATATGGTCTAAATGACAATAATAGAGGTAGTGCCTTAAAGAATACTATTTACACTTATGAACCCATTAACTCTCACTATTTACTTAGTGCTTGTGTTGCCCTAATTGAAGGGCACCCGAATACTGTTGATTCAACACAGTTTCGTCATTGTAAATTTATTATACTTGATGCATACTGATTCAGAACTATTTGATCATCATAATCTATATTATGTATTTCTAGTTAGATTGTAATAATAAAGTAATATAAAGATTATCTTAATTGCTTTATTTTTATTTAGATAGCTTAACTACCTTTGATTATAAGTTCCTAATACCAAACGAGATTCCTTGTTTACTGGCGTAAAATGATGTATTATCAGATACTAGGCCTATGCTCACATACTGAAATGGCACTATACTAATGACTATTGAGAAACGTTAGTAGTAAGTCCGGCACTTCAGATACACCGCAAGATGGCGCCATATACGTGCTGGGTGAGAGAAGGAGGAATGTTATCAAAGATGAAGACGTCATAGTTCCAAAAGGACGTTTCATTGGGCGTGGGTTATGAAGCTGTCATGACACGTAATATATGTGTAAATTGTATTTTTGTGCAAAGACAAATTAGCAAGAGTTTTATTACATAATAAATAAATTATAAAATATGCTGACGATGTAAATGTTGTTTGATATTGTACTTTTTAGGTGGTTTCAACCTACAAAAATGTATTGTGTGCATGGTAAAATACATATATATAATTACTCTCATATTACGTTAAAAGTACCTGTATCAGTATAGTGTCTCACATCTATCACTATACTGGTACAGGTATGTTGATGATACAATTGCTGGATTTACATTTACAAAACACACACTTAGTTTATCAATCACGTTAGCTCGATACACCCCAACATTCACTTGTGAACAGGAAAAAAACTAACCAAATAGTGTTTCTTAACCTCAAGATCAGTAGAACTGATACACAATTCAAAACAGAAATCCATAGAAAAATCCCCCATATTTGATTATACATTCCCTGGGACTCAGCACTTGAAACGAAACAAGAACTCAACATAGTAAGAAACCAGATAAACGCAGCCAAAAAACTATGTTAACCTGACAAAACTAACGATGAAATTAACAAAATAAAACAACACTTCATCAACATCAACAAATTTCCTCCAAAAACTGTTGAAAAAAATTATACACACACTAATAATAAATATAAAAATATACAAGTAAACTAAATATACAGGAAACAAGTCAACAACAGAGACAGTAGAAGATAGCTGGTTTGTTACAATTAGTATAAAATAATTCTTGGAAACTATAACTGTAATAATCACTTAATAATTGGAAAAACTACGGATATTTCACCAGGAACGGTTATAAATTCCAAACATTACTAACCATTTAACTTCAGTGAATTAACTTGGGACGTTAGTATTTCTACGAAGACGTTAGATATTTTCGTTGGAGAAAATTCAGCTTGTAAACGGCATGAAAATAGCCTTTAAGAGAAAGTAACAATATCTACTCAGACACAGAATTAACTCGCCTATCTTGGACAATCGATAAAATTTTCAGTTCCAGATTAGATAGAAAATTCAGTAGTGTTTGTACATTTGTAAAAAAAAAGAGTATATAAACCACTATTTGTATTAACCATTATTATAAATTATATTGTTATTTGTATATTTAACTATATTTGTGTAAGAAAGAAAACTGTGTGTCAATCTTGTTGACAAATATTATGAATTTGATACATATTGACATTTAATTAACTTGTAAATTAAAATTAAAAATTGCGACTATTTCAAATCATAACACGTAACATAATAAATCGAAATGCCGTCCGAGATAAATTATAATACTTAATATCTGAAACACATTAATATCCAGAGTGGTCTTTAAATCGAAAATTCACTAGCTCAAGGGAATTCTGATGTTTTACTTGTAACCGATGTTATGTTAAATAAAATTTACACTCTTAAATTTATTGGTTATCTGATATATAAAGCTAAGTTCGTGTGTGTTTATTCGCATCTGCCCAGCATGACCAGGTGGTTAAGGGACTCCACTCGTAAAGTGAGGGTCACGAGTTCGCATCCCCGTCGCACCAAATATGCTCGCCTTTTCAGCCATAGGGGTGTTGTAATATGACGGTCAATCCCACTATTTGTTGGTAAAAGAGTAGCCCAAGAGTAGGCGGTGGGTGGTGATGATTTGCTGTCTACCCTCTAGTCTTACACTGCTAAATTAGGGACGGCTAGCGCGGATAGTCCTCGAGAAGCTTTGCGCAAAATTTAAAAACAAAACTTGTTCGCATCTTTCAGCCCCTAAAATAGTAGGTCTATAAAGATGTGAAATGAGCTACTCCAGTTTATTGTCTGTGGCGTAACAATTTTTGTGTAAATGAAAGTTTTGCAACATATATATTTTTTTCACAAAAGATGGATCATATTTTTGGTGTGGTTTAACAGGAAATGACAACATATAAACGTACGTGTATCTGATAGAGAGGTGAGCTGCAATTATGGTGTCAGAATAAAAGTCTAATAAACGATATCGTGTCAACTGACAAACAAAAACTTTTTTATAGAATAGACAAGTTTAGACCGTGAAATTATGAAACAAATAAATTGGTTTTATTCACTTTATTTTGGTAGAGTAGAGGAGAGTTAGGTATGATACACAGTTCTGACGTTGATCATGTACCTTAAAGTGAAATGTTGAGAAAAAGAACAAAACGTATGCAACAAAAACGACCCCACATGAAAGGAAGACACGCCTTAACAAACAATGAAAAAAAACAAGCTGCTCATTGTCTAGTCAAGACTGAAAAAAAGAGGAAATTTCGCAAACAATGACGTCATCCTTAACGCAGAGCGTCGTTCCCATGAAATATCAAGAGCACGCGAATTTAGATGGTGAGGAAATATAGAATGATATCATTGGATAATAAGGGTCTGAAAAATTGACTTTAACTACTGTCACAAAATGGAAAAGGAAAATATCTCTGATCTTATGTGCCGCCTGTAAGGTGAAACTTAAACTATTGCAAAAACTTCTAGAATTACTGAAGAATTTAATAATTGGAAGTGGTTTCAAAGCAAACTCTTTCAACAGAACACCTGAAATTACAACAACTGCTTTGAAATCATAGTCAAGGAGCAAGGCATCGTGTCCACTTTTAAAGTTTAGAGTCAGGTATGTCATAGAATCAATTCTCTTCAGCCTCTGTCAAATGAATTTCCAAAGTTCCTACAAGTGTACTTTGTTGGAGATACGGAGTAACAGGCTCAGCAATATATTGGACTAAACATCGAAATTGTCACAGTTCAAAAGAAACGTTGCACCTCTCAAACATATATATGCAAAGTGTTAAGTGTGCCATGAAGCGTCTTCAGTTACAAGACTGCAAAACTGTCATCAGAGCCGACAAGACATCAGTTGGTGAACATGAACCAAGATTCAACGTCCCAACTACAAGTGAAGTAGAAATTCTTATAATTGTTTAAAAGTAGTTAAACAAAAGTAATTTTTCAAGTAATACCAAAGTAACGCATGTTAATGACGGTTGTAGTTTACTCTTAAGCACAAAGCTATCCAAAGAGATATATCTGCTCTGCCCACCAAATATATCGAAGCTCTGTTTCTAACGGTATGTCTGCAGACACGCCGCTGTGCCACTATGAGGCTAGTAAAGACAGCTAGTAATATGATAATATTTGACAGATTAAATAGAGATGATAATAACAGGGATACAGCGTTATTATACAAATCTATCTGTGACACAGATAGAAATTAAATCTTCAAATTAAGATATATTAATAGATGAAAAATTTCACGAATGAAAATATTATTACCATTGGAGAAACTTATTGTTCACTTATAAAAGTAATTGATATTAATTTGTTAAATAAATAGAAATCTAATAATCATAAGAGATCTTATAATAAAACTTTAAGTTGTAGAAAAACTACTTAAAATGAAAAAAAAAAATATTTTTTTGTAAACACAAGCTTTGTGTTGTTAAATGACAACGTCCCTGCTTATACAAATAATTAATATAATTTTATTGTTACGTTAGACCTATCTATTAGCTCATCTGTAATACAAGGTAAGTGTTGTAGTTTTTATGTTGGTCAAGATACAATTATTGATTACTTATCTATAACACGTGTCTTCGATCTCGCACCGCATTGTAATAAACCAATGATAAAACCAAAATTTGATTATCGGAAAGCTAACTCAAATAAATATGCTGACTGCATTATCAGTATTAACCATAAAATTATCGAAAAATCATGAGATATTGATGATCGTTGTCAAACAATTTCAGCAAGCCTAGTAAAATCTGCTGAAAAATCAGTAACTAAGGATTAGAAATAATATACTGAAACTAAACTACAACTTCACACACGGAGATTTTAAACACGATTAAAAAAAGGCAAAAGACAGTATATGAATACAACAGATCCAAATATCAAATTTCACATTAACTCATTAACAAAGTAAATAAAAAACTAAATTTAAAATTAAAACAAGATAACCGGTACAACTTGGAGGCATTTAAAATGATTCACAAAAGAAATGGATTTACCAACACGTTCATTATCAAATGTCCTCGATAATAAAAATGTAGAGTAAATTTGGAAGGCACTTATTAGAAGTAATTTACTCCTGAGGGGGTGTCACCCAGGGAAAGATAGTTAATTCATCTTTTTCATCATGTAACTAAGCGATATGCCTTTAAATGATTCAAATTTAAGTTCAACTTCTCAGTTTGCAGACGATGAGGCATAATGGAAGAGTTCACTTGTACCTTCAATTGCATCCACCAGTTTACAACCTGCACTAAATTAAATTGTTGATTACCTATAAACGTATAGAATCAAGACAAATTTTTCTAAAACAAAACTAAATTTTGTTTCCAAAATCGATTAAAGTTCAGCGAAATCCACCCAAACTATATTTAAACGAAGATCTTAATGTCTTTTCATCAGCTAAATTATTAAGAATAACATATGATTCTGAACTAACCTGAAATGCAGTCAATGTACAAATAAAGATCGAAGAGTGACAACGAGAAAACTGTATCGAAAAAATAACAGGTAAAAATACAGGATCAGTAATTGAAATATATAAACGATATATCTAATCTGAATATGCTTGCCATGCATGGACAAATGTTGCAAATAACATATTTTAAAAGTAGAAACAATCCAAAATTTACCAATAACTACAGCTTTTAAAGTACCAAGATACACAAATTTTGCAAATATATTATCCATAAGAGAAAAACTCATAGATTGTTCGTGCCGCTGCTTTGATAAAGCTCTATATAAAAATGGTCTACTAACTGAAATAGATCTTTATATCAGTGTAAAATGAGCTCTTTCTAATGAATGTAAACACTTGTCTCAAATAAGCACCATATACATTTTTCTGCAATTGTGAAGTCGTTAAAAGATATGTTAGAGATAATAGAATTAATGTTATGGAATGGACAGGTCAATCAACTGATATCAATCCAATTGAAAATTTGTGGGATGAGTGAAACCTATCAACAAAAGATCAAAAGTCAAACACGGAAGGTGATCTTTTTGAAGTACTCAAAGAAGGATGGCAGTCATTCACTCAGGAATATCTATACAAACTCATTAAAAGCATAACACGTCGACATGTAGAAGTTCTGAAATCCAAGGGAATGCCGGCTAAATATTAACTTGTGAAACTGGTTTGTGTTACTTTGAGTTTCATTTTTACGTTAGATTATTGCACCTTCTGTGTATAAATGTATATGTATGTTGCTTCTTAAATACCAGTATATATTTCTTAACAAATTCACCTATATTAAAAAATATTTTCTTTGATGTAACTTCTTAGTATTCTTTGAAAAAATTGTTTGTTTTGAATTTCGCGCAAAGCTACTCGAGGGCTATCTGCGCTAGCCGTCCCTAATTTAGCAGCGTTAGACTGAGAGAAGGCAGCTAGTCATCACCACCCACCGTCAACTCTTGAGCTACTCTTTTACTGACAACTAGTCGGATTGGCCGTGACTATATAACGCTCCCACGGCTGAAAGGAAGAGCATGTTTGGTGAGACTGGAATTCGAACTCGCGACCCTCGGATTAGTAGTTGAACGCCTTAACACGCTTGGACATGCCGGGCCGCTTCGGAAAGTCTCTATTTCTTTTCTTGGTTGATGTTCTAATAAAACATTACTGGAACCCTCGCTGGGATAGTTGTACATCTGTGGACTTATAATGCAAGAAACGGGGTTTCAATACCCGTGGCGGACAGAGAACGGAGAGCTGTAGCTTAGTGCTTAACTTTAAACATACATTACTAGACCTGAATTATGTTTACCTGATTAATCATCTTACTTGAAAAATATCAGTTATTACTTATATTCATTGAGAAAAGCTACATTACGTAATACTTCTCATAATGTGAACGTTTGTTTATAGAGTGATGACATAAATGTATCCATTAAAAATATTCCACATAAATATTTCTCATAATGTGTATGTTTGTGCATGAAGTGACGTCATAAAATAATCAAACTTAATACTTCTAATATTGTACATCACAGTAAATTTTTATACGTAATGCCATAAAATAAATTATTGGACATTGTATCTTATTTTTCTCGCTTAGTAAAAATGTTAATAGAGAATGTGATTCTAAACATACTATTAAATGTCTAGAAGAGATAATGAATAATTAGTAATGTATAACTCATGCTCTGTCATTCAAAGAAGCCATATTTTGTTGTTCTTCAAAGAGATTGGATGTTTTTCTTTTTCTACTCAATTATTTAATCTGTTGTTTTATAATGTTCTAGGCATTTACTGCTAAACAATAAATTCCTGGTGGTTATCAAGCAATATATCAACGTCAGGGTAACCATGGTTACGCTACCTGGTATAAAGGATGATTTAATGAGAGAGTTTGTTGTTATAGCAACAGTCTATACAACATGCATAAGTTGAATTATGTTTAAGGAAATAGAAACTAGGATATTTTGTGGCGATTGCGTGCGTACTATAATGTAGATAACGACTGCTAAATTGGTGGATTATATAATATAATCCAAGCAAAATAAAATCTATAAAGTCGTTACTCTATTTCATAAAAAATGTGTCAATAATAATGTAAATTTAGTGTAAAAGAAAAGAAGTGTCCATAAAAAATAAGGCTTGATTGTTGCATCCAGTGGATAGCGTTGTATTATTAATTAATATTATAGAACGTATGTGTGTGTATATATATTTATCAAATGTTGGGCTTATAAGATTGAGTTTACGCCGAGTGTTTGTCTATATACATACGTATTTATATTCCCCCGCTTATACAGCGGTAAGTCAAAAGATTTATACCGCTAAAGTCATGGGTTCGATTCTCCTCGGTGGACTTAGCAGATAACCTGATGTGGCTTTGCTCTAAGAAAACACACATTCACAGGCACGTATTTGTATACATACAGTGTACAGATATAGCTGTCATACGTGATACGCTGTTTAATAACGTTATTCTCAAGCTGTAATGTAATCATATAAAAATAAATTTTAAATCTCAAAACCTCAATCATGATAGACTGTAATATTAATACGTAAAAAAACTACTACAAAAGCAGCTGTATTTGTTTTGTATCACACTTAAAACCCAGAACAGACTCACGAGTTCCACGGACAATTCATAGTAAACAAAAAATTAAAAAAATACACAACGCTCAACATTCCACTGGATACTTCTGTAGTAAATCAAACAGCCGAAGTAATGCTATGGATACATAGGTTCTTAAAACTCGATGTAAAATTATAATGAACTAGACTTTTGGAAAAAGAGTAAAACATAACAAGTGTATGTTACCACAATAAAGTAACTAATTAAAACTGAGTATTCAACAACCTTATTCATGAGTAACACTTCTATTTAGAGCTAAAAATGGATTAAAAATCAAATAAAACTTGAAATTTTTAAGTCAAAGTACTGTAACTTTACTCTTCATGCCACTTCATCACGGCCAGGTGGCGCTCAGCTCGTAATCTGTTGGTTACGGGTTGGAATCCTCGTCCCACCGAAGTTACTCGTCTTTCTAGTTGTTGGGACGCTATACGGTGACATTCAATCCCACTATTTACTTGTAAAAGAGTAGCCCAAGCGTTAGCGGTGAGTGTTTATGAATAGCTGCCTTCTCTTTCATCTTTCATTGCTAAATTAGAAACACCTAGCGCAGATAGCTCTCGTGCAGCGTTGTGCGAATTTTAAACCAAATCTCTCCGAGAAACTAAAACAAACTTATTTTGAAAGATATATGTAATATGAGAAATGTATTAAAATATTTATTCATATATAGGAGGCATGTCTCCTAGTTTTTTAATTTATTTAGTCTTACCCATTCTTTACCGAAAACTCTCATTCAGAAAGTAAGGGTCTTATTTAGACTAGAAATAAAATATGCGATCAGCAGACAGTGAATTACCGAATGCCACATCGAGAGTATCTTGAAGGAGTTAGACATACGTGAAACGTACGTTACGGACCAAGGCTTGTCGGGAATGATGTTTGTGCGGGTGCACAGAGTGAAATATAGGATTTCATAATGACGTAATGAGATAACATCACACCATAGCGATGAGGATAGAAAGAATTTTAATTATTTTTCTAAATTATTAAAGTTGTGTCTTAATAGCTTTATTTCTCACGTTTAGCAACCACGTGGAAACTTTACATTACATTAATGTTTCCTTAAAACAGTTATTAAATTTTACCCTGGAAATTAAGCAATGCCACATAGTAATTTATTTAACAACAAGCAGAAATGCTTAAGGATTGATCCTTTCAGTATATATTGAGAAAAGATCAAAATATAACAAAGAAAAGATACTGCTCTCACCTGCTTATATTTAACTGTCCTCTGCTAGTACAGCGGTAAGTCTATGGACTTACAATGCTAAAATAAGGGATTTGATTCTCGTCGTTGGGCTCAGCAGATAGTCCGATGTATCTTTGCTATATGAAAACACACACACACACTATTTAACTAAAGTTTGGATAGAAATCGTTTCCAGAAATTTCTTTTTTGACCTAGTGGCTAACTTTCCTGTGTGTGGCCTAGTAGTTATTGTGTTAAATACTAAACTTTTGTAACGAAAAAACGAACAAACAAACATATCATCATGCTCTGTACTTCGAGTCCGTGGGGAGCTTATAAGGGTTACGATCAAATCTCACTATTCAGTAAAACAAAAGTTCATGACGTGTGAATTTGACTAGCTGCCTTCTTTCTGGACTATAAGTTCAAAGTTAGGAGCGAACAGTATAAATAACCAACGACTATCTTGGAGCAAAAAAACAAACAGTAAAAACTGACAACGAACAACTTAAACTTTGTTTACTTTTAGATTTATTTTTGAGTTTGACTTTTTTAACGTGTGATTTGAGTCAATTTTTGTTGTGTTTCAGATTTTTCTTTTGTCTTTACGTATTGAAAGCCTGAATTATTATTGTGTATCTTGACTCAAATGCTCGTCTGACAATTCGTTTTGGCCCGGCATGGTCAGGTGGATTAAGGCGTTTGACTCGTAATCTAAGGATTGCAGGTTCGAATTCCCGCCGTACTAAACATGTACACCTTTTCAGCCGTGAGGGTGTTATAACGTTACGGTCAATCCCACTAATCGTTTGTAAAAGAGTAGCCCAATAGTTGGCGCTGGGTGGTGATGACTAGCTGCCTTCCTTCTAGTCTTATACTGCTAAATTAGGGACGGCTAGCGCAGACAGCCCTCGAGTAGTTTTGCGCGAAATTAAAAATAAACAGACAATTCGTTTTGTGTTTCGATTCTTGGTTTTAACTGACCTTTCCAGTACAACTGTTTCATATCCGTCCTTCTTTTTTGTGTTACAAATCTGAATTCCGTGTGTACTTCAAGACTTCACATTTTGTTGTGTATTTCAAACCTGATTGTAATTGTGTTCTTTGAATCTAAATTTTTATTTGTATGTTTGAATTTTTGGTGCATTTATCGAATCTGTCTTTCCATAACATTAAATTTGACTTTTCATTGTGTATTTTCATATACACTATTTAACAAAATTTGTTTCAAATCTGACTTTGATTTGAGCTTCCGGTTGGAATTTTTGTTGTGTGTTTAACTCTGATACGGACTATGTTTACCAATTTTGTCATTTCATTGTATTTATCTAACCTGACTTCTTTTGTATATACGAGTTTGATTTTCGTTTAAATTTCAAGTCAAACGATTTATTCTGTGTATCAAATCTGATTTTAATTGTGGACTTGGAGTCTGGTTTTATATACATCTGTGAGTGTTGCAGACAAAATTTTCGTTACATTTTCGAGATTTACTTTTCATTGTGGGCTTTGAATCTAATTTTCATCATGCTTATCAGGTCTGATATTTCTGCAAGTGTTCCATGGTTGGCTTTACTTAATACATCTCAAGTCTCTTTCCCTATCATGTATTTTACATCAAATGTTTCGTTTTATGTTCTGAGTCTGACATTCTATTCATTCCATCAAGATTTCCTATAATATTTACGTACATCATACCATAAAGATGATCTATTACTTTGTTTGTCTCTGTGTTAGCATCCAAAACCAAGAGTTAGTTAGCTCGATTACCGTAATATTTTGTGTGATAACTGAAAACTGTATGCCAATATTTGTGAACTATTTAGTTTTAAAGATTTTTGCCTAAGAATTTATAACATAAACGTCCTGAAATAGCATGAATTCCTTTTTTTTATTTTAGGCTTTGGATTTAAAGATGGAAATGAGCCAATTATTACCTCACATAAGGCGGGGTATGCAATTATCATTTAATGAGGTTATTAGAGATTTAATAACAAAAGAAAGTAGGGGAACATTGTCTCATGTTTCATAAATCGGTACCCACAGCTAGTTTACATACTAATCACACATTGATTTGATTGTTCAGTTCTTGGTTTCCTGAAATTCAACCAACAGAGAAAAAAAAACAGCCGGTTTAAACAAAAAAATTAATTTATCCATAGTTGTAATGTGGATGAAATATTTTATATTGTATGAAGAGTAGGAGAATAAAGAATAACGACATGTTTTAAAGCGTTAGTAATACTCACTGCTTTATTTGTTGACAACCCACATTTAAATTTTTTAATCTGAATTAAATAAATATAAAATAATGAGGTTCTACATCTTTGTTTTACTTTAGAATAATATATTTAAATATATTATGTTTTTATTTTAGGCTAATATATGATATCCTATTTTACCTTTTTCTCTAAGCTTTATATGCAATATACACACACACAAAAATGTCCCCCGCTGGTACAACGGCGAGTCTACAGATTTACATCAGGGGTTGGATTCACCTCGACGGACTCAACAGATAGTTATTAGCACTTGAGATCAATAAAAATTTATTAAGATTTATTGGATGTTTATAATTATCAGTTCGTTGCAATTTTAAATATAATTTATAATGGGTTATTGTTCTTGAAAGGTAAATGTGTTTATTTTAGTATTAAAACAATATAAATAAGAAAATGTTTCGAATTTTACTGTGATATAAAGTTTTAATATTATAACAGTATTAATTAGAAATATTTCTGTATTTTACCGTTCCACTAAGATTGAATGTATTAGTGATGCAAAACTAATGACAAGAAAAACTCCTAGACTTGTAATTAAGAACAAAGCTACAATAGGATATCTGACAACCACGGGTATCGAAACGCAGTTTCTAAAGTTGTAAGTCAGCAGACCTTCCGCTGTGCCACTGGGAAGTTGGGTCATAAGACCAGTAACAAGAAACATTGAATGTATCTTATTGAGGTATTTAGTAAATGTTTTAACCTCAATAACAAGAAATATTTATGTTACAGTGACGCAATATGTTAGTGTAGTTATCACCATTAAGAGTAAAGATATGTGCATCTTACAGTAATATAATGTGTTAGTTTTGTTGACACGAACAGCAGGAATGACATGTGCGTATTGTTGCTACATAACGAACTGGTGTTGAAGTACCAATAAAAGGGAATATTTATGTCTATTATTACTTTGATAAATTGTGTGTCACTATTAGAACATCGAAAGCTGGAAAGACGTAAAATGAACAGCTAAAAGGTTTTATGTATATCTTATAGTTATATAATATGTTAGTGTGGTTAACACGAAGAACGTGAATTTATGTAACTTACTGTGATACAGTTTCTTTGCAATGTAGAGGAAGATATTTACATGCGTTATACCTACATGATCTGTTACAAAACAGGATCAGATTGTGTATTTTACTGTAATATGCGGGTTAGTTGTTGTAACGTCGTTAATATTTAAGATAAGTAAATAACCTTACAACGACTAATACTATCAGTAGACTCGCCATGTTGAAAGATATTTCGGTTTCCATTATTTAACAATGCGTCAGTAATTGTCAAGAATTATATCTCAGGTCCTCAGAATGCTACAACAGCTGTTGTCGGTCTTCTCTCGCTTCTTCCAAGAATTTTTGAAGCGTTTGATCAATAAGTACAGTTTTCGCTGAACAATGAAGCAGCACGTGAGGTTTAATAACATTCAAAACGTTACAACAGTGGAGATATTACATGCAAACACAAGCTGTAGACAGACACTTGTGAAGGATGTATGAAATCTTATCGAATAAAACCAAGAGTGGTTTAACAACACCAAGTGTTGGAACAGTAATACTGCCATCAAGATTTGGTGGAGTGGAATAAAATGAACGGAATTGTTATTGATGATATGTTAGTTTCCCGCCATCCTCCTACAAACAGTAATTTCTATTATTTACGTCAAATCAAAAGTATATTTTGAAGTCACAGTTGTAAACAAAAGTGTCAGAACACGTTTTAAATCTGTCATGAGAACAAAGCTTGCTCTTTAATACCTTCTCTTCAACAAGTCCACTGACACTATCTTACTAGATGATGGAGTGAACAGTTACGATTTAGTGATACTGTTTATGTATGCTTGCCGTAAAAAGAACAAACTATCATTATAGTCTATCTAAAGACGTAAATGATAAGTTAACGACAGAGCTTAGAAAATCTGATTTACGATAAACGTATATCTTCCTGTGTGTTTTTGAAGCTTTTAAAACGAACAGTTTCTAAGAGATGAAGAGTATAAACAAACATTTATAGGTTCATAAAGAAATTAACGTCCTTTTAACACTGAGTAATCAAAAGTAGTCCTTGAGTAACGTTACTCGAAAATAAAAAACATACTGAGTGAAATCTTTGTACAGTCGTGTTTTAGAGATTGATCAAATTACACTTGAAGTGACAAATAACAGACGAGACGAAGTAGAAAATAGATTAAAATGGTCTAAAGATAACTACAAAACATGTTAACCTTCATAACTCAAATTACAAAAATATTTACAATTCTTCTGAGGTGTATCTATAACGTAACAGAAAATGGAATAACATTTAGAGAAATAATATAGTTTCTATAACATTATTGGTGGAAAACTCAATACAGAATATTTTGAGGTTGAAAATATTTATTTTTTACATTTTCTGTAATAGAAACTTGATACATGTATGACTAAGATGAAAACATCACTGTAAGAAAATGTATACCTAATATGTGTAACTGTATTACTTATACGGAGATCAGTTATAACGAATAATTGAATGAAACAAAAGAAATTATTATGTATTCTAATGCAAGTGCTCGGCTTGGCCAGGTGTTAAGGGCATTGGCTCGAAGTCTGAGGGTTTCATTTTCGGTTGTGACGGTGTTACAATGTTATAGTCAATTCACTATGCGTTGATAAAAGACCAGCCCAAAAGTTGGCGGTGGGTGGTGATGACTAGCTGACTTCCATTTAGTCTTTCACTGCTAAATTAGGAACTGTTAGCGTAGATAGGTCTCGTGTAGATTTGCACGAAATTCATATCAAACTAAATCTAAATTAAAGTAAATGTATAAATGAGTGTACTGGAGTTAGAGAACCCAACGTGTTAGAGAAAAATTATAATGGGGCATATGCAAGTAATATTTCTTTATTTTTTCTGTAAAAAACTGTTTATTGTTATCGAAAAACGCGTTCTTGTAGCTGCTAGGATTTTTCACAAATCCATTCGTGTTTTAAGTTTACGCTTTTATTATTTGAATTTATTGAATATTTAAACCGTTTTAATATCATCAAATTTATTCTTAATCCACGATGGTAATTGCATCTTTACAAACTGACAATAAAAGTATTTATTTAAACCAGAATGATAACCGTAAGTTTATCTACTGATAATAATAAAAAAAAATATTCTGAAACTACGGTGATAATCAGAAGTATACAGACTGACAACGAAAAAAAATCCTGAAACCACGCTGATGACAGGAACTTTACAGACTGACAATCAAAGATATATCCTGAATCAATGCTGATAACCATAACTTTACGAAGTGGCAATAATGCGTTACATCAGGTTGTTTTAAATCCATAAAACGCATTACGTTCTTAAACACAACAAGGTTTAAACTATATCCCACAAAACCATCGCAACTACCTTAACTTTCTGTACACAAATTACAATAAGGATTTAAAACAGTGTTCTATGGATATCGAACAAGGATCGAGTTTTATTCAAGACTACACTATGTGTTTACTTTTCCATGTTTTGCCAGCTCAGGGAACAACAAGTGATAACGTGCTTTCCCTACAGATACTTGGTGCACTGTTCAATGTGGTATTGAGATCTGAGAGTCAGAAACTTATTAGCCCTAATTATTAACTCTTATACTGAAGCAGGCACTACAGTGGACACTTGAAATAACGTTTGGTTTACCCTTGAAAAGCGCCATGTTAAATAGATGTTCTGAAAATATGTTTGTATTTCTTTGTTCGTCGTTAAGCACAAAGCTACACAGTGGGCTAACTGTGCTGTGCCCACAACGAATCTTGGAACTTGGTCTTTTATCGTTATAAGTTTTTAGACTTATCGCTGTACTACTGGTGGGGGGGGGCAATATTTTTATAATAAAATAAATCAATCTTAATTTTTTAAAAGAATCATAAAAGTTGCATATTTATTTGATACTTTTGGGAAATACACAAATATTTACTTTACATAACACTTCAAACGCTCTTAAAACATAACGATCTGTAAAATATTCAAGCAATGTTTCTTTAAAATTGAAATTTATTTGACGTCTAATAAGAAAGATATAAGTAATCACACATACATTTTTTCTATCTAAAAAGAAACTCGGTAATGAGACACTTATTTAAACACATAAATATTTTACTAAAATGTTTGGCATTTATTGCATCATATCACACGTTTCAGATATTATATGCATTTATTACAGAATACATTTAATATAAGTAAAAGATAAACTGTTTAAGATTCACCCATGATGTAGGAAAACATATATGTTTATATGATAAATTACAGGCAAAAGTAAGAAAATATATGATCTTCTTTCATCAGTGTTAAATTGAGAATACCCATCTTTCGAAAGAGCTACGCTCACATTATGAAATTCCAATTTATAAAGCTTAAGTGTTTATATACAGGATTATGTGTGTGTTTTTTAACACGAAAGTCACATCTGGCTTTCTGCTGCGTCCAACCTCTGATTTTAGCATTTTAATTCCAAAATCGTACCGTTATTCCAGCGGGGATTTTAAACACAGGAAAAAAAAAGAGCTACTTCAATGAAGTTAAAAACTTTTTATTTCAAAAATTATTTTTTCATTTCTTTGTTCCTTTTAATTTGCTTTTTATTTAAGCTTTTTTCTTTAGTTGTACATGAAGTACAGAAATACAATATTTTTTCTAACGAAACTACTAAAACTGCCAAGAAATAGACCCAACAAAAATACATTTCATTTTTCTTTGTGCGTTTTGGTTTAAAATTACGAAGGAATTCATCATTTGTAATAAATACCACAAAAGCTATTGTTGTGTGTCCCTTAACAGAAAGTAGCGATCTGGTTATTTTAAATCTAAATATAAAAACTAACAGAAATCCTAGTCTGTAAAACTCTGAGACTATCAAGGCTCAAATATAACTATGCTGTTCATGTAGATAAATAGAAGACAAAACTTCATCTGAACAAACATTACTGCAAACAATACAGTACAAAAGTTACACTAGTAGGCACTGCTAACAAAATTATTGTAATAAGTAACAAAAAGAGAAAGACACGAACATGTGAAACAACAGAAAATAACTTACAAACATTAAGTAATTAACTACTGGATAAAAACAAACATACAGAGTTAACAATCCAGTAAAACTGATAAAACAACTCCAAACTAATAAGTTCCGAAAGAAAACCAATGAGCACAACCAATAGAAAGAATAATCAATTGGAAAGAAATATTCTTTTTCTACTGATAGAACAGAACAGTTACTGAAAATAATCTAAAACTAATCAGCTGAGGCGAACTAATCGATAGAATCTGCAAAAAAACAAACAAAACACAAGATACAGAAACAAATGAGTCTAAGCAAAACTTACGAAAGTAACAAGCCAATGGAAAAGTAATAGGAAAAACTAATAGTGAAAGAGAACTATTAAACTAAATAAACGTACATAACGTAAACAATCAACAGATCTACTGATGAAAATTTGTATTAAATTAATGAATAGAAAAATCCTAACTACGGCCAACAGAACAAATTGACTGGAAATTACACCGAACATAATTTATGTAAAACATGCAGAAACTATAAAAACAAACTATTCAGATACGAAACCAATAAGCCAGCATATATGCAGGAAAAAACCCCTCAAAATTAATACATTGAAAATATTGATTAAATCTACAGAAAGTGACATGTTAGTAAAACTACCACTAAACAAAACTAGCAAGTCAGAAGAGCTGGTAAACAAAATAGTAGTCTAACATAACTGCTTGACAAAAGTAATAAACCATCAGTGTTATCAAACAAAACTAATAAGTCAGCAAACTTAATGATTTAAAATTGTATACCACTAAAGCTATTGAACAAAACAAGTTTGCATGTGCTGAATTTTGCGCAAAGCTACTCGAGGGGTATCAGTGCAGGTATTGTTTTCTTTTATAGCAAAGCCACATTGGGCTGTCTACTCAGCCCACCGCGAGGAATCGAACCCCTTATTTGAGCGTTGTATATCCGGAGACATACCGTTGTACTTGCGAGGCACAGAATAAACCTCACACGAAAGCAGAACTACTGAACAAAATTAAAAAGTTAGTAATACTACTCAATAAATATATGTCAGCAGAATTACTGAGCAAAACAAACCAGCAAAACTGTTAAAGAAAACTAACAAGCCAGCAAACCACTAAACAAAACTAATACAACGGCAGAATAATGGAACCAACATTTTAAAGTAAAATATTTCATAAAAACAAAGAACCTTTGAATAAAACTAATAAAACTACAGAAATACTAAAATTTACAAAACTAACAACAAACTATTTAACAAGACTATAAAAATTAAGAAGTTGATAGAAATATCAATCAAAATCTACGAAAACAAACATCTCACACACGTGTTCAATAAAACCTACAAAAACAATACACTAACAGAACTGATGACCAAAACCCACGAAAACAGTAAGTCACAGAGTAACTACTGAAAAAAAAAAAACACACGAAGGAAACGAACGAGTTGATACGAAACTGATAGCTCATGAACAAAACTAACGGAAAGTTACACTGAACAAAGAGATATTAAAACAACTCCGCATACTAAGTGAAAAACAAAGATAAATAGCTACAGTTTTTCTAATCAATAACTACAGGAAACTGGCACCAACATGAGACACATTCTTAAGAGAAAGCTAAAATACAGCTGCACATGACACAGAATCAAGCTTTTCAAGCTATGGTTTCTCTATTTCCGTTAAGCTGGTTCTAGAGATTATAAGAATAAAAACGTTGTAAGATAACATACAAATTATTCTTGTTAAATAATGAAATTGAAAATTTGTGTTATTTAAATGATTTTTGTCTGTTTTAATATTTTTCTATGGAAAAGCTGTTGTTTTTCTTTATCAGATTTCAAGTTGATAAGATGTTTATTTAATAAAATATAACCAAACTTACAACAATAAAAACTAATATGTTTCTCTCTAAGTAAAAACGTATGCTCGCTCAGAATATCATTCTGATTTAAACAAAAAATTACGTTTAAAAATGATTTTCACACAAGCAGGTTTTTCATTTACTGCTGAGATAAAGACTGTGTCATTAAAGTACGTTTAATATACATCAGAATTTCAGTTAAGAAGACATCAATGAGAGCTTTTTTTAAAATCTTTCCAGCTCTAACACGAAGCAATAATTCCTTATAGACCAGGCCCGGCATGGCCAAGCGCGTAAGGCGCGCGACTCGTAATCCGAGGGTTGCGGGTTCGTGTCCGCGTCGCGCCAAAACATGCTTGCCCTCCCAGCCGTGGGGGTGTTATAATGATACGGTCAATCCCACTATTCGTTGGTAAAAGAGTAGCCCAAGAGTTGGCGGTGGGTGTTGATGACCTAGCTGCCTTACCTTATACTGCTAAATTAGGGACGGCTAGCACAGATAGCCCTCGAGTAGTTTTGTGCGAAATTCCAAAAACCAAAACCAATCCTTATAGACCAGGAAACGCAAACGGTAAATAAAACTTGGCAAGCAGAAACATTTCTTTTTTAAATGAAAATATTTCTGCTCATTAGTTTTCTAACATAACTTAGTAATAGAAACGGTTGTAGTTGATTATCCAAATAAATTTCTATCAACAACAGTTGAGCAGCTGTCAATGTTGACCTTTCTAGGTTCAACAGTCTTCAATCAAATACGGTTAACTTGTGTCACAAGTCTTATCTCTCAAGGACATGATTAATTCTACTGCAGCCGAGGAGGTTAAAATGAAAGTCGCCACATTTTTTATGAGGCAAATTATTTTTTTTTTTAGAATTTATTGTGCTTTCTAAAATATCGGACATTAACATTCACTGAATTAGTTACGTAAAGATAAATAAATTCTTTAAGATTTATTCATAATATATTTCGTTTTTTGTTGACGATCAAATTAAAAAAAATATCACAATATCTGTTTTTATATTATAGACAAAATGAATATAGTTTATTCTTGAACTTGTTCAATAAATCAATAAATATTTTTGTTGATATGGTTTGTAAGTTACCAAGTAACGGGATGCTGTGTTGACTTGTATCATTTGAATAATATGAATACATAAAAATAAACATTATGAATGTATATTATCAATATTCATACCTGTGTGTTTTGCTGAGTTTTACTTTGTATGCTGGGCCTAATCTTTAGTCTGCTATTATTATATTTTATCCACCTAACCGAGAGTACATATCTATGTATTATATTGTTTTGAATATTATGTAGTACTTTAAGTAATTAAGCATTAAAATAATTTCATAACTCAAATATTTGTCGACTTCTACTAAATAAGAGATTTACTGTTGTAGTTACCAGTTGCTTTTGTTTGGTACAAGTCTAAATAATGAATAACGTTGTTTACGTGTACTATAGTATTTAAGATTATTGGTCGTCAGATAAAGAATGGTCACACTTGGCGACACGAACTGCAACCACGTTGTGAAGCTCAAAATAGTTTTAATATAATGTACTCAACCATCTGAATTTGGTTTATATCTGATCACTAAATATGCGTATTTTTTAACAACACTAAAAATTAATGGTTCATCCTGTATCTTCACATATTGGTAAAAAACAATATTTGTTAGCTGTGGAACATTTGAATGAGTCACTCAAACATTTAACGCTTTAAATTGTATGTGATCAAAAATAAAGTTAAGTCGCTACTTAATTTGCATTTTGTTGGGGGCAATCTAGCAGTGACACAGAAAGTTCTTGTTGTAGTGTCTAACAATGTTAGCTAATCTTGTTGCGTTGAATAGAAAAGGTTCTGGCCAAGAGATCAGCGAAACAGGACTGATAATTCGTTGTTTGGTTTAAATTTTGCACAAAGCTACATGAGGGCTATCTGCGCTAGCCGTCCATAATTTTGCAGTGTAAGAATAGAGAGAAGGCAGCTAATCATCACCACCCACCACTAGCTCTTGAGCTAATCCTTTACCAATGAATAGTGGGATTGATCGCACATTATAAAGCCCCCACGGCTGAAAGAACGAGCATGTTTGGTGTGACAGGGATCCGAATAATCCTATAATATATGTTCGTTTCGTTTTGCCGAAACGCACATTCCGTTCTTGGGGGGGGGGTGTGCTTGAAGAGTGATGTCAAAATCTTATTATTAGGTCATACAAGATTAGTCCAACAGCTGACAGCTGGTGCTGTTAACAATTCGCATTTTCTCTAGTCTATCTTTTTAAAATTAAGTATGGTTATGTGCAGGTAAACGTTTGCATAGCTTTGTACAATATCTCTAAATTAAACAAATAAAAAAAATCTGGCAGCTACTAATCATAGAACACATCGGTGTTATGGATTTCAACAGGTCCAAAGCGTGTTTGTTATTCATTTTGGTTCTTTTATAACATTGTTTCTTTAGCGCAGACATTGTAGTTTACCTCACAATGTAAGAACTGTTAATTTCTGTCTCTTCCTTTCTACATTTCTTATCAACCTAATTTACATCGAATATTTAATGATCTTGCATGAAATTCTAAAGCATACATGCGAAACGTGTAGTTTAGATAAATATCTCCAGTTTACGTGAAAACCTCAAAGGAATAAAACAGTTTCCATCCGGTCTAATGGCTGAAAGTGGGTCGATATCTACGTCCCAAGAGCCCTTTAACTAGCCTTTTCTTGCTCCCTAAAGCAATTCCCTGTTAGCTCCTGTTTGAATTACATCGACGAGGACAAGGACAAAGCAGGAAAGCAGGAGACTTTATCTTATTATATGTGCAACAGCTTTTGATCTTCAAAGAACTTACAGCAAAACTGAGATTCTATTATGGTTCTTCAAGGCTCGCCTGTGTACAGCTTGTTGGCTTTTGAAAGAAAACAGGAAATCAATCAGTTCTAATAGTATTAGCTCTACGAAAGATAGAAACAAATTATGTTAACATAGAAACTACAATCTAACACAGTTCTTTAGATAGTTGAGAAACTTCAAGTGCAGAATCAGTATGTTTTAAAATAACTACCTTTATTAGAAAAACAAAACGATTGAAACGAATGCAAAATGTATGAACTTTTTATCACTCATATCAGCTGAACACGCATCTGTTTGATGACAGAAGCCAAAGAACAACACATTGTTACTAATAACAATGCCAGCAAATGTTTTATAATTCAGTGAAGTACAAACCATATTGAACAATGAGTATTTAAAGTAATTGGACTTTAAAGTAATAGGCTTGACCCAAAGTTAAAATAAAACATTCATTTCAGTTAAATTATTTATTTTAGACAATAACTTTCACAATATTATTTGAAATTTAAATTAATACATTGGTTATTTATGTGTATACTAAAGAAGTATCCTTACAAGCGTACTTTTTCATTTTTAATGTTTTTGTTTAAAAAGAGTTGCACACACTATTATTATTGTTATTCTCACTTTTATGGCATATTTTATTTCCTAATGTTGATACCTTGGATAAATCTATTTACAGCTAGTTTTAATATTAGATGTGAATGTGAAGTGCAATTTTTTTCGTGTGGAATAAAATAAAGATGTTTTATTAAAAATATGTGAAAATTAACACCACAGAAAGTATCTAGAAAAGATATAGTGGTTTGAAATAAGTTTCTTTTACTTTATCATAAGTGAAAAACAAGAAAGAGTAATTTTGAATTTCTCAGATGTTTTACTACCTTCTTTCTACATTGTTCACATTCCATACATTTCGTGAGAAGAAGAGACATTTGGGTTTGATAATACTTCATGAGTTCCTCGTAAGCATACAGTAAGATTTAATGGTTTAAATATGTTTGGGACTATTATCACATATAACAACTTGAGCCAATACTCACTGTGAAATATTTGGAATAACGTGACATTAAAAGATATTACACATACCTAGACTTCCTTTTTTCTTAAAAAGATCTATCTCCTGTGGCTCACCAATAATTTAATGGGCTTTATATACTAAAATTCAGATTTCGATAACCCTGGTGGAAAGATTACAGATAACCAATAATGTATGTTTGTCTGTAACAACAAACAAACAAATGTTTTCTGAAACAAAGCATCAAAAGTATATTAAATTTAACGTTTTTAGCTTTCGAAGCTAGTTTCAATTAATGATTAGAATACGTAGCTGCTGTAAACACCAGTGGAGCTGTTCACGTACATTGTCGTGAGAACTCACGGAAAAATTTTGACCAAAATTTCAATGAAAATGGGAAGCTTCCTGGTAATATTATGTCATTTACCTTTGTTCTTAATAACACAGTTAAGGTACTCTCTAGTTTAGTTTTAATACACACACTTTACTATTTAATTTTATTACACTGACTAGTGTAAGTAAGAATTATAACACTTTTCTCTTTTCACGCTCTTTTCAAACATTTCAAGAATAAAATGCTAAGGTTTTCCACTTGTACTAACAGCACAATTCTTTGAACTATAAGTTACACACTGTCATCTATGACAGGTCTTTGTGGTGAAAAAGAATTAAAATCCTTTAATAAAAGAAAACGACTTGTTGAGCCACTAATTTATCTCACTTTTCGCGAAGGTAAGGAATTCACTTTGGAAAACTCTAGACAAATAGGATTTCTCAGTTAAAACATGTCACCTCAGACACGAGCCAATCAAAGTAATAAATCAAGCAACAGTAAATTTCCTCAGGGAAACTTACCTGATGATAAATGAAGTATTCAAGACACGACGTTAAAGGAAAAAAAGATGAGCTTGTGAAAAGAGAAGTGCTTATTTCGGGTCGTACCATTAGGTTTTGTTGGAAACTAAATGTCTACCTTACGCATTAAAACTATCTTTTTGAGGGTAGCGCATTAAAATAATGTGTTTTCTTTCCTTAATTGACGTAGGCTTACTTATTTGCACCTGGTTAACGTTAACTTTGGATTCTGCAAGTTAATAGATAGACGACGGCAGTAGTTACTTAATGCTACGTGTTAACGTAATTACTTCAGTTAAGTCGTTAAGAGAAACGATCGACTTGATCACTTAAAAACATTAGTTAAGTGAGCATAATGACTGTCGCTGTTACATTGTTATAATAGTCAGTTAATATCAAATAATCTAACTGTTATATTAATTATCTACTTGCAATACTTCTATTAGATTATGATATTATGATATTGTTATATTGCTGTAACAGAACGATATCTAAGCGAAGAGAAGAATGATGGCATATATGAATGTTTTAAATCTATCTTTGGATTAATCTCATTAATGTATTTATAAATACATCATTTTAATTACTTATTATCTATAATATATATTTAGCTATCTCTCAAAAAAATTAAAGTCATAGTTGAAATCCAACAAATCATCGGTAACACTCGTGCTAAAAAATCTAAGACAAATATTAAAGGCCAACAATGTTTTTATTGCATTAAACATTTTACACGTTATATACACTATACAGAAGTTCCTATACACTGAATTCGAAAATAAGATCTATATTTTTCATTACGTACAGATTTTTCATAAAAAGTCGTATGTACATAAGTGAATCATTTCCCTCTTAGTCATGTCCATTTTGTTATGCTTAGAATGTTGACAACCACTGGCTATAGATTTCTCTAGATTAATCGCAACTTGAGAGCCTTATTGATTGTATAGAACTCAAACATAATAATAAAAAATAATAAAAATGTTACATGTGTTAAACGAAATAATAATTTGACCTAAATAAGTTTTTCTTCTCGATCTGTCAAAAAAACCCTTGAGTGATAGAAAAAATGAATATTATTTTTCAAAATTCGTAGCTGAATAATAGAAAATTCATTATTAAAAACAAATCAGCTTTTTATGAAGCTTAAATTTGCAGGTCTGTTTAATTAATCAAAGCAGTACGTTGATCTTATGTTATGAGAGCCCCTATATAACCGCCTTTTCTGTCTAACTCAGAACCACACAGGAAAGTCATTTGATTTTAAGTTTTTGTTTCACTTTCAAACTATTGACATTTCACTGAATAATATAACAACCAAGAAAGTAAGTACTCGTGCAAACTAAAGTTATATCAATTAATATGATCCTTTCTACAAATATGCTTACAATATTTCTCTAATAACAGAAAAGAAAATCTTGAACCATACATCATTAACATATCGCACAGAATCGGTTGGCTCAGCGGTCATTTTCATCCATCACAGTAATCGTGCATAAATAACTAATTAAACTAAAACGTATAAGCTAAGAAATGTCGTTTCTGAGAAAGTGAAGGATCATTGAAGGTAAACTCTGAAATCAAAATCCTGTTACCGTATTATATATTCAAGGCACATTAATAATGATCACTGATCATCAGATGATAATTTTCTACAAAAAACAGCATATTTATAAAAGATGAGTACAGACATAAGAACTGTGTTTTAATTATCATCATTAACAAACATTAAATTACTTAGCGTAACAAGAAGTTTGTTTCTCTGTGTGGGTGTTCTATTTCTTACCCTCTCTTCCCTTCCGGAGAAAGAAGATAGTTTTACAGCCGTATCCGTGTTTGTTGTACATAGAGTGGGAAGAAAGTATGGGACGGACAGCTCGCCCTAAATATGATCCATATTCAGATTATGTATTACTTTGAAGCACTTTTTAACACTGGGGAAGATAAGACATTTCCATGGTTTTGGGATAACTATTGAAGTGTTATTGTATTTTTATCAGATTTCATGGACACATTAAGGTTGAGATCCCTTATAACACTAAAAAGAATGACCTAGATTTCACATGACATCATCCAATATAAACGAAAAGAGACGATGGGGCGAAAGTATGCAATCTCTCCGATTGCTCTTGTTTGGAAAATGTTTTACTTTGAACACTAACATTATTTCCGCCATTCCAAAAATACAGTGTTTACACTGAAATGGAACAATTCTGAAGCCTTACATATTTTTATTGAATAATGCAAACAGAAAATATGTTAACATGGCCCATAGTCAATATGCTTGAGTTTTATTTGGTATATGGTACATATCATTCGGGTACTTTATGATGCATCAGAGTAGACATTTAACATGTACACCATTCGTAACACGGACTAAGTCATAACATTACTCAATTTTCCTCCACACGTTTTCTAACTTCTCTGGAGTTATAGAAGCCATCATCGCTGTAATGCATTCTTTCAGCTGAATCTCCTGCACCTTTGTGAAGTTTCCTCTTCACATGACCTCACAGAGCGGGGTAAGGTCAGGCGATCCATAACACACATTTCGCCTTTTCTTCTGGGACCATCATAATTCAATCGGAAATATAAAAATAACTTTAACCACAAAAACATAGGTATATGGTATAGTAATTGTGCAAGTTTTAACATTCTTAAATTTATTCTACACAAATTTATAAGGCTTCAAAGTTGTTTCATTTTAATGTAGGCCCGGCATGTCCAAGTGTGTTAAGGCATTCGACTCGTAATCCGAAAGTAAAGGATTAAAGCTAGTCAAAGCTAGTCTCACACTGCTAAATTAGAGACGGCTAGCGCAGATAGCTCTTGAGTAGCTTTGCTCGAAATTCAAAACAAACAAACAAATATTTCAATGGAGATACCCTATGTATTTAGTTCATGGTTTACTGATGCTTCGATATATATATATATATCCACCATCAAAGAATCACTTAGATCTCAAGAGGCATTTTTTATGGTGTTACAATAAATTTATCTACACTTATTTTACTGAAGAGACTGGTGTTTTAAAAAAACTGCACAGGAAGATAACAAAAAACAGTTTAAATAGCAAACAAATTAAGATTTACAGATAGATAGTTTCCATTGAGAACCATTTTCTACGCTGATATTCTGAATAGAGTGGATGGTTATCTATATCAAATTATCCATATTATAGAAAAAAAGCTGAATACACTTAGTAAAAACCATAGTTACTTTCTTCACCTGTAAAGTCTTTATGTGTTTAGCATTTCGAACATAATAAACAATAACAGCATACCTCACCTAACATACTGAAAGTTTGACATTGGCCTGATCGTTATCTTCGGCTTATTTAATTTTCCTGTCTGCTAATTAACTTAACTGTTTCACAACGAAAGCAAAATGTGATCTCCATTTTAATTAACGAAGTATTATTCATTTTTCTAATTTATAATAATATCAAAGTTATCACAGCGTGTAGATTTATTACAAGACAAGTTCGTGTCAAATAAATTGTACTTGTTGGAGTTTCAGAACAAAAATATGAAAGTAAGCTGCAAACAAACAACAAATATTATTTTGTCTGTTTATCACGACAAATATTCTGAATATATTTCCTAATTTTGAGGACAAAGAAGTTTATAATCTTTCACGAAAGGTCGAAGAAATATAATAAAAATTATGTGGCTTATATGTTTAGGCTATGCACTATTTTTGATTAATGCATGCATTCTATTTTAATAATACTTAAAGATTCTTGAAGGAAAATATATTGGTTTCTTAAAAATAAAAAAAATTAAAAATTTAATTATATTTCTAAGGAATTTCTTCTAACTTTGTGAACATAAATATATCTTTGTTTTTGAGATACGGTAAAAAATAAGTAAAGCATTATTTTTAGAAAGTCAGTTTAAATCAAGTCCTTTGAGACTTATTCCTAAGTTACATAACTAATTAGCAATGTACAATTTCAACCTGAGACGCATTGAAATTAGCTTCTGGAGAAACTTATAGTTTGATGATAGTTGACAGTGAGTTTAAAACCCGTCTGTTGGTGTGATACACTTAAAACATCAGGGTATTAGAGTTAATTACACAGGTTTAGTGAAAAGATGAGTCCCATAGCTTGTTGATCTCGTCCTACGCTGGTTCAACTACTCGGATTTCACGCTACGTTCATCATCTTGTGACGTTAACATGAAAAACATCAGTATTCTTCGAAATTGCCCCCTCCAGTGGCACAGTGGTATGTCTGCGGACTTACAAGCTAAAAACTGGGTTTCGACACCCGTAATGGGCAAAGCATAGATAACCCATTGTGTAGCTTTGTGGTTAACTCAAAACAATCTTTGAAATTATCCAATAGTTATCGTAAACGACAATATATTCAAATAAATATGTGTGATAGACATAAGCAAATCAATATAAATACATATGTAGAAAAATAGCTTTAGATATGTAAACTAAGGCTGAGATAGCTAGTTACTAAATATTTGATATTTATTTCTTCATTAAACTTTCCAAATGAGCTAATAAAATAGGAATAGCATTAGCAATTTTATCATATGTAAAAGTAAACCTGAAATGAAAATATATTAGTAACTCAATATTATGAAATAAAAATTTACCTAATGTTAACAATATCCGAAGTAAGCTATTTAGGATTAGAAAAATCTAAGTTTCGTTTTGACATTATTTTATTATAGCAACTTTTTAAGCCTAATGTTTCTGAACTTTCTTGTGACTTTGTTTCCTAATTGACAAAGAAAATGAAAGTTATCAGTTTAATTCTCATGACTTTATTTATGTTTTCTCATATTTCCTATAATTCTTTAACTAGTTTGTGTAGAAGAGTGAGTATTTTCATCATGTATCGCATAATAAATGTTAAAATGATATTGGTATTAAATATATCTAATTATAGATTGTACTTTCAATAAGAATATAAGTCAGAACAAATATGAGATCACATGCCTCTTATAAAAATCAACTTCGCCAAGTAACACAAATACAAAGGTAAGTAACTATTGGCGACGTGACATGTAAAACAGAATTAAGTAACAATACATAAACATATAGTTCAATAGGTAGATGTAAGAAATAAGATATTCGTACAGCATATAAGTCAGTTAATATCTAAACAGTAGGTAAAACGAGTAAGCGATACTATTGATATTTTTCAAATTAGTCCTAATATCATAGATTGATGTTTTTAACTTGTTACTGAGGTTTAAAAGAGCGTTCACTCCCTTGTGCAGTTTGTTTGAGATTTTCATTTCCATTCAACGAAATTTTCTTCAGAACTTAAGACAATCACAGAAACTGGTTTGCCATTTAAGTGATACTGCTGTTTCTAAACCCGTCTAGAATTTGGCTCATAAAGCTCTCCTTCTGAAAAGCTCATAATTTTATGAGCGGTATCATGGAAATTGAATAACTTGAAAAAAAAGCTAACATCAGTGATGACGAGGAAACCCACTTGTAGAGAGATATATGTGTAGAAACGGCCATCGTTGTGAACCTGACGATGGCCGAAGAAGGTCGAAACGCTGTTCGCTCCTCTACATAAACATTTTTCTCAACTTAAACCAGTCGTTTTTATATATGTATTTGCTAACATCATTTATATGCGAACGAAGAAGGTTATATTGATTATAAGAGAAATCTCTCTAAAGCGAAACTATTTGTGTTGTAAGATGATCTTGTAATCTACCAGAAGACACAAATTAAAGGATTGTTTGTTTGTTTTTGAATTTTGCGCAAAGCTACTCAAGGGCTATCTGTGCTAGCCGTCCCTAATTTAGCAGTGTAATACTAGAGGAAAGGCAGCCAGTCATCACTACCCACCGCCAACTCTTAGGCTACTCTTTTACCAACGACCGTCATATTATAATGCCCTCACGGCTGAGAAGGCGAGTATTAAAAGGAAGGCTAGGCTAAAAGGTGGAACTACCCTTTCTTTAGTAAGATTTAGATGAATGAAGTCTGTCCGAACTAGCTATAGTTACCAAGCACTGTTAATCTCTTTTATGTTCGCGGAAAATAAAAGAGATTAATAACGATAATTATCTTTCGTCATATTTTAAAGATAGAAATACTGTTTATGATACATTTCAAACAGTGCCATCTGTATTCATCCAGCAAAGGTTGATGTTCACTATAGTCCCCAGTTCTAATTGTTTATGTTTAGTTCCCAGTTCTGAAGGTTGATTGTTAACATTGTCACTATTCATAAAGTATAATGTTAACTACAATTATCTGTCCTAAAAGTTGATGTTTGCTATAAGCATTAATTCTAAAGGTTTATTCTAGTTTCTGCTCCCGAAAGCTGGTGTTTACCATAGTCGTTAATTTTTGTCTTTTGTTAACATTGTTACAATTCAAAAGGGATGATGTTGACTACAGTTGCCAGCCATAAGAGTTGATGTTTACTGTAGTAATCATGCCTAAAGGTTGATGTTTACTGTGGTAATCATGCCTAAAGATTGATGTTTACTGTAGTAATCATGTCTAAAGGTTGATGCTTACTACACTCACTAGTTCTTATCTATTTTTTTCTGTATATAAGTGTTATTCGTGTGTGTGAATAAATCACAAAATGAAAAGTTTCAACGTCTTTTAATTGTGGTTCATGAATTTCCATTTCTACATTACAAATATATTTTATCAAAACTTGTACCACAGAAATAATTATATAGTAAATTTAAGAAGCTTTAATAGATAAGTTATCAAACTTATGTTATTTATATCACTTTAACACAGAAAATGGAAGATTCATCTTATACTATTCTAAATTTATACAATAGATATCAAAGGAGCACAGACTGAAAACAGCCAATAGGCCTAACAACCCTGACAATCATTTTTAAAGTCAATTGTAATATTATTTTAATATGTCATTCGAAATCATCTGACACCTAAAAGCAATTATGCGCAGATTTAAATTTCATCAAATCATTTTGAAAATTCATTCCGCCCTCGTTCTTGAGGCTTACATCTATACGCTTTAGTGAAATCGATTTTAAAACAGTTACAGTTGCGGCTTATATAAAATCAACTGGAGAAGACGGGTCTATATATCAACTTTCCTTCGATAATGGTCGTCCTTTTGGATAAGCTCGGTTTTAATACTAACTGTATGTTGAATACCTGTGATTCGTTTCTTTTCCCGATGGAAACAATGCTGTGTTTTCTATTCTTTCTTAAGCCAGAGTGTGTCAAAAACTTCCATTCCTTCATCCATCGTCAAGTAGGGGATGATTGTACCTATCTCCCCCCCTCAACACACCACTTTTAGTTTATACTTCACTTTCTGTTATGCTATACACCAGGTGCCAGAACAAAGATTAATAGCTCGTGGACGAGCACGTGAGGCACGCAATTCACCGCGTGTGGTTCTTAGTGAAAAGAAATGAAAACTACTCAGCCACAAAATTGCTGTTTTGTTGATTAAAGCCGCTGCTTTCTATCCAGAGATACTCATGAAGGAAATTAAATTCAGCCACGGATTGACCGATACTATTAAACCTAAATACCAATCTCAACTTGAACCATGAAGGCTAATATAATATTTACTGCAAGATTTATCATTGAACCATGAAAAGGAGAGGTAGAATAAATAAAGAATTATTAAGAGTGAAAAACAAAAATGACGCGTGGTGACGCAGTAAAGTTTAAAATTTTCTTACAATGATTTCTTTTTTCATTTTGCCCCAAAATGTCTATTTTTGGTTTTTGCTCTTAATATTGTAGCATAATGAGTCTGATAAAAACGTTGAAATAAAAAGCTATGTTCTTCCTTCCCCACCTTTGTCCTTTGATCTATGACACGAGTTAAAGTAATATTAATGTATCAGTTATATACATAGAAAGTAAATATGTACAATCGTCATTTTATTCTAAAATCATTTTATTGTGTTAGACCGTCATGAGGTCATAAAACTTGTGTAAAACTTGCTTAATGTCATGGCAGACTTTCTCAGTTGTTTGGCGCTGATAGCCTAGTTGCTTTGCGCCATAAAACGCCAAACGACAACAACAATACATTCGTGTAAATATGTGTATACAGTTTGTTTTTATTCCATTAAGAGCTATTCCAGTTTTTTCTACAAATTCTTAAAAAGCTCACTCAACAGCAATTTCAAACATCCGTTGCATGTAAAACTTATGCTGTCTTCCCTATCTTTAATTGGAGTTTGCGCTTTTTCTTCGTAATAATTCGGTATTCGTAATGTATTACAGGTGATTTAGTCTTTACCTCCAACCAAAATTTTTTATTGCAAGTAAATGGAGAACGATTATATATTTTTTTTAAAGATGAACAGCTAAGCAGCTCTTCAGTGAGGACGCGCTGTCGTCATTATACCCCGAGGTAAACACTTCACGTTTTGTGTACAAGTTTAATTCACTTCTTTAAATAATTGAAAAGTAATGTAACTCTAAAGTTTCCTTTTCGTATCATGGTAAACTTGATTAAGGATTTCTCAAAGTAATTACGTCTCAGAACAGTTTTTAGTAACGACTGAGTGACAATGTAAAGAAATAAAACTTTCACAGAACACTTGAAACTACGTGAAAGCATTTATTTCAGACAAATTAAGTTCGCGTGGAATAAAATTAACGTCTGGAAGAACTATTTCGTACCACTTAACATATAACAACTAAATATATTTGCTTTTCTATGGATATTTTAGCTTGAAATTTAATAAATAATAAATACTCTTCGGATAAGACTCCATATATAACATAAGTGTTTATTTACTAAATTTCAGAATTTAATCGAATAACATTATCCACCCCCTTAAAATTGAAGATAAAAGCAAAATACATCAATATTTTTTTTCATGAGTAGTCCCCGTCAGTGGCACAGCGGCAGATCTGCGGACTTCAAACGCTAAATTCCGGGTTTCGATGCCCGTGGTAGGCACAGCACAGATATCCCATTGTGTAGTTTTATACTTAACTTCAATCAAACAAAAATCATACAAAATTTACGTGTAAAATCGAAGATTTTTACATTATTTATCAATATTAAATTAATACTTATTTAAATACCTGAGACTTCACCAGTTGTTAATCATTGAACAGAATGGATAACCCTGCCACTGCTTAATATTTTAATACTAAAGTTAATTCAGTCTTTTACGTTCAACACAACCATATAATTAACTTAGTTAACATTCAACGGACAAACTGTTTTAAGATAAAACGCTTAATAGAAAACGTGTTTTTTAAATGAAATACAAAACTCGGATACATAAGATTATTTGAGTATATTGATAATATCTTAAGATTTATTACATATTATAACTTATCTCGAATAAGTCTCTGATTTATCATGTTACATATTACATATTCGAATAGCCGGAAATTTTAATTTATAAGTTACTTGAATGTCGATCTGTTGTTGTTTTAAATTAAGCACAAAGCTACACAATGGGCTATCTGTCCTCTGCCCATCACGGGTATCGAAATCCGGATTTTAGTAGTGTAAGCCCGCAAACATTCCGCTGACCCATTGGGGGCAAAACTTTTGTCATCTGAACGTTCGTTTTTCTTACAGCAAAGCTACATAGGGCTATCTCCTGAGCCCATCGAGGGGAATCGAACCCCTGATTTTAGCGTTGTAAGTCCGCAAACACACCACTGCACTAGCGGAGACCATGTCGATATGTTTGTTTGTTTTTGAATTTCGCACACAGCTACTCAATGACTATCTGTGTTAGCCATCCCTAATTTAGCAGTGTAAGACTAGAGGGAGGGCATCTAGTTATCACCACCTACCGCCAACTCTTGGGCTACTCTTTTACCATCGAATAGTTGGATTGACCGTAACACTATAACGCCCCCACGGCTAAAAGGGCGAGCATGTTTGGCGCGACGGGGATGCGAACCCGTGACCCTAAAATTACGAGTCGCACGCCTTAACACGCTTGGCCATGCCAGGCCTTGTCGATATGCATTAAATTTATAATATTTGCCAACAAGACTGATACAAACAATTTTATTTCTTAACACAAATATATTTTAATATGAAAACAACTATACAATTTATAATGTTTATTACAAATAATTATTACGAATGATGATTTATGTACAAAAGTTTTACAACCTTACAAATAATACTGAATCTTCTGTTTGGTCTGGAACTGTATATTTTGTCGACGGTTTACAATGAGCAAATTAATTCTGAGTTAGTATTGTTACTCCTTGCTTAATGGCTAGCCATACGCCGTTGACAAGTTGTTTCTTACAGACGAAGATATCTAATTTCTTCATAGAAATACTGATGTATAAGGTTAATTTACTGAAGTTAAACGGTTTGTAATGTTCTAAATCAAAAAATGTTCCTGGTCAAATATGAATAGTTTGCCAATTAATAAGCATTTACTACAGTTAAAGCTTCCGAAGTTTATAGTATGCTGAGTGCAGCAAGCCAACAACAATATTATACTGTATCCCCAAGTGTTACGATTTATAAACTTTAAGGTAAGGTTCTCGATAGTTCAATTGGCAATAATACTGGCAAACTTTAGCATTTTTCTTTCACACGTTGTACATTGTTGATTCTTACGCTCGAAAACTTTCTACAAATTTAGACAACAAACAGGAACTTTTGCAATACACATTTAACAAAATAAGTTACATGTATTTCTAATATATATTAAACTGAAACAAAAATATATATCAAATAAATATATAATAATAAATCCGTTAGACATGTTGGTTTGTTTTTGAATTTCGCGGAAAGCTATTCAAGGGCTGTCTGCGATAGCCGTCCCTAATTTACCAGTGTAAGACTAGAGGAGAAGCAGCTAATGATCACTACCCACCGCCAACTCTTCGGCTACCGTTTGGCCAACGAGCATGTTTGGTGTGACGGGGATTCGAACCCCTGACTTTCAGATTACGAGTCGAACGCTTTAACCCACCTGGTCATACCGTGCCATGTGGTACACATTCACTATAAAATTAAAATTTATCCATACAATAATCTTTGTTTATCAAATGAAAATCTTAACTTTGTAAATATCTTTGCAATAAACATATTTTCTAGTTAATTACGTTTTCATTTAGTAATGAGTAAGTTATATGCAAACAAGACAAAACAGCATAATATAGTGTTGTGTTTTATGTGAATAATATCACATTGCTTCTTGGATAACATGTAATTGTCCAGTCGCTGCTGAAAATTAAACGACGTTTAATTTCGAGGATTCAGATAAAAGTATAAAAACAAACACAACTAATTTATTTTCAAGGTTTTTTTTCACTTCTAATCGTTTCATTATATTTTGAAAATACCCTTGAAGAAATATATACAATTAAGAAGGAAAGAATAAAGAGTCAGAATATAATAAATATAAACGTTCTTAAGAATAAAGGAAGTTATACACATTTAATATTTTAGTTTTAATTTAATAGAATAAGAAGAATATTTAAAAAATGCTACTGACGTCTTAGAGTTTTCCTGTAAAAGCACGTGTTTTCCCAGAAACCTAATGACTACCACACACATTTAAAGACTGGTGAGGAGCTCATTAGTGGCTAACGCTGGGATATTAGGACCCTAATGAGGCAAAAGTTTGTGGAGTCTATTAAGAAGGCAACACGTTCATTCAATGAGAGTTGTAGATTTGTAGTGCTGAGCTAATAGTGATTCCTACTACAACTTCAAGTGCCATTAAAACCTAGCTTATTATGGCTAAATAAGTCGCTAACTCAATTCTCACTCGTCCAGAAGATATTATTTCACTATTTCGTGTATTGTTTTGTTTTCATCAAATGTAAATGATGATTTTACTACTAATAACAAACATAGTGATTCCATGTGACGAGTTAATTGGATGCTAAAGTTTCGCATTATTTCAGTTCCCATTAACCTAGAAAGATCGACATTATTAATACCTGTAATACATTGAACTTTATTTTAAATAGAAAGTTCATTAATATTCTCACCGTTCCTCTATGTCAATGTGAAAATTTCCTTTTATATTCTAAGTGAAAATAATAATGTATACTCGTTCTTTTTATTCCTGTTTCACAATATACAATTTTTATTGCTTTCAAAGAAAGTATTTGCATTTCTATAGAAACAAGTACCGACATAACTATGTGTCAGGAATACACTGTACAGAAGTTTTTATAGTTTAAGACATAAATTTTGTACATCTGTGTTCACAAAATAAAACAGTGACTCTGATCTTACATCTCTATCTAAGAAATACACTTGACTGTTTTTCGCCGTTGTTTCTGCAGGTATAAAGAAATAATTCATATTTTCTCTATAAAAACAAATAACGAATAATTAAACTAGGTTTGTTCAGTTCAAAGAAAGAAATTTAACCCATTTATGTTAAAAAAAATTACTAAAAATGATAGCTTTCATTTCTGCCTTATGAGTAAACAATAATTTATTATATTTATTATATTAGATTATATTATATTGTAAATAGATTATACCAGTACGTTTTGCTCTCCATTTTCCAATGGCACAGCAGTAAGTCTGCACACTTATGAGACTAAATAACGGGTTTCGATACCCGTAGTAAGCACAAAAGAGATAACCAGCAGTGTAGCTTTGTGCTTGACAGATAACAAAGAAAATTACATTTGTTAGGATTCTCACTTAATTCTAGGGATCATAATTTTATGTTCGTTTCAAGAGTGACATCTTTAAGTTTCTATTACGAATATACATCTGAAGTTTTCAACTTGCTTCAAAACTTTAATATCACAATGATTTACGAAATAACAGTGGTGGGGTGGGGGCATATTAGCTGAGTATGAAACATCAATGAAACAGTAAACATATTTAACAAATTTGAAATCTTAGGCTGGTGATAACTATTACTGTAGTTCAATGTGCAATGGATTTTGGTTCTGAAACTGTTTTTGATTTCAATGCTATTTGCCTAAGTTTTCACCGAGTTTATGGATTTACATAATTAAAATAAAACAATTTTCTCTGTTTTGTCTTCTTCGAATGTCACATATTAAATAAAAGGACTTGCTACATGTTAATTTCAAAGTTTCAACAGTTTTGGCATAGATGCAAAATTAACGTTACCTTCCGTTTTTATTAGAGAATGATGTCAAATTTAAGTTAAAATAGTTGACTTCTGTAGTACCAAAATTTATGGTGGAAAAAAAATCTGGTTTTATTGGAGAGAAAGTATAAAGCTGAGATCACGACCCTCACTTAAATGTTATCAAACACTCTCTTCTCATCCAGTAATAAACTTCACAGCAATTCTGTCGTCTTTGTAGCTCTCTGCGTGAGCTTCTCAATCTCAATCAGAGATTTAGACCCAAGTGAAAGATCTTCACAACTATATGTCTAAGTATTTCACAGCACTTCGCGTCAAGTTTCAAGTGCTGAAACACGAAAATTAAGATGCTTGTAACCATAGCAACCAGTCATGAGTTTTGTTCACAAATCACTGTTTCGTGGCTCTTTGTCGTGAGAGACATAAGCCAGCATTATATTGCTTTCTGCAACGTCACCAGGACTTCAGACAAACAGTTCTACAACCAGGCTTGTTGTTAATGTCTTATTTTATAAAATATAATTCAGGTAGGATGTTGGTGATAAATCTTGAGACATCACGCAAAAAACAGCAATATGTTTTGATAATTTTGAGGGAAGCAAATATTTGTAATATACCACGATAGATTAAATTATTAGCACGAATGATACAAATCATGAAACATTACAAGGCCCTTACACTTCTCAATTACGGACCGCTAGCGCAGATAGCCCTCATGTGGCTTTGCGCAAAATTCAAAAGAAACCAAACCAAATGAGACATTACTAAAAATGTTCATTTATCAGGTCAGTACTTATCAGAAATTTATCAAGAAAAAAGCCATTACTTTAATTACAAAACAAAACCTTCACTCTTTACTCCACATTCAACCCCATACTTCCAGTTCGATAAAGTAAATATTTTGTTAAACAACATCAAATTGATTAATTATCATTATTACAGGTCGATTTGTTATTTAGAAAATTTCACGAACAACAAAAATTTGAACAAATATAAATTAAAATTAAAAAGTCCTAAGAGAGGATTTTTATTTATTAAACCACCAGCCCACAATTGTAACAAAGATAATAAACTTTGAAAATTGGTTCCCACTATAGTTTACAGTTCGCAATATTACAAGGTATGAGATAAGCTTGAATTATTCATAAGATAGTAAATGTCACGTGTAATTCAAAACAAACCAAACCACAAGTTCTCAACAAAGATGTTTAAACTTAACACTCTGTTTTTATTGTGATCAATTCCTTCATATGAAGACTTCATTTAGTGATCGCTGTGAATTCAATAGTTGTTACTTTCAAACAGGATAATTGCATTCTTTCTGAGCTTGTATAAAATGTATTGAATCATTCCGAGACTCGACAACAGAGATTTCATTAGCACGTGGGCGAAGACACCTGGTGGTGTAGCTGATATAGCCTTTTCTACGCAAAAGACAGGTGATTTGGTAAACTGCTAACAATTTATGTAGCTTCAAGATTCTATCTTTGTAGAAGAACAGGTTTTGAAGTCTTGCTGGGCCAATAAAGGCGCAACTAAGCCTAGACTATGGTTGAATTTTGCTAAGAAAGTGAACAGGTGTTTTTGAACGTAAATGATTTATATCCAGTAAAGTTCAGGTTATTCTGCGTTCTTGAGAAGCAATAATAAAAATGAAAATGACACAATGTCACTTTTTGTCAAAGTTTCTCTGAATAATATTATTTATAAACATCTAGTTGTTGTAAGACGTTTAACACAGAGATCATAACGTTTACTTGTCATTTGTACACAAAGGGCCTCTTCGACACTACCAACCAGAAGTTCGTATTACCTTACCAGCATGCATTTTGCAACTTTATTTTATAACAATTTAAGAACTTTGACACACGTTTACAAGAATTGTTATCCTCTTATTCGAAATTAATATTTTAACATTTCATTAAAACCATTTATTGCAGGCCCACAATGCTCAGGGGTAAGCTTGGAGGGTTTTAACGCTATATTTCAGTATTGTAAACCAACATAGTGCAGATAGCCTTTTGAAATAAAAAAAATAAACTCATTATTGAACGAAATACTATTCTAAACTTGTATGTTCCAAACATTTCTCGTGAAGGACGAACCCTTTGCACTTTTACAAATTACCTACAGCAAAATGAAAATATTCCATATTCAATACAATTAATGAACGAACAACATAGTGAACATATATAACAACTACAAGCGCAGCAAGCTTTACACATGACAAAATTACACATCAGTATTTTCCAGCTACCCTGCCTCTAACTACAAAATAAACGTTACACAAACCAGTATGACAGAACACAAATTAAATAATAATGCTAATTAATATACAGTCAATATGATATCAATATCATTAACTTCATTCCTTATCTCAGGTCGTTTTAGTTCAAATTATTTCAGTTTTAATTAGGATCATTATGTTAACGAACCATCACTGGTGAACATTTTCAGCTTACACTGTCTCAAAATTATAAAAATATTTGAATAAAACTTTACGATATTTTACGTTAATTTGGTATCTTAATATTCTTTAAACACTGTTATGTTCGTTTCTTTCTTTTAATCGAATCAGATTTGATCACACTTCATGGAATAAAACCGAACACACATTTTCTTTCATGATTGGGATTACAGTCAAACCAATCTTCTCCGTCATACACCTAAAGCCAACCTAGTGTGTACTGGCTCAGAGTAAAATTACACTATGTAGAAGTACATTCTTACCTTTCTTTAAGTAGCTTAGATAAAGCCTATTTTCATTAACTACATTTCAATTCACGGAAATTCCCATTACTAGCATCACAAAGAATTGTTTAATTCAACTAGTTCTTCGAGGGTTAACTAAACAGACCAGTAGATTTTTATCGAAAATCGTAAAACGCAGGCTTTCTGATAACTAAGAATTTTTTTACAAACGACGCTCGTCAAGGAACAGAATAAAAAAGTAAATAAAAGTCGATTTTAATAAAAATGTAAAGAAATAAAAAAATTAAACCAAATGGTAAATATTCATCAAAGCATCATAACTTTAACCAGGAAAGTAAGAAAGAGAAATAGCATTAACTAATTTTTCTAAGTAGAATATGACATAAAAATAAGTTTTATTTGAGAAATAATTTGAGAGTCACAAGTTAGCACATATCCAAGTTATTAATAGTAATACTTTTTTATATTCCAGAAATAAAAAAGACTGAATTGAATTTATTTATTTATATCACATTATGAACACCAGCTATAAATGAAGAAAACTTTGTACCTACAAAGAAAACAATTCTCAGTAAAGAATACCTTGTATCTAAATTTAAAAAGACAGCTTTCGATGGAAAACACCCTATGATTACAGTTAAAGAGATAACTTTCAACTTTGAGTACCTTGTACCAATAGTTAAGGAGACAGCTTTCAACGAACAACTTGTACCTATGTACAATTAAGGAGACAACTTTTGACAATGAACACTTTGTACCTAAATTAAGGAAGCAACTGCCAGTAGGAAAAACTTTATACCTATGGTTGAAGAGAAATTTTCAATAAAGAACACCTTCTACCTACAGTTAAACTTGTCGGTTGCTTGACATGGTATGGGATATTTCAGCATTTCAAGGACTGGTGATATACTTGTGATAAAAGAAAAGAATAAATCCAGCCCTGTATCAGTATATCTTACAAAGCATTATGATGCTATCGTTCATACACTAATTCATAGCGAGTAAGTAAATCTTCCAACTCAACCGCGAAATTTTTGAAAGAAAATAATATAAATATTTTTGACTGCTCTACACAACCACCTGATCTTACTCAGAGCTAAGTTTAAACACTTTGAGAAAACATCTGTGACCAAGCGCTGGGAATCGAATTCATATTAACCGAAGGAAGATAAAATGATTTGAGGTGACATACAGTGATTAAGGATTACCAGCAACGTCTGAAAGCAGTAATCAAATAAAAAGCATGACACATAAATTAGTGACTCAAGGGTACCAGTATTTTGTCATGTGCAAACATTTACATGAGATTCAGATATTATGAATTGTGTTTCTTACTTTGTTTAAGAACGATTTCCCGCCATTAAACATTAACACTACTAATGTTATTTTCAGCTATGATTTATGAACTTAAGGGAGTCAATACTTTTATGCAACTTTATATCAAATGCTCTCTTATGTAGACGATATTATATTTCATGATGCAACGGTTAAGACGATGAACATCCCGGTAAATTAAACATGTTTGAGATTGGCTTATGTCTAGGCACTTTTAAAACAAAGGCTAAGCGTGCTTTAAATATATATATTTCACCTTATGAGAATAAATACTTATATTGTAAAATAAAATTGGAGTACTAATAGTTTAAAAATATAATACAAGAAATTAACTTCTACATAAAACATATGTTTTAAAGATATATTTCAATACCCTCCGTCTAACAGTATTTACTGCTTACCTTATACGTCTGACTACTGTAGACCTGTCTCCATTGCCACTGTATGTCACCCATTTTTCATATTTACAGCATTCCATAACCAAGTAATGTAAGTGAAAAAGTTCCTTATTTATAATTCTCCATCGTCAAGAAACTTATCAGAAAGTTGCACGCACAGATCTTTATGAATTGTTGCAAAAGAGGCCAAAGTTCCGATTTCGTGGTTTTGACGCAAATATTGAAAAATTCGACAAGGTACTATTTGTAAAGTTTTACATGTAAAATGATCATTTTAAAAGGCTTTGGAATCAGAATCTTATTTTGCAAAGAAATGAATGGCATAAGTAGATAATCTCAGGCCTCTCTAGCGACGAAACAGACCAAAGATTTACTAGAGTCACAAAGTTCTATAATGTTTCGCTCACCCTTAAATAGCAATTAAAGTGGAAAAGATATGGTATATTACTGAGCTAATCACAGTTGTTGCTATTTCATCCACCTTGAAGAAAATTAAACGTATTTGAAATGTATAGATGATTGTGAATATATACTCTTTTGGTATATTAAACTTTTATTTCTGTAGACGTAAAAAACAATTGTTTAAAAATACCTGTCTTAATTTGGATAACGTTACAGCTTAAACAAAACATTGGAAGGGAGTTTGAACTACCAAGGTCTTCTACATAAAAAGTATTTAAATAGTCCACAATAAGAAAAGCGACAATAATCGCGATTTTCTTACAATTCCGAGAGTTAGCGCCCACTTCTCTCAGTGCCTTTCACGTATCTGAAACCTTCTGAGAACAGTCTTCAAATTACGTCATTCCAAAGGTTGAAAACGTAAGCTATCGCAAGCGCCATCCTCCGACTTTTTAATAAACTTTATTTTATCAACTTGTTGACAACGCTAAAATTTGTTATTTAAGAAACACCCAATAAAATATATTTTTAATCTCGAATAAAAATCAAGGATATTTCACACATTTATCTGAAAGTATTAATTTCAACGTAATATGATTAAGTAGCATCCAATTTGAGTTATTGAAAGTGTGTCAGACAAAATGAATCCTGGAGTTTCAGAAAGCATACAAGAATCAAATTCAAAAGGGTTTACTTTAAGTACATCTTTCAGACATATTGTCCTCAATAAAAGTACTGGAACTTGTATCACGTGACTGTGTTTAATTTGATTAAACAGTTTTGGAACGATGTTACATCTTTCTTTACAAATAAGGGTGTTGTTACGTCATATCAATAAATTGATTTATTAACACATCCAATCAGACGATGATGGTTTACCACGTTTGTTGACGTCACTATAAACTATTAACCATGCCAAGTAACTTGTCTTTTGCCCGCTTCTTAGGTAAACAACTCGGAGGCGGTTTTCATTAAGGGCCCGTTACCTAATGAAATTAATGTAGACTATATAACGACTTTTCTTGATGTTTTCATACAGGATTCAAGGAAAATCGATTCTCCCCACACAAACGAACAACCCAGGGTTTTTCTGGTAGCTGCTGGCTGTTTTTCTTCGATTTTAAGACTGTGATAGTTCATATATAGACATATATGTTATCCTTTGAAACAAAGAGATTCAAATCTAATACCACAGATACTTAAACAATTTATAAAAGAAAAGCTAATAGGAAATTATTACTCATTGTGACACATAAAGTATATTAATGAGTTGATTTGTCGTGGACTCCAGAAAGCTATAAGAAACACCTCTGTGCCAAAGATCTTCGAGTAAATCGCTGTGAGCGATCAAGACCAAAGACGTTTATACGAACTGATTTTGTTTACTGTTATTATTATTAAAGTGTTTTAACAAGCTCTAACAATAAAAACAGATATTCAGATAGTAACAAAATTTTTCTTTTGAAGAAATTTATTTTTCCTCCTGGTCTTTGCACGATATACAACATAATGCATAAATATTTTACTGTTTAAAACAAATGATTTTAGAAGGTGACACTTCTAAGAACTACAAAAATACTCTCGACCACAAGATCCGCTAGTTTTACATTGATTCGATATGTATCCATACCTTATGTGGCCGAAGTTAAAGATGAACCGATAACATCATTATGAGCCGCATCTCCCTAAAGTGTTGGCGACCCTCTCCATTAAAGCCACACTTCTAGGTCAAGTCGAATTATGTTAGACCATGATTAGAACACCTCCTGAATTTTAAGCAGCACGCGATCGATATTCACGCAAAACTAGTTGTGCTAATCCCCAGTCTTTAACGCCAGGCCATGTTGGCAAGAGTACGGGCAGCGTAGGCGTTTTAATGTAAGGGTTATGAATGACATGTTTCACTGACTTATTATTATAGCTAAATTTCCATCAATTTCCTGTTTCCTATGAATGAACTTTCAAACTTAATAACATATATTTCAGATGCACGAACTAGAATGATTATTGAAATTATTTATTATAGAATATTTAAGTAAGAAATTCAACTAATAACAATATAGGAAAGAAGAGGAATCGTAATAATATTTGAAGATTGTTAATGAGATTTAGTTTAATATAAATGAAAGGAAGAAAATAGTGTGATTTTAATTATTATGATAATAAAAACAAAATCGTTTTACAAAAATAAAAGATATAATTGTAATGCTATCGATTTATAAATTTTGTCTGAAAAATCGTTGAAAACATTTGAGCCGTTTAAGGGTAATCAAGATAATATGGCACGTTATTATATTGCTATTTGTTAAACGTTTCTTGTTACAAGCTTTAAAGTATGCGGTATTGCCCTCCTTCATAAATACCTGTTGTGAGTATGACCATTGTTTCAAGACATTCATTGTCATAACACATATAATACCCAGGATTTTTTTAAAGAACAAGAAAAGTGGCCTGGCATGGTCAGGTGGATTAAGGCGTTTGAATCGTAATCTAAAAATTGCAGGTTCGAATTCCCGTCGTACTAAACATGTACACCCTTTCAGCCATTAGTGCGTTATAATGTGACGGTCAATCTCACTATTCGTTGGTAAAAGAGTAGCTCAAGAGTTGGTGGTGGGTGGTGATGACTAGCTGCCTTCCTTCTAGTCTTACACTGCTAAATTAGGGACGGCTAGCGCAGATAGCTCTCGTGTAGGTTTTCAAAAGCAAACAAACAAAAAAGAAAAACGGTACAGCGGTAGGTCTACGGAGTTACGACGCTAAAATCAGGGATTCGATTCACCTCGGTGGACTCAGCAGGTAGCCTGATGTGGCTTTGCTATAAGAAAACACATACGCGCAAAATAAAGCAAACTGTACGAACGAGTCGTTGTCATGGAAACAAAATTTTAGTGAATCAGAATTTGAATGTGAGTGACAGTCAGAACTCAACTTTGTAAATATTTAGTAAATTAGGACATTCTTTTTGTATTATGCACGTGTTAAGGTATAGGACTAAACACTAATATGAAACTACTTTGCGTCTCTTCAAATAATTTAGTCCAGATAAAGTAAAGATAGGTTTAGTTGAAGTCGTTATTATTTTGAGCCAAATCGTTACGTTTTAATATTTATAAGAAGTAAAACACGAATGAATTGTTTGTTAAATTGTTCTTATTTTGTTTATTATTCGTTTATATTGATAGGTAATGATAGGGCTCTCTGCGCTAATTTTCGAATTACAAAACTTAAAAAAAATAAATTGCTTCAATTCACTTATCTATTTCTTCAATAAACAAGTAATTTTGAGAAGGATAATGAATCATTGAGACATCACAAAAATATTATAGTTAAAACTTAGTTAAGTGGTGTAAAGATTGATAAATAGTAACGACTTCACGGGTAGAACAAAATTGTTCAGAAACTGAGAAAAGTTCGGAGAAATTTCGCTTCTAGCGTAAAAAATAGAGAAAAAATGGCCAAATAATTTACAGATATTTATAAAAACGTGACAAGAAATTTTGAATAAAAGTAGAATAAAATGTGAAATAATATAGAATGTTTATAAAATTAACAAAAGCAGAATTAGGAACGTAAACTAAGAGAAACGTTGATAGAACATAGACGAAATATTGAGTACAATCAAGAGCTTTACTTAGGTGTGAAGGAACTTGATTGAAAGACAGAAAAACGATAAAAATTTGAATAATACCATAAAGAATGTAGAAGATATCATGGATGCCGAAAATATTGTTATAAATATAAAATATAGATGATGTTGGAGAAGACATAAAAAAAAAGAGATCCATGACATGTCTGGTTATTATTCAGTGTTCTTCCGAAATCTAAGATGTTAGGTTTAAAAGTCTTTGAAATATTACTGATGTTAAGCTGTCACATTGAAACGATATGTTGGTGTCAGCTTGCCAAAGAAAAGAATATATAGATGTCAAGGCTGCCATAGTTCAAAGAGACGTAAATAATAACGTTATCATAATTCTTTGTAGAATGGCGCAACTGAAAAAAATTTCATTTTAAACAAACTCATAGATGAAAGCCAGAACGCTAAAGATAGTAACAAGTGGCCTCGTTGTTACATTATATAAAATAGCGTATGACAAGTTTGCTATAGATAGAAAAACAGATGAAAAAGTTGCTATGTGTAGAGAAATAGATGATAAGGTTGTCATAGATAGAAAAATAGATAACGAGGATATGGATAGAGAAGCAGATGACAAGGTTGTCATAGATAGAGAAGTAGATGACGAAGACATGGATAGAGAAGCAGATGACAAGGTTGTTATAGATAGAGAAACAGATGACAAGGTTGTCATAGATAGAGAAATAGATGACGAAGTTGCTATGGATAGAGAAGCAGATGACAAGATTTTTATAGATAGAGAAACAGATGACAAAGTTGTCATAGATAGAGAAATAGATGACGAAGTTGCTATGGATAGCGAAGCAGATGACAAGGTTGTTATAGATAGAGAAATAAATCACAAGTTGCTCTAGACAGAGAAACAAATGACCAAGCTGTTGCAACTTAAAACTACAGATGTTACAGCATTATAGGACTAAAAGTAGAGATTCTTACCTACATAGAGAGTAACTAGAAGGACTAACTAGTACATTTATCAATCTGCATTATGAGAAACCTATGAATTTCACCAGGAGTTATTTCAGTTTTTATAGTCTGTATGAACTAATACAGTCATACATCATTAGATTACATAACTTTCAACTGCTAACACTTCTGATACAACATTATTTGCAAAAACGGAGTTGAAGTTCATCGAGCTTTACTGTACATTACCCCAATGTATACTGATGGAATAATGAGTAGTTGGAGTTCACCTTTTTGGATATTAGCACTAACATTGATGTGAAGTTGCTAAGCGACATATTAAACGAGATTTCAGATGAAAACCACAATGTGTCACTAATAAAGGAAACGTGATACATTTTCTGTGCTAGAATAAAGATAAAAGTTAACTTTAGCTCTTCTGACTGATAATGTGAAAGACGTCACTCAGTATTTATGTAGAGGAACAAGCTGAGAAATGCTGATTTATTACTGTATCATTAATTCAGTGAAGATATATATCTTCTGTGTGTATCAGACTAAAAACAATTAAAACACGTCTTTCAAAGAAATTGTTTCATCTGCTAGAGATAACTAATCCAACAAACGTTTTTCGTATACGTGTTAGAACATCTGTTAAAATAGCAAATGCACTTGAATAATCAATATTGATTTTTCGTATGATTTGCTATGATATCAAGCTGCAATGACTATTCAGGATAAAATAACTTGTATAGGTTCAGAAGAAAATTATTCAACGCTAAAGTTTCAGATGTGGAAATACTAGGCACAGTAATAAAGTCTGTATATTAAGAAATGTCCCCCGTATTAATATTTAGTAATAATTTAATTTAAGAAAACATTGAATTAATAGAGCCAGAGAAGAGAAAATATATATCATGATAGATGGCACTGAATTTACAGCCGGTATTGATAAGGCCGGCAGACTGTACTCACAGATTAAACCAGAGAGTGTAACAACATCCGTGGCTGATAGACGTAGAATAGAGTGTGATTTAGAAAAAAAGAATTCTTTAACAAATACAACTGTGTATTGAGTTTATCCTCACACAATTTTAATGACTTATTGCGGAGAAATACCAGTGCAATACGTGTAAGCTGTCAACCCTAAGAATTAACTTATTGCGACTAGTTAATCTATAGTTATTTCCCAGATGAAAGCAAATATATAATATCTAAGTATGTCCATCCGAAATCTAAGACAATTGGCTACTGTTTTGTAACACACGAAGTTCGAAAAACGCCTCATAAAAGAACTATTTCCAGGAAAGATTTCAGGGAAGTGGAAAATTTGCGAACGTTCTCAATATCATAAACAATAGAATGGAGATCAAAATCAAACTGATCCAGCAATGTGGGAGACAGTGGAGTGATTGTTGCACTAGCATAGCGTATATCACAAAAGACATGAAATATAGAACTACCTTAAGAACTTTAGAGCCAAGCCATCAAAATAATAAACGTACCGTCTCCCTTGCGTGAGTTATATTTAACAAATACTAAAGAACATTTTCTGTAAACTTTCAGTTTCAATTTCATTAAATCTTTCCTAAACCATCAAACGAGTAAAGAATAAAACGTACTCTATGTTATGGATTTGAATCTGGAAATCCGAAATTAATCCATCACTGTCTTAGACGTCCATCTATTGTCAAACAGGAAGAAACTCTCTATGAGATAGAAGCTATGAGACAACAAGGATTGATAGAGCAATGTTCTTGTCCTCGAGTAGCACCTATTGTGCGAGTAAAGGGGAATAATTGATCAGATCACTTTGGCAAGATTACACATAGAAGCCTGCTCGCTGTAGCTCTTCTGGCTTCACTCAGTTAGTAACTTTGTGCTGAGGAATGGTGATTTGTCGCACGTTCCTTCAGCAAATTTCAGAAGACTTACAGAATGTTGTTTAGAAATCATGTTGTTTTGTGATGTTTCAGAAAGGGACAAAAGAAAATTCTTGGAAAGTCAAGAAAAGGGTAAACCTGAAATAAACCTAAATAAATGCAAAAACAATATATACTTAATCGTAAAGTTTGCTGGACATATCTTCATCATTAAATACAAGAACTTCTATACGAGACAACTTGCCATTGTCTTAACATATCACGCTGTCTAATCATATCAACCTTCGTAGTCATGCAGATAAGTTTGTATATCATACTAATTTTTGTTGTTACGATAAAGTAGAAGAGTTAAATACTGCTACGATCTGATAAGATGGACTAGTAATATTACACAAGTTTCAGTTAACTTAATATTTCAAGCTATCCACACAGTAGTATACTTTATTGTCATGGCATTATGGATAATAATTATCCAAGACACATACAGACACCAAAATACCCATATCATACCACATTTCATCATCTTCACCTACAGTTATCATTCTTATGCCCTTTAAACTATCTAAATAATACTAGTCATAATGACCATGGAAGATTAGATATTTGTTATCACTCCTTGTTTAGTTGTCCTGGTTCTTTCTAAGCCACTCCCAACGGCGACTTAATAGCAAATCGGTGGACTTATGACGTTAAAGTATGGTTTCGATACCTGCGGTGAGCAAAACATAGATGACTCATTGTGTAGTTTTGGTTTTAGAACAAACAAACAGAGAACTTATTAGTCACTTATGAAACCCCTATAAAAACACCATTAAAAACATCTTCATTGCCTACAAGAAATTCCCTAAAGAAGTAGTTGTATGTAGATCCAAACTGGCTACAAAATGGTTCTATACAAAACTAAGATGGCCCCTTAAATTAGCATTATGTGAATCTAAGTAGCTTATAAGTTAGTTTCATGTAAATCTAAGATGGCCTCTTATAAATGTCTGATAAGCTAGTTCATACAAATCTTTATAAACTTTAATAAAAACGAAAAAAACTTGATTTCTTCCTTCTCTTAAACTAGTAAATCTACCTTAAAGTTAAATAAAGTAATTTAACTATTAGTTACTTCTTTTTAGATCAAATTACATTCAAGTCAATAATTTAAAAAAAAGTCTCGTCAGAAGAAACAATTAGTAGACATTAGATCTGAAACAAAATTGTAGTTTTACTTTATATTTTAACTTATATAATTTTTTCTAAATATTACCATAAAATCAGACAATCTGTGTTTACCATATGACTAAAAATAACTAGTGTTGGTATTTATACTGTTACTAGAAATAAACGTGGATTTTCTTGTGGTTTAAAAATGTGGTACTTTTAGACGATGTTTTTCTGATATAAAGTTTATAAATTTAATAAAAAAGACTATAGTTCAGAGTTTTCTCTATTGTTAACTCATGTGAATTAATAGTTATTGCTATTTATTAGTTGGAACTTATATTTGTTCTGTTAGCCGCGTTTTACTCTTTCTAAAACTAAACAATTGTTAAACTATAAAGACCCCTAAAACATTATACACAACTTGCCCTATTATTTGAAAACATTTATATTGTTTTAAGGTATTTGAAGTTGAATTATACAAACGACAAATTATTCATAAAAGAGAAATTAAAGGCAACCTTAAATCAACCTTGAGGATTTTTAACATTACTTTTATACAATTATTAATAACACTTCTAATGGTATTTGTATATTGATTTAGTTGTCTCTGTTGATCAAATATGAATTTTTAAAACATGACTATATATAAAGCTGAAACGGCTGTTAGTTTGGCTTTATATGCATTCATAATGGTTCCTAAGTTCCAAACATGCTCGCTCTCCCAGCCGTGGGGACGTTATTATGTTACGGTCAATCCCACTATTAGTTGGTAAAAGAGTGGCCCAAGAGCTGGCGGTGGGTGGTGATGACTAGTTGCCTTTCCTCTAGTCTTACACTGCTAAATTGGGGGCGGCTAGCGCAGATAGCTCTCGAGTAGCTTTGCACGAAATTCTAAAACAAACAATATAACGTATGTTAATATGGTTTCGTAGCGAAATTTGCATTTAATAATGGAATTCACGAAATATATATATTTGAAAACGTAATTTAAATGTATTTATTATAAACGTATTCAAAGCGTCATTAATTACCCAAACTTTGTTTCTGAAATGTCTCTTTAAACTATTTTAATCATTCATTTAAATCACTTAAATTTTCAAATATCATAATATCATAACCTACTCAGTAAAGCTTATACACGGACAATACTTCAACTCTATTAGAATTTTATTTATCATGGATTATGGGTAACAAATAATTAGAAAATTTATTAGTATATACATCTAAAAAAGTCACTTCAAGACACTCACATTATAGTAGGGATGATTAAACCTAGCTGCGCTCTGTTTAGTAGTTTAGTGATGAACCATTAGTAAACTTATTGCAACCACACCTCAATAGAATTAGGTATTTATTGGGGTTACATGATAAACGTTTTAGCATATTCATTGGAAAACGTTGGTGCCTCCTCGTGCTTTATTACTGTGCAACACGCAAGCTCGTCGTTTATAAACGTATCTATACTGCAGGAAAGAGAACTGACAGAAGAACATTTGCTTAGAACAGGATCACTTACTAAATTCGGGGTTATGGGGTACGTTTTAAGTAATATTTATTCATGTTTATTTTTCCCGTGTAGTGGTTGGTATAATACTAAATAAGAACTTTTAACCCTTTTTTTTCAAGATTAGATCCCGTTTCACATTCTACACAGAGCTTTGTCTCGGGCCTAATATTACCAGTCCCAGCAGGAGCACAAAACATATTCTGTAAACTAATATTAAAGACAAGAGAGGTCTGTAAAAGTATTCTCTGAAAGACTATCCAATAAACACTTAACTCTCTTTATCTGTGACGTGACTACGTGGCTGCATATTTTCATTCCTATTTAAATATTTTAATAATTTACCCTTCTATCTTTCTTTTCTATGTGTTTTTACATAAACATGTATAATAAGGTAACAGGTTCTACAAACGTATTGTAATATTGTATTATTTTGTATGTAAACTACACTTTTCTACGTACGCGTTTATTTAAATTTGTTAAAAATTTATGCATTTCTGTGGTTTTCGTTCTGATTAGTTAGCCTTATATTGTATAAATTCAAACATGATTTTAGTTATTACTCTTTTGATATATTTCTTCATTGGTCTCGTGAGCTAAGGTAAGCTGCTGATCATGTTCAATTGTCTGGAAATAACTCGGGTAGCAGAGCTGATGACGTTTTTTACATCATCAATACCTTATATCAGATTAATTCTAAATTTAAAAGCTAATATTAAAACTGAAAACAATGTTGACATTTATATTTTTCATTATTGTCAAGTTTACTCTATCAGTATCTAATTGTAGTGCCTGTTTTTTAAAGAGCATTTACATTTAGTTCCATGTTAACATGCCTCAGTTTGTGTTATTATGCATATAAATAGTAATATATTATTGTAAAGCTTATTGACACTTTTGAAAATCAGAAGTACATGGACTTCCCAATCGTGAAGTGCATCGAGAGACGTCAGCTTCATGCAGTTGTATTTTCATGCTTTTGCAGGAATTACAGGCTAAAAGCCCTGTAGCAGTATGCACAGTTACTAAGTGAGTGTAAGCCGATAAATACCCTAAAAACCGAAAGAGAGCACTCCACCAGTAAGGTAGCCATCCAGTCTGCTAGTGAAAACTATAGAAGGACCAAGGTTCTGTTTCAATACTAGAAGGTACCATCTGGAGTCATCACAAATAGCGTAGTACAATGGTGGCTTCACTTTCGGGACCGATGGACATACGAGATGGAAACCAAGGCATTATACGAAGTAAGGAAAATATCAGGAAACCAAGTACCACCGTGGTAGAGGAAAAGCTGTGAAAGACAATATTCAATGGGCTTGGAAAGATAGAGATAGTTCACTGGGGATCTTGAAGGTTATGTTCATCAACATTTGACCAGAACATATTTCTTACAAATGCGTGTGTAGATTTTTCTTGGTCTCTAAATATCTTTATAACTTCATTTTTTATTTATTTCTATTAACTTGTAACCATAAAAGTTTATTTGATTCGTTGTATTTTGTCCTTAACATACATATATACATTTACTATTTTATTAGTAATTCGAATTTAAATTTATAATTACATATATAGTTTGTATGGTTATGAAAAATTTATTAATCTTACGTATGTAGTTTGTTATTAAGTTTTAGTATTCGTTTTTAAAGTGACTTTTTTATGTATGATTTTTGTAAATGTTAACATTCAAATTTATTTATTGAATTTTATTTGAAATTAAATTTTGATTTTATTTACTGGAATTTTGGTTTGTTTTGAATTTCACGCAGAGCTACACGATGGTTATCTGTCCTAGCCATTCTTAACATAACCGTGTAAGTCAAGGGGAAAGGCAGGTAGTCAGCACCACCCATCGCCGACTCTTGGGCTACTTTTTTACTAAGGAATAGTGGGATTGACCGCCACAACTGAAAGAGCGAGCATGTTTGGTGTGACAGGAATTCGAACCAGCGACCCTCAGAGTTGAGTGCCTTAACCACCTGGCCATGTCGGGCCTGTAATTTTGGATTTAACGTACTTTTCGTTATAGCTAAATCTTTAGGTAATTTGATGTGAAAGATAATGACACTGTTCAGTCACGGTAAACACTTGTTCAAATGTTACTTAGCAATGAGACTCAAGATTACTATTTTTGCTCGAAGACTAGCTAAGTGGGAGACAGGATAGTTGTAGTGTTTATGTCATAAACATAATATTATGATAAGACTTTGTTTTTCAATGTAACACTAAACTTACGTATTTTTTCATTTGATTTTATTCAGAAATAAAGCCATTGTTCACCTGCAAATGTAACGCTAGGTGGCATGTTACCTCATTAGTTTTTATCATTCTAGACTGTTTCTGTCTTTTAAATAGTCTGTTGCGATTTATGACCACCACAAATTTGACTTCGAGAGCCTATCAGTGGAACAGCGGTATGTTTTTGAACCTACAAAGCTAGGCACCGGATTTTGATACCCGTGGTGAACAAGACACAGATAGCTAATTCTATAGTTTTGTGTTTAATTACAAACAAACAAGCAGACTTTGAGAAGTTGCTAACGTTTCAGTCACGTAAAAAGACAGACCTGTTGCTAGCCAAACTCTCTTGATTGTAATTGGCTCATCTAGTGAAGGTAAAGGTATTTCTCACGTCATCCAAGACTTTGAGATAAAACCAAATCTTTTTTTAATATCTTTATTTTAAGACTTACAAACGAATCTGTTAATTTTTAACAATATAAGAACCCAAAGTTCAAATATTTTAACTTTATAAAATGTTATTTCATGTATTTCAAGGTGACGTCCACCAGTGGATTAGTTAGTTTGTTTTTGAATTTCGCGCAAAGCTACATGACAGCTATCTGCGCTAGCCATCCACAATTTAGCCATATAAGACTAGAGGGAAGGCAGCTAGTCATCACCATCCACCGCCAACTTGTGGGCTACTCTTTTACCAAGGAATAGTGGGGTTGACCGCCATATTATAACTTCTCCAATGCTGAAAGGGCGAGCATTTTGATATAATGGAGATTCGAACCCGTAATCATCAGATTACGAGTCGAGCGCCTTAATCAAACTGGCTATGCCAAGCCAGTGAATGAGTATCAAGTTTATTGACTTAAACGCTAAAACCCTGGGTTTGATTTCCAGCGGTGGACTGCTTCTATTATGTAGTCTTATGCTAATGAACAACAACTTAATGGAGACAATCTTCAAGACCTTTATCTTGTCAAGTGTTTTTTTTGTACCATTACTTTCGGCTGATTGCCTGTGTAATTTAAACAGTTAGTAAAATGTTGTTAGGGATAAAACGTGTGTTTTTTTGTCTTATAGAAAAGCATCATCAGGCTACCTGCTGAGCCCACCAAGTGGAATCGAACCGTTGATTTTAGCGTTATAAATCCGTAGACGTGTTGCTGTACTTGCGGGGGGCAAATACAATTGAAAGCACTTTTCGTGCATATAATATATTTTAGGTAAGAAAAAACTATAATGATTGAACATCCATAACAAGTAAACATTAAATATTAATTATTAATAATTAATTTTGAAGCTCTAATTTATAATATGTAGATAAAATTATATAAAAATGTCACAATTTCACTAAGAAAACGAATGGTAATAGTTCTTGCTTTTAGTATACCAAACCGCAATGTTCTAACTAGCAAATCAGTACATTCCTGCTAGATTACTTATTCTTTTTATCTGGTACATGTTGGAACACTTACACACATAGTAACAATTGAGGTTGTGAAAAAGTGTCACTGATTAACTTGTTTGTTTGTTTTGGAATTTCGCACAAAGCTACTCGAGGGCTATCTGCGCTAGCCGTCCCTAATTTTGCAGTGTAAGACTAGAGGGAAGGCAGCTAGTTATCACCACCCACCGCCAACTCTTGGGCTACTCTTTTACCAACGAATAGTGGGATTGACCGTCACATTATACACCCCCACGGCTGGGAGGGCGAGCATGTTTAGCGCGACGCGGGCGCGAACCCGCGACCCTCGGATTACGAGTGCACTGATTAACTCTTACCAAAAAATGCAGAAATAAGGGTCATATAAGGAAAAATGAATTTAATTTTTGTTTTCATTTAATATTTTACTTGTTATTTTTACATTTTAATCACATAAGAGCCCAATGTGGCCTAGTGGTTATTTTTTGGATTGCAAATCGAAAAGTTTAAAATTCAAGCCGTAATATTTTACCCAAAACGTTTTGCATGTTCGTGTACAGAGGTCACTATTCTGTAAAAAATATTACTGTATGCACTGTGTACAACTGGCTTCTCTCTGGCCAGCATGATTATGTTATTATCTTGGATTTCCTGATTTGATCTTTAACTCTTGCTTATTTGAAAGACGAAGTATTTGCCATATTGAAAAAGGTGTATCTTCTATTGTTTTAACCGGATCTACATTGTAGTAATGAGCAAGCAGTATAATTTGTGTTGAACTAATATTATCCCTGAAAGAAATGCAGTACATGTGATTTAGAATCAAGAGGAACTTTTTTAACCAAAGTGTCTCTTATTTTGAAACAGGATTATATGGTAACTCAAAGCATAACTACTTCGTATCTTAAACAAGATTATCTCTTATTTTTAAACAGAACCATTTCTTATTTTGAAACAAGTATATATGAATTACTCTCATGCAAAAATTGGTTTAAAAACACATGCAAAAAATACGAAGAATACTGGAGCTACTATACTTCAGTTGTCACCCGCTGGTACAGCGCTAAAATCAGAGGCTCGATTTCCCTCGGTGAACCCAGTAGATAGCCGAATGTGGTTTTGCTATATGAAAACACACACATAATTAAGCTGTTTTTTGTTCTTTTAATCTCTGTCGGAATGTAATATTGCAGGGTGAATATATCGCACTTAAACTTTAATAAATATTTACTTACATTCAACTATATTAATCTCTTTTCAAAGTACTAATAATAATGTGAAATAATACTAATTTTGCATTGTATTGGCAAAGTTTACCTGTCTTATTCTTCACAAAGTTCTTATTTTTAGTTTAACGTTAAATTTTGTCTTCCACACAAATGTTTCCTTTCCTGCATTACTGGTCACTTTGATTCAAATTCCTTTTACATTCGAGTGTCTTACTTGGATAACAGTGACAAATTAATTTTGTCTACAACTATAAAGCATAAAATATCCTAAGGCCCGTATATAGCTACTAGTTGTAATCACACAAATTCAAGCACTGTATTCTTGAATACGTCGAACAATTCTGTCTCGCAGGAAACCACAAAACTGTCCATACTGTATGAACCTCTGCGTTGATCACATGACTGTAAAGTATTCTTGTCTTCATTATATAATATCAGTGATCCTTATACTACAATAACTTATTAAACAGATTTTTACTTACAAAGCTGATACCAAAGAATTTTTCTTCCAACAGTGCATTCCTTTTTCTTATGATGAAGCACTAACGGATGAGATCTTATAAAATAACCATTTTTGGATATAATATAGCAATTTTGGCATTTGAAAATAATTTGTTACGAACGAAACTGAATAGATATACCTTCAATACAGATTTAAATTTTCACAAAGGCATAGAAAATGCAACCTGTAAATAAATATCACTTTGCAGTTCGGATTCGCATCCCTGTCACGCCAAACATGCTCGTCCTTTCAGCCGTTGGGGCGTTATAAACTTACGGTCAATCCCACTATTCGTTGGTAAAAAGAGTAGCCCAACAGTTGGCGGTGAGTGGTGATGACTAACTGCCTTCCCTCTAGTCTTACACTGCTAAATTAGGGACGGCTAGCGCAGATAGCCCTCGAGTAGCTTTGCGCAAAATTCTAAAAACAAACTTTGCAGTTAGTACGTTGGTGAAAAAGTAGGTTCAATAAAACTTTATACTGTTAACTTGGATTTACGAGTCATAACTACTTGGTAATTACAGCTTGAAGGTTGAAATAGAGTGATATTTTAGAAAGTTTACAGATATATTTCATTTAAAGTTAATTTTCTGAGTGTTAGCAAATAAGACGACTTTAACCAAGATTTGATTTTCATACAGACTTAAAAAATCTTTTGATTTATGAAAAAATAATACGAGCATGTTACAGGATAAAATAATATAACAAAATATTTGAAAATTAAACTATACATTATATAATATTTTACTTGTTAAAAACCTATTCAAGTGAATTTAATTCATCAATTACATAGGCTTTGTTCGTTTGTCATTAAGCACATAGCTACAGAAAGGGCTATCTGTGCTCTGCCCACCACCAATTACACAGACTTCGTCTTACTTAAGCTGGCTTCAACGTAAATGAATAGTATATTATATACAGGTGAATTTACATTTTTTTATATATTTAACTTTTTTAGCCACAAATTACCAACGGTTCAAGATTATGAAAGTTTTTGTCTATAACGGTGGAAAAAGATAACAATTACCGTACATTTTGGTATCGTTTCGTCATTACACATATTCAAGTAAAGTTTTATTTATTTATTGTTAAGCACAAAGCTGTACTGTACCCAAAGCGAGTATCGAATCCTATTTTGTTAGAACTTAAGTCCTAAGATTTAGCGCTGATCTACCTTGGTACAATCCAAGAACTCGTGAACTTTATTTAATTAAGTAAACATGAAATATGAACACGAACTATGAATCCTTGTTTAAATAGGAAACTCATACCACACTGATTAAATAACAACCCCATTATTTCCATGTAATTAATTTATTTTACATGCTAATAAATACCTAACTAAAATTATGTATAAAAAACATCATGTGTCTGGAGACAAGATTCTTTTTAAATATTTTTTATTGCATGCATTTGAAGTCTGTAGTTCAGAACATTTATGTTACAGTATGAAATATTACTGAATGCAGAGTGGTTTTATGAAATAGACAACTTTAAAATATATAACTGACACTCACATGCTTGAACCAGTTTTCGCAGAAACTGATATCACGTAATATTAATTGATAAACAACAACAATACCTATCACAAACTGATAATTCATCGTATAAGTTTCGAAACAAAACCTCGGTGAAAGTAGCATTTCAAATCAATCTTTTGTCTATCACGGGTTACTGTCTAAAAAGTCTTTTCATGGTCTGTTCTCGGGTCTCATTGTTGTAGAATTGGAGAAGGAGAGAGAAGTGGGTACACTGCATATTACTTGTTAATTACTGAACTATGCCGGTAGATTTAGGCCGAATAATGCAGTCACATTTTTCACTGCTTAAGTTTAGAAGCTTTGTTTAATTTTTGTGACGTTCACTATAATTCAATGTCTCTTTGGTGATCACTAGTGTCTCCTAGCGCTGTCCTTGGGTATTTCTTTCAATATCGAACATCACTAGTTAAGTTGGATATAAGCTAGTAAAATGTCTATTTGATATACAATTTATTTATAATCTGACAAACTTTTTTTGATCAACTTTTATTCTGGTATCAAATACTGTTGAAACTGTTTTGGTTTATCACAATATGGACTTTAATATTGGGTTGAATTTTGGCAAGTTTACTTAAAACTTTAAAGAGTATAAAAATAATCAAAAGGGGATTTCCCTGTTTTATACGTCTCTATAGTAAAAATTAACTCCTAAGTAATTAAAAATTAACTAATTTACAAACTAATACCCAATTTCGAAGTTTTAGCTACTTATTAAAGTTATTTAAAAACGAGAAATTCTTCATTTTATCAAAACTTACATTTACGAAATTTTCTCATGGTTCTAAAGAGAGTAAAAAATAATCAGTTTTAAAAGCAGGACGTAGTTAGTTTTCTAACATGGTATCCATCAATCACATACGGTAAACATGAAAATTTATGTCCACATCATTGGATTTTTTAGTGAAAATTGCACTACTTTGAAGTTTGAAACGTATTTGTTGTGAATTACCAACAGTTCCCGATTGTGTTATTTTACTTTAATGATGTAACGATTTTTAGAATATATGGAAGAATGAATATATGAAATATTTAATGTAATTAAATATTAATTTAACATTGCATAACACAATATTCGTAGTGTATTAGTTAACAATTGTATTATATTTAATATAATATTTGGGTTGTGAATGTGTTCTTTAGCAAGATAAACCGCAATTAATTTATATTTTTGAGAAAAAATAGTGAAAATAGATGAAGATAGAACTGTAAATAGAAAAAAAAATGTTTAAATTTGTGTTTAAGTTCAACGAAAATTACAACATCAGGAACATCATTCTCATGCACTGGTTTTCTACCAATAGAGGAAAGTAAAATAATCAGAATATCTAAAAATACAATGGAATAATCCAACCCATTCTAATCAGCAAAGAGCTCCACCCCTCTCTCTTGTTTATGTATCTTCCCCACGTCTAGTTACCTCGGCTTACCATATACCACTCATACTTCCGGTTTTTCTCGTTCGTAAATAATTCACGTTTATAGCGTCTTATCAGAACTTGCTAGCTTTGATTCCTGACTGTCAGTAACCTGCTTATCTGGCTCGCTAGTTTCGCAACACGAACTTTCAAAGATACTTCTCTGTGTCCATATCCTATGTTCAGGAGGAAGGTGTCAGCCAACATATTATTTTCATATAAATCTCACATTATTATCCTCTGTAATGTTTTATGAAGCATCATTTCCACATCTACTGCATTTAACATTATTATCTTTAGAATGATGAACCACTAAATACTTTATCTCGAAATTATTTTCAAAAGATGATGTTATATGTTGATAAGAGTAGAATACAATTTATTGGAAGATCAAAATTATTTTATTTCTAGTTGATAATCCAATAGTACTCTGAATGAAACAGCAGCATCTTAAGCTAAACAAGATACATTCTAGCAATATGGTTTTATATTGCTCCTATCGTTAGCGAATGCGCAGTCAATTTAATATTGCCCTGTTCATATAAAAGCAGCGTAGTTAATTGTTCGCTTTCGTTAATGACTTCAATGTAAACAAATTTGTCTCTTAGGTTACGGTAAAAAGCAACAACTGTTGTTTGAGCCTTAAGAAATATTAAAGTCTTGAGACACATGCTATAAGTGGTATATGTGAGTTTTCATGGTACTTTCACTTCTTAGGGTTCTCTGTTCACTCCTCCAAAGTCAACACGGATATTCAGTGATCATAACTTAACTGAGAGTGCGTCCCTAAAGCAAGAATATTTGAGTTATCACACATATCAAACTTGTCACTTTACATTATCGACAGATATTTCTTGATCATGTGGGTTGGGTTGTTTTGAATTTCGCGCAAAGCTACTCGAGGTCTATCTGCACTAGCCGTCCTTAATTGAGCAGACTTAAGGGAAAGCAGTTAGTCATCACCCTCCACCGCCAACTCTTGAACTACTCTTTTATCAACGAACAGTGGGATTGACCGCCACATTATAACGAGCCCACGGCCCTTGAGCATATGAGACACCACTCACCAGCTAAGTTTAGTTAGTTTAAAAAGCATATTTTAGAAACACTCGTTATCTACAATTATAGCAATAGTTTCACATCTGACATATATAAGAATATTTTCGTATTTCTACTTTTTACTAATCTCTATTATATCTTCACATATCTTAATTATTAACACTTATTCCTTATGTGACATATCGCTCTAGTGATATCAGGCTCTGAATGTGAATTCAAAGTTTGCGTCCTATTGTTTCAATTACTTGCTATGCACTTTTGTCCTGTTTTGAGCGCAAATTTTGGAACAAACGCCAATGGATTACGTGGCAAATGTTTTGATTTATTTGCACATGTGCAAGCCCGTATTTAATGTAGTTTGAAGCGCCTTGAAACCAGCAAATCTTAAGTTAATTACAGCTAATTATTCGAAGTAAAGTTTTAAGGATAATATATCAAAATTAGGCGATTATAATATTAATTATTTACTTTTATGATATGGCAAATAAGAATGAATTAGGTAGGTAAAAAAAAACACAATATTACGGAAGCATGCCAAAACATTACCCAAAAATCATTTTTCCTTGGTTTGTTGGAATCAAATAATCTATTTGCCTGAGCAATATAAAACTTTAAAACGTTTAGCCCAGATGAGATTGAATTATGATAATATAAATAAATACAATGATAATAATAATAAAATGTTTCTACGAAGTACAGTCGTTAAGATTTACAGTTCAGAGTAGCACGAGTTTCATGCAACTTGGTTAATGTAACATTTACTTCATTTTACCACACATTCTAGCCCGCCCCCGCTAGTACAGCGATATGGCTTCGGATTTACAACGCAAAATCAGGGGTTCGATTCCCCTCGATGAGCTCGGCAGATAGCCCGACGTGGTTTTGCTATAAAAAAACACACCCCGCATATTTTAACACTTCTTATGATGGAAATGTTAACAATCACGGTTCAAATAAAAACAAGACAATAACATTCAATTATAAACAAATAGTACAATATTAAGAAGTTTTAAACAATGAAAAAGTGAGTTAAATTGACAGTTCGGATCGTCGGTAGGACCTGCTTCCTACCGATTGGGGTCTTGGCGCACTGAGACAGTAAATATGGACTTGTACATCTGTCAGTCTGAGTTGATAATACATTTGAAGACGTTTCACAGTTTTAGTTTTATTTTGTTTCAACAAGAACCTCATTTTAACAACGATATTATAGAACCTCGTAATTGAACATTCTCGATCTTTTTTCCTAAGGACGTTATAACGTGATTGTATCTCTCAATATTCATTAGTAGAGAGTAGCCCAAGAGTTGGCTATAGGTGGTGTTGACTAGCAGCCTTCATTTTTTAAAACTTTTTCTTCAATCTTAGAAACAGTTAGCGCAAATATCCTTTGATTAGCTTTGCAAGAAATTCAACAAACAAAACTGATAAATTTCATCATAGTTTCGAGGTAGTTATATTTCTGTTCAAAACAATTCCCAAGCGTTTCTCATTAACCATTGAACAGGCTTACATCAAACCGAAACGATTACTCTGAGAATCATGGGATTAAACACAAAGTTTTTAAAGTACCACTTTCGCTCAGACAAGACTTAGCTCTAAACCTAGGAAAGGATTGCCTGTTATTTAATGGAAGGCAATAAACTCTAAACGTGCTTCTATCGTGGTATTTTTCTCCTCCTTGAGTTTTGAAGAGCTTTTTACCTCAGTTAATCATTTCAACTTAGGCCTAAAAGCCTCATTGCACAAAACTGCACCATACTTTCCAAATTAATTTTGAAACGGGTCTCAAACTATTAATTCATAGATTTTACCAACTACATAATAAAAATATCTTTAACACTGATGATATCCGGAGGATATTTTGTCTACAACTAAATTTGCAGTAAAACTAATAAACTCGAAAACTGGTTGTAAGGTGCGAATTATTTATTTCTATAGTATTGCTGCTTGTTACAGCTTGACAACATAATACAAAAATTAATTTCACACACATAAAATCCTGAGGTTATGATATTATTTAAATACTTTCTTTGTAAAGCCGATGTATGGAACAGTACTTTGAAAAAGGATTATTTATTTTATTCAATCGAAATAATTTCATCAGAATTTCAGATATGTAGCAAACAACCTATGCAGACGTAGATTGTTTGTTTTTTAATTTCTCACAAAGCTACTCGAGGGCTATCTGTACTAACCGTCCCTAACCCGGATTTTAGCGTGTAAGTCCGCAGACATACCGCTGAGCCACTGGGGGGCTAGAGGGAAGGCAGCTAGTCATCACCACCCACCGCCAACTCTTGGGCTACTCTTTTACCAACGAATAGTGGGATTGAATGTAACATTATAACACCCCCACGGATGAAAGGACGAGCATGTTTGGCGCGACGGGGATGCGAACCCGCAATCCTCAGATTTCGAGTCACACGCCCTAACACGCTTGGCCATTTAAAAATTCACACTTTAACTCGAAGCTATTACGTGTGTGTGTTTTTTTTTTCTTATAGCAAAGCCACATCGGGTTATCAGCTGAGCACCCCGAGGGGAATCGAACCCCTGATTTTAGCGTGTAAATCCGTAGACATACCGCTGTACTAGAGGGAGGGGTAGACGTAGATAAAGTTACTTAGATGAAGAAGAGGTAGCTATTTACGGACGTATTATTGTACATAAACAATTATAGGGATTACTACTGTTTATATTTCAGGATAGTTCAGTATGAGCTATTAAAACTAGCTAGCATGTTAAAGAGACTAGGTTAATGAAACCAGCTACCCTGTGAAATAGTATGAGTTATTAAAAAAAGCTAGTTGGTCATACCGTCTGGATTATTAAAACTATCAAGTTAACGAAACAGTCTTGGTTATTAAAACTACCTACCCTGTAAAACAGTCTAAATCAAGGATTCTCAAACGTTTTAGCTCACGTAACACTTTTTATTTCATTTTGTAGTATTACAAAGCTAAGCCTAACAAAAAAAATCAAACTTAGGAACATAAATTTATATTTTAACACTTACCCTTAATGTGAAGGACGCGATTTTTTCTGGCACGATTAAAGAATATATGGTATCATTTTTGTCAATTTTAAGGAAAGAAAATGCTGGTGAGTCTATGCAAGTAGAGGGTGAGTCTGTATGTGAGCGGAATTTATATACGTGGAAAGCTCAGATAAGGTTTATCACAAATTTTAGTATTTTTTGTGTTAATTATATCTCGTACCACCGACATTATCTGCACGTACCAACTAGTTATTAAAACTTTTTAGCTTGTGAAATGGTCCGACAAAACTAGCGATCATTTGAAACAGTCCAAATTATTAAATTTATCTAGCTTATGAAACAGTGCAGGTTATTGATAGCTATCTTTTGAAACATTCAGCTATTAAAACCTAACTAACTAGTTTTAATAACCTAGACTGTTTCGTAAGCTAGCTAGTATTAGTAATGCAGACTGTTTTACAAAATAGACCGAATTATTAAAAGCTAGCCTGCTTGTGGAACAGTCTCAACTATTAATACAAATAAGTTAGTAAAACAGGCCGAGTTATTAAGATTTGTAAAATATTTTTAATGTACAAAAATGTCAGTAGTCAGCAACCGCTGAGACTTGCAATTGTAAGAGTTACGTGGCACACAGAACAAACTAAGTCGAATAATCAGTTCGATAGAATAACAATCGACGGGAGTTTGTAAAGACATGACATTCTTGTCTGAACCAAGTTGCTGACTAAGCCTTTTAATCAGTTAATACTAGCTCTAATAGTTCACATTGAGCGTATTTGAAAAAAAAAAATTCTTATTTGCCATCATAACATAAGTTTCAACCACCTCTAAGAAAAAATACTGAGAAAAAAAGATGTATATATAGGGAGAGTATGAGTAGGAGCTCACTATTTCTGTTTCGGTGTTCTTACCTCACAAGAGATATTGCTATATCCTAGTAATGTCGTTCAAACTTGTTAACCATAATTTTGGTTGAATCTAAACCAATAACAGACGCATCACGTAAAAAAAATAGACGAACTATGTTTGAATTTCACTTGAATAGCTGTTTATAATTTCAGTGCTTTTCCACTAATTCCATGAATAAGGTTTGTTTGTTTGTTTGTTTTGGAATTTCGCACAAAGCTACTCGAGGGCTATCTGTGCTAGCCGTCCCTAATTTTGCAGTGTAAGACTAGAGGGAAGGCAGCTAGTGATCACCACCCACCGCCAACTCTTGGGCTACTCTTTTAACAACGAAAAGTGGGATTGACCGTCACATTATACACCCCCACGGCTGAGAGGGCGAGCATGTTTTAGCGCGACGCGGGCGCGAACCCGCGACCCTCGGATTACGAGTGCACGCCTTAACGCGCTCGGCCATGCCAGGCCCTCCATGAATAAGAAATGCATTATATGTTTTTGCATAACATAGATATCTTTGGAAGTTATTCCTCTTTAAATGTTTCGGCAAAAAGTAATAAACATTTATTATTACACATAAAATATTCTTACCAAATTAAAAAACAAACAACATTTTTCTACTGTTGAAAAACAAATCTACAAAATGCTGAACACACTGATAAGCACGATAAAAAACACTTACAGTATGTAAGCCTCTTTCTAAACTAAAATTTACATGTTTTTAATTCATTTCAATTGTAAATCACACCATTAAGACGTACATTCCTCCAGACTTAAATACTGAAGTTTTTCAACACCGCATAAATCAAAATAACTTTTATTAATTTGTTTAGCCATTAAATATTAATTAGTACAAAGAACATAAATAAACGATTTTAAACTCGTGTCAGAAAAAAAAGATAAATTTTTTATTGTGTATTTCTGTTCAGATCCGTTATTCATATGTGAGAAATTTATCTTTTACTCCGGTGTCAATAATTCGTCAAAACCTTTTATTTGTAAATTGCTGGAATAGCAATGAAAAAAAAACAGTATGATAATTATTTTACTTTTAGCTCCTTGTAAATAATTTGTAACTTTGTTTCATTGTAATTAGATAAATATCCAACGAAGATACGTTGTAACATTTTTTTAGGGATCTGTGACATGTGAAATGTCAAAGGTTATTGATGTACTGTAAAATTTGTTTGACAAATACTTAATTGTGTGTGATATAACACAACTGAATATTGTAGCGATATGAACATATAAGTTCTTTTGTGTGTATTTTTGAACAACACAAATGACATGTTTTGAGAGCATTATTATGTTTATTAAGACACGTTGTTGTGAAGTCAAATTTTTATGACGAGTTTGGGTTTGAACCTTTAGTAATAGCAAGTAGTAAAAACCTTTTGTCATCTTATGAGTTACGTTTTTTCTTTAAGAAAACTGGTTTTATTTGCTGTTTGCCTTTTAATTTAGGTTACAAAATAATGCATTAATTTAATAATATTATTATACTTATGTATTTGCGTTCAAGAGAACATAATGTGTGTTGTTTTTAACGAAAGTTTTTGTAACACTGGTTATACTTTAGTTTCTTGAAAATAAACTTTCAACTATTTATTACATTGTTTGAAGCCACTATAAAACCAATTGTATTATCTCTCAGCGGTTGGAATAAGAAGATAATATAGGAATAGAGAATACATTATCCTGCACTTTCATGTTTTATTTCAACTTTATTGCTTGTCTTTGTTATTTTATAGCAGTTAAACAGTATAGTAAGTTCCTGAAGTTCAAAATTCGGTGGAATAAACACGTTGTAAAGATTATATTCACGTCCGTTAAAACTGAATTTCAATGAAAATTTACAAATTATAAAGATTTATAAAATAAATAATTTTTAGTGGTTTACAATAGCATCAGAAATAAAACACAACAAAGTATAGAAAACTAAAAACCAATATTCGTGTGTATAAACGTAGACAAATTACGATCTACGTATATTTTCAGAAAGTGATTCTATTAGCTCAAACTTTTGGTAGTACAACTTTGTCAGGAGCTAATCGATATCCTAAGTTTATAAAAATGTTCATAATAAGCTCCGGTTTACATTAAATAAAGTTAAGAATAATGATAGTTGTTTATATTTGTTTTGACACAACATGACTGGCACTTCAGAGTGTAGTGTCACTAATATTAAATGTTTAAGTTACATAGTTCCTTATATTGTGTTATAAACGTTTCTATAAGTCTTTCCTGGCCCCCCAGTGGCTCAGCGGTATGTCTGCGGACTTACACACTAAAATCCGGGTTTCGATACCCGTGGTGGGCAGAGCACAGATAGCCCATTGTGTAGCTTTGTGCTTAATTCAAAACAACAACAAGTCTTTCCTAATCATCATAAATATTTTTAGCTGAAAAATATTAACATTCATACAAAGAATTGACTTATTGACTATGGCTTATTACAAATAATTTGTTATAATACAATTAATTCTGCGACAGTGATTTCGGAAGATTTACGCTTATCATGTTCGCATATTACGAAACTCCAAAAATTAATCTAGTATCTGCGGACTTAAAACCCTAGAAACGGAGTTTCGATACCCGTAGTGGGCAGGGCACAGACGGCCAATTATGTAGTTTTGTTCTTAATTCTAAACAAATAAACATAAACTAAAAGTATGTATTTGCTGAAATTTAAAAGAAATATATTAATTTTGGGATTTTTAAGTTTTGTTGTTAGTCGTAACTCTATACAGTTGGTTATCTATATTTGCTTACTGTAGGAACTGAATCCTAATATTTAGTGTTATAAGCTCTGAAGGCTGTAACCTAGTTACAAGGTAGCTTTTGGTTATTTGCAAAAAATCTCTCATCTGCCTCTAAGTTATTTTAATAATCTTACTTATATATCAAGTTTTAAAATAAAATTAATTCTTACAATGATTTTTTTATTTTCTTTATGCTGTAAAGATTTATTTCAGGGTGATTTTTTAAAATATTTTCTACTCATGACAGCATTTCGGTACTTTAAAATATGAAGGAACGAGAATTTTTGTCACGTGCATAATACATCAAAAACTAGATTTTAATTAATATTCTGCCCTGGGGAAAAAATAACCGTCAGTTGATTATTTTGAGTATGTGAAACGGAAAATATGTTGGAAAACTCCTGTACTTTAATTAAGTGTTTAAGGTATCATTGTCCAGCCATATTTCTCAACTCGCATGGTCTGGGAAGAGAAGATAAAAGAAGTAACTTGAATTATGAAAATTATATCAGCATTTTCGTCCCGTAAGTTTCTCGTAGTTCTTGAATAACAATCATTAAGAACACTACATTCATTCTAATGAGAATGTTACATTTTTGGTCTTTTTTGTAACACTGAACATCTTTGCTAACAAAACATTTATACAGGGAGGAGTCATTGGTGGCATTATTAAAACTCAACTTGTTCGTAAATCTAAACTGTGATTTCTAAAGTATTTACTGATAGCACTGAAACCTACAAAACTCATATTTAATTTAAAGCTGAATAATACTATAATCTCTTTACCAAGAATCATATCTATTGGAGGAAATGCTTCAGCTAGCTTGGACTGTATGCACTATGTAAAATTATTTGAGACTAGTGCTACTGAAATGAATAACTAAAATCTTCCTTAAACTTTGGTCGCCCATCATGGCCAGGTCGGTTAAGGCATTTGAGTCGTAATCTGAAGGTCGTGGGTTCGAATGCCGGTCGCAACAAACATACTAGCCTTTTTAGCTGTGGGTCGTTATATTGTTACGGTCAATCCCACTATTCGTTGGTAAAAAAGTAGCCTAAGAGTTGGCGGTGGGTGGTGATGATTAGCTACCTTTCCTCTAGTCTTATATTGCTAAATTAGGGACGGCTAGTGCAGATAGCCCTTGAGTAGCTTTGCGCGAAATTCAAAACAAACAAACAATCATAAAACTTTGTCTAATAAGAGGAGAAAAATCAGTTAGAGAGATGCTATGACTCACTTGATTGTTACCTTTTAAAGATCTGAATAAGTTTCTTTGTAAGAGAGTCAGTTATTTTTTACAATCTGCGAAATCAAAATGTATATCCAAGAAAGAACAGAAAATATTGCCAGAGTTAATTCAATTGTGAGCAAATGTTATTAACTTTCCATGTAAACAGCCTCATCCTAGTGGTGAACAATACTTCTAAATGACCGCTGGTCCGGAGTCACTCCTGGACATATATTTGATTTTCTTATGTGTAATTATGGTTAGAAGGACAGATGGGGAATTTTTAATATACAGTGAAGCTTTGACATTACTCAAGCGAACAAATCACAAATACTACATTTGTAATATAAGTAACGGGTCATTAGACTCTTATCTGGATGGACGCTGGCTAACTTGATGACCACACAAGCTATTAGATAAGAGTTTTTTTTGTTCATTATGTTCACCGACACGTGATTCGCACGGTAAGTAGTATTTGGTTATCCAAATGATAGGTGTGTTTTGCACTGATAAGGTTTCTAGGTCTGTACCAAACAGTAGTTTTTTTACACTTTGCTTTTACCAGCTCTGACATCCTAACGTTTGATTTTCTTTCTTTAATGTTAAATCTAAGTCAGCTTATGTTTAAACCATTTTTATTGGTTGTAAGGATAAAATATAATTATATCAGACGGTTTATATTGCACAAAGAGACAAAAAAGATATATTTGAGCTTGTCAAAAACCTTTCTTTGGTAATAAAACTTAATAACTTTTAAATATTTAAGTAACCAGTTTTTTGACCATAAAACAACTATAATTATTACTTGAAACTGTCATCGGCACTTGTTGATGGAACTCCGTAATTAGAGAACTAAAGAAATCAAAGAAAATGCACGTTTCACAAATACTTAACTTATGCCGACCATAGTTTTGCCAGTATGGCATCATGAGGTACAAGCGAATAATACGTGGTCGTAACAAGCGAAACTTTTGTCAAACTCACAATCTTATTTCTTCTCCTCAAGCCTGCAAATGTTAGTACTTCAGGTATGAGGAATGTACCTCACAATGTCAAATTTTGGAGGTTAAAAATATAAAGCTGTTTTGAACATTTTTGTTTAAAAGAAAACACATCTATGCTTAAAATAAATAGTTCATTCTAACTATTGCTGGTATTTTAAAAATAAAATAAAGTATAGGCAGATAATCCATAACTTAACATGTTGCTTCGTTCTTCATTACATGTACGGTGTAAAGACCTAAGTGTTAGACGTACACTTATGTTTAGTGAGTGTAGCTTATAACACTAACATAGAAAAGTAAATGTAAAATAAATATCACTCTTCTGTTTGATATGATCATTTTACAATTGTACAACAAGTGTTTGTATGATAGAAAAATGGAATCGGAGTGGAAATTACAAAAACCAAGATCTAAGCAACGACATTTTTCGAAACAGTACATGTTGATAATATATTAGTAACAGCAATACTCTAATTATTTAGAAATAAGAGTTACAGTAGGTATTTTCGTTAAGTATAACCATAATTTTTACCATTATGTCTAGCATTTGTTTTCTGATACGAAATAGAGTTAAGAGTTGCAAAGTACTTAGCTTACTCTTACTATAAATCCTAGTATCTATGATTTAAGGCTTGTTGCCATAAAAACGCGCCCTGCAAGTTGGAACAGCGAGTGTGCTATAAACTGATGGTCAAGTTCCACTATTCTGTTACAAAAATGTAGCTAAAGAATTGCTGCTGTATTCTGTTGGCTAGCTGCTTTCCGTTTAGTCTATCAGCTCAAACTTAGGAAGACATAAGCACAAATAACTCTTTGTGTAGCTTTAGACAAAAATCCTGAAAAATTATAGCAAGTTATGACTTCAAAACTCTAGTTTTAACTTATTATAATACTGCCTAATGCTAGCTGTCATTTATCTTATTACAGAACAAACTTGATTTTTGCACTAGTTTTGTAATTTCGCAATACAAGTTTGTTGTTATTGTTTTTGCTTAGAAAAGGAGACAATATAATAATATGTTTTTTATCTGGGAGTGGAAAAATGAACTAAACATGGAATTACTTACGTGGAACGTTTTACTGGAGAGCCTTTCCTGTTGGTGACGAGGTGACCGAGACCCGGGGTCCCGGGAAGGGTCACAATTGTCCATGGTGCGACACACATAAGACCCAAATACACTTAATATATTCGATTTATATCGCTCGCCGACGACGAAAGGATGAATACTTTTCTCTGACACGAGTGAGTTAGAAAATAATACAGAACATGCTGTAAATCCTTGGATTACTTTAAAAGGCAGCACTGTTGAGCTGTCCATGTACCAGGAGTTATCTAAATGTTTTGAAACTAGTATTTTTATAAACGTAGAAAAATGAAAATATTTAACAAATTCAGTTTTGTAGCATATAGTCGATCTCAAACTACAATATATCTTGAGCGTCGTTGTATTTAAAACTTTTAAACGAGTTTAAAATAGCTAAACCTAGAGGCTGAAAATATCTTCTAAAAATATAAATTATTTTATATATTCGTTTCTATCTCAACACCATGAAACTCGAAAGTAGGACTGTATTTTCAATTACTTCGGGATTTATCTAAACTTCAAGTTATAATACAAGCTTGTTGATACTAACCACTAATACTTTAAACTGATGTGTAGAAGATACTCTCTGAGATTATTTTGAAACAGGTCCATCAAGAATATCGACAGGTTGCAGGTCTCGCTTGCAGACGCTAGAAAAACGTTTAACAATCCAGTGAATGCCAGACCTTCTTGAATTTGACTGCTCAATAGGCCTAAACTAGGAGCCTCGCAGCGTCGTGCTCGAGCTCTAGCGGATCGTTCAACCACTACCGCATAGTAGAGTGTAGGTTTGGCATGACAGTCACGCATCATCTTGTGTGAGGTGGTTTTCTTTCAGGGAAAAGACAGAACGCACGCTTTAGCTGGCAAGATCGGCATCACGTGATCCTAGAGTTACTCGTTACGATAACCTAACAACATTTGGGATGATGCAGAAATTCTTTTTCGGTGATCGAAGCTGAGAATAATTAGAAAACTGACACCAGAGAGAAAGAGACTGGCATACTTATCTTCTTTGGACAACAAGCTAATAGAGTGTGTGTTTTCTTATAGCAAAGCTACATCGGGCTCTCTGCTGAACCCACTAAGGGGAATCGAACCTCTGATTTTAGTGTTGTAAATCCGTAGACTTACCGCTGTATTACCGGGGGCAGTTAATAGAGAAAGAGGATCTTGTTATGTTGTTTATATCATGGTACTAAAAAACAGACTTTTTATCTAATGTATTGCCCTTGTTTCATTAAGATTTTAATGTGATCAGTGAAATTAAAGTGATATCAGAAGGATCTCATTTTGTATTTAATTAATTTATCAAACTTCTTTCCACTTTTGATAACTGCTAGGGTATAACTAATGTTAATAAAAATACTAGAAACAACTTTTTTCATTTCTATTTATCGGTTTCAAACGAAAAAAAAGTATCTTAATTGTAGATCAAACACTTATTAATTTCTAGCGTTAAAGACAATTATATTTTTAACTTAAAAAGTTTTTTTACATGAGAAAATTACTAAGGTTGTCCTTAATTTTAAATTATTGACCGGAGTTAATCCAAAATATTTTCATTAAATTAATGTCACATAATTAACAAACACTCTTTATCATATAATCTAATTTTTATATTAGTCTAAGCTTTCAAACCCTTCCAAGTATTCGTCAAAGTTAAACTGATTAAAAAAATAATCGATTCGCATTCATAAAAAATTTACAGAGCAAGAATTAACTCGAAAGAATGTTAATAGCATTTACACTATATAGCAAAATGAACATTTACACTATAGAGCAAAATGAACATTTACACTATAGAGCAAAATGAACCAAACAATGCAGAAGATTATAAGACAAACCAACACAAAAATTAAAGGTCATAATATCAAGTAGATATAGATATAAATCAGAGAGAAATTTAAACTTTGGGCCTTATTATCTGGGATTAACAAATTTATGTGACCAAAATCGGTGTACTTTCTTAAACAGCTGTGTGAAAATATTTAATCAAGTTAAAAAGGCAGAACAAGTTTCAGTGTTAAATCTATTTGATTTTTTATTATTGTTCACTAATTATAAGGATTCTTCCACATTTATTCATATTGCTGTTTCTTTCAGAACAATGGTTTTAAAGTATTGTTATCATGAAGTAAGACACATCAGTATTAAAACTTTAGATGAGAATAAAATTCGTGATATGAACAATCGAAAATTTGAAAGTCAGAGACAAAAGAAATACACTTTTACAAGGTTTAGTTTGGATCATTTTCCAATATACGTTGAATTATAACTATCCATGAAAAACTAAATCATATGTTTATATTTTTGTTTGTTTCATTTGGAATTTCGCACAAAGATACTCGAGGGCTATCTGTGCTAGCTATCCCTAATTTAGCAGTGTAAGACTAGAAGGAAGGCAGCTAGTCATCACCACCCACTGCCAATTATTGGGCCATTCTTTTACCAACGAATAATGGGATTGACCCAAACATTATAACGCCTCCACGGCTGGGAGGGCAAGAAAGTTTGGCGCGACGCGGGCACGAACCCGCGACCCTCAGATTACGAAACGCACGCCTTAACGCGCTAGGCCATGCCAGGCGCGATATGTTTCTATCACACTGATTTATGTATAAATTGATATATTGGTAGGTAAACAGAAACAGCTGTAAATAAAGAAATTTCCGAGCTTTTCTTATTCAATTTATATAATCCATATAATTTTATTTCAAAGTTTTTAATTGTTTGTTTTTACTACTGAGAAGCTTAAATAAAAAAAATACATTTTTTAGATAATTGTGGGATCTCACTACATAATTCTGAGATTTGAATGAACATATATGTGTCTTATATAAAACAAAATTTTGGTTAAGGAAACTTACAGGGGTTTATTGGGAAAACATGTCTGAAAGTAAAGATATACTTCAGTTTTACCTTTGTTAAAGTTAATTTCAATTAATATTGTTGTGTATAATATTTAGTATACCTATATATATATAAATGTTTCTGTAAAACAAGATTATAATGAACAAACCCTAAGTAGGGCATATATAAAACTAGATTCTAATTAGCATATCCTACGTATGATTGGTATCAAATGTGTTCCAGTGAAGAAAACCTGCATGTCTATAATGTGAGACTGTGTTCTGAGAAAGTATCTTCTATTCGTAAATTAATTTCTAATACACAAAACACGTCTATATTTTATGTAAATTAGATTATTTGGATGAAAATGTACATATAAAGCTGGAATATTTTACTATATTATAAAGAATGAAATCTAATGTGTTACTTAATAGATTGGGCCTCTAGTATTACACACCTACTTATGTTTCCTCTAGTAATGCCGAGAATGTGGTCTAAGTAATGAATCTGTTTTTTTTTCTTTGTAAGCTTTATTTCAACATTTTTTTCTTCAAATTTCTTAGTGCACTCTAGAGGAATTTAGACATTTTGACAATAAAACTACAAAAGTAAGACCCTTACTCTCCAGATAATAACATTAATAATAACAATAAAACCACAAAAGTGAAACCCTTTCTCTCCAGATAATAATATTAATAATATTAAAAACTACAAAACTACAAAAGTAAGACCCTTTCTCTCCAGATAATAATATTAATAATAATAAAACTACAAAAGTAAAACCCTTTCTCTCCAAATAATAATAATAATAATAATAATAAAACTACAAAAGTAAGACCCTTTCTCTCCAGATATTAATATTAATAATAATAATAAAACTACAAAAGTAAGACCCTTTCTCTCCAGATAATAACATTAATAATAACAATAAAACTACAAAAGTAAAACCCTTTCTCTCCAGATAATAATAATAATAAAACTACAAAAGTAAAACCCTTTCTCTACAGATAATAATATTAATAATAACAATAAAAACTTTTTTTCGCAAACGTTTCGCCAATGCTGCTTCATCAACACTAGTGGTATTTGTACCACTTGTCCTATTAAAGCCACAATTTTGAAACATTGACTGAAATAAAAAGTTTTGTTTTTTTATTATTATCTGAATATCGGGGTAGTTTCATTTTTTTAAAATTTCTTCACTGGAATATATCATTATTAAAAATGTTTCTGCAAATAGCGCTCATGTAGAGCAGAAAATAGTAAGACACAAAATTAATGAAGATGGTTAGCTTATAGTAGATTCGAGATAAATAAATATTTATTGCCTAATTTCAAACGTCATTTTTCTTAAATAAAGAAACACTTCCAGGAAACAAGCTTATGGACACAGAGGCGGAAGTGTCATTATTTTATTCTTGAGATATTTTTTAGTATTTTTACTGTGCAATTGACACTATGTTTGTTTTCATTTGTTTAATGGTTGTTGAACTAAGAGTATGCATTTTTTAGAGCTTTACTAAAGAATAAACATAGTCTGTTTATTTTTTTACTCTATTTTAATGCTGAACGGAAGTGGCAGTTTGTTTTAAGTTTTCATGCACGTGAAAGGTGCTTGAATAATGTTCTTTTCACTACCCTGGTGGAGAAACAGAGAAACTTTATAACAGCTGAATCGCAAAAAGACTTGTCATGTAGTAGGAAAGACGATTAAAAGCTTTTGCTGAAATAAAAGCTTATTTAAACAAAATTATCTCATTTTACGGATAACTATTTATGAAAGTTCCTAAAATCAGTTTTAAAACAAAATAATTTAAATGTTTTGAAACTAAATTACAATTTTATGTCGAAAGCTCAACTTCTGATGCAGTTAGATTAATTAATGTCACGTGAAAGTTATAGTATTTTTCATCAATTTTACTCAATTAATTTCAAGTTCTATGTTAGATTACCTAGGAAGCTAAGCCTCAAATTACAGCGTATGCTAAACTGTACATATTTATTTTTAAAGTAAAGGAAATACACATCAAATTACAGAAAATAGGAAGCTGTTAGAAATAACTGTGTTTAATCGAATAATGTAAAGTAACATCGAATAAGAATATCACTCTTTACTTGTAGAGCTCATTCTCCAGCTTTGGTACTCAGTTCTTGAAATTTAATGTGAAAATACGCAGCTATTTTTATTGACACTCAAATTTGTTAAATTATTTAGTGGATTTAGTTTCATGATATGTGCAATCAACATTACAAGAAATATCAAAACGTAGCATATTTATTCGTGGATCTTCCATAGATATTTTTAAGTATACAATTATTTCCTGAAATATAATGTTTGTTTTTATTTCTAAACTAAATGAACTCTTAATACTCAGCCTGCTACAGTTGACACTAAGTACATGATTACAAATTGTAACACCAAAAACATAAATAATGGCTTACATTTATTCTTATTGTTTTAGAACAATTTTTCCCCTAGTGACCAATTACTGAAACATTTCTTGATGTTCGATAAACGATAGGCTTACACAAAATGTTGCCATTTTTAACTGACATAGACTTTTGGATTCAAAGGCGGAGGTGGCACACAACATGGCGGATTGCTAATTAAATCGTCTTCGTCATTCTCAAAGTCGGATTCATCATCAACAGTGGCCTCCTGGTACTGTTGATATTCAGACACCAGGTCGTTCATGTTGGATTCAGCTTCAGTAAACTCCATCTCATCCATCCCCTCTCCAGTGTACCAGTGCAAGAAAGCCCTGCGACGGAACATGGCTAAGGAAGATGTAAAATAAATATTTAATATAATGTTTAAAATCATATAAAATATGACGAAAGTTTGAAATACTACATAAGAAATTAATCGCGTTAGAACAGAAAGCAATAGAAAATTCTAAATGTCGTTTGCACTCGCATTTGAAAGACTATAAAATATCTTCAATATTCGAAAAATTTCAATAAACATTAAAAATTTGCAAACAAAAATTTAACGTATTGGTACTCTAAAGAACTGAGTACGGAGAAAGTGACAAAAACGGAGTTCTTTAACTTTTTAATAGTACTATCACCTAAAAAAATTAGTTAAACGTTTGTTTTTTGTTAAACAACCGGTCCCGTTAACAGTTCGATAGAAATAAAAAAAATTCCTTTATAAACAAATGTTGCTGTTTTTTAAGTCCTAGATAGAAACAAGTTAATGGTGCTAAAAGTCGATTCTGTTTATTTTTTTATGTTTTCAAATCATGCATCTAATCCGGATACAATTTTGTTCAGAGTAGTTGATTTAACGTACAGATAGTAAGACATAACATCGTTAATTGTTTTGGAGAAACAAGAAACTTAAGATATGAATATTTGGATCCGAAACAGTAGGGAACAATTCGAATTACATATTTCTCCCACTTTTTCATTTTAATGTAAGTTTTTCCCATAAAAAAGAAAACAAAAGACTCATAAAACTCATATTTGTGCCGTGTTTAAGATATAATATATATACATTTAATCATAATATTACATGTAAAACTGAATTAGCTGCATATTTTCATAAGTTGCTTTCACATTAAGCTTTTGTAAGTTATTACATTGACAGAAAAAAAACAGAGCTGGAAAACATCAAGTTTCTAAACTGTATTTACTCAGTTTATAGAGTCCAAATAACTTTATTTTGAAATGTGTCAATAGTGTATATATTTATCAAATTGAAGCTTATTTACCACACTTCAATAACTATATTTGGTTGTGCGGCTATGTTTATAATTCGTTATTTGAACCACAGACATTTTATCGTGTTTTAGCCAGATTTTGTTGAATCTTTGATGAATAATTTCTTTAATGACCTATTATGGAAACAAAACTGTTTGTTTATTACAGCGTCTATATCTAGTTCTAAAACTGTTACAGCTTCTAAATAACAAGAGTCACTATTATTTATGGAAAATAATTCCAAAAATACTTTGATTAATTAAAGTTATACTACAACACATGAAAAAGTTACCGGTGAACTGCTCTGACATTCTCTTGAAAATCTCCTGGATAGCTGTGGAATTACCAATGAAAGTGGCCGACATCTTGAGTCCACGAGGTGGTGTATCGCAGACAGCAGACTTGACGTTGTTCGGAATCCACTCAACGAAGTAGCTTTGGAAATTAGCAATAAACGATTAGATTGCCTCTGACGAGAACATGACGTTATTTGTTATCCTTTACAATTACTCTTGTTTTCAAGTAATTTAGAGTCTTCCAAAGAATTCAATTAATAATAAAGCAGCACTAACGCTACTAAATTCTATTCCAGAGTAAAGAACATTTTTACTAGTTGCACATGTTCATCTAGTTTGTGCAGTAGATTCGAAAAAAATTCTATATCTCTTCAAATAACCTATAATTTTCGTTAACAATTTTTAATTTCAATAAGAATCCAAGTTTTGCTACTTATTTGTTAATTATATTAAACAATTAAAATATTTTATTAATCGCAAAAAAAAAGGATAGTTCTTTTTACAACAAAAATATTTGATTGATTACAAAATAGAAGGGTTCACTTTTATGGGCTATATGCACGAACTAAAACATCCACAGATATATATAATTCCAGGACAAGGGACATGCTGGCCAATCAGAGCTGTCGCCTTTCACTAAAGAAAACTATAAAAATAATGTATTTAAAGTCAGCTCTTAAATTAACTGCATCCACAACTTTCGAAAACATCTTGTTTCAATAACCAACATCCCTGCTACCAAAAATAACTTTCTTAGTCGAAAAGACTTTAAATCTGCAAAAACACATTTGAGTCACTTAGTCTTACCGTTTTCATAATTAAGTACGGAAAAAATACGTATGAATAATATCAATTTCTTTAATAGCCTGAAACACAGTTTAATTCTTTTTTTTCTAAGAGAAAATAATTTCAGAGGTCTTAAACTGTCCTTATTTGACAATAACTTTTCCTTTCGAGAAATCACTCTCGTCCGATGAACTTTTTCCATGAAGTTATGTTCTTCTTAAATATGATAACCAAGACTAAAATACAATATTCCAAATGCAGTCTAGCCTGTGACCTATACAATAAAATTATAACGTACTTAGACTTGTTTTTAATATTTCTGCAGATTTAACCTAAGGTCCTATCTTCACATCAAAATTATGCTCGCAATTCAAATCATAATGTCCCATGCAATGTCATGCATTTATTAGAACTGAAGATATCTGCTATTTATTTACCCAACTCACCAAATACTCGAAGTCCTTTCGAAAATAGCATTCTTATGCAGAAATATCCAAAACCTTATTATCATCAACAAACTTGAATAATGTAGTGATCATTTTTTCAACTATTTCGTTGATATAAACCAAAAAGAGAAAAAGTCCTATCACCGAACCTTGATATGTGTTTTCTTAGATCAAAGCCACATTGGGCTATCTGCTGTGTTCACCGAGGGGAATCGAACCGTTGATTTTAGCGTTGTAGATCCGTAGAATTACCGCTGTCCAAGCGGGCTACAAACTTTATGTGTATCCAACTTATGACATTAATTCAATGTGACTGAGCTCCATTTATAATAACCCTCTGTTTCCTTCCAGCGAGGCGTCTTTCTAGCCAGTAAACCAACCTAATACTCACACCAAAACAAACCTTCTATTTGTCAACTTGCCAAGTAATATCTGAAAATCTAAACACATAAAATCCACACCCTCACTCTCATCTACGTAAGCAGTAACTTCTCCAAATAATGTAAAAAATGTTAACAAGGTAATAAAAGAGTAATATTTGTTAAATTAGTTTGTAAAACATTTTAATCAGACTTTCAAACACTCGTCTAAAATTCATAGGCTTATAATTACTGTACAATCTTTTTCATATCCTCTGAAAAAGGAAATAACATTAATTAACTTTCGATCTTCTTACACCTGGTCACTTCTGAAAAATTTACAAAAATAGTAGCAAGTTACTCACATATTAAATTCTCTGCTTCCTTCAAAATCATTGGAGAAATATGATGTGACCCAGAGTTTTATCATTCTTTAAACTATCTTTTTTTCTTAATAATCTCATGATGAATGTGATCAGTTTGTTTAATCTCATTTACATCTGTCAAGTGTTCAAGATGAAAAATATCGCTCATATTTTCGTAAGTAAAAACTGAATAAAAAGTGACATTTAATAACCCAGCCATCTCGTGGTCATCTGATATGTACCATTCTCTACCATCCCTCAAAGAGCTTACTCCCATCCTAATATTTTTTTACCTTTAATATATGTTAATAAATCCCTGTTATCAGTTATTTGCATTTTAATAAACTTTTTTTTTCGTATAATTTTCTCGATTTCCTAATTCTCCTTTTGACAAACATTTTTGATCCTCTATATTTTGTAAGTCTCCCATCACAGCACAGTTTCAAGTTCTCAAATATATATTGTTTTTCTTTAGTTTTAATATTTTTGTCCTTTTTTCCATCAACCTGTTTTTTATTTCCAACCAGATTTTTGTTTTTGCTATAATGAAGATGTTTATCTTGAATATTTAGAAACTTAAGATAGTTGCTTGATCACGAAAACTTGGGATCAGTTTCTGCAGAATTCACGGCAGCTAAAATATGAAATTACACAATAAGAAAGATAACTTTTCACAACATCTTATACAACTAAAATAGTTGCTTTATTGCAAAGTAAGAAGGATAATTTTTTGCAGGTCATTCTGCTGTTCTGATTGCACTCATACAATTTTTTTAAGACTGTAAAACATAAGCACAAAATATAAGAACAATTTTTCTCAATCAGGAAAATTTTGGTTTGGAAATCTTCAACAATGGGGACTTGATAGTCTGAGGGTCACGGGTTCGAACCCTCGTCACACCAAACATGTTCGTCCTTTCAGCCGTGGGGGCGTTATAATATACGATCAATCACATTCTTTGTTGGTAAAAAAGTATCCCAAGAGTTAACAATAGGTGGTGATAATTAGTTGCCTTACCTATAGTCTTAAACTGATAAATTATGGATGGCTAGCGCAAATAGCGTTTGTGTAACTTTGAGCGAAATTTGAAACAAACCAAAACAATCTTCAACAATGGGCCCAAAAGTGGCTCTCGAAATTACGGACCATTCAGCAAGCTTTTATAGCCTAACTCTCACTAAACTTGCTGGTGAATATTTACTATAAACCACAATAGTATTGGCTGTAATTGGAGTCGGGCTTTTCTTTTCTGTACCACAGAGTGTTAGCTAATTTTCGTCATGTTAATTTTTTTTTCATTTTCTTTTCTGATTTTAGCGTTTTAAATCCGCAGATATATCGCTGTACTAGCGGTGGGCAATGTGTTTGTAATAAAATCAATCAATTGTAATTATTTGAAGTAATAATAAATATTACACCATTCTTTACATTTTTTGTAAATAAATACACAAATGTTTATTTTACTTGATACTTTTTAAAGTAATGAGCTGTGAAATGTTCAGGCAATGTTTTCCAAACCTGAAATTTACATGAGAAGTAGTAAGTGAGATATAAGTAATCATGCAATACCACATACGCTCTTTATGTCTAAAAGTAAACTTGGTACTGTGAGACTTGTTTAAAAATATATCTAAATATTTCACTAAAACATTTGATCTTTGTAGCATTAAATTACGTGTTTAGTTTAATGTTTGTACTACGAGTTTCCATGAAGTAAAGTCTATACTATTTTATACAAACTAACTTGGCTATTTTATAATCTTGATATATTTGAATATTTAAATTACTAGCGTATCTTGCAACACAGGATGAATGTAACTTTGTTAGATACACAACAGTAATGAATATATTGAACTAAATGGATTAATAACATATGCTGCAAATCAACAGTATGTATACTGTACATCTCGGAATAACAACGTATGTTTTAAACTAGTACAAAGGGTAGAACATGTAAAACTAACAAATTATTGTGTTCATCGATACTAAGGTTACCGAACCTGCTGTTTTTGTTTTGGATGGAAAGAAGTTGCTCGTCTACTTCTTTCATACTAATTCTTCCCCTAAATATTGTGGCAACTGTCAGGTACCGTCCATGTCGAGGGTCACAAGCTGCCATCATGTTCTTAGCGTCAAACATCTGAAGAAAATATTTAAAATTTGAGTATTTCGACATTATCTTTGAAATATGATAAATGTATTACTTACAAGAATTGCACATTTTATTCATAACTAGCAAAAGAACCCGGCTTTGGTCAGATTATTAGGTTGATATATTTGGCATGACTATGTTATAGATAATTATATATGCCGCTACACGTCACGTTAATTAATTAACCTATATAAAAGTCCCTGTGAGTCACGTCACGTTATGCTTGATTTTAAACGTGTGTGTCTGTCATTAATTTTTATATGTAATTGTAATATAAGGAACAACTTTATTTTTCTATGTGGTGTTTCGCTAATTGTCTCAGTAAAAATATTCAAAATAATACCTGGGTGTATACGCTTAAGGAACACTTTGTTTGAGTGCAAAATTTCATGTTTCCGCTTTCTTTCCTCTTAGAGTTATGGTTGTCACACACACACACGTCTGTCCATGATTTTTATTTGTGATATAAGGAACCACTTTTTCTATCTGGTGTTTCGCTAGCTTAGCTCATTAAAAATGCCTGCGAACATGCACGTTCCTTTTCTGTGTAATTTTTCGCATAAAAAGATCCGCATACGCACGTGAATAGCTAATAATAGCAAGGTGCAAAATCACAGGGTCTACTCAGTATGAGTGCAAAATTTCAGGTTTCTAGGTTCTTTTCTTTTAGAGCTATAACGATCACACTCACGAACACGCACGTGCGCATGTACGCAAGTGCTTTTCTGTCTGTCTGTGATTTATATTTATTGTATAAGGAACCACTTCTTTTCTATGCGGTATTTTTGCTAGCTTGCCTTACTGAAACGATGCGCATGCACGTTCGCACGTGGATAAGGTAAGTAATAATAGCACAGGTGCACACCCTAAGGGTCCACTTAGTAGAGGTACAAACTTTCAGGTTTCTAGGTTATTTTCTCTTGGAATAATAGCGGTCAAACAGATACACAAAGCCACAGAATACCATTTTATTATTATAGATGAAATAGATTAATATTCATGAATCACTAATTACAGGTAGACCACGTTAACTAAGTTCAAGTAACATACTCTCAAAATATAACAATTGTATAATAATTTGAACCCCACTAGCACAATAGTATGTCTGCGGACTTACACACTAAAAATCGGGTTTCGATACCCGTGGTGGGCAGAGCACAGATAGCCCATTGTGCAGCTTTGTGCTTAATTCCAAACAAACAAAAAAGTATAATGATCTACTTTTAAAGAATCGCTATAATAGTATTATGCAGTTGGCAGTTTTTAAAAAGTATTTCAACATAATTTCTCAAATAATTCTAAAGAATTGTTTATTTGTGTGGAATATTCACTCAGAGCTACACAAGTGTTATCTGCACCGTCTATTTCTAAAGCCAAATGTAGACTAGCTAGTCAACACCATCCACTGTCAATTCTTGGTCTATTTTTATCTGGACGAATAGTGGGATATGACTGTTACTCTTTTAATTCATCTATGTCGTCAATGTGGGAGCGCGATTATGGGTCAACGGGACATGAACTAGGATCCAGTATACAAAATTCGGAATGTCGACTATGTCTATGTATAGTCCTGTTGCGAAGGAAAACATTCTAGACTCAGACATACATAATTAAAGATGCTGATGAAAGGTCTGGAAATATATTAATGAAACGTTGTCAATTAAATATACGTATAAATATATATTTTAGCAAAATTAAATAGTTGCATCCAAACGAAGCCAAATAAGTAAACCAAATCATGAGTTTTTAAAGCCATAAACAAAATATATTAAAATTAACCAAAATACGCTGCATATTTTTCAAAAAGATCCCTGGGTACAAGTTATAACGTGATATTATAAAATGTATTCTAAATTATTGAGGTGACTGAAGAAGTAGGATCTACATTTCGGTGAGGATACACTGTCTATCAGTCTTAATTTCCAATTCGCTAGTCTCACATAAGAAGATTAGAAATTTAGAAATTAGGAGAGCAAGATGTAAGTGCTCGGCCCCACAACGTCCCAAATATGTATCACCCTTCACTGCCTGCGGAGAGCTGTGAAAAGATAACTACTCTCTCAAGTTGAAATAATAATAATATAAAGATAAACATGAAAAGATGAAAGATAAATAAATAAAATATAAAACGGAAATGAAAATAAAATAAAAAATAAGGAAAATTAGATATTACCATTTGGGGGTAAGCAAAATAAAACTTACCTCTTGAAGTTAGCATCTCTTCCCCCAATATATAGATAATAAATATGGAATGCTCTTTTAGAAAAAAACAGCTCAAAAGTTGAATCGAGAATACATTTATTTTTACGACTATATTTTATGTGTTTTTTTTATACATTATATGATGTTATAGACATCACTTACGTTTGCTCTCGCCTGACATGGCCTAGCGCATTAGGGCGTGCGCTTCGTAATTTGAGGGTTGGAGGTTCGCGCCCGAGTCATGCCAAGCATGCTCGCCCTCCCAACCGTTTATACCATCAAAACCTTTGATGATATAAAAATTTGCCTGTTTGTGTTTTTTTTTAATTTCACGCAAAGCGGATATTTGCGCTAACCGTCTCTAACTTATTAGTGTAAGATTAGAGAGAAAGCACCTAATCATCTCCACCCATCACTACATTGTAATTTTCCTGCGTCTGAAAGGGCGAACATGTTTGGTGTGATGGGGAATCGAACCTGCGACCCTCAGATTACAAGTCAAGCACCCAAACTACTTGACCATGATGGATCTCTTATGACAGAAAATAGTTTAATTCAGAAACGATTTTAATTTTAATTTGAATCGATATTTTTACTTTAATAATAAGTTTTATACACTTGGATTTAGGCTAGATGATCCTACAGTGTGTCTTTACGCTTATTATACCAACACTCACTACACTTATACGGTTTCACATACTCCACCTCCATTACGGCTTTCCGTCACTAAAATCGTAAGACGCAGACGGTAATTGATATGTTCTATCAGTATAAATGAATTTTGTTTTTTGTGATTCCTCCTATTTTGCGAAATCACGTGTGCATCACGTCATACACACTCGCTTTTATATAGGTTAGATTAACTACAGAAAAATGTCAATTACAAACACATTCAGTATCAGATGCAAAATGTTTAAAGATTATAACTTGAAGAGGTACATCATTAGCTGTTTTCATGTTGTCACAAACTTATGACATTCGTAGCCTCAAACTAACCCTCGATAATCGAAGTACAATCCAGTAGTTATCGATTCGGATAATGGAGTAGAAATTCCGTTATTCTGTCTCATTACAGCAAAAGGAATAAAAGAATGTGTTATAAGAGTCGCAGTTAAATCCCGCTATTGAGTTTGAGAGGAGTAGCCGACTAGTTTGTGCTATGTGTTATTGACAAGCTACTTTCCCTTAGTTTATCGCTTTAAAAATAAAGACTGCTACTTCTGAAAGTTCTTTGTGTAACTTTGCATGAAATCGAACAAGTAAACCATTGGAGTTCCTGTGTAGTAAGCTTAGCACTAATATTATAACTGGTATTGTTTCGGCTTTGTTCACCCACACCCTCTTCTTTGTCTTTATATATTTCCTTAAAGTAAGAGCAAATTCATCACTAAGCTGAGTTTCAGTACGGTAAAGATTAAAGGAAATCGTGTCTCCTTGAAGACACGCAAGTTGAAACTCGAACAGAAAAGCAAACATCTTAAATTAATAAGTGAGGAGTAAAATAGAACGAACGAATCAAAGAGGCTCACAGTATTGTTACTTAACCATTTCTTAAAAGTGCAATATTCTTATTGCAAGGCTAGCATGTTTGGTGCGACCAGAATTCGAACCTGCTACCCTCGGATTACGAGTCGAACGCCTTAACAGACTTGACCATGCCAGGCCAGAACTGAGCTAATTAGTGGTCACGATCAAATAAAGTTGGACTGTTTGTTTTTTGTCAATTTCAAAATGTCAGAAAAATCATAAATAATTTCTATCTAGAGTCCAGTTTTCTTAAGTCTGTGATTGATTTAAATATGCAACAAGATAATGTTTTTATTTCAAGGTTACTCAGTGATATCAACATGCATGTACATTTATATCATACGGTGTAGTAGCTGCACATTTTATACTTTTTGCTATAAAAATTTAATATAAGGAACTGTATTCAAGTTTTTAACAGATATGTTAAAACGTTTTCCTGTGAATGTTTTCTGGACATGCGCACAAATCAAACCTTTGTGTAGTTTAGTGAACGGGAATACCAACGTTACAAATCAGTAAAAAAATTGGTTGCTAATGAAATAATATTACGTCATCATCCGGCTGTCGTTAAATTGGAAAGAAAAAAAGTACAAATATTTAATATATAAAGAAAAAGGGATATATATATATATATACATAACTGCTCAAAATACTAATATATTCAGTGAAGTAACGGACACAAGACATCGGAGAAAAGATTACATACTTTTGGATTTTTAAATAACTGAAGTATGACGTTCATCTTTAGCTGATTAGTTTAGACATTATCATTAAAATGTTTATAGAATATTTATAACGGTAGACAGCCACAAATTCTAGGTGTCGCTGGAATATTAAAGTGATTTATTTGTCTCAAAATTTTTCATTATTGGTTTCGGACATGAATTGTTCATATAAATATGTTCGCTCCCTGCAACTCTTGAATGTACAATATAAGTATGCTTCCTTTAGGACTTCGTAACTTCTAAATCAACTTGAAAATGTGCACATGCTTCTAGATTATATGTTTTTCTTGAGTGAAAAAGAAGCCTACACATTCTTTATATCCACATAAACTTGTTAAGATTTATATGAATAAGTTATTACTTAATCATGTTTATTTTCATATGTACGTTTCTTACATTTATTGGCATCTACAGATTACACCATTCTAAAAGAAAGGAAGTTTATGACATAATAAGACTTCTTGTACATATAAACACAGAAGAATTAGATTATTTATTTGGACATCATATTGAGTGGAGAAAAGTAATAAAACCACAATATCATAAATAACTTAATAATGCTTCAAGTAAAATATGATATAGTAAACAAGTAAACCACCAACTCTTCATATGAACATGAAAATTAAAGTTGTTCCTTACAGCGAGTAATAACTTTAAAATGCCACAAACAAGACAATAAATGTTAATTAAAAAAAGAAAAGACCAGTAATTTATACCTGTTGGGTTAGCTCCGGCACTGTGACAGCACGGTACTTCTGGCTCCCTCTAGAGGTAAGTGGAGCAAACCCCGGCATAAAGAAATGAAGACGGGGGAATGGAACCATATTGACAGCGAGTTTACGAAGGTCAGCATTCAACTGGCCGGGGAACCGAAGACATGTTGTCACTCCTGACATTGAAGCAGACACAAGATGGTTCAAGTCACCGTATGAGGGCGTTTTTAGTTTGAGAGTGCGAAAGCAAATGTCATACAGAGCTTCGTTGTCGATGCAGAAAGTTTGGTCAGTGTTTTCTACCAACTGATGCACAGACAATGTTGCATTGTAGGGTTCCACAACTGTCTCAGACACCTACAGAAAATATGATTTTTATTAACTTGACACAGTTGTTGACACATATCACAATGACTTATGTGTTGTTATTATCATTGTGAGTACCGATGTTTAGATCAGTATCATCAATATGTATTGCTAAATTTCCTAAAAATATTGAATATGAAATATCCATGTATTTTATACTGTCTTTGTAAATATTTCATTGGTAGACGACTCTCCAATTCCATCATCTGTTTATGTATAGGAGTATTTAGTAAATTATACGTTTGTACAACCACAATAAGTTATTATCAGGACGTTCATAAGGAAACGACCAATTATGACGAAAAGCAATTATATCTGTTTTTGCATTTTCGAATGATTTATTTTAATTAAGTAAAACAGTCAAATGTTTAAGAAAAAAGAATATGAATTTCATTCAGTAATAATTTATAAAACTACTTAATAAAGAAACTAGTCTAATACAAATAGGAGTTTGAGGATATTATTAAAACTGCTTTAATACAGTCTTTTAGGAAATATTTAAGCTGCTTTGATGCACCTAATAATGACAAAAGGTTACTGAAGCTGCTTTAATGCACCTAATAATGACAAAAGGTTACTGAAGCTGCTTTAATGCACCTAATAATAACAGGAGATTACTGAGGCTGCTTTAATGCACCTAATAATAACAGGAGATTACTAAGACTGTTTTAATACACTTGGTAATAACAGGAGATTACTGAAGCTGCTTTAATACACCTTGTAATAATTGTAGCTTTCTGAAGCTATTTTCATACACGTAATTATAACAAGAAATTATTGAAGCTGCTTTAATACACCTAGTACTAACATGAGATTACAGAAATGGTTTAATACACCTACTAATAACGGGAACTTCCTGAAGCTGTTTTAATATATCTCGTAATAACAAGAGACTATTAAGACTTATTTAATGCACTTAATAGTAATAGGATATTACCGTGACTGTTTTAATACAATTAGGCGTTTTAGTGACTTATTAATGGCATATCTAAACATTACGATGTATTGTGATTACTACTTGAATAAGTTATTTAAAAATTTAACTTAAACTGTTATTCATGGAACATAATATTCAATACACATGGATATTTGAGGTGAATACTTTTCCGGAATGTGAGATGAACCATGGATACCTACGCCACTTGAAATGATGTATATATTATTATTCATATTATATCAATACACATGGATATTTGAGGTGAATACTTTTCCGGAATGTCAGATGAACCATGGATACCTACGCCACTTGAAATGATGTATATATTATTATTCATATTATTGTATCTTCGCACCTGACTTTGGTGTAAAAATCAGTCAGCAATGCATCAAAGAATACAACCTTGAGGCTTATTTATTTAAACCTGGATCGCTAATAAAGTTATTAAGTTTTGGAATTAAAATTGCTGGAACTCGAACTATTACCAAGCTTCACAGATCCGTGAATTACATAAAAGGTTAGACACGCACGCACAATTATAATTTTGTTTGTAGTCTCGTAAACGTGTAAGGATCAGTGTTGCAACACGTTTTCAAATCTCAAAAAAAAAAAATACGTAGAGGGAGGTACAATCATCGTGAAGGTGTAAAAATAACTCGCACATGCTTAAATATTTAACATTTATTTAAGTTTGTCCCAAAAAATAAATAATTTTGGCAGAGTCAATTAAAAAAAAATTACTTGACGATGTTCTGATTTTTGCCTTCTTTGAAACATTACAATTCAAACTTATTAATAAATATTAGTTATGTAACTAAACAAGCAAAGTTTTCTTAGCAGGCTGGAGTAATAAAAACAAATGAAACAAGTTTTAAAGTACGCAGTTTCTATTAACTGGTATTATATCATGCACAGACTGGAAAATATCTCACATCATATTAGCAAGATAACAATTTACCTTTCTTTAAAAATATAAACCGATCAATGTGGTCTTGTAAACCTTTTCAACATCTGGAGTGTTTTACTTTTTAATACAAAATTACTTTCTTATTTTTGTGTGTGTAGTGATCTCAGAACTACTTTTTGGAGCTGCTTACCTTCGGGGAAGGAAACACAGAGAAAGAGGCCATTATTCGGTCTGGATATTCCTCTCGTACTTTAGAAATAAGAAGAGTGCCCATCCCAGAACCGGTGCCGCCACCTAGTGAATGAGTGAGCTGAAAGCCCTGTAGACAATCAGAACTTTCAGCTTCCTTTCTTAGAACATCCATCACTATATCTACTAATTCAGCACCTTCAGTGTAATGTCCTTTAGCCCAGTTATTTCCCGCTCCACTTTGACCTGTAGACAAAGTGGTCAGTTAATAAAAGTATTTCCCAATAGCACAGAGTTATGTCTATGGACTTACATTGCTAAGAAAAAAAAAAGGATTTCGATATCCGTGATGGGCAGAACACAGATAGCCCAGTGTGTAGCTTTGTGTTCAGTTCCAAACAAACAAATGTTTTATAATTATTGACGTTATTCGTTATGCAGTAAAGATAATAGTAGTATGTAATATTTATACTTTTAATTATGATCACATAGGTAAGTAAACAGTGGTCAGTTTCAAATGAAAAAGATACTCAATAACAACTGTAAAAATCGCTGAAATACACAGTAGCCGAATTAAAAATAAGATAGATTATTATCTGAAAACACAAAAAACGTATATAAAATATTAACTTTTAGAACAGATTATAGGAAGTGTTAGTTAAGTCTAACTTGTGGACGTGTACATGCAAACTAAAGTTGTCCAGTTTCTAAACCTTTTTAAACGGAAAAAATATCTTACTTAAAGATTAAGACGAGGATAGCTTTGGCTTCAAAACTGGAGGGAACGAAAGAGAAATGCAAAACAACACAACAAAAATAACAACAAAAAATATGCCATATCTCAATCTACTGCTGTTCAAATTTAAGGGAACATTCCTTGTTACTGGAAGCACTAGAAAGATATATCTCTTCTTAACGCCATACCAATTATGCTTACAAATAAAACAGTCACTTAGCGTATCATAAATATTTAAACAATTAATGGACGTAGAAATTCATAAATGATGGATTTTTTTCTTGTTTTATGTCTCAGCATTTAATTTGAAACACCTCTGCAGTTGGTGCTTATATTTTTATTCATGTTACTTTGAAATGTTTCATTTAGATAGCGTTAAAATAAAAGTTAGCACAGTTCATAATTTGTTGCGTATATTGAGCGTTTAGCTGATAAACATTTCTTTATAGAGCATTCATTGCTTATATCGAAAGGAACTAAAATACATATGAAATAAACTTTCCAAAACTTACCAAAAATGTAATTATCAGGTCTGAATAGCTGTCCGAATGGGCCAGACCGTACCGAGTCCATAGTTCCCGGCTCTAGATCCACCAGAATAGCCCTGGGAACATACTTTCCACCTGAATAAAAATTACAAATTATTTTCTATTAATTAACAATGGAGTTATGTATCATTACATTTTAGTTGAAGCGTTGTTTCTTATATAGATTACAATTTTAGAACAAACATGTATGCTATTGACAATAAGCCACTTAGATCTATTTTTATCCCTCCCCAAAGGTTAAATGCAAATAATATTAATAAAGATGTAGAATATAATGCGAAAACAAATGATCAGTTTTTAATTGTTGTTTATTAGGAAAATCCTACCTGAAGCTTCATTGTAATAAACATCAACTCTTTCCAGCTGAAGATCCGAATTTCCCTTATATGATCCTGTTGGATCAATACCATGCTCGTCAGAAATTACTGCCCAGAACTATAAGTAATGGAAGAGTGGAAAAGACATATAGATCAAATAACACCGGGAAATAAAATAAATGTTTGTTACTTGAAAACTAGAAGTAAATGTAACCTTTCTTTTATAAAGTAATTTGACTATGTTTGTTTTAAAATCATATTGAAAATTACTTACACCCATAGTTTTTGAGTTATGGTAGATTACTTCGTAATATTTTTATATATTGTGAAAATTACTTTCTATAAGAGCTTTATTTATTAATTGAAAATTAAATTTAAGAATGTTTAAAAATAATACGTAATAGAAATGCAATCAGTATAATAAGAATATGTATTGAAAATACATTCAGGTTATGTTCAAAACTTTTATCATGTTGCTATTTCTTTTTTATAAAAATAGCTGTTTCACTTTTTGCGCCTTTTGTATGTGTTCTTAGTTTCACGCTGTGAGAACCATCAGTAATCTCCCATTATCGCAGGATTCCATTGTCTTTGATATCACGGTTCCATTGTAGATATATCTTGACGGAAGTGCTCACCATGCTCGTCGCTCACTGCACATAAATCATTTGGAAGAAAAGTCTAAATAGGAGTATAAGAAGAGCATCTTTATTGACATATTAGACCACATTTTACTGTAGTTATCGAGCATATCACTATTCATAACAGCATAGTTTTCATCAATCTAATGTCCAAGAAATTTTAACAACCATTTTGAATGATTTTCAGGCAGCACTTCTTGAACCTGTGGCCCAATAAAGACTCCAATCATTTCTGTATCAGTTGTTTTAGAAACGTGTCAGAAAGATATCTGACACCATTACCATCTTTGTTCATCCCATTTCACAAAATTATTGTTCTGTCCTAAGTTTAATATTAAGTGGGGCAAAACGTATTTTGAAGATTTACTAAAATTTGACACTCTATATTCTATTTCCTTGCTATGTAATGATCCCTTACTGGTTATTTCTTCTTTTAGAAATGATATTTTATCACTTTGACTGTCCAAGGGATGTTTGGTATACTCACTCTGCAGATACAGCAGGAGCACAGTGAATTTTGGACACCGCATATGTTCCACCTATGGTGATCCACTTGATGCCCTCAAGTATAATCTGCATGCTTTGGTAAGTTTCTTTCATATCTATAGCTTTATTAACAGCAATTGATGGCTTAGTGTTTTCATTGTACAAAAGTACATCGTTCAGATTAATTTTAGATCAGTCGATATAGAGTTTCCATTGCTGCTGCTGATGTTCATTACCTAATCCTTCCTTTAGTGCATCAAATTTTGTGGACAAACACAAAGTGTCTTGCATGTAGCAGTGAGAAGCACGACTTTGATAACTACTTTATTAGTCAAACCGAAACTATTGTTCCTGTAACTAATAAGTTACGTTGCTATAAACGAGAGTCGAGAAGTTTCGAATGGTAGAGATAAGTCACGAATCAGACCATTTAGCTTTTCTTGTGTGATCAGGTGAGGCAGTTTATGTTTAGTTGCCACATGAATAAAAGTAAAAGATGCAGGTGATTCATTGTCTTCTTCGCAGGATAACTTTCCTGCTTCCCAATTTGTTGGTGGCACTTGAAGTTCATCGCCGTGAGGTACTGGTTTCATTACAGATGCAATATCTGTAAATTTAAATTATTGTTTAGTTTAGTTTAAATATCCAGAAATATTAGTTATACAAAAATAACAGTCGGTTAGATAATTCTTTGGACTCACATCACGTCATGGGAACTACAAATGGCATATTTGTTTTCTTCATATTCAGTTACTGTGTCACATCTGATGTGTAAACTGTACAACAAACATGTAAAATCCAATATTTTTATTGCTTCCCAATTGTAAACCTAAAGTATTAGTATTAAGCTATCTTCACTTCGTGTGTAATGTGTTGCTTTTGTGCAACTGTAATATATTTTCCAAAAATATAGCAGGAACTGTTTGGGTGATCTTTGCACTTTTGAACTTTGCTTAAACTGGAGGCAGCTAGCGTTTCAAACGAATTTCTGAAAAAATTGTAAAATAATTTCTATTCACAGAAATGAAGTTAAAAATATTAAAAACAAGTTTTTAAAAAGTTTGCTTATATCGTGGTTATGATGTGAAGAAGAATACCAGACTTTATTTTGTCTGTGCTCGGAGCGAGGCAAAGTGACCAACTGAGAGAGATAGGTGTCTGATTCCAATCCTGGGCTTCTTCAATGTTCCAGCGAACTGAAAAAGTGAGGGTTTTGTGACTCTCAGGCAGAGAATGTGAGCGTAGAAATGAAGCAAAAGCTATGCAATTAACTGTAATTATATAAAGAAGAAATAGCATCTATGATCAATATATTTGGAATTTTCAACAATACAACACATTCAGTGTTTGAAAGTATTAAAAATGCGTGTCATTTACCCACTGAACTGCTCAAGTAAACTTAATTGTACAGTATAGATCTATTGTACTGAGTTGATATTATAGTATTTCACATAGTGCTGGTATAATATTAAGATATTGCAAAAACTTAAAATCTGGAGGCGATGGACAGATTCTGATTACATTTTTCAAATCAACGCCAGCGAATTATCCTTAATAACTTGAGTTTTATCCAGAAACTATTTATTTATCGTTTAGTTTAATAGGTAAAATAAAATATCATATTTAATTCGAGCAAGGAGAGCAATTTTTCGTTATTTATTGATCTCTTCATTTCAATCAACACTGAAATCGGGGCCATATTAGGTTCAATATATGGTCGAAGAAACACTTGTGTTTCTGGATATTGATAAGAAATTCTTTTGTGGTAATATAATTACTCACGTACAAATTCTTTAATATGTCAATCATGTATACGCCAGCTTTCTGTTTTCTTTCTTTCTTTTATAAATGTGAAATTAAAAATATAGTTTCAGATTTCCTTAGAAGGGAGATGTAACAGCTAAAAAATTATCAGTTGATGAAATTTCAATCCATAGAAAATGCATATAAAAAATTGTTTTGGTTCCGTGAAGTTGCACAACAGTCTTAGCAGCTGTTCTCGTACGTACCTTTATGGTATCTCAATTATTATTTTTTTTAAATAACACAATATACATTTAAACAAACGTAGAATAGTGTTTGTTTCTCTAACTTCTTCGATCAGTGAATAGACCTCCACCAATTTTATTAGCTGAGAAAGTCAAAACACTTAAATTAAAGTACGAAAAACGTTTGTAACACCAACAAATTTGAACGTATCTTACATTCATAAAACATTCAAAATAACGTTCTCAAAAACATATTTTCTTCCACCAATAGACGAATCAATTTTTATGCTGAAATATATGTATATATGCATATACAAGTATGGGGATAGTGAGAACATAATTGTAACTATTTCGTTCAGTATGTAATAGCAATTATTCAATGATATTGCTTAACATTCATGCCAACAAAACTATCCACACGACACCATCAGTACGAAGCTGTAAAGTGTTTTCAAAATATGTTAGACATGAAATAACTTGTTGAGAGGATTTGTTTATTTCTAGTTAAGCACAAAGATACACAAAGGAATATCTGTGCTATGTCCACCACAGGTATTTAAACCCAGTATTTAACGCTTAAGTACAAAGACATACCGCTATGCCACTGGAAAGAAGTATTGGCATCTGGGATGAAATGAACGTTAAGTTGAATATGATAAAATTTGTAAAAATTTTGTGTAAAATGAGGAACTCAGCGTACATAACTAACGATAAACTTGACATACTTGCAATGAAGATCTTGAAAGCTATGCCAGTGTAGGGCTTCTTGGTTTTACCTGATGAGTCAAGGGTAAGGAATGTGTTTTGAATAAGGAATATTAATGAGGTAGTTAGTGCTACGGAATGGGATGATATTATCTTGTCACAGATCGCATATATAACGTTGCCTTATACTAGCTTATCCTGCAAGTTAGTATTGAAGAACACAACTTTCTCAACAATACTTAAATTTCAGTTGTGACGAAACTTTATTTCAGGAATAAAATTATAAAAATCTCAACTTAAACAAATTTGGTTTTCATAACTTTTATAAACTATTATGCTTCATGTAATTGTGCCACATGAAAGTGTAATAAGAACATACTATGTGTATTTTATATCAGTTGACACCTATATATCATGTATTAAGCACTTAATTATGTGTTGGATAATCTCAAGATTATATCATATGCAATTAATTTGTAAATATTTGTTAATTCAGAAATTACCAGGAAGTTCCTATGGACCATTGGATTTTTAAACATATGTTATGGATTCATCATATTTTTTAAGAATATACGACTTAATTACTTTATCCTTAATAATATGTATGATACAAACAATAATTTTACTATTAGTGCTTGTATCCCATTGAGAAAATAATCAGTAGTATGTATTATATGCACTTATTTTTGTCGCCCGTAATGTGTTTTCTTAAAGCGAAGTCATATCGGAATCTCTGCTGAGTTCCCCGACGGGTACTCAAACTACTCATTTTAGAGTTGTAAATCCGTAGACATACTGCTGTACTAGCGGGGTGCTACAAAATCTGTCATTATTTCAGATTGTTGAATGTTTCGACAGGCAAAAAAAGTGAACATGATACAATATGTGAATACCAATTGTTGTATATGTTACGTAAGTAAGCCAATAATTATGGAGTTAACAAGTAATCTCAGGTTTTTTCATCTAAAAACACAAATAATTGGTTTCAAGTGGTGACCTTTTTATGGTTAACTACCTTTTTATAAGTGAGTTTACTTTTCAGTTTTAGAACTGGAGACACTGATGGTAATTGTGAAATATTTTGATATATTTTAACAGCAAATTATCACTTTTGTAATATTTTTCGTAAGGGAATCCCATTGCTTAAATACTTCGAAATACAAAACAACTATTCATGAAGTTCAAGAAGAAAAAATAAACCACATCAAGAAACGTTGTAGTTATTATCACTTTCTGAGGGATCGCATATCACTTTTCAATTTACGAAGTTTCAAGAAATATTACTAGGTTGTCCAGAAATAAATGTCGAAACTCTCACGATGATCTTTAGAAGCTAAATATTGAGTAATTTATCGTATTTAAACCAACGTTTGTCGCTTACAAAGTGCCTTAATTGTTTGCTGTGTCAACTCTACTCGGAATAAGTTTCGCAACCCCCAAGACATTATGGACAAAAAGAACTTTCATCTTGGACGAATAGCTACCAAAACTACACGACACATCAACCAGGCATTCGGCCATGGATCTGTTACTGAGCACACCGTTCAGAGTTGGTTCCAAAGGTTTCAACATGGAGATGAAAGTCTTGAAGACCACGAAGGTCGTGGAAGGAATCCATCCTTAGATGAAAACACATTAAGGGAAGCGGTTGAGACAAACCTTCGCACACCAGTAAAATAACTTGCGGAAAAGTTAGGCACAAGCAAATCAAGCATCGTCAATCACCTGAATGCGATTGAAAAGACGAAAAAGTTGGATAAGTGAGTCCTACATGAACTGAATGAAGATTAGCAAGATCGGCGTTATGAGACCTGTCAAGATTGACGCTCCAAAAACTGAACAAATTGGGAGTCGAGATTTTGCCTCATCCACCTTACTCCCCAAATCTTTCTCCTACATATTTTCATTTTTTCAAGCACTTTTCCAGCTTTATGAACAATAAAGACTTTCAAAACCAGGCAGCTACAGAAGAAGGTTTTAAAGAGTTCATTGACCATAAAAACTCTGATTTCTACAACAGAGACATAAACAGCATCGTTACACGTTGGCAAAAGTGAGTTGAAACAATTGGTGTTTACCTTGTTTAAAGCATGTGTTACAACACTGGTTTATACTTTTCCAAACTTCGCAGTTCAAAAACATTTATTTCTCGAAAACTTAATGTTTATTTTGTTAGCTTATCAAACTCTAGTGAATATAGATATGTTTATTACATGTGTACGTGTGTGATTTTCATATAAATTAGATAAGTTAATTCGGATGATTATAGATAACTTCACAATTTCACAGAAATAAATAAACGAACTAATGGAATAAACGGTGTTTATCTTTTTGTGATAAAAGCATTTTACCGTACTCGAAAAAATAATACAAAGTTCGTTATTATCAACAAACAGGCTTAAACAGCATGGCTGGGACAAATTTCAAAGTTCAAATATTTACCACTGTCTTCGTTATTGCTACTATTATTTAGTTAGCAAGCAATGTTTTCTGGTTTTAAAGTGTAAGCAGTTCTATATATTTTTGTCTATTAACTTATGAACAAACTGTAGTCATATTGAATCAAGAAACACGAGTTGATTAAATGCCAAGTACGATTACAGTGAAACACTCACGAATGGCAAACTTTTTCTCTTCAAGTAAAAAACGATGTGATCCTACAAAGTATTCATATAGAGTCGTAGAAGATAGTAAGAAAATACCACAGTTATAGACTGAAAAAATAGTTAATTCACTATTTAGCATAGCACTGTCTAACTGATCTAAGTGCTCAATAACCACACTCGTCTGTCTTAAAACAAGTACTAACCTCGAAAAAAATCAAGTCAAAATTAAATGAATGTACTTGAAACATAATTTTCATGTAATATCCAAAATGATACTGTTATAACTTTTAGAATTCAGATTCATTTCATGAAAGTCACTGAAAATACCACCACAGAATTAGACCAATCTTCACAATTAGCAAACCACTCTCTTACTATACGAATTATCTGTCTTTAAAACCGTCAAATTCTTAGCTCCTTGGCCTTATATTTTGTAAGTAAGAATATCCGTGTGAAACTGAAAGGCTGATTACAGTTGATAATAAAAACTACGTTTTAAATATTCTTTGACAGATTGTTTAGGCAGAGTATTCATGATGAAACTTTGTAGAATGGACGGCAATTGTCTGTTACGTATTGAAAGTCTTCCGCCTTTCATCTTCAGGTCGTCCTCTACACTCGTGTTTCCACAACAGGCAGTTACAGTCCATTCTACAAATTTCACCACGTTTTAGATGTGTTGCACTGTCAGGACTTTCGTGAAAAAAAGACAAGTTGGTGTTGGTTTCCTTGCTACGGTGAATTTAAATTTTAAAATGACAAGATTGTTAGCATTTAAGCTATTTGACTAACAGTAGTTGCAACCAAAACTAATTAAAGTGAATAACAAATGATTATTTTCTTATAATAGGAATGATAATGAAAGAGAGGAATTAGTAAAAGACGCTTGCGTAATTATAGATTTCTATTTAAGCAAGTTTGGTAGTACTGTATTTGAAATTAATATTCTGAAAAAATATTAGCTAATTATTGAACAATAAGAAAAATAGCACAACCAGTTTTAAAATATTAAGTAAAAGTCTATAATTATTCTTCCTGTCCAATTGCAAAATAACTGTGAATTGGTTTCTAGTTCAATATTGCCCACTTTTTTTCTAGCTAGAACAACATGTTTGAGAATTCTATCAAAATTTTGACATCGTCTGTAAAAGGCGTTAAATATTGCAAAGGATTTGTTCGCTCGTAGTTGAGCACAAAGGTACACAGTGGACTATTTGCGCTCTGCCCACTGCAGGTGTGGATGAAATACCAGTTTTTAAAGTTAGAAGTCCGTAGCTGTACCGCTGCGAGGTCTTGCAAAGGAAAACCGAATCACTTATGAATTTCTTCTGTGTATTATATGTATCTAATTTGTCTTTACTTAAATTTGTTAATAACGAAACATGTTTCTCCGTTTAATTAATAAATCATATTATCGTTATTTACTAATTATTTGTAGCAAAACAAAATGAGTTTACATTTTCCCGTTTCTTTTCTTTAAAATACGTCTTAGAAGAAACGCTTTTGCCTTTTAATCGAAAAACGAGTTTGCTTCAACCAAGGAAAGAGGGCTTGGCATGGCTAAGAGCGTAAGGCGTGCGACTCGTAATCCGAGGGTCGCGAGTTCGCGCTAAACATGCTCGCCCTCCCAGCCGTGGGGGTGTATAATGTGACGGTCAATCCCACTATTCGTTGGTAAAAGAGTAGCCCAAGAGTTGGCGGTGGGTGGTGATGACTAGCTACCTTCCCTCTAGTCTTACACTGCTAAATTAGGGACGGCTAGCACAGATAGCTTTGTGCGAAATTCCAAAACAAAGAAACAAACAAACCAAGAAAAGAAGTCATCGCTATAGAGAAAAGACAAAAAAGGATTGAACCAACAGTGATTTATGACTTTTTAAAGTAATTACTCCTTTTTATTTTGCTATAATAACCTTTTAAATTACATTTTTTAGAAATGTAGAATTTGTCAGAACTGGGTGTATATCTATTTGCTTTTATCTTTCAGTAAAGAACGAGAAACTTATATATACACGCGCCACGTATGTGTGTATATATACATATTGTGAAATTTTCGGAACTTCTTTCTCTTGAAGAACTTAATTTTTGACTTTTAAAACCTGAAATAAATACGAAACATAATTACAACTAAATAAGCTCGAAATTTCCTTATTTGTTCGATAACACAAAGTGCCAGTATTATTTTATCCTGTTGTTGTTTTGAATTAAGCACAAAGCTACACAATAGACTATCTGCGCTCTGCCCAACATGGGTATCGATACCCGGATTTTAGCGTGTAAGTCCGCAAACATACCGCTGAGCCACTGGGGGGCACTGTTTTATCCTTAATCAAATTACATTAATAGATTTATCTGCCAAAGTTCGCTTGGTATTTATCTGCAGATATTCCTTTCTTAGTCATTTTGTGTAGGTGTGAAAAGTGTAACGACAAAGAAAAAATTCTTACCTTTGAACCAATCTGATTGCCGCATTGACCGGCTTGAACATGAATTATTTCCCTCATAATAATGCCCGTAGTGAAGTTAAAGTTAATATTTTCAAATCATAAACCAAATGAGAAAAGTGGCTATAATATTGTAATTGACCGTGAGAAATTTTCATAAACTTTCCGCACAAAGGTATGAAGTTTAGGTAGTTAGTTTATAAATGTCACTGTAGTGGGATAGACGTATACTATGCACGTATCAATAAAGAATTTGACTGGAATATTTAACTATCACGTCACAATAATCGTTGGTGATAAGAAAACAAGTGAAAAAAAAACCCAACAAACTTGTGATAATCACATATACACAAAAGTTAGGTTAGCAAAATAAACATAAAACAACAAGCATTTAAATCTAATGACACAAACTACAATGATCGCTACTGAAAACATCAAGGTAGAAACATTTAAAAATAGTGATAATTTTTCGTGAGTTGTTGTTGTTTTGAATTAAGCACAAAGCTACACAATGGGCTATCTGTGCTCTGCCCACCACGGGTATCGAAACCCGGATTTTAGCGTGTAAGTCCGCAGACATACCGCTGAGCCACTGGGGGGCTTTTCGTGAGAAAATATGCACTTGATAAATATTTTGAAACTATATAATAGATGGCAGCAGTATATCACAATGTGATTACATGTTTGATTTCACACGCATTGCAAATGAAGGATAAGTGTACTTGAACGAAAAAGATACTATTCATACCATTGAAACATTAGCATACATACGGATTACATAATAAATATATGCATGCTTAATTCAACTGATAACATTCTGTGCATCAAGACGGACGTTATTATATCAATATTTTAGCGCGCGTTACATTTTTCGTATCGGTATATTTCAAATTTTATATCTCTTCATTTACGTAGTTCCTTTGAATTATTAGATAAAAGCTGAAATACCATTTCTTTCATTCATACATACATTTTTGAATTAGTTTTAAAGATAACTCGAACTCGTATTTTCCGAGTTCTATCATGGAGTTTTATCACGTTTTTACGTGTTGTGTAAAATTTTAAACATGTATAGCTTCGCAAAAGATTCGTCTTAATAGATAGATATTGTAACTAATTCTTACAGATAATTTGCACATATGAATAATTCATATTCACAGGTAACGTTTTAAGTGTTTGGCCTGGATATTCCTAAAAAATATATATATTGCGTATCCATTCCGATGAAAAGGCGTTATTAGTACGTCTTCTGCAGTGTTCGCTATACCTTTACTTTTTTAAAGAACGTACGAGTGAAAACAAATAATCCTTATCAGGATTTGCATTGTAGTCAGGTGAAAACAGGGATTCATCTTATCATTTAGTATGGTACTTGTAGCCTTAAAGTTACTCTTACTGTCAACTTCTGGTAATAACTAGATTATTTACCGTATTCTTCAAAACCAGCGTAGTTTCGAAGAAACATTTATTTTGTACGTTATCAACCATGACAGATAAGAGTGCTTAAGATGTACTTGTGGTGATGTCTATATCCTTTTGTTAAATAAAGAACTTTTTTTAGTACTGCTATTAAATATTTTTACTGTTTATACTAAAATGTTACAGATGTAAGTACTATTGAGCCAATTTTGACTGAATAAACTTTTGTACTTCATATGTATGATATTTGTAGAAATAATTGAGGGTTAAGATTTTGAGAAAAAAAAATCGAGCTACAAAAGTGATGAAAAAACAGCCTATGAATAAACACATACAACTACAACTACTCCATTTTATAAAACGCTTTAACTGAACAAGATCTGATGAGTGTTTATAGACCACTGTACAGTTTTAGAGGTTATAATCATTTTGAAGACGAAAACCTGGTAAATAAAGCATATTTACACAAACTCACTAAAATTAAATTCCTTTCATAATTTCAGGAATATTTCCTACAAAGATACACATCAAAATGAACATTAAATAACGAGTATAATTTCTGCTAACCAGCACTTAAATATGCTAAGTTACTTACTGCTTTTCTTTAGATCAAAATGGAGAATAATACAATTTACAAGCCTTCACTTCACAAAATTTTAAGTGTATATAATTTTTAGTATAAAGTACAAATCTAAATTTCTGTACACAAAATATGACAATACATACTTATGTATATTACTTTGTATATTATGTATACATTATACAGCTTCACATTTGATGGTTTCAAAACAAGTATGTAGTAATACAGAAATAGCTTCTAATAACAAAAGTTAAGCAAGGAGTGTTATACTAAACAGCTTTTGTAAGCAGTAAAAATTGGAAGATCAATAAGCTTCTTTAGAAATGCCAATTAAATCAAATGACTGAGCATAATGACTGTAGACAGAGCCATCATCAACAGTGGCTTTCTGGAACTATTGGTATTCAGATACTAGGCCATTTAAATTGGATTCAGCTTCAGTAAACTCCATATCATCCATCCCCTCTCCAATGTACCAATGCAAGAAATCATTGTGACTGAATATGGCTAATAAAAAAAAAATTTCAATAAGTTGAAAACATTCAAATTAATTTTAAAATAAAAACATTAATCTACAAATTTATAAAATTTACTTATTATTCATGATATAAATACATACTATAAAATAGAGCACTCTACACTAAATTATTAGGAACTAATCACACTATCATTCACATTTCGAGGTTGGAGGACAGTCTTTTCCTAATATAGAATGGCTTGAGACTCATTTAGGGGTTGTAACATTGGTGGACAACTTATGCCACAGTTAGTGCTATTTTCAAAGCTTGCTTTATTATTTTATGCTTTGGTTCAGTTATAAAGTACAGAATTACAAAAAGTATATGACATTGTTTTTAAAATATATATTTAAATATTTTTAAATTTTCAAATCGGTAAATTTATGTGGATTTCATATAAAAATAATATTTCATTCTCAGAAGCTACATAATGATCTGTAGAAAGTTTAAGATTCATACTGTATCAATTTTTTAAAAATATACCACTGCAGTAGAACAAACCCACACAAGTATATCAATTTTATGTATGCAGGAATTTTAAAGATCAACAATTCTTGATGGTAATAAGAGTGAAAAGTAGAAATTGACTTAAAGAAAAAATTTGTTATTTTTCCCATAACAGTATCCATGAACAAAATATGACTAAATCTATTGCTTATGAGTCATTGAACTAATGACCAATTCAAACTATGGTTTTCTGACAAAAGAAATAAAAAAATAAAGTTCTGTAATATATCTTATTGGCTGAGAACTACAGTTTTTAATTTAGTACTTGTCAACACAGCTAGGGCTGTGGAGAGCATTACCAAATGAACTTTATTCGGTTGTTATGTCTGAGTGAAAAAACCCAATGAGTATTGTTGTTTTCACAACTGGGCTGGACTGTACAAAACAAGAACAAAAACAGAATGTAAATATTTAGATAGAATTACTTTATTTTTTATTGTAAAAATAAAAAAAAACTTGTCACTCCAGCAGTCTCTTCTTTTTATCATGCAAATTCAAGAGACAAATTGGTTTATTGAGGTAAAACAGTCTAACACGCATTTCAGATATCATGGACCATCTCAAAATTTTCTTAAAAATAATATAAGATCAGTGTTGTAAGGTCCATAATAACTAGTCAAAATAAAAAGATAAAAGTCTATCAACAGGTTGTTTAATTTTACAATTATGTAGATCTTAAGTCAACAGTTACTTGTCATTGATAGCTACGTTTAGACTCCAGTAAAGAATACACACAATAAAAACAAATTAAAGAATGAAATTTGGAAGAATAATCAATTTTGCACAAGTAACGTTAGTTTCAATATTATGTAAAACTGCAATTGAAGATGATTTTATCCAATGTGAATACAATTTTATTCATACCCTGTGCAATCTGAAACCAACAGGTAATTTAGCAGCTTCACATAATTTAATTATTTACCTTGAAGTTAAAATGATCCTTTTATCTTTAATTAATTTTCCCCAGTTTGGAAGCCTGAATTCTGTCAATAATAATTAGATTATTTGGGAGGTATTTCAAGTTCAAATTATCATATGTTTCAGGATATAAAAGAAATTTAGAATTCATTAAGAACTGGGTATTTAATTAGGTAAATGTTAATTTTTCTTAATTGCATAGATTAAATTTTATTTATTACAATGCTAATTATGTAAAAAAAAGTTTATGGTTTTCATCTCAAACCTTTATTGAAAAAACAAAGCTAGGTCTGCATACACAGCTAATATTTTGACTTTGTGTATTGCAATTAAATATTACTAGTTATTATAACAAATTATCTTTCATTGGCTACAAAGAAGTTTAAGAGTTAAGAGTAGGGACACATTAACAAGCTGTAATAGATGTCACCTAACAGGGGATATAAAACAATGCCAGTTTAACATCAATCATAAGTAGTAACTTAAACATAATTTAAAATTTTAAAACTATAACAAAGCTTCATCATAAGCAACATTTTCAATATGCTTTTTATCCACCCTTGAGCACCCTACATTTTACTGATCATGAAAAAAGCATGGTTGTATAAGAAACATTCCAGCAATTTTCATACTTTGACCTTGAACAGGCAAGATATTTGAGATTGATTGAATAGTATGTGATTAATTAAGTAACAGAATTTATAAAACAGAAACATGATTATGTTCAATTCTTACCTCTTAGGGCATTTGTACTTCATACAGAGATTATATTATTTGACTGTTTTTCACCAGTTAATATATATAGTTAATTAATCATCTCGTGAACCTTGTGTTAACTTTGATAAAACAGTTATGTTGTTTCAACAAAATTCATAACATCTGTATGCTTGAAAATGTATAAATCAACTAAATAAGATAAAAGAAATAAGCGTAAAGAAAATCTAAATTTCAAAATTTTGTGAAATAATGCCCCGCATTAATTTAGTGTTCAGTGTTTCACAAAAGGAACCAATAATATTTTTTAGTATTTCACTTTTCAATGGTAATATTTTTTATAACCTAATTATGAACATAAGCAACAAAAAAGGTAAAAAACATTCATGTTATTTTTCATTTAAAACAACTCATTACACCAGAAATATTCATATTCTAAAAGACTAACTTGTTGTGTCAGCTTTGGAACTGATGTGGCATGATACTATTGGCTCTCTTAGATGTAAGTGGGGCAAATCCAGGCATAAAAAAATCTAGACATGGAACTGAAACCATACTGACAGCAAGCTTATGTGGATCAGCTGACCAGGAAATCTAAGACATCTAGTTATCCCAGACGTAGAAAAAAAGATACAAGATGATTTAGGTCACTACAAGAGGTAGGTAGGTATTTCATGTTTATTGGTACTAAGCTTCTAGGCTATTTGTGCCAAACAAAATGTAGTATTATACAATGGTATATGGAAATTAAGGTAAAAATACATAAAATATGTAAAATTAACACCAGCCAGGAAAACTGAAGCATTAAGTTCACTCTTTCTGTCAGTCACCTGAAGTTGGCCTTTCCAGTCCTGGGTTCAGGTCAAAATAAGAGTAAAATCTGTAAAAGAAATCATGTTAATACAGTATATAGTCCAATAAAAACCTTAAATATTCAGTGCTCTTATACATTTGACAAGATATGGGAAATAAAGTTTAATTTACAGTCAAATATAAGACTTAAGAACTTTGTCTCAGGGACAACAGGGAGTGCAACATCATCAATACGAAGTTCTGGATCTGGATAAATACCCTGGTGGTGGCAGAAATGTACACAAATAGTTTTAGGGAAAGAAAATTAAAAACCATTTTCTGTGGTTCACTTAAGTATATAATTGATTGCAGTTTGTAGCTGCTGCTCAATTAATCTCATGTTTGATGGTCGGTATGAGATGTGAAAGTGATGGCATTAATCTTTATAATGAAAAGTGTGACACTCAGAATACAGCCCTGAGGGATTCTAACTTTCTGTAGGAAGAAAAGGGAAAGTGTTAAGCCCACACGGACCTGGAATCGGTGGTTCATTAAAAATGTTTAATAAAAAGTGGCAAATTGCTATGCAATCCATATGAGTGAAGGTCTCGCAAGATGTCATATCTCCATGTTGTATCATAAGCTTTTTTTAAATAAAAAAATAGAAACAAGATCTTGTCACTTCAAAAAGGCTTCTCTGATTGATGTTTCAAGACAAATTAAGTGGTCTATCATGGAGTGTTGTCTTCGGAACCCACACTGAATAGATGAGAGAAGGTTGTTTGATTCAAGAAACAAAATATGAGCATTAATCATTCCTCCAAGGTTTTACTGAGACAATTCGTCAAAGCAATGGGATGGTAATTTGAAGGAATCTTTGGATCTTTCCCAGGTTTAAGAATAGGAAGTACAATAGCTTGGTGCAAATCATCAGGAAAGGCATTCTCTTGCCATATCCAGTTAAAGACAGCCAGGAGAATAGTAAGAGAGGCAGAGAAAAGAGGTGTAGCATCTCATAATGTATATCATCAGGTCCAACTGATGTATTGCAGGATCGACTTAATGCAAGTTTGAGTTCCACCTGTGTAAGAGAGCAATTGTAGTCATAGGGATGATCAGTTGAAAAGGAAAGAAGCAGATGTTCAACTAGTGTTTTAATAGCTAAGAAGGAAGTGGATGAATTTGAAGAGCTAGATACATGAGAGAAACATTCACTAAATGTATTGGTAATGCTCTGAGCATCAGTAACTTCATGGAAATTGAATATTTAGAAAAGGGAACAGAAGTATACCGTCCACTCACCTTCTGGATCTTATCCCACATGACTTTTGAATTGGTGGTTGAAAAAATGCTGGAGATGTATTTAATCTAACATTTTTTCTGGCTTTGACGTTTAACTCGCCAAGCCTGTGCATGGGCTTGCTGAAATGCAATGCAGTTTGGAAGCATGGGATATCTACGAAATATATCCCAAGCACGTTTCTGAGTATTTCGTGTTATAGAATAAGCAGAATTCCACCAAGGGTGGGGATGTCGTGAGAAAGATTTCGAGGTCGAGGGGATGCAATGAGCAGCTGTTTGGACAATACAATTAGACACTGCTGCTACATAATCATCTTTCAATGATTTACATAAGAGGGCAGGGTCAAGTTCCAAGAAAACAGTGAAAGAGGGCCAGTTGGCCTGGTCGAACTTCCACTAAGGCACTGACCACGGCCAATCTCTCTTAATATGACAGAAATATGGTCACTACCCTGTGGATTAATGTCAACTTCCCAAGAAAAGCAAGTGAAAAGCGAAGATGAGCAGATAGAAAGATCTATAACAGTAAATGACTGATTTGGTGCATGAAAATAAGGGTAAAAGCCAGTATTGAAGAGAGACAGGTTGTTATTCAGAAGTATATGCTCTATAGCACGACCACTCACATCAATACTAGAACCACACCAGAGGGGATTGTACTTAATAAGCTCCCAATAAAGCCTGATGGGTGATAATTGTTTTCCAGGAGTAAGGTACAGATAGAAAACGCTGATGGTACAACCCAAGGAGATACAGATAGCTACAGCCTCCAAGAGCATATTCAATGCCAAGGACTGGGTGGGCACATGTTGATCAACTAGCGGTGCTACTCTCCTATGTCCTTGTCCTACACATGACCTGTCATTTCAGTATAAGGAGTATTGTCAAATTGTGACTATATTAGTAGGTTTTAAAAATGTTTCCTGTAAAGAGAGACATTTGGGATGATAAAAGTCAATCACATCCTTGATGTCATTCACATTTGATGGAGAACCTCGACAGTTCCATTGGATTAGCATGGCCCTTTGTCTTTATTTTGGAGAAGAATTTGACACAGAGTCCTTCTGCTTGTGACTGTGCTTTTTTCTTAACTGGATATGGGTTGGTCACTCTCTAGTGATCCTGCTCACATTCAGGACATGAACAAATGCTTTTTTCTTAATTTTTGGGGTGTCAAGAGAGGAAGAGCCCATGAAAACACCTGGGCTTGAACAAGGTGAAGTTGGGCAATGACTGGAAGATGTGATAAAGACAGAGATAAAAGTAGATACTGATTCATTAACTTTGTTGATTTTGGAGGGTACTGGATTAAAATGCGCTGATAAGGATTCTGCAGGAAGCATAGAAAGGTCTGTCTGGACACCTAATGCAGTTGTGGAATGGATTACAGCAACATAAGTCCGAGATGGAATAGGGAAAAGAAATTTCCAAGCCTCTGGGAAAGTAATATTGTGAACTGTCTTTAGACGTTTTTTTTTCTCTTCAACTCATTCAGGGCAAGAAGTAAAATAGGAAGGATGTGAACCATTTTAATCAACACAATGTGGTTCTAGCTGGCATTCAAAAGCATCATGGTCTTTACCAGTACAATGGGCACATGTTAAGGAACCACGGCAAGATGTTTTCGACTGACTAAATCATTGACAATGAAAACATCTAACAGGGTTAAGAATATAAGGCCGTACATTGCAATTTAGATATCCTGTCTTGATTGTGGTGAGAGAACATGATGTTGTAAAGGTTAATAACATTTTTTGGCTCCATATTCCCATCTCAACGAGTAAATATTCGGCACATGGCTGTAAAACCTTGGCTGGTGAAATCTGCAAGGACCTCTGACTCAGGAATGGTCTTTAAAATTCTTCTCAACTATAACTTGATTGACTGATTGATTAAGTGTTTTATGGCACAAAGCAGCTAGGCTATCTGCACCAAATGTCCAGTAAAAAGGTAAAAATAAATTAAATGTAGTAAACTACATAAAAGAAAATGAAGGTAAAACAAAACATCATTGAAAAACAGAAAAAAGCATAAAATCAATGTTGACACCTAGTCTACAATGTCAAGAGAGAAAGCAGAGTAAGAGAAGTTGAAAATTACTTTCTCTAGCAAAATGGTAATGATAATAACCCACCAGCAAGACTAACAGGTAAGTACAAGAACCACCGTCGGTCACCTGAAGTTTGCCTTTCCTGTCCTGGTTCCGGGTTATGTTGTCATAACAGCCATAATTAAAAGGTAAAATAAGAAAACTGTTAAAAAAACATAGCAAAATCGTAATAAAAATTAGCCAAATGCCCTGTAAAAGCAAAGTAAATATAGTAAAATTCATAAAAGGAAACAAAGGTATAAACAAAACATAAAATGGCGTAAAACCAATGTTGACATCCAGTCTACAAAGTTGTGAAGGACTTTCTGTAGCGGAATGGTAATGATCATAACCTGCCATGAAGACTAACAGGTAAGTATAAGAACCACCGTCAGTCACCTGAAGTTGGTCTTTCAAGTCCTAGTTCCAGGTTATGTGTCATTATGGCCAGTACGAAAAGGTTAAGTACTAAAAGTGTTAAAAGACATGCAGCAAAAGTGTAATAACAACTCGCCAGGATGACTAACGGGTATTTTAAACGGAGAGTTCAAACAGCATTGTTAGTCATTGAAGTTGGTCTTTCCGGTCCTGATGTCGAGTTATTTAATGTTCTGGCCATTTTCCAATGTCAAATTGAACTGGAGAGATTGAGACTCTGAAAAGGGAACCACAATTAAAAAGGTGTAATGAGTAAATATCAAACACTTAAATGAGGTTAAAAAGATTAAAGGCCATTAAAAAACTAAAATCTTTATCAAGGTGGTCAGTGTCACCATCATCAAATAACACTGTCCAATGTTACAGACAAACCCTGGGAAAGAACATTTTTAAAATAGTGCTGTCGTTGGGAGTGGTAACAATGACAGGAAAGTAAAATATGGCTTACAGTTATTTGAGTGTTACAAAAACTACACACTGGTGCATCAGATTCAGATAAAAGAAAACAATGAGCTAAAAAACTGTGACTAATGCATAGTGTAGTTCGAACAACTTCCTCCTTCCAAACCTTACAGAAGCCCAATAAAGGTTTTATTTGAAAAAGCTTGTTGTCACGTTGCTCACTCCAAGTGGACTACCAGCTGGCGCGGAGTCGAGCCTTGAATACAGGACCATAGTCCTTGTACGGAATAAACACAGTGGTGATAGTGCCAGAGCAGATAGATTTAGCTGCCATGTCTGCAAGTGCATTCCCTCAAATACCAACGTGGCCTGGTATCCAGATGTCAATGAGAAATGGGCCACTCGGTGTTGAATATCGGCAAAAACAGGGTGTGAGCCAACGTGATTCCAAGGCCAGCAGAGAACAAACAGAGTCAGTATAAATAGTGCAGTTGGAGTACTGCTCAGCTTCAATATGATCCAGCGCAAGAGATATGGTGTACAGTTCAGCAGTGAACACAGAAGCTGCAGAGGGGATTCTGTGTGCAACCACCGAACCACAATAAACAATGGCAGAGCCCACAGAATTACCTGATTTTGAACCAGCCGCATCAATGCTCCGGACATCAGTTACCTTTTGGCCATCAGAAAGTAAGATGGAGAGGGGGACAGAATTGTAGTGCCTACTGACCTTTTGAATGCTGTCCCATATGACCTTGAAACTGGTTGTAGAAGATATGCTAGTTATGAACTTAATCCAAGATTATTTCTGGCTTTGACGTATTACCCACCTAGCATGTGCACGAGACTGTTGGAAAGTGATCCGGGACGAAAGTGTGAGATATCTACGGAAAGTATCCCAGGCCTGTTTTTGAGGCGTCCATGCCAAGTGGAAAGCAGGATTTCCGCCACGGACGAGGATATCGTGGAAAACGTGACGAGGTTTTTGGAATACACTGAACAGCTGCTTGTATAATACAGTCAGTTACCTCTGCCACACAGTCGTCTATTGATGGCTGATTCACGATGGCAGGGTCAATTTCTGCGAGAGCAGTGCAAGTGGACCAGTCTGCCTGATTTAGCTTCCACGGAGGCACGCGGGGAGGGTGGCATCGACCACGGCCAGTCTCTCTCAAAAGTATAGGAAAATGATCACTACCGAGTGAATTATTGTCAACCATTCATGAAAAATGGAAAAATAACGAAGGGGAGAAAACCGAGAGATCATTAGCAATAAAGAACTGACTAGGTGCGTGAAAATAAGTGGAAGAACCAGTATTGAAAAGAGAAACATTGTGATCAGAGAGCATACACTCTACAGAGCGACCCCTCCTATCAATAACAGCACTTCCCCAAAGAGGATGATATCCATTAAAGTCCCCAGGATTAGAAATGGAGACGGCAACTGTTCAACGAGAGCATCAAGGTTTGATTGATCACATGTCTCTGCAGGGGACAGATAGAGAGAACAAACAGTGATGGTATGACCCAAAAAAGCACTGATGGCTATGGCCTCCAAGGGTGTGTTGAGTAACAAAGACAGGGTGGGCTGATCAACCAATAGTGCCACGTCTCCATGTACTCGTCCATCACACAGCCTGTCATTTCTGTACAGAGAAAACTGCTGAATAGTGACTGCATCAGCAGGTTTTAGAAATGTTTCTTGTAAGGGAAGACATGCAGGATGGTAGGAAGTAATTAGTGTTTTGATATCATCCAGATTAGAACATAAACCTCGACAGTTCCATTGTATCAAGGTGGCCATTTTTAATGACGGGTAGGCAAAGTGGCTTCAGAACCTTTCTGTTTAGGACCCAGTCTTTTTTTCCTTACTGTCCTTATTCGGAGGAGGTCTATCAATCTCCATGGATCCTGCCCTGGGTTGATTGGGCAGGTCTTTGTTTTTGGAAGGGGATTCCAGTGACAAAGGACGCGAACGAATGATTGTTTTGCATCGTGGGGTGGGAGAAAAAAATGTGTCAGAAGAAATGCCTGTATTTGAAACCGAAGGATGTGAATCTTGAGATTTGTTGGAATGTATAGAAGGAACAGAGATCGGTGTAGAAGTCGATTCATCAACTTTTTAATCATGGCGGTCAAAAGGCTTTTCATTTGTTTTGAAAACAATTCTCTTGGAGGTACAGAGAGATCTGTCTGCACTCCCATTGTAGTTGTGGAACGAGTGCAGTGGCACATGTCCGAGATGGAGTGGCGGACAGCAATTTCAAAGCCTCATGATAACTAATGTTATGAGTCGTTTTCAAACGCTGCATCTCTTTTTCCTCCAACCATTTTGGGCAAGAACGAAAGTAGGCAGGGTGGGAACCATTGCAGTTGAGACAATGTGGGTTCGTGTGACACTCATAGGCATCGTGGTCCTTGCCACCACAACGAGCACATTTCAGAGAACCACGACAGGACGATTTTGAGTGACCGAACCTCTGACATTGGAAACATCGGAGAGGGTTTGGAATGTACGGCCTACCCTGCAAACTAGACAACCTGCCTTGATGGTGGCAGGTGCACGTGAAGATGTAAATATCAAAACGAGGTTATTTGTCAGCAGTGTAATGCGAGTGGAGATGCGCCTCACTGCAGAAACTCCTTGAGTGGAGAGACCAGCGAGAATCTCTGACTCGGGGATGTTCTTCAAATCCCTCTCAACAATAACTCCTCGTGATGAATTCAAAGTATTATGAGGGGTAACCTCAAATGGTACATCCCCAACTGCCTTTGAATTCAAGAGGAGTTCACTGTGTTAGGATGTAGATGTTTCAACAAATATGTCTCCAGATCGAAGTTTCTTTACTGACTTTGGAGAGCCAGCAAGTCCCTGTAATCCCTTCCGAATAAAAAAGGAGACATTTGCCCTAAAGGTTTTTCTGAAAGAGAGTGTAATATAAAAAAATGGGGTACAGGTGTTACAAATGTTGAAGATTGCTGCTCAGAGTCTTCAAGACGTGGTCGTTTACCTATTGGGTGTTTTTCACTATTTTATTTAAATTTTGTGTTGGAGGATCCATAGAAAAAAAAGGAAAATTTTGGAACACACTGACCCCAACCACCATGGAGCCCTATGAGGGGACACACTACAGTGTCATGCAAGGACAATGCAGCAGCGGCAGGGTATCGTGAGCACTATACACAAACACTAGCGTCAAACACAATGTCCACAACACCCATTAATAACTTCCAACTCTGGTACTTGGTTGACTCTAGCCCAAGTTGATCAGCCAATTGACCCAAAGGAAGCCACCCTAAGGTCGCCCGTCTACAGGAAGTCAAGGCCAAAGTAGTGTGTTAGGGTTGGACCCCTCAACCACCAGGATCCTCTCCTCCCTTTCACGGGTCGCTGCACATGGCAAACACGTGAGTGGATGTTTAGATCCCAGGAGGTAAACTGAAAGAACAGAACCTTCCCTGGGAGGTTTCCTCACCACTTACAGGAATCCACATGGAGGGGTCAACTATAACTCCTCTGAAATAATTCAATGTAGAATAAAGAGTAACCTCAATGGGTATATCTCCAATGGCCTTCGACTTCAAGAGAAGTTTGGAATGTTGTGATGAAGCTGTTTCCACTAAAATATCCCCAGACCATAATTCGTTTACCGATTTAGGAGAGCCAACAAACCCTTCTAAACAAAAAATGAAGACTACCGCTTAAGGGTTTTTCAGTTAAAGAATGTATAATTAAAAATCGCGGGACAGATTCAAGTTGTGAGTTTGACCATAGAGAGTCATCAATGCGTGGTCACTTGCCAGTCGTCAGATTTTTGTCTATGCTGTCATGCTTGTTTATTTTTTTATTTAATGGGTATTCATAATAAAAAAAAAATATATTTCGGTGCTCACTGACCCACCTACCATGGAGCCCTATGAGGAGATGCATTACAGTGCCATATAAGGTCACTGCAGCGATGCTAGAGTTTTGTGAGCACTATACCCGAACACCAGTATCAGACATAATTGTCTATTACACCCTTTGAGGATGCCCTACGTTGGCCCAAATGGACAAGCAGACTAATCTTGGGGGCCCAGCCCAAGACTGTCAGTCTACAGGAATTCAAGGCCATAGTGGTGTGTTGGAGTTGGACTCCTCAACCACTAGGATTCTCTACTCCCCTTCACGGGCACCATGCATGGCAAACACGCAGGTGGATGTTTAGATCCAGAGGAGGTAAACTGAAAGTACAGAACCTTCTCTAATCTCCTGAATGTCATTATTATCTGATGCATGCCTTGCATGTAAAATGTTTAAGCGCTGCTTTTTATTTATCTGCCTCTACTATAATTATGATAGCTTCCGACTTTTATAATTGTGCAACTCTACATTAAAATTGCACATTTCGAGTTCGAGCTTCCTTAAGACTACATGCCAGTCCCAAGTTCTTAAATAAAATCCACCCATTGTATCCAATAATCAAAACACTTAATTCCTACACTGGTCTTAATTATTGTATTTATATTTATAACCTAAAAATAAATACTCATTGTCAAATACCTGTAGCCTATTGTTAACACTGTTACCATTAATCGTAACAAGAACCAATTGCATAATTTTTGTTATCACACCTATATCTTTACATTAAAGTAATAAATTTATCTTTATTTACATATAACTTAAAAAATAATTTAAATCTTAAAACACCAAGAGACAAACTAGTTTTTAGAGTGTATTTATTCAATAATAAAAGAACATATTTATCATGTTTTATGAATTACCAACAAATTGAAATATACTTGAGCTTAAAGTACTGTTACACGTTTTAAACTTATCTTAACATTGTAGTAAAATTTACACTACTAAACTTTAAGTTAAAACTTTGACTATCTTACTTTAATTTGCAAAAAAATATTATATCTAGTTATCATACTATTATTTACAACAAATTATGATTGTAATGTTAAAATCTGTCAAAAATCTATAACAACCTAATTTAACTTTTTAATGAGCTTCCTCTTCTGCGGTCCCCCCGCTAGTACAGCGGTATGTTTCAGGACTTACAACCCTAAAATCAGGGGTTTGATTCCCCTCGGTGGGCTTTGTGGTTTTGCTATACGAAAAACACACACACACACACACCCTCTTCTGTGATTTAAAATTATCTTTGGAACTTAGTTTAAGAACATGTTTTATGATTTGCATTACTGGTATTCAAATAACAAAGTTAATTTTTCTTAATACTTTCAAGCCTGGTGGTTAAGGCACTCAACTGGTAATTTGAGGGTCACGGGTTTGAATCCCCTTCACACCCAACATGCTCGCTCCTTCAGCCATGATGGTCAATCCCACTATTTCTTGGTAAAAGAGTAGCCCAAAAGTTGGCGGTGGGTGGTGGTGACTAGCTGCCTTCCCTCTAGGCTTACACTTTCGTGTATCTTTGTGCGAAATTCAAAACAAACAAAATCTCAATATTTTTATTTTACAGTTTGTATTTATAAATAGGTGTAATGATTGGTCCTTTTCATATTTTTACATTCCGTCTAACAAAAGTTACAAATAGTTGAATAAAATTTGTCTTTAGAAACTTCAAATGAATAAAAAAAAACTAACTCAAAACAAATTTTATTTTTAAAATAAATAACAATTTTATTGATATGAAAAATAATCAAAACATACTAAAATACTTGAGATTAAAGAACAAAACCGTATTCAAAATATGATGAGAAATGGAAAATATGACTCATGCTGATTTAAAACTACTTTCAAATTATCAAAAAAATTTTAGATTTTCTTATTCTCAGATATGCATAAGCTATGGAAACAAAAGCCATAATGCATTGTAGTTATGTGTGTTAAACAGCATCCAAACAATTTCCAGGTTTAATTGTAATATAATATAATCTTTAGGATCCTACCTATATATATATATATATATTCCTTCACATAGCACATACACATTCATAAATAAATTGGAATATATACTCTTGACACACACCTTGAAAATAAAGTTCACATTCTAAAGAACAGATTATTTATAGACCTAATTTTAAATTGTGGTTTAACTTTAATTAGAAGAAAATGTCTCAGCATTTTTCACTGATTTCATATGCAGTAGTGATACTGATTTTTTTGAAAGAAAGTTGTCAAATTCACGAAGATTTTATTAATATGGCCCATTTTTTCACATAATAATGTAATTAGTAAGTGTGACAAAAATAAAAGTATCATATTGTGAAGCGGTGTTGTTACATTGTTCAATATGACATGATTTATGCTTCTTCACGACATTGGGCAAGCTTTCAGTAAACATTGTTATTATTTTGTATGAAAAAAAACATTTTATACTAAAGAATTTTGTTAAAAATTAATGATTGAAGAAAGATGTGTATTAAGTACCACATGTTATTTTAAATATCTTTTATCAAATGCATTACATGCAAATTAGCATAACAAATTAATAATAATGAGTAGAAACTATTATTTTTTTATTTTACTTCTCCTGCCAGTTGTCATTTAGTTGATCAAATCTAATATATTGTAAAATGTGAAAAACTTTGATAAGAAAATGTTAGCAATATAGATAATAAATTACAAACGAGACTGTCAAATTTTGTAATAAACCATTAGTAAAACTTTAGTATCTAGATAAATATCATATAGACTACTTACTATGAGGAGATACATACCCCTGGTAATTACCACGTACAATCTATTATTAAATTTAAGAATAACGTGTGAACAAGCCCATTAAAATATTGTATAATACAGAAGAGACGTTTACAACTAAAAAAAAGTTATGTATTTAACATGCATATCAGTGATCCATAAACAATTTGAAAGAAAATGACTGCTACAAATTCAGATCTCATAAATATATAAAATTTTTGGTTAATAACTAGACTATCTAATAATGTAACTACCCTACCTTGTTTAATTTGAAATACTATTTACAAATGTATGAATCAGTTGGTGCAACAAGTCAAGGGAAAATTGAAAATTGTTTTATACGGTTATCTAATTCTTAACAATTTGCATTTTGGTAACAGTGTTAAATGAGCCAATCTTTAAGCTTGTCATTATATTTTATAGAACATTTAAATTGAAATGAATGACCCATATCCAGTACACTGTCATACTTACATTCACATTCCTATGTACAGAATACTTTCAAAAGTGACTTTAACTGAAATAGAAAACATTTCAAAGTAGTTCAGTAGTAAGATTTATTTCTGTGATTTTATATCAATAACACTTAAGAAGGTAAAAATACTTCTCCTTATCCTTTTAACATTGGGTTCAATAGTGACTGTTTGAATAGCTGGCCTCTTATTACAGAGAGGTCCACTAATGCTCAACATATCCACTTCCACCTCCATGACTTCCTACTGTCTAATATGCTAACAGTGTAGTTCCTGTGCATAAGATCTTATTTCTGCATATACCTCCTTTCATCGAGAGGCTTCTTAGTGTTCCACTTATCAGCTTATTCACCAGTGAGACCTACTGTTTCCCTTGCTGGCAGAACAACTTTTGTTGATTTGGTGCCATCTACCAATGGCATCTTTCCTTTGTATTTTCTCTCAGAATGATGTTGATCGGAGCTGTGACTCTGTTGCGCTGGTCAGCAAATAATTTTGGGCACTATAAAGACTATCCCACTCAGTCTTGAATAACTTAAACCTTGCACCTCAACGACAATTATCAATAATCTAGCCTCCATTTGTGTTGAGGCTTACACTTAGGGGAGAATTTTGTCAATCATGTTGACAGCACCAAGTCTTCTCCCTGACCTGAGTACCCTCTCTGTGAACTGCACAGTACTCATACCTTCATTTAGGCTGCACATCTTCTGACCTGTGAAAAATGCTACATCAACTCAATTAGAGACTTCGCACATTCACTACTACATGGTACAACACAATAATGGTATCTACGGTCAAGGAACAGTTGCTACACAACAATAGTATCTACGGTCATTATGTACTTATAACTAGTCAATACAGAAATATGGTATTTAGGTGTACCTAATTATATTTAGAAGTGCTTGATTTTGTAGCATTACCTTGTTTTTAAATAAAATGCAATTTCAACAAAACCACAACACTTGCTCTTAATTAATTTCGAGATTATAGTCCAAGCACCTAAGATAAAAATGGAGTAAGACTGAACATTATAATTTTATATACAGAAACTTCAAATTATAGAATAAGAAATATTCTAAATTATGTATTTACTATTTAACATTTTGCTATAATCTATTACACCGATATCTCCATGGATTAACAAAGCTAAAATCAAGGGTTTGATTCTCCTCGGTGTGCTCAGCAGATAACCCGATGTGGCTTTGCTATTATAAAATACAAACACTTTTAAACAGTTTGTCAAATTTGTGAAACGAAATAACAATATATTTGAATAATATTGCAATAAATATTTAGTGATCAAACAACATACAATATTATATGCGACATACAATATTATATTCCACTAGCAATCACAGGGAATGTTTAATTTGATTTATTAATTTATTTTATAGATTTCAAAAAGGGTAAATTATGTTCCACTCTCGATTTGATCAGCAGCCAAAACTCTGAGCAATATATACCGCTCACCGTGAAAGGTTATTGCTAAGCATTTCACTCATGCTAAGAACCGTTCAACAATAGCATGTGGTAAAACTACATTTTTATTCTTTAAGTTACATCACATTTTAATGTGTGAATGATAATGCGATTAATTTCTAACCATTTACTGTAGATTTTTTTGGTTGTACAATAAAATTTGGTTTCAACATTATTTAAGTCTCTTCTTCCATCATTTCAAGAGTGAACGTTGAGTTTTGTTTGAGTGTGTAGCTTTTCGAACAGGAGACAGATGAACACTTGAACAGACACCATAGTTTGCGATATGTATAAGATAATGCAATATTATTATTAAGACAAATCTATAATACACATACGAATTAAAAATAACCCGAAACACTTAAAAATAATTGTACTATAATGGAGTTACTAACCTTTTACTTTTTTTTTAAGTGACAGAAATTCTGATTTCTGGTATAAATAAACGAATAAGAAAATAAAAATGATTGTGAAATTTTAATTAGTGTGCTTTAAATGTGATGATGATGTGGATTGGAGAGAATTTTGTTCCACGTCGAGAGCAAGCAAAGGGCTAAAGGTGTGGACGGTTTGGTAATTAATGGTGTAGGAGTCCTTTCTGCACATCTGCACAAGAAACTATATGAAAACCAAGATTTTAAGTAATGATATAATTACTAACATGAGGTGGCAGGTCCTGTATCAAAAATAAGCACGGATTTAGGAGAGCAAACAGCCATCTGTCTGTCCTTTCAGGCTTAGTAGTTAGTTTTACATCAATAGGACTGATCTTGGTTTGCTGTTTGCTAATGAAAATAACAATAATTTAATAAAAAACGAGAGGTAGACTTTTAGGTGATATAAAAGTAGCTAGAAGTATAATGTATCTGAAAGTTTGCCAGTCACTATCATGTAAATAAGCATTCCAACCAGTAAACACAGACTTCTTATTAACAGTAATACTGAAGGGAATGACTTACATCAGTGTTGATATCAACAATAACTATGTAAAAAACTATCATTTTCAACCTTGGCTCGAGCAGCAGCATTTTAGGCTAAGATCTTACAGAAGCTACCTATTATTTCAGTTTATATATCAGATGAACTCTGGCCCGGCATTGACAGGTGAGTTAGGGCGTTCGACTTGTAATCTTGGAGTCACGGGTTCGAATCCGCGTCGCACCAAACATGCTCGCCATTTCAGCCGTGGAAGCATTATAATGTGACACTCAATTCTACTATTCGTTGGTAAAAGAGTAGCCCAAGAGTTGATGATAGGTGATGAAGACTAGCTGCCTTCCCTCTAGTCTTACACTGCTAAATTAGGGACGGCTAGCGCAGATAGCACTCAAGTAGCTTTGGGCGAAATTAAAAAACAACAACCAAAAACAAACAAACAAATGAACACTAACTCTCTGGTAAAAATAAATGCTAGTAAATGCATAGATAAACCCAGTAAAGTAACGTGTGTATGAAGATACTGATATTGAAATTATCTATTACAAATAATGTTTCATGGACACATCTTCAGGTTAAATAACCAGGTACACTTATTTGAACTTTTATTACACCAAGATCAATGTATATTATAGTTATGGCTTGTAATTATTGTAATTTCACATTTAAGTTGCCTCTCAAATCGTATACTGATACATGTGTGGGAAGAAAAAGTACCTTAAATGAGATGTGTAACTAGTATTACTTTACGCACATCACACAAAGCCAGTTTAAAAATATCATACATAGCTGCAGGAAACTTGGGGTGGGTTACAGATTGGATATTCTTTAAAAAATCTGGATCTAGACGAGCACAAAAAAACTTTAAAGGTTGCTGTAGAATTCACTGATGAATTTTTGTTGACCAGGTGGATAGGCCACATATCATCTAGTGTAATTCAGATACTAGAAACGTTGAAAGTAACTATGGTATAGTTTCTCTTGAAATGCCAAGAATAAAACCAGTGATAAGATTAATTGGATACGGAAGGTTGGAGTCATTTAACCTACAAGCTTTGTCTAAGTTTAACAAAACATTTTGTTGAATTTGAGAATATAAACTTGAATTAATTTCTTAAAAGCAGACAACAAATTAGATCAGATGGTATTTAGCATCAAAATAATTTTAGTTTTCATCAAGTTGACATGACTAATAAACGTGAATGTTTTGTGAAGTGGATTTAAACGAGTCCGATAAAGACAAAGTTGAACCGTAGTTAACAGATACTGGGCCATTGTAATATACGTTGTAAGTGTTATTAAGAAGTTCTAGTTGTGAATGCATAGGCGGTCCCTTATAATGTCCGTAATAACTATATATTGATCTCAGTTAATATCCTATTTTCAAATGAAGCCACGTCACTAGTTTTATGTAAGGTGATGATTGTCATTCTTTTCGTAAACGATACACTGTTTCAGTGAATATGAGTTTAATAAGTGCCACATCTCTTCAGAGTTTGTAGATTGACGTTTTCATCAGCATGTTGAACTTTCAGCATACGGGGCTGTTCTGTAGTAGGGTTACGTTCAACTCAACTCATGGAAATAGTAAAAACTGTACAGTGCCTACGTCTATTTACAATTCAGTAGTCAACATCTGTTTGACAACTTGTTTATTTAGATCTGATTAAACGGATGATATTTAATATTAAAACATGAATAATTTTAAGAAGCGGGAATGAAAAATGCAAAACATGCAATATATGATAATTCATAAATATTTTGTTACATAAATAGTTGTGAAATACTGGAAGTATAAGGATTTGTTGTAAGACATAATATACTAAACATTTCGTAAAATTATTTCTAAAATTTTGTAAGCATTGTTCTGTGATAATTTAAACGTTCTCGAAACTTTTGTGAGATTATTTCTCATGAGTCGACAATGAAATAAATCAATAATCGCTTATTCACTGAGTCATTCTGTATGAGGTATTTCTCTTCTTAAAAAATAGTTCTCCTAGCTTATAAAACAGTTAAGGGTGATAGTGTACATATAGTGTGCAAAGTTTATCAAACTACCTCATTCATTACTCACTCAAACAGTCCTTAATGTTTGAAGTCGTAATTTGTTTTTAATTAAGGAAAGCCAATTTTATAAATGTACTGTAGTAAAAGTAATTCAATTTCATCTCATCAAGATATATTCTCTTCTCTTAAAAATAACCTACAACAATCATTTTTTTGCTATTAAGTTTATTAGTTGCAAGGTAATAGCTTTAAACAGTTTAACAAAATACGAATGACCCCCTGTGTGCAGTTTGTGAAAACAAAAAGTTAAATTATTTCGTGGTTAAATTGCAAATGCTGCAATAGATCATAAAAAGTTAAACTGCTCTGAATTTTATAGCTCTGACATTCGGCTTAACCAACGCAAAAGAAAAACGTTTGCAACAGCCTGATAAAGAGTTCCATCAGAACAAATTGACTTTGCCCAAGTTCCGGCCTGGCATGGCCAAGCGCGTAAGGCGTGCGACTCGTAATCTGAGGGTCGCGGGTTCGCGCTAAACATGCTCGCCCTCCCAGCCGTGGGGGCGTTATAATGTGACGGTCAACTCCACGTTTCGTTGATAAAAAGAGTTGGCGGTGAGTGGTGATTGACGACTAGCTGCCTTCCCTCTAGTCTTACACTGCTAAATTAGGGACGGCTAGCATAGATAGCCCTCGAGTAGCTTTGTGCGAAATTCCAAAACAAACAAACAAACTTGCCCAAGTTCCATTCCAAAACACATGAAGTGCATTCTGTTTAAGTAAACACTGTTTTTCTTGCATTTTGCCTATGTTATTAGTTAAATGTTCACATTAAATTAACTGCTGAGTTAACATTTCGTGGTTAAATTGCAAATGCTGCAATAGATCATAAAAAGTTAAACTGCTCTGAATTTTATAGCTCTGACATTCGGCTTAACCAACGCAAAAGAAAAACGTTTGCAACAGCCTGATAAAGAGTTCCATCAGAACAAATTGACTTTGCCCAAGTTCCGGCCTGGCATGGCCAAGCGCGTAAGGCGTGCGACTCGTAATCTGAGGGTCGCGGGTTCGCGCTAAACATGCTCGCCCTCCCAGCCGTGGGGGCGTTATAATGTGACGGTCAACTCCACGTTTCGTTGATAAAAAGAGTTGGCGGTGAGTGGTGATTGACGACTAGCTGCCTTCCCTCTAGTCTTACACTGCTAAATTAGGGACGGCTAGCATAGATAGCCCTCGAGTAGCTTTGTGCGAAATTCCAAAACAAACAAACAAACTTGCCCAAGTTCCATTCCAAAACACATGAAGTGCATTCTGTTTAAGTAAACACTGTTTTTCTTGCATTTTGCCTATGTTATTAGTTAAATGTTCACATTAAATTAACTGCTGAGTTAACATTTAGAAGTTAATACTAAGTTATGATGCTATGAATCCATAATGCGTGTCTCATTAATCATTGAATTGCAAACATGAACAATAACACTATGTAACAAAACTTATACTTTTTCTTGTTCCTGGGCAGAAAGTGTTATTTCCTGATTGCTTATGCTTAAAGTAAATGGAGAAGACCTATTTTTCTCTTCAAACTTTGGTTTTGAGGCCTGAGTAATAAAATTTTAAAATTTACCCATTTTTCAAAATATTTAAGTACATTGTGTACTGAGTAGCTGATAGAGAATTTTCTAGAATGTTGTAGAGCTTACAAGAATTTTAAAGAACATTATAGAATTGTCTAGAACTTTTTATAGTAATATATATTCAGGGGCTTACCACTCCCCACTTCAGTTTAGTTGTAGCTGCCTAAGTGAACACATAGACCAATCTGATTTTATCAGAGATGGTATCAAAAAGCTGCAAGCATTTTCCAGACACATTCTGCTATGTACATAGCCAATTCATCAAGAAAAGAGCGAAAAGGTACTCTGTAACGACATCTGTTAAAATGCGTGAAGCCTACAAGGCATATTTTAGCATGCCTGTCAAATCAAAACAAACCCTGGGCACCTCATTTTACTTGCGAGCACTGCAAGAAAACTCTAGAAGGTAAGACGGACAATTTTTGCTTGGTTGAATAGTAAGATTTTATATCACACAAATATTAGACCTTTTAAAATTTAAATATCTTTTTTAAATTTTCAATAGTTTAGAAAAAATATCACAGATAAAATATTTTGCATGAACCTCTTACACATCAGTTGTGGATGAAATAATTTATTTTTTATAATAACAATTTTATTTTGCTCTTTTACAGGATGATACAGAGGGGAAAAGAAAGCCAAGAATTTGGCGTAAACCCACTGGCCCCTCAAACAATTGCTACTTCTGCATGGTGGAATCTTCGAAACGTCGGGCTGGCAAGAATGCATCTGTTATCATGTATCTGGACCTTCCATCATCCATCGCCTTCACTTATGATTAGTATGGCTGAAAGGTTATTGGAGACTTCAGGTTAACCTAAAGATGATCCTAAGAAGGTCCAAATGTTCTTCTCAGTCGCCGTGAGATACATTTTTACTTCAAGTAGGTTTCTCGTCATTACGAATGACTGTAGCTCTGACACCTTTTAACCGAGGACGTCTTGATAAATATTTTGATGTCTAGATCACCTTTGTGGAAGAGATATGAGAAGCTGTTGAACAAAGGCACCATGTAACACAATTTTCAAAGTGCTTTGAAAAGAAGTTTTAACATGAATAATATCGTTTTTCAAATAGCTTTACCATTTTGCCATACTACAGTTTTAGTTAAACTTGTGAAACAGATGAAATATCCATTCTCAATTGTGGTTACTCTTACAGATGGAGGGACTGACCATGGAAATATGTCAGACGCTATGAAGTATACATTTATTTGTTTGTTAATGAAGCTCTGTTTGGCATTGTTTTAATGGCAAAATATGCATTAGTTCATAGTTGAACAAATCCTACAGGAAAAATCACTTATATTTTAAATCTCAGGTTACAGAATACATCACTTGAATAACTATCAACAGATCAAGCAATAACTTCAACACTGAAGGGATACAATAACATGACTTCCATTACAGGTTTCTTAAAATATATATAAAAATTATGTAGTCTGGAGATGCTTTGTGTGACTGATATAAAAGAAGATCCACTTTAAACATTAACCTGTCTTACTGATGGGAGAAGTCACTTTCTAAAACCTTATCTACGTAAACTGTTCACTGAGATGAATCTAACCATACTCTAAAAGCGTCACATGGATACAAAAATGCATTATTCCAAAACTAGATAAGAAAAATATTGCAGAAAACGTCCTGACCAAGATGCATCAACCAACACTAATGATTGTATCGTATTAAAATAAATTTCATATGAAGTTAGTAAGACGCCAAACACAGATGTGAGTGAGATTAGAGATCATTCAAAGACTTCAGTGATGTCGAGAAAAACCACTTGTAGAGAAAAATATATATGTAAAAACCTCATTCTTTCTTTGTGAACCCGACGATGACCGAAGAAGATCGAAACGTTATTCGCTCCTTTACGTAAAACATTTTATTTACCCAAACGAGCCGTTTTTACAAATATATTATTCAAAGAATTGTTTTAATGGGCGACAAGTACAAAACAGATGTTCCTTTAAAAGCAAAATTGAAAAAGGTAAGTGTACAAAAAAAGGTCCATTAAGGGTTTCCATTCACAACAAAATGCATGGAATCATGTTCGACATGATCCCCCAGGAGAGACTGAAGTTGTTCAACTTGTCACGTTCTCCCCTGTGGTTCGTCTTGCATGTTAAGTGTTTATTTATCAACCGTCCAAGACTTCACCGAATGGTAACTACAGTATTTATTTACGAGTTCTCCAAGACTTCACCTAATAGAAACCACAGTGTTTATTTATCAACCGTCCAAGACTTCACCGAATGGTAACTACAGTATTTATTTACGAGTTCTCCAAGACTTCACCTAATAGAAACCACAGTGTTTATTTATTAACCGTCCACGACTTCACCGAATGATGAATGTTTATGTGTTTTTTTATTGCAAAGCCACATTAGGGTGTCTGCTGAGCCCACCGAGGGGAATCGAACCGCTGATTTTAGCGTTGTAAATCCGTAGACTTACCGCTGTACCAGCGGAGAACTCACCGAATAAAAACCACAGTGTTAATTTACTAACTGCCCAAGAGTTCATTTAATGGTAACTGTAATATTTAGTATGTTTCAAAAAACAAGAACATTTTTGTTGTTTTGTTGTTGTTTTGAATTAAGCACAAAGCAATAATGACAAACAATGTGTGTCACATGTACATGTTTTGACAATAGTTATACAAATAATCTAAAGTGTCTTCTAAGTAATAAGGTCTTAACAGGATTGTTGTTTGGAATTAAGCGCAAAACTACACAATGGGGTGTCTGAGCTCTGCCAAACACTAGTATTGAAACTTGGATACTAATGGTGTGAGATCGCAGACATACTGATGTGTACTGGGGGACACATAGTAATAATAATACGGAAAAAAACATGCGATGTAATTGTATTCTGTTGTTTTGGGTAATAGCTGATGAGAAAATTCATTGAATATCATTAACGTTGAAAACAATTAACTACATATTTCAAATTACGATAGAACACTTTTTTTGAGAATAACACACAACAGAGGTCGGTACACACGATAAGTTTTTGTTTATTTCAAATGCGCACAGCTACACATATAATGATGTGCACGTGACCGGCAGCTTTAGCTCGCGCATACTCCGTTTCACTGCATTTGCTGATTGAACTGCAAAGAAGTTAGCCTTGATCACACTTTAACATGTTTTCAGATACAGTACTTGCGCTGACGCATAATCCCTTGAAGATCAAGAATAGTGCTTAAATGTTCTGAATTTCATGTTCAGTCCCTTTTAACATTTATAATGATTCGTTATTGTTTCATCTAATCCCGTCGACCAATATAGCTCCGAAGCAACTGATGGCTTTGTATAGGCGTTGTCTTTCGCAGTTTTTTAAAGACTTTTTTAATGATCAGGTTAGTTATGTTTTGGTAATGTGACAGTAAAGAATCATTCCATTTTAAAATTCAGTATGATCGGGAAGGAGATCTAATTTCATTTAGTTTTTGACTAATAAAACCCACGATATTTATTAAGATAAAAAGTATATTATACTTTTTTTTGCAAACTATAGGTACATGTAGTTAAAGGCTAGTAATTAATCATTATATATGTATATTTTTCCCATTACTTTTCAAGAATTATTTTATAGTTTTCGTATAGACAATAGGAAGACTGCCAGTGTAAAAATGTTTAAGTTTGTTTTGTTGATAAGCACAAAGCTTCACAACAGAACGTACTTACACCTACGTGCTCTGCCCACTACGGGTATCAAAACAGGTTTTAAACTTTATAGGCCATCATATCTACCACCGAACCACCAGTCAACACCCATTTACTCATGAATTAATGAAATACTTTGGTAAAACCTAAAGTTTGGAATGCTTAAATATTTAAACTGAAAATAGAATTATATGTAGTGAACATTTTTAATTGTGACCAAAGAGACTTTTGTAATGAATTTTGTTTCCTTATAAGAGCAAATCTACAAAATGGTATATCTTCATCGTACCGACTGAGGTTATCAAACCTCGATGTTTAGCGTTATACGCTCTTAAGCTTAATTCTGAGCCACCTTAAAGCCTTGTAATAAATACAACTCAAATGAATACAACTGATACTTTATAGACTAGCATACAAAGTTACCCCTGCTGCGAGGTTAAATCATATCACCTTCATAAGCTAGAAATAAGATATGTAATATTACGTTCTTAAACATAATGTAAAGAAGAAACTGACAATTCCTGAAAAATCGGAGCCACATTTCAACAGCAGCAGTTAACTTCAGTTACTTATATATTTACACCGAATTTTTCAGTCATTACTCTTTTATTTTACACCTTTTTGTGCTAAAGTATTTCTGTAACACGTATCTGTAGATAGTAAATTAATAAATATATACATAAACAATTCAATTCTGGTGAAAATTTGTTAAAAATAAATTGACAAAGTTGAATCATGTATTTCAAATCCTCAAGTGGCACAGCGGTTTGTTTCTTGTCTCACGCTGTTAAAGACCGGGTTTCGATACTGGTGGTTGGCAGAGCATAAACAGCCCATTCTATAACTTTGTGGTTAATTAACAAACAAAGAAAAACTTTGATAGCTGCTGTCACCACAGACTAATATCATTTTTGTGTCTAATTATGAAAATTTAGTTGAAGTTAATCAATAGAATTTTTTAACCGTGTGAAATTTCGCCGTTGCATGTTTGAGTGCTCTAAACTACCGAAGGCTAATCCTTCACAACCATCTTGCCTGCTTGTGAAAAAATTCTAACAGAATATTCATATTTAAATCATGTTTTAAGTTTACTTCAGTGCTTTATGACATTTTAAGGAGGCATGGAGCTGGTTCTGATATCGAAATAATTGATAACTACCACCTTATATAAACATAAAATAGATAAAACCACCTTTTGATTATGTTTAATAAAATTGCAAATCCTCTCTAATGCGATCCTACCCAAAAGTATTAATGGTGCTTATTAAAACACATCTGTCAATAATATAAACATATCATCGTTGTTAAATGTCACGATTTATTGGAATATGATTCGACCAAGTTGTTATCCGATAAAGTCAATCAATAAGGATTTAATTTGAAGATCATTTTAACGAAATATCTTCGTTGAATTAGTTTAAATCTTAAAAGAAATCTAAACAGTTTGTAACTTTCATTTTATCATTCAAACGTGCACAACAATCGGGCTGACGGATACATATTATCGCAAAACTAAGTTGTAATTTTATAAGTTAGTTGATTTGTAAGATCAAGGTGTTTGTACTACTTTCTAAAACAACTTAGGTTTCATACTTATTTCAACTGTAACTGGTAAAGTTACATGACCTGCACTGTGTCTTTGTATAGAAAGGTGCTTGATTACATGTCAACTGTAACTGAACAATAAATACTACTACAGTTGCTAGCGCGAGGCATTTATTATCTAGTCCACTACAACTATTTCTGGCATGGCCAAGTTGTCAAGACACTCGACTCGTAATCTGAGGGTTACGGGTTCTACCCTACCGTCACACCAAAAATGCTCGCCCTTTCGGTCGTGGTGGTGTTACATAATGTGACGGTCAATCTCCTTATTCCTTGGTTAAAAAGTAGCCCAAGAGTTGGCGGTGGGTGTTGATGACTGCCTGTCTTCCATCTAATCTTGCAGTGCAAAATTAGAAATGGATAGTGCAGATTATTCTCGTGTAGCTTTGCGCGAAATTCAAACAAACCAAAAATATTTCTTGTTTTGGCCTGGCATGGCCGAGCGCATTAAGGCGTGCGCTCGTAATCCGAAGGTCGTGGGTTCGCGCTAAACATGCTCCCCCTCCCAACCGTGGGGGTGTATAAGCACAAAGCTGCACAACGGGCTATCTGTGCTCTGCCCACCACGGGTATCGAAACCCGGATTTTAGCATGTAAGTCCGCAGACATATCGCTGAGCCACTGGGTTCGCGTCCCTGTCACGCCAAACATGCTCGTCCTTTCAGCCGTTGGGGCGTTATAATCTTACGGTCAATCCCACTATTCGTGGGTAAAAAGAGTAGCCAACAGTTGGCGGTGGGTGGTGATGACTAGCTGCCTTCCCTCTAGTCTTACACTGCAAAATTAGGGACGGCTAGCACAGATAGCCCTCGAGTAACTTTGTGCGAAATTCCAAAAAGGAAACAAATTTCTTGTTTTTCTTATAATATTTGATGACAGTAAAATTAACCGTTTTTTATTCTATAATATGTATATATAATTTAATATATATATTATACGACTAAAGTGTGTTAGGTGAACGCACTAAACTTATCAAATTGTTTTTTGTTTGTGTGTGTGTGATTGATAAACCTATTACAGTAAGTTACCCTTAAAGAAGTTAATTGGTGCAACAAGGAGCTCGTGACCTTCATTATGTTTTAAATTTTCTATACTAATCAAAAACATTCCCTGTGTTGAATAAAAACTGTATAAACCAATAATCTTGATAACCTTGCCCGCAGCGTCAAAATACGATCAAGTTAGCAACCACTTGTCGCAAGTTCAAGTTGCAAACTACGTACTAGCTTTCCGCTTTCCACGTAACAAAATGCAACGTTAGGCTTACAAAATCAATCATTCATGAAAATAAGCAAACTATTATGTAGTTTCTAGCTAAAATGGGTTCAGCATGTCAGGTGGTTAGGGCGTCCACTCGTAACGTTAGGATCGCGGGTTTAAATTCCCGTCAGACCAAACATGCTATCCCTGTCAACTATGGGGGGTAATATAGTGTTATACATAGTCCAAGAGTTGGCGGGGGTTGAAATAAAAAGCTACTTTCCTTCTTTTCTTTCACTGCTAAATTAAGAACAGCTAGGAAAATAGCCCTCTTGTAGCTTTGCTCGAAATTCTAAAGAAACAATTTTCGCAAAAAATCTGAAACAAACAGAGTAGTAGGACAAAGCCTTCACAATATTAACGTATATTACGACAAAAAAAAGCCAGTAAGTTAATTACTATCTTCTCACGAACGATTTATTTGTAATGAAAATTTCATTAATTATAAATCATTGTGTATTTTTAAAAATCACATATTTATAACTCCGATTAGTTTGTCTTCAAATGGATTTTCTTTGTGTATGTGAGTTCGTAACTATCAAATAAAGTAAATTAAAACTAGTTCTTAAAACAAGAATAAGAAATTACTCTAAGTTTTGTTGGCCATGATTTTTTTTCTCAATATGGTGGATAGCTCTACATCTTTGTGTATTATTCAGTTTTCCTGTATCAGTTTAAATTACTTTTTTTTCCTTGCACTAAATTATTAACCAATGTATTATAACAAATGGACGATTGTGACACATAGTAACTAGTTGACTGCTTGTTTGTTGGTTAATTTCGCGCAACACTACCAATGAACAATCGGCGCTAGATGTCCATATAATGCTGCAGTGATAAACTAGAGGGAAAGTAACTGGTCAACGCCACTCATCACTATGCAATAGAGGTCGATTTTTATTTTGGTAACAACCGAGGGCAATCAGGCTAAAGACTGGACCACAAATGAACACTTAGAAGACCAGTAAATGAATATAAAGTGGTTAATTAAGACCTGAAATGATTGAATGTTTTAATGAAGAAGGTTTAAAAGATCAAGTCGAGAAATTATATTTAAAATGATAAATTCTTAGGAATAGGTAATCCACATGAATGTATATAAATATGTTAAGTTACAGAACTAAATAAACTGCGTTTTTTATGATTAATAATGTATCTAATAGATGGCTCTTCAATGGCTTAACGATAAGACAGAACCGTCGTGGTAGGTAGAGCAAAGAGAGCTAATTGTACAATTTTATATTAAATGGTAAATAAAGAAATGTAAATAATATATGATTAACTTGTCTAATTGTAAACTAAACGTATTTGATCTAAATAGACATATAAGAAGAGGTATAAAGAATTACAGTATTTTATTGAATTACATAATAAGTTATTACGGTTAACCTCTTTTTAATATACAATTTAAAGTTACATGTGGAAGTTGTGGGGGTATTTTCAGTGCAGAATACTCCGGTGGAATTTATTTGTATATATCTATAACAGCTCTGTTGTTAAAACTGATAAGTTTTTAAGATTATATCATTTTTACGGCGTTTTGTTATTTCAGTTAATTACGCAGTCCATTTTCATAAATGAAAAAAAATCATATTAGAAGAGAAATATATATATGTTCATACACTTATATATTTATATATTAATATATATATATTAATTAAGAAGTCATCTTAACTGTTAAATTACACTTTTAATTTTGTTTTTGCTGTTGTTTTTTTACCAAACAAAGAAATGAATAAGCATGATATTTTAATACTGATATTCCTGTTTACCCCATTAAAGGTGTTGCTAAAATAACTTATTGAAAGCAACAATAGCTGTGTTTTCAGAGTGACATACCTACATTAAATTTCCAATAAATATAACTCACCCATTTTATGAATTTTGTATACAGTAACCAATATCATTATTTGACAAAATCCTTTGTGTGTGTTCGTGTCCGCTGATGATAGGTAAACCGGTGGATCGATTGTTACCTATCCTAGAATGTAATCCACCCTGGGGGTAATGATACAGAGGATTGGTATTTAGACTTGAACTCCTATCTCACCTCCGGCCTGGTTACTCCTGTGCCCTCCCCGTGGTTTGAACGGGTATATAATTTATTATATGTAGCTTTTAAAACAAATTTATGTACCAAATTAAAAAATTCACAAATAATATAATAATATAGGTCTCTCTGGATTTCGTGTAAGTTATGATACTGCTACCTGCGCTAGCTGTACCTAACATAGCAGTGTAAGATCAGCCCACTCTTAGGCTACGTTTTTACCAACGAATAGTGGGATTCATCGATACATTATAACACCCACACGGTTAACAGAGCTAGCATAATATAGCTAATAACACATGTCTGATAGAATAAAGGTTTAATTTAGATTAATATTGAAAGAAAATCACGAAGTTTTACTTTATGTACTAACATACCCGAGCAGGATGCTAGAGGTGCCGGTGCCCTCGACGGTTAATGGGCCGCTTTCCGTAAATTATAATAATCAAACATGGGATGCTTTTTTATACTTTGCCTATGGTATTTACGTAAATTCACCAAATAGTAAAAAGTTAGCGTGACTCTTTACAATAAACAATTCACCTCAAATAAAATAATATATTTCATAATGCACTGAGTAGTAGCTTTTGCTATTTGGAAATTTGATTAAGAAATGCAGTAAAGAATATTGGATCACATTACCACATGAAAATAAATCTTAAATAATTATTATACTACCAAATTACCACATAAAAAAGCTTTATTAATTATTACACTGTCAGATTATCACAATCCATCACAAGTAATTATTATATTGCACTGTGCAACAAATTTCAGGTTTAAAACTGTTAATTAAGACTTGTTTCTGGGTCAAAAAATTGTCCTAATTTTGAATCTGACCTTTATTTTTGTTTGTTTGTTTTGAAATTTCGCACAAAGCTACTCGAGGGCTATCTGTGCTAGCCGTCCCTAATTTAGCAGTGTAAGACTAGAGAGAAGGCAGCTAGTCATCACCACCCACCGCCAACTCTTGGGCTACTCTTTTACCAACGAATAGTGGGATTGACCGTCACATTATACACCCCCACGGCTGGGAGGGCGAGCATGTTTAGCGCGACGCGGGCGCGAACGCGGGACCCTCGGATTACGAGTGCACGCCTTAAGCGCTCGGCCATGCCAGGCCCTGACCTTTATTCCTCCAGATTAGGTACCGTTTTCTTGTACCATGAACCATATGTTTTATAATATATGGCAAAATATCACGTATTGAACACAACATTGCAAATACTGAAAGTTACGAACAACAAGACAAAAATTTAGTTGGTAAAACAAAACATTTATTGGTTATGAATTAAAAACACACACCTGTCACTTTAAACAACTTTTGTTCTTCTAAGCCTCTTGTGTGGAGTGTGATCTTCTTTTTTTGTACCCCAGCAGTAGTGTGCCAACATGCCAGGGTTCCAATTTCCTTTAAATCTTCGCTCCATCTCTGAAATATCCTGATGGAATCTCTCGCCATGTTCATCACTCACATCACCAAGATTTTCCGCAAAAAAATCCAAATGAGAGTGGAGCACATGAACTTTAAGAGACATGTTACATCCAATATCATGATAATGACTCAGCAGATCATTCACAACATGCACATAGTCTTCTGAACGATGGTTACCCAGGAAATTATCACAAACTTTTTTGAATGACTCAAAGGCAAGCTTCTCTTTTCTCTTCAGATGTGTGATGAAAGTTTCATCAAGTACAATTTTTCGAATTTGGGGACTTATGAAGATATCTTCTTTAATTTTAACTTGACTCAGGGAAGGGAACTTCTCTGCAAGATATGCAAATGTGAGGAATTCCTTGTCCAGGGCTTTCACAAATTGCTTAAACAAACCAAGTTTAATATGCAAAGGTGGTAAAAGAATTCTATCACTTTTCACAAGTGGTTTGTGCATGATGTTGTCTTTTTCTTGATCAATTTCATCTCGGATCGACCAATCCTTGCGTACATAATGTTCAGTTCTTTCTCTGTAGTTTCATAAGTACAGGAAGCAGGCAGCAAAATTTAGTGTAGCCAAGCTGAAGGCCAGTAAGCATGGCCACAACCTTGAAATCTGCACAAATATGCCAGTTATGGTCATCATACTGTATGCTTGTTAGAATTGCTTTCAGATTTTCATATTATTATTTCATGGTTGTGCTATAAGCTATGGGAACAGAAGGCAGAGTGTTACCATTGTGTAGCAGAACAGCTTTGATGCTGTCCTTTGATGCATTTATGCAAAGTCGCCAATTGGTGTTATCATATGGTATTTCCAGTTGCTCAAAAAGTTCAGTGATGTCATTACAAAAGCATAAGTCATCCTTCATGGTGAATAATGCAAGTAGATCCTCTGTACGTTTCCTGTACAGTGTTATCTTCACTCCTTTCTCAAGAAGATTACGTTCTTGAAGCCTTGATGCTAGAAACTCACTTTTGTCTTTGGTTAAATAAAGATCCCTGCACAAGTCATTTGGAGCCTCTTGAGAAAATGGTATTGGTTTATTCTCGCTTTCTGGATGATTGGAATTCACATATTCACCACTGAAATGTTCATCTGCACTGCTGGAACTCTGCATTTCTTGATTTTGAGGTTTGGGCACAGGTAAATTTTCTGAGTGCTCTACTGGGCGCTTTGCTGATTGCAATTTTGGGCAAACAATGTGTTTCTTTTTTTTTGCTGTAGTACAGCCTGTAAAGTCTTGGTGACAGAAATAGCAATCATTAGAGTAATCTTTGCCCCTCGCTAGTACAGCGGTATGTCTTCGGATTTATAACGCAAAATCAGGGGTTCGATTCCCCTCGGTGGGCTCAGTAGATAGCCCGACGTGGCTTTGCTATAAGAAAACACAAACAGAGTGATCTTTCTATCACGCCAGATCATTGGCACACCAAACTTCATGTGAACATTTTTTTTCCTGCATATCAGGCATTCAATGTCTTCACACATGTAAGGCAATACATGAAGAGCCCATGACTTGTCTTGGTCTCCTAAGTCACAAACGAAGTACGCCTTGTACATTTTCTTGATATGGCATGTAATACTGACCTTTTCTTAAGCAAAAGTTAATTCCCCACATATGTAACAGAATCTGTTTGGATCATTTTGCATGTCTTGCACTTATTGTTGAAAACAAATAAGATCTGAAAGAAAAATAAATAACATTAAACACAAGATTTGAAGTATAAAGTATTGAGTGATAAACTCAATTAAATATATGCACGCAATAATAAACTAGAAAATATGATTTTAAACTGTACTGTGCTATTTATTATATCACATTGTAGGTATTACTAAGATTGGTCTCTAGTCCTGGGTTGAAAACCATTTTACAATGCGGTAGAGAATTTTATTTAATAATAATGACAAAAAGGGTATACAGTGACAATTCTGCAAAAACCATGCCTAATTCAACAAAAAGAAGGCCATAAATGGATTTCCCATGTCATTTTGCATATAAAAATGGCCACAGATATCTTGTACTTTTTTGAGTGTTGCACAGTGTTATCAGTGACAAGAAATTTTAACAAATTATTACAGTGTAAGAATATTGCATGACAAGAAACCTTAGCTAATTATTACATTATCAGATTATTACACAAGAAGAAGTCTTAGTTATTTATTACACAAACAGATTACCACATGACAATAAATCTTTGCGAATAATTACATTAACAGATAACGTGACATGAAACCTTAAATAATTATTACGCTATCACAAATTCGTAAATACGGTAAAATAATAACGAAAAAAAATAATTAAATGAAAAGACGGAGCGAAAGAACAAACAAACAAATAAACAGAAGAATTTAGCAGCCGATGACGAAAAAACGTGTAAAGGTAACGGTTTTATTTAGTCACCTTGAATCATTAGTCAGGAATAATCGCAAACCTAGGACGTAAGGCTCATAAAAAGAGATTTGAATGAAACCAATAGGTCTTCGTCTAGACGTAGCTTTGACTCACAATTGACGGAGCAGCAAACGGTAAAGAATAGTAAAAAAGGTCTTGCTGCCTGGCTATTGACTGAGTACCAGGACAGCATCATGTCTTCTATTGAATTTAGTATTTGCAGATATCCACAAATTTGTGGATGCAAATGAATCGTTACTAAGTTTGATGAACAATATAATTGTTATTATTCGAAAGTCATGACAACAAACGAGAAAATATTAGCTAGGATATTCACCATAGATGACTCTCTATGATCGTCGAAACTCTATGGTGGTTTTAAGATACAGCATTGAGAATAGTACTGAAAGAGCTTTTAAAACCAGATTATTTTTTTGTGTATTGACTTTGTTGTGACATCAAGAAGTATTTAATACAACCAAAGATATAAACCTGACGTAAGTACAAGAGATTTCTTATAGTTCAGATTTTCGCGTGCTTACTTGAATTAACCTCGCTATCGTCAAAACACCTCAAAACTAACATAGCGTAAAATCTCATGAAATGGTGAATGTGACACAGGAGGTGCTTAGAACGTTAGAAAGGTATTTTTATGTTGTCAACAAAGCTAGAGATAATGTTGTCGAATGGGCAAAATGTGAGTTGCAGCACCTGGAAGGTTTGAAGTATAGGTTACTTTGTCTGAAAGGAGGTTACAGAGGGAGAAAACCAGGGCAAATTTAATAAAATCATGGTTATCACACATCTGATACTATTACAGCTAACTGGATTTAATTTCACAACGAAAGTTTAGACAAAGTGAACTACAGACATGCTTCATCTCCAATGGAACACTCTGTGCCAATTTTGCTTGTCTGGATCATCATTCGTAATATTTTTAGCTATTATACAAGAGGGTAATATTGTGCCGTTGAAGAAGCAACACTGGTGCTTACACAAAAAACAACATTTAAACTGAACTCGAACAACGTAATTCATACATGTCTTTATTCGCGTAAATCCTGCATTGTTTTAGGCCCGGTGTGTATGAAAGTATCAGCTCCAATATTTACCCGCAGTCAATCGCTGTATAATACGAGTAGTTTGTAACATGTAGTTTAGTCTTTTGAATGCTCCTATAGAATATTGGTTTGGTTTGGTTTGAATTTTGCGTAAAGCTACACGAGGACTATCTGCGCTAGCTGTCCCTAATTTACAGTTTAAGACTAGAGGTAAGGCAGCTAATCATCACCACCCATCGTCAACTCTTGGACTATTTGTTTACCAACGACTATTGGGATTGACCCTAACATTATAACGCCCCCACCAAATATGCTTGCCCTTTCACCTGTGAGGGCGTTATAATATGACGATCAATCCCAATATTCGTAATCCGAAGGTCGTGGATCATGAGTCGAGTGCCGTAACCACCTGACCATGCCGGGCCTGTGTAGAATCTTAATAAGTTCGATTGTTTAATCTAAATCCTGAATTAAAGCGAAGTACATACCACCCACATTATATTTTACATAGTATGCGAATCGTTGTGTTTGTTCGTGTATTCGTTTGCCTTTCGTTTGAAATGACGTGAGTGGAAGCTTCAGTAATGTTGAATTGTTTATTTCACACAGCAGTAAATTGTTAGGAATTAATCACACTATTATTCACACTTGAAAATCTGACGTAGCTTAAAGAATACAAATGGATATTTACTATATGTTATTGTTGAGTGACTCTTAGCATGACTGAAATGCTCAACAATTACTTTTCGTGGTGGGCGAGATAAGTAACTCAAAGTTTTGGCTCTGAGTAAACCAAGAGTTCAATACAGTTAACCTTTTTAAAGTACATGAAATAATTTGAGTTGATAGATTAACTTCAATATCTACTGTCACTGGGGACGGGTACTTTTGCTTATATATATATATATATATATAATGTACGTGTAAGAATAATAATAGAAGCATAAATCATTAATTAATGTGCGACAACTAGCAGATATGCTGTCTACGAACGTATCAACTGTTTTTGATAAAACCTTTGAAAAGTTATATAACACATAAGTAAATTGAAATGATAAATTATTTTTATTTAAAATTCCGTAAAGTTAATGTAATTGCTGAATAACTTACAGGTAACAAAAGGAACTAAAACCGTTTAACTTCCTTACAATGAACAATCTGTAAGCCTTAAAAACGGCATGAAGAAGACGAGGTTAGTTAACTGATAATGTTGTTTTCTTCGAGTGTTGGGTTTATTCATAATTCAGGATGGAGTCAACTGTTCTCTCTAAGTTATATTAGTCACCCTGTTTTAGAATATAAAAGAGAGACTGACGCGCTTTCGTATTTAACCAAATTACTGTCCTTATTTTAAGAAAGGACACTTTTTATTGTTTTAAACCTTGTTTACCATATATCTTTAGAACAGTCTTCATAGTATCATTCGACATTTTTTTTTTTATATTTAGATGTCATCTTGGCAACGTCTTCTGGAAATTAAGTCTCCTTATTTTGATTTTAGAAAATTCCACGTTAGCTTTGAAAACGATTTGTAACTGACCCATTTTTTTAAATTCTTGATCTAGATAACAAGGACTATTCCATCGAAACGGCCCCCCAGTGGCTCAGCGGTATGTCTGCGGACTTACACGCTAAAATCCGGGTTTCGATACCCGTGGTGGGCAGAGCACAGATAGCCCATTGTGTAGCTTTGTGCTTAATTCTAAACAACAACAACAGTAAACAACAACCATCGAAACGATAGTGATGAGAAAAGACGTGAGAAAGTACAAATGCTGTGACTATTTCGTTTTCTCAAGGAGGAATAATAGATTCGAGATTGTATTATCAGTAATATATATATTACTTGCTTTTATTGGCCGATTCATCTGACATATCACGATAGAGATAACAACGTTCTACTTTAACCAACGATTATTATTTTTTATATAAATGCAGTATACAAGAAAAATACCACCATCTTTTAAAACGCTATCTGATTTCGTAACTGGTTTTGAGCATTTAAACATTCGGAAAGGTAAGATAGTATAATAATAATTTTATAAATGATTAAAGATATAATATAAATAAAAAACAATAAAGTAATCTAGGCTTAGGTTGAATTATTTAAAATACAATGGTCCCCCAGCTACTCAAGGGTAAGTCTGAAGGCTTATAACGTTAGAAAACCTACAAACACATTTAGTGGGAGGTGAAGAACAGCACAAACAGTTTATTATATAGTTTTGTGTTTAAGAAATATTAAAAGAAACAAAGATAACATAATGATAACGCCATCTGGTGCCACATAATCAACTAATATAATTTTCTCTTGTAACGATCTGTCATTACAAGATTGGAAACATGTTTCTGTTATTTGGATTCTTAAGATTATGACCAACATCTAAAGAACAGAAAAGTGTTAAGGACGAACTAACTACACAAAACCATCAAATATATGCTATTAAAATATTTTGTTTCTTTTAAAATTCACGCAAAGCTAAACGAGGACTATCTACGCGAGCTATCCGTAATTTAGCACTGTAAGACTAAGGGAAAGCAACTAATCATCACCACTCATCACCAGCTCTCGAGCTACTCTTTTACCAAAGAGTAGTGAGATTGACCGTCACATTATAACGCCTTCACTGTTGAAAGGATGAGCATGTTTGATGTGACAGGGATTCGAACCGGCAACTCTCAGGCTACGAGTCGAGTGCCTTAACCACCTGGCCATGCTGGGTTAAGAATAAGGAAAAGCAGCTAGTCATTGGGCTAGCTCTTGGGCTACTCTTTTATCAGAGAATAATGAGATTGACCGTTTAATTATAACTCCCACCACGGCTGATATGGTAAGTATATTTTGATGTGACAAGGAGTGAATCTTCCATCTCAAACAACCTCGCCATACCGGCTGCTACTGATAATGAATTATATGCTTTAACCGATAACGATACTTTTATGTGTAAAAAAAAGAAAAGACACAATAAGAATACCTTATAACACTCTGCATAATTTTAGATTTCTTTTCTGTAAAAGTAATATACTTCATTGAAATGTCTTATATGACTCTGAAAATCAGTATAGCCTTTATATAATCGTATACTTAAGTAAAAATAAAACATTAAATCATGAATTTGTCAGAAAAGTTATTTTTAAGTGTTCCCAAAGTCTTAACAGTAGATGTACTTCCACAAGGTTCTAAAATCTGTATCAAGAGTAAATGAAACCAGAATTGAGAGTAACAAATATTTTTATTTCTTGTTTTTGGAGTTAATATGTCACAACAGTACATTCAGTACAAATTTTAACATTAAGCTTCCCTTTTGTGAGGTATTTTAGTGTCTACTGACTGGATGTCAGCAACAAATTACTGTATAATGATACGAGTGATTAAAGTAGGTGATCTTTGACCTCCTTTCGGGAAAATAACATACGCGTTATTAAAGTTTCAAGTTGTATTGTGTATATTATTTGATTTTTGCAAATTATTATATTTTATAGGGGACTTAAATTCTAAAATGTATTTTAGAAAACAAGTAAGTAACTTATTTCATCTTAGGGAAACCCAATTACTGACACTAAATGGCTTCAATATAGTTCTTCATTACCATTGAAGTTTCCAACTTGTTTGTCTGTTGTTTGGCTCAAAGCTACACAATGATCTATCTGTGTTCTTCTCACTTTCAGCATAAAAACTCGATTTTTAATATTAAGAGCTTCAGAACCTACCACTGAACCATTAGGGGCAAGCTGTGTACTTAGGAAATTACACTAGGAATTCAGTCTATGAGCAGTTTTTTTTTAAGTGAGTAAATAAAGAATAGTAGCATTCTCACTCGTCAAATGTTCCTGGGAATTAATCTGTTTACTGCCAAGTGTTTCAGCTGCTATAATATAATTCTAATGCTTCTTCATTTTGTAACTTTTTCGTGACGCCATTTTGGATCGAAAGTGAAACAATTTGTAAGTTAATCAAATGCACGTATGGTGCTAACATCTAGCGTTGAAGTTAGGTATTATTGAGAATGAATTAACTCGTCCGTGGCATTGTGTTACCGATCGGCTTGGACGAGTTATCTCGTCTACGGCACTGAACAGGTTAAGGAAAATGAACGTAAGTTGTGTCATCTAAGCGGAGCCACGTTATCAGATTTGTCATGAATAATTTTTATATCCTAAAGTTTGTTAAGAATGTTTGTACGAAGACTGTGAAAGTAATTTATCGTAAATGATAGGTACGAAAAATATAAAGTGAGTTTATATTGCATGGACGACTGTATGAATTTGTGATATAAAAAATACTTATTCGTAATGGGACTCGAATACGTTTACATTTTCTCAGCATTTTTTCTAGGCTTTTTCATCGAATCAACAGGATCCGATTACGATAACCAGTGCGAATAGTCTGTTTTCGTACCGCTATGTGGTACACAGGATTGTACCTGTTGAACTGAAAGTACGGCTGACAGCTGTAGGAAGCACAAGTGTTTAAAATTACACCTACATTCGTAACGCACGAAATCTGTTATACGTAGTTGATTATCATGGCCATATTTTACTTTCTATTTGGAAAATTCAAAATTTAATAATCCAAATCTATAATTTGGAGATGGTATGAACGCTACAAAGTTACAAATTTTTGTTCTCTAAATTCTGAAACTTTACTTGTTCTTATCGAATTTCAATTGGTGACGATTCTAAGCTTCCAAAATACCCCAAACCTAGTTATACTATACTCTGCCTCCATTTAAAGTTCTTTTTAAATTTGCAGTCCTACTGTTTATTTCGTATTCTTGAGCAGAAAAGTTTTGTTTGTTTGTTTGTTTTTAAATTTCACGCAAAAGTTACATGAAGGCTATCTGCGCTAGCCGTCCCTCATTTAGCAGTGTAAGATTAGAGGGAAGGCAGCTAGTCATCACCATCTACTGCCAGCTCTTGGATTACTTTTTTATCAACAAATAGTGGAATTGACCATAACATTGTAACGCCTCAACAGCTGAAAGGGCGAGCATATTTGGTGCGATGGAGATTTGAGCCTGCAACCCTCGGATTACGAGTCAAATGCCTTGACCAACTGGCCATGCAGAGCCAAGCAGGAAGGTACAGAATTAGCTACTCTGTGTGTATCGATACTCAGATCCTAGGTTTTTAGGAGAACGTACTAGTCGCCGATCCACGGTGAGACGCGTTCTTACTGGCTAGTTGCAGTAGAGAAGAGTGGTGAAACTGCAAAAGATAACGAAAAACAGCCTTGTATTAGTATTGAATTGCTATCATATAGATAAGTTCAGCTGTTCCTGAACACGTATATATCTAAATGTTCTCATGTAGATGTTGAGAAAACGACTTTCGAAAAATAACCTTGAACCATCACCCAATTTCATGTGATTATATATGAGATACAATTATTGCATTTTGGAAATGTGCGTTTATGTTTAAGTAAATTAGTTCCGATTTCAAGTTTTATTCATTTATTTAAATTATCACTTCACTTTTTACGTGTGATCTTTTATAAATGAAGTAGGAACATTTTGAAATTTATGTTCATTTTAAGTGAATCACTCAGTGAGTCAGTGAGTGAATCATTTAACCATTTAACGACTCACTCAATGACGTGTAGCTTGTGCAGCTTCAATAGTACCTTTGCTTTCCGTTACGAGGATTAAGTTCATTTGTTTGTTTTTAATTTAGTGCAAATTTTCTCAAGGGCTATCTGTACTAGCCGTCCCTAATTTAGCAAAGACTAGATGGAAGGCAGCTAGTCATTACCACCCACTGCCAACTCTTGGGCGATTCTTTTACCAACGAATAGTGGGATTGACTGTACATGATAACGCCCCAATGGCTAAAAGAGCTAGCATGTTTGATGCGACAGAGATTCGAACCCCCGACCCTCAGATTAAGAGTCAAACACTTTAACCCATCTAGCCATACTGGGTCACGAGAATTAAGACAGTAGTGCAGTTTTGTGTGTTGTTAATTACAAACCTCACTGAAAGTTTGTTTATTTATAGTTAAGCACAAAGCTACATCACTGACTATATCTCCTCTGCCTACCATGGGTATCGAAACCCGGTTTCTTGCAGTGTAAGTCTCCAGGCATACAGCTGTGCCACTGGGGGCGTCATTGAAAGAAATATAAAGTCAAAAAGGCAGAGTGTAATGAAATTTCAAAGTATGTATTTTTTGAAGTCCAAACGTTCTGTTTATTTATGCGATGAATTTCTGATGTAATAAAATACAAAAACCTTACGGCCTGGCATGGCCAAGTATGAAAAGGCGTTCGACTTGTAATCCGAGGGTCGCGTGTATGAATCCCTGTCGCACCAAACATGCTCGCCCTTCCAGCCGTGAGGGTGTTATAATATGACGGTCAATCTCATTATTCGTTGGTAAAAGAATAGCCCAAGAGTTGGCGGTAGGTAATGATGACTTCCTGCCTTCTCTCTAGTTTTACACTGCTAAATTAGGTACGGCTAGCACAGATGGCCCTCGAGTAGCTTTGTGCGAAATTCAAAAAAGCAACAACAACGACAAACAAACAAAAACCTTTCACGTACGAAAAGTACGCGACAACAAATTTCACTAATTGAAGTGTTTTCTTCACTTATATTTCCTTTTTCATCGATTTGCTGAATTTTGTTTTATCAGCAAAAGATAATGAAAAACGATTCTTACAATCTTTTGATAAGTGAATGTTTTAAAATCTTCAGATATTGACTTCGAGAGGATAGGTCCACGGTGCAAAACCGAACATGGACAGAGGTAATTAAATGATTTTATGCGTTTTGTTATTTAATTTGAAATTGCGATGAATCTCTTTTAGATATTTTTTTGTAAATATTCAATATTTTTACCAGTTTGTTCTTATTGGGTAACAGTATGTTTTTATAGAAAATAGATTCGTTGATCTCTAATTATAATTAGAAAAAACCTAATTAAACTTTCATACAGTACGACATTATTATTACTTTAAAAATATTGTTTATTTTTGACACAACAGACAATTTTAACCGGATGTTGAGTTATTTGATTAATATTTTATTTAAAACTTCACCTTCCGAAACATTTTATTGAAACGTCTTAATATTAAAAGCCAACTTTATGATGAGATTTAGATAATAGATTAAACAGGTTCACATATTAATTTCTCAAAAATATAAATTTACTATTGATATTTGTAATATATATATATATATTCACTAATCATTCATAATGTGGCAATTAAGTCAAGTTTAGAAACAAGCATAAAATTTGTTTTCGTACATAGGAAGTGAATGTCTACAAATATAATAAAGTGAACAAAATTTTGAAAGTGAGCATTTTGTTTCATGTACAAAGCTACCAAAATGAGTAAAGTTTAGGTATTTCTCTTTAAGTTAATGCACGTTTTTCTTTTACAAGACAACTCTACTTAACCGAGTTACTAATTGTTTTTGGTCATGAACCTGTAAGAAACTACTTTTACAATAATATTGTAAGATTTATCTTTGAAAACGTGTCAGTTGCAAAGAATACCGAGTATTAAAGAATGTCATATTCAGTATATATAGTATTTGATTTGAACATTTATTATTTAACTGATGAGTTAATCTATCTTAAATAACATTGTAAATTTTAAAATGTTCATGAGGATGTGTAGTTAAATTAAATTGGAAAACTATTTCAATAATGTTCTAGTGTTCACTATCGTTTAATGTTTAATCTTTGTTTCTTTACCAAAACAGAAGGTATTTTAAAACTATCCAATGGTGAGAAACTGCTGACTATCGCCGTCGTTATGGGAATTCTTACCCTAACTATCCTTTTCACAGTGTGCGTAGTAACTCCCGTTTGTTGGCTGTATACTTGCGTACATCGGAACAAAGAAAAAGGTAAACAGTCCTTCCAGGAATATTTTGCTTCAAAGTTGACAAAAAGTGGACCTGCAGTTTCTGAGAAGCAGTTTTTTTTATTTTGTTAATTTCAACGAACTGACAACTTGTGACCATAACAATGAACTGAGGCAGTGTTTCATTTCTGCTGGATTTCTCCTGATGTAAGATCCACAAACTGTTTTAGATGTTTTTTAAACCTAGAGACAGATTTTCATACTGTCTCGGTTACACAGTGTACTGATATTTGACTGATCTAGCCAGACTATATTATTCATTTCAGTCACTCCTAAGTAGTAGCCATAATAACTTTTAAATTATTATATTTCAAAACTCAAATTTCTTTTCCACCGATCAGTTGGTAACTAGTACCAATTTTTTCTATAACGTAAACATTGGAGTTAATTATCACTCAACGTTATTGTTATTTATACGATTTATTTACTTTTAGAGAAGAAATTACATGATGTTGAATTACAAGGGGAAGCGACGCCCATCAAACGAACGGTGGCGCGTCACTACGGACTTGAATCAAACCAGTCTTCTCGTGTTACTTCAGAACCTATGGTAGGAAGTAGAAAATACACAGAAGACTCGACCTACAGTAGCATGTCTGGTAGCAGTCGTGGTGACGGAACAATATCTCTCTATGTAGGTTTGATAAATAGATAGATAATATTTATGTATTAGTTGAAAACAATACTGGTTGATTTTTATGTAAAAGATTCATGTGAACAAGACTTGTTGTAGCCTAATCATCAGCGCACCGGATTAGGAACCTGAGAGTCCATAGCTCATGTCTTGTTGCTACAAAATCACTTTGCTCTGAGTGAATCAGAGAGTGGCGACCAAATTCCCAAGAAGACTATCACAACAGCTGCCAATGGATCTTACTGATTAGCTATTATCCCTCTGGTCTGTTTACTCAAAATTAGATACCCACATAAGTGGACTTTGTGTAGGTTTGCAAGAATTTCTGAAGTGGAAACGCTGTCTGTTGACGTGTGTATTAAATAATAATAAATAAGGAAGGCGGTGAAGATCCTTTCAATTATTTTTCTCATTACAAACACAATATGCTTCGTGATTGTTTCTCTCAGATTTTTAGGGCTGTTGAAAAACAAGATAACATGTGCATAAATATGATTCGTGAGATGCCTGAATGCAGTAATTGCTATACATTGTACTTTTTCCAGCATGGTTCCAAAATAAAATTACTGTTCAGCTATTCTTGAAATGCTTCGCTCTTTCTGTTAAGACTTTTTTTTAGGATGTTTTCTGGGTGTTTGGCGTGCAGGAGTTGTGGTCTAATTATAAAACAGAAATCAAAGTTTGTTTTAGAAATATGTAGGGATAAATAACAAGCCACACTAAACGTAAATCTATAAATATTCGTTAAAACAGGTATTTCAGATATTAACGCGAGCATTAAAATTATAAACACGAACTTTACCGTAAATGTTCATGATATGATATAAACAAGAAGTTGTTTTGGAGTGTACTTCCTAACAGTCTACCTAAGGATTATTAAATTTAAACGGGGGACGTTTAGGTACACTTTCACTTGTCAACGTGTGTATAATTGTAGTGTAAGTTTATCTTCAGAAGGAAACTGTTGGGATGCGAACTTCTTGAATAAACAGATAATAGTTGTCTTCTACCACACAGAGTGAACTTTCTTTCGACATTCCCCTCACCAATGAAGATATGGAGGCAAGCTATGGTCAAGTGGTCTTCTCTATTGTTTACAAGCAACAACAAAAGCGAAATGAAGGGCAACTCATTCTCTATTTAAAGGTAGGCAGAATTACTGAAACATTACCAAATAACTGTTAAGAATACGTCTACAACAAAACATAATTACTGAACAGTTTAATACCAAACTATTTTGTAGGGCCGGGCATAGCCAGGTGGTTAAGGCACTCGACTCGTAATCCGAGCTTTAAACTTTAATTATCCAGTAGTTAATACGAAAATATCATAAACTTAAGCACATGCATAACTATTACACAGTTTAAAGTTTAACGCTAGACAGACAAAAAGTACCTCAATTTATAAAAATTATCTTTTCAAATAAATATTCCATGAACTATTGGGGAGGCAAACCTTCCCATGAATGAAAGGATGGGGGTTTATTTTCTATGAAAATATTTTACCCTCAATTCAAAGCATATTAACGATTTTAAAAATATAATTGAAATTAAATTTCTTTTAGGGTGGGAGGAAATCAAATTATTACAGAGTCCTTGATACTGGAAGCTCTTGTATTGTTTGAAGGTGAAAATGCCGTAGTATGTGGTCTGGTAAGGGGAATCAAATCCTTGATTATAAAATTGTAAGTCCAAAGACTTACCACTGTCCCACCAGAAGACGTCTATCATTGGATTAAACTTTAGTTTTACGGCATGCTCAGCAAAAACGTAAAAACTGGTACTTTTGTTTTCAAATTCTTCAACTTTTCTTGGGGGAGGGGCAATTTCTGTACCTAGTTCATATATATGTGTAGATTTTCGTAATCCTTAACATTTCGTGAAGTTTAAGAATAATAGCTTTCGGATAGATTAATATTATGTTTTGGCACTGTTTTAAAACAATAGGTTGAGTACAAAACAAAGCTAAGATAATTTATACAATGTTTTCGAAGTAACAATAGTAGGGCAAAATAACTTTCCGTCTCATATATCAAAGTGTGAGTTTAAATATTAATGTTGTGGATAGAAGAACACGTTTAGCTGACATGTAATTTATTAAACTTGTACATTGAACTTTCAATGACATTATTGGTTTAATGAATGGTATTTTTACTTTATCAGGAAGCTCAAGATTTACCCTCTCGTATTTATGGCGGGATCATTGACCCTTATTTATTAGTTCAGATTATCAAAGACAGAGGTCACAAGCGTCGCTCTAAAGGTCGCTCCTTTCCTTATTATGAATTCAGAAGTGGTACGAAAAGAAAAAGTCAGCATCCTCTGTTCCGAGAGACAGTGATAGTGAATATGCTGAACTCACAACTGAAAGACTACATTCTAAGAATTGCTGTAGTTGATGAGGAAAAGATTGTGAATGACACAGTTCTTGGAGAAATCTCAATTCCCTTACAGGAGTTCCATCTAGAAGAAAATCACGTGCACGTATTAGACCTACTGGAGCCCAAACAAGTAACTTTATAATATTTTACTCGTCGTTGCCAAAAATAATTTATTTTAGAACTAGAAATATTCACCTCATGTTATTGTGGAAATTAATGATCATTCATACTAGTGTTAGATAAAGATTATATGTACATTTAAAACGCTCATAAAACTGTTATGAATAAAACAAATTTAGGAATATTATTTTACTGCTTTATGACTATTCATTACACTTATTTGTGGATTTTACTACTAGACTTTAAGTGGAATAAAAATAGGGCGTTAAAGTAATAGTTAACCTTTAATTCTTCACTTAATCCTGGATGAAATGTGTCTGCTTAAAATATCTGGGACAAAGAAAAAAACAAAAGAAAAAGTAGCACAAACTTATAATTAATGACTTCTCGGTTTAGTACCATTAGGCAAATTTTATGTGTATGAGAAAACAACATTTTGACTTATGAGGTCTTAAACGGTGAGTAACCAGTTAATATTCGTATTGAAATATTAAAAAAATGCAATCGATTGACTGAAAAGATAAATTTTTATGTTGAACTATTATTGTGTTATTACGTATGAATGAATTTCGCCAATCTTTATGCTGAAATCTGAAAGTATAAAACTTATATCTTTGTGGATCACAATGTCCTATAGATAATAGATGATATTCAGGTAAAGAATAATCTAATCAAAAAACCTTAGTCTTGAAAAAAAGTGGACAAATAAGATTGAGTGTGCGACTTAAAAGAATTAAACTGAAGTTGCTGACCAAACTGGTAGCTATACTTATAGCATTCATAATAATTTTATCTTTAATTTACATTAAGGAGGTGATCGCCAGAGGATGTTAAATTAAAAATAAGCTGCTTAGAGAATAAGGTTATAAGAGTTAAAAAGTATTGTGAGATTCCCAAATAAGATATGACTTTTTATTAGTTTTCTGGAACTCGTTTCATTACTTGTTGGTTTGTAATTAGCGTGTATACATTAAAATGAAATTCAGATTAGTTTTCATTTTTAAACACCAACTGTGCTGCTTTAAGAATATTATACAGCTCAATGTTACGTGTAAAATAACTTAGTAATTTAATATTGTAGAAGCACATGTATTAATTAAGAACTTTCGTTTAGGTAGACCATTAACAATGAAGAAATGATATGAGGACAAGAGATGTGTTATTTCTGTATTATCAAATTGAGCATACAACTAAAAATCGTTTTTTTTTCTTAAGGACAATGGAGAAATTCTGTTTGGTTTAAGCTATCTGCCAACTGCAGAACGCCTGACATTTACTATTGTAAAAGGCAGTAATCTTCGTGTTGTAACTGATGATTTGGAAACGTTTGGTAAGTAGAAAGGTAAAGTAAAAGGGACATTGCAAAAACTAATTAATAAGACGGAAACTTGTTGACATGACACACTTTTCAACTTTGGAGACCATTGCGAATTAATAAAAATTACTTATTGTAACAAATAAGTTCTATCAGGAAATCATCTTCACAATAACTTGTTTATAATTGGATTGAAAAAAACGATGTTGAAATATTAAAACATATTTCATCTTAAGAAGTAGTAAGTACAAACATGATTCTTTCTAATCACTGAAATACTTCCTATGCCATTTAGTATGGAATATTTGTATGAAATTAAATTTCATTATCGAAAACACTTAACGACAAAGTTTTTTACTTAAAAAAGGCATTTCATAAATATCACCGTTCCCCAGGAAAATCCACAATGATGCTGTTTATTGAAACCTTTTTTATTCAATACATTCCATCCTTGGTTCTTCAGCAATTTTATTATATGTAGTTATAAATGTTTATGCATCTTAAATATACAAGTTTGTTTCTTTAGCTCCTTACGTACGAGTACTTTTGTTTCACAATGGCAAGATGCTAAAGAAAAGGAAGACGTCCAGTCGCCTAGGATCCGAGTGCCCATCCTTTAATGAATCTCTAACTTTTGATCTTCCTCTGTTGGAAATGGAGAACGTCATGTTCATTGTAGCCGTAAGCCACCGAGACACTACATTGAATTATAATAATTCTTCTAGTCCCAAGTCGATTAAACGTGACAAGCATGTGGGCAAAATTGTAATCGGCCCGCGAGCACGTGGAAGTGCCTTTTATCATTGGTTGGCAATGAAGCAGTCACCTAGAAAGCAAGTAACCCAGTGGCATACCATTCATTAAAATCTGCTGGAAACAATTATTTCATAAGATATTCAACACGTTTGGATAAAAGTTTGCTCACACTAAACTAAACATTTCGATTTGTTAAACAATGGTATACTGTTAAATAATAATATAAAATATATTTTGTACAAAAGGTTCCCGAACTTATTTAGTTTAATTTTTTGGGATGTCTCTCACTTTAGATCTTCGCCAGCAACAAAAGACTATTATATGAAATTTAAAGTAGTTTTAATTTTTAAAGTAATTCTGTTCTATTGAACCGAATAATATTATAGATTTTTGGATTTTTCTCTGGCTGAAAATCACTGGTTTTTCTCATGTTATAACAAATTAACTCTTCTTTTAACAGTAGTATTACATTAGTTTAACTAATTTATTGCTCTTTTTACATCTATTTCAATTCGAAAACAAGCAAAACGTTCTACTGTGTTTAAAACCAGAAGCTGTAAAAGAAATGAAGACTATTAAGGCCCAATACTTAAGTTAAATATCACGCTTGTCAACGGTTTGTAGTTCTATAGTTCACTCCATTTTATACATGTTTCTCAAGTGAAGTTTATATATATATTTATACTTATTGTATTGTACATAAACAGCGTTTCAGGTTTTTAACTCTTGTGGGCTTAGTGTAATTGAAGAATCCTGACAAGCTACTTGTGACAATTAACAGGTAAGCCTATTTTCTGAAACTGAGGCCATCTGTAACGTGACAGACCACCGGTATATTCGAGTTCTAATACTGACCAAAGGTCATTTGTGACATGTGAAAGACAAATAAGTAGATCTTTCTGATACAGTGGCCGATTCTGAACTAATCGTCGTCTATGACTAATGACGCTTAAGTCTGGAACGCCAATTTTACAAGTTTGTGGCTAGAAATTCGTAATGTATTTAGTGTTTAATGTACATACATCTAACCCAGAATTTTTAACAAAACTTATATCTGTTAAAAAAACTGTTATTCTTAATATTGTTTAGATATAGTACAATGAATGTTCTTAACACTTTGCTTCACAGAAACATTGGTTTTCAAGGCACCGCAAACTTAGAAAATTGGTTTATCGCACAGAAAAGTCTTATTGTGTTTGTTTTAATTAACGTGTTAATTATAAGACATTAGAATATCTTAACTAACCTATCTCATAATGGTTTAAGCACCCATAAACCGTTTTTTAAAACACATAATGAATATATTTTATCACAAAAGTAAACGCACATTATTTTCTTGACTCCTGTGGAACATTTCTAATATCAAGTTATCTGACATTGTTAATAATGTGTTACATATAATTAAATTGAAATAGAGAAAGTATTTATTGAGTCTAGTAAAGTAAGAACAGTTAGTTAAAATGAAAGATTTTGTGAATATTGAAATAGTGCTTAAATTGTTTTGTTGAAGAAAACAAAATACGTCGTCCAGGTATATGTGGTTGTAGGTTTAAATATGACTTTGTATGATTCATTGGAGTTGATAATACTTTTAAATGGTATTATTCCGTTATTTCTATGACACTCTGCAGTGCTATAATTAATATTTATGAATTTTAGTAGATAGAGTGATCAAGAAGCTCAAGATTTGTTTTTTTAACCCTATAGTGCATCGTTGATTTCTGTTTATTAGTTTTGAGCATCAAAGACAGAAGTGATGAGCATTCCAGTAAGAACAATTTTGTGCCAGTTACAAATTTCTAGTCAGTAATGACAGAGAAAAAAAAAGGGTCATAATATGTTATTGATAGAGACATTGACTAAATATGATGAGCTCAAGTGAAAAGTTACTTTTTAAAGATTCTTGTGTTTGATGAAATAAATGTTTTGAACTAAGCACAAAGCTACACCATGGACTGGCTATATGTTGTCTTTATACCATGAGTAATTCATGAAGAGAGAACTCTGAATCTTGGAGGGATCCTAATTCTTTTAGAGAAACTTCATGTACACGCTTTAAACTTACTACAACCAAAACAAGTGATTTTATGTTTTTACTTAATGTACGAAAAAAATAATTTCTGTGAATATTAATACTGGTTTTTATTATCAGGATATTATATATTAGACTATGTTTAATACATGAATAAGAACATTGTATTCCTGTATTATAAACGAAGAAATAGTAATTTATATTTTATCCAAAGCTGTCTATTTATCTAGTAAAACTATAGATTTAAATTTGTATTTTAGGCTAAACAGCAACTCTTACGATGTGAAATTGTGGTATTAAAATGCATTTGTACTGATCAATATTTGAGAAAAAACAGTTGTTTTATTCTTCAAAAGTGACATTTTATTGTTTTATCTATATATTTACCTACCATGTACTTTTTGGATCTGATAGTTTTATTAGAAAATTATTTTAACCAGAGAGTGAAGCGGGTATGGTTTCTTATGTTAAACACGGAATGAAAACTTTTTAACCCTTTTAATCACTTAATTCTTTAATATAGAAGAATACATGTATTTACTACTTTCCAGGTTAAGTTATTAGTTATTAAAAACTATTTCTATAACATTCGTCGTCTCGTTGTACTTAGTTCTGGTATGTCCTCGCAGTTAAACCAGAGACAGAAGAGATGATTATGGTAGGTGGTAGGAATAAAACTACTAGGTATATAGCGTAAGTAAAAGTAAGGGAAACTTTAAAAAGTGAAAATAGTTTTACCTATCCAATAAACACGTTACACATGAACTACGATAACAACTTATTTTCTGTGGAATGAACCTTATTTTAAACAGTTTCTAACTTCTAAAGTTTAAATCAAGTTTCTGTTCAGTTTCTTCTGTATCTTGTACATAAGAAATCAACCTGTAAGAGAAGAAACTGTCAACTATAGGCACTCTTATACACTCTTCTATTATTATTTACTTCAATATAGGAGTTTGCCGAACAAGAACCTTAATAAATGAATAAGAAGCAAAACGAAGTAGTATAATGCAAGAAAGACTGGATAAAGAGTTACCATTTGTTTACTGTTTAGACAGAGTAGGATTAATCAATCTCAATTAAACTAAAGGAACATTTAGCTGAGCCTTAGATCTCGCAAACTTCTCAAATCTAGCTTTTCAGCAAAACCCCAAATTTCTAACACTCTCAGAGGAACTTGCTACTAACACTGAGCTCAAGATCTGTAGCCAAACTGTACACGCTAAAATATAGTCAAGACATTTACGCTTTCTCAAGATCTGATACCAAGAGCCTGATTTTTGGCATAAGTATCTCTAACACCAAAGACTTACTACAAGTAAATAAAAGAACTCGTGGATTATTGTTTATAGTTGTCAGGTTTCCTTATTTGTTACTACTAAAGTCACCATCTTTTGATAACTGTAATATCTCGTACTTTCTTTAATTAAAGTAATCGACACTTTTCCATATTCTACGTCATGTTTACAAAGTGTCATTAATTATAAGCACACGAAAAAATAACATACAAGAAAGTAAACTAATAAAGCATAGCAACAGGCACAAAAATAATATTTATTCAAAACTTTCCTGATCATTTTTTCTTTAAAAATATTTGAATATCCAACTTTCCTTCTGAGTAAACTAAAGTTCTATATATGTTTAATGAAGTATTTATTTAGGGCTAAATGCCAGGCCACAGTTTAATTCACATATGATTTCATTTACTGTTTGCACAGACATTCGCTAAACTTCAAAGTTTTGTATTCATAAATGTTTAAAAACTCTTATTCTGATATAATCCATTTTCTCTCCAATTTCGGGAATCTTACATAGCCTAATGATTAGCGTGATATACTGTGGGTCAAAAGGTCTAAGGCTTGAGCACCGAAATGTTTTTGAACACACTGTGCATTCTCAGTTGTATAGGTGTTATATTTGTAACATGAAACTGTAACTGTTGAACCAGAGTACCCACATAGATGGCGGATGCTATTGACTAGGTTTTTGTCTTCTAGCCAATAATAAATTATGGAATGCCATTTTTGAACATTTAAGTTGCTGACATGGCGGTTTAGCCTTCGACTCGTAATCTGAGGATCCTGGGTTCGAACCTCCGTTGCACCAAACATGCCTGCCCTTTCAGCCGTGATGGCGTTTTAATGTGCAGTAAATCCCACTATTCGTTTGTAAAAGAGTAGCCCAAGAGTTGGCCGTGGGTGGTGATGACTAGCTGCCTTCCCTTTAGTCTTAAACTGCTAAATTAGGGACGAAAGCTTTGCGCGAAATTCATAAACAGATAAACAAACCGTTTAGTCTATAAGTTAAAGGTGAATTTTATAGAAAAAAGAAAAAAATTGCAGTCAAAAGAACTACTCATACAGATTATTTTTGCAGGTTCACATTTTTGATAAACAATATGTGCTAATAAATGAAACATAGAACTTTGTGCAGAAAGAGCCCTTTCCGAGCGGCAATCCGAACGTTTTAGTTTTTACGTTTGCCGCTAGGACAAGTACTGTGACGTAATAGTTGCCAAACAAACCGCCAACGCCAGCGCGTGGAATGTAAATAAACATGGCCAGTGCATACGGAGAAACAGAAGCGGTGTCTGCTTTGACTTTGTGTTCTGAACAGTGTCGAGTAGTGCCATATCAATTCGAACCTACTCTGAACGAATCTAGAACAGTTACTTTTGACATAGATCTGACAAATTCAACTGATGAGGACAGTTCCACGACCGACAGTAGTGGAACTGTGAGTGATACTAATAGCGCCCAGGCCTGTTGCGAGTCGGTTATACCTCCAATGGTAAGCCTAAGCTATGATAACAAATACGGCCTGTATTATTTCACGTGCAATTTTAAGCATCTCGAAACCTGTCTGGTGTTTATAAATTATTAGTATCACAGACTGGGTTTTATTTGTTTATACCTTGCCGACTGTGATAACTACAGTAATACTCGGCCCTTCCACAATCATTTGTACCAGGTATTTATGACTCGTAACAAAATGAATTTCAATTATACGTCATAATTGTGTCTATAAAATGAAACTAGATGTAGCAGTCTCAAGAGATAATTTAATGTTTACCATAAATGTATAACAAAGCTATCAAGCAGCTCTCAAAGACTCTAAACTTTCTTTCTCTCTTGTTGTTGTGGGCTTTCCATTCCAGCTCTGCATCTTCTTTGAAATAAGTATTAAGTAAGGAATGTAATCCGAAAAAAACACCGATAGATTTACATAAAATACCAGCTCTGAAAAGAACAACATGGTCGGCGCGCAACGAAGCGTGTTTGGTAGGTGTACAACGTCACAGAAACAGCCGAACGACTGAGAGGAACTTAAGTTGGAGGACCCGCATATTTTGCTTCATTTTTTACTCGAAAACTAAAGTGTTTAAAAATTTGGCAACCACACAGTAATTATATTTAACCAAAGTACAGTTTCTAAGGCAGTTATTAAATATGTTGAAAATTCACCTTTAAGGTTAGAAATATCAATATGAATTCTGTCTACACATTTATTTGTTATTAATATTTTATCTTCTGTCAAACAAAGACAGTGTGGAAAGTTAGTTGATATTATGTATTCGTAACCAACTGTTAAAGTCAGAGTCTTCTACTAACATTTAAATCTACAATTGGTCATTCATAAAATTGTGGCGTCTAATTAAATCCAGAAACTTATTTCAAGTTCTACATTAGGCGTTTTCCAGTTTTGATGAAAATATATGCAATCATGAGCTGTAGTGCCCCATTGGTCAATAAGTTTGCAATGCAAAAACCCAGGGTTCAATTTTCTTAGGTTAATATAGCGCAAATAACGTACTGTGTAGCTTTGCATTAAGTAAATAATTACAATTATACAACTGTAACTCAGTGACAGTGTAGGGACTTGTAATCTTTAAAAATCGGGTGTTTGTACTGGTGGTGGGCACGGATAGCTCATTATATTTACTAACAAGTACACAGATGGTTTCTTAAATAAAGATAATTTTAAAATTATCATAAAACACGTACTTTATTAGCACGGGAAAAAAGTTTTTTTACCTATAGAATTTTTAATATGTTTTGCTGGCCAAAATCTTAAGGCCAATGAACATAAAGAAAAACATATGCATTTTGCGTTATTAGACTCAACCACCTTTTTGAGTAGAACTTCGAAAGATGAAAATAAGAAAATGTGAAAACTGTGAAATTAGCCTAAATACTAGCTGGTCTAAAGTTTAAGACCATACCAAAAAGAAGTCCTAAACAGGGTAGGAAATGCCTCACAAGAGGTATCAATAGTGAGTTGCACGGCCGTCTTTGCGAATAACTTCAAACATTCGCTTTGGCATGGTCAATATAAGCGTTTGTAGAAGATTAGCTGGAATGAATATGCCTTCACGAAGATCATGCACTGTTTGGAATTGACGTCCATTTCTATAGACTTCCCTTGCCATATATCCCCAAACATTTTCAGCGGGGTTCAGTTTGGGCGAACACGTTAGATGTTCCAAAAGAATCACGTTATTTGCCATGAAAAAGTCCTTTGTCCTGCGGGCATTGTGGATTGCAGCGTTGTCCTGCTGAAAGATCCAATCATTTTTACACAAGCGAAAGCCTTCAGTCAATAAGGATGCTCTCTCCAACATGTCAATGTAGCCAGCTGCTAGTCGACGACTCTGTATATCCATGGAAGGAGAAAGCACCCCAGTTCATGATAGAATCTCCTTCACTGTGTCATGTAGAAAATGTTTCCGGTGGGATATCCTTATCGTACTAGTAACGTTGGAAGCCATCTGGATCACTCAGGTTACATTTTTTCTCATCAGAAAACAAAACCTTCTTCCACTTGTTTACGTTCCATGTTTGGTGCTTCTCAGCAAAGTTTAACCAAGCTGTTTTTTGGTGTGGAAGGAGGCCTGGCCTCTGAAGACGTTTACGGTTTTTAAAGCCTTTCTCTCGTAGATGCCGTCTTATTGTTCTTTAGCTGCATTCTGCGTCCTAAAGGGCCTTAATCTGGTTCGACAATCGGCTGGTGTCTTGCCGGACAACCCGTCGAATTCTCCTGCTCAACGCCGGCGATATTTTCTTGGGCCAACTACTTGAACTTCTCGTTTCGTATCCCTCAGGTTCTTTTAAGAAATTTGCAACAGCCGTTTTACTACGCCCAATGTCACAAGAGATGACACGTTGAGAGAGACCTTGCTTTTGCGGCTCGACAATTTTGCCACGTTCAAACTGTCAACTTTTTAGCCTTTGCCTTGTTTTTACCCATTGTATCACAATAGAATTCAGTGAAAGATGTTTATAACGCTAATGCTTGAACACAAATGATTAATTTTCATTGCGTGTTTACCGATTAACGCTTCGTTTCAGTATGGTCTTAAACTTTTGTCTAGTATTTAGGCTGATTTTACGGTGTTCATGTTTTCTTTATTAATTTATTTTCCATTTACTTATTTTCATCTTTCGAAGCTTTACTCAAATAAGTGGTTGAATCTACAACGGAAAATGCATGTTTTTTCTTTACGTTCATTGGTCTTAAGATTTTGGCTAGCAGTGTATTTACGAAATATAGAGATAACTAGTGATATCAAGATTATAATTGATACATCAAAAAACCAATGGGGCGGCCGGCATGGCCAGGTGGGTTAAGGCGTTCGACTCGTAATATGAGGGTTGCGGGTTCGAATCCCGGTCGCACCAAACATGCCTTTTCCGCCGTGGGGGCGTTATAATGTAACGCTCAATTCCATTATTCGTTGGTAAAAGAGTAACCCAAGAGTTTGTGGTTGGTGGTGCTGACTAGCTGCCTTCCCTCTAGTCTTACACTACTAGATTAGGGACAGGTAGCACAGACAGCCTCAGAGAAGCTTTATGTGAAATTAAAAAGAAACTAAAACAAACAAATGGGGGCTCATAAGATTTGTATGTCAAAAAGACATAATAAGATGTACACATGAATATATAAGACCTGCACACGTAAAGTAATAATGATAACTTGAGAATTTCCTTTAAAAATATCTTTAAACTGTTAACTACTGCAAAAATTCGGAATAAAAATCTGTTATCTCAATTGTATTTTATTCTTCGGGTACTCGCAATCGGCCTAATACTTAATACTGTAGTCTATTCCAGTTCATCTATTATATGTGAATTTGTTATTTTTAGTATACTTTCGTATTTTTCATAAGGTTTATGCCTTTTTTGTATAATACGTTAAATCATCCTCGCCAGTGGCGCAGTGGTAAGTTTCACAGCTGGTGTGTTTAGCATCGGATTTTAAGTCTTTGATCGACCTGAAAGGTTCAGTTCGACGTTTTCCTTCCTTGTTTTGCTGTTATTTGAGACTGACAAATGCTGCTGATAACATTAGATACATCAAGGTACGTTTATACACTTAGCGCAATACAAAACATCAATTTATCTTGGCCTTTTTAAGGCCTTGTCCATGAATATAGTATGGTGACATTTTGTTTATTTGTACTCTTGTCTTTTCTTGGTCGAAGACACATATAATTCATACAAAAATGTTTCTCTTCTTTCGGTCATGTATGTTCACAAATAATATACGTTCATGAGGTAAACTTACCTTTGCGTATATACACTTAAATACCACTTTTTAAATACTTCGGTGGTATCTAAATCTCAGTAACAATTTTAAAGTGCAGTACTGGTAGTCTTGTTCTCAAAACATAAATGTAATGGAGAGAGAGAAACTTAACCCTGTCATTAACGACATATTTCGTAACAAATCGTTTTTGTATAAATGTTTATTGCAATGCAATCTACTAATCTGTCATTTGGTTTGTTTGTTTGTTTTGGAATTTCGCACAAAGCTACTCGAGGGTTGTCTGTGCTAGCCGTCCCTAATTTAGCAGTGTAAGACTAGAGGGAAGGCAGCTAGTTATCACCACCCACCGCCAACTCTTGGGCTACTCTTTTACCAACGAATAGTGGGATTGACTGTAACAATATACACCCCTCATGGCTAGGAGGGCGAGCATGCTTAGCGCGAACCCGCGACCCTTGGATTACGAGTCGCACGCCTTACGCGCTTGGCCATGCCAGGCCTTGTCATTTGGTGTTAGTTTGTTTGCGTAATTATGTAAAATTGTTGAATTTGTCTCTCTTGATATTCTGAATGATGTAGTTAGTATTGAATTATGTGTGGTTTGTAATTTCTTGAGATGTGGTTTTGCTGTCTTAAGCCAAGGTGGAGCAATCATGTTCGATTACTAGTCTAATACTTTTGTAAATATTATTTTAATGTTTTCTGTAGCTGCTCATATGTCTTCACCTGTTAATATTTTATGATATTTTGCTCTTTGCCATTCTTTCTCCTTATTTCAGTAATATGTATAATCTACGTTAGTTTTGAATAATAATTTATTCCTAAAAGCTTTTCTGATCAGCAGCTACCAAAAAGAGCCCTATATGAATATGGTGTGGGAGATTTTCTGCGAAGTTTAAACGATTTTGCGAGAAGCGGTAGTTTTGTTTCTGGTATATTTATTTTATTATGTATTTTTAACATTATTCTGCTATTTGATTTAGTAGTGGTTGTAGAATATTATATACTACTGAGGGTGTGGTTGAACTTTTCTAGATGTACACATCATCAGTAAACTGTGAACATGAACTACAGCTAGTATCGTTTAATGGCATCTCTTACGTACATGATAAAAACGATAGGACTTACTACCCATTCCTGAGGAACACCCAACCCTGGAATAAAATACTCTGAGTAGGTGCCTTTTACGTGTTTTGTTGTCTAGAAAGTTGGATAACCAGCGAATGACTCCTGTTGGTAGTTACATTTCTTTTGAACTTAAGCCATTGTCCCTTAGAGTGTCGAATGGTTTCTCGATATTGAGAAAGCAAGCGACATTTAAAGTTATCTATTATGTTTTAAGTTAGCCTAGCTAACTGATCAGTCGTTTGCCCACATTTTCTGAAAGCATTTTGAACGTAAGGTAATTATGATGTAGTTTCTGGGAAAGTTGAAATTATATTGCTAATTATATGTAAAAACAGCTGGTTTGGGTTGAGAAAATTTTTTATGTAGAGGAGCAAACAACGACCTTCTTTGCTCCTCTACATAAAAAATTTTCTCAACCCAAACCAGCCATTTTTACATATATTTTCTCTACAAGTAGGTTTTCTCGTCGTCACTGACTCTGTTGCTAATTGTTTTTTTTCTAGAATTTTGGTTAGTTACACTGACCGGTCTGTAACTTTCTGTTTGATTTGATGGTTTACTTTCCTTCAAGAACATAAGTACATTTGCTTGCTTCCAAGAAGTAGAGATGTATTCTGAATTTAGGAATAAATTCAGTAATGATGTTAGATGGTCAAACAGTCTCTAAATACCTTTCTCTAATAATATAACTTATATTCCGTTTTCTCCTGATGCTTAGTTTCTTATATGTTTTATGGATAAAATTACTTCAGGTTTGGTTATTGTTGATTGTTTTGTACTTGATCGGGTTATTGTTTGGGAATTGTTATAGTGGCCTGAAATTTTGGCATGTATATAAATAAGCCCTGGTTTTGTGATATTTACTTTGTTATAAAAGTGTTCATCCATATCTAGTTTTTATGTTTTAATTTTTGTTTACTTATTATTTAAAGGCTTCTGTATTTGCTTACTTGTAAAGGCTGTTTTATGATTGTGATGCAAAGTCACATATCTGTAAGTGTTCTGATTGTTAGAAAATCTTTTTAAATATGTCAAACTTTCTTACGTTCTGTACAATAACTTAAATTGGAACAGTAACTATACCAGCTATTTTGCTTTTCATAAAATGTATTTGTGTTTTAATATTTGAATCTCTTCTGTCCATATATTGTCTTCTAAGTTGACGTCTTTTTTCGATCATGTCATATTTTTGGATCTACTTTCTATTTTGTGTTGTTTTTGTCTCTTTTTATCGAACACCCAGAAATCGTTTGACAATATTCATCAATATCTGATGGCATTTCTACAACTTTGATAATTGAATTTGTAAATATTTTGTCTAAGTAGTTAGAATATTTTGGCGAACTTTCCTTTTTTGATAATTTGAGTTTTATTACAGGTTAATTATGATGAAGTGCGGTATTTAAGATATATTATTAGCAGGTGATTGCAACACCAAAATTCAGGCTGTGAATTTTGTGGTAGGCATATTTTAAATAGCTATTGTGAAATTTTGTGTTTAATACCAAGAGGAACAAACAATAATAGCACTTCATAATTGAATTAATGACTCTTAACTTACTAAAACTACGGAAACGAAACACAATTAGTTTGTTTTAACTTAGAACTATATCAATAATTTATTTGTGCTGTGTCAACTCCAGAAAACAAACCAAGCGCCCCCAGTGGCTCATCGGTATGTCGGAGTAACTACAACGCTAAAAACCGGGTTTTGATACCCGTGGTGGGCAAAGCACAGATAGCCCATTGTGTAGCTTTGTGCGTAATTCAAAAGAACAAACCAAATGTTAGCATTATAAGCCGTTAGGCTTACCACTAAGCCTCCGATGGTACGATACTCTAAAGTAAAGCATACCTATTATTTTTTAAGACGAAGCTACGCAATAGACTAACTGCACTTGGCGTGAATCGAACGCCGAAGTTTAAAATTGTATTTCATGCACTTACAGTTAACTTATCTAGGAACACTAATTATTTTAGGAGACACATGAGTTTTGAAATGTAAAATAACTAAATTTTATTAACTTATTATCATAAAATATGAAGTAAGTATACATGCCATTCACTTGAACCTTACGAAACTGAATTAATTCAATAAATTATCAACTATTTGTAATGATGGGTAAACGTATCATTACTGGCGCCATCTTTTGGCTTTCAAAATTTACATTATAGTGATGTAGATGTTTCGTTTGTTTGTTTATTTTGCCCTGCCCACCACGGGTGTTGTGACGCAGTGTTTAACAGCTTAAGTTCGCAGACACGTGATGCGGATGAAAAATATTTTTTTTTATTTAACAAGCAGCGAACAGTTAATGTAATACCTAAGAAATTAAACATCTTTTTATGAATTATACGCACATTTAAGACGCCATAAAGTATCTTTTATCACAAACTTACAGTATCCAATGGTACTTTGGTTCTCGAACAATTCGGTTTTCGAATATATTGTTTGAAAAAAAATGTCTCGGTTGTCGAACATAAACCCGGTACCCGAAACAAGCTTTCGTACCCTGAACCCCCGAAATAACCCGACTGATGACCCGAACGACCCTTCGACCATTTTCGGCCCAAGCCAAGCTTGCCCAAAACATTTTACCCACACCTGTCACTCAGTCCACACTCCCGCTAAAATTTGCTATGAACGTTCTCGTTTTCCTTTTTGTTTTTTCTTTTTTTCTAAATATTCTGATTAAATAAGCCACCGTGGGGTTAATGAAGGATAATGAAAGCAGCAAACCAAAGATAAAAGTTGTTAGAGCCACAATAGAGGTGAAAAAAGATCTCATAGCGAAATGTGAGAGTGGTGTTCACAAGTCTGACCTTGCTACACAGCTGGATATGGCGAAGTCATACTGCATACTGAAAAATAAAGAGGTCATCAAAGAAGCTGATGTTGCAAAAGGAGTAACAGTGTATACGAAACAAAGATAACAAACAATGGAAAAGGTAGAAAATCTGTTGTAGATTTGGGTAAACGAAAAACTGGTGATAGCATTTCTGAGACCATCATTTGTGTGAAAGCAAAGCAGTTGCATGTTGACCTTCTGAAAAACATCCCTGGAACGAGTGCTGATACAAGTGATGCCTTTAAGGCTAGTAGAGGGTGGTTTGAAAAATTTAGGAAGAGAAGTGGCATACATAGTGTGGTGAGACATAGGGAAGGTGCCAGTTGTAACAAAGACGCTGCTGATAAATTTGTTAGAGAATTTAAGTACTGTGTAGAAACTGAGGGTTTTATTCCCCAACAAGTGTTCAACTGTGACGAGACAGACCTCTTTTGGAAGAAAATGCCAAAGAGGACCTCACCACCAAGGAGCAGAAGTCACTGCTAGGACACAAGCCAATGAACGACAGGCTATCTCTATTGTTATGTAGTAATGCAAGTGGGGACTTAAAACTTAAGCCTTTGCTTGTGTACCATTTTGAAAACCTGAGGGTTTTTAAGAAAAATAATGTCGTGAAAAGTAAACTAAATGTCACTTGGAGGGCTAATATTAAAGCATGGGTAACCAGACAGTTTTTTATGGAGTGGGTCCTTGAAATGTTTGCCCCAAGTGTAAAGAATTACCTCAAGGAAAAACAGCTGCCACCTAAGACCCTTCTTGTGATAAACAGTGCACTTGCTCACCCATCAGGCTTGGAGGACGGGTTGGTGAAGTAGTAGAGTTTCATTACGGTGAAGGTCTTTTCCCCTGACACGGATCCTCTCATTCAGCCCATAAACCAGCAGGTCATATCGAACTTCAAGAAACTTTACACCAAAGCACTGTTTCAAAGGTGCTTTGAAGTGATCTCTGACACAGAGTTAACCCTTAGAGAGTTCTGGAAAAATCACTTTAATATCCTCCATTGCTTGAGGATTTTAGACAAAGCCTGGAGGGAAGTGTCTTTGAGGACCATGAACTCAGCCTGGAAAACATTGTGACCAGAATCAGTAGCAGATAGAGACTTTGAAGGCTTTGAGGGTATTGTCTCACTAGGCAAGTGTATGGGCTTGAATGTGAGTGGTGATGATGTGGAGAAGTTTGTGGAAGACCACAACACTGAGCTCACCACGGAAGAATTCAAAGACCTTCAGAAGGAGCAGGAACAGAAGGCAACTGACGAAATGTCTTCAGATGAGGAGGAGGGAAGGAAGGATGTTCTTGGTTCATTATTCAAGGAAATGTGTGGAAAATGGAGAGAGTTACAAAGTTTTATGGAAACATTTCACCCTGACAAAGCTATAGCAAACAGGAGCATAAACCTTTTCAATGACAATGCCATCTCTTACTTCAGAAACATTTTAAAATGCAGGCAGAAACAAAACCTCACTTGACAAGTTTTTAGTGAGAAATAGGTCCAGTGAGTCTCAAGCAGGTTGTAGCGGTGCAGAGACAGAAAAGATAAAGAACACCAGAAGGAGAGTTACTGATGTCTTTATGGAAGGTGACTCCCCTTCCAAATAATAATAACCCTCCTACTCTCCACGTTTCTCACCACCTTTCACTTACACCATCCGCTCTCCTCAGCACAGGTAAAGTGCAGTTAAATTTTCATTTATTGTTTTTTATTGTGTTTATATTTTTTGTGGTTGACTTTATGCATGCAAGTATTATTATACTGGTATAAGTAAGAAATATTTTTACTTAAAATGCTTCATAATGCGTAATGTTTGGAGGTCTGTAACGGATTAATTTAATTTACAGTATTTCTCACGAGAAAAATTGATTCGGTTTTCGAACAGCCTTGTGGAACAGATTAAGTTCAAGAACCGAGGTACCACTGTATTTATTTAACGTACGTAATAAAGAGCTGGTAAACGTTTTCATTATTTTCATGTGTTTACCTCACTTATAATTTTTCATATTGTAAAAATTAAAATAAGCTTCAGCTTTGTACGTAAAGTTGTAATGCATCAGAAGAAGTAAACTTAACGAATAAATATTTATTTAAATACAAACAGTATGGTTTGTGTATTTTAATATATATTTATTTCTATATCCTGTATCCTGTAACTATTGTTACAACGTTGTAGTTTGTTTGTTTTTGAATTTCGCGCAAAACTACACAGAGGCTATCGGCGCTAGCCGTCCCTAATTTAATAGTGTAAGACTAGAGGGAAGGTAGCTAGTCATCACCACCCACCGCCAATTCTTGGGCTACTCCTTTACCAACGAATAGTGGGATTGATCGTCACATTCTAACGCCCCACGGCTGATAGGACGAGGATGTTTGGAGTGACCCTCAGATTACGAGTCGAAGGCCTTAACTCACCTAGCCATAGTGGGCAACGATTGAGTTATTAAGCACAAATTACACAAAGGTCTGTCACTGCTCTTTTCACTGCGGATATAGAAATACAATTTCAAGCAGTATCGGTCCGCAAACATACCGTTGTGCTGCTTATTGTTACCAGCTTGTTAATGATGGTTTTGAAACACAAACATTTTATTAACCTTCATGTTTGGTACAACAGAAACTCCGTGGAAGTGCTTGAGTTCAGCAAACAGCTAATTTCTTGTGTCCCCTTTTGCTTTAATAACTGCAGACAGGTTTTCAGGAATTGTTGCAACATATTTAATCAGTGTCTCTAACACAATTCCATAACGTTTCTTTCGAACTAAGATTACATTTTCAAGTTTTTGATCTATCAAATCCCATATCTCCTCGATTGGGTTGAGTCTGGGACTCTGTGGAGGCCATTGCATCATTTGAATGATTTTAGCAGCTTCTTTCTTAGCTAAGTAGTTTCTGCATAGGTTAGATGAGTGTTTAGGGTCATTACCTTCTTGGTAGTAGAATTCTTTACCATTAATACGGAAACGACTTGGTATACCCTGACAGATCAGTATCTAATAATACTTGTGCTGGTTCATTATTTCATCCATTTTGCAAGTATCTCCTTTCGCTTCAGCACAGAAACACCCCTAAGCCATCACACTGCTTTCACCTTGCTTTATGGTAGGTGCTATGCATTGAGATAAATATCTCTCAAGTTTCCTCCGTCGAACGTACAAGCTACGTTTTGAATCAAATAAATCAAACTTGGATTCATCAATCCATAATACAACTTTCGTACTTTTTTTAGCAAATTGCAGTCTTTTGACACTATTTTGAGGTTAAAGTCAAGGTTTGTAACTGCTATACGACCGAATATTCCATTATCACTGTATCTTTTTTATACCATACATTTGGATACTTCTGCCATTTGGCACGGGGTCATTTATTCCATGTTTGAGACCAGTGGCAGCCTTCCTTTTGTTCTAAAGGCTGCATAAACAGTGATACTTAATTTCTGTATCGTTAAGTTTAGGGGTTATACATCTTCCTTTTTTTAATTTAACTTTCTTGGTCTTACGATTTAGGATCTACTTGTCAGAGTTTGGAGAACAAGTTTAGTCTGCAACAATTTGTCGAAGAGTCCAATTAGCATTACATAAAGCTTTTATGTGAACTTTTTGCTCTAATGACAATGCTTTACGCTTTTGATCCGTTCATGACAATGAAACTTACTATATAATGTTTAACTGTTTTTATCAAGGTTTATTTATAAAGTGCTATTAAATTGTGTTTTTTTGTAGCATATACTGGTACTCTACGCGAGCTATTTGCTAACTTCTTTCTATGTAGTTAAGACTTTGCATGGGCTACCATGACTGTTATTTTAGACCCTTAGACCCTAAAATTAATCAGTACATTCATTCAAGAGGAACCCTTATGACATGTCTTTAGTACAAGTATATAAGAATTCTAAAGAATGATAAGTATTGTCTCTCTGGCTTTTTCATTTGTCAACAGGAAACAGTGAAGCAGTACCATAGTGTTGAAAGTTACAATATGTAATATTGTGGAAAAAGTAGTAGCCCTAATATTTGGAAAGAATAACAGAATATTATCTTGTCCTGACACTTTTGTGTAGTATTGTATATTGTTTGTTCTCGATATTTTTGTAGGTAAATGCCACACTTTTGCTTCATTCGTACGCTCACCTGCCCTGCTCGGGAATCACTAAACCCTCATATGCTCGAAACGTCATTTGAATGAGCATAAAAGGGGCGAAACCAGACTTCTCTCTCTCTTTCAGTTGCTTCTCACTTACTCACTTGGTCACTTCTGACTACGTGCGCAATCAAAACAAAGTCCGATTTTCTTGCTCACATAATGCTCGTAATAAAATCAAATTCTGCAAAACTTTATTTTTAAACTATTTTAAATTTTGATTATTAGAAAATCAGTTGAAATGTTGGCTTCTTCCAGTTTAAGTAAAGTCAGAAAGTGCAAAAATCATCCAAATAGTTTCTTCTATATTTTTGGAAAATATTTTACGGTTTCACAAAGGAAGAAACATCACACACAAGGTAAAGATAACTTCGTACCACTGTTATGGGTGTAAAATTGCGTAGCAAGGAAAATATTGGGCTCCACGTGTGTGTTGTAGTTTGCACATCAGGTTTGACACATTGGCTGAATAAAAGAAAATAAATCTGTAATTTGCACTTCTCATGATATGGCATGAGCCAAAAGCAAATTTTATTGACTGTGAGTTTTGCATGTCTAATGCTTCTGGATATTTAACAAAATTAAACGATACTTTAAATGTCCAGATATTACATGTGAAACGAAACCAGTACCTCATCTGGTTGGTCTTCCAGTGCCATATCCACCGGGAAATGGGTACACAGAAATGTTAACCTGCGATAAAGACATTGAATCATCGTCAGCTTCTTCATATAGTAATTTTAGTCCTGTCACATCAATATAAACTGCCTCATATATTTATTAATTGCTAGTTGTAAGCACTTTAAACATAATAAATTCATTCTTTTCGTTTAATCTCAAGAATTGCACAAACCATGCCTAGAGAAAAGGACCGTCAGATGAGACAGCACCGAGTGCATTTAATTTCTAATATTAATCTGGAATTAAATATCAGTACCTCATTTATAGTTTATGTTATCACAGTTATGTTACAGTTAATAATACGCTCGACAGATGGCAGCATACAAATGGTTAAAAAAATCGAATGACTCGATGTTTCATATAAAATTAAAATAACAATATTTCATTCTTATTTATATGTACCACCTATGAAACAGTGGTGAGTTTACGAACTGACAACGCTAAAATCTCTGGTTAGAGTCTCCGCGAATAGTTCAACGTAATTTTGTTTAATTATTTTTATGTTCATATTTTTACGAAATCATCTAAATAAATAAATTTTATTGAAATATAATGCTTGTTTTTATTATATAAAGATAAAGACCAGTTATCACCAGTATTGGTATTATGATTCTACCAGCACATTTCCGGTTGGAATTTTGATGTTTTGGTCAGTAAACTGATTGGATAAAGAAGACAAAACAATAAACAACTTTAGTCAAAATTAGTGCACGCTCAATATGTCTTAGTGACTTACTATGGACATTATTTTGTATTACGTCTAGCAATTTCTGTGGTGTGTAACTAATTATACAATAAAATTTTATTTTGCTGGACATTGTAATCTTATTTTTATTAAAACCTAATACATAATGTTTTATTGTTTTAAAATGGAGTTGTTTTCCTAAACTTTATTTATACATATCATGTAATTGAATTAGTTAAATTACTCTGAAAATAATGAAAATGTTAATTATCAAATAAAATATGTCTGCGGACTTACAACGTTAAAAACCGTGTTTCGATACTCATCATGTAGCTTTGTGCTTAATTCAAAACAACAAACAATACAACAATCAAATAATGTAATGTTTAATGTACACTAAAATTTGAAAGTCGACGTTTATAATCTACGTTATATCTGATAAAACGAATGTATCATGAATTCAGAAGATTTAGTTGCGTAAAAACAAAACATTTCCATTTTCAAGCTGAACACGATATTAAGTATCATCCTTGTTTTGAAAGCAGGTAAAGCTGTTGTTTTTAAGCAATTAAAATGCTGTTATGTTTAAATAATGAAAGTGCTGCTGTTTATAAGCAGTTAATAATGTTGTGGTTTATTAAATGACTAAAAGTGTTTTTGTTTATTAACTATTGAGAGTGGTGGTTACGTGATCTGTCAAATTGACTAAATCTGTACAAAGATAAAATAGTTAAAATAACATAAAATATAAAGATTTTTCTTATAAAAACATTTGATAAATAACTGGAGGTTATAAAGAGTTCATATGTGAAATTTGAAAATTTTCTGACGTATAAAAGTTTTTTCAATCTTAAATTAAAAATTACTCTACATGTCGGATATCGATCGTCCTGAAAGAAAAAATGAATGAGCAAATTATTATTTTAAAAATCTAAAACTTAAAAATATAATATTTTGTGAAGGAGAGCCTTGTAATGTTTACTTATGCAAAATTTTGTGGAGATATACATACTGTATTAAAAATAATAGCACGAAATATATAACAAGCACAAATGGTTACGAAATCAGTGATAGGGACTGAACCCACAATGAGAGAGTTTTAAACAATTAAAAGTTCTGTTTTGTTTGTTTTATATTTCGGGCAAAGCTACACGAGTGCTATCTATACTAGCCATTAACACCCACTGACCAACTCTGGGGATGCTATTTCACCAAAGAATAGTGGGATTGACCGTCACATTATAACGTTCCTACGGCTGAAAGGGTGAGCATATTTGGTGTGACAGGGATTCGAATCCGTGACTCTCAGATTGCGAATCGAACGCCTTAACCACCTGGACCTTCTTTAAGCGATTTAAATACTAAAGCCAATCAGCTAGCAATAAACAAATGTCTTTTTTTTTAATATTTCAGTGTCTGAAGAACTGTCCTCTAAACATTGGAAACGTAAAGTGTCACTATTTTTTCTGCACCTAATTATTTAATGATTAAATGAAATGTTTCCACGCAGTATTTGAAAAATACACATTTTACAAAAGCCGAGAATAGTTTTCATGCATTGAGTTATATAGTAAATAATGTATTGTTGTTTTCATCTTGGTGTAATTCAGATAAAGAAAAAAAACAAGATAACATTATATCGTAAAGCTTTCTGCTACAGTAACAATTATTTTGTTGTGTGTTTTATGAAGGTGTAACGCTGTATCTATTATACAGCTTTTTGTATCGCAGTCTTTCTCTATGTTACTTTAGCAAGAAATATTTCTTCACAGATACAAACAAACATACATACGTTTTTATACGTGGCTGGAAATTTCAGACCTTACATTGAGGCCTGGGACTTGTCAGGCTAGATGACAAGCATTTTCAGGTACGTTTTTATATATTATTGATATATTATGCACTAGCTGGATTACCTGACGGTTGGAATGGTAAAAAACTAGATTATAACAAATGATAGGAAATTATGCTTCTATTTTTTTTCTTAATATTACACGCATTAAAATACAACAAAAGTATATAAATGTACAAATATGTTTTCAAGAATTCTAGCAATATGAAATTAGGTGAGGTTTCAACCCTCTCAAGACTTTTCTTATGTTGTCTTGTATCGTTTGTTCAAGTTATGCTAATTTGGTACTTTTTTCCTAAATTAAATAGGGCGTCCAAGTTTAGCGCTGATTGATCACGAAATGTAGAAACGTATAAGGAACATATATCTGAAAGGTGTGAACTAACAGACAGAACTTAGTTTTATATATTAATTTTTCGACATTTTGATATTTTTAAAAGTATAGTTTGATTTAATGAGGAACGTTTTTTTTAATTCTTCACTTAATCTTCATTTATCAAGACAGACTAAGAAGTTTTCTTTGATTGTTTCTTGAATTTCACGAAGGCTGTTTGAAACTACATATCCTAGCCTTTCCTGATTTATGAATCGCGTGTGTTATTGTTTCATTTTAATAAATATCGACATATGTTTATTGGATAAAATTTTCACTTTCTTCTCATCTTAGGCATAATAAGTTGATCATAGTTTGAGATGCAGTGGCATAACTACCAGAAACAAGAAAAGTGCGGTAACAGTCCTTTCGATGACTCTGGTATTTAAACCACTGAAGCAACAAACAGTGAACACTTCAAAACAAATAACTCAGGTGATTGGACATAAAGAAAAAAGTATGTTCCTAATTCTTAACCTACAACCTGAACTGAACAATCAACTAACTACTACACTTTATTCCCTAATATAGGAGTGAAAACACAATATTTCGCCAACTCTTGGACTCCTTTTTATCAACCACAAGTTTAATTAACTATCACATATGACACATCCGTGGACGGCTATAAATGCGAGAGGGTTTGGTAAGGAGATTCGAACCCACGACTAGATGATCAGAATTCGATCGCTATAACTACAAGGCTATACCAAGCCTCTTAAAAGTTCTTATAGAAACAAAGGTGAAGTTCAACTATCCAGGACCATGGTTTCATCTTTTTACGCTTAGTTTATATGTGTTTTCTATTATCAGTTTCCAATCCACTTTGCTGGTGATGTCTTTTTACTTCGTCTTTAAACTATCCTGATTGAATTTTATCAGTATTTTTATCTGACTTTTAGAATGTTCTTCTGAGTTATACCTTCCGTTATTGTTATTGTTAAAACCCATGCCATTCATACTTATTTCTATTTGCAGTTTTGTTGACCACCGGAACTCTTGGCGACTTTTCTCTCAGTCTTTTCAAAAGACGGTAAAACACGAGCTAGGATTAAAGTATTCCCCTTCCGACTGATAAAACTTCAGAAATTCCTTAAATAGGAATGTTTAACATCGTCTTCCTTTTCCAAAAATAGAATTTCTTTTTTGTAGATTATATGATGGCTTCTCACAACCGTTGCATTTCGGGACAGGAATAACTCGTCACTTTGATTGAGCACACAAGCTAGTTTGATGTTACGAAGTATGATTGATGACGTAGAAGTAAAGACAAGATCTGGATTGTGTTATAGATACATTTTCTAAACAGTTTAAATACACACATGAAAAACATAAATTGTATGTTTCATAAATTAGTTGATGTAAAAAATGATACAGTTTATGATATTTATTTAAAACCATCAACGTTATCAAAATAGCTACTTGCAGTATACTTGTACTAATGTATTCACGACTGTTTAAGAAAATATTTTCTAAATTGTGTATTTTATCACACTGATTGTGTGAATTTTTTTAACCAAGTATTTATACAAGCTCCTTAAATTTTAACAATACAAACTGGCTGAAAATCTAATTAGATCAGTTGGATTCGACCGAATCACATAATTTAATTGGTACCATTTTTATATAAGCTAAAGAACCTACTCTAGGCTATAATATCTATTTACTTTTATGTTTTAGTTGTTGCTTTTGTTTTTGAATTAAGCACAAAGCGTTGTAAGAAATCAAAATTGTAAATAAAATTTTTCATTTAGTCTGCTTTTATATAACGCCTGTAAACAGGAAGTACATTCATTATTAGTATAAAGGTTTAGAAAGGTGTCAAGGAGCGATTCTTGTGTTTTCTTACATTTCAGTTGGAAAGTTCTTGATTAGTTTTTATAAACTGCGTGCCATGAGAATCTTCAGCTGTTACTGCAAGGCCAAATGTGCTTAAAACAAAAGCAATATGTGTCTGTATACCAGTCCCTCGCTAGGACAGCGATAAGTTTTCGGATTTACAATGTTAAAATCAGGGGCTCGATTCATCTCGGAGGACATAGCTTTGTTATAAAAAAAAACACACACACCATCTGTCCGATTTCCAAACAGAATTTTCTAAAACATTGTCGATATGTAATAACCAGATTTTTCTTGTATAGCGTAACTTAAAACACACAAGTGTAATGTTTAAAGTAAAACACTCAGCATTTAAAACTTCAAGTTGAAATTAATTTTACTAAAATTTTCATCCAAATTGTATCGACTAGGATTTTGTTGCACGAAGGCAATACTTCTACGCTTTACGAACACTTTATTGTAACCAGCAATGTGCAATAAAAACAGAGTTTCGTGATCACACTAGAAACGAGATTAAGCCCTCGTGTAAACAAACTTCTCAGAATACTGCAGAAAGTGTTTCAACAAGTAAAGGTGTTCCTAGTTTGTAACTATAAATCCCTCGGTGTTTTTAACGGTAATACATCCTTGTACAAATGAATTAAAACAAAACGGAAAATTACGATTTTTTTGTTCAATTTTTTTGCGGTTTATTTCTGAGAATCCAAAAATTACTCACAAATTAATACATGATATAACCGCCTTTATTTTTCAGAAGATCATTAATTCGCTTTAGCATCGAGGCCACAAGTTGACTGCAATCTTTACTAAGTTTTGGATCGTGGTACTACACCTCAATTATGGCCTCAATCAGCTTATCTTTCGCTGTACAGTCAATTCCTTGAAGTATTTCTTTACAAATAAGATTTTCAATAGGATTTAAGTCCGGAGAGTTTCCAAACCAGTCCAGCACCTTTATTCGCGTTGTTGTCATAAAATTCTTCACAAGTTTCGATGTGTGGCATGGAGCCAGATCTTGTTGAAAAATGCCAGATCCATCTGGAAATGTCTTTTTTAATTCTGGAACGACTCTTCTTTGCAAAACTTCGATGTGCTGTGGTCCTTGCATCATACCTTCTACGATGTGTAAGCATCCAACGCCATAATAGTTGAAAAAGCCCCAAGACATCTTCTTCAAAGGATGTTTTACGAACTCATTGGTGTGAAATTCTCGAAGTTTTTTACCTGGAGATCTGCGAACATGCAGACTTCTTTGACTCTGTACGAAGAAATGAGTTTCGTCACTGAATAACATCTTCCTCCATTATTCATGCGTCCAGTTCTTGTATTTCAGACCCCATTGATACCATTTTTTCTTCATTGAGTTGGTAAGAAGTTGTTTTTTGACTGGTCTCCTTGCCCTTCTAACGCAATTTTGAATGACGTAATATTCCTCAAAATTTCGTCATATATCCCAAAAATAGATCAACCCTACTGCAAAACACAGCTAATGACGTTGTCTGTGTGGATAAATGACTATTAAAGGAAATCAGCTGGTCCAGCGAGTCTACACCGGGTGCCATGTTGAAAATATTGTACAATTACCATTTGTTTCAACTAATTTGCACAAGAGTGTAGGTCGGCAGTAGGGATTAATATATTAACCAAGCTGATTGTGGTCGTCCTCTGTAACGAAACCCTTGATTTTCACTTAACATTTGTCTTATTATATCCTGCAATAATGTTTTCAGGCATAGTTTACGTTGATTCCATTTGCTCAGTAACTGTAATTTAACTTATGCTAAAACAGTCATTCCCATTATATATTTTGAAAATAAGATAAAACAAAGAAAAATGACTGAAAGTAGAAGGCCCAGGGTATTTTGTATAACATTCTTACTAAGATGATTTTTTTGTTTGAAATGTTTTGAATATTGTTGCAGAGCTACACAAAATATATCTGTGGAATTCGTATTTACGTTTTAAATGTTAAACTAGAATGAAAGCAATTAGTCAGGACCACTCATCGCAAAATATGAAGCTGTTACAGTTAAAAGTGAAGACTGAATGTTACTCTTATAACTTACCCCTGGCTTCAAATTGTAGAAAGCATTTTTTTTAACAACAGAATACAAATCATGAATTTTTGTATTTTCAGACCAGCGCAATAACCAATAGAACACGCCTGACCATAAGACAAAACATGATTGGAAATATAAACATAATTTGATGTACTATTTTTATAGGCATACAGCTCACTAAACACGGAGGCATACGAGCTTCCTTCTAGGTAGGTAAAGTTGTAATATTTATTGAAGGAGTTTCTTACAGAAATGGTGAGTCAACATCTTTTGTACTTTTGGAAGCCTTATAGTAACATATGTTTGGGATTCAATCATTCATAACCTATAGAATAGTATATGATTTGATTTGTGATAAAATGTATATCGTCTCGTACGGAATTTCCTCTTCTAGTAGTGAGATTTCAGAGTATTTAATTTGATATGCTATAAAATATACAGACTCATGAAAAGTGCGGAATTTTGGTACTGAGGTTTAAGAGCACGTGATTTTGTGAGTGTTAAAATATTTAGCTAGTATTATGACAGATTCGTAATTTGAAACTAGAATTTAGACTATCAATTCTATAGAACAACCAAGAGAAGTTGGTAACAAATACACTCTTAATAAATTGATCGCATTCGAACATGTAGAAAAGATTTAGCTACTTGAGTCTTAGTCAGGTCTCTCTCCATTTCAAAAGAAGTGTTTTCCTTCATCTTTGACACATTTCTTAGTTGAGATGATGTTACCTGTTTTTTTATTTTTAGTTGAAATATGAGCTGTTTACGTCTAAAATAAAGTGTTTATTGTTTCACGAGAAATTTATTAGGTCCATGAAACTTGTACAGTTGTTTGAAATCACGAAATTGTAAGAGATCCCTGCTGTCGTGGCTCAGTTACGATACATAAAATTAAGCTTTATAATAAAACAAGATGAATTATCTGAGAATAATCGAATATAACCCACACATTTATCATTTTTATGGCTGTTCCAAAGCACATATATGTGTATATATTTGATAAGAATCCATCATGGTTTCAGAATTTGATTATTCATGCCTTATATTTTACAATTTCCTTTCTTTTTCGCTGAATTCCATCATTACAATTAATGCCAGTTCCAACTTTATGAATTTCGTCTCTGTTGGTCTGTATTTCGTGTAATTACACTACAGTAGAATATAGCAGTGTAGAATATAGTAGTGTAGTATTACCGAAAGTAACAGTGGATATGGTTTTTGGGATCGAGCTTTGCATTGAACCACTTGAAAATCAACTTTGTCACTGAATTTAACAGCCAGTTAGTGTCCAGTTTCTTCTGTTTATTGGAAATTCTGTAATACACATTTTACTGATCTAGGTATCACGGAAATTATTCTTACTCGTAAGAATCCGATCTGTGTGAGTATATGATAAAGGCAGATCGTTAACAGTGACAATGAAGTAATAAAACTGGTACAAGAGGAAATTTAGGGAGAAAACAAGGATTACAAACAAAATACAGCTGTATTTTAAAATAAGTTTAGTAGTTTGTTTCAGATATTAAAAGTTTTGAATACAAATATTTATTAAGACCATATTAGGTTATACATATCTGTAGGTACGGTATGAGCCAGTTTATATATATATATATTTATATATATGATTAAATTAAGCGGGTATAACTTTTAACAATTGTTGATATTATCATACGACACTTCCTTCTGTTTCTTTGTGCAATAAAATCTTCCAAATTTGTCACTTTATATTAGTTTTTCTTTTTCAAAATAGATTTTCGACTGTTATTAACAGTTTTCAGTTGTATTGGAATTACGTCCTTTGGTAGTTTATTTTATAATTTTAATTAGAGTCTATTTTGCTTATCCAAATGCATGCTATTCGATAGACAGTACGATTAAAACTGCCACCCTGCTAGTACAGTGGCAAGTCTACGGATTTACAACGCTAAAATCAGGGGTTCGATTTCTCTCGGTCGGCTCAGCTGATAGCCTGATGTGAATTTGGTATAAGAAATAAAACACGATTGGAACTATAATTTTGATGAATTTAAACACAGAGCTATTTAGCTGTTATTTCACTAGATAGGAGGAAAGAAGTAGATGTTCCTTTTTCTTCATGCCATAAGTTTCATAAGTATTTTTCACTCTTGAAGAAGAAGCAAACATTCTTTACACCTTCTTTGACCCGTAAAAAATATATTCACTCTTTTACTTGGACACTTTCTTGAAAGTTTTGTGGTTACATCTCCTCACAAAAACGTTGTAGACTTTCCAAAAAAGTCCAGTCTTTGTTTTATTAGTCGATAAAAATTTTCCCCATTTGTTTTATAAATATTTGTTTTCCTTTCCAAAATTTTCCTTTAGGTTTCACAAGGAGTCCTGCTGGATTTAAAAGTATTCCAGCTGATTTGACCAGCTGTTTCATCCTCTTCAAATAGTCCGTAAAATCATATGAGTGCTTGTTGCTGAACAGAGAATCATAAAAGGTGGAGTCTTGAGCCACTTAAAAGGTGAAGTATTTTCTTGTTGTTTATTAGTATATGTACTCAAGGTCCGCCCATGACAACAGCTGTTTATACTCTCTAAATTACGCTAACAGCTAATTTGTGTGCCCAAAACGCGCCTAAGACCCATCCGTGACAATAATGTCCGAGTTAATATATTTAAAGTTACATTAACTGGATATTCGTAGGTCCAAAATGTTCTAAAATGTTAATTAGTCATGTCTGTAAATATAAGATAAAACGTAGTTTGATATTGATATGTTATTATTTCGTTACTAGTCTTCAGGTATGTAAATATAAGAGAAATCTTTCAGAGATCTAAACATATTATTGAATTAGTTGCAAGTAGAAGGCTGAAAAAAGGGTTGACGTTGGAAGAAAATGCATATCAACGGATGAAGTTATGATGAGGTTCCTGATGGTATTAAAACGATATTGTCGTCCAAAGCCGTTGTTACTTAAACAAAAACAACAAGAAGTGCGGAGCTTAAGGAACGGAAAGAAAAAGACAGTTTATTTTTTTCATTGTGAACTACATTTCTTGTCTTAAATTTTTCATGGGCTGGCAGACTCAAATATTATTGGTCAGATTTCAATAAAGGAAAGCCGTAAGAAATAGCTGAAGAACATTTATTGGTCAGATTTCAATAAAGGAAAGCCGTAAGAAATAGCTGAAGAACATTTATTGGGGTTTCTAATAAGTATGCAGTGAACTTATTGAAAAACATTCTTACAGTGCAAATCAAAATGAGAATGGAATGACCTTTAGGAAAAGCAATCTAGACTTGAAAATAATTTTTATCAACAGCATAATAACATTTTAGAATATTCATTGCTTTCTGTGAAGCAAGGGATAGGACCCTAAATGCATGCAAGGTTTTATATAAGAAAATTATATAGCAAAACTTTCTTGTTGAAAGTTATCAACAAAACAAAGCAAAGCAGCTTATGTAAGATTGAATCAAGATTTTAGGGTTAATAAAATATTAAGATAAAACAAATTGGCCTAGTATTTGAACGGTAGCTTAATATTTAATGTAATAGGTTATGTTTAGATGATAACATATAGAATATCGTGTTTTCATTTATGTTTGGATAACAGATCTCCGTGTCGTTTCGATTAACTATTTGTTTCAGTTTCAAGTTAATTTTTTTCATATCACATTATCATTCATATTTATATTTTGTTAGTTTTTAGTATATGAAGCAAAATAACTTTTAACATATCAGACAAAGACTTGTGTTTCGATAGCAGTTTACCATAATCTCATCTGGTTTACAATTCGACTTGGATGGTGGATTAATATGCAACATATCAGATTGGTAGACTGACATGAGACATGTTAACGGACACTTTCACTTGGATGGTAGATAAAAGCGTATCTTCGTGAACTTTTGTGATTAAATAAACGATTATCACGTAGCATAACAGTAGTCACTTGTATTTGGATGGAAGATTAACATGCAGTATAAGAGTAGAAACTTGTACTTGGATGGAAGATTAACATGCAGTATAACAGTAGAGACTTGTACTCAGATAGAAGATTAACATGTAGATAACGGTAGACGTTTGTACTCGGATGGAAGACTAACATGTAGCATAACACTTGTACTAGGATGGAACATTAACATGGATTATATGAATGCATTTGTGTCCATATGATAGAATGGAATGTAATATAAGTTTGTTGATATTTGTATGTTAAGTCAGTTCTGGCTACTTACCATTCAAATAGAATAATAATAAACAAAATCACGATCTCCACTGTGTGTGTGCTTTCTTATACCAAAATCACATGGGCTATCTGCTGAGCCCACCGAGGGGACACGATCTCTACTAGTATTCGATATACCAGTTAAATATCTCCTTTAGTTAATCTTTAGACACGTTGTAATCTTTACCTGTCTATGAAAAAAACATCGAAAGAAGATAGTAATGCAAATAGTCTGTGTTATTGGTGTCACTGTTTGACAGTTACATGCATTAATGAGTTTATAAAATGTACTGTCTGTTAAACAAACAGATGTGTTGTAAATTTATACGGTCAAGCTCAATTTGATTTATGTTATTAGAATAACTAACACGTACGCTTCACCTTAGAAAAAGTATAATATATATATTATAATTATATAATAGTTTCCATATTATTTTTTATAATAACGTCCATGCTGTAAGCTCTCAGCCGCTTATATCTCTTTTGAACTAAGGAATACAATTTGTCTAGTGGTTACATAAAAACAGGTTTCGTTCATTCAAAAGAACAAGTTAAGCGAAATTGATAACCAAATTTCGCACATAGTAAACATAATTTCCACGGATATGTGAACGATAAGAGTGAAAAACAACTTGTTTTTAGAAGTAATAAACTCATATCATTAAAGGGAAAATATTTCGTTTAAAGAAACTTGTTGTTTTGAATTAAGCACAAAGCTACACAATGGGCTATCTGTGCTCTGCCCACCACGGGTATCGAAACCCGGATTTTAGCGTGCAAGTCCGCAGACATACCGCTGAGCCACTGGTGGGCGAATAATTTGTTGTTGTTTTGAATTAAGCACAAAGCTACACAATGGGCTATCTGTGCTCTGCCCACCACGGGTATCTAAACCCGGATTTTAGCGTGTAAGTCCGCAGACATACCACTGAGCCACTGGGGAGCATTTGAAGAAACAGACACAGTATATTCACATATGAAGTACATTTCGGTTTTGATAAATTTTTTAGCATATAGCACATTTTACACATACGATATATAGTTTCTAGTCATCCGTTGAAGAAGATAGAGTTGAAGCCTAACAGTAGAGTTATATAATGTTGTGTCGCTCCTAAAAGAAAATCTTCTGCAAGAAAGTATGAAATCAAACAAAGGAGTTATAGAATGTTCAATCATCCTTTTAGAGTGACCCGGTATGGCCATGTTGTTTAGGCACTCGACTCGTAATTTGAGGGATTCGAATCCCCTTCACACCAAACATGCCCGCATTTTTAGCCGTGTGGGCGTAATAAATGGTACGGTAAAAGAGTGGCCCAAGAGTTGGCGATGGGTGGTGATGACTACCTGCTTTCCCTCTAGTCTTACACTACTAAATTAAGGACAACTAGGGCAGATAGCCCTTGTGTAGCTTTGCACGAAATTAAAAACAAACAAACCTTTTAAGGACTTTTGTGGAAAAGATTAGAATACAATGGTATAGTAATAAAACGTTAAGTCATCCGTTAACGAATGTATACCTTTAGAAAGGACTGGAACATAATGGTGGAGTTATAAAACGTTGAGTCATTCGTTAACGAAGGTGTACTATAGGAAGGGCTGGAACATAATGGTAGAGTTATAAAACGTTGAGTCATTCGTTAACGAAGGTATACTGTGGAAAGGACTGGGACATAATGGTAGAGTTATGAAATGTTGAATTACTCAAAGAGTCCGCTAGTGGAACAGTAGTAAATTTACCGTTTTACGTCGCTAATATCCGGGGTTCGATTTTCCGCTATGTACAAAGCATTTAACTCATTGTGACTTTGTTTAAAACAAGAAAACAGGTTTTACCTTCGAGTGGCGAAGCGGTATGTCTCCGGATCTACATCGCTTGAAACTAGGTTTTCATACCGCTAATTAATGTCACCAGTTGTGTAGTTTTGCACTTTACTACAAATAACAATAACAGTCATTACAGTAGTTCTAATGTATTTATTTAAGTGGTGACAGTATTATCAAATCGTTGAGAAGTTAGTTGTTTTAAAAAATGTGTTAAATGAAGTTTATCTAACGTTAGCTCTTAATCTTTCTTTTACTTTTGGGTGCAGCTAATTAAATACAATATAAATGCCGTTTTAATAGGAAAAACATTTGATCCGAGAAACATATTTGAAATTATGTCTTTTTTTCATGGTATTTTAAGCTTGAAGCGGGTCGATGTGGTTTGTAGATAGCCAATGTATTGTTCTGCATTGGTAACCTAGTTTTGTTAGTTAAATAAGTGCTTGTAAATGACTCTGGATTTAAAACAAACTTAGATTTTTTAATTATTGCGAAAATTAACAGTTATATAAAAAAAGTAAAGGGCTTTTTCTCAACAAAGATTAGTTTCTAATGTTTAATAGTGGTATAAATCAAATGCTGATGAGGAGAGTGGTTGTTTGAAGTTGAAGTTAGGGTTAGTTGAAATCATAACAAGAACATTGGAGCTCGTAATATTGGTCCAAAACGATGATAAAATAGTAGTTTGAATCACTAGTTTGACAGTATTGTTAAGCAATGTTCATGAGGGCAGTGCAAACAGTGTTTATGATTATAATACAAAACAATGGTCACAATAGCGATTAAGACAGTAAAGCAGAAAAGGTTGTTGTTGTTGTTTTGAATTAAGCACAAAGCTACACAATGGGCTATCTGTGCTCTGCCCACCACGGGTAACGAAACCCGGATTTTAGCGTGTAAGTTCGCAGACATACCGCTGAGCCATTTGGGGCAGCAGAAAAGAAGTTGTGACAGTATTTTAAAAAGAGTAGTTGCAACAATATTATCAACACCAATGAATGTAGCATTATTTAACGTTTCAGATGTGAAAGTAATTCAAAGTAGCGACTAACAAATAAGAACAATGGTCACAGCAACAGTTCAGACAAGTGGCAGTGGTTGTGACAATAATTCTGAAAATTATCAGAACTAGTCCAGAACAATGATAATAAAAATAACTCTAAATAGTGGCCATGAACTCCAGAACAGTGGTGTGACAGTAATTTTAAAACAGTGGTTAGAAAAGTAACGTAGAATAGTATTCTGAAAAAAACAGTCCAAAGAATGGTTATGGAATCCATTCAAAATAGCGGAGACAACCAGTTTGTTAAAAATGCATGTATTATCAAGGTAGTGGTTCTAAATACTTGCCAGAGTAACTTTCCAGGACAGAGATCTTGAGAGTCATTTAGTTACACGAGGTAATTAATAGATACATATTGTATCAGCATATTTGAAGTAATAAAAGAAAAATTAACATATATATTGCTTCTTATCAAAGTATTCCATAAATTACGCGTATCCTGATATGACTTGAATCTCTAATTCTCTAACTTAGTGGTACACGTATTTCGCTTATCAAAGTACCAGCTGTGTTATACAAGATCAGTTTCAAAGTTATTTTTAATATAGGCTTCGAATGCAAGATGCTTAAGGACACTGTAATATACTGTTTAATAATAACTGAAGAAATTCTAAAATAAAACTCTAAACTTCTTTAATTGGAACTTGGTTTTCTTTTTGGTTTGTAGGAATAAACGATTTTTTAAATATACTTTTAAATATATAAATAATTCAGAATCTTTACTCATGTAATTTCTATTGCCTGATATATCTGTTTGTGTTAATTATCGGTGAATAAGAAATACATATATTTCCACACTTAAGTACCACACAAATAAACAGATTTTTTTCAGTTTTTATTTCCTTGCTTCCTTTTAAGGATGTCATCGAATATTTACCTTACAGACATAAAAACAGAATTCAGAGCATGAATTTCAAGAAATATTACTCAGTTTATATATTTAAATTAACTTATTAATATCACATAAATAGAGTATTTATTTTTCTAATGTTTGTTACTTACTAGGTTAATTAAGAAACACATCGTTTTGTAAGTAATGTCATCTATAGACATTATATAACACTAACCGTTAAACAATTTAAACAAGATGAAAATAACAGATGTAAAGAAGAAAATATAAACAAATTCAAATTTCATTGCAAATTACCATACTATCGTGAAAGATATTTCTTAAATGTTTATAATTTCAAAACAGTGAAGTCCAGATAAATTTTTGATGATAATTTCTTGACTGTCAGATGTTTCTCATAACATCCACTGGTACTCATCAATAGAAACAGAAGGACAGACAGCAGGGTGCTGGAGTAGACAGTACAAAGGTGCGGTAGCCACAATACTCACGCTTATACCAAGATTAGAAAAGCTGGTTTCCCATTTGACTGAAGCTCAAATGACAGGAAAATACTTAGGGGTTATTTTGCATGCACAATGATGGGGTACAGCTACTGGTCCCCACTGTGGTTCTTTACTTGAAAAATCATCTAGACGCCGGTAATACATATACACCCATCCAAGTCTTTCTATACATTCACTTTCATACCTATGACAACAACAAGAAAAATACTGTGCGTAAGAACAAATATAACATCAATACGTGTGTTGTGGCTTGTTAACAATTATCACCTCCCCAACAAAGCAAAGGTATCCTTTCAGAATCGACTTCAGCCATCTCGATTGAGACTGATAATTCTAAGCCTGAAATGGCAAGGTGGTTAAGGCACTCGACTCGTAATCTCAGTGTCATAGGTTTGAATCCCTCTCACACCAAACATACTTGCTCTTTCAGCCGTGATGGCGTTATAAATTGACAGTGAATCCCATTATTCGTTGGTAAAATAGTAACTTAAGATATGGTGGTGGTTAGTAATGACTAACTGTCTTACACTGCTGAATTGGGGACGGCTAGCGCAGATAGCTCTCGTGTAGCTTTGCGCAAACTTCAAAAACAAACTGATAATCTTTTAAGACTACTAGACTTTAGTATTTTTTAATAATTTAAAATTTGTCATTTTAATTTTTGTTTGGTGTATGTAGCTCGTAAAGTCTATTAATAATTTCTGTCAAAAACTGAACACATCATTTGTCCATTCCGTTCTTCATGTCTTTCGTTGATTTGAACACGAAACAGTGATTTTATATGGGATGTTGTTCCAAACCGCACTTATCTATAATGTGTAAAACCTTAACTTGTAAATGAATTTTTTCTGAAAATTATGAAACATTATGATGAATTTTCGATAAGATAAAGTGAACTTAAAATAAATGAAATGTAACGAAACAGATTTACTATAACACGTTGCTAGTTGACTCATTCAACTTCATTTGAACACATTATGTCAAAAAAACGTAGCAAAACAACTTTAACAGGCTAAGATGCCAGTTGGTTACACTGATCTTCATTAAACCACCTCAGTTATTGCTATATCAGAAAGGCAGTAAACCAACTTTAACATATTAACTTGCTAATTTGCTGGTTAAACTTCATTAGAACACGTTAAGTAATTCCAAGGCAAACAAATACTTTAGTGAAATAGGCACAGGTAAGAGCAAATATCAATATTTGAGGAAATGTTAAAGGTATCATTGTATTCATAACTGAATTTTTCATTTTCAGCTGATCCAAATACATAAATGCAATTTTTAATATTTATATTCAGTATTTCTGAATGAGAATAATTAATCCACTGGCAATTATGTGATATCCTCAATTAATTGAGGATCAAAGCTTTTGTTTATAAAAGCAAATTTAAAGGTGTAAGTGACGAAGTCAACAGATTTAACGAGTTGGATAAAAAGGGACAAGAAACTTTATATTTTAAAATTTTAAAACATACACTAAAATAACAGAATAAAGTAAAAGAATGATGTCACATAAAATAACAGAATAAAGTAAAAGAATGATGTCACAGAAAATAACAGAATAAAGTAAAAGAATGATGTCACAGAAAATAACAGAATAAAGTAAAAGAATGATGTCACAGAAAATAACAGAATAAAGTAAAAGAATGATGTCACATTTCAGGATATATTGAACATCTTGAGGCGATACATATCAGTCATGATTCTATGGAAAAGAGCTCCACATGAAGTCTTAATTGGTATGAAACAAAACAGGAAATATTTTAAAACTATTACAAAATATTCCTTAACACATGAAACAATGCGAAATTTATCAGTCAAGAAACATAATTATGAAGTGTCACGATTCACAAGAGGTTTAATAAAAGCAACAACCCACTTTTTTGGGTTGTTTACACGAAAGAAATACTATTTTGTACTCTGAACTGATGGTAGGATTATAGTTTTAAATACTGTTACACCATAAAATCTGGTCAGATGTATACAGCTTGAAGATACAAGATCAAATTTCAGGTTCAACCCTGAAATATATTATATGCAGAGTTACTTTACAAGAGAAACGGCGACCTATTCCACAATATGTGGTCTGGTGACAAGTGCTGGTGTGATTAGAAACCAAATGTCGGATCTTCTAGTGAAATACCACACCTTATAACTAAATACTGACCCAATACTTTTGATAATATAACTGACACATGCACACATTCAGACCTACCTATTCATAGTATATTGTAATACTTATTGCAAAGGAATGGTGTTTTTATGAAGTTTAGTTCATTGCATAGTTCTTATGTATAAAACCAACACTGCTTATTTAAATTAGTATATAGTGTGAAAGAACTCCACTTACAATGGTGATATTCCATGACATTGTCGATATCCTGTTACACACTTGAAGGAGAAGACAAACTGTCTGAGATCATCTTGTTGAATCACCTCCACAGGCTTATTGTAGACGTCAGTGGTGAGGTTAATCTGTATCCAGGTGGTCTCAGTGCTACAAACTTCTTCTGATGGGTAGATAGAACCTCTTTTGGATTTTTTGTTTGTTGGTAATATTGTTTCCGATTCTTTAAACTATTACAAAATAATTTAAATATATTTCATTCAGAACTTATTACCTTTTAAAAGCAAATACACGTTTTTTTCATATTACTCAGCAATACCAATACTGCATTACGTTTTATGACGTGACCTCTTCATATTTGTGAACATTTCATGTAATCAAATACGTGACATAACCTGGTCATAAGAAATGTAAGATGATATTTTTTTGTATTAAGTATAGGCAGAAAAGGTATTCATTTAATGATTAGTATATATATACAAAAGTTAAGAAAAAGATTCTGTGGAATTGACAAAATTGCTTTATAATAGGTTTCCTTCTATTAGGAGCACCATTATTAATATGAAAGGTTTTGATTAGTAGTACAAAATCATATGTCATCAATTTCTCTTAGTTGCAACTACAAAAGGAATACATTTGTTACTGGGAAACATTGTAGGCTAAAATGGTTGATGACCAACGGATGCAATTGTGCCACACTTGACTAATTCCTTTGGCTCGGGATTCTACTAATTTTTACTAGTTTCATGTGAAAAACGTTACAATGTTTTACATCAGCTGACAAATAGTATAAAACATTTATTTGGCACATAGATACGAAAGCATATCTTCACATTTGTTTTGACCATAAAATGCGCCATAGAATGGCTGGAAGCAGGTAACTTTTCTTTGTTGATTTGTGTTTTCACCGTGTTTCCTATTCATAATGCGCTATAAATGCGGAAAAGAAATAATGTGAAGTACTTGACCATTAGTGTGGAACCTGATAGATATGGTGTAAGGTCAATGCTTCTTGATAGCTTTTACTATTTAGTAACGACATCATAAATGTTCTTGAATGATGGTGTTTGTGCTCGTTTACTAATTCTGCTTTTCTTACTTGATATACAAGGGCTGTTTCAAGCGGTAGTGTAACACATGATCATGTTAATACTGTCCAAAATGTATTTAAATATTAACTTCGGTCATCCTCTTTGACCAGCATAATCAATAAACCTAAATAGCATTTCTAACTTGATAAGTGAGTTTCAGCTTCCGACAGCCTGAATATTGGTATTTCATGTTGACTCCAAGCTATTATCACAGCAAAAGATGTTCGAACGCGCAATAAGGCCGGTTTCCTAATAACTTGGCCAATCAGTGTGTATAATGACATTGGTCTACTTAAGATATTAATAAAGAAAGTTATTTGTATTAAAACAGTTAAACGTAATGACATAAGGTGATTTTTTTTCTAACCTCATCTAGAAAGTTTTCATGATAATTGATGTTTGGAACAAAGGCTGGTTTTTCTTTTCCTACCCACAGTCGACGCTGATGAAGTGCTGGGTGCTTAGCAACGTAGTCGTAAAATTCATTCATACGCTTCGTCAACAGTGCCATCTGGAAGGAAGATATCGGACTACTTGTGTGTTGTTGAATGTCCTGTAGAAGGTTTTCCATGTAAGCTGTAAAAGACGAGAAAATTACAGAGCTTCTACGTGAACTTGAAATATTATGTAAGTTTCATGATATTCTTTATAACCAAACTTTGAGTAAAGAGGGAAGAACAAAGAAAATATTGCGTCTTACGAAGTCTAAGATACCAGACTTAAGGTGCCTAGTTTGGAAAATGTTTATGTAGTATTTGTTTATGGTTTAGAATTTTAAATAACATTCACTTACAGAATAGAATATTCATCCATGATGTTAACTCAGAATGCTGTAATATTGAACGCAATTTTTTCTGAAATAGTGCAAATCGATCTAAAGTTTCAAAGTTGTTTTTTGTTTGTTAAAGAAAAAATTCTATTCATCTTGTGCACAAGGAATCTCATCCTTAGTAAAGTTAATTTCTGAGCCTGCAATAAACAACGTACGTACACGAGTGTACGAATGTAACAAAACACCCCATGCAGTAAACAGTGTATGTACACAAGTATATGAATGTAATACACCCCATGCAGTAGAATATTTATATACATGAGTGTACTAATGTAATATAATACCCCATGCAATAAACGACGTACGTACACGAGTGTAAATATGTAAAAGAACGCCCTATTGTTCTTGTAGTTTTCATTAGCAATTAAAGCGTTAAAAGAAGTTAAAATAATCAATAAGTTATTGGTTATCACACTTTATACATTAATTTTAATGTGCTACACATTTAATTAAATTACATTTTTAAGAAAAAGTGACATATAACTACAGACGATTAAATATAGCGAACATTTACTTTTCCCCTAAATTGTTTGAGATGCTTAACTGAAATACAACTGAGTACATGATTGCCTTTAGTTTTGTTCCTGTACCAGTCAGCACTGATCAAGATTTGGGATTTTCGTACAAGCACGTAAGAAATGATGCTGTTTAATTTACAATGTGGTGTTCTCAACGCCTCAATATCTACTGATATAATTCATCTAATTTGGAATTAGATATATTAAAGAAACTAAAGAAACAGCGTTGGTATTAAAAAATGTTCAAAACATCTATTTATTGTATGAGTTCGCTGTTTTCATTTTTCGATCTGTGTGCCATGTGTTCATTGTAAAGTCTGAGCACTAGATTTTAGTAATTATTTTTGATATAAATATCGTTACTCTTACATCTATTCGTGACCTCAGTTCTTTATTTTTGTCATCTGATTGTTATACTCTAAAATATTTAGACCAAAAGTATATAAATAGCAAGTTCCACCAATTTACACTGGTAGGAAACTAGCTTACTATTCGAAAACAAATACGTACATACATCTCATAACACAAGATTTTATAACTGGAAATATTGAAAAATATAGTGGAAGTTTCTGTTTTATTTAATAGCCAATATTGATATAAAAAGTTTCACTGTACAATAAATTAATAAATCACTGCCGAAATACGATTTATTTTATTTCATATTCTGTTTACAAAAATAAATCTTACTCTGAATAATCAATCTTAACACCTTGTTTCCATGGTAGTGGTCCAGTAACTGGACTTCACCCGTTTCCTTGGTAACCACTGTAACAAAATAACTTATTATAGAGAAGTATAGAACTTTTAGAAAAAAAAATCATATAGCTAAACTAAATTGATATATGGTTAAATAACATATACTGATACTTTAGAAAAAACTGAGATAAAATATTTGAATATACAACACATTGCATGTTACGATATGAAATATTAGTTTTTCTGTTTCTTGAAATTACGAATTTGACTTGCGATGTACTGAACTCAAAAATCACTGTAATTGTAATATGCTAAAGTACGTTATTTATTAGTTTAATCTGGTAATTCTGAGTACTATTGTGACTTTTTTTCATTACCAAGAATAGTATCAGAAAATTCAAGCTCACATCAGAATACTTTCCAAGAAATGTAACAAAACTTTATTGCATACATTATACGTTTGTTTTAGAATTTTTTCAACAGAAATATATAACAAGTACCTGCGATTAGCCGTTCCTAATTGTGAATTACAAAAACAACTTTGTTTTTTTATCTAACGCATAGAGCTGGACTATGTGTTTGTGTGATTTTTCTTACAGCAAAGCCACATCAAGTTATCTATTGTGTCCACCAAGAGGAATCGAACCCATGATTCTAGCGTTGTAAATCCGTAGACTTACCACTATTCCAGTTGGGGATCATAAAGCTAGATTATAAGGCTATCGCAGGTATGTATCGAAACTTAATTTTAGCGTTATAATCCAACTGAATTATCGCTTAACCACTAAAGTGAAGAGAAATAAACAAAAGAGAAAGGAGTTAGTCAACAATACACACCGCTTCTCTTGTGTAATCGAGTAGTGAGATTTGACAGTCACTCTTATAACGCACGCACGGTCTCAAATTGGGTGTGTATGTGTGTATTTTGAGACAACAAGCGTGCTAACCAATATGTAACGACTGATCATACATTATAAACATTTTATCGAATTTATTCAACACTTAACTTCCAATATTGTCGCCACGAGTAAAATTCAATGATGTTTTTCTTATATGTTGTGGTCTCGAAATGTAATAAACAGACTCTGTTTTTATAAACAACAACAATTAAAAAAATGTGTTTGTCGTTGACTTTAATTAATATCCTAAGATGAACTGAATGGGTCACTGCAGTGTCATTTAAGAAAAAAATATACCCAAAATATATATCCTGTTCATAGGAATCCTAATTTGTCAACACAAATAACAGTTTAAAGAAACAATTTTTATTAAACAGGCGAAATGTAAAAAAATAATAATAAATATAAAATCATCAAAAATACTGTAGTATTTGTTTATGCCGGTAAAATTTATTTAAACATAAAAACACAAATAATTGATTTTTCTCTATTGGGTACACACAAATACACTTATGATACATCTTGAAATTACCGTACCTCTCATTACGTTTCATGGGACTTTGTTTGTTTTGTTTTATCACGCAAAGCTACACTTGGGATATCTGCGCTAGCCGTCCCTAATTTTGCAGTGTAAGACTAGAGGGAAAGCCACTAGTCATCACCACCCATCTCCAACTCTTGGGCTCCTCTTTTACGAACGAATAGTGGGATTGATCGTAACATTATAACGACCCCACGGCTAAAAGGGCGAGCATGTTTTGGTACGATGGGGATTTGAACCCACAACCCACCTGGCCATGACGGACCGTTTCATTGGAAGGAAAACGACTTCGATGGAATGTTACAAAAAATTGAATATGACTGCAGATAATTTTGTACATCTTTAAATATGCCTGTTTGGGCATTAGGTAGGTGTTTTAGTTTAAAACTAGCTCAACGTCTCGAAACTGAATATGGTACATGTATCAATGGATGAGGAAAAATCTGTTTTTTTTTTCTATTCTTCCGTTTCACTGTTAGATTTCAATTTTTTTTAAGAAATAATGTTATAAAAGGTTAAAATAACAAATTAAGTCATAATATAAATAAATTTATTTTATTGGTAGAGTGGTCAAACATGATAAAATAATTATTCGTAATCGATTTACTTGCAGACGGTGGCCTCTCTACCGATAAATGTGAATGTCCAGCCATTTGTTACTTAAAATGATGTTTTAGTATATCATGTAAACTCTGGAATAAAAAAGGGTTTAGAGAACTGAGAGATGAAACTGGCTTATTTGTATCATATCAGTTTGCTAAACCACAAAACAACCAAGCAGATGTAATGGAGCAAAAATATCGTATACTAAGAGAAGAAAAATGCTAATAAAGATACTATTATTAGATACTTGGTGCATTGTATGTGGAGTGTCTGATTAGAGTAAAACTACAGGTTAAGCGATGCAAAGTTTTTATTGTTGCGTCAAATATCTGGAAAAAGATATGTATTTACTCACTTAAGTATTGAACAAAATATCCGATTGCTGTAATAAGTAGGATTGGATAAATTGTTTGCAATTATATTCACGCAAATTGCTACCACCCAAGAGACTGAGCAGCATATTTCTTTTAAGATATAGAAGTAATGAAGATTTGGCTCTTGTACCACAGAAAAGAAAGGAGTATCTCCGATTGGTTACACAGAAGTAAGGCTGAATAACGTGAATCATTACTTTAACACAGAAGAAATACCAAAGATATTTTAATTGAAGCCACAAAAGTGACTGAACAAAAATTGTCAAATTAAAGTCACAAAAGTTTTTCTGTCTACTTCCACAAAGTACTGGTCAAGCAGCTGAACTGCGAAAAGTAAACTAATATTAGAGAGTTTAAGTGCAGTCAAAAGATGGCTAAGCATAAAAATCAGTTATTAGACATCAGAAGCTTGAGGAAAGAAAGCTTTATTAGATTATACATATCTAGTAAAAGAGTGTTTGCTTGGAGACAACAAAGAGTTTTCTCATGAAAAATGATAAGTCAGAAATAACATAAAATAAGTAAAGAAAATCAATGTTGGAAAGTAATGAAGTAGCAAACTGGAAATAGTTTTGCAAGACATGGAATTTCACCTTAGGTACATTGAAGAATCAGTGCACAAAATGGTTGATAAGTGGACGATTGTATGGATGGACAGGTAAGTGTTTTGTTAGGAGTAAAACTTCTAGTAGGCGTTGGCTCAAAACATGCCATTATTGAGGTTTTCTCTTCTTAACTTGATCAACAAAGTTATTATAAGAATAGCTTTTGACTTTTCGACGAAATTTCACAACTGATTACTATTAATTTAAGCTCATCAAAATTATAATTTGTCTTTCAGTTGCATTTATAGGAGGCGAGAAAACAGGATTACATTGGCCAATTAGAGGTGTTTGAACTCATTATTGGTTGTTAAACAAACTATTTTTACACATTTTATTATGTTTTTCCAATACCTTCGCCTTTAAAGGTTAACGCCTTACCTTTTTATTTCCTAACGAAGAAGATCGAAATCATTACAATTAATTACTAGAAGTTGTGGTAAAGTTATTCGTCTTAATGAAATCCCAGTGTTCGCCTGGATAATGGTGTAATCATCAGAGGGGCGTCTAACTGGTCACGCAAATCCCAATGGATTAACACATTCGTGGAAAGTATAAAGCAAAAGCCTTAATCTTATTCATTCATTATAAAAATGAAATAAATACGAACAGTGAACGTGGAGGAAAGTAAAGTAATTCAATAGATCTGAAGAATCATTGATTTAATTTTAACACATTTGCTATAAGAATGAATGAAATAATCTTAATATATAAAATAGGTTTTTTCATTAAATTCGGTAACTATCTTAGCAATCGTTTGTTGGAACAAGCAAAGTAAAAATTAAAAACTGATGTTTTTGCTGTTTGCTCTTTCCTCTGTAAGTAATAAGTCGAAGGTCATATGGCGGACGTTTAATACCTGCTTCATTATCTGTATGTTAGGGAATCAATAAAAAGTTAAAACGACTAGATGGGATTTCTTACACACATTCCATTGAATATTTCATTCATTTATTAAGTGTATCGAAACTAGAATTATTTTACACATAGGAACGAGTTATGTGTTTTCACATTATAGGATATGATGATGTGGTCTGCGTTTCATATTAACTTCTCTACCTGTTCGTTTTGGTTTTGAGATAACATTTCGAACTTCATACTGAGTTTAGGCCTGGCATGGCCGAGCACGTTAAGGCGTGCACTTGTCATCCGAGGGTCGCGGGTTCGCGCCCGCGTCGCGCTAAACATGCTCGCCCTCCCAGCCGTGGGGGTGTATAATGTGACGGTCAATCCCACTATTCGTTGGTAAAAGAGTAGCCCAAGAGTTGGCGGTGGGTGGTGATGACTAGCTGCCTAAATTAGGGACGGCTAGCACAGATAGCCATCGAGTAGCTTTGTGCGAAATTCCAAAACAAACACACTGAGTTTTTTTGGCTGGTATACTTCTGATAGAAAATATCTGATAATTGCTTTATTTTCATCATAAAACGTGAAAACAACTCAGTACAGCGGGCTCAAAAATTGTGGCTCTATCCATTTGGTCAACCTGGGTTCGGTTTTTAATATGTTTACATTTATTATTACAATTTGCAAAATGCTGGCCTGAAAAATGATTTAGTGTGGCACTAAAACGTCGTTTCAATTTTTAAAAAATCCTCTTATAGGACAGTGGTAAGTTTTTGGACTTATAACGCTACAATTCGTGGTTCAATTCCCCATGGTAAATACATCAGATGGCCCAATGTGGCTGTGCTCTATTAAAACAAACAAAGAAATTCAAGAAAAAAGTGCACGAGGGATTTGTTTTGAATATTTGCGCAACGATGAACAAGTGTCTTTTGTACTGACGGTCTTTAAATTTCAACTGATCAGCTAGGTGAAAGGCAGCTAATTAACAGCATCCGTCGCCATATCATGGACTATTTTAATCGAATAAAAGAGTTTGATCGTCACTCAAATGATATATTTATAGCTTTGAAATGGCAAAGCAATTTGTGATTTTCGGCAGAATTCTACATGCTGTACACGTTTTCGAAATTCATTTGAAACCTTACAACATTTAGAAATATGGTCAAAGTAACTCAGGACATGAGAGACGATAAAGATGCGATAGAATCCCTGAAAAAGAGTATGTAAACTCAAGAAACTCAACAAGATGTTAACCGCGTATCCTGTAGTGTGAAACACAAGAATACAGTCAGAAAACACAGTTGACATAATAATCATAAAACTATGTTAATAAATACCATGAACTGGCCTAATGTGTAACACAGAGAAACTATTTATTTTATTTAACGGAAAATAGAGGAAAATGAGAAAAAATAAATTTAATTTGTTTTAGGCTTTGTACGTATAAATGTTTTTTTTCTCACGCGTATTTTTATGTTTTAGAGCCATTTCTTCATCTCATCTCACCTTTCTACCACTATCTTTTTCATATATAGTATGTTTGTCCCATCAGGATCATAACAATCTGAGGGCTTATAGTGCTAAGAACTGGATTTCAATACCTGATTTCTGCATAACACAGAGAGCCCATTGTGTGGGTTTTTACTCAACAACGAACAAGCACATAACATTTTGTAATAAGTTAAATAAAATAGGCTAGTACAAAAAATGTAGTCATCATTATAGAATTGATAATTTACATAAACTATATTAGCTTGGCTAACATCTTAGTTGAAAATATCCACAACTTGTACATGTAGATTCTTTGCACTTCCTTCAGTAAGTATAAGTTTTGCTCTTTTACGTTTTAAGACGATACCCAATTGTGGTAAAGTGTTTTTTATTCTTTGAGTAATGGGCTGCAGATCACAGGGCCTGAACTTCAAAGCGTGATGCCACTGAATACGTTTCGCATTTTACGTTGAAGGTGAGTTATATTGTTCAAAATTATGGACTGCGGCAAATTGTTGTTTGAGTGTTCACTTGGCTTAAATTTGAAAGGTTCAATAAAATATTTTGTCTTGAATTTTTTGAAAAAAAAACACGAAACTAAGTTTGCTTAATTGAGGTTACTTAGTACGATCGAAATCGTATCATATTTTTTTTATAATTTTTGCTTTAAAAGATAACAGAAATAACACCATCATGTATCTGTCAGGCTAGGTTCAGAAAACCCAAAAAGTTAGTATTAATTCCTTTAGTTTATTTAAAATCATGTAAATTAATATTTTAAAATTGTTTTCAAGTCTGAGTTAGATGTTTAAGTGGGAAGATGATAAAAACTATTAAACATTGTTTTTGTTCAGTCTTATAACAACGTAATAAATATTCATCAGCTCAAGTAGAGACTCGGGGCCCTTTAAATGAAAATACAAATAAAAAATGTTAAACAAACCTTTCTAATCCAACTTGTAATTGAGAAAACAAAGCCCTGTTGTTTAAACATATATCATACAATGTTTAAAAAAATAATTATCTTATTCTCTGGGTGCTGAAAACTTGTAGACTTTAGAGATAAATAGAACATTCTTTTAATCCACCAATAAACATCTTAGTGTCTTAGTGAAGCTCAGAAATCAAATTTATGTTTGCAACTGATCCATTTAAAACTGATTTGTAATTTCTGGCAACAATATAAAATGAAAATATTATATGTGTAGATCTTTCAATCTTAATTACAGAATTATTAAATTATTATTTAATACAGTTAAACTCCGATAACATATTTTTAAATTGCGGAAATTGGGCAAGATTATTTGTACGACACGGTTCACTAATTTTATAAGGTAAGAATTTAAATTATTCATAATTAAACTTAAGAAAATCGCCGGCCCGGCATGGCCAAGCGCATAAGGCTCGCGCCCGCGTCGCGCCAAACATGCTCGCCCTCCCAGTCGTGGGGGCGTTATAATGTTACGGTCAATCCCACTTTTCGTTGGTAAAAGAGTAGTCCAAGAGTTGGCGGTGGATGGTGATAACTAGCTGCCTTCCTTCTAGTCTTACACTGCTAAATTAGGGACGGCTAACACAGATAGCCCTCGAGTAGCTTTGTGCGAAATTCCAAAACAAAACAAGTTTTCGTGTTTTTCATGTTTCGTGATGAACAACATATCTGATAGTTTACGATGAGTCTGAGCCAAGCATATTGCAAAGTTTCAGTGTAACCAGTAAATCCATCGATTAGGTCTATGCTATAATAGGTAAACATTAGAGATTAGAAGAAATATTGTGAAAGCATTTGAAACATAAAGAAGAGACAATCTATGGGCAAACTAAGCAAATTGTTATTTTTAAGTTAAACTTGTATTCGTAGTAAATTATTTTCTCTTAAACATAAAAACTACCTATAGTTCGAAATCACAAAAGCCTATGTTTTTTTCTGTCTCCAAGGAGCTGGGTCAGTTTGTAACTTTCTAATAAAAAACAAGAAATGACAAAAGAACAGTTGAACAATAATATACGATTTAAGTACAAAGATAAAAAATATAAAAAATTTTGCAACCATTTCATTTAAACGTGACGTTTAACAGGTGGTATTTGTTATCGTTAAAGCTAACAAAATAAAATTAATCAAATGTCGTAGAAAACATATATTTGTTTTACATTCTTAAGACTTTTTACAACAATATTGTTCAATCTTTCAAATACTGAAAACCAATTACGGTTTAAATGCATGGGAAAAACGTCTAAACTTTTCAGCTGTTAACATGTTTTGATTTCTACAACTTCAGTAATATTTTATGGAACTGGAGAATGTTAACTTTCTGTTCTAAAATGGAATGTGTTAAGGAGTCGTAACCTTCTGTACTTTTAAAATATGCATTAAGGAGTCTTTACCTTCCGTACTAGTAATGGAATGTGTTAAAACGTGTCGTTCGTTATTGTAGTACTAAGTAAATGTATTCTGAAACCGTTAACAAAGGAATGTGTTGAGGCGTCATTGTGTAACGCACTACTAAGTAAGTGCGTTTAGGAATTGTTACTAAAAAAGTGTGTTAAGGTGTCGTCACTTTAACAATACGTACAATAAGTAGCGACACGTGAGTCACGTTCCACAAGCCATGACACTTGCGTTTGGTGTTGCTAGATAAATAATGAGCTCCATACAAAGATATTTTTATTGATAGTTGATTGTTGACCTCGCTAAGAAGTTGCAGTGTGCTACTCAGTTGCGCCTTAGAATTAAGGTGGATTTATTCAGTCCGATATTTATGAAGTATATGTACATGCATAGTGAAAGAGATCTGTAATTACTTTTTCACGGTTAAATACGTCCAAGAATTTCACTAAATATAATCTATAATAACATACATCAACATATATTTATTTATTGATAATTGTTGTTTGCATAACTTACAGTATTTAAGTTACATGACTTCTAAAATAGCACCTCTTTTGGTTACTTTCTCAAAAATATTTATAATATTTCGCACACAAAAAATTGAGCAAATGACGTTAAAACAGTCCATGTATGATAATGTAAATTAGAGATGACGGGCCCCCCAGTGGCTCAGCGGTATGTCTGCGGACTTACACGCTAAAATCCGGGTTTCGATACCCGTGGTGGGCAGAGCACAGATAGCCCATCGTGTAGCTTTGTGCTTAATTCAAAAACAACAACATAGAGATGACGACTGAGTGACGAACATAAGATCCTTTCAGACCCCATTTATTAGAAATAAAATAGTTTTGTCCATCACAGCGATCTTTGAGTGTATCCACCTTTTCTAGATAGTAAGTGATATGCTGCCTTTTATTCTAAGTCTAGGCTTATTCAGCTCCACTTTTGCTGCTGACTTCAACAGCTAAAGAAAAACGTAATTCTTCCAAAATTTTAAAATTTAGGTTATTGTACTTCTATTCGTTCCACACTCATTTCAGTAGTAAGTAAAGTTTCTTAACATTCGTTATCTGTAAGTTATATAATTATTACACAAGTAAAATTTAAAATATTGAGAAAATATGAGAATCCCTCTATATCAGATATTCGAAACAACAACGTTACATTCTGAAACAAACCCGTATTCATTTTATTATTTGTCATTTGTGTAATCGTATTTCGTTATTTTTACCAGCTGAATGTACAAGGGCTAGGTTAGGTGTTTTTGTCGTCTTCTCACTTCAGTGAAGCTTATGAAACCGCAGTACCATATCAAAACAAAATTGATATAACCTGAAAATGGTTCTCATTGATAATTAGTTGGTTCTTTGAATATGCAATTTGATATTATAAGAAGTGACTTTGCATTATTAGACATATGCTTTGTTTGTTTATCTGATAGTACCTGAAAAAATACCAAATTTATAATAAATTAACAACAGAAAACTGGCACGTAGATTCTGTTTACTGTAGTCACTTTTTGTGCATTATTTTATTATATCAGTTTTGTGCAATGAAAATTCTGTTTCCTAAAATAATTGTGTACATCAGTTATATTGCTCGAAAAAGTTCTATAAATAACAGTCAGTTATTCAACAATGTTTATTAAAACATTTAATTAATGATAATCAATTATTCGTTGTAAATTAAAACTTCTCTAAACAATAACCAGCTGTATCAAACATGTTTATTGTAAAAACACTTTTAGGAAGTAATAATAAACTACCTCAAAGGTAATATTGACAGCAGTTATCTAAATAACACTAATTTATCACAAGTGTGTTTATTGGAAATATTTCTATAAATGATAGTCAGTTTTGTCATTTAGAATCTTACTTTCTCCAAATGATATTCAGTTAACTCAGTTATGTCTATCGGAAACTACAATTCATCTATATAATATAAAATTATTTCAGCTGTGATTGTTTGAAAGATGTTTTCTGTATTATATAATCAATTAATTATCTACACTATAATATTTTTTTCTTTATAATAATCAGTTGTGTAAACGATGTTTATTAGAATCAAAATTTCTCCAAATGATGTCAGTTTTTCCAACTAAGTTTCTTTAAACAAACTTTATCAAATTTAATTACTGAAGAATGATTGGAAAAACTGTTTGTTTGTTTTAAAGTTAAGCACAAAGCTCTACAATGGGTTGGCTGTGCTCTGCTCACTACGGGTATTGTAGCCCGGTTTCTAACATTGTAATCGACAGGCATACCGCTGTGCAACTGGGGGGGAAGCAAAGAGAGAAAAACTGGATTCAGTCATTATAAAGTATTATATACACTTCCTATGTTTGTATGTCGTATATTTAATAGCAAAGCCACATTGGATTCTATCGATAGGAATCGAACTGCTGATTTTAGCATAGTAAATCCGAAGGCATACAGCTGTTTCATCGGAGAACTATTTCTAATTTAAAACAGCTATTTTAGCTATGTTTGTTGAAAACAAATTTTCTTCAAATAATAGTTATCATAATTACGTTTATTATAAACACGCCTTCCAAGTAATAGTCATTTATCTCAACGATATTAATTGGAAATAATTATCTAAATAATAATTATATAACTTATAAATGTTTATATGAAGTAAACTTATGTAACCAATAATCAGTTATTTCAACTATATTTACTGGAATCAAATTTTTTCCATATAATTATAAGTTATCTCGAAAATGTTTGTTGGAAGCAATTCTCTAAATAATAACAATTTATTTCAATTGTTTAGTTTGAGAATGAAAACATTTTCCGCTAATGGTCAGTTATGTAAACTATAATAATTGGAAATGTAATTTCCCTAATTTAAATATGAGTTTTCTCAAGTTTGTTTACTGCAAGCACAATTCCTCCAAATAACAATAAGTTATATCCACTGTGTTATTGGAAATACATTTTTCTGACTAGTACTTATTTTTTTCAGCTATATTTTCTGGAAACACACTGCTTTAAAGTGTTAATTTGATATATTGTTCTTTATGTTATTGTCAGCCATCTCAACTACATTTATTGAAAATTTCTTTCTAAATAACAACCAGCTATTTTATGTGTGTTCACTGAAAACATTTTCTCCAAGTGATGTTCAGTCAGCATCTGTATTTATTGAAATCACTCGTTCTTTAAAAAGTTATTACTTTTTTTAAGTTTATTAGAAACTAAATTTTCTTTAAATGTTTGTTTTTTGAATTAAGCACAAAGCTACGCAATGGGCTATCTGTTCTCTGCCCACCACGGGTATCGAAACCCGGATTTTAGCGCGTAAGTCCGTAGACATACCGCTGAGCCACTGGGGGGCATTTTCTTTAAATAATAAATTACATAATAAATATATAACAAATAATATATTTATTGGAAAATACGTTTTTTTTTTAAATTTAATTATTTATATCAGATATTTTTAGTGGAAACACAAATCTATAAATAATAATTGTTTGATTGGTTTGAATTTCGCGCAAAGCTACACAAGTGCTTTATGCTGTAGCCGTTCCTAATTTAGCGGTGTAAGGCTAGAGGGTGGGCGTTTTCTTAAAGGAAAGCCATATCGGGCTATCTGCTGAGCCCAGCGAGGGGAATCGAACCCATGATCTTAGCGTTGTAAATCTGTAGATATACCGCTGTACAAACGAGGGGGTAAGGCTAGAGAAAAGGCAGCTAGTCATCACCATACACCGCCAACTCTTAGGCTACTCTTTTACCAACGAATAGTAGGATTGGCCATAACATTATAACGCCCCCATAACTGAAAGGGCAAGCATGTTTGATGCGAGGGGTATTAGAACCTGCGATTAACCCACCTAGTCATGCCGGAACGCGAGCAGATAAATACGAAAATAATTAGTTTTAAAAATGACGGAATTAAGTGAGGGAAATACCGGAAAACGTGCGTTTAAACGTAATGGTTCTATCGATAATTTGAATTACATATATTTCTTTCAGTTATCCTAAAATACAAGTAATAAAATCCCTGGACCAGCATGGTCAGGTGGTTTAATCTAAGGGTCGCAGGTTCGAATACCCCTCGCACCAAACATGCTTGCCCTTTCAGTCGTGGGAGCGTTATAATGTCACGTTCAATATCACCTTTCGTTGGTAAAAGAGTAGCCCAAGATTTGGCGGTGGACGGTGATGACTAGCTGCCTTCCCTTTATTCTTATACTGCTAAATTAGGGACGACTAAGGCAGATAGCCCTCGTGTAGTTTTGCGCAAATTCAAAAAACAAACAAAACAACAACAGACCTAATAGTAGCGAGAACGAGTTTGGTATGTGTGTGTTGAATTCAAGCACCATAAATAATCAAATATGTCAGAAATAAATGTAAGTAGCACACCATTAGTATTATTAAGGCATTACTGAGCTTATTTTTAGTCTTTTCCAGTTAGTAAAATAACTATAAGATAAAACACATCACCTCAAAACGTGTTAAAACAAATCCTTAAGAAAGTCACTTTTCATGTTACCATAAATGAATATAACAATTTCATGCTGATGTACACATAGAACGGATAATAGCCAATCTACTATTTCAAAAGCCGTAAAAAGTCAAAGCTGACATGTTTTGTCAATCGAGTATTTACTTGAGATGTTTTACTCCGAACAGAAATCTTAGTAATGTGAAACTCAAGTACGTCTGTCGCATCAAGGAAATTTGTGAAAACGAAACCTTTGAGTGCTGAGCATATTTGGTAAGATATTGAAAATTCTTTGAGCTATTTTATATTGCATAAAAGTTTCAAGTAATAAACGTTTTAAAAGTAAAGACCTGACAAACTCAATCAAAATACGTTATAAATGACGTTCGTTGAACACAATAAGTGCAATATTTATCACAAAATACTTCAAGTCACGAGGAAGTCGCAATTCTGAGATTTTAAAGTTGACATTATGAGATAAAACAGTTAATTTTTGGAAGATGATATGTGAGATTGTAATGAACAAAATGTGTTAAATTTGTTTTTATGCAATAAGTGATATCTGACAGTTCAAAAGAACAAATACATGTATGTGTGTTCGCGCACGAGTATTGAGTTTTCTGCAAATGAAGGTAAAACGTAGCATATTGCTAGTAATAAAATTTTAATGAAACTCTATGTCTTTTTGAATTTGGTATCATTAGCGCTGCTGTGATAATACTTGAAAATAAATAACTTATATTCAAGGATAATGATCGTTAATATGTATTAAACAATAACGAAACTGTTTCATTACTTTTGAATTGAAGTCTTGTAATAAGCTCGTAATAACTATAATTATAACTTCTTTCTACCAGATGGTGACGCAGAAATTTCACGTCATGAATATATTAATAACGTATTTTAAAACGTTTGTTTAAGTGTTATTTTATAATAAGCATGGATAATATCCTTTGGCCTCGCAATATAGAACATTCTGTACCAAAATGAGATCTTCCTAAAAGCATATTTATTAACACTATTTCATAATAAACATAGATAATATCTTTTTGGCTCGCAATGAAGAATTTTTTGAACAAAAATTAGATCTTCCTGAGAAACATATTTAATAACACTATTTTGTAATAAGCATGGATAGTATCTTTTGGGCTCGAAATGTAGAATTTTCTGCACAAATGTTAGGTCTTCCTAAGCAACAGAGCCTGGCATAGCCAGGTGGGTTGAGACGTTCGACTTGTAATCTGAGGGTCGCGGGTTGGAATTCCCGTCGCACCAAACATGCTTGTAGCGTTATACTGTTACGGTCAATCCCACTATTGGTTGGTAAAAGAGTAGCCCAAGAGTTGGCGGTGGGTGGTGATGACTAGCTGCCTTCCCTCTAGTCTTACACTGCTAAATTAGGGACGGTTAGAGCAGATAGTCCTTGAGTAGCTTTATTCGAAATTAAAAACAAACAAACAAACAACCCTAAGCAGCATATTTAATAATTCTATTTCTTGTTTGAAATAAACTGAAAAGCTGAAAGTATGTCAAACTTCAGTTACAATATGAAGATACAGAATCGAGACACAAAAGCTGTTCTGTACTTTTAAATTAGGCGATGGCTTAATCGTTTTTATTAGTACTTAATAGAATGAGTTACAAAACAGTAGCACCAGTACACTCAATCAAATTCGTTCTAATATATATTTCTTTATCTTAATAATTTGATTGATGGCTCGCCGATGATATTCGCTTGGTGGTTTTATTAATAATTATTAAAAGGAATTTGAACACAAAATATCAAACTGCAATAGAAACTTCTATTAACTGAAAATTCTGAGAAGTTCCAGTTAGGTCCCAAAAAAAAGGAAAATACCATTAGACGAGATAGAAAAGAGAAACGTTATAGTAGATACGAATGTAGAAAAATTAATTATTACAAATTTCATTATGTTTTTGCGCACTTCATTGAGCTTTTATTTTTCGGAGACTTTAAGTACTTAGCTGTTCCTTTATTACGTCGTATATCCATGGAAAGACTATTACTTGTTTATAACATTTTATGTAAACATTATTAATTCGTAAATAGATCTTTTATATCCACGTAAAATAATTTACAGGAGTGAGCATACCTGAATTGCTACTCAGGACTTGAGGAGACAGGGCGATAACACATATCACTAGTTGCCAGGAGCACATGATCACGGCACTACACATTACAGATATCATTGCTCTTGGTGCCCGTCAAGAAGATATGATGTCGCTTCCTCCCTCTTCCTCACCGTCGCTCAATGTTTCAGGTGAGATTCATCTAGACCTGAAATACTCGCCCCAGTTAACCACGTGGTGACTTATGATGCGCGTGTGTTTGTCTCAGTTCCACAATTCAATAAGTGTTCTTCCTTTAAAAATATTTCTTTATCTTCTGTGTATCATTTATGAAATATAGTAATTTCTTCCAAATAACATAATTATTGTAGATTAGAGTGAAAATACTGACATTTTAATTATAAAAAAGTCAGTTAAATTAAAATTAAAATTTAATCGCTTGTAGCATTTCTTCTGCACCAAAAGTGTTAGTGTTTTTACTTTCAATTACTATAGAAACTAGATTATCATAATAAATTATTAAATACATTTTCCAATAAAAACTACTTCTTCTTAGCTTTTATGTTTTAGTAAAGGTTTATAACACAAGATATCTGCCATTTTACTTGCTCTATTACTAGTCCCCCCGCTGGTACAGCAGTAAGTCTACGGATTTACAACGCTAAGATCAGGGGCTCAATTCCACTAGGTGGACTCAGCAGATAGCCCGATGTGACTTTGTTATAAGGAAATACACACACACGCTCCATTACTAATATTTGTATTGTAGAGAAGAACAACAAATGAGGTTTGCCATGAGGAGAAGACCTTAAACTAGGCCCATCATGACCAGGTGTTTAGGGTGGTTAACTTGCAGGCTAAGGGTCGAGAGTGCGAATTCCCCTCCCACAAAGCATGCTTACCCTTTCAGCCATGAAAGTGTTATTATGATCGGTCACTTCCAATATTTGTTGGTAAAAAAATTAGCCCAAGAGTTGGCGATGAGTGATTATGACTAGCTTCTTCCCTCTAGTCTTTCACTGCTAAAAAATAGTAACGACCTGCGCATAAAGTCCTCGTGTGTTCCCCATTGGTACAGCGGTATATGTGCGGATTTACAACCTAGAAGATTTCGATACCTGCAGTGAGCAAAGCACATATAGTCCATTGTGCAGTTTGTACTTAACCATAAACAATAAAAAAGCCCCAGTGTAGCCTCTTAAACTTATTCAGATAGATGGATTTTTGTGTGCTTGTTGTTAAACATAAAACTACACAATGGGTTATTTGTGCTATTTCTACTGAAGGTAATGTAACCCTATATTTAGCGTCATAACCCATCAGATTTACCGCTGAGACACCGATAGACTAGGCAGATTGTATTTCTTCAGTTACGGTCGTAAAAAAATGACCAAACCGGCTAAGCTAACGTATTTTGTGGCTCTTTATATCCGAATTTTTAATTGACACTCATTGGTTATGGTCAAAAGCAGATAAAAAAGTCTGATATTATTCAGTGAAATATTTAATATTTGATTAGTAATTCTCATTCTATAATCACGCATACGACAGTGTAACCAATAAATTCATGAAGAAACTGAACTTTCTGTACATTTCTTTTCATACCTTATCTTCTCCGTGTAAACACATAGGAAACGAGAAAATTGGTGAAAATTTATGAAGTGAAAGAAATCAATCTCTGCGGAAGTACTTGTGATGAAAAATTATCACGCTTACATATTCATCTTTTATGTATTCAAAACTTATGAGAGTTTAAAGATATAAATATATTTTGACCACCAGACAGCATTCAGTATCTTTTAGAGTATTTTATAATATATATATATATTTGTAAAATACTAACGTAGATATTCGTTCACCCTTTGTAAAGAAGGATCAACGTAGCATGTCGTTAAAAAATATGTACCACTGTTTTTCTTGTATACCTTTTTCCACTATTAAAAAATAATAGTTTTCATTGAAGTTTCCGTGTGATATCATTTACCACTGTCGATTAAGAACTTAATTTTTACGGTGTACAAAATCTGCAAAAGAAAAAGTAAAACTCAATGAAACAAATCTTTGTTAAAACTTACTCTTAAATTTGCAGTTTGGTTTCTCTCGGTTTCACACTCAAAAGACAGGTATATATATCATAAATATCCTCGCCCATATTTTTACAAATAATTACCTTGTACTGAAGAAGTTGTCTGCTGCCAATTCAATCTTTTCTTTCTTGATGTTTTACAACATACTGCTATTGATTACGATAAACAGCAGATATTGTACTTTGGGTATAAACAGAGCCATCATGTATAACATTTCCCATGTACCGAGAAATTACCAGGAATTTAAACTGCACTATAAAATAATGCATTCAAATTCCATTAAATTATTTTAACTAAATTATATTTTTCTTACATTATTGTTTGTTTGTTATTAAGTACAAATGTCCACAATGGGCCCACTGCGTGTATAGAAACCCTATATTTGAGGATATAAATACTCAGATTTACCTTTGATCAAACGAGATGGAGGGATATTGTTGTTAAATATTACAATATGTTTTAATTAGCATCATATGGCGAAGACGTGAGAGTGCGCGGACTACGAAGTTGAGTGTCCATGGTTTTCAACTCACTGAATTAAAACTTCACTTAATATTTTGACTCCACACGTTCGACGTAGGAGTAAAAATCACATCCAACAATGCAGCAGGCAGGAGTAGTCCCACCTCCAAAGGAGTTAGTAATATATTGTTTTGACTAACTCCATTTACACTCTAGTCCAACAGAATAAGATGATGGATAGGTATATTCAGCACAAAATTCAGAAAAAAATTCAAGGCCTTATAATTAAAATCAAAATAATTGGAAGAAGCTCACCTCTTTGGTGTGGGTTTGATTATTATTTGAAAGGCTTTTCATGGCCAGTAGCGTAGATTTAAGGAATCCCTTTGAAGAAAGCTTAAAATTGGTCTCAAGGGGATGATAGTTACTTTTTGCCGTGAGTAAAGGTTGGTTTTGGAATTTTGCGCAAAGTTACTTCAGAGCTATCTGTGCTAGCCGTCCCTAATTAAGCAGTGTAAGACTAGAGGGAAGGCAGCTATTCATCACCACCCACCGCCAACTCTTCAACAACTCTTTTACCAACGAATAGTGGGATTGACTTTCACATTATAACGCCCCCATGGCTGGGAGGGCGAGCATGTTTGGAGCGACGCGGGCACGAACCCGTGACCCTCGTATTACAAGTCGAACGCCTCACGCGCTAGGCCAGTAAAGGTTGGAGAGACATAAGAGTTAAATGTTGTAGCGTGTGTCGTGTGAGTGACATATTGTTCTTAGACAACATATAAATACAGAGAATTTGGCAAAAACTCATTGGTTTAAAACAATGCTTTCAAACATGAGTGGTTTCACTTACTCACTAAAATTTTTCTTTTTATGTTTTGAGCTATGATGCGAGTCTTTTGTTTCCATAAGAAAAAAATGGCAAAACTTCATTTTTAGTAGGTAGAGTTTCATCAATGAGAAAATACTTATTTATTACATTTATGACATTCTGTAACATTGTATAGATTTTAAAATTATAAAAACAGCATTAAAATAATATGCGACATTTCAAATTTACTCCAATGGTTTACTAACAAAATCAGTTCTTTAACAAATCTGTCCAGCTTTAACATTTTAATGTTGACTCTATAGCTATGATAGAAGGTTATTACTTGTAGATATTTTTAAGACATTTTAAAAATTGTTTTTGACAAATCTAATTTCAAAATTAAAAGTGTATTTTATATGTCAAGTGACTTGAAACACATTTATTATTAAGCTGATTTTAACGAAAAATTTGTAATTAAAATACTTATTTGTTGGAATGAGTGTGTGTGTTTTTCTTATAGCAAATCCACATCAGACTATCTGCCCAGCGAGGGAAATCGAACCGTTGATTTTAACCTTGTAAGTCCGTCGACTTACCGCTGTACTAGTGGAGGGCTGTTGGAATGAATTCTACCAAGAATGACGAACAATATTTCATTACTTATATTACTCTTGAAAATAGCAAGTTATTTGTTTAAATTTTTTCGGAAAATTAGAGAAAAATGGCAGATAATTAAATCAAAATTTTTATTAATGTAAGTGTAAATACCTAATCGACACAAAATGTCAAATTAGCATCATCAAGACATGATTGTTAAAACAACAAGTTTAAACATACATATCGAAGGGAAATTCAAGTGACGTAAAAATTACTCATATATTCTGGATTTACTTTCTTTTGGTAATCAGAATTCCATATGCTTAGAACGAATAATGCGCTTCTAAATTTTGAAACAAAGTTAATATTTATTTGGTCGATTAATAAGATATATTAGATCAAATTTATACTTCGTGAAATCTGTTACCTTTGTTGACTCTTTCCGAAGCTGTCAGTTTGTACTCTATAATTCGCAATCACATATCATTTATCATTACTCTGAGGCACGCCAGAGATTCTAATTATTTACCACTTTTTTCTTTTAGGTAATGATAAGTTGAGCAATCTAATAACCTTTACAGTGATGAGTTTCAGGTAGAGAATAACTGTAGTACTATAAAGGAAAATCAAATAAAGTTCATCGCTTAGTAGCTCGCGATGTCAAATCTTAACATCTAACCTTTCACTTAACTATAGTTTTGATTTCTAGCAGACAGAGAATTTTGATGTTTCCTACTTGCGTGAGTAACGACAACAGAAGACTATGGATAAAGTATAAGAAAAATACTGTTTGATAGAAGCAGTTGTAATAGAAAATGTAACTTTGATTATCCAGCAAATATGTTTTTATTACCCACTGCTATTATGAAAATGTTGTTCTCTTTTAACTTGCATGCTTTGAATAAGTGAAACTACATTTTCAAATACTCGAGCAAGCAAAACTTCCAAGGTGCAATAGATTAGATAAAAAACACTATCTCAGTATGAAGAGAAAAAAATGTTTCAATTGGTTTTGTGTGAGTCAAGCAGATGAATTTATTTTATTTTTATTTTTCTGCCTTTTTAAAAATTCGAATGCATTTAAATTAAGCCGCAAACACAATTAAAGATAAAGGGAAAGGAAAACAATCAGTAAAAAGTCACTTACAAATAAAACAGTTAAGGTATTTGTCCTCTTATACGGCCCAACATGGCCAGGTGGCTAAAGCACTCGACTCGTAATCCATGTCACACCAAATATTCCTGCCCTTTGAGCCGTGGGGTGTTATAATGTGACAGTCCATTCCACTATTCTTTAGTAAAAGCGGCGACCAAGAGTTGGCGAGGAGTGTTGATGACTAGCTGTCTTCCCTCTACTCTTGCACTGCTAAATTAGGGACAGCTAGAGCAGATATTCCTCGTGTAGAATTAAATTTAACCACTTTACTGGATACAAATATATAGAGAGACTGTAATGGAAGAAAGCTTCCACAGTTGCTGAAGGTAGTGTTCCGAAACACAATATGTTGCAATATCGTGGACTATTATCTACAGACCTCAAAAGAGCATCGCAGCAAAGTTCAGAGGGTATTATCACTGTTTGTACCGTCTGGTCTTATCTGCTTTAAGTCAGTCTTTTAGCAATATTGTCCAGAAAAAAAACATTCCTAACTGTAAAAACATCTAGTTAAATGTTATAAGAATATAACAAAAGCTTTTATAAGTAATAAGGAAGGTTGACAATAATATTGAAAATGTTTTTGGTTTTCACCCATTTTATATGTGGCTCACATATTACAAGCATTTCTGTAACCACCAAAGTTATATACCACAGATAGTTCAGTTCATATGTAGTTTATAAAAGATCTGTTTAAAAATCTGAAGCTTCTGTAATTCCATTTGTAACGAACTATAAATCACAAACAATACCAGTTTGTTGATAAATAAATCAATGGAATATGAGCAACCTAGAAATTCCACGTGGTTAACACGCTTTCCTCGTGAAAGATTGCCTTAAGATTAAGTTAGAGTTAAACATCAAACTACTCTGTAATAATTAATAAATAAAATATTAATGACTGAGAATATAATACCTCCTTATAATTACATTGAAAAATGTTATTCACTTACTCAGCGATATGCTTCAGGACTTATGACACTGGAATTGCTTGTTCAATCCCTGCAAAGTCAAAATTCATGTAGCTCATTGTTGTACCCTTTCTTTAAAGCAAACTACTACAAACAACAGTATAAGAGGACGAATTTTTTTTGATGAACTAAATAAAACTAAATAAACTAAATGAATAGGAAGGTTTATTGGGTGCATGCGAATCGACATCTAAAGTTGCGATTTCACATTTTGTGTTTTGTGGGTTTTGTGGCGCTTTTTAATACAATTACATATAAGGTAATTAGTTTTTCATATCTTGAGATAACCTTTATTTAACCATGATTTTTAGTATCTCTTACCAATTAGAAACATCTTTATTTTTATTTTTCCATTATATTGTGAGAAACATTTCAAATCATGAAGCATGATCTATAAATCGCTATGTATCATAAATCTGTTTTCTACACAACTAATATCAACAATGTTTTAACCGAATCCAACAAACGTAGTAAACTTCAACTTCTTTAAATCCTCGTCATACCAAACATGCTCGCCCTTTCGGCCGTGGGGGCGTTACAATGTGACGGTTAATCCACTATTCGTTGGTAAAAGAGTAGCCTAAAAGTTGGTGGTGGGTGATGATGACTAGCTCCCTTCCCTCTAGTCTTACACTGCTAAATTAGGGACGGCTAATGCAGAGAGTATTCGTGTAGCTTTGCATAAAATTAAAAAAAAACAAACAAAACTCCAATCTTCAACCAAAGGTGTCAAATGGATTAGGTGAAGTTAATATTATAAATTATAATGGGACACTAAAGAATATTTTTTTTTAAATCATCATGAGTGATGTTGTGATTTACTATCACAATATTATTAACGTTTTATTAGTTTTTTTCAAATATAATGACAAAATATTTTCTTCACAAACAAGTTATGTAGAGCTTATGTACACTAAAACGATTTGTTACCTATAAATAGCCTCCAGTGGCTCTGCGGTATGTCTGCGGACTTGCACGCTAAAATCCGTGTTTCGATACCCGTGGTGCCCAGAGCACAGATAGCCCAATGTGTAGCTTTGTGCTTCATTCAAAAACAACAACAACAACCTATAAATAACGTGTCACTGTTTATCCACATGCGGTATTTTTAAGGTTTTACTTGCTCTAAAAATGTAACTTATACCACTAGATTCATCGATAAGCAGAACAAATTTGTCGTCATAAAGACATGACAATTGCAGAGCAGTCTGTTGAAATTCACATTTTGAGTGAAAGGCGGACGAAACGCTCTGAATTCTTTATAGATGTAAGTCTTATATAAATAATGTATTTTACCAAGTAAATTTATTGTTATATCTTGAAAAATAACAATATTATACATTCGGAATAAATTGGTAAAGGTCTTCTTGAGCTCGGTTTTTACTCTGTTGGGTACCAGAGTAATAAAAGACATCTCTATAGCAACATAAATTTAATCGTTGAGGAATTTTCGAATTGAAACTAATTAAAAGGTAAGATGATATGATTCAAATAACTCAACGTACTACGTAAAAATAAATCACTAAATTTAACTTATAAATTGATTTTATCTTTAGTAAAATGAGTTACAAATTCTATAAAGGAAACAGTGGGGATTCTGGCAGCTTATATTTCACTTGTAATATTGTAATAAAATCGTTCTAACTTTCTTGTTTCACTGATATATCTTTAAACACATACTATATACATGGCATGTCACATGTTGCCTGGTTGCGTTGGCGTAACATTGTGTTTTGCACTTAAACGGCACTCGAGCGTTATGTCAGGTCATCACATAAGTAATGCCCGAAAACTTAATACAGAAAGTGCATCGTCATTTCTGTCTTTGTAGATGGCTTTAATGACTAAAATATTTAGTAGGATGTGTATGAGAATGTTCAGATAAATAACAGAAAGTAACCTAACTCCACTTTTTCAAATCATTAATGAAATAAACCATTATGAAAATGGATGTGTCCGAGGAGCAGATTAGGTATATAATGCTTTATGAGTTTAAAAAAGACAGAAACTACACGAAACATTCAAGGTGTTTATGGTGCGGAGTTTTTAAATGAAAGAAAATGTCGAAGGTGGTTTCAGAAGTTCAGATGCATCACGTTCAACTCGTCCTGTTGAATTAATGATGACTTGCTGCTTGCTGCACTTGATGTAACAGTTGAAGAATTAGCACAGAAGCTTTAATCAACTCATTCAACAACTCACCATCGTCAGCAACAGCTTGGAAAGGTATCAAAACTTGGAAAATGGGCACCCCATGATTCAACAGATGCCAACCTTAGAGCAAGAGTGGACATTTGCACTTCTTTGCACTTACGTGAACGTAATTTACCTTTTTTCGACAGGTTAGTTACTGGAGATGAAAAATGTATATATTGTGAAAATGTTAGCACCGCAAACAATGGCTCAGTACAGATAAACTACTAACGCAAACCCAAAATGGGCCTCCACCCTAGGAAAGTCTTGTTAAGCATTTGGTTGGATAATGTTGGTGTGATCCACTTTAACTTGCTGCCATTCAGTGTAACGATTACATCAGACTTCTATTGTCAATAGTTATGAGGCTTGAATGTTCCACTGAAAGAAAAGAGGCCTGCTTTGATTATGGTAAAGGTGCTGTTTTACACCAGGATAATACACGGCCCCATATATCAAGGATCACGTCTGCAAAGATTGAAGAGCTACACTGGGAAAAACTTCCACATCCTCCTTATTTTCCAGACCTTGCTTCATCTGATTATCATCTGTTACCAAGTTTGCAGAACAACTATCTAGATGAAAAAGAGCTTGAAAAACATGAAGATGTCAAAACTACTCTCTCTACATTCTTTTCCTCCATTCCAATTTTATAGAAGTAGCATTCAAAAGCTTGCGGATCGTTGGCCTAATTAATTAATAATAATGGAACATATATTATTGATTAAATAGCATTAAAAGCGTTCGAAATACTTTCTCTTTTTCTAAACTTAAAACGTATCTATCAGGTCTCTGCCGTATTTTTCTACAATAAAAATAATCAGAACGTGATGTACTTAAAACGATCTGTGGCACAATTTGACACACTAAGCGATAATCACACGTGATGTATTAACCACGATCTCTGCCATATTTTGACACACTAGGCGATAATTTGTTTGATCACATTTAAGTAATTTGAATGATACTTTCCATAAATTGTTTATGTAGAGTATTCATGATGAAACTTTGTAGAGTAGACGGCAACTGCTGTTGTGGAGACACAATTGTATAGAATGACGTTTCAAAAGTCTCCTGCCTTTCGTCTTCAGGTCAGTGTGTGTGAAAACAAAAACAAAAGCAGGTATTTAGTTTTGAGGAAAGGTATTTCACTTTCCCAACTGCGGTGTTCAGCAATATAAATTATACTCCTTCGCCCCGCTCTCGAATAAATGTTTGACAAGGCTAAGAAATGTCGTTTTCTGGAGTCTATAAAAAGTTGTATTATTACCTACTGCAAGATTTGATAAGATTTAGCAAATCTCTGGTGGGCTCTGAGGCAGCCGAAGACCCAGGCTTTCAGTGATAGAGGTGGTGACTTCCAAGATTTCAAAGGAGTTGAAAAGAGAAGCAAGACGGTAGGAGCTTGGTGGCAGGGATCTGGAAATCCAATGTCTAGGCTAGGATGAACCGAACGAGCCATAGAATTAGTTGTGGGAGGAAACGGGAGAACTCCGAGAAAACCCACTTTCACTTCCCAGACCAGTTCACTTGGGAAGTGCCGGAGCTGACAGCTGAATTGAAGAACTGAAGGTGGAATCTGAAACAAATAATAAAGTTAGTACATACAAGTACAGTACAAGTGTTACAAACTTGGAGAGGAGACTCGTGGGTGCGCCACGTGCTAGGTATGCTAAAGTAGCAAATTGTTTTGTGAGAGTTTCTTTCTTACGCCGATTTGTAATATTTGACTGCTAGTTTGCGGATCATAGTGTTGATTTTAGGTAAAGCCTGCAGAGAGTCCAACTAGCTCGAACGAACGAACGAAATCTTGGCGGTTTAGTTTAGAGAGAGAGAAATCTGAGGAATTCTATCCCTAACAGGGATGTTCAGGAACGTTGTAGTTCCTCTTCATCTCCGCTCGTGGAAGATTATTTATCTGTAAATGGGGAGTTTTCCTGCATTTTAATTTGGCTCGTTTGAAGCAATAAAGTGAGGTGGGGCACTATGAAAATGTCGTGTAAAAACGCTGAGGAAGACAAAGACGGCAAAAAGGAAGTGTACAAATCCGGAGCCCGCCGGGAGAAAAAAAACAAGCCGTAGACCAGCCCGCGATAATCAGTGAAACATCTTGTGACCAGGGCTGCAGAATGGCTAGGATCTATAAATCCAAGCGCCTCAGGATTTGTTGTTGGGGATAACGAGAATGCCCCGATAAAACTTTCACAGGACAGGCGCCGAATATTTTAAGTGTCCTGTACACAGAGCTGAAAGAAAAAACAACAACAAAACAAATAAAAATATATACATATATATATATACCTTATTTTTGTTGTGTGTTTTATTGAGGTATTTGTAGTTGTTGAAACATGTTCTATGGTGAGGTGTATTTTGTGGTTAATTTACAAATTGATGCAGTTAGTTCGTTTCTATGTTCTGTTTTTAAGTAATATTTATATGCTATTTCAGTTAGCCTATTCCTAAGGGTGAGTCGATTACTGATTTTGTGTACATAGTTGACAAGTGTGTATGTTGGTAGTCGTTTTTCTGCTCTTGGTATTTTATTTTGTTGTATTTCTATCTTCTGTAGTGTATTGTTAGATATGTTGTATGTGACTCGATACCTATTCTATTAACGGGCGAATGTAAGCCGGATTGTATATCAGAATGATTGTTTCTGGTGAGCAGTTTGAGTGTTTCCTAGTTATGCTCATCAAATCTGAAATAGTTTTTGAATGGGTAAATGTATGTAGTTTACATTTCTTTCCATGTTAATCTGGAGTCGAAAGTGATGCCGAGGAATGTGATGTGCTTATTCATGTTAATAGGCGAGTTGCCAAGTGAGATGTTTACTTTTTCTAGCGTTTTATGTGCCTCTTTAATTTCCTGTAAAAAGTGATTGCTTGCGTTTTTATGGGGTTCAAAACCAAACTCCGCTTGTTGCTCCAGTTCACGACAGTATTTTGTGTTTTATGAACGAGAGACACGGCCATTAGCGGGTTTCCAGAAATGATCCAGATAGTAATGTCGCCAGTGTATTGTGAATTGTAAGTGTATGTTAGATTAGGGAACGGTACGTCACTAATGAAAATAATGTAAAGGAGTGACGATAGGACGGCTCCTTCTACAGTGATTTTGAAAGATTTTGATAAGGTTTCGTTGACTCTTACTTGAACTCTTCTATTTGTTAGGAAATTTGATATCCAGGCGATAATAGCTTGATTTACATTCAAATGAGTTAATTTATACTTAATGGTGTCAAATGCTTTTTTAATATTTAAAAATACATCCATGGTTACCTGATTATTATTGAATGCTTTGTAAACTAATTCAGTTTGTCGTTTGAGGTGATCTATTGTTTGTATATTTTTCCTGAAAGTGTTTTGAGATTCGGGTAGGATGTTAATTATTTCGCAAAAATGAAGGAGGCGATTTGGTATTATTTTTTCCATCAATTTGCCAAGAGAACTTAAGAGACTAATGGGACGGAAGTTGTCAGGTTTAGTCCTGTTTGTTTCTTAAGTATAGTGGTGATAATGGCTTTTTTTCAAGCGTCGGAGTAATAACCGAGTAATAGGAGGTTGAAGGCTTTTTTTTAGAATAATATTAGGTATTTGATCATGTCCGGGGGACATGTTTTCAAGTTTTAAATATTAATTTTGACTTGAGTAGTGGTAATTTTTTATTAATTGAGTTAGAATGGCTACTTAAAATGTTACCGAGGAACTGTTGTGTGAAGGAAGATTGATTTGTATGTGTGTAGTTGTTAACATGTTGTTGGTGTTGTGTGTCAAAGTCAGCAAAGTTTAAGTCGCTAAAAAAGGGTTCGTAATAGTCGGCTTGTATCCAAATAGCTCTATGTGTGTAAGGTATTTTATAGTGTCCTTGTAGATTGTGGAAAGCGTGTTATGATTTTCTGAATTATCACTGTTTCTGATTGGAGGAGAGATTTTCTGTAGAATCAACCAATGGTAGCCAAAGGTTACTCACCTCTAAACCGGAATCTCTGTTAAGTGAAGGATAAATAGTGTTAATATATAATGATTCTTTAATTTTTCTTGTCTTCCAAAATTTGTCTGTGTCGATGATTCTATTTTTTCCCAGTTTATCCTGTGTCCCCTGTTGACATGACGTACTTTGCAATGGCTAATTTTTTTTTGTTTTCAGTGGTCCTGTACTATCTTTATGTTCTTTTATTCTTGTTTTTCTTTCCATTTCTTCATTGTATGTATCATTGCAAGAACACAACATTTCATAGATGACGTTTTTGAGATTCTCTTTGATAGGTCGCTGATTGTTTTTTATCAGAATGGACCTCAAGGATTTTCTGTAGGATTTCCACGGGACTTTTTTGTTGAACTTCATAGCTATGAGTTTGAGTTTTTCACTCAACATTTTGCAGGTGATAGTGATGATGACTTTCTGATCTTTTCTTTCTGTCGTGGTCGTTTTTCTACAGGTCTTTTTAATAGTCACAAAAACATAAGTAAATTACAGCAACAAAGTCAGAGTTAGGTACACTGTATGCAAAATCAATCGACTGTTTTTATATGTTTTACTGTTAACTAAAGATTTTGTGTAGATTTAATGAAGTTTATACATGTTTATGTGGCTGAGTAACCTTTATTTTCAAAACAATGTTCAGTAAAACATTATTAATATTTAATAATAACTATTTAACATTTAAAGAGAAACTTATTTTTGTGCTTAAACATTTGATGTATTTATGTGCCGATTAAACACGTTGGAGACAGATAATTTCACTGATTAGTCTTATATGAATATTTTAAACGACAAGCTAAACAGTGGGCTATCTACGGTGTTCATGGACGAATATCGAGTCTCGTTCTTTCGCGTTATATGTCCCCAATTTTAAAGAATATCAATATATTTGTAGATTTGGCTACTATATGATGTTATTGAAAATTTTGAAACTTTCATTAAAATCCAGTATAATGGATTTATATCTTATAATGAAGCAATGTCAGGAATATCGGAAGGTCGATTGAATATTTTATATATTAAATATACCTGTATATCAAATTGTATTCAACAATTTCTCATTTCATCAACATTTTTAAAGTACCATGTTTTTTGTACAATAGATATTACATTGACATTTAGGTTATTGACTAGAATCTTTCAGGTTGTGAAATTTCCCGGTTTTAGGAGTAAGCTTCTGTAAGAATATAGATCTAATATCTGTGGATTAGTTAATTTTGAATTTATTAAACTCACTAGAAAATACTTATACCTTGCAATTTAGAAAGCCTTAAAATAGTGTGTGATCATTTCGAATGAGAAAAATATATGATGTCTCTTGTGAAAAGATAGTTTTAATCTGTTTAGATTAAGCTTAGGTTTCACTTTACCTTATCTGCATATTTTTAAATATTTTATTCTAATTAGTTCATCATCACAAGCTCTACTTGTGTACCTTCTGCCATCTTGGTGAAACGGCTGGAGTTTAAACTGCGTTTTCATTTTGTTTTTTCTTGTGGCTATCGTCAAAAGACTTTGAATCCTCAGGTGTATGACTCATGACCAGATCCTGAAGAAAAAGATGCTTACAAATTGGAGTTATTGTCCATTTAAGAATAAGAATCAAAGCTTAGTATTCCGCCAAACAAGAGTAGTTCATAATTAGCAAGCTGCTTTCCCTCTAACATATCTTTTCAAAATTGGGAACGGATATGCATATGTATTAGTTTGTTTCGAATTTTGCGCAAAGCTACCGGAGGGCTATCTACACTAGTCGTCATAATTTAGCAGTTTAAGGCTAAAGATTTGTTTTGGAATTTTGCACAAAGCTACTCGAGGGCTATCTGTGCTAGCCGTCCCTAATTTAGCAGTGTAAGACTAGAGGGAAGGCAGCTAGTCATCACCACTCACCGCCAACTCTTGGGGTATTTTTTACCAACGAATAGTAGGATTGACTGTTACATTATAACGCCCCCACAGCTGGGAGGGCGAGCTTGTTTGGCGCGAATCCGCGACCCTCAGATAACGAAGCGCACGCCTTAACGCGCTAGGCCATGCCAGGCCCTAAGGCTAAAGAGAAAGCAACTAGTATTCACCACTCACTGCCAACATTTGGACTACTCTTTTACCAATGAATAGTGGGATTGATCTAAAAGGACGAGCATGTTTGATGCCACAGTGATTCGAACCAGCGACCCTCGGATTACGTGTCGAGTGCCTCAACCACCTGAAACCGATGTGTAACTTTGCGCGAAATTCTAATACAAATAAAAGCAATGTTTATGCTTGTATTATACCTTATCTAATATGGTAGAGGAGCTGCTTTGTAATTTAATTGGTTTGTTTTGTATTTCCGTCTGTTAGCTGACAAAAAATCCCTTCAAACATCACCTACGTTGTCCAAACATACATTAATCTATGATTAGACCGATTTATTCATGCAGTAAGGTAATTTTTTCTTCTGTCAAAAAACAGTAATCCATTTAGCTCAAGCTCGGTGTCAAACCCCTTTCTAATTACTTTACCATCACAAACTTTTGTGGATAGACCTAGTAAATTGCTTTACTTTCTTATTATTGAGGTTTTTCATTGCGCAACTTAAATATAAAATTCATTCAATTATGTGGGAAATTAAACGATATTCTTGTTAAAAGTTACAGCTTTAAAAGGTTTACATAAAATTATATTCCTTTAACAACAACAACCTACATGTCTACCCTTTTATTCATTGGAATATTGTTTAAGATAATAACGAAAAGCTTTCACTTATTAAGCAAAATTAGTTTTATATTTCGATAGATAAAATTATTATATGTACTTAAAAATAGTAACTTTGGTTACACTAGTTTCTATATCAACTTTCTTTGTTTTATTAACGCCTGCTATACCTTTTCTAATAATGTATAATTATTTTTATAGCATCATTTCTTTCTAGAGGTTTATCTTATTTCATATCGCCCCCCGTTAGTACAACAGCATGTCTCTTGATTTATAACACTAAAATCAGGGGTTCCATTCCCCCGCTGTGGGCTGAGCAGATAGCCCTTTGTGGCTTTCCTATACGAAAAAACACACACGCACAGTTTGTTATTACACTTTACATCCACAATGTATAATTTGCAGGTTATTATTAAACTCAGATTGGCGGTAAACGTTTTTATACACACATGATATTAGATAGCATGTTGTTTTCTCCTTAATACATTTAACATTGTCATGTTATGATTTGTTTGGATATTGTTTTCGTGTTTATAACATTCGTTATTGGTTATACCATAGACAAAATACTGCTGTCAACTGCATACCGTTTAAACTGTAATATGTATCTCAAATTGTCACAGATGTGTCGCACCTCTGACGTTACACAGTAGAAGCTGCTTAATGAGTTAATTTTGGTCAAAAGATGCTCGTGACAGATGGAGATTAGGGTTTTCAAATAAGTCTACTTCTACGTCAGTAGTTCAAGCCAACAGCTGGTGTTTCTGTATTTATTATGACTTTCACTAACAATATTGGTTGTTAATAGATAGTTGTAATTTTAAAAAATCATAATTCTAGTGTAACAATATTGTTATTACTCTTCGTAGCTAACTTTCTTACAAAAATTTGTTGTTACTTAGAAACCTTTAGCACAGGGTGAAACTCTAATTACCATTCACTTATTATTCACTGGTATTTAAAGTTTCACCCTGTATTAAAGTTTTTTTAAGTAACACGTAGGAGGTGCGACACATCTGTGACAATTTGAGATATATATTACAGTTTAAACGGTATGCAGTTGACAGCAGTATTTTGTCTATGGTATAACCAATAACGAATGTTATAAACACGAAAACAATATCCAAACAAATCATAACATGACAATGTTAAATGTATTAAAGAGAAAACAACATGCTATCTAATATCACGTGTGTATAAAAACGTTTACCGCCAGTCTGAGTTTAACAATCACCTGTAACTTAGACGTTGTGGACTTAATAAGTAGCGTGAAACAAGATAAATACAACTTTCCCCTGTCTATTGGAACATGTTAATAAAAAACAAGTAAAGAAATTGTTTTTAGAAAAATGAAATAAATGTCGGTTTTGTTTGTTTGTTTTTTTAATTTCGAGCAAAGCTAGACGAGGGCTATGAGCGTCAGTTGTCCTTAATTCAGTAATGTAAGACTAGAGAGAAGGCAACTAGTCTTCACAACTCACCACCAACACTTGGGCTACTCTTTTAAGAACGAATAGTGGGATTTGCCGTTACATATAACGCTCCCACGGCTGAAAGGGCGAGCATGTTTGGTGTGATGGGGATTCGAACCAGCGACACTCGAATTACAAGTCGGACGTCTTAACCCACCTGGCCATGCCGGGCCTAGTAAATGTAGGGTTGATAATATCAATCTTTCAAAAACAATTCAAGTTTTTACATAATAGTAGAGGCAAGGATTAATATATAGGAATATATATTTAACTATTCAATTATAACTCACTTTCATTTATCAGTTTTTTTGTTAACATTCTACTACGTGAGCCTGTGCTGTTCTTTAGAAATGATGCAAATACCACACCTGCTTCCTTGTTTGCATTGTTTATGAAGAACTGATATTGGCCGTCGCTATATTTACTTCCTTTTTTGAAAAGTTTTTCTTTACTTTAAGTTTCCGTCTAAGAGTGCAACTTACTCTGTTCCAAAGTGCGTGTTAAGGCGCGCCAGAAATGCTCGCCCTTTCAGCTGTGGGGGCGTTATAATGTGACGGTTAATCCCACTATTCGTTAATAAAAGAGTAGCCCAAGAGTTGGCTGTGAGTGGTGATCACTAGCTGCCTTCCCTCTAGTCTTACACTGCTAAATTAGGGACAGCTAGCACAGATAGCCCTCGAATAGCTTTGTGCGAAATTCCAAAACAAACAAACAAACGAATATTCCAAAGTTATTATTAAATATAAATAAATATGAGAATGGAGTCTGGTGAGTTTAGCTAGATAAGAAAAATGGTGACAAATTTAATTCGTGTCAAATTAAATTTGAAAAAATAGAAGTTATTTAAAAATACACTAAGCTAAAAAACAATCAGACTCAGAGCCACTCAGTAGCGTCGTTAGAGGTCGAGCTGCAAACCTGTCACCACATTTTCACATGACACAAATAGAACAAGACACTGACAATCTTCATAGCTTCAGAGCTAACATTATTCGTCGTAGCATTATTTTTAGAAGACATTACAGCAAAACAAAAATACCAAATGGATAGATGGCGATGATTTCTTTGATAATATTATTCAACTGAATGTAATACACGAAGTTCTATTAGTGAATATGGATCGCATGTTCAAAACCTATACGTCTAACTCATTCCTCAAACCACTTTGCTCCAGTCTCGTTTGTCTCATAAAGAAATATCATTTGGAGAAATATGAACTGAAAAATGATAGGCAAAACGGCGATGAACCAAATCAATTGTTCCATTTTAATGTGTCTTCTTCAGCTACAAAAATTAGAGAAAAAAATAACATAGCGAAACTGTGATCGAACAAAAAATTTAGGTACTTTTGATAACTTACTTAAGTTTATCTTAAGATATAGATCTAAATTTCATGTGTATCATATCTTTTTGACAACGGCTGCTGAATCCACCGATGGAAACGGAACTCATGATTTTAGCGTTGGAAATCAGTAGTGTTACCGCTGTAATAGCAGTGAACTTTTGACAATAACAAGAACTATCGCAAAATCTAAAAATAGGAACTGCCTATTTCTTTACAAGTCTTTTGTATCTTACCATATATTGATAACGTGAAAAAATATATGGTCGTATTTTGAAAACAGTTACGCATGGTTGCCGGTAAGTATTCGCTTAACCGCGTGTTTACGTGTTCTAGTATTTTATCGTTTCTATAACTACATGGCGTTACGTTATGACCTGTTATAGCAACTAGATGTTTTGCACCGTAAGAAGTCAATAATATCAGTATCAACAATAGTATCTGTAACATTCGTCTTTCTTATAGCAAAGCCACATCGGGTTATCTGCTGAGCTCACCGAGGGGAATCGAACCCCTGATTTTAGGGTTGTAAATCCTTAGACTTACCGCTGTACTAGCGGGTGGCCAGTATCTGTAACAATAAAACACAAAACTTACCTTTCCTTTGAAGCACGAATAAAACTGTAATCCAGATGGTGAATATGTTTATTAGTAGCTAAGGAGACGTTAAAGTTATATATCTTGTATGTGTTACAGCAAAATTGAAACTATATTTTGTTATAGATTCAAGCTGTTAGTTACAATTCTTTGTTTATCAAGTCCAACACATCTTAATCATGTGTATTCATATTCAGTACAGTTTCTTTCCTGGGTATATGACTTTTATCCACAACACTTGATCCTGTATTCTACATATTGAATACGATCTAACAAGTTTCATCGCATCAATTATTTGTGGTAAACATATTTTGTTTACAGTCCAGATATTTTTGCTTTCAACAGGTAATACATACACACATACAGTAATTGTTTGTTTGTTTGTTTTGGAATTTCGCACAAAGCTACTCGAGGGCTATCTGTGCTAGCCGTCCCTAATTTAGCAGTGTAAGACTAGAGGGAAGGCAGCTAGTCATCACCACCCACCGCCAACTCTTGAGCTACTATTTTACCAACGAAAAGTGGGATTGATCGTCATATTATAACGCCCCCACGGCTGAAAGGGCGAGCATGTTTGGCACGACCGGGATGCAAACTCATGACCCTCAGATTACGAGTAGAACCCCTTAACACGCTTGTCCATGCCGGGCCACTACAGTAATGGAAATAATCATGGAATTCTCAGGCGATACATAAAAAGAAATCTTAATAGTGAGCTATTGCAGCTAAGAAGACAATTTATTGTTAGTACAGTACGTTTTTATAGATAATATTTAAAAACGTGAACAAGTTGTTTAAAGCAATAATATTTTGTATTTGTTTTAAACAGTGTAGCACACTTTGTGCCCTTCAGCGGCACAGCGTTATGTTTGCGGACTTAAAACGCTAAAAACCTGGTTTTGATATCCGAGATGGGCAAAACACAGAAAGCCCTTTGTGTTTCTCTTTGCTTAATTACAACAACATGTACACTTTGTTTTTATGCTATCACGAACATAACAGTGCATGGTTTTATAAACTATGTTTCAAATATCTTAAAATACTCTCCACACTTCAACGAGATTCCGCAATTTCCAGTTTAAGTCGCACCCCAGTTGTACAATGGTACTTTCCACGGACGTACAACGCTATAAACTTGGTTTCGATACCCGTGGTGGACAGAGCATAGATAGTCCATTGTGTAACTTTGTGCTTAACTTCAAAAAACAAACAGAAAGTTTTAGTTTAATGCAAGGCCATAAGCTTTAATAATATTTATGTGAAAACCGCTGAAGCCCTTGTTGTGAATGCTCCTTTCATCGTCTTGTTTTTGTGGGAGTGACATTGTAGATTTGTACCTCTTAGCAGACAGGCCATCATGATTTTGAGGTTGTTTTTCAACATCCTTTGATAAGATACAACCCAAACTTTTATATGGTCCTCAGAAATGCTTCACAGTAGCTGGTGTATAGTGATCATTAAACCTAAAATATGATATATTGTTTCAATCAAAGAACAAAACCTTCGTCCACTTTTCTACGTCTCATGTTTGATGCTTCTCAGCAAAGTTTAACCGAACTGTTTCATGGTGTGGAAGGAGGCCTGACTTTCGAAGACGTTTGCGGTTTTTGAAGCCTTTTTTTCGTAAATGCCATCTTATTGTTCTTGAGCTGCATTCTGCGTCTCTAAGGGCCTCAATCTGGTTCGACGATAGGCTGGTGTATTGCCGAACAACCCGTCGAATCCTCCTGTTCAATGCCAGCAAAATTTTCTTGGGCTGACCACTTGAAATTCTCGTTTCGTACCCCTCAGGGTCTTTTAAGGAACTTGCAACAGCTCTTTTACTACGCCCAATCTCATCACCGACGGCGCGTTGAGGGAGACCTTTCTTTTGCAGCTCAACAATTCTGCCACATTTAAACTCTGTCACCTTTTTAGACTTTGCCATGTTTTTACCCAATGTAACAAAGAAAATGTCAGTTGGAGATGTTGACACCGCTAATGCTTGAACAAAAATAACTAAATTTTATTAAGTATTTACCGATTTATCGATTAACACTTCGTTTCAGTATGATCTTCAACTTTTTACCAGCTAGTATTTAGACCAATCTCATAGTGTTCGCCTTTTCCCTGTTAAATGCTAAAAAATGTTTTTCATTTTTAATTTCCCTTTTCTTATTTTCATCTTTCGAAGCTCTACTCAAATAAGTGGGGGAGTCTAACAACGCAAAATGCATATTTTTTCTTTGTATTCTTTGATCTTAAGATTTTGGCCAACAGTGTATACGATTGTTAAGTGAAGGTACAAAGTTGTTTACTTTTTTTTCAAAAAATGAACAAAAACGAGAGGCAATCACGGAATGACTCTGCAGAACATAACACAATACCAGAAACAGCTCACATGGTGGAGAAAAGTAGCATTTACCCCGTTTTGAAAGTGTCTTTGGAAGTAGGATCTTGAAATCTTTCGCAGATTATTCCACCAAAATCATGGCACATTTGATATTTTACCACAATGTGACTCGCATCTTGCTTTGTGTTTAGTTTAACCTTTCTGTATGTTATAATTTTTTTTTTGAAGAAGAAAATGTTTTGGGCCATAATTTAGTAATTGTTTGTCATAGTAAGGTTTTTCAGACTATTAATGCTCAATTTCCTTTTGGTGTTAAATTACACTTAACTGTATCTCTTGTTCGATATTTATTTTCATTAATATATATATATATATTTGTATATATTAATGAAAAACATTACAAAGAGATTCAAAAGTCGAATTCAGTTTCGATCCTTCTTGTAAACATTAAAACTAATAAAGAATAATGTTTGTGGTCATGTAACCCAAACGTATTGGAAATATTCCATCTAATAAACAAATCTATTCGTCAACGCTAAACTGGCCAGCAATTAAGAAAAACCAGTTGAGGTTAGCAAATGAGTGCTTGAACCAACAACGTCTCAGGTCCTACTGCCTTTCACTGGTCCCTCAAAGAAACAGTGGCAAGTCAACGGATTTACAACCCTAAAATCAGGGTGTCGATTCCTCTCGGTAAGGTTCGGCATAGTCAGGTGGTTAAGGTACTCCACTCGTAATTTAAGGGTGGTGGGTTCGAATTCATATTACATCAAACATGCTCGTCTTTTCAGCCGTGGGAGCATTATAATGTAACGGCCAATCCCAGTATTCGTTGGTAAAAGAGTAGTCCAAGAGTTGGCGGTGGATAGTGATGATTAGCTGCCTTCTCTCTAGTCCTACACACCTAAATTAGGGAAATAGCGCAAATAGACTTTGAGTAATTTTGCGCCAATTTCAAAACCAAAACAAAACCCTCGGTGGACACAGTATGTAACTGCTATAAAAAATGACACGCCTTTTACAGCCTGCAACCAGTTGTGGAAAGAAAATTACCCTTAATATTTGGATATAATATTAAAGTAGAAATAAACCACCCTAGATTTCTACAAGTAAAACTCTCAGTCTTCATCCTTTTATTTAATATTAAACAGAACTAAAATTCTTATCTTAATAGTTTGTCTTAAATATAATAAACCTGTAGGACCTCTTCTCTTTAAGTACAACAAAAATATTTCTATCAATATATTTAGAAGTAATATGAGAGAAATTTAAAAACAACTTAACATTAAGCTTGTTGTAACTTTGAGTTAAATTTAGATTTGTTATAAAGTATTTAGCCTGTTGATTCCCAAATATTTCAGTTGCTACAATACAACTCTAATGCTTCTTCATTTTGTAACTTTTTTCGTGACACCATTTTGGATCGAAAGTAAAACAATTTGTAAGTAGGTCAAATGCGTGTATTGTGTTGATATCTAGTGTTGACGTTAGATATTATTGAGAACAAATTAACTCGTACGTTGCACTGTGTTACCGATCGGCTTGGACGAGTTATCTCGTCTACGGTACTGAATAGGTTAAACAAAGTAATTAAATCTGTTTATCTTGTATTCACTAACATTTTAGATCTTTTATTTCAAAAATAAAGTTGCTATCATTATTAAAAAATAATATTCAAGATTTGGAATATTTAACAAATTTAAATTTTTAAAATCAACCAGTTCTATGACTACTTATGATTTTACTATATTATATACTAAAATAGACCTGAAAGATTTAATTAAGGCTTTTAATGATCTACTTGGTTTCTTTGTACATACAAAAGAAATTATTCCAAAATTTAAATTTATTAAATATCATTTTAAGAATATAATCAATTTTTATGCTGTAACATTTATATTACTTTCAACGAACAAGTATATAAAAAACAATGGTTGTTCCGATGGATGTCGATTTCTCTTCAAACATGTTCTTCAATGAAAATTCAAACCTGAAACAGGTATAGAACGCTAATTTATATATATATATATATTTTCTTTTGGTTATATGTATGATTTAATCTCTATCAACAATATGAAATAAATCGAAATCTAACATACCCAAGGGAACTTATATTTGTTTGTTTGTGATTTAGCACAAAGCTACATAATGGGCTATCTGCGCTCTGCCCACCAGGGGTATCGAAATCCAACTCATAACACTGTAAGCCCACAGATATCATTCAGAAGCATTAGTAGGGATATTCAGGCACTTTACTTAAACATTAATTTTGTATAAAGTGGAGTACAGTTGAATATTTGTGACAAAAGACCGGAGTCCTCCATGGCACAACGGAATGTTTGTACTTACAACGCTAGAAACCGGTTTTTGATACCCATAGTGGACATGGCGCTTAATAAGAGGCGACATATTTGTTTCTTAGTTTTACTTTTCTTACTGAGTCTCAGTAAGAGAACATTATAAAAAAACTTACGGTATATTTAACTCTTTTATAATTATCCGTTGTTAGAAATAAACAAAATGAAAATATTTGCGATATATACTTTTTAACGTATTTTTTATGAAATGAATCATCAGCTATTTTGGTGAGTGACTTCTATCTCTTTCCAACGAAAGGCATTTTGAACTGTTAAAGATACCATGTCACCTTTAAAAGTTATGTTATATATTCCAAGCTACTCAACAAATATATTTTTGTTTTTTTGTAATTAGCCTCTTTGTGCTTAATAACGTTTATTAAATATTAGAGCTGTCTGTCGTGATTTGCTACAAATTCAGTCTGGTAATCAGGAACATTTGTTTTGTTCTACATACTTCTATATTCAGCAAACAGTCAAGTTCTTATTACACGGTATCGATACAAACTTATTTTTTAATAGAATCACTTTTGTTAAATTGAGAGATTTACATCGTTGTTAAGACGTTCTTAACAATACTCGAGCAAGCAAAACTTCCAAGGTGCAATAGATTAGATAAAAAACTATCTCAGTATGAAGAGAAAAAATGTTTCAATTGGTTTTGTGTGAGTCAAGCAGATGAATTTATTTTATTTTTATTTTTCTGCCTTTTTAAAAATTCGAATGCATTTAAATTAAGCCGCAAACACATTTAAAGATAAAGAGAAAGGAAAACAATCAGTAAAAAAGTCACTTACAAATAAAACAGTTAAGGTATTTGTCCTCTTATACGGCCCAACATGGCCAGGTGGCTAAAGCACTCGACTCGTAATCCATGTCACACCAAATATTCCTGCCCTTTGAGCCGTGGGGTGTTATAATGTGACAGTCCATTCCACTATTCTTTAGTAAAAGCGGCGACCAAGAGTTGGCGAGGAGTGTTGATGACTAGCTGTCTTCCCTCTACTCTTGCACTGCTAAATTAGGGACAGCTAGAGCAGATATTCCTCGTGTAGAATTAAATTTAACCACTTTACTGGATACAAATATATAGAGAGACTGTAATGGAAGAAAGCTTCCACAGTTGCTGAAGGTAGTGTTCCGAAACACAATAAGTTGCAATATCGTGGACTATTATCTACAGACCTCAAAAGAGCATCGCAGCAAAGTTCAGAGGGTATTATCACTGTTTGTACCGTCTGGTTTTATCTGCTTTAAGTCAGTCTTTTAGCAATATTGTCCAGAAAAAAAACATTCCTAACTGTAAAAACATCTAGTTAAATGTTATAAGAATATAACAAAAGCTTTTATAAGTAATAAGGAAGGTTGACAATAATATTGAAAATGTTTTTGGTTTTCACCCATTTTATATGTGGCTCACATATTACAAGCATTTCTGTAACCACCAAAGTTATATACCACAGATAGTTCAGTTCATATGTAGTTTATAAAAGATCTGTTTAAAAATCTGAAGCTTCTGTAATTCCATTTGTAACGAACTATAAATCACAAACAATACCAGTTTGTTGATAAATAAATCAATGGAATATGAGCAACCTAGAAATTCCACGTGGTTAACACGCTTTCCTCGTGAAAGATTGCCTTAAGATTAAGTTAGAGTTAAACATCAAACTACTCTGTAATAATTAATAAATAAAATATTAATGACTGAGAATATAATACCTCCTTATAATTACATTGAAAAATGTTATTCACTTACTCAGCGATATGCTTCAGGACTTATGACACTGGAATTGCTTGTTCAATCCCTGCAAAGTCAAAATTCATGTAGCCCATTGTTGTACCCTTTCTTTAAAGCAAACTACTACAAACAACAGTATAAGAGGACGAATTTTTTTTGATGAACTAAATAAAACTAAATAAACTAAATGAATAGGAAGGTTTATTGGGTGCATGCGAATCGACATCTAAAGTTGCGATTTCACATTTTGTGTTTTGTGGGTTTTGTGGCGCTTTTTAATACAATTACATATAAGGTAATTAGTTTTTCATATCTTGAGATAACCTTTATTTAACCATGATTTTTAGTATCTCTTACCAATTAGAAACATCTTTATTTTTATTTTTCCATTATATTGTGAGAAACATTTCAAATCATGAAGCATGATCTATAAATCGCTATGTATCATAAATCTGTTTTCTACACAACTAATATCAACAATGTTTTAACCGAATCCAACAAACGTAGTAAACTTCAACTTCTTTAAATCCTCGTCATACCAAACATGCTCGCCCTTTCGGCCGTGGGGGCGTTACAATGTGACGGTTAATCCACTATTCGTTGGTAAAAGAGTAGCCTAAAAGTTGGTGGTGGGTGATGATGACTAGCTCCCTTCCCTCTAGTCTTGCACTGCTAAATTAGGGACGGCTAATGCAGAGAGTATTCGTGTAGCTTTGCATAAAATTAAAAAAAAACAAACAAAACTCCAATCTTCAACCAAAGGTGTCAAATGGATTAGGTGAAGTTAATATTATAAATTATAATGGGACACTAAAGAATATTTTTTTTTAAATCATCATGAGTGATGTTGTGATTTACTATCACAATATTATTAACGTTTTATTAGTTTTTTTCAAATATAATGACAAAATATTTTCTTCACAAACAAGTTATGTAGAGCTTATGTACACTAAAACGATTTGTTACCTATAAATAGCCTCCAGTGGCTCTGCGGTATGTCTGCGGACTTGCACGCTAAAATCCGTGTTTCGATACCCGTGGTGCCCAGAGCACAGATAGCCCAATGTGTAGCTTTGTGCTTCATTCAAAAACAACAACAACAACCTATAAATAACGTGTCACTGTTTATCCACATGCGGTATTTTTAAGGTTTTACTTGCTCTAAAAATGTAACTTATACCACTAGATTCATCGATAAGCAGAACAAATTTGTCGTCATAAAGACATGACAATTGCAGAGCAGTCTGTTGAAATTCACGTTTTGAGTGAAAGGCGGACGAAACGCTCTGAATTCTTTATAGATGTAAGTCTTATATAAATAATGTATTTTACCAAGTAAATTTATTGTTATATCTTGAAAAATAACAATATTATACATTCGGAATAAATTGGTAAAGGTCTTCTTGAGCTCGGTTTTTACTCTGTTGGGTACCAGAGTAATAAAAAACATCTCTATAGCAACATAAATTTAATCGTTGAGGAATTTTCGAATTGAAACTAATTAAAAGGTAAGATGATATGATTCAAATAACTCAACGTACTACGTAAAAATAAATCACTAAATTTAACTTATAAATTGATTTTATCTTTAGTAAAATGAGTTACAAATTCTATAAAGGAAACAGTGGGGATTCTGGCAGCTTATATTTCACTTGTAATATTGTAATAAAATCGTTCTAATTTTCTTGTTTCACTGATATATCTTTAAACACATACTATATACATGGCATGTCACATGTTGCCTGGTTGCGTTGGCGTAACATTGTGTTTTGCACTTAAACGGCACTCGAGCGTTATGTCAGGTCATCCCATAAGTAATGCCCGAAAACTTAATACAGAAAGTGCATCGTCATTTCTGTCTTTGTAGATGGCTTTAATGACTAAAATATGTAGTAGGATGTGTATGAGAATGTTCAGATAAATAACAGAAAGTAACCTAACTCCACTTTTTCAAATCATTAATGAAATAAACCATTATGAAAATGGATGTGTCCGAGGAGCAGATTAGGTATATAATGCTTTATGAGTTTAAAAAAGACAGAAACTACACGAAACATTCAAGGTGTTTATGGTGCGGAGTTTTTAAATGAAAGAAAATGTCGAAGGTGGTTTCAGAAGTTCAGATGCATCACGTTCAACTCGTCCTGTTGAGTTAATGATGACTTGCTGCTTGCTGCACTTGATGTAACAGTTGAAGAATTAGCACAGAAGCTTTAATCAACTCATTCAACAACTCACCATCGTCAGCAACAGCTTGGAAAGGTATCAAAACTTGGAAAATGGGCACCCCATGATTCAACAGATGCCAACCTTAGAGCAAGAGTGGACATTTGCACTTCTTTGCACTTACGTGAACGTAATTTACCTTTTTTCGACAGGTTAGTTACTGGAGATGAAAAATGTATATATTGTGAAAATGTTAGCACCGCAAACAATGGCTCAGTACAGATAAACTACTAACGCAAACCCAAAATGGACCTCCACCCTAGGAAAGTCTTGTTAAGCATTTGGTTGGATAATGTTGGTGTGATCCACTTTAACTTGCTGCCATTCAGTGTAACGATTACATCAGACTTCTATTGTCAATAGTTATGAGGCTTGAATGTTCCACTGAAAGAAAAGAGGCCTGCTTTGATTATGGTAAAGGTGCTGTTTTACACCAGGATAATACACGGCCCCATATATCAAGGATCACGTCTGCAAAGATTGAAGAGCTACACTGGGAAAAACTTCCACATCCTCCTTATTTTCCAGACCTTGCTTCATCTGATTATCATCTGTTACCAAGTTTGCAGAACAACTATCTAGATGAAAAAGAGCTTGAAAAACATGAAGATGTCAAAACTACCCTCTCTACATTCTTTTCCTCCATTCCAATTTTATAGAAGTAGCATTCAAAAGCTTGCGGATCGTTGGCCTAATTAATTAATAATAATGGAACATATATTATTGATTAAATAGCATTAAAAGCGTTCGAAATACTTTCTCTTTTTCTTAACTTAAAACGTATCTATCAGGTCTCTGCCGTATTTTTCTATAATAAAAATAATCAGAACGTGATGTACTTAAAACGATCTGTGGCACAATTTGACACACTAAGCGGTAATCACACGTGATGTATTAATCACGATCTCTGCCATATTTTGACACACTAGGCGATAATTTGTTTAATCACATTTAAGTAATTTGAATGATACTCTTCCATAAATTGTTTATGTGGAGTATTCATGATGAAACTTTGTAGAGTAGACGGCAACTGCTGTTATGGAGACACAATTGTATAGAATGACGTTTCAAAAGTCTCCTGCCTTTCGTCTTCAGGTTAGTGTGTGTGAAAACAAAAACAAAAGCAGGTATTTAGTTTTGAGGAAAGGTATTTCACTTTCCCAACTGCAGTGCTCAGCAATATAAATTATACTCCTTCGCCCCGCTCTCGAATAAATGTTTGACAAGGCTAAGAAATGTCGTTTTCTGGAGTCTATAAAAAGTTGTATTATTACCTACTGCAAGATTTGATAAGATTTAGCAAATCTCTGGTGGGCTCTGAGGCAGCCGAAGACCCAGGCTTTCAGTGATAGAGGTGGTGACTTCCAAGATTTCAAAGGAGTTGTAAAGAGAAAAAGCAAGACGGTAGGAGCTTGGTGGCAGGGATCTGGAAATCCAATGTCTAGGCTAGGATGAACCGAACGAGCCATAGAATTAGTTGTGGGAGGAAACGGGAGAACTCCGAGAAAACCCACTTTCACTTCCCAGACCAGTTCACTTGGGAAGTGCCGGAGCTGACAGCTGAATTGAAGAACTGAAGGTGGAATCTGAAACAAATAATAAAGTTAGTACATACAAGTACAGTACAAGTGTTACAAACTTGGAGAGGAGACTCGTGGGTGCGCCACATGCTAGGTATGCTAAAGTAGCAAATTGTTTTGTGAGAGTTTCTTTCTTACGCCGATTTGTAATATTTGACTGCTAGTTTGCGGATCATAGTGTTGATTTTAGGTAAAGCCTGCAGAGAGTCCAACTAGCTCGAACGAACGAACGAAATCTTGGCGGTTTAGTTTAGAGAGAGAGAAATCTGAGGAATTCTATCCCTAACAGGGATGTTCAGGAACGTTGTAGTTCCTCTTCATCTCCGCTCGTGGAAGATTATTTATCTGTAAATGGGGAGTTTTCCTGCATTTTAATTTGGCTCGTTTGAAGCAATAAAGTGAGGTGGGGCACTATGAAAATGTCGTGTAAGAACGCTGAGGAAGACAAAGACGGCAAAAAGGAAGTGTACAAATCCGGAGCCCGCCGGCAGAAAAAAAACAAGCCGTAGACCAGCCCGCGATAATCAGTGAAACGTCTTGTGACCAGGGCTGCAGAATGGCTAGGATCTATAAATCCAAGCGCCTCAGGATTTGTTGTTGGGGATAACGAGAATGCCCCGATAAAACTTTCACAGGACAGGCGCCGAATATTTTAAGTGTCCTGTACACAGAGCTGAAAGAAAAAACAACAACAAAACAAATAAAAATATATACATATATATATATACCTTATTTTTGTTGTGTGTTTTATTGAGGTATTTGTAGTTGTTGAAACATGTTCTATGGTGAGGTGTATTTTGTGGTTAATTTACAAATTGATGCAGTTAGTTCGTTTCTATGTTCTGTTTTTAAGTAATATTTATATGCTATTTCAGTTAGCCTATTCCTAAGGGTGAGTCGATTACTGATTTTGTGTACATAGTTGACAAGTGTGTATGTTGGTAGTCGGTTTTCTGCTCTTGGTATTTTATTTTGTTGTATTTCTATCTTCTGTAGTGTATTGTTAGATATGTTGTATGTGACTCGACACCTATTCTATTAACGGGCGAATGTAAGCCGGATTGTATATCAGAATGATTGTTTCTGGTGAGCAGTTTGAGTGTTTCCTAGTTATGCTCATCAAATCTGAAATAGTTTTTGAATGGGTAAATGTATGTAGTTTACATTTCTTTCCATGTTAATCTGGAGTCGAAAGTGATGCCGAGGAATGTGATGTGCTTATTCATGTTAATAGGCGAGTTGCCAAGTGAGATGTTTACTTTTTCTAGCGTTTTATGTGCCTCTTTAATTTCCTGTAAAAAGTGATTGCTTGCGTTTTTATGGGGTTCAAAACCAAACTCCGCTTGTTGCTCCAGTTCACGACAGTATTTTGTGTTTTATGAACGAGAGACACGGCCATTAGCGGGTTTCCAGAAATGATCCAGATAGTAATGTCGCCAGTGTATTGTGAATTGTAAGTGTATGTTAGATTAGGGAACGGTACGTCACTAATGAAAATAATGTAAAGGAGTGACGATAGGACGGCTCCTTCTACAGTGATTTTGAAAGATTTTGATAAGGTTTCGTTGACTCTTACTTGAACTCTTCTATTTGTTAGGAAATTTGATATCCAGGCGATAATAGCTTGATTTACATTCAAATGAGTTAATTTATACTTAATGGTGTCAAATGCTTTTTTAATATTTAAAAATACATCCATGGTTACCTGATTATTATTGAATGCTTTGTAAACTAATTCAGTTTGTCGTTTGAGGTGATCTATTGTTTGTATATTTTTCCTGAAAGTGTTTTGAGATTCGGGTAGGATGTTAATTATTTCGCAAAAATGAAGGAGGCGATTTGGTATTATTTTTTCCATCAATTTGCCAAGAGAACTTAAGAGACTAATGGGACGGAAGTTGTCAGGTTTAGTCCTGTTTGTTTCTTAAGTATAGTGGTGATAATGGCTTTTTTTCAAGCGTCGGAGTAATAACCGAGTAATAGGAGGTTGAAGGCTTTTTTTTAGAATAATATTAGGTATTTGATCATGTCCGGGGGACATGTTTTCAAGTTTTAAATATTAATTTTGACTTGAGTAGTGGTAATTTTTTTATTAATTGAGTTAGAATGGCTACTTAAAATGTTACCGAGGAACTGTTGTGTGAAGGAAGATTGATTTGTATGTGTGTAGTTGTTAACATGTTGTTGGTGTTGTGTGTCAAAGGCAGCAAAGTTTAAGTCGCTAAAAAAGGGTTTGTAATAGTCGGCTTGTATCCAAATAGCTCTATGTGTGTAAGGTATTTTATTGTGTCCTTGTAGATTGTGGAAAGCGTGTTATGATTTTCTGAATTATCACTGTTTCTGATTGGAGGAGAGATTTTCTGTAGAATCAACCAATGGTAGCCAAAGGTTACTCACCTCTAAACCGGAATCTCTGTTAAGTGAAGGATAAATAGTGTTAATATATAATGATTCTTTAATTTTTCTTGTCTTCCAAAATTTGTCTGTGTCGATGATTCTATTTTTTTCCCAGTTTATTCTGTGTCCTGTTGACATGACGTACTTTGCAATGGCTAATTTTTTTTTTGTTTTCAGTGGTCCTGTACTATCTTTATGTTCTTTTATTCTTGTTTTTCTTTCCATTTCTTCATTGTATGTATCATTGCAAGAACACAACATTTCATAGATGACGTTTTTGAGATTCTCTTTGATAGGTCGCTGATTGTTTTTTATCAGAATGGACCTCAAGGATTTTCTGTAGGATTTCCACGGGACTTTTTTGTTGAACTTCATAGCTATGAGTTTGAGTTTTTCACTCAACATTTTGCAGGTGATAGTGATGATGACTTTCTGATCTTTTCTTTCTGTCGTGGTCGTTTTTCTACAGGTCTTTTTAATAGTCACAAAAACATAAGTAAATTACAGCAACAAAGTCAGAGTTAGGTACACTGTATGCAAAATCAATCGACTGTTTTTATATGTTTTACTGTTAACTAAAGATTTTGTGTAGATTTAATGAAGTTTATACATGTTTATGTGGCTGAGTAGCCTTTATTTTCAAAACAATGTTCAGTAAAACATTATTAATATTTAATAATAACTATTTAACATTTAAAGAGAAACTTATTTTTGTGCTTAAACATTTGATGTATTTATGTGTCGATTAAACACGTTGGAGACAGATAATTTCACTGATTAGTCTTATATGAATATTTTAAACGACAAGCTAAACAGTGGGCTATCTACGGTGTTCATGGACGAATATCGAGTCTCGTTCTTTCGCGTTATATGTCCCCAATTTTAAAGAATATCAATATATTTGTAGATTTGGCTACTATATGATGTTATTGAAAATTTTGAAACTTTCATTAAAATCCAGTATAATGGATTTATATCTTATAATGAAGCAATGTCAGGAATATCGGAAGGTCGATTGAATATTTTTATATATTAAATATACCTGTATATCAAATTGTATTCAACAATTTCTCATTTCATCAACATTTTTAAAGTACCATGTTTTTTGTACAATAGTTATTACATTGACATTTAGGTTATTGACTAGAATCTTTCAGTTTGTGAAATTTCCCGGTTTTAGGAATAAGCTTCTGTAAGAATATAGATCTAATATCTGTGGATTAGTTAATTTTGAATTTATTAAACTCACTAGAAAATACCTTGCAATTTAGAAAGCCTTAAAATAGTGTGTGATCATTTCGAATGAGAAAAATATATGATGTCTCTTGTGAAAAGATAGTTTTAATCTGTTTAGATTAAGCTTAGATTTCACTTTACCTTATCTGCATATTTTTAAACATTTTATTCTAATTAGTTCATCATCACAAGCTCTACTTGTGTACCTTCTGCCATCTTGGTGAAACGGCTGGAGTTTAAACTGCGTTTTCATTTTGTTTTTTCTTGTGGCTATCGTCAAAAGACTTTGAATCCTCAGGTGTATGACTCATGACCAGATCCTGAAGAAAAAGATGCTTACAAATTGGAGTTATTGTCCATTTAAGAATAAGAATCAAAGCTTAGTATTCCGCCAAACAAGAGTAGTTCATAATTAGCAAGCTGCTTTCCCTCTAACATATCTTTTCAAAATTGGGAACGGATATGCATATGTATTAGTTTGTTTCGAATTTTGCGCAAAGCTACAGGAGGGCTATCTACACTAGTCGTCATAATTTAGCAGTTTAAGGCTAAAGATTTGTTTTGGAATTTTGCACAAAGCTACTCGAGGGCTATCTGTGCTAGCCGTCCCTAATTTAGCAGTGTAAGACTAGAGGGAAGGCAGCTAGTCATCACCACTCACCGCCAACTCTTGGGGTATTTTTTACCAACGAATAGTAGGATTGACTGTTACATTATAACGCCCCCACAGCTGGGAGGGCGAGCTTGTTTGGCGCGAATCCGCGACCCTCAGATAACGAAGCGCACGCCTTAACGCGCTAGGCCATGCCAGGCCCTAAGGCTAAAGAGAAAGCAACTAGTCTTCACCACTCACTGCCAACATTTGGACTACTCTTTTACCAATGAATAGTGGGATTGATCTAAAACGACGAGCATGTTTGATGCCACAGTGATTCGAACCAGCGACCCTCGGATTACGTGTCGAGTGCCTCAACCACCTGAAACCGATGTGTAACTTTGCGCGAAATTCTAATACAAATAAAAGCAATGTTTATGCTTGTATTATACCTTATCTAATATGGTAGAGGAGCTGCTTTGTAATTTAATTGGTTTGTTTTGTATTTCCGTCTGTTAGCTGACAAAAAATCCCTTCAAACATCACCTACGTTGTCCAAACATACATTAATCTATGATTAGACCGATTTATTCATGCAGTAAGGTAATTTTTTCTTCTGTCAAAAAACAGTAATCCATTTAGCTTAAGCTCGGTGTCAAACCCCTTTCTAATTACTTTACCATCACAAACTTTTGTGGATAGACCTAGTAAATTGCTTTACTTTCTTATTATTGAGGTTTTTCATTGCGCAACTTAAATATAAAATTCATTCAATTATGTGGGAAATTAAACGATATTCTTGTTAAAAGTTACAGCTTTAAAAGGTTTACATAAAATTATATTCCTTTAACAACAACAACCTACATGTCTACCCTTTTATTCATTGGAATATTGTTTAAGATAATAACGAAAAGCTTTCACTTATTAAGCAAAATTAGTTTTATATTTCGATAGATAAAATTATTATATGTACTTAAAAATAGTAACTTTGGTTACACTAGTTTCTATATCAACTTTCATTGTTTTATTAACGCCTGCTACACCTTTTCTAATAATGTATAATTATTTTTATAGCATCATTTCTTTCTAGAGGTTTATCTTATTTCATATCGCCCCCCGTTAGTACAACAGCATGTCTCTTGATTTATAACACTAAAATCAGGGGTTCCATTCCCCCGCTGTGGGCTGAGCAGATAGCCCTTTGTGGCTTTCCTATACGAAAAAACACACACGCACAGTTTGTTATTACACTTTACATCCACAATGTATAATTTGCAGGTTATTATTAAACTCAGACTGGCGGTAAACGTTTTTATACACACATGATATTAGATAGCATGTTGTTTTCTCCTTAATACATTTAACATTGTCATGTTATGATTTGTTTGGATATTGTTTTCGTGTTTATAACATTCGTTATTGGTTATACCATAGACAAAATACTGCTGTCAACTGCATACCGTTTAAACTGTAATATGTATCTCAAATTGTCACAGATGTGTCGCACCTCTGACGTTACACAGTAGAAGCTGCTTAATGAGTTAATTTTGGTCAAAAGATGCTCGTGACAGATGGAGATTAGGGTTTTCAAATAAGTCTACTTCTACGTCAGTAGTTCAAGCCAACAGCTGGTGTTTCTGTATTTATTATGACTTTCACTAACAATATTGGTTGTTAATAGATAGTTGTAATTTTAAAAAATCATAATTCTAGTGTAACAATATTGTTATTACTCTTCGTAGCTAACTTTCTTACAAAAATTTGTTGTTACTTAGAAACCTTTAGCACAGGGTGAAACTCTAATTACCATTCACTTATTATTCACTGGTATTTAAAGTTTCACCCTGTATTAAAGTTTTTTTTAAGTAACACGTAGGAGGTGCGACACATCTGTGACAATTTGAGATATATATTACAGTTTAAACGGTATGCAGTTGACAGCAGTATTTTGTCTATGGTATAACCAATAACGAATGTTATAAACACGAAAACAATATCCAAACAAATCATAACATGACAATGTTAAATGTATTAAAGAGAAAACAACATGCTATCTAATATCACGTGTGTATAAAAACGTTTACCGCCAGTCTGAGTTTAACAATCACCTGTAACTTAGACGTTGTGGACTTAATAAGTAGCGTGAAACAAGATAAATACAACTTTCCCCTGTCTATTGGAACATGTTAATAAAAAACAAGTAAAGAAATTGTTTTTAGAAAAATGAAATAAATGTCGGTTTTGTTTGTTTGTTTTTTTAATTTCGAGCAAAGCTAGACGAGGGCTATGAGCGTCAGTTGTCCTTAATTCAGTAATGTAAGACTAGAGAGAAGGCAACTAGTCTTCACAACTCACCACCAACACTTGGGCTACTCTTTTAAGAACGAATAGTGGGATTTGCCGTTACATATAACGCTCCCACGGCTGAAAGGGCGAGCATGTTTGGTGTGATGGGGATTCGAACCAGCGACCCTCGAATTACAAGTCGGACGTCTTAACCCACCTGTCCATGCCGGGCCTAGTAAATGTAGGGTTGATAATATCAATCTTTCAAAAACAACTCAAATTTCTACATAATAGTAGAGGCAAGGATTATTATATAGGAATATATATTTAACTATTCAATTATAACTCACTTTCATTTATCAGTTTTTTTGTTAACATTCTACTACGTGAGCCTGTGCTGTTCTTTAGAAATGATGCAAATACCACACCTGCTTCCTTGTTTGCATTGTTTATGAAGAACTGATATTGGCCGTCGCTATATTTACTTCCTTTTTTGAAAAGTTTTTCTTTACTTTAAGTTTCCGTCTAAGAGTGCAACTTACTCTGTTCCAAAGTGCGTGTTAAGGCGCGCCAGACATGCTCGCCCTTTCAGCTGTGGGGGCGTTATAATGTGACGGTTAATCCCACTATTCGTTAATAAAAGAGTAGCCCAAGAGTTGGCGGTGAGTGGTGATTACTAGCTGCCTTCCCTCTAGTCTTACACTGCTAAATTAGGGACAGCTAGCACAGATAGCCCTCGAATAGATTTGTGCGAAATTCCAAAACAAACAAACAAACGAATATTCCAAAGTTATTATTAAATATAAAAAAATATGAGAATGGAGTCTGGTGAGTTTAGTTAGATAAGAAAAAATGGTGACAAATTTAATTCGTGTCAAATTAAATTTGAAAAAATAGAAGTTATTTAAAAATACACTAAGCTCAAAAACAATCAGACTCAGAGCCACTCAGTAGCGTCGTTAGAGGTCGAGCTGCAAACCTGTCACCACATTTTCACATGACACAAATAGAACAAGACACTGACAATCTTCATAGCTTCAGAGCTAACATTATTCGTCGTAGCATTATTTTTAGAAGACATTAGAGCAAAACAAAAATACCAAATGGATAGATGGCGATGATTTCTTTGATAAAATTATTCAACTGAATGTAATACACGAAGTTCTATTAGTGAATATGGATCGCATGTTCAAAACCTATACGTCTAACTCATTCCTCAAACCACTTTGCTCCAGTCTCGTTTGTCTCACAAAGAAATATCATTTGGAGAAATATGAACTGAAAAATGATAGGGAAAACGGCGATGAACCAAATCAATTGTTCCATTTTAATGTGTCTTCTTCAGCTACAAAAATTAGAGAAAAAATAACATAGCGAAACTGTGATCGAACAAAAAATTTAGGTACTTTTGATAACTTACTTAAGTTTATCTTAAGATATAGATCTAAATTTCATGTGTATCATATCTTTTTGACAACGGCTGCTGAATCCACCGATGGAAACGGAACTCATGATTTTAGCGTTGGAAATCAGTAGTGTTACCGCTGTGATAGCGGTGAACTTTTGACAATGCCAAGAGCTATCGCAAAATCTAAAAATAGGAACTGCCTATTTCTTTACAAGTCTTTTGTATCTTACCATATATTGATAACGTGAAAAAATATATGGTCGTATTTTGAAAACAGTTACGCATGGTTGCCGGTAAGTATTCGCTTAACCGCGTGTTTACGTGTTCTAGTATTTTATCGTTTCTATAACTACATGGCGTTACGTTATGACCTGTTATAGCAACTAGATGTTTTGCACCGTAAGAAGTCAATAATATCAGTATCAACAATAGTATCTGTAACATTCGTCTTTCTTATAGCAAAGCCACATCGGGTTATCTGCTGAGCTCACCGAGGGGAATCGAACCCCTGATTTTAGGGTTGTAAATCCTTAGACTTACCGCTGTACTAGCGGGTGGCCAGTATCTGTAACAATAAAACACAAAACTTACCTTTCCTTTGAAGCACGAATAAAACTGTAATCCAGATGGTGAATATGTTTATTAGTAGCTAAGGAGACGTTAAAGTTATATATCTTGTATGTGTTACAGCAAAATTGAAACTATATTTTGTTATAGATTCAAGCTGTTAGTTACAATTCTTTGTTTATCAAGTCCAACACATCTTAATCATGTGTATTCATATTCAGTACAGTTTTTTTCCTGGGTATATGACTTTTATCCACAACACTTGATCCTGTATTCTACATATTGAATACGATCTAACAAGTTTCATCGCATCAATTATTTGTGGTAAACATATTTTGTTTACAGTCCAGATATTTTTGCTTTCAACAGGTAATACATACACACATACAGTAATGGTTTGTTTGTTTGTTTTGGAATTTCGCACAAAGCTACTCGAGGGCTATCTGTGCTAGCCGTCCCTAATTTAGCAGTGTAAGACTAGAGGGAAGGCAGCTAGTCATCACCACCCACCGCCAACTCTTGAGCTACTATTTTACCAACGAAAAGTGGGATTGATCGTCATATTATAACGCCCCCACGGCTGAAAGGGCGAGCATGTTTGGCACGACCGGGATGCAAACTCATGACCCTCAGATTACGAGTAGAACCCCTTAACACGCTTGTCCATGCCGGGCCACTACAGTAATGGAAATAATCATGGAATTCTCAGGCGATACATAAAAAGAAATCCTAATAGTGAGCTATTGCAGCTAAGAAGACAATTTATTGTTAGTACAGTACGTTTTTATAGATAATATTTAAAAACGTGAACAAGTTGTTTAAAGCAATAATATTTTGTATTTGTTTTAAACAGTGTAGCACACTTTGTGCCCTTCAGCGGCACAGCGTTATGTTTGCGGACTTAAAACGCTAAAAACCTGGTTTTGATATCCGAGATGGGCAAAACACAGAAAGCCCTTTGTGTTTCTCTTTGCTTAATTACAACAACATGTACACTTTGTTTTTATGCTATCACGAACATAACAGTGCATGGTTTTATAAACTATGTTTCAAATATCTTAAATTACTCTCCACACTTCAACGAGATTCCGCAATTTCCAGTTTAAGTCGCACCCCAGTTGTACAATGGTACTTTCCACGGACGTACAACGCTATAAACTTGGTTTCGATACCCGTGGTGGACAGAGCATAGATAGTCCATTGTGTAACTTTGTGCTTAACTTCAAAAAACAAACAGAAAGTTTTAGTTTAATGCAAGGCCATAAGCTTTAATAATATTTATGTGAAAACCGCTGAAGCCCTTGTTGTGAATGCTCCTTTCATCGTCTTGTTTTTGTGGGAGTGACATTGTAGATTTGTACCTCTTAGCAGACAGGCCATCATGATTTTGAGGTTGTTTTTCAACATCCTTTGATAAGATACAACCCAAACTTTTATATGGTCCTCAGAAATGCTTCACAGTAGCTGGTGTATAGTGATCATTAAACCTAAAATATGATATATTGTTTCAATCAAAGAACAAAACCTTCGTCCACTTTTCTACGTCTCATGTTTGATGCTTCTCAGCAAAGTTTAACCGAACTGTTTCATGGTGTGGAAGGAGGCCTGACTTTCGAAGACGTTTGTGGTTTTTGAAGCCTTTTTTTCGTAAATGCCATCTTATTGTTCTTGAGCTGCATTCTGCGTCTCTAAGGGCCTCAATCTGGTTCGACGATAGGCTGGTGTATTGCCGAACAACCCGTCGAATCCTCCTGCTCAATGCCAGCAAAATTTTCTTGGGCTGACCATTTGAAATTCTCGTTTCTTACCCCTCAGGGTCTTTTAAGGAACTTGCAACAGCTCTTTTACTACGCCCAATCTCATCACCGACGGCGCGTTGAGGGAGACCTTTCTTTTGCAGCTCAACAATTCTGCCACATTTAAACTCTGTCACCTTTTTAGACTTTGCCATGTTTTTACCCAATGTAACAAAGAAAATGTCAGTTGGAGATGTTGACACCGCTAATGCTTGAACAAAAATAACTAAATTTTATTAAGTATTTACCGATTTATCGATTAACACTTCGTTTCAGTATGATCTTAAACTTTTTACCAGCTAGTATTTAGGCTAATCTCATAGTGTTCGCCTTTTCCCTATTAAATGCTAAAAAATTTTTTTCATTTTTAATTTCCTTTTTCTTATTTTGATCTTTCGAAGCTCTACTCAAATAAGTGGGGGAGTCTAACAACGCAAAATGCATATTTTTCTTTGTATTCTTTGGTCTTAAGATTTTGGCCAACAGTGTATACGATTGTTAAGTGAAGGTACAAAGTTGTTTACTTTTTTTTTCAAAAAATGAACAAAAACGAGACGCAATCACGGAATGACTCTGCAGAACATAACACAATACCAGAAACAGCTCACATGGTGGAGAAAAGTAGCATTTACCCCGTTTTGAAAGTGTCTTTGGAAGTAGGATCCTGAAATCTTTCGCAGATTATTCCACCAAAATCATGGCACATTTGATATTTTACCACAATGTGACTCGCATCTTGCTTTGTGTTTAGTTTAACCTTTCTGTATGTTATAATTTTTTTTTGAAGAAGAAAATGTTTTGGGCCATAATTTAGTAATTGTTTGTCATAGTAAGGTTTTTCAGACTATTAATGCTCAATTTCCTTTTGGTGTTAAATTACACTTAACTGTATCTCTTGTTCGATATTTATTTTCATTAATATATATATATATATTTGTATATATTAATGAAAAACATTACAAAGAGATTCAAAAGTCGAATTCAGTTTCGATCCTTCTTGTAAACATTAAAACTAATAAAGAATAATGTTTGTGGTCATATAACCCAAACGCATTGGAAATATTCCATCTAATAAACAAATCTATTCGTCAACGCTAAACTGGCCAGCAATTAAGAAAAACCAGTTGAGGTTAGCAAATGAGTGCTTGAACCAACAACGTCTCAGGTCCTACTGCCTTTCACTGGTCCTTCAAAGAAACAGTGGCAAGTCAACGGATTTACAACCCTAAAATCAGGGTGTCGATTCCTCTCGGTAAGGCTCGGCATAGTCAGGTGGTTAAGGTACTCCACTCGTAATTTAAGGGTGGTGGGTTCGAATTCATATTACATCAAACATGCTCGTCTTTTCAGCCGTGGGAGCATTATAATGTAACGGCCAATCCCAGTATTCGTTGGTAAAAGAGTAGTCCAAGAGTTGGCGGTGGATAGTGATGATTAGCTGCCTTCTCTCTAGTCCTACACACCTAAATTAGGGAAATAGCGCAAATAGACTTTGAGTAATTTTGCGCCAATTTCAAAACCAAAACAAAACCCTCGGTGGACACAGTATGTAACTGCTATAAAAAATGACACGCCTTTTACAGCCTGCAACCAGTTGTGGAAAGAAAATTACCCTTAATATTTGGATATAATATTAAAGTAGAAATAAACCACCCTAGATTTCTACAAGTAAAACTCTCAGTCTTCATCCTTTTATTTAATATTAAACAGAACTAAAATTCTTATCTTAATAGTTTGTCTTAAATATAATAAACCTGTAGGACCTCTTCTCTTTAAGTACAACAAAAATATTTCTATCAATATATTTAGAAGTAATATGAGAGAAATTTAAAAACAACTTAACATTAAGCTTGTTGTAACTTTGAGTTAAATTTAGATTTGTTATAAAGTATTTAGCCTGTTGATTCCCAAATATTTCAGTTGCTACAATACAACTCTAATGCTTCTTCATTTTGTAACTTTTTTCGTGACACCATTTTGGATCGAAAGTAAAACAATTTGTAAGTAGGTCAAATGCGTGTATTGTGTTGATATCTAGTGTTGACGTTAGATATTATTGAGAACAAATTAACTCGTACGTTGCACTGTGTTACCGATCGGCTTGGACGAGTTATCTCGTCTACGGTACTGAATAGGTTAAACAAAGTAATTAAATCTGTTTATCTTGTATTCACTAACATTTTAGATCTTTTATTTCAAAAATAAAGTTGCTATCATTATTAAAAAATAATATTCAAGATTTGGAATATTTAACAAATTTAAATTTTTAAAATCAACCAGTTCTATGACTACTTATGATTTTACTATATTATATACTAAAATAGACCTGAAAGATTTAATTAAGGCTTTTAATGATCTACTTGGTTTCTTTGTACATACAAAAGAAATTATTCCAAAATTTAAATTTATTAAATATCATTTTAAGAATATAATCAATTTTTATGCTGTAACATTTATATTACTTTCAACGAACAAGTATATAAAAAACAATGGTTGTTCCGATGGATGTCGATTTCTCTTCAAACATGTTCTTCAATGAAAATTCAAACCTGAAACAGGTATAGAACGCTAATTTATATATATATATATATTTTCTTTTGGTTATATGTATGATTTAATCTCTATCAACAATATGAAATAAATCGAAATCTAACATACCCAAGGGAACTTATATTTGTTTGTTTGTGATTTAGCACAAAGCTACATAATGGGCTATCTGCGCTCTGCCCACCAGGGGTATCGAAATCCAACTCATAACACTGTAAGCCCACAGATATCATTCAGAAGCATTAGTAGGGATATTCAGGCACTTTACTTAAACATTAATTTTGTATAAAGTGGAGTACAGTTGAATATTTGTGACAAAAGACCGGAGTCCTCCATGGCACAACGGAATGTTTGTACTTACAACGCTAGAAACCGGTTTTTGATACCCATAGTGGACATGGCGCTTAATAAGAGGCGACATATTTGTTTCTTAGTTTTACTTTTCTTACTGAGTCTCAGTAAGAGAACATTATAAAAAAACTTACGGTATATTTAACTCTTTTATAATTATCCGTTGTTAGAAATAAACAAAATGAAAATATTTGCGATATATACTTTTTAACGTATTTTTTATGAAATGAATCATCAGCTATTTTGGTGAGTGACTTCTATCTCTTTCCAACGAAAGGCATTTTGAACTGTTAAAGATACCATGTCACCTTTAAAAGTTATGTTATATATTCCAAGCTACTCAACAAATATATTTTTGTTTTTTTGTAATTAGCCTCTTTGTGCTTAATAACGTTTATTAAATATTAGAGCTGTCTGTCGTGATTTGCTACAAATTCAGTCTGGTAATCAGGAACATTTGTTTTGTTCTACATACTTCTATATTCAGCAAACAGTCAAGTTCTTATTACACGGTATCGATACAAACTTATTTTTTAATAGAATCACTTTTGTTAAATTGAGAGATTTACATCGTTGTTAAGACGTTCTTCATCGTATTTACATTATAGAAACAGATTAACGAATGTGTACGTTTACATTTTTGAAATAAAAAAGGGTCAAACCTTTAGGCATTTTAAATTATCACCATGAAATGTTTAAAGTTACCTATTAAAACGTGAACTTCAAATTTAATGTGGACTTTTCTATAACATTCATTTATTTGATTCATTAGAATTAAACACGTTGCTACATAACTACCGGAGTTCTGCTCACCACACGTAGCAAAACCAGTTTTCAGCGATGTAAATCTGCAGACATACCACGGTGTTACCAGGGGACTTTATGATATGCTATTGCAACTATATAAATCTTAGTTTTAAATCTTCGATATATACTTGTCCGTGTTGGTACCTAAAGTTTGCGAACTGGTCGAGAATCTTTTTTTCTTTTACTAATACAACTTTAATAATAGTTGATTCCATGTGACAAATTTAATAATTAATTAACAATTATTTATACTTTTCGGGCCTGATATACCTTAATAGCTAGAGAAATATAATTTCATCATTATTTTTAACAAAGAATATCTTGTAAGTATTATTCTGAAATTCAAATCTTATAAGTTTGCTTTCCTCTTCAGTTTAATAAGCATGTTTGTTTTCTGAATTTCGTGAAAAAATACATGAGGGCTATCTGCTCTAACCGTCCCTAATTTAGTAGTGTAAGAAGAGAGGGAAGGCAGCTCGTCATTACCACCCACCGCCAACTCTTGGATTAAACTTTTTACCAGTGAATAGTGGGGTTGACCATCGCATTATAACGCCTTTACGGCTGAAAGGACAATCTCTTTGATATGATGGGACTAGAACTCGAGACCCTCAGATTACTAGTCGAGCACTCTAACCACCTGGCCATGTCTTGCCCATTTTGTAAGGAGATTAAAGTTTGATTGGTTAACTAGTTAATCAATTTATCCATCTGTATTTCTAAAAGTATAATTAGAACTGAGAAGACAGTTATTAAACACCCAGTACCGGAAATAATTATGTAAGTATAGAATTAATACAAACACAAAAGTTACAAGCAATTAGTAATTGCAATTAAAAGGTCAATTTAAATCTCATTAGTCAGGATGCCATTAATTTGGTTTAAAAACCAAGTATATTGATGTCATTAATTTTGAATAGATTTCCAAACCACATGGCTAAAGCACTCGACACGTAATTCGAAGGTCGCGAGTTCGAATCCCGGCATACCAAACATACTTCCCCTTTCAGCCGTGGAGGTGTTATAATGTTACGTATAATTCCACTATTCGTTAGTAAAAGAGTAGCCGAAGAGTTGGCAGTGGATGATGATGACTAGTTCCTTTCCCTCTAGTCTTACACTGCTAAATTAGGGACAACTAATGCAGATAGCCCTCGTGTAGCTTTGCGCGAAGTTAAAAACAGACTAAAACCATACTTTAACGTAAAGTGCAGCCATCTATGAAGCAGTTTATATACTAACAAATATGTTAATTGCAGAGTTTAAATTTTGTTTTAACTGTGAACAACGACAATCAAAACAAACTACTGTAATAACTTTTTAACTATTCATATGAAATAATTTATTAACAAGTAAGCAATCATATTACTTAAATATTTGAAACTCCAAACAATAATATTGTTGGTGACTGTTTTATATTTGATTTTTATCATTTACAGATAGCCCATTGTGTAGCTTTGTGCTTAATTCAAAATAACAATAACAATTTTATCATTTTGAAGCCGCCTCCCAGTGGCTCAGCGGTATGTCTGTGACTTACACGCTAAAATCCGGGTTTCGATACTCGTGGTGGGCAGAGCACAGATAGCCCATTGTGTAGCTTTGTGCTTAATTCAAAACAACAACATTTTGAAGCCATGCTGAGGCCTGGCATGGCCTAGCGCGTTAAGGCGTGCGCTTCGTAATCTGAGGGTCGCGGGTTCGCGCCCGAGTCGCGACAAAGATGCTCGCCCTCCCAGCCGTGGGGGCGTTATAATGTAACAGTCAATCCCACTTTTCATTGGTAAAAGAGTAGCCCAAGAGTTGGCGGTGGGTGGTGATGACTAGCTGCCTTCCCTCTAGTCTCACACTGCTAAATTAGGGACGGCTAGCACAGATAGTCTTCGAGTAGCTTTGTGCGAAATTCCAAAAAAACACAAACAAACAGAAGCCATGCTACCTTAAAAGTAATACACTCGGAGTGAGGGCAGAAGTAAAAAGTTTACTAAAACACAGTTTATGTAAGATAACCACAAATGAAACTATGAATCTGAATAACATCTAAGATGCTCCCTATTGCAGTATTTAATATAGGTTTTTGAAATATCAAGAAGGAAAGAGAAAACGCTAACATAAACAGATGTTAAAGACCAAACTTGGTTATCTGGATGAGGTTTTCTCCATATCGTTAACCATGCGCCAAGTAATTAGGATTTTCTGCCACTTCATTCATTGCCTAAAACATGAATTAGATGCTAGTCAAAATGGTCATATCGTTTTCCTTTGCTTCATTAATGTTTCCGGTATCATAACTGTGTATACACACATACAAAACCAAAGTGATCAGAACAGATCAGAAACTTACTGTTTTTCTGTGAACAGCAGTGAGCAACACTCGTTCAGTACTGCTAGTCACTGAAGTGTCTTTCTGGTCAACCATTGCAATGTGCAATGTGGTTTCCCGTTAAAGGTCTCTGGGCCATAAAGGGTAAGATTTCTTTCATCTTTGTCTATTCTTCTTGGAAGTATCTGGTAAGTGGGTGTTACTGAAGCAACTGTTACATCTCTCACATGTTACAGGAAAGCAGGATACTCTCTCGGCTTGTTCTGAACACCGTCGCTGAAGAAATCCCATTGTCAGTTATACTTTTTGTTTTCGTGTGCATCGTGGAGTAATGTATTGATTGCTTTCATGATTGCAATAATTGTTTGGTAAGAAAGAATACAAGACAGAGAAAAGCGACTCGTAAAAAACTAATTTTTTTTCCAGATATTACCGAAACGTTATCAGCTGTTCTCCCGGGCGAGTTGATCGAGTCGTTACGGCACACAATACACTTTACCGGACTAGTTGATCGAGTTGTTACGGCACACAAAACACTGCACCGAACTAGTTGATCGAGTTGTTACGGCACACAATGCACTGTACCGGACTAGTTGATCGAGTCGTTACGGCACACAATACACTGTACCGGACTAGTTGATCGAGTCGTTACGGAACACAATACACTGCACCGGACTAGTTGATCGAGTCGTTACGGCACAAAATACACTGCACCGGACTAGTTGATCGAGTCGTTACGGCACACAATACACCGTACCGGACTAGTTGATCGAGTCGTTACGGTACACAATACACTGTACCGGAGTAGTTGATCGAGTCGTTACGACACACAATACACTGTACCGGACTAGTTGATCGAGTCGTTACGGAACACAATACACTGTAGATGCCAAGGATCTCACCTGTATCGACACTTCATAGTGTAGAAAAGGAGCTTGCAAGTATGGATACACTAGAATCATGCCCTTGATTATAACTTGCTAAGGCTAGTCACATCTAACAATAGGTCAAAATCATCTCGAACATCTTTGCGCTTTTTAGTTACATCTTGTTGGCACGTGTGAATAACTGCAGTATTTCGTTGCTTCAATTGTGTCTCAAAACTATGAACGTGCCCAAAATACTTGTTGCACCATTACATGCTTGTCTCTCTTGCACAGTCGGATTGGCAACATGTTTTAGTGCATCAGGATTTTATAAAGCATAGTGTAAATAGTAGCAGAGGTAGTCTGCGCAGATCGAGTAAATAAATAAAGTATTGAATGATGTAATCTTTATCTACTTGACGAAATAATGCGACCACTTAGCTGTTCATTGTTAGTTATATCACAGATCTCTTTAACGAGTATTGAATAAAACTTTATCAAATTTACCCATAGCTGTACAGAATCATCAATATGTATAAATAGTTTAACCTTAGTTGTACAAAGCCGATAATCTATACAGCAAGCTTAACCTTAGCTGTACAGAACTAATAATATGTACAAAACAATCATTGTTCGTTAAACCGTTTCTGTTTATTGTTCACTCTTCGTTGTTTCTTGTGTATTGGAGTATTCTGATGGTCAGGTAGTATATAGAACAGCATCCACAATAAAACATTACAACGGGTATTGTAGAAATCTTCGCGGCTGGACGTGTTTCAGTTTAATTTTGTACAATTGCGATGTAATTCTTATGCGCAGGCGCCGTATCGATACGTGTTTTGGGCAACTTGGTTGAAGCTAAACTTAGTAAGTGAATTGCTTCTAAACTCATATTTGTCACTGGGCTAAATGCTCTTTTTAACTACATGCAGTGAGTGAATGGCACGAACAAATATTAAAGTGGGGTTAATAGTGACGTCACAACTAAAGACACTAGGAGTAATATCAGAGCCATGACAGGGTAGGCATCAACGTAATGTAAGAGCCTAGGACTTAGGTATAATAAAATATCAATTGAGTCAAAACATGCTTTGATCATAACGGACTTTTGCTACGAGATTGCTTGAATTTACCTCATGACAATTCCGTGTTTGTGCATTTTACATTTTGAAAGCCTTGTATGGACGATCTCTGTATAACTGTATCGTCTCTATGTTTTTCTGGTACTGATATTCATATAACATTTTACAATTACAAAATATTTGTATTACTTGTTTTTATTAAACTTTGAAAGAATATGTATTCCTTTCATTAGAACTTTCAATACATACTTATTTTACACAGTTGTTTTATATTCAACTTTAGTGTTAAACATGTTTTGAGCAATACTATAACACAAATACTAAAATATTCTACGAGGTCTGTTCAAAAAATGCGCGGACTGTTTGAATTGCGCGGATCCAGTTGGTTTCAGGGGAATCCGCTTGGTGTCGCTACGTTTGCACAAATCAGCTGATTACGCCGCCATTTCCCGATTGCAGATATCTTCATTTGTGTATTAGCTACGCGGTTTTAAGTGAAGTGCGATTTTTTCGTTTGGCAGATTTCAGAATGAATGACCTGAAGGAGCAACGACTTGCTGTGAAATTTTGTGTTACACTTGGAAAATCTGCGACTTATACTTTTGCTATGCTTAACACGGTTTATGGTGATGTTGCTATAAAGCGTACGGCATGTTTCAAGTGTCATGAACGTTTTAAGGATGGTCAACAGTCCATTGAAGATGATGAGCGTCCTGTATGTCCTTCTACATCAACTGACGACCCACACGTCGACAAAATCAACACCCTGGTGCGGGCAAATCGACGCCTGACTGTCAGGGAGCTTGCTAAAGAGTGTGTGATATCAGTTGGATTTTGTTACGAGATTTTGACCGAAAAATTGAAGATGCACCGCGTTGCTGCGAAATTTGTGCCTCAGAACTCGAGAGTTTTTGGGCAAACACTCGATCACTGTTCTTCCCCAACCCCCTACTCACCTGACCTTGCGACTTTTTCTTGTTTTTCAAACTCAAAAGACCCTTGAAAGGAAGAAGATTTGAGACGATTCCCGAGATTAAGGCAAATGCGACGAAGGAGCTGGAGGACATTACAAAAGAAGCGTACAGGGCTGTTTCAACAAGTGGAAACACCGTTGGGATAAGTGTATGCGTTGGGGAGGAGAGTACTTTGAAACTTCTAAAAAGTACATTTTGTTTCATGACGTCAGTTCGTGTATTTTTTGAACAGCCCTCGTATAGCGATATTGCACGTGATAATTTCACTTTGTTACATAGTCAATGTGTTCTTGTCACCTTTTTCTAAGACTGAAACATTTTTCAATAACTTTTCTTTTTACGTAACTACGTACGTCAACAAGAACTCAAAACTGATGTATTTGGAAGAACAATTACAAGTTCCAACTGAAAATAGGGTAACTTTCGATTCGTCTCTAAGTATATGTTCGCACTAAAACAAATCTACCTATTAATAAAATACTTTGTAAAAAGCATTGATTTTCACTAAAATCTTGATATAAACAGAGAAAGAACTCATTTTAAAACAAAGATTGAAAATTGATGACCGAAGTGGAAATGCCAGTAACTGTATTCCCAGTACTTCATAAACAGTAACTGTATTCCCGGTACTTCATAAACAGTAACTGTATTCCCGGTACTTCATAAACAGTAATTGTATTCTGTAACTGTCTATCTGATAACGCTTGCTTGTTACATACGTATAAGATAAAACAGCAATAGTATAAAGTTCAAACAAACAAAGAAGTGACAGAAAACATGATCATAGTTTTGAGAACACGTTTCAAGGAAGAAGTACATTAAAACATGCATGTGCCCCTCCCCCACGAAAAAGGTTGGAAAATGTATCTACTGTTGATCAAAGGCCCTCCGCTCCGATCAAAACTGCTTTTTATTAAACGTCAGCTTTAGCTTATGAGTTTAGTGTGAAAATAGTCATTTGTTTTAAGTTTTAATTGTTTAGAATGTCATGTAAAAATATGTATTGTGAAATCTCAATAATAACAACAATACAATATTTCATCTAAAAGGCAGTCCTGTAGAATGGATTCTGTTTCTCATACACTTCTTTATTCAAGTGATACAGCAGTATGTCTGCGGTCTTACACTGCTAGAAATCGGGTTTCGATACTCATGGAGGAGAGAACACATAATCCTTTGTGTAGCTTCGGGCTTAACTTCAAACAGTCAACAGTCTATACAATTATTAAAAACATCTCGCGAAACTTCACTTTGAAGCTCTTGAGTTTACATGATCACTCAGCTATCAATCAAACATTTTAGTCGTCAAGCTTATATTCGTTTAATTAGAGATTTTGTTAAACAGTCTAACGTTTCAAGTAAAAAGAGTAATTCGTTTGTGATAAATATTAACAAATGGTACATTATATTTACACGGGTAGCCACCTGGTAATATTTCATAGTTCATTTAAATTTTCTAAGCCTGAACCTCATGGTGAGAAAACTTACTGCAGTACTTAATAAGTAAAAATGCATCACACACACACACAAAACGATAAATGGAAATAGCTTTTACTACTGAAGGTAATATAATTGAAAAAAAAAAAGTATTTTCCGAGATTTTATGCAAAGAATATCTCAATACACATTGACACAGATGTTTTTATTCAAAAGAAAGAGAATGAAACATTTCTTTAAGTTTCGACTTCTTTTCATTTACTAGTAGGTACAGGTGATATTAAAATACTTTTATTTATTTCGTAATTTTACACAGAAGACTATCTGTGCACTATTGTCCACAGTACTGAAGTAATAGGATGGAGGGAATACAAACAGTTGACAACAACCGCCTTTAGCTTTTAAACTACACTAATTGAGTAGTAGTTAAATACCTGCCCCCCCAGTGGCTCAGCGGTATGTCTGCGGACTTACACGCTAAAATCCGAGTTTCGATACCCGTGGTGGGCAGAGCACAGATAGCCCATTGTGCAGCTTTGTGCTTAATTCAAAACAACAGCAACAACAAGTTAAATGCTAGATATTTCTATGGATTAGGTGTTTAAAATGCTGGCAGGTTTCAAGTGCGTCGTTCCTTTTCGAGCAGTAAAAGATGATGAAGTATTAATTAAAGTCGTACTATTTAATGATTAATTATATCATGCTTAACTGAATACACATTTTTATGAGCACCTTTATCTCCTCCCTGACAATCAGCATTTGCAGTTCTATTAAAACTCATCATAAACTCGACCAAGGGTCGTGAAAAGGGTAACTTTGTTTGTAACTGACACTTAGTTCTTTAAATAACTATAAAGATAAACTGAGGAACTCGATTCCCCTCAATGGACACAGCAAACAGACCAGTGTGGCTTTGCTAAAAGAAAAAAAATACATAAATATTCCTACTTAGAATATATATACGTGAATACACGTGTATGCCATTTTAATAAGTAATTAGAATAGGAAGTTTATCTAAGATAAATATTTGCTGTCGTTATTTTAGGCATAAAAACATGTAATCTCACGACATAAATTATCACTTACATTCAGTATCTCATTTCTATCTTTGAAAATGCAATGAAAATCCATTTTCATTATTTAATCCAAATCTACAGTCACAATTTTATTTATATTTATATAACTACCACTAGAAAAAACTAGTGTGGTGAATCTGAGATTTAAAAACAATTTTAAGATGTATTTGGTTTAGCTTTTTTCTTTAAAATCGGTATCGTTTAATTTAAAAAAAAACTGAGCTCATAAAACCCTTTTTGTCAATCGTATGTGTGTTTTGTTTATAAAAATGTATTTAATGCATTTAACGCTATTAAGTGTGATTTGTTTATTTTAAAATGCCGCACAAAATTATTCTGAGTGTGCCTATCTGCATATAACTTCTAATTTTAAAAGGAAATAGCCCGGGAAGTCACCGAGTCAACCACACAGGCCTCCATCTTTAGAGCGACGTAATGACTTCATCTTATACCCGGAGAATGTGTGAAATAAATGTACACAAATCGGCAATAAAGTACGAGATTATTTTACAGATAACTTACATTATTTTTTGACCAGTTAGTTATTTTTAATTGACACAGAAAGGGGTGAGAATGAAACAAAATTGAAGAATCTTAAGCTAAACATTATATGTGACGTAGATACATGACCAGTGTGCAGCACGACAGTTAAAAGTGAAACCGGCGATCATGGTTTACTTCACATTTGTAGTTTGTTTTAGAATTTCACGCAAAGCTACACGAAGGTTATTTGCGCTAGTCGTCCCTAATTTAGCAGTATAAAACTAGAAGGAAGGCAGCTAGTCATCACCACCCACCGCCAACTCTTGGGTTACTCTTTTACCAACGAATAGTGGGATTGACTGTCACATTATAACGCTCCCACAGTTGAAAGAGTGATCATTTTTGGTGCGCCAGGAATTCAAACCCGAGACCCTCAGATTACGAGTTGAGCACCTTAACCACCTGGCCATGCGGGCCAGTTGTTATTGTGAAGCGTTCTCGAAAGTTTTCTGTTTCGAGAATAAAATAAAACCAAAATTATGAGTAACAAATGATTTTGTTTCTTGATTTCGAAGTTCATTTGTCATGTTGTGTTTTGGCCTACAGAATGCATAAGTCTTCTCGTGATTTGTGGCTTTGCGCCCGTTTTACTGACATAACGACAATACAAATCACAACGTTTAGCGTCCTTTGTGTGACCTCATTTTAGTGTCTAGTAACTGACTAACTGACAGATAACACACTACGATATAGTGGTGCGAATAGTTAAAACAGGTGATCTTTTCAAGTGGCCTTCAACACCCTTTCAAGGAAATAAATAATATTCATATTATTAAATCTTAACTGTATCCTATATGTGACACATAAACAGAACGGCCACGTCATAAGCTCCACAGGAAAAGCATAGCCGGACCTACTTCTAAGTTGTGCATCAGAGAAACGGAAGATAACCAGTTAGTCTATACGGCTAAATTGCTAATCGTAAAAGAACCACAGATTGACTGTTGCTTTTATAACACAGCTGGAAATATGGAAATCTTGAACCTTGTAGTTCACAAACCAGTATTTCATTCTTTTCAAACATAGTTTTAGTTTTCGATTTAAATTCAAATTTATGGTTCATATACGTATTATATGGTCGCACGTACTCGCTGTTTGACTAAATAAAATTATTAAAGTTTTCACAGTGATATGTCTGGCATTTACAGAGACAAACACACTATCTGTTTAGAATAAGCAACAACAAATACAATGTTATTTTTACATGTTTAGAAATCTGATAATATTGCTTAATTTAGCGGTAATTTAAAATGTCTAAGTGTAAGTTTTATCAGAAAAACATATATAAATTTAAAATTGTTTTTATTACTTCTGAGCATTCATATCTAAAACTAGTATGATATTTCTAAGCACTTATATTAAAGTATTTCAGTAAATGTTAATACAAGATGTTCACATATCAGAGAAAGCTAGAAGGTGAACTATTTTGTTAATGTTTGGCTTTCGCATTTATATCTTGGTGAAAATGTATATTATAATACTCATGCTTATTTTTCTACATTTTTGTGAAAGGTCACACCCAATGTTATTTGAGCATTACTGTCCTGAAGTTTGAGTTTACAGACAGGAGGGAGTCGGCATGGCACTTGAATCGCCCTCTGGGGGTCATGGGTTCAAATAATCATCCCACCAAATATGCTCACCCTTTCAGCTGTGGAAGCATTATAATGTTTCTCTTAGTCTCACTATTCTTTGGTAAAAGAGTAATCCAAGAGTTGATGACTAGCTGCCTTCCCTCTAGTTTTACACTACTTTAATTTAGCAGTGTAAGATTAGAGGGAAGGTCATCACCACCTTCCTACAACTCTTGGGCTACTCTTTTATCAGCGAAAAGTGGGATTGATCGTAATATTATAACGCTCCTACGGCTGAAAGGGCGAGCATGTTTGGTGCGACCCGCCACCCTTGGATTACAAGTCGAGCGCCTTAACCCACCTGGCTATGCCGGGCCCCATATAATTTTTACTGAGAAACATTTGTTCCACCAGCATATCCTGTTGTATTGAAATTCATCACGGTCTTTATCAAGATTCATGAAAAGAACAGTTTTGTTAACAACTTACAGTTTTGATACAGTTACAAGGATTGTTTGTGTTAACTTCGAACTGTTTACTTGTCATTCTTTCAAACTTACAACATATCATAATTTAATAGTTTATTGTATTAAAAAGCAGAAATGTTCCCTAGATGCCTTTTGGTTGTTATGCGTTATAATTTATTTCGGATGAGCATCCGACTTATTATGTTACGTACGTTACGTATTACTATTTCAAATTACCGGAATTATAATTTGAACTTAGTAGTTATTTTAATATCAATACGAATCAAATTTGTGATGTTTGCCAATAATATTGATACACACAATTTTCTTCTTTAACACAAATATGTGTTAATATACAAACATAAAAACATTACAATTTATAATGTTGGTTACTACTAATAGTTATTACAAATGATGGTTTACATACAACAGTTTTACAAACTTACATACAACACAGAATATCATATTCGGTATAGAACTGAATATTTTATCGACGATCTAAAATCTAGATCCACGACGGACGAGCAAACTAATTCTGAGTTGAGATCGTCACACATCTCACTTAAGCTAGCTTCCTAGGTTGGCCTCACACATTTACAAGCTCACTTTTCCCGGCGATGGTATTTTGTGTCTTGATAGAAATTCTAACCTCTGAAGTAATTCATTGAAGTTGGATGATATGTAATGTTCGAAATCTTTAACATTTGTGGTCAACTTCTGAAGTTTTCCGATTAAGAGGCGTTAATCACAATAATATCTTCCTAGCGTGCTGACTGTAGGTGTCCAATACTTTTCTTTCTCCTTTGTCTCTCGGCTGCTTGCATTTAATACGAATCATGCGAATTTGTAGAACTTTCAACAGTATTCTAGCATGTTTTCCGTAATCAAATATTGTTGATTCTCACTTTTAAGAATTTTAAACAAATTTCGAAAACAGGCGAGACTTGCGCAATACATAGTTAAGAATACACCCCATATGTAAAATAGAAAACTATGCAGAAACAAGCGTAAGTACTAAAATAAACGTATAGCGGTAAATTCGTTAGATTGTTAAACAGCCGTTGATGTATATATAAAAACAGGTATTCATATAACGTATATTTTCACTCGAGTTCAACATTCCACCTCAAGGATCGAAGAGAAAGGGACAACGAATTTTTAACATTTAATATAAATTTATAAAAATCACTATTTTATTTATACTTATATAAGTGTCACTAGAGGGAGACAGTGTGGTAAAGCAAAAATTTAAAACCTACTATAAGTTATATTTGCTTCATGCTCTTCTTGGAAATGAGTTTCATTTCATTTCTTATTTGAACAAAGAGTCTAAAAACTTTTTACAAACAAATATATCACTTTTTCAGGATAAATATATGTTTAACTTTATTAAGTGTAATTTGATTCAGAATTTAGCACAAAACTACACAAGGTCTGTTTAGCTACGTATAATCGCTCTTGATTAAAAATTATAGATACGATCAGCAGTACTAAGCCTGAGATCGTGCATTTAGTGGACATAAAGTCCTATGAATGAACCGGTTGAAGTACATTCTGAAATAGATGTATTCACGCAAATTCAGGATGTGTGAAATGGAGTTGTTTCTGAAAACAAAACAAAACTGGGTGTCACAAAGGAAGACAGGTACTCAGCAGAACCAACCTCGTACTTTTGGAATAAATACTCTTGAATAATTGAATATTAAAATTTCATTGAGATTCTAATGCGGTACTCACAACTAGTAAAATATCCGATAATCTCAGTTTGAACATCATACATGTCTCTGTTAGATTACTGTTGCAGCACAGTGGTTTCAATTGAAACCATACTCAACGATTATGGTTATTAAGTTTTCATGGCATCGAATTTATTATACAAGTGAACAAAATTAATTTTGATAGTTGACATTTTCGACCGTAATGGCACTATATGTAATAAAAATAGCCATGTCAGAAACTCCACAGTACAAGCATAGCCCTACCTAATTTGGAATTGCTTAACAGAGATGAGACTGGCTATACCTTTTAAAACCTTCAAGCTTCTTTATCTCTATTTATATAAAAGAGAACTATTTTGGTAAGAAGCTGTTATTAGACATATTATGTTTATGTATTTACTTAAAATTATTTTAATTAATTATTTGTAAAAAATCGGAAACTCCAGAAACACTTTGTTGACGTCCATGAGTTCTTTTCACAAAAAAGTGTTAAATTTCCACAATAAAAACATATTTAATTCTATTAAATATGGTTTGTTTGTTTCAGAAGTTCACACAAAACCTGTGTAGAGCTATTTCATACTTTGAATCCCCATCGTACCAAACATGCTCACTCTTTCACCTGTCAAGTCGTTATAATGTGACGGTCAATCCCACTATTCGTTGGTAACAGAGTACCTCAAGAGTTGGCGGTGAATGGTGATGAATATCCCACCGGGGGGGAAGGCCTGGCATGGCCAAGCGCGTTAAGGCGTGCTGTCGTAATCCGAGGGTCGCGGGTTCGCGCCCGCGTCGCGCTAAATATGCTCGCCCTCCCAGCCGTGGGGGCGTATAATGTGACGGTCAATCCCACTTTTCGTTGGTAAAAGAGTAGCCCAAGAGTTGGCGGTGGGTGGTGATGACTAGCTGCCTTCCCTCTAGTCTTACACTGCTAAATTAGGGACGGCTAGCACAGATAGCCCTCGAGTAGCTTTGTGCGAAATTCCAAAAACAAAACAAACCCATCGGGGGATCTGTTTTAACGTACGATTTATGCAATCATGCATAGGACTTTATCTTTTACTGAGAAAAGTGTGGAATAAATATTTCAACAAACAGCAGTAAGATATGGAATGATTTTACAGGTAAGTTACAACATTTCTTGGCAAGATAGTTTCAAGTGATCACACAACAACATTAACGAAAATGGAAAAAATTCCAAGAATAAAAATTTCAAAATACAAAAACACTATTAAATCTTCACTATAAACATGAGTTAGGTGTTGTTTGTTTGTTTCTGAACTGCTATATGCATAGAGCCGCCTCTAATGCTGAAAGGAAAAAAAAAACAGCGATTTCCAACCCTTAAGTCACAGTACTGGTGGACGGTCGAAGTTCAAACGGACGATTCAAATACATTTTCAAACAGATGTATTTGAGCAGATTTGTAAATGCAGTCAGCACTGATAATTTTTTTGAGAATTACTAGATTTTGTTTTTTTAATTTCGCGCAGAGCTACACGAGGGCTATCTGCGCTAGCCGTCCTTAATTTAGTACTGTAAGACTATAGGGAAGGTAGCTAGTCATCACCACCCACCGGGCTACTCTTATGACATATTCATAAACATGTTCGTGTTATATTAAAAGTATTTTCTTTCAGCACCACAAAAGCTTTAATCTGTAGGATTGAACAAATATTTTTTTTGAGACAGACCCAGTAGAACCCATCAACAAAGATATTACATTCCAACTCACGATTATGATTATACATATATGTATGGGCGAGTACCTGAAATGTAGTACTAATACATAAACTCTTAACGTGTGAACTACTGGTGACTTAACAGTCTTATCAGTTATAATGTTTATGATTTAACTGTCAAACAGGATTCTGTAATTCACAAATATGAAATTATATTATATATATAACTATAATATAATATAATTTGTTATTGTTGTTTTGAATGAAGCACAAAGCTACACAATGGACTATCTGTGCCCTGCTCACCATAGGTATCGAAACCCGGTTTTTAGCATTGTAAATTCGCAGACATACCGCTGAGCCACTGGAGGGGTATATAATATAATATAATATAATATAACTATTACTGTAATATGTCGTTGTTGAATCATTTTGATACAATAAATTACCATTAATTACGCACGTTTCTACATGCTCATTAATAAATAATATTATTTCACAAACTATAATCCTCACTGGCACTGTGGTATGTTTGTGGATTTACACTGCTATACACCGGATTTCTACATCTGTCGTGGACAGACCACGAATGTAATTTTAATTGCTTTTCGTTTAAATACAAAACAACGCCAGAGACTGTAGCTGATATTTTTCAGTTCTTGTTTTATGAAAAATGTGAATATTTGGACAGAATAATGCAGTAATAGTTTTACTAGTATTTAAGACCTATTCAATGCAAATGTAGATTTCAGGTTAATGTGATAATCCATACGTTATGTCATTAAGCAAATAAATCCGGATTCAAGATCTAACACTAACAGATCTAGTAAACACAAATCTATTATCTTTCAGTTTAGAACAATATCAATCGCCATCACACATGAAATAGTGCTAAATAAAGACGATTAATTATAACTCATTTAGGTACAGATTAACAATTATTGAACCAGATGTTTACCGTCATGGAGATTACGTAATTTGGCGAGTCGTAGACTTTCTTCAGACTGATACTGTGCACAAGGTATTTATTGGTATCTACACTGTGTACCTTGCGTTCCTTTCTCGTATAACGTAAGATACTCCAAACTAGGCAACTAAAAATATCTGGCTGTATCACGTCGGGTATGTCCATAACTGTGTCTTCATTTGTTAACATGACCTCTGAATCAGCATTTAAATTTGTCATTACCAGGGAAACAAAACACGGGTACGTATTACCATTCCAACTTGTTGACACTTTCCCTTATACCAATGTTTAGACGGTTGACCTAAATCTTTTGTTAAACTACAAAATGCAAAATTATCCTGTAGAAAATATAACGTTTAAGCTTAGGAAAGTCGTTATAGCAGAAATATGGTCCGAAATAGCAGATGTCAGAAAAGTTCCGATTTAAGTCACATGATTGTATACATTCAATGCTCTCGCTCGGTGGATTATCGACTAAATAAAGTTTTTAAAATGATTTATAACATTACAAAGAGCGGATTACGTTGTACTAAAAACTGTTTAAAATAAGCAAACTAGCTATTCACCTGAAAATCATCCTCCAATGGTACAGCAGTATATCTACAGACTCACACTGCTAAAATAGGGTTTCGATACCCGTGGTGGCAGAGCACAGATAACCCATTGTGTAGCTCTGTGCTTAATTCTAAATAAAGAAACAAACACCTGAAAACTACAGCTGATATTTAGTCACGGTGGAACGGCATTTATCAGAAATAAATACTTATTTTGTTTGAAAGTCGCAGATAGATTTGTTTGTTTGTTTGTTTGTTTTGGAATTTCGCACAAAGCTACTCGAGGGCTATCTGTGCTAGCCGTCCCTAATTTAGCAGTGTGAGACTAGAGGGAAGGCAGCTAGTCATCACCACCCACCACCAACTCTTGGGCTACTCTTTTACCAACGAAAAATGGGATTGACTGTCACATTATAACGCCCTCACAGCTGAGAGGGCGAGCATGTTTGGCACGACCTGGATGCGAACCCGCGACCCTCAGATTACGAAGCGCACGCCTTAACGCGCTAGGCCATGCCAGGACCTCGTAGATAGAGTGATAACGTCAAAAACTGATGCTTTGGAGGAAAGTATGCAACAGCTTTTTCATACAAAAAATTCAGATCATTAAAATATCTCAGATTTGGAATTTTTACGACGTAGCCTTAGGAAACAAGAGAATATGAATCAACCTGAGGTATTAGGACCATCCAGTAACAGACCTGCAACAAAATGTAATCTAATAGGCATAAGCAAAGCACGTCATTTTGTAGAAAGTGAGAATCTACGAACACAAATACCAAAAGTTGATTACCTGAACTAGGCAAAAATATTCAGTCAGTCTGGAAACGAAGCTAACAGATTAGGCGCTCAGCAAGATAAATCTTCTGTCATACATGCCATTTGACCATCTCACGCGTCGTGCAGCTAGAGAAGATTATATGGGTATTCATTATAGTTTATACAAAGACTCGCCAGATAAGTCACCGGACGTAATATCTATGGATTTCGAATACTGGGAGATCGTCATCATCGTATACTGGATGGATTATGAAATGCCTTTAGGAAGGAGTACTGTGCTTAAGATATAATATTCTCTTGAAATATTCAGTTACACATTCTACAATGATAGATAAGTATTTTTAAGAAACCGTGTTTCAATAATAGACGAACTGGAGTTTGCTAACCTGATATATTTCTTACTTTTAAAAGCTTTGTCCGAATTTGAGCTTAGTAGAATTCTGAATATTTTTCATGGTGGGAAAGGTTAAATATTGTTGTACTGGATACAGTAACAGAATAGATCCGAAACAAGCACTAACATGCAAATGATTTGGTTATTTGTAGTGATAGCCGAAGAAAAATATGATAAAAGATAAGCTGATGGAAAGAATGTTTAAATATGAGAGGGTTGAAGTTAAGTATGGCTAACCAGAATACATAGAATGTATTTGTTGTCATGATGCACAAAACAACGTAACCAATAACAGTTTTGAAGAAACTGTAGCGCTATCACAAATTTTTTTATATATCTGGGATCGATAATTCAGAGCAATGGAAACAGCTGGGAAGGAATGAAAGCCAGATAGCAAGAAGAATGTTAAAACTGCTAAAGGTATGTTGAGTCACGTGCGACCAAACATGTTTGTGAAATTAAAAGGAATAATGTACTATACAATGGTAAAATCAGCCATAATGTATTGGAATGAAAATTTACCAATGGGAAAAAAAAAGTACAAACGTTATATACAAAATAAATGGGAATATTCCGGGGACAGTGGGATTACCAGAAAAATGTGTTTGTTTGTTTGTTTTGAATTTCGCACAAAGCTACTCGAGGGCTATCTGTGCTAGCCGTCCCTAATTTAGCAGTGTAAGACTAGAGGAAAGGCAGCTAGTTATCACCACCCACGGCCAACTCTTGGGCTACTCTTTTACCAATGAATAGTGGGATTGAGCGTCACATTATGACGCTCCCACGGCTGGGAGGGCGAGCATGTTTAGCGCGACGCGGGTACCAACCCGCGACCCTCGGATAACGAGTCGGACGCCTTACGCGCTTGGCCATGCCGGGCCTACCAGAAAAGACTGAATTCGCAGTACGCTCTGATATTTATTGAATACACAAAGAAAAATATTTTACTTTATTGGCTTCAACGAGAAAATATTTGGTATTTCTTGGAAGTTAAAATAATTCAACTGGTATTAAATATATTTATCAATAAAATAAAATAATAACATGTTAAGAATGCGAGAGATATTACTTTGTGGTTTAGCATGGTTTTTATTATTAGGATATCGATTCTCAATCTGCAGGCCTCGTGTACAAATCCAGTCACCAAACATACATTTTCGTTCAGCTAAAACGTTATAATGTAACTCAGAGTTTGCTGCCGGTGATATTAAATAGTTATCTTCTTTGTTCTTTATCCTTTCTTTATTAGAAACGGTTAGCACCGACAGCCAGCCCTTTAGCAGCTTTGTACCAAGAAATAACAACTTAACTTTTTTTTATCATTCCATTCCTTCTACTTATAATTAATTTTAAAACCTTACGTATTATTATAGCAGTTCTTGAGTCATCATATATAACGATTGTTTTATTTCAGTCCTGGCTATTATTTTTAGGTAAGTTTTCACAATTTGTTTTTCATTCTTGTAGCAAATCTCCATTAACAGCTAACTGTACTCCATTTTTATATTGTTTTTATTCTTTAGATTTTATCGCTGCAAACGTAATAGGAACTCTGTACATGATTGACACTTGGATGTATAGTTGTGGTTTGTTTTGTTTAACATGAGGAGTCGAAGCTTTGTTGAGTATTCAGGAAAATATATACATCTTATCGAACCAAATAGAGCATGCGCCATCTATCAAAAAATAATGAAAAAGTATGATTTTACGCGATAAATAAAACTGCAGAAAAACAATAAATAATGTTTGTTCTATTAAGAAGTTACTTTTACGACTTTATGTTTAAGAGTAAAGTCTCACGAAAATCCTTAATTTTATACCACTACATTAACCTTACTACGATTTATTTGATTTATTAAATATATGCGGAAATGTCAAACATGATACCTGTTTTAATGGATAATAACTTATGTTAATGATTTAAAATAACTGTAACAATGCGAAATATTTGTCATAAGAAATTAGGGAAATTAATTATATGTGTACGTTCATAATAAGAAAAGTAACCAAAACAAATAAACGACAAAAATCATGTTTTTCAAAAATATTAAAAAAAATAGTACTAGAAAATTGCAAATGGCATGCTGCATTCACGTGAATCATTCATTTTTGTTCAATAATAAGTTTTATGTTAAAACGATTTGTATCAATAGTGTTCAGCTAATATTTCCTCTATTGTACACTAGATGCCGCTGTCATAAGAAGCTCTTGATAAAGCGATTGTTTGCTATTAGACACACAGATTCGCAAAAGGGATGTGTTTGCTTTTCCCACCAGGAACATCGAAAACGAATTTTTAACATTATAAACTTTCAGATTATCAGTTGAGCTACTGAGCTACTGAGAGGCGTCCCTCCTGGAACTGATCCAAAGATGTGAACAGTTATTTAAATATTATGATGCACTATTTTACTAAAATAGACATTGAAACCATTAAAGCCCCTTGTGGTAAGTCTCTTAGCTTACACTGCTAAAAGTCAGGTTTCGATATCCGTGGAACATATAGCACATATTTTACGCTCACAGTCAAATTATTTATTTGTACATAAACATACACCTTCTTTGATTAAAATGGTTGCTTGTGTACTAGATTAAAATTATATATTTGAAGAACTAATTTTCTCTAATAAACTTTTTGGAGATAAACATATTTCTAGGCGGTTGTTGCTTACAGATGTTTTTAAAATTAACAATAAACTTTTTAAATTTCTCTTTCTCTCTCTCTCTATCTATATCTATATCTATATATATATATATACAATATTTTTAAAAAACGCTTGAGCAAAAAACTAAAACAACCAAAAGTCTGTTTTTAACAAAAACAATTGTTGAAATTTCATTAACAAAACAAAAATGAAGCAATGTGACTTTACTCACATTGTATCATTTAATTTTTAATAAGTATTACTAAATTTACGTTCAACTTCTAATCCATCCCTCCGTCTCACCAAACATACTCACTCTTTCATCCGTGGAGTTGTTATAATGTGACGGTGAATTCCATTATTCGTTGGTAAAAGAGTAGCCCAAGAGTTGGCAGTGGGTAATGATGACTATCTGCCTTCCTTTTAGTCTCACACTGCTAAATTAGGGACGGCTAGTGCAGATAGCCCTCGTGTAACTTTGGGCGAAATTCATAATAAACCATATCTTATTCATCACATCATATTCTGTTAAGTATAACTCAGTACTGATTCTAAGATGAATAATTAAATAATGCAATGTGAATAATACTCATTTTATCTTGGTGTGTTTATTAGATACCACGTGCTGCACGAACTAAAACAGAATTTTTGGTATTGTTTCCGCTTCGTTCAATTGTTTTTTGGATGGAATTCACGTATTTATCTGCGTTACACCAACTCAATATATTGTAGTTTAACTGAACTTTTAAGAAGAAAAACAGTATGAAGTACATTGTAAATCAGGACATTTTTGATATTACACACGTTATCTAGTAGATTACATGGGGTTGGAAAAAAAGTTTTAACTTTAAAAATGACAATGCGTAAGAAAGAGACGGAAGCAAAAGTGACACGAGATGTTACTCTCGTTCCAGGCTAAGTTAAACAAATTAGCTTTGGAAATGAGAGTGACCGGATAAAGGGTAAATTGGATATTTTTATTTACCGACCTTCTTTTTTCTTATTCACCGCTAGATGGCATGCTTTTAACAACAAACATTTATTAACAATTAAACAGAAGCTGGTAATTGCTTCATTAAGAAGACGAAGCTTGAATTTAATGCAAAAGACATGTAATGGAAATGTAAGATCAATTTTATTATCAGTTTTAATTTCATAATTTGGGAATAACATTCCGATGTTTCCGAGAAACACAATCCTGAAAACTATGGCTGATCATAGCGGAGTCATAAACAAAAGACAGTGGTGAGAAATCATGCTGACTTTTTGACTGAACAAGAAGTTTGTTTGGATACTAACTTTGAGTTTAAAAAAATATATAATTCAATCAGATAAATTGAATAAATTGAATAATTAAATAATGCAACATGAATAATACTCATTTTATCTTGACGTGTTTATTAGATACCACGTGCTGCGGGAACTAAAACAGAATTTTTGGTATTGTTTCCGCTTCGTTCAATTGTTTTTTGGATGGAATTCACGTATTTATCTGCGTTATACCAACTTAATATACTGTAGTTTAACTGAACTTTTAAGAAGAAAAACAGTAGTGTGAGTTGTGAATAAATTTTGTAATCCAATCAGATTGAAGTCGTTTCACGTAGTAAGAGCTGTGAGTAAAATAAGTAATCCAATCAGATGAATGAGAGTATGGGAGTAGTTGAAGAAATGAAATAAAGTTTTTATAATGTTCATTCTCATGATTTTAATTGATTGCATTATTAATGAGGAACTTTTCAAATTTCATATCTTAAGTACTACTTTCTCTTCATCTCAACAGGTGTAATTTTTAATTTCAAGAAATCGAATCAAAAAGAAAATTACGTTGCACAAGAAGGATAAATAATAAGATAAAACTATAGAATGAGGATGTAGAATGTATCATTGTACGGGAGATGTATTGTAAATACGGTCGTACTTACAGTTGGAATTGGACAAATGTACAGTGTGTGCAACTCAAATTAAAATCCCAAACATCCTGCAAACACCATATAAACATACGTAGCTTCATAAGCACCTTACAGACGCTCTTGAGTAGCAAATAAACTAACCTCCGAGTAATAAGCCACAAAGCACATGAGAATATTGCTAGATTAAAAACAAAAAAAAACTTCACAAAACCAAAACGTTGTTATCTGACTAACTCACGTTGTTGGAAAGACTTATCTCTCTCTCTTGCAGTCACTTTATGTAAATCTAAACGCACGTGACTGAATTACGCTACACTTGCTGAAAGCGTTTTTCTTAGTTTCAACATAGGTAATAAAAGTAATAACAATAACCTGGCTTTATATCACATACGGGTGCACAACTGCTTATACCTACTTACAACGTGATCCAGTCAGCAGCAGTATCAGCTATACAAAAAATCACGAACTATATAGATTCTCTAGTTTTATGTTCTAACTATGATCTAACCTTTGACACTGCAGTTTTAAGTTTTATACACCGGACTTTAGGTTTTTGTGTTGGACAAAGCAATTCTATCATAGCAGTCTGTGCCTAAGACATGATCTCCTTTTGCTAGACTGACACATTTCTAAATAACACCAAACCAATCATCTTGACCCCAAAGATTGTACAAAAGGTAAATCTTTTCACCTAACCCTTTAAAGAACTCGGATTTTTCGCAAAAAGCACTTTTATTGGAATTCCCAGAAAACGGCCTTCAAATGGTTAAACTGAAAATGTGCAAAATAGCAGTTCAAGAATGAAATTTGTATTACAGAAGGCCCTGTAACTGTGGGCTATATGCCCAAAGGCTCCTTCACTAGTATAGATATATATGGAGAAACTAGTACTACTACAGCGATGGTAGACATTTTATCAGATTTAATGTTTGGTCACAAGCTTTATATTTACATTAAATTACAACCTGAATATTAAAAGCAGATACATTGAGACCAAGTCCATAAAGTATCGTGTTGTAAATATTTATTCGCTATCAACGGTCGCTTGTGAAAGGATAGTGAAACCGTGTTACTAAAAGCAGGCAACTGGGGAAAACTAATAAAATTTAATTTCTCAAACAAGCAATCCAACCACGATAATAATTACATACACACATGTATAAAACACACTGAAACCTATAATGTCTAGGAGAATAAGTACTACTGATGAAGAAATAAAATACAAATTATTTTCCTAATTCTAATAATGTGATATATCATCAGTTCTCCTTCCTCTCTGACAACCACGTTGTTAAAAGAAGCGCTCGGTTGTATAAAGGATCTTAAGTAACCACGCACATTAATTATCTATCGTGCACACAATATTACCTTAGCACATATGTAAATAAAGCAAAAGAAGCATGTTATCGCTTATACTATGAATAATTATTTATAGTAGCAATCTTTTACATCAAAATTACGTGGTTTTAATCGACATTGTTTTTAAAATTTTATTTATTAAAAATAATAAATGTTATTGTTGAAACTGTATAATATAGAAATTATTTTAACTGAAGGCCTACATTTCAATAAAAATATTACGCTTTGTTACAAATTTCAAATACAAAGTGAAGTCTATGAAATTGTGACAAAATACAAAATTTTAAGCAAGTGAAAAAAGGAATGACATCATCTAGTAAGGAGAATGAAACTTTCTCTTCATTGCATGCACAATTTATTTAAAACTCTGTTTTATCAGTAGTTATTCCATCTGAAGAAACTCTGCTCCTGTTGCGGAGATACAAGTGTAGAGGACGACGTTTCGAAAATCTTCTGCCTTTCGTCTTCAGGAGGAAGACTTTCGAAACGTCGTCCGCTACACTTGTGTCTCCAGAACAGGCAGTTGCCGTCAATTCTACAAAGGTTCATCATGAATACTCTGTCAAAACAATCTATTAAAAAATATTTATTCCATTTATCTATCAGTTCTCAATAACCTATAACCTATGCAATAGATATGTAATTGATAGTCTAAAGAGTACACGCTTATTTTTTCATCTTTAAGAACATAAAGATGTGTTTGTGGTAATGATTAGCTGCCTTTTCTCTAGTTTTACATTGCTAAATTAGCGGTAGATAGCTCTCGTGTGTATTTGCGCGAGATTCAAAAGCACTGTGAGAATATGGAAGAGTTGCTTTTTGGCCTAGTAAAGCTACTCATGGTGAAATTATTTATTGATAAAGCGAAAACTTTCAAAACAGAGTATTGCCAACCAAATTAAAATAAGTAACAGCGAATAAGAAGAAAATTGAATTTTTATTATAATTTTGCACTTAAAAATTGAATCAGATTGGATACCTCTTTATTTAACTGAAATGAACCTTTTGCAAGGAATATTTTTAATAACGCTGAATTATCAGTCATTGAAACAGATTTACGTTATGTGTGTGTTTCTTATAGCAAAGCCACAACGGGTTGAGTGCTGTGTCCACCAAGGGAAATCTAACCCATGATTTTAACGTTATAAATTCGAAGACTTTGCCCTCTCCCACAGTGGTACATTTACGTAGTTAAAACATTCTAGAAGCGTGATTTGAGATTGTTTTACCATGTACATGATTATTCCCTTTCAACAAATTAGCTATGCTTCAATTCCCTTCAATTGTTTTTATTTAGGCAACAAAAATATTTTGACCAAAGAATCAAACACACAGGTTAGAAAATATTGTGTACTGATTATAAACATAAGACTTGTCTTTCCTCAAAGATCATTGACGTTTCGACATATAATAGTAGGCCTAATATGACTAGGTGGTTAAGCCACTCGAATCGCAATCTATTTATTGTGGGTTCGAATTCCCATTACACCAAATATGCTCGCCCTTTCAACCATGGTGGCGTTATAATGTGACCAGCAATACCTGTATTCGTTGATAGAAAAGTATCCCAATATTTGGTGGTGGGTAGTGACGACTTATTGCTTTTCCTCTAGTCTCACACTGCCGGCCCGGCATGGCCAAGCGTGTTAAGGCGTGCGACAAGTAATCTGAGGGTCGTGGGTTCGCATTCCCGTCGCACCAAACATGCTCGCCCTTTCAGCCGAGAGGGCGTTATAAGTGACGGTCAATCCCACTATTCGTTGGTAAAAGAGTATCCCAAGAATTGGCGGTGGGTGGTGATGACTAGCTGCCTTTCCTCTAGTCTTGCACTGCTAAATTAGGGACGGCTAGCAAAGATAGCTCTCGAGTAGCTTTGTGCGAAATTCTAAAAAAACAAAACAAACTTATACTGCTAAGTTAGGGACGACCAGCGCAGATATCCCTCGTGTAACTTCGTGAAATTCAAAAGCAAACACACATAAAATAAAATAGCTCTCCAATTGCACAGTGGTATGTCTGCAGATTCATACTGCTAGAAACCGGATTCCAATCCCTTTCATGGGCAGAGCACAGATAGCTCTTTGAGTAGCTTTGTGAATAATAAGAAAACAGATATAAAATAAAATAGTTTCTACTCTGACAAGGGATCAAATGAGACATCACACCATAAAACAAGTGATTACTGCTAGTGAACTCTATATAGAATGGAGTTATACGAGCTTAATAAGACTGTTTATAAAGGAAACCTGCTATAATGTTAATAGCCATATTAAGACAAATATTGCAGTATCAATAAGGTATCTTTTAGTGCAGATTTTTAGTACGCATATTTCTTTCTTCTCGTGTATCTACTGATGAGAAAGCTTGTTAAGAGTAAAGATCGACACACCGCTGTAACTCTAAATCTGCACGTGTGTGTTAATGTTAAATTGTCATTTTGTCTCACCATGAAAACGTAAAGCAGATAACATTTCTCTCTCTTCTCCAACAGAATAGAGAGATATTTTCAAACATTTATGAAGAAAATTAATTCATCAGTGAGGCTTGGGTTAACAAAATCTTGAGTTAACCACCTGTAAATCAGCTCACAGAACCCAGATATCAAAATTAAATGGATAAACTTATTCTATTACTAACCACTATAGACATTACAACCCTAAGTCAACAAGACATGACAACACCATCTAAAGATATAAATCATTTCCATACAAGTTAAAAAATGCAATGGGATAAATCCATATAATACTATGTAGAATGTTACGTATCCTACTTTTGCAGTCTTCTTGTTTCTTTTCAACTCATATCTACTGATTATTCGACATTGGCTAACTGTTGTTTTTTTGTGCTACAGCGAAATAAACTGACATGATATAAGAGCAATTATTACTCAGTTACTTAGCTACAATATTAATGTGGATCAGTTTGTTAACTCGGCACTCAGTAGCCAAACTACAAAACTTCTTTTAATCATCAAGATAAGTCGGTCACTTAGCTACAATACTGCTACTATTATCATTTCCATTAAATAAGTGACGTCAGCTCTTCAACTAAATAGCATGTGTAACATTTGCAAGTTATCTTGACAGGACTAGATTATATCAAATTATTTTTTTGTAATAATTTGTTACACATACTGCTACACAATTCGATGCTGTAAACAGCTAATAGTAACTAATAGCACTTTTTGGATAAGAAAAAAAGTTTTTATTTCAAACATCAATTTTTGCTATTATATATTTCACACATATAGTGTTTAATGTTCATGCTTATAAATAACTGTATCATATAAATCTTTCAGAAGCAGGAAAACTGTAATACACATACTGTCAGAAGAACATAATATTATGTACATGGAAAGAAATTTATATACACTTTATTCTACAAAAGAAAACTCATTTTTGAGTTTCTGTTATTGACAATACATTATGCATAATTGATATTGCGAATTAGACATACTGACGTCATGTTCAATAAGACAGAAGAGCCCTCTGTCATTAAAATAGCCTTGTGATAAAGAAAACTGCGCTATCATTAATTTTCATAACTTTTTTTTTATTTTCTGCACTTATATCTGTTACTTGTGAAAAAGGTAAAACCCCACATTGCTTTCGAAAACGTTTCTTAAAATATTTGTCGTCCGTTTGCATTCTTTCTAAGAAATTGGTTTTTCACGTGTTCTCCCCTTTTAATGAAGACTTGCTGATTTATATTTTCCTGACAAAGACCTGACTCCCTTTTTAATATTAATTAATGTCGAAATAACCAGAAGCGAAATCACGATTAAAAAAAAAGCAAACTGGCTTTACGAATGTCGTTCTTTTTTCTTTTTTTTCATTGAAAAACTCTGATGGATAACTGAACCAAGGATAATTTAAATCATGCATGCTTTGTTCAGAAGACATCGGCTGGAAAACGAGTTCCCTTGCTTATTCCGAAAGTCACTTTGACTAAGAATTAGAGGAAGGAATCTTTAGTCAAATGGAGAATAATAGCTGCAAGGTTTGATCACAGTCACCAATTTTTCTTGCTAAATAAAGAAAACGACTCTGTCACCGAGGTAGATATGTCATAGAATAAAGCTGAAGGGAAGAGACACACCCAAACGAGTCCAGAAACAAATTACTCTGTTAAACTGACATTTTAACATTAAACATTGCATCCTGCCTCGAGCACTCGGTGTTTAATGTAGCAAATGTCTCGAGTAGAGATAAAGGGAAGTCCTTCAGACAAACCCATTTATTTTCATGTCTTATCGGTAATTTTCTTACTGAGAATACCACGTGATTGTCTTTATCGGAACTGTGCGGAAAACGCTAAAATGTGGGATAATGCAAAAGACAATGTTCTTCCAAACGGAAATGGGAAACTAAAGAATGATCTTATGGAACCGAGTTGTTCTTTTTCCTACAGTAAGTGTGGCTAGGTTAAACAAAGGAGACGTATATTAATGGTTTCAATTATATTAGCATTTTCTGAGAGAGAGAGCTCTAGCACTCTGAATTAGGACATCATCAAAACAGGATGATAAATTCATTTCAAATTATTGTATAGCCAAAAGAAGCATTATTTCAAAAACTCGTTATTTTAGTAGAAATTGTAATTCGAATATGTCGATACTTTTAGAGGTACTGAACGGTAGTATTTAGATTATGGAATTAGTCGCCATCTAAATCAAATAAAAAGAAGTCCAAAATAATAACTATTATTGTTTTATGGTTTAATCCCACTGGAAAGCACAAAGCGGTAAGGAACAATTGATTAATTTATTAGTTGAAATTAAGCACAGAGCTACATAATGAACTATCTGTGCTCTGCCTAACACGGGTATCGAAACCCGTTTTGTAACGGTGTGAGTCCACAGACATACCACTAGGAGGGGAAGGAACAAACACAGATGATGCCTTTATTCCCTTTTGAGATTTTCTTTATTTCAGACGTTTATGAACAAAACTGCACAGAGAACTATCTGCGCATAGTTCACCTCAATTTTCTATTCATAAGCTAGAGACGGAAGTCAGTTAGCTAATAACACTTACTGCCAACTCTTGGGCTACTCTTAATCTGAACGAATATTGGGTATTGTTGTCACTCATGTAGCGCACCAATGTTTCATAGTGCAGGGATGTTTTTGAGGTAATGGGCTGAAAACTTTGAGCTCCATAGTTCACAATTCGAGAACGCTAACTACTAGGCGCTATCAACCTCTTTTTTGAAGGATGTACAAATACAGTTCATTTTCCAGAAAGATATACAGTGCATGTTCTACGTTTCAAGAGAATATTCGTTTAATTATGATTAAGTAAAAGTTTTTAAAACAGTTTTGCTTGCGTTTAGGTGTATGTTAGGAGAAGTTCTCAAGCAGTTGTTTATTATGAAATTCATGTGAACTTCTACTTACTCATTTGTATACTTTGGGACTCTTTAATGAGCAATAATGATTTATATAGTTAACTGTCAAGGTATATGGCCAAAAGTCTCCAAATGTGGACTTTAAAATATCAAAGCACGAAATAGACGATAGTCAAGTATATCTCTTGTGAAAGACCTTGCTGTAAATATAGGAATATTTACCTCAAGTTACCTCAAGAACAGTAATATATATATATTAATATATTAGCATTGTTATTTCAGTGAACGTGTAGCTGTTCATAAACCACTACCGTAAACATGTATCTAAACAAAATCAAAGATTTCAAATGAGATTCTAAACACAAACAGTACAATGAGTAAAGATGGCTACTTGAGCTTTTAGCAGATGAATCCAACACTGAATTAATTTTCAGGAAAAGTCAACGAAGGTTGTTACGACTTGATGAAAGTACAACATTTGCAGAGAAGCACATGGGAGATCATGTTTGGGACTGCATTTGAGCATACAGTATCAATAATTTACGCAAAATCAATGGTACCCTATGTCATTCTCTCATGAACATTACTCACAAGGTGTTGATTTAGCGTCAGTAATACAATGTTCCCTTTCGAATAGGAAATGTGTTGAAACTACTTACAGAGTAATGGAGCATTCACAAAAAAATTCAAATAAAAACTAATAAGTTATACAACGCATGAATATTCTGTATGTGAGCCCTTTGTTTTGCACAGAACACTATTTTCATACTTCCATACAGTTTTTAAATGTACGATTTTGAAATAGTATTCGTAAATATTCTATTGTTTGTTTTTTGAACTTCGCGCAAACCTACTCATGGGCTATCTGCGCTGGTCGACCCTAATTTAACAGTGTAAGACTGCAGTGCGTTAGCATCGAACATAAGTTTTGTAGGAGGACATTTGTTCGGAGCTTTTTGCAGCGATTGTGCTGATGTATCAAAAAAAAAGAAGTAAATTGAAATACTACAAATAGATGGAGCTTCTTACATTTAAAAGAGAAAGTTGTTGTTTTATATGCAAATCTTTCCCCAAAATCTATATGCATTATGTTCATAATATGAAGTCGAACCCTAAATTTTAGCATTATAAGCCCTTAGGCATATAACTGAGGAAGGCTCTAAGTAAGTGTTTATATGTTTTTCTGATGAATTGTTTTCTAAAGAGGAAGGGAAATCTAAGAAATAAATTAACGTACATGAAAATAAAAATTATAAATAATATTTGGAATGCATATATATATTTATATATAGAGACAGAGAGTGAGAAAAGAAGTTTAAAAAGTGAATTTCATGAAGAAGAATGTCTTTTTTTTACTTTCTTGGATTTTCGTGTATAAATAACAAATCATCCACATTTCCGTCTAAGAATAATTATGACTAAAATCTAAGTCTTAAGCACCATCAAAGGATGAAGGAAAAAACAACAGAGAAGGTACATCGTAAGTCTGGTTGGATATTGGGTAATCCAACTGTAATATAGTTTTTTGTCCAATCATTTATGGCGTTGTAGATCCTGTAGTGTTGCTTAAGGCTACGCTCGTCTTGTCTATTATTCACCAAGTAACTAGTGCTAGTGCAACGTGTTTTCATCTTGTTAAATAAGCCATATTAAGGCAGCAGAGTCACCTTTAATAATTCACAAAATGAAGGATAATACAAAAAATGCTGTGTATTAATTAAGTTTACTACATGATCGTGCATAGTTTTGAATAAATATTCATTGTATACCCACGAAGAAAGTGTAAAATGATTAATTAGCTTTGTAAATTGGTGAGTTTCTAACGTCAAGAGCTCATAACTGGTGTTTTATGCAGCTACAGGAAGCTTATTGGACTTTCAAGATTACATTCGGAAAGACGTATATCAGCATCATTTCCGGCACTAAACGTGTTCATAAAAGATTTATTTTGTTATGTTTCAAAAGTTTGGAAAACGATTTATGACGAGAGAATTGCGAGTTAATTGTGGTCTTAATTTGTCAAAGCTAGACATTTCTACATAATAACTGGGATATCTTAAATACGTCTACAGACATTTTTATAGTTGATTTTTTAAATTTAATATCAATACTTGAACATTCAACTCGTCAAGAGACTTTCCCAGAAAGTTATTGATTTTCAGCATAGACCTGTAAACATTAAGTTTGTAGTCAACCGTAGATTTAAGTTTGCTTTTAGAGCAAGAAACTCCGGAAGCCTGAGCTTTTTCTACTAAGAACATACATTTAATGAGTTTTTATAGGCAAAACTTTGACAGTCTTGTCTGTAGGTTTGGTTTGTTTTGAATTTCTCGCAAAGCTACACGAATGCTATCTGTGCCAGCCATTCTTAATTTAACAGGGTAAGACAAGAGAGAAGGCAATTAGTCATCACCATCCACCGCCCACTTTCGGGCTACTCTTTTACCAACGAATGATGGGATTGACCGTCACATTATACAGTCCCTACGGCTGTTTGGTGTGACGGGGATTCAAACCCGCGACCCTAGGATTATGAGTCGAGTTCCTTAACCACCTGGCCATACCAGATCCTCGTCTATAGCTGGAACCCCTTTTATCAAATGTGATCATTTTGTTCTTCATTACATTGCGTATTGTATTTCTAGAATATTGTCAGCTGCGTTTCTTTTGAGAAGAGGTATTTACAGAAAGGGTGTTTGGAAATGTTCTACTTTATAAACCAGGTGGCTTACTTCCATGTCATTACGGTGAATCATCAGAGTACGTTAAGTACATTAGACAATAATTTTAATATTTTGTCACATATCGACAAATTTAACCTTACGATTTCTTTTTGACAAAGTAAAAACACCTGATAACAGCTGTAGAAGGCGGGATTTAAATAATTCTGATGAATTATTGGAAAGTGCGTTAAAATACGGGCCATTAACTTTGGGACTAGCATCCTCTGACAGAAGGATATAACAAATTAGCTCTTCAAGAGGAAGCACGTTCAACTGAGAGTTGCTGTCTCGTGATGATCAATATTGCTGTAATAAATTTTGTGAGAATAAATATATCTTTTCATTATGTATATGTACAGTCTTGGCCAAAACTTTTGCATCCTGTTATATTGATGTTATTCTCTGCTGAGTAAATGCCTAAATAGTTATAGAGAAAGCAACGTATTATCGAACACAAAAGTACAAATTGGTATTTTGATCTGTATAAGTTGTTTTATATAAAAGGGTTAGTTTTTGATGTAATAGTTGTTCCAAACAGATCAACACTTTGTTCAGACAATTTACCTGATGTAAAATCATGCCTCTTCACGTACCAGAGGTTATATGGCATCAAACTGTTCGACAATCCAGAAAAGGTATGAAACAAACGGACATTGCCAGAATACGAGGGTAGTGTATCCTGAATCCTAAAACATTATTAAACTACAGATTGTAATCCCATTGAGAACTATTAGGTAAAAATTGATCCTTAAAATTTCTAATTACGATATTAAATCCGCTATTCTAACTGAGTTGCAACTCCTTCTATTAACAAGTTGAGATGTCGTAATGAAATTACAGTGGATTATATCAATAACCTTATACAATGAGACAGGCTCTATGCACAAGTTACGTATGTAGATGTTTAGTATGGCATACATTTTTCGGTTTCTCAACGCCTGACTTATTGTTTAAGTTACATATTCAGATGTTTAATATAACATAAACTTCTCAGTTTCACAAGGCTAAATGTATTTGTATTCCATCTTAATAATAGTGACGTTAGTTCTTAAATAATATGCAAGTATTTAACCAAAACTTATATATCAACTAGAAACATAAAAAAACAAACTTTTCTATTTTCATTTTTATAAGGAGACGCATTTTCATTGTTAATTTCAGAAAATATTTAAATATGCATTTGGTTTCTCAGTTTCTTAAATACTGTGATAATGTTTATTAACATCTTATGACTATGCCCAATAGTGTCTCAGAGGTATGTCTGCGAACTTACACGCTAAAATCCCGGTTTCAATACCCGTGATGGAAAGAGCACGGATAGCCCATTGTGTAGCTTTGTGCTTAATTCAAAACAACAACTTATGACTGTATATATGATGTTCATAATATTTTGTGGGAAATCCGTTTATAGGCTCAAACCCTATTCAACTTGAATTAATCTGATAAAAATTGACTTGCTCTGATGGAACTATATGTTCTTTCATAAACTAAGATACTGCGATAGATTTTTATAAAAGAACTAAGTCCATTCAAAGTTTATGATGTCCTTGTAGATGTCTTCTATACAAGCTAAGTCTTCAATATATAAATATTCTGATGTAGTTCCATTCCAGGAGCTAAAACTTTTGACAGTGGAGATGTTTCAACATAATTCTTCTGTATAACATAGTCCTCTTCAAAACGTAGATCTTCTGGTACAGTTCCACTATAGACTTGTAAGTTTACATGCTTAGTATAAAAGCATATTTTCTTCAAGATATAAGCTTCTATCTTTGAACATTTCTATGAGAGCTCAAGTCATTCATAATAATATATTATTTTGGTGTTATTCTTCAATAGAAACTGATTCTTTTCAACTATAGAGACATTCCAAAGTAATTCTAGATAAAAATATTTTATAGAGGCTGGACATTTCAGAAACTTTATCTCCTCAAATGAAGCATATTATACATATTTTAGTTTATTTATTATATTACCATTAGAGAAAATGTATCTTCTCTTTTTTTACTAAATAGAACAGACTGAAGTGCGGTGGACAAATACTCAGGATCTTCTTTCAGATTAAAATATTGTAAGCCGAGTTTCGTTTCTTTTTTCAAAAATCAGTATTTATAAAAAGTTACTTCAGAAAATCTGTGATCAGTGATCGTCTGAACGACCTCATCAAATTAGTGGTATCACTCTCAGATTTTGTCCCTAGTTTTAGGATGAAAGATTTTCTCTGTCTAATTCAAACAAAAGATGCACGAGTCATTTTATTACTGACTGTATTCCTTATAATCCAATTGTCTAGTTGATAACATTCAAAACTAAAATGAATTTTTATAACAACGCATTTTATGTAAGGGTTTCAAATGTAGAAGATGAAGTTACAGAATATTACATACTAATATAATTATTGGCTAGAATCTTACAACTTATGCTATGATAAATTATCTTATGCACTGGATTCCTGATGCAATAGTAAGTATACAAGATCAATATTAGTTTGTTTTGAACGTTTACTAGCGCCATCTGTTATATCAAATATAGTCCAAACGGAATTCAACAAGTTGTTTTGTTGGAATGATATTCTGTTAATAAACAACAGAAATAGTTTTGCCTGGAAAGTATCTCTGACTTTTCTATTTATTAAAATAATGAGAAGATTTCATTCAATAATAATCTGCAGTGATCACAAAATTTACCACAAGCTGGAATTATTTTAGAAGAAAATGGGAATCATGATATATATATGTATATGACTGTTTCGGTTTCAGTTCCATGCCAGTGTTAAACTTAGATATGTTCCAGGGTAATAGTTTGTAGCAAGTTTATTTTCGTAACTGTGTATGAATCATAAATTGTGTAGCTCAACTGTTGTATGTTGACACTTATGCATCATTGTATCATAATAACTTGGAGTTTGTAGAGCGTGCTAGGAATCGGCCATGCAATGAATATGCGTACAAAATGTAGTTGGAGTTAGTAAGTTAAGTTAGTTAGATAGGTAGATATATACTGCATGATTGTAAATTTGACCACAAGGAGCGTATAGTGGCAATTTTTATAGTGAAATTATCACAGATTGTATTCAATAACAAATTATGGAAGAACAATTTGTCCTGTCAGTTATATTCTAAAATAACTGAACCAGCTTTGACGAAAAAAAGATTATTTTAAAATTCTGAATACAAATGCGGAAATTAACTGGGTAACAAAGTTTTGGATATACGCTTGACTTGTTTTAATATATTATTTTAAAACAAGTGGTCTGTGAGCTGTTTGTGTATTGTTGAAATTTGTCTCCAACAACTCACAGGCACTTACTGTACAGAATACGGCCCGTCCATATATAAGTCCTGACAAACTATATGTTATAATACGACAGTTATCTGTTTCTCAACCACATTCATCAATCAAGTGACCATAGCTCTTGCTTGAGCTTTAATTTTGATGTATAGAATGTTATGGGCTGAATATATACACAGATTGAACATGTACATAAATGGTTAAGATTTTTTTATTTTTTCTCCTTTTCTTCATTGCCTATTTTTTGTGGTTCATTTTTTTCACGCCATTAAGCTAAGCCCAATTTTGTTTTCCGTTATCTATTGTTATTGTTGGATTTTCAAATCTACCGAGCAAATAACAGACAAGGGAAAATGAAATAAAACCGACATACTTTCTTCTTTGCACTTTAGTGTATTCTTTATTTTACAACTGATTTAACCCGCTTGAAGTTTTCTACGTTCAACTCAAAAATATTAATGAATGGAACAGCTAAATAAAACGAGATAAATTTAAAATAAGAAAAGTTATCCCAACTTTGAGGTGCTTTTCACTGATATATCGTATTTACTTACAGGGATAAGATTGCCAAACACATTTGTTGTACGTACGAGTTATCACTCGTGCTTAAACTGAATTAAAACAATACAGTAACTAGCTGAACTTAAATTAAAGCTAAATGGAAACAATGTTCGTATTATTGGTTTAATCTAAACAGGAGTAATGAACATACTGGTTATATTCTTGAATTAATCTAAGTTGATAGTGTGCACATACTTTGACTTAAACTAGTTTAATAAATTTGGTTTCAGAATACGCTAAACCCAAAACTTCAAAACGTAACGTGTTTTTTAATAATGTTTTCACATATCAGGTAGATTTTATATTTATGAAAACTAACTTTGTTTTTACGAAAGTACAGACAGACTTTTCTTGTTTTGGCAGCTGTGACGTACTTTTTGTTGTCCCTCACGAATTTTTGTGCTTCACATACAATCGAAAGAAATAAAAACTTGACACACTAAATCCATTATTAGAATGGTCTGCTGAACTAGACTCAGAAACAAAACACAACCAAACACTCATTCTATTAGAAATACCGACAAAACTCTTTAAGATGTATTAAAAATGTCAAAACAAAACACGAACGAAATAAAGGCTTTACAATGTTCAGTTGCCTTTAAATGGAAATATCCTGTTTTCTATATAGAACTAAACTTTAAATTGAATTACGTAACACTTGGTACGGGTTAGATCCCTTAAGAAGAAAATATATTTCATACAGATAGCGTAGAAGTTCGGCATCATAAAGCAAAGTTAATGGACATATCGAATCAAATCCTATAAATTCAGTCATTTTAAATTTCACTATAGCTTTCTAGGTAAAATAACATATATTATATTATAAACTATACGTTATTTAACCTAGAAAGCTATAGTGATATTTAAAATGACTGAATTTATAGGATTTGATTTGATATATCCATTAACTTTGCTTTAGACTTGTCAAGGATGACGCTCCAAAAACAAAGTGAGAGTGGAGGTATTAAAAAACGCTCAACACAAGGTATGTCCAAAAGATTTTTTCACATGATAAGTTTTACTATTCAACGTAACACACACAACAATTTGTATTATGTTTTAAGAAATCCTCAACGTATACATGATTACAATGATCCTCCAAAACTATATGAATGGATCATATGTGTTAGCTGTGTTAGAAGTGTTAGACTAGTTATTTGAAATTTTTTCCCAATATTATAACACTTCGTTTGAATAATAAGTGCCATTTATCGACGTAAACTATGCTTACAACTCTCTAAAGTGTTTATTACGACTGTGTAACCGAGTTTTCTAAAGCCATGTATGAAAATTTAAACTTTTTCCTTTCCTGTATTAAACTTATGTATTTAAACTATTAATTTTTACTGTTCAATACGGTTGTAACTCAAGCAGTACTTATAACGGATAGTTCAGTATTTAAAGCTATCAGTTATTAGGTTGTCCAAAAATAAATATATTGGATTTCTCACGTTGAGATTTAAAAGCTGAACATTGAGTAACGTATCGTTGGTTGGTTGGTTTAATCTAACGTTTGCCCCTTGCAAGCTCTCTTACTTGTCTGCTGTTTCAACTCTACTCAGAGTAAGTGTCGCAACCCCCAAGGCAACGTGGCTAAAAAGACTTTCGTCTGATTCTCCTCTACGATTTCAAACTTGGACGAATAGCTTCCGAAACTATACGGAACATCAACCAGGCATTCGGCCATGAATTTGTCACTGAACGTACAGTTCAGCGTTTGTTCCAAACATTTCGACATGGAGATGAAAGTTTTGAAAACCACGGAGGTTATAGAAGGAAGCCATCCTTAGATGAAAACACATTAAGGGAAGCAGTTGAAACAGACCCTCACACGAGTGAGCTTGCAGAAAAGCTAGGCACAAGTAAATCAAGCATTGCCTACCACCTAAGTGCGATTGGAAAGAAGAAAACGTTGGATAAGTAAGTTCTGCATGAACTGACTGAAGATCAACAAAATCGGCGTTATGAGACCTGTCAAGGATGACGCTTCAAAAACAAAGTGAGAGTCGAGGTATTAAAAAACGCTCAACACAAGGTATGTCCAAAAAATTTTTCCCAATTACATGCACCCGTGCTTTAACACTATTCATGAATAGGTGTTCAAAAATGTCTTTCACATTTACACACACGTTTACAAAAATCTCTTTTCTTCACTAAGCTCCACGTACAAATATCTTTTTTTCATTAGTAATGTATACACACGTATTTCTGTTACTTACAAATAAAAAAACACAAACCTATCTACACTTTTCTGCTAGTAACAGATATGTTTATGCATAAACGTATACTATAATTATTTTCTTTAGTAATTTTTAGCGCGATGTTGTATAATGAGCAAAATACGCTCTGTTCCGATTTTTAGCGTTTTCACTTCGGAGACTTACATCTGACTTATCGCAAGCTATACACATACATTCATCAACTCTTAATACATGTTTCACTAAATGTCATTAGAAATTAGTAGGTATCATTTGTCCGTCTTAATCACTAACAAACATACAACCTTCTGAGCTTCTAAAGCCGAGCTTTCACTGGACGTTTGTAGCCACCTCATAGCTATACATTTTTTTTTATATATAATAGGTTTGGCATGGCTAGTTTGGTTAAGGCGTTCGACTCGTAATCTGAGGGTCGCGGGTTCGCATCTCCGTCGCACCAAACGTGCTCCCCTTTTAAGCCGTGGGGGCGTTATAATGTTATGGTTAGTCCCACTATTCATTGGTGAAAGAGTAGCCCAAGAGTTTGTGGTGGGTTGTGATGACTAGCTGCCTTCCCTATAGTTTTACACTGCAAAATTAGGGACGGCTAGCGCAGATAGCTCTCGAGTAGCTTTGCGCGAAATTCAAACCAAACCATGCAAACCATTTATAATCTTACATTTCGTGTTAAATGATATTTTACATAGAAGTAAATATATCGATACTTAATGTAATGTGTTTTTTATCTCTATGAACAGAACATTACTTTTCTCGACTGATTTAGTATCATACGTATAACTTTTGAAATATTTAGTAAATAGTAAAGTGAATAGTAAGTAAACACTATCGTACCTTGTGATTTTACAAAATAAGAGAACAATACATCCACACCTTGCATTTCACAATGTTATGTTTTATCTGTTCGTAAGATATTGAAACTACAAGGCACCATTTGATGCTCATTCTGCTGTATATTGTGTTGGTAGTGAACTATGATGCGCTAAGGAAATAAGAAGAGCATATCTGAATATGGTAACTTAATTAGGTTTTCCTAGTGTGTGTAAAATAACGAAGCTGGACAAGTCTAGCAATAACGAAAGTAATCTTTATTACAGAACAGGTTAAAAAAAAGGGCAACGTATGTAATTGTACAAAACAAATCACATTCGAATCTCTAAGAGGTTATGCTTAACCCAACAACCTTTATTTTCTCTCGAGAATGATCTCTGTAGGACTAAATAACAACCATTTTCAACTACGCTCTTCCTTTTGCAATCTCCTCGTAGAACTGGATCAAGAAAACAAATTTGAATTAAAGAGTTCGGTTTCTTTGTCCAGTGGGCCCGGCATGGCCAAGCGCGTTAAGGCGTGCGACTCGTAATCCGAGGGTCGTGTGTTCGCATCCTCGTCGTGCCAAACATGCTCGCTCTTTCAGCCGTGGGGGCATTATAATGTGACTGTCAATCCCACTATTAGTTGGTAAAAGAGTAGCCCAAGAGTTGGCGGTGGGTGGTGATGACTTGCTGTCTTCCCTCTAGTCTTACACTGCAAAATTACGGACGGCTAGAACAGATAGCCCTCGAATGGCTTTGTGAAAAATTCGAAAACAAACAAATCTTTGTTTCGTGAACAATGTCACATCGTGACCAATGTTCTGTACTTCGATTTATATAACGTTAGTTCACCAAGTAAAATTGATAAGAGTGACTTACCTTTTCAACCCATATGGGTTGCTATATGATACTGCAATATCTTCTCAGACAAAATAGACATAAAACACAAAACAACAAGACAAAATCAGTCACCACAACTTTCTGAACCACATGCTCTTGCTGAAAGTTTATAACAATGAATACACGAAATGTGTAAAACAACAAAAACTACATATCTAAACCAGGTAGAAGACGCACGATACGTTTGAATATCAAAATATTAGAGATATAAATGTTTACCATACTGTTAATAATTGGATATTGTCAGAGTATCTTTATATCTTAGAAGAAACGTATCGGTCTTTTTTGCATTAATTTAAAATAACCTAATTTATGACTGCTCCATTTGTGAAACTGAGGTATATATCAGAAATAAATATAAAACAGACAAATTAATTCTAAAATATACTGAACACAAGCACCATTCTTCACGTAATTCATCACACGTAACCTCTACAAACATTCTATATTTTATTTTTTTCTACAAATTATTATACAAAAGATGTAGTGCCGAACACTCAGACGATATAAAATTTTTACAAACGCAATTTTTGCATAGAATTTTACAAAACTTTTAGTAAACTAATATCTTCCATGGAAGCTATTCTTCACATCACTGTTTCTATACAGTCATCTGAAATATATTTTTATACGACTCTCAACTTTGTGGTTTTGTTAAAATAATCATCGTTTTTCGGTAATTATTTTCCAAGTTTTGACATACATTTTGCATGCTAACAAGCCAACCTTGAATAACTTGTACTTTTACAAAGTTCCTTTGTACAAAGCCTTGCATGGCCAAGCGTGTTAAGGGGTTCAAATCCCCGTCGCGCCAAACATGGTTGACCTTTCAGCCGTGGGGGCGTTATAAAGTGATAGTCAATCCCTCTAGTCTTACACTGCTAAATTAAGGACGGTTAGCACAGATAACCCCCAAGGAACTTTGTGCAATATTCAAAAACAAAACAAGTCAATCGTACAAAGTTTCTAATGGAAATATCTCCTCCTGCAAAAAAAACAAAAGTCGCTCTGAATCAAATATAAATTATTCACCATTTTGTTGTTTTTTTAATTTCAAGGAAAGCTAAACGAAGGCTATCTGTGTTAGCCGTTCCTAATTTAGCAGTGTAAGAATAGTGAAAAGGCAGCTAGTCATCACAACTCATCGCTTGGGCTACTCTTTTACCAACGAAAATGGGATTGATCGTACATTTTAATGTCCTCAAGGCTGAAAGGGCAAATCATAGGTGTGATGAAACTGCGGGTGACAGATTACGAGTCAAGAACACTAACCACCTGGCCATGCCGGATCTGTGAATCACTACTCTCCTAAAACGTCTGAATATAAGTTTACCAAATTAAGTTAGAAACGTAAAGACTGCAATTACATTGTAAGTATGAATATGAACGGTCCTAAACACAATTGTAATAAGAACCTAGAACAACTGTTATAGAAACGTAAAAACAATCGCGTTTCTGTTTACCTAAAAGTGAACCCAGATCAGAGTTTATTATGATAAATAACTTCTATTTTTAGCAGTTGTTTTATTTGACACACCTAATTTTATATAATCACTGTACTTAATACGATAATGTTGTTTGTAAAAAAATGTAAAAAATGCATGTAAAAGTAGAACCAGTAATAAAAATAACAAATCATATAAAGATAAATTTTCTCTCCTATAAGATCGTGAGAGTTGTTCTTTATACTAGACACATAAATAAGATACTGCATAAACAGAGTTCCATACACCTAAGTAGCTTTGTAACTGATATTTAGCAGGTGTAAGACTAGAGGGAAGGCAGCTATCCATTATCACCCACCGCCATCTCTTGGGCTACGAATAGTGGGATTGACCGTACATTATAACGCCCCCACGGCTGAAAGGACGAGCTTGTTTGGTGTAACAAGGATTTGAATCGCTGACCTTTAGATTACGAGTTGAGTGCCTTAACCACCTGACCATACGGGGACAATAAAAGGACAATTGACCTTACAAATAAAGTTTATGGCTGTATATTGTATCTATAACTACGAGTGATAAACTGAACTGCATGCATAAATGTAGTGTATTTTATAGTTAAATATCCAAGATAGTCCAAAGCGATTCTAGTAAATATTAAGCTTCATATTTTTTTCATTTTTTTCCCTTAATAATCTATGGAATAAAGAAGAACATTTTTGTTTTTTTATTTCCCTTCAAAGTATGGTTTAGTTGGGAAAAGCATGGTATTAAATTATTTGGAAAGATTTTAAGGGAATACTTTTTATTTTATTTTTAAATGTTAATAAATAATTAATTATTATAACTTAGAAATACATTCTTTAATAACTGATGTTTGTGTTAAACCTTTCTATTCAAAATTATACACGATAAAAACACATTTAACTTTTCATTTGTTCCAGCATGAAGCTTGTCAATCAACTATTTGTGCTGTTCCAAGTGCAGTGACAGAACACCCAGCATGGGCAGGTTGTGAGGGCGTTCGACTCGTAATCTGTAGGGTCCGGTATTGAATCCCTGTTTCACCAAACAGCCAGGGGACGTTATCAATTACAGTTAATCCCACTATTCGTTGTTAAAAAGTAGCCTAAGGGTTGGCGGTAGATAGTGATGACTCACTGCCTTTTCTCTAGTCTTACACTGCTGAATTAGGGACCGTTAGCTTTTAGCAAAATTCAAAAACAAACAAACAAAACCTTTATGTACAAATACATTAAAAAAAACAATTAAATCTATGAACTTTTTTTTCAGTTAGCGGGAAAATTTCAAAAATAACACTGTGTTGACAGATAATTAAAAACTTATATATGTTTTTTTTTTTGGAATTTCGCACAAAGCTACTCGAGGGCTATCTGTGCTAGCCGTCCCTAATTTAGCAGTGTAAGACTAGAGGGAAGGCAGCTAGTCATCACCACCCACCGCCAACTCTTGGGCTACTCTTTTACCAACGAATAGTGGGATTGACCGTAACATTATACGCCCCCACGGCTGGGAGGGCGAGCATGTTCAGCGCGACTCGGGCGCGAACCCGCGACCCTCGGATTACGAGCGCACGCCTTAACGCGCTCGGCCATGCCAGGCCTCTAATTAAAAACAAAAAATATATAATTTTAACAATTCTTTAGTATGTTCGACAAACCTATCTTAAAATAAGTAAATTTTAACCATTTTTGATGTATCAGGAACCAATGAGGTGAATAAAGATTAACCTTATATAATCTTAAAGAAAATAAACTTTCTTGAAACAATTTTATTTGTGTAAAAAAGTACACTGTGCTAATATAGTAAGGGTACACAAACAACCATTTACAGTCATAATTTTTTTTTTTTATTGATGGTAGAACATATTACATGTTCCGACATGACTGGTTCGTTCTTTTCCTAAGAACATGTTGATACATGTGGTGTGTTATACCATCAATAAAATTTCTCTTATGATTATAAATTCTTGTTTGTCTACTTATTGTCAAAGACAAATTTGCTCAAATTGTGCCAAAAATCTGGCATGCAATTGTTGTTAACAATTAATGTGATGTAAATGTATCTAAAATACGTATAATGCTATTTATAATTATAATTCTTTTATTACATTAAACATATAAAAAATTAACATCTCACCAAAATGGTCCGGCATGGTCAGGTGGGTTAAGGCGTTCGACTCGTAATCTGAGGGTCACGGGTTCGGTCGCACCAAACGTACTTGCCTTTTCAGTAGTGGGGGCATTATAATGTGACGGTCAATCCCACTATTCGTTGATAAAAGAGTAGCCCAAGAGTTGGCGGTGAGTGGTGATAATTAGCTGCCTTCTTCCACTGTAAAATTAGAGACGGCTAACGCAGGAGTAGCTTTGCGCGAAATTAAAAAAACAAACAAACTCACCAAAATAAAAATAAAATGGATAATTACACGGTTAGATACACAAACACACACACACACACACACATATATGTATATGGGCAAACCATAGATACCCCATTGTGTATCTTTGTGTTTAACTTCAAACAAAACAAACCATTTCACTTGATTCGATGGTATTACTGAGCATTTAACTAAACGAAAGGAAGGTTCATGGTTGTTTTTGCGAAAGCCGTTAGATAGTTTTTTTTATTACACATTAAATTTACAAGAGAAGATGTAATACTATAAAAAAAATAATTTGATTTATTGCACATAATTAGAGCATTGCAAGTAAAGTAGAAAACATTTCTAAGAAATAATACTTTCAACACTTGTACTCGGTTTTCATGATATACATGACATACTGCTGGCCAAAATCTTAAGGCCAATAAACATGAAGAATAAAATATGCATTTTGCGTTCTTAGACTCAACTATTTATTTGAGTAGAGCTTTGAAAGATGAAAATAAGAAAAGGGAAAATAAAAATATAAAAACTTTTTAGAATTTAATATGGAATATGTGAACACTATGAAATTAGCCTAATTACTAGCTGGTAAAAAGTTTAAGACCATACTGAAATGAAGTGTTAATCGGCAAACACGTAACGAAGTTTTTTATGTTCTTTTTTTTATTATTTTCATCTTTTGAAGCGTTACTCAAATAAATGGTCAGTCTAACAACATAAAATGCATATTTTTTTTATATTTTAGTTGGCCTTAAGATTTTGGCCAGAAGTATATGTGGAACCATATGCTTATCATAGTTTTTTGTCATGTTCGTGTAATTAACTCTATTGGTTAAAATATTTGATACATATGTAATGTATTTTATTTTTCTTATACAATTTGCTGTTAAGGACTTCTCTAGATTGTTAACTTAGTTTATGGATTTAGGAATAAACGAACTATCCTCACGTGGTCTAACCATATAAGATATATAAACATATAATCCATAATATACGAGTCAATTTTAAGAAAATATTCAAGTTCTAAAAAGTAAAAACAGAAAGTTTTGCCTATCTATAAGTTATGACTTATAAATAGCAGCTTAGAGCGACGGTATCCAGCTGATGAATCCATGAATTCTAATCATTAAAAGCAAGACAGATATGTAATAATTAATAAATGTTATTCATCAAGTGGCGTCCATACGAAAAATTCTAGTTGTGAAATGTACAGAATTAATTCATTCTTGTCAAGAAGCCCATTTGAGGATGCTCACTCCCATCTTAAGTAGATCCATTCGTAAGACATACAAAATTAATATTTTAGGGACTCATTTGCAACTCATGGATGACCCACCTGCGCCATCTCTTTACCAGTCAAAGAGAGACCTTAATTTCCGTCTCCCAGTAGTATTACTGGACAGAATCAGAAGCATTGTTTTGTTTTATTTCTGCTATAGCTTAGTATGATCATTTATATACGTAACAATATTAGGGCTAACCTGTGGATGTTAAGGGACGAAATGCATTCGCCCCTTGGCGTTTAGGTGTGCGTGTACAGCAATTCTAATATACAGTGTATATAGGGAGCTTTTTTGATAATAGTTTAATAGTCTTTTCTGTATTTTTAATGTTTCAGATAATTTCAGTTTAACTATCTCATGTAAATTTATAATTAACTACTTGTTTTAATCCACGTCCATGGACTTTTGAATAATTTTAAATATAGACGGGAAAATATAACAGAAAACAATGAGATGTAATTTGTCTTCACGACAGATCTTTGACATCGTTCATGATACTGAATTACGAATCAAAGTTAACAAACAGGAGCCTAACAGTCACCATCTACGGTTAATTTATTGTTTATCATACTTTGTAATGATATAAGTTAAAAATCAGGGTTAAGAAAAACAGAAACAACTTATTCAACTGTAATAAAACTTATAATTAAAATCAACACTTTTAAAAGCAAAACATAAATAATAAACACGTGCCTGGCCAAGATTTGACATTAATGATAACTAACATTATATTGTAAATATTAATATTGTTTCAAATAATAAAATTAGGAAAAAGAACTAGAGAGAGGGAAAATCCTAATTCTGAAAAAAACAAAACAAGACAAAATGCCTTTCAATACTAATAACAATATCGAATGATCAACAACAATAATTCTCTAACTCTCTCATGACTATATGTGAAGTTTCTAGCAGGGTATTTATTCACTGAGTACATTACGAGAACATACTTTATGTAATAATTTTACATAATATTCTGGTACTTTAACAGTATCTGTACGTCACCGCTGGGGAAGATGGTGTCAATTTCATCATACAAACATATTTACTCAAAATACAAATGATTAGCTAGATGGTGAATGAGCGTTTTTATGCAATTAAAATTTCATTGATAAAAACGAAAAATAGTAAAAGATTGTTTGTTTGTTTGTTTTGAATTAAGCACAAAGCTACACAATGGGCTATCTGTGCTCTGCCCACCACGGGTATCGAAACCCGGATTTTAGCGTGTAAGTCCGCAGACGTACCGCTGAGCCACTGGGGGGCAAAATTTTATGTTTGAAATCGCAAATCAACAATCTTAATGTTGTTTTTGAATTAAGCACAAAGCTACACAGCGGGCTATCTGTGCTCTGCCCACCACGGGTATCGAAACCCGAATTTTAGCATGTAAGTCCGCAGACATACCGCTGAGCCACTGGGGGGCATAGTAAAAGAAAAATAAACACATGAATAATTTGAAAACAATCAGGATAGAAGCATATAACGCATTCTCTGCATAAAGTGTGGGTTATAGTTTGTGGTATCGCATAGACACGAATTAGGCTCGCTAGCTCCGAAATGAGAGCTATAACAGAGGTTATTCTAAGTGGTGCCAGAACTGATGTATGTCAGCTTAACTTATACCGAGGGCCAGCGGTCTTAATAAACGTTGCTGTTATTTGTTATCTTATATTTATATGATTGTCTGCATGGACAATGACTGGTAGACATCAAAGCATCACGATTGTTTTTTTCTAGGAAAAAAACAAATCATTCTATCAACAGTTTTACAAAACTATGCTTTAAACTTATGTAATAAACAAAATAATAATGTTTTGCATTCATCAGTGATTTGCGTCAAACTCAAGGATACGCACATTGCGGTGAATGTATACTCACGGAAGAACTTTACTGCTCCAAAATCTCAATGTTTATTTGTACTTATGAATGAAATTTCCTTAAGTGAAAATGCAAAAGTTTCTGTCTTGCAGCATATATCTGATTTGTGTACAACCATAGGGAGTACTTTTTTCCTCATTTAGAAAAATTACTGTGGATTCAAAATCCCTGTGCTGACTCTGGAAATACCAACAATTTGCCTTTGAAAGAGAAAAACAGTTTATAGAAATTTTAACTGCTTACACCCTAAAAACAAAATTTCAGCAGGAATAAAGTATATAATTTTGGATGTAAATGGCCATGGAATACCCTGAAATAAGTAACAGAGATCTGAAAATTTTGATGCGTTTTCCAACAACATATTTTTATGAGCAAACACTCACTTTCACTACATGCAGCTACAAAGGCCAAATTTAGAAACAGGCTAAATGTTGACGATGATTTGCGTTTACAGCTAACATCTATAATTCCAAATATTGAACAAAAGCAAGCACATCCGAGCCACTAATAAATAAATAAGTACACTGTACTTTTATTAATATACATTTCGCAAGCAGAAAGTTTTGAACAAATAAGTACTTGGTGCTAGTGGCCGATTGTTTCTATGTTTAGTGTATTTTTTAAATTAAGGCTCCAGAATGTTTTTTCTTTCTGATGTGAAGCTCCATAGGTCTAAAACGTTTGGGAACCCCTTTACTGGAGCATTAACAGACAATACAACATGATGATTCTTCAGAATTGTTTTAATTCAACGTACTCGACCATTGTTGTAACAATGGTGACCAACTTGTTCAATTAACTTTGAATTAATACTTTTAGTTTTTTATTGCACCATCACTTCTCTGTGTGTTTCTTCGAATTAACGTGATTTAGTATGTCTTCAGATAATAGGTTTATTATGTGACTAAATCTAACATTAAGATGTCAAATTACTGGAGGATTTTAGCGTAATAATAAAAGTTTCTAGGTCTGTTAAGCACTTCCTTCTTGATATCTAACATAATAGGTTGTAGTAGATTTGTAGATAACCCACACTCACAAACCTTAATTCCACGTAAGATTACCATTCAAGGTGGTAATAGTCAGTTAATTTTCTTCATGTATAGATAATGATGTTTCTGGATACATCTTCAAAAGAACGGTCCCAGTAATTTGTTCTGCAGTTGGCGAATAAAGCACGAGTCTTAACAAAGTACACGTAAGAAAGAGTTCCTCGTATACGATTATGATGGTGGAGGATATAGCGCTCAGATCTTATCTGTAGTGATGATATATGATTCCGGTCTCACATCATCTGCAGCAACTGATAAAAAACGTGCAACTAAGATGTCATCCTGCGTTCGTAGCCACAGGTAATGAAGTCATCAACTTCAGAATATGAACATCTTTTCAAATTATTTATGGTCTCCAACTTTGTTTGGACCTTTAGAAGTTAGAATAATGTTTTTGCTGCATATATAATATTCATTGCCCGTGTCGATATCGCATTTGGTAGCCCACTATTTCCAAGAAGGTTATCAAAGAGCGGAGAAAGAAACAGACCATCCTCGTGCAAGGAGTATGACTTGCATGGAACCAAAATTATTCAGAGTTATCGTTTGTTTTATTGTTATTTTGATAGTTAAATGAAAGCTAGTTTAGAATATTGCAACTGTTTTAATAACAGGGGTACATTACTCTTTTGTGAAAGTTATAAATGTATAACTTGTGTGTGTATTTATTTTTTATGTGTATCGTATAAGAATAAAAACACATTATCTGTAATTATTACAGTGTGAACCTTTCTCTTCAGTCACTGTTGGTTAAGACTACTCGTTAGTGACCAGTGTGTTTGGTTTCTAAATCAAAACAACTAATATCTTCATGTTAATATTCATAGATATTACAATCGGCAGCATAATGTAAGTAAAATAAACAATATTTCTCCATAAAAGTGTATTTTTCTAAAGAGTAAGGCAAATTAGGTGACAGTAGCTTTAATAGTGTAATTAATATATAAATATTTTATTAAACATGTTTGAAATATTTACCAGGATGTTTCTACAGCTTCACTTATTGTATGAATCTTAAGAACTGGGCTTCATCTGAAAAATGAGAATTAATGGAAAAACATCCTGCTCTGAGGCTAAAAACGAACTGAAACACCTTTTCTATGGAAATAAAAAGTTTTTCATTACCAAAGAAGGGACAGAGTACGGATTTATTTTACAGACAAATAAGAGGTAAAATTATGGACACTATGAAAACTTGATAAACTAGACACCTTATATACCTATTTAAATTATCAATACTATTCTTAATAATAATTTAAAATTTAAGATGTAAATATAAATATAAATATAAATATTTCTATTAGTACAGGCTTATTGTTTATTTTATAGTTTAAATTACATGACTATATCTTATGTGCTTAAAAATCCATTAGAAAAATAATGATGACGTTTCCAGTCTGTCAGGTATTTGGTTTGTATTTGTAACGTTTCAACTTCATTAAGTATACTGTATGTATTTTCGAGTAATTCAACGGTAAGCCTGAAAGTTTAGAATGTTAAAATCCGGGTTTCATTACACGTGCTTGCTGCAGTATAAATAGTCTGTTGTGTAGGCTTGCATTTAACACAAAACAAAAAAATATTCTGTATTTATTTATAAGGTTTGGAATTTATTAAATGCTCTGTATGGAATTATAAGATTTTAAATTTATTTAGTATTCTATACGTGCTTTGCCTGTGATTGTTAATACTATATAGGCTTTAATATAAGAACTTAATTAATATAACTATTACTTTCTTACATTTTCCTATGAAACCATATTTTTAATATTTCACGTTTTTATTATATAAGGTAAGTGGTTAATGATTGTGTTTATGTACAAGTTTAAGATAATATTCAGATAGTTTATGCTTTATCCTGAAAAGAAATGGATAAACCATTTGAACGTTTACTGGAAGTTCCAGAAATGGACTATCTAAGATGTGTTATAATTAATAACAATATAGTTACAATAATGTGTTACTTTTGGTTTGTACTAAAGAAAATATTCACTTAGAAGTGTTGAGTGTTTCAAAGAAGCTGTATTGAATATGAATTTTAATTGTACTGCAATTAAACGCCTTATATAAACAGCTCATTTAGTAAAACTAAACACCTATAAGTGTTTATAAAAATTGGACAGACCATAAAACATCTACAAGAGTTTAAACATTAAAGTAGGAACTAAATGTGTTTAGTTCAGGTGTCTGTATAAAGAAAATTAAGAGTTATAAGTGTTTAATTACGTGATTAGTTAGAGCACTTAGTTTTAACAGAGTAGACTTCATCACATGGTATAAAGAAAAATATTTCAATTGAAATAAGAAACAATTCGACACGGAAATAACAAGACATAAACTCAAACTTAGACTGTAAGAGTCAGTAATACTTTGAAGAAAACAACTTCTTGATTGCGTTACCAATCTAGTTTCATTTACGAAATGTGTCTCTAATTCTTTGTTTTGAATTTCGCGTAAAGCTACTCGAGGGCTATCTGCGCTAGCCGTCCCTAATTTAGCAGTGTAAGACTAGAGGAAAGGCAGCTAGTAATCACCACCCACCGACAACTCTTGGGCTACTCTTTTACCAACGAATAGTGGGATTGGACATAGCATTATAACGCCCCTACGGCTGAAAGGGCACGTGTCTCTGAAAACCTAACTTTAGATCTTTTAATCACTTTAGTTTCGATTTTGCCCGAAAGGAATGTCAACAAATTTTGTATATCAATTTGAATGAACTTTAATCATTATTCAAAGTGTCTTAATTGTAGTGCTAATGGTTTATATGATATTTTCCCAACCTAGAGTTCCCGGACTAACAATGCTGAAGTTAGAAGCTCGATTCCCTTCGGTAGACACCGCAAATAGCCCGGTATGACTTTGCTATAAGGAAGCACACATAACCTATGTTGAGAAGTTTTCTTTTTTTTCAAACTAATGTTTCGCAATCTAAAATGAAGTCGCTAAGTTTTCAGACAAACGAAAGTCGTATTTTTAGACATGTGACACAATTTGTGTATTGCATTGAATTTATATTTGACATGGAAAATAATATAAACTATTTATAATAACCAGAAATTCTGACTTATTTCAGCTAGTAAGCATCCTTTTACTTTAGACTAGACATAAACGATCACAAGGTGAGGATAAAAGATATTTTGTGCAGTAAGAAATTTAAATCCGCATTAAGTGCGAATCTGTTTGACACACAACTTTTTGTAAGATTTTAATGGAATTCGGTTTTAATTTGACCAACTAGTTATCATCCAGCCTGAAGATCACTTCCCATAAAGTCAAAAGCCATTTATCTTTTAAGATATTGACATAAGAATTTAGCACTTTGTGGTGTTAATGCTGGAATATTTTTCTTATGCGCAGAAAGTTCTGATGTTTTCTTACACGAATCTCCTCCTCTCAAATTTTCTTATGTTTTATATTACTAGTTGCGGTTTATAGTATGTCTAAATACTATCTGTATAACCCATTGAATACTCTTTGTGCTGTTACTGTTGTTGTTACGTTGTCGAGATATCTAGATATTAATATTGTGTTTTGTCCTGATACGTTTAACAGAACATGATTTCTTTACTGATCAGCTATCTTTCCTAATGATTCTGAACACTATATAGATGTATAAAATACCTTTTTATCAGTTTTCTTTACATCTACTATTGTATTTTGTATGATTAGTCGTTTTTAGCAAGAGTTTTATTATGTTGTATATCTTGTCCCTGAATATACGGCTACTAAAGCTAAAATAAGGGTTAATCTCAAAATAGATCTAAGATTATTTTAAACCTGTAAACTATCGATGTAGAATGTTGTACAGGTTACGTTGAAATAAATATGATTTTGCACTTTCTATCGTCTCGAATATCAACATCTACGTTAATAAATTAATTGGTTACTTGGGGACACTTTTATAACATTTAATTAGAAAATAATTTAGAATCAGAGCAATTTTGTACTCTCTAGTGAAATGAATAATTTTGAATTTTACGAACTAGTTTACCTTACCAACTTTGAATCATTACATACTAATGTCTAATAAAAAAAAGTTGTGTAATTATGTGGCTAGTTAGTTCTCAAATATAACAACTGTGTGAAAGGCCTGAACAAAGTTATTTTTGACGGCTTTTATTCATGTTTAACGGGTAGACAAGAGTCTCGCCTACATAAACAATGATGAAACTGTTTCTTTAATTCCTTCTTACCTACCACTTGACAAGCAACTTTTTGAGACATAAAAAATAGGACGACTGTGTGTGGTACTACCTACATTTCATCAACAACACTGTTCAAGAATTTCTTATCAAATTATACAAACCACTGAGAGTGAGGTATGATGTGACAAAAGTTCAGATGTAACGAAAAACCTGAAACGTATAGTTTCAGTCTGCTTACACAGACACAGATACGTTGATTTTAAGTCCGTCATGGAGACTCATGTCCGTTTGGGTTAGTTGTTGTTCATTTAAAGAAGGAATTTCTACCCTAAAACGCTCACGTGTTATTTATTAGTTTAGATGCCCAAGATGTAGACAAGGCTACTTATGTTGTTTAATCACCTGAAAAGTGGAATGACTGAGAACGAAAGTAAATAATTCGTTCCAAACTTAAATGCATTTGAACAATGTCTCTAATGGGAAATCAAGTGTGAATTACTTCAAGATGTTCTCTAATGCAAATTATACGGTATGCATTGTAACACTTGAACTTGCATTGAATGTAAAACTGTTGGATAAGTCTTCCTAATTCCCAGAAGATACAAGAATCGAGTAAAATATTCAGTCCAAGTTTAATATCTGAATGGTATCTATTGCCCTAGATTCTCTTTTTGTATAGTTATCTATCTGTACGTCGGAGTTCACTCTAACTAGCCTAGTAGGGAACGTAACTTAATAAAACAACAATATTCTATGATTTCCTCTGTTAACTTTCTTGATTTAATTAGAAATTCAAAGAATCTGACTTAAAAACAAACGAATGAAAATGTTTTTTAGTGATAATAAGAAAGAGCAAGGACCAAGAAGCATCTATGTAGCATATCAACATTTGCATGTAACCTGCTTACATAACACTGAAACAATGATCTTTAATAACAAGTTAACATCTAGTTTGAAATCTTTTAGTAATGTTTACACAACATTAAAAAAAAATAGCAGGTTAGCACTTAAATTTAACGCTTTTTATACTGATTATATGAAAATAAAACAAAGATCAGTATTTGAGGTCCTTTGTAACAGGTTAACACCTAAGAAACAAGAACACTTGTGGTACTGTTTAGGTGGAAGAAAGAGAAATACCATCACTTGAGGTTCCTACACTTGGTTACCGTTTACATAAAATGTAATAAAGCATGTAAGAAAATTTGTATTATTTATAGGCACATTTAACAGGAAAGTGTTGAGTAATTTCGGTTAACTACTGTTTTCTTATTTCTGAATAAACACAAGGATACACAATGGGCTATCACTGCTCAACCCATCACGATTTCTACCATCGCATGCCTGAAGACTTACTTACCTCTAAGCCACTGGAAAGCGCCATTTTCTTTCATTCTTTTTTTACTCTTAAACTGTCAGCGCAGTAATTCATTCCTGGTGATAAGTTCTACAAGTTTACAAGTTAACTTATTGTTTTGAATGATTTTGTACATATTATGTAACGCACTTTATATATATATTATTTAATAAAACGTCAAATAGCGTCAGTATAATTCTCTGACTTGATAGATTACATCTAAGCCTTAACTGACACTTCTTCAGCACATATTATTTGGTGAATTCTATGAATACTTGAAAATTTACTCAAGTTGCTGGTTAAAACAACAAAACACTAACACTCAAGAATATAACTTTCTTATAAGGAGTTTCAGTAGAAATTTCGCAAGAAATTTTGTTATTTATAAAAGGTATACTTTATTTCAAGAATCTCTGAAAGCTTCATGCTCATCTAGACTGAATGAATAACTCTAACCTTCAATTCTGTCTTGCTTAATCACTATGATAGTCTCTTCTTTGAGTTTATAAGTAAAAAAAAAGACTGTGGATAAAAACGACTTTATTCTTTGTATTTTACATCAGGTTGGCTTCACCATCTAGTCAGTAAAGTTGTCGTAAACTAAGCTATACAAGCTAATGAATTATGTAAAGTTAATCTTTTGTTTGTTTTTGAAAATTCGCACAAAGCTACTCGAGGGCTATCAGTGCTAGCCGTTTCTAATTTAGCAGTGTAAGACTAGAGGGAAGGCAGCTAGTCATCACCACCCACCGCCAACTCTTGGGCTACTCTTTTACCAACGAATAGTGGGATTTACTGTCACATTATAACGCCCCCACGGATGGGAGGGCGAGCATTTTGGCGCCACTCAGGCGCGAACCCGCGACCCTCAGATTACGAGTCGCACGCCTTACGCGCCTGGTCATGCCGGGCCAAAGTTAATAATATGTGGATTTAATAATATACTGGGCTTACTGTTACGGAATGAAAACGTATTTTGATTCACTTATAATACTCGAAGGTGTGCGTGAAAACTGAGAATGAACACAAACATGCATACTTATATATAAAATGAATGAAAGTATGCTTCGTAATACATAAAGAAATAACATGTTTACATAATTTGTATAAAAATACCATCCTTCGTAAACACAGCGATTATTATGCAACTTCAAAAATGTTTTGGAAGTCATGATTTTGATAAACTCACAATACTCATTAAACCTAAAAAGACAAAACGACAGAAAACAAAACTTTTCAGTTTATTGCGGATAATAACAATCAATGAATTACTTGGAAAACAACCAACCTTTCTTCTTTTATCTTTTCTATTGTGCTTATAAACTTATAAACTTTCAGATCCTGATTATGCAGATACTATAGATTACACAAAGTAAACGGTCAGTCTTTTAACAAACATTATTTAATTGTAAAATTATAAAAGGTCTTATTTTCAAATGCGTTCTGTTTGCTTCAAATTTAAACTCTTTTACTTTTTTATTTCTCTCTCGAAAAATAAACAAAAATCCTTCTTGTATGAGCTTCTAAATAAAAAGCACGTTTGTAAAATAGAAATGTTTAATACAGAAACTAAAATGAGGCTTAATAAGTACAATGTTTTATTTTCTCCATCGACCAGAGGCGTAAACTAATGACTGATCACGTTGGAGCTATATCTAATATGTAAACTAACAAGGATAATTCTATTACTTAACGTTTGAACAAGAAATGTTTGCAAGTTTATTTAGAATCATAAATATTCACATCCACCAATTGAGAATATTTTGGAGCTAAAGGTCAAATTAACATATAATTTCTCTTATCGTTAAACTAGTACATAAAAAACCTCATGCAGCTTTCTACTGTTTTGTTATTACTTTTGTTGAGTTGCCTCGTAATTGTAATATGTTTTTTTCTTTTAAGTTTGTTGAGTTTCATTGTATTGTACACCGGTTTGTTAATAAACGTGTTAGGTTGCTATGTAACTGTATTCTGTTTTGTTATAAAATTTGTTTGGTTGCGATGTAATCGTACTTTATTTCATTATTACTTTTCTTGAGCTGCTTCGTAATTATATATTTTTTTAAGTTTGTTGAATTGCATTGTATTGTACACCGTTTTATCATAAAACTTGTCAGGTTGCTATGAAATTGAACTCTATTTTGTTATTAAATTTTTTGGGTTGCTTTGTAACCGTACTCTGTTTAGTTATTGAAAGTGTTAGATTGCTGTGTAACTGTACTCTGTTTTGTTGTTAAATATGTTAGGTTGCCATGTAACTGTTCTCTGTTTTGTTATTAAATTTGCCAGGCTCTTCTGTATTTGTATTATGGTTTGTTATTAGGTTTGTTGGGTTTATTAGTATTTGTGGTAAAATGTATTTCATCATCATCAATACTTCTGTTGTATTATGATAATAACAATTATAACGAGTTGAACCGCCTTACAACTGATCACATATGAACTGTAAGGTAATATAAATTATTTGTTGATATTAAAAATAACCTAATGAAAATTAATAACGTAAAAAATACCAAGTAAATAAGTAAAAGTAATCATAATTAAATCATTTATTTTAATAAATTTCTATAACTTTGCAAGATTTATTTACATTCGTTTAAAATTATTAGTTTATCTAATGGACATTAATTATTTGTTTGTAATGAAAAATGTATGAGGAAAACACAGTTCGTACAGTTTTTATCTTTTTTAAGAAACTTCTGTTTAGTTAAGCAATTCAAAGATAAGCGTAGATCTTGAGAAGAATTACTTTGGAAATGCTGTCAACTGCTTGTTAGCAAATTAGAAAACACTCTTGTACGAATTACGAGAACTAAGTACTTTATGATAATTTGATTAACATTTAGATCAGTGTTTAGGAGAAACCTGCTCTCTCATATCAAACTACGTACGCTGCTCAAAACACAAAGTTTAACGTTTAATTGTAATTGTCTTAGTTAGTTTTAGACTTTTAAGCACCGAGGGATTTAATGCTCAAAAACACCATTTGTCGTATGTTTGCATTTTAATTATGGTGCTTCTTTTGAGGTGATAGGGTTCGAAAATATAAATTTTCCTTCAGAGTGCATTCTTAACCAATTCTGGGTTTTCATTATTTTCTGCCTTTAGAATATCTAAGAAAGTTGTTCATCAATAGCAGTTAAAAATGCAAAAAAAATGTGCCTTTTTTCTTTCTACAAATAAGTAGGAGATGAATGTGAATATTTGGAAATGTTGAGTTAATAATTCTTTCTGTAGTTTGTTATTTGTTAAATTATAGTCGTGAGCACTACAAAGAAGAGTACATGTATTTATGTACATATTTTACATTGTACAGTATGTTTGTGAAGTATAAATGAAGCTGAAAAAAGATGCAAATTAGCAATGAAAATGAAAGGAAGATTACTAAAGCAATTTACTAGTCGAGCTAACAAAGCTACACAAAAAGCTTGCTTGATGAGGTAGTGTGTATTTTGTAAGAACTATAATTTTGTGGCATAAGGTACCTAACTATGAATATATCTAATACTCGTAATTACAGAAATGTTATTATACAGATAAAATATTATCAAACAAACTATCATATTCTAAGAATGTTGATAATATATATATATATATATGTATATATGTGTGTGTTTTCTAAATTGAGAGATACTTTTTATTTATCACTGTAACATTCTGCGTTTCATTACCTACTATATTTGTTTCTTATTTCCTTGCATCTCTCCTTCATTATAAAAAAATACAACTTCCCACAACATGGTGTAACTTTTTTATGTGGGAAAATCTGTACTTGCTTTTAGTGTGTGTTTTTTTAATTCTAGTTTCCTTTTATACTGTAGTCTCGTGAATAAAGGTTAAACCTGACGTATTCCCACAACTGTGTGGTTCTTAGTCTTATTAACATTTCCGCATTCTAACCTATAATCTAGTTTAATTTCTTGATTTTTTTTTGCTGTTTGTAAATTATTTTCACTCGTCCAATATAAAAAGACCTTGTCGTGCCATGATCTGTTTATTTTAGAAGTTAAAATTACCATACTTGTTTATTATTATAAAAAAAGCCTCTTAGTCGCTATCTACTTTCTTTTTATTCAGTGTATATAAATAAATTGAATAGAACAAAATTGGATCAATAGTTAAAGACTATATAATCAGACAACGAAAGCTTTCTTTAAATTGTTACTACTTAAGATGAGGCAAATTTATTTTTATCATTGGAAGTTGAGCCACAGAAAACACACGTCAGATTGGTAGTGCAATTGGATTATTTTAAAGATATATATATATAATAAACTAAGTGAACTTTAAGTACGAACAATTTTGTTCACTGACACGAAACGACTATGACTCATTATGTGACAAAATGCTTTTCAATAACAGAAAGGGGAATGAGAGTCGATACAGAAAACAGTTTATGTTTCTGCTACACTTCTACTATCTGCAAAACCATATTTTATGCTACTATTAACCATTTTCTTTCATCTCCCACTTTCTGTAACGTAGCGTAGTTCACAAGTTTGATCTTTAAGATGAATCTGATGCCAACGAAACTCAGTTGTAAATTTGTCGTTAAACCAATCATGCGATATTATCGGTAGAAGATAAGTGTATCATTGGTGATTTCTCTATTGTAGGTTACGGAACATTTCGTTTGATTTACTACTGTGAAGTGTTCTACCAGTCAGTTTTTGGCCTTGGTTCACTGGTTAAAAAGTCTGATAGGTGCTATTAGTTGGCTGGATTTTTAATAAAGGAAAGAAAAAGAAAACACTACCATAATCTACTACAGACTGTTAGTTGTTCTTTGCTATTTGAATGCAAACAAAATGTTTTACACATGAACTTTATAAAATTACTTTCATTAAGATTGTCAGAGTAATTCAGGTAAAATAAATAATATTCATGATAAACAACTTGGTGCTAAAATAAATGTAAATAATGCTAATGTGTAATAACTTAAATAAAATCTATAACAACTACAGCTCAACAACGCAATTTAGTTCACACCAAAAACGTTGTTCAAGTGAATTGTAATACAAATAGAATTAGTCTTGTTTTATCATTAACAAAAATAGCTATCATCTTCCACTGAATGTCTTTGTTTGTTTGTTGTCAAGCGTAAAGCTACATGATGAAATTTCTGTGCTATCACCACCACGGGTCTCGAAATGCAATATAAGCCCTCACAATAACAGTTGGAGAAGTTTGTATGATTTTCATCTTGTCTAAATATTAGGAACCTAAAGGAACTTGATCTTTCATTATTCCAAAGTAGTAATTTGTGCGGCTTTGACCTGACACCCTTTTATTTTAAACAAATAAAAATAAACCAAGTAATAAACCGGTTTCAGTTGATCTGTATATTTTAAGTAAAAACTGTGAGGGTGTATTAAAGCAATATATTATAGGTTAAGACAAAATTCTAATTATCTTTATAAATATGTAGTGGTTATTATAGTTAAGAATTTTTTTTTTAAATTATTACAATGGCGCTAATCTAAAGTTGAAATTACTGGCTCATTTCATTAATGCTGACTTAATTTTCTATTAATGACGTTATTTATTAATTATTTCTAAGGCAGATATGAATAAAAAACTATAGTTTAAGATCATTCAAATACAGGAATATGAGTCTGTTACAATGTGTCGCTATTAATCAATTCAGGTTGTTAAGTATCTACCAAAATACCAAATGAGTTCATTAATCAAATATCACGACATCCGATATTGTGATATATGAGACAAGTCCAAACGACCCCTGGAGAAATTTTCAGCAGTCATGAATCTTCTACCAGGGCAACAAGAAAACCCTTCCCATTGCCCGCAATTTTAGCCAACTTTACCATTATAGCAATGGCATGGCTCTATCTAAAGCAGATAAAAGAATGAATGAAGCCTATTTAACTGATCTTTTAAATGCTACTTATCTCTATGACATTAATTTTGGAGTTAGTGACGTTCCACTTTCAAATTATTTTTATTACCTGCTAAGGAAAATGCGTTTATTTTGTTCTAATTCAACATTAGCTACAAGCGCTTTTTCTCCTAATTTTACCTAAGATATTTATAGTTTTATTTCTTACCTGAATTGTTTGTTATTGTATTTACGTTTATTTTTCTCATATTTGTTCATATTATTCTCATCTTACATATCTCGTAGCTAACCGTCTTTCTTATGTTGCAGTTAATATATTTTTCACACTTTTCTAACTCTTCCTCCGCTTTTTAAACTCGTTTTTATCTCTCATGTCAATTTTTTTATCGTCATGTCGTCTTTATCTTTACCCTGACCACTAAGATTTGCAGTATTCATAATACTATACATACTTATGAAGTCAATAAAATCACTTCTCTGACTTTTTGACTCCGCAATTCGCCTATGAAGGAAATTTATTTAATTGTGAATTATCGCATAATTTGATCATACGTGTTTTTCAAGTGATATAAGTGCATAAAGTAATACATATACATACATACATGCATATTTGCTTGTGTTCAAAGACAGTTAAGAACTATCTTGATTAAATATCGCTATGATATATTACAAAATATAAGAAAATATTAAGAAAAATGAAGCATGCTAGATTTAAATTAAGGTCACAAGAAGTCAGTGAACGCTACAACATTAAACCATGCCTGTCTTTCTCAACATTAATATTATCACTACAAAAAATCCAGTAATCGTTTAGGCATGTGTTTCTCCTTACACTTTTTGTTATCTCTCTTCATTTTAACTCATTCATTTGTGCAATTCATTTTATTACTTGTCTGTCATTTTGAGTTAGAGATGCAGATGGAAGCTCTTGATAACCTTAATGACTGATGTCGATGAGGTTCCAAGGTTCTTTAATTAGCTGTAATCACATAAGGCTGATGATTTTAGTTTCAACAAAGCTGCTTCAGTAATTGATGAGTCTGTCTTTAGAAAAGAAGATAACAGGGGTAAATTATATTCTCTGATTTCTTTCATTAAATTTCGTCGTCGATTTTCACTGCACACATTATCGCTGTCTACCACGCCTGTAGGAGATACTAGTCATGAGATATGCTTGAATCGCGACAGAGGCCTAAAATACAAAGTTAGAAAAATTAAGTTGAACGTAATATTTTTGCTTTCTAATTTTTCTGTAATTTCTATGCTTTGTAGAGTATATAAATACTGACGTAATGTATTCCAGATATATGCTTCATTAGCTTACTTCATCTCTTATTACGCGATGAAATTTCTGCAGCTGAATAGTTAAAAACCAGTGACGTAAAATAATTAGTCATTCATTGCATGGAACATGGTACTTTTGAAAATGAAAATTCTAATTTATTCCTAAGATCATTAGCTTCTTATTAGAGCATATTATCTCTCTCAAAGCAAAATTGTTTTTTTTTTCCATATAACATCACTTTCACGGTCTACAACAAAAGAAGCTATACAAATTCACCTTTATGACGTTTTTATACTCTTAGATGCAAAAACAATGTCATTTTGTATTGTTTTTGGGAAAAAAGTCGTATAACTTATCTATTCTTAAATGGAGTGATTGTAACTGTCTTTGTACATGTATATATTTAAGCAAAGCTGTTAAAATACGGCCCCCCACTAGCTCAGCGGTATCTCTGCGGACTTACACGCTAAAATCTGGGTTTCGATACCCGTGGTGGTCAGAGCACAGATGGCCCATTGTGTAGCTTTGTGCTTAATTCAAAACAACAACAAAAACGTTAAAATACGATAAATAAGAAATATTCTCGAGACTAAAGGCAAGGCTTATAGCTTTTACTGTTATCAAAGTTTTGGATAAATCACTATTTAACTGCATTTAAACATCATTATCTCAGGACTAAACCGAAAACATGTTGACATTTCATGTGATTTATAAAATTGAATTAGAATAATAAGAATCCAACACAATCTTCAATTCACTTGAAGCCTTTGATTGAATCATTGTATTTTCGAACATGTGTCTATTTTAGCTGCAAACTTGGCATTTAATTGTTCAGTAAAGCGTCAAAGAAGTTTCACACCGGCATATTATTCGTAAGTTTGTGAAACTCTTATACATAAATCATCATTTGTAATCATCGTTATTGTAAACTTTCTTAAATATTTGTTGAATAGGTCTCAAGATGTTGTTTCTTCGCCTTCACATGTACAACAATAAAATTAACACACTTTGAAACCTTATTATAAAGGACCTTGTGATACATAAATTTAAAACGTGGAACTCAGAAACTATAGGATCAATTATAACTACGTAATATTTTTACAAGGCAGCATTGGACCATCTGCTGAATCCACCAACAAGATTCGAACCTCTGATTTTAACGTTGTATAGCCGAACTTACCACTGCACCAGCGATGGATAGAAAAAAGAAGTTTCCACAAAAATATTTCAGTTTTAACCAATACAAATTACAAAAAGAGCAAGTTTCAAATATAAAACAATCAAAAAACAAACTTAAAAATATTTGTTTTTCTTTAGTGAAAATCTCTTGACTGTTGTACGACGGATTTGTTAATCTGAAACAATTTTAGTATCGATGTTTGGTTAAGTTAAAATTAAATTTAGAAATGTAAATAATCAACACCTTTAAATCTGAATTGCACAATTCTCGTCTATTTACTAAAAATGTAGAAGATTCTTGAGTGTAAGAATCAATAATACAGCAGTTTATCGTTACGGTTTTTAAACCAAATGAAAAGCAAAACAGAAGATTGTTAAATTGAAGTTTAATATAACAAGAGTATGAGTAAAAAATAATCCATGTCAAAGGAGCTGATAACATCTATTCTGATGCACTTTTACGTGCTGGATGATCATAAGGTTATTTGTATTGGTTAAGTTATATACTGTCATGATTATTGAAGTTGTACAATTTTTGATAAGATAATATATTTCATATGTTGTTGTCAAGGTATGTATAGAATTTTTTGAAATTTGGCGTTTTAATATCGATGTTTATTTAAGTTAAATTTATATTTAGAAATGAACATAACTTATTATGTTGATTGAATCTGTACTGAGAAATTCCAGCCTATTCACTAAAATTGTAGAAGATTCTAGAGTATAAAAATAAGCAATATAAGTGTGTAGGTAGACACTGGTTTATCATCAATATTGTTGTGCTTGCTGAAAGTTCTAGAAACTCTCCTCACGCTTTTAAATATAACTAACGCGATGCACTAAGAAACAGTTAGTGTACTATAAACCTTGAAAATTATACATATGATGAACGAATATTAATCGGAAATTTTAGATACTTGACCAGGACAATTCATAAATTTCGAACATTATAAACCATTCAACTTCAGTGTACTGATACCGGACATGGGTATTTTTACCAAAAACATTACATAAATTCAGTGGTGGAATAACTCGACGCAAATTTAGCTAGATCTCTGTTAAACTCGAAATTAGTTCGCTCATCGTCAACTGTTGATAAAATACCCAGTTCTAGACCAGATACAAGACTCAGTGTTGTTTGTAAATTTCTAAAACATTTGTATGTAAATAATTATTTGTAATAACCGTTATTGTAAATATAATTATTGTTTGTATATTAAAATCTGTTTGTATTGAGAAAGAAAACTGTAAGTATCAGTCTTGTTGGCGAATATTATAAATAATGTATGATACATATCGACATTTAATTAACTTTTAAATTAAAATTATCACTTAACTCAGTTTCAGGCTATTTGAAATTGTACTATATATTACTACCCACTACAGTAAGAGAGAATGTCGTCTGTAAAAATAATCTATATGTTAATAATTTTACTACTGTGGTACAACCATTAAAGTACCATTATTTAGGTTATTAACAACGGACGTACTGTATTCCCAGGGTTATTGTATTATGTAACTATTGAACAAGAAACAAAGATCTTGTTCTGCACTCTGGGGCTATAAATACGTTATAAGAGTGGTGGTCAAATACTAATAATCGAATACAATAGCCCTTTAATTGGTAACGGGTGCTGTTGACGAGGTATCTTTTCTGTAGCCTGTCGGCCTGAAACGAAAGAAGACCAACAGAGATAGTCCCTGAGTAGCTTTGTGCGAAAATAACTAAATAACCAAGCTTCTCTGATGGATGAGAATGTACAGCATCTGCAGATAAAGAGACTGGAGATCGAGACGTAAATCGGCATAACAACTTTGTAGTTTCAAAAATCAATGAATTTGGGAAAAAGCAAGTAACAACAATAATATACAATGATGCTTTTATACACGACAAATACTTTTGTCACGTGGAATCAATTTCTGTTAGTTTTATGTAACATTCGCTTGACTTGGAGCACTTTTAAACTGGCAGTGTATTAGAACTGTGTCTTTTGAGTATGAAAAAATAAGATAACAATTAAAACAGCAAGCTAGACACGACAACTGGCCAAGTTTTTCCTTCTGTTAAGTGAGCTGAGAATTGGGAGTTGATTGAAATGCTACATAAAGTGTTTAACAGACCTGTTCCATAAGAAAATTCTTAGATACTTAAAAGAATGAAAAATGTGTATTGATTGGAAGCATAGTATACCATGCAATTTCCCACTTGAGCAAACCATTATGTGAGATCGAACTTTATATATTTTTGTTAGATATTCAGTGCGTAATATTAAAGAGATTTGGAGCTCTTTTGAAAAAGAGAATCAAAACAATAACTGAAGATTGCAAAACTTTCTAGAACGTTTTCTACACGCATCGAAAACCTAAAACTTGTGTTCTTACAAACAAAGTAAGGTGAAATCTATATTATAAGAAGGCGACAAATCAGTTTACAATTCTTGGACAATTCAATTAAAAAAGACATTTATATGAAACAATACTTTCAGAAAAACGTTTGATCGGTTACGTTCATATATGCACATGTACTCATATTAAAATATGCCCGTCATGGTCAGTTGGGTTAAGGCGTTTGACTCTTAATTTGAGGGTTGCGGTTTCGAATTCCAGTTGCATCAAATATGCATGCCCTTTCGGCCGTGAAGACGTTATAATGTGACGGTCAATCCCACTATTTGTTGGTAAAAGAGTAGCCCAAGAGTTGGCGGTGGGTGATGATGACTAGCTGTCTTCCCTCTAGTTTTACGCTGCTAAATTAGGGACGGCTAGCGGAGATAGCTTTCCTATAGCTTTGCGCAAAAAAAACAAACATATTAAAATTTTCTCGCTGCTGTAGATACCTGAGATTTTCTTAGCAAGGCAAAACATTGTTTGAGTTTCGAAGTAGCTTATTTATAAACAGAAAATGTTTATGACACTTCTAATCATTCGTATTAAATTTTGATATGACCTTAAACATTTAGGTGCACCGTTTTAGAGGCTTGAGCATCTTTCTGTGTTATTACAGACTTCTCCGTTTTGTGTTACCATCGTTTTTAAGGTTAAATATTTGTTTTGCAGTACGAAATTAAATTTAATGTTCTTGTTTTTTTATACACCCACAATAAATTTCACGATATTTTAATGAAAAAATTGATTTTTGTACGTCGTATTTTTAAAACTGAATTTCTTTAATGAGTACCTCAATCTGCGTTCATTACACGATTCATATGTTTTCTTTAGAAATATATTTAGATTATTTATACACACCTATAGGCACGTGAATCAAAGTTTATTGAATGCAGTCAGATTGTATTTTCGTGCTATTCTATATACCGGGCTGGTTATTTGTATACAACTCCAGTAAACTCACGCAAGTAGAAGCTTAACTGATGCCCGCTTTGAAATAGTTTAACATTATTTACTTTTTTTCTCCACTAAAACTTACATTAAATATATTTATTTATTTTATCTGAGTGTGGAGAAAATAAACTAAGTGAGATACAACTGAAATATAAGTGATTTCTTTGTTCTCATGAACACAGGTACATCTATGAGTAAATACATTACAATTTCTGAGAGAACTGCCTAAAGAGCCGAGAGGTTTTCTTGTTTCCTGTTAAAATTATTCTTTCTTATGTAATATGAAGTGGTGCTTCGGATTCTTTGGAAATCAGTACAGCATAGTAGAAAATAGGACCACAGATATAAATGCGGAAACTCTCTATCACAAGTGAAGTCCAGTTTTTTGTATTATTAGCGAGATTCTTTTGTTGTTTGTTTTCTTTATTTTGCGCAAAACCACACGAGGGCTATCTGCACTAGCGGTCTCTAATTTAGCAGGGTAATACTAGAACGAAGACAGCTAGTCATCACCATTCACCGCCAACTGTTGAGCTACTCTTTTACCAACGAATAGTGAGAGTGACAATCACATTATAACGCCTACACGGTTGAAAGGACGAGCATGTTAGGTGTGCCGGGATTCGAACTCGCTACCCTTGGATGACGAGTCGAGTACCTTGACAGCCTGGACATGTCGGGTTCACATCATCAGTGATAAACTATTTGCATTTGAATGCAATCAACATTTGAAAAGAAAAGTTTATTGTTTGTTTATTTGGAATCAAGCAATGTGCCTGCTGTGATGTACGCACCACAGGTATGGAAACCCGATTTCTAGCGTTGTAAGTCCGCAGACATACTGCGGAAGTGAAAAGGAAAGTATAGTAAACTATGAGGTTATTTAGTACCATTGGAAGGAAGGACACTGCAAATTTAATGCCTTTATCAGACCAGTTTATTTCCGGTCATTTTATCTATTTTTTCTTAGTCAGTTGAACAATCTCTTCATTGGCAAAGTAGTATGTCTTAAGACTTTCAACACTAGAAACCGGGTTTCGATACCCTTGGTGAGCAGAATAAAGATAGCCCATTGTGCAGCTTTGTGTTTAACTTCAAACAAACAATTGAACAAAGTAAGATAAATGTTATTTTTATTTTCTTTAGTTATAGATGTTGAATCGCTAAGGGTAGAAAAATAAATACTTTATTTACTTGTCTTGAAAGAATATTGTACACAAGTAATTAAGTGTTGATTTGTTTCAAAATTAGGATATTTGCCACCAAAATTGATACACAAAATTTTCTCTATTAACATAAATATATTTTAATCTGAAAAAAAGTACAATTTATATTAATAGTTATTACAAATAACTGTGTGTGTGTGATGGCTCTGTAAAAATACTGACGTCCAATATTAATTCTTTGAAATTGAACGATTGGTAACTTTATATCTATAAGTGTTTCTGGTCAAATATCTGTAATTTTACAACTAATAGACGTAAATCACAATTTTAGCTTACGAGTCTTATATTGTATTAAATTTAGCAGACCAACAATATTCTATTACTGTCTTTTGCCATCGTGTGTTGTCTGTTTTTATTCTCATTAGGTGAAATTTTCGAAAGCTCAAGGTTCAAGTACGCTAGCGTTTTTGTAAAACAAATATCAAACTCAGGTGCCATTAATACAGGATAAGTGCACAATAAAGATTTAACCTTTTCAAAAGCAGATGTTTTAGACCACTTGAAATTTGACTTTCTTCAATAGGTTTGTTAATAGTAAAGTAACGTCAGCAAAAGTTTCAAATTTTTGTGCTAACCAATTGTTGTAGGAGTTGAATAATTCACAATGGAATCAACTTTAACTTGAATTGAAGAAACTTGACCGTGACCTGTCACGTGACCTAAGTAATTTGTTTGTTTGTTTAGGAATTTCGCACAAAGCTACTCGAGGGCTATCTGTGCTAGCCATACCTAATTTAGCAGTGTAAGACTAGAGGGAAGGCAGCTAGTCATCACCACCCACCGCCAACTCTTGGGCTACCGTTTTACCAACGAAAAGTGGGATTGATGGTCACATTATAACGCCCCCACGGCTGGGAGGGCGAGCATGTTTGGCGCGACTCGGGCGCGAACCCGCGATCCTCAGATTACGAAGCGCACGCCTTAACGCGCTAGGCCATGCCAGGCCCAGACCTAAGTAAACAACTTTGGTTTTACAGAAGTCATTTTTCACCAAATTTACTTTGAGGTTGGCTTTATTAAACCTCTAAAAATACCACGAAATATTCATAAGTGTTCTTCCCAGGTATTATTTTAGATTACAATATCAGTTATAACGAGAAAACCCAGTCATTGATTCAATATTCACTGAATAGTTGTCTGAGAATGATTCATCCTAAACGGCATTACATTGTGTTGGTATAATCCATCAGTAGTAACTTAAGCAGAGATTTCTTTTTTGCTCTCTCAGAGGAACAGCCCATTATCCCTTCTGCAAATTATATTTTGCGATATATCTGGCTTTTCCGATGTCATCAATAAATTTCTCCGTTCTTGCAATGAGATAGGAACCTGTTCTCGTCAAAGAATTCACTTTGTGACAATCTGTACAGAATCTAACCGAACTATTAGATTTAGGAACCACTACACAAGATGAAGATCAGTCGCTTTCACTGTGTTCTATAATGTTATTCTCCAGCATGTAAGATATATCTTTACACATTTGGTCAAATTTGACTGGATTCACATGATAGGGATATTGTTCAGAGGTGAAGCATCGCCTATATCAACATCATAAACAGCAAGCAATGTTGATTGATTAGGAACGTCCGGCAATATGCACTAATATTCAATCAATAAACTAGGAAGTTGATTTTTCTCCTCAGGAATTATAGAGTTTGGCATCAAGATAGGCCAGGATATAAGAAATACTCAGTTTGATGTTGCATTCATTTCTGATATTTTCAAATTTACGGATGTCTGAGTCAAAGCGACTGTCATCAATATCAGGAAAATACATCACAATTAAAATGTGTTGAGATGTATTTCGGATCTGATAATGCTTCAACATGTTAATATGGCATAGCTAGATAGCCTATCGATGAACAGGTGCTTTACAACATTGTCTGTGTCATTAACTTTCCGACTAGCCTCCTAGTAACCATGGAAGTCCCATAGTAGATAACAATATTAAAACCATGTCACCAGGACATAACTTACACTATTCAGCCTTGTGGTCATAAACATTTTTATTTCGAACTTAAAATGACTTCAAATTTTATCGAACCAATTCAGTTAACAGTCTGGACCGAAACTTGGAAATGCATTTTCAATAATCTATTTCTTTTAGGTCATCTTCCAACCATTGTACCTTCAGCATGTTTATAAAGCTACACACTGAATGGCCAAACACCAATTCGAATGTGCTAAACCCTCACGACTCGTGAACTGATTTACGAACAGCAAATAATGATAAATGAGCTTCTTCATTCTAATCTTTCTTAATTTCAAGAGAGTAAGTACGATTTATATTTTTAAATGTAGAGTAAAATCGCTCAAGAGTATCTTGATATTTGGGATGGTAGGCACTAGATTGGATCTGTTTAGTACCGAGCTGGTACTAGACAACCTGTTGAAACAACCCAAATATAAAAATTGATCCCTGATCATTCTGAATTTCTTCTGGCCAACCAACAAAAGCAAAGAAGTTAATGAAACTCTCACTTTTTTTGGCTAAAATGCTTAAAGGATAGCTTCAAGAAAACTAGTAAATGGTCACACGACAGTCAATAAATACTGGTTCACTGATCGAGTTTTTGGTGCAGGCGCAACACAGTCAATAATTACACGATTAAAGTGTTTTTAAAAAGCTATGATAAGTTTCAAGGGAGCTACAGAAAATTTCTGGCTAGGTTTTACGACCAATTGACGAAGGATCATCTTGTTACCCTCAATACCCTGAGCAATAACAAGTTCAGCAGTGATATGACTCAAATCTAAGGGCAATATACTCTCTAACAACAATGATTACGTCACTCTAGTATCACGTAAAACACGTATAGATATGGGATTAGTAGTGAAATTTGTCAAAGACACACAACCAACAGACATAAAAGGTCTAAGTTTCTCCCTAACTACATTAGCCTTTTTATCAGTGGCCAAATAAACAACATCGGGTAATCTGGTGAAAGTACGTTCATGTGTGAACACGAATGCATTGGATGTTGCCTTCATTTCTTTTTTTTCAAATACCAGCAATCGGGCATAACATCAACAGAATTCTTTTTGTCAACATGACAGACAGTTCTTGATGGAATTTTATATTGTCTTTAACAAGACTTCAGACTAGAGAAGTTGGGTTTTTTAAAATAATCCAAAACTCTATTGGGGTGAATATATTAAGTTTTTAGTCAAAACGGTAGGAATTTCTTATTACGTAAAGTTGTTTTATATGTTGAAAGAGCATCTGCTTCCTGTAGTGTTTCAGCTTTCTTCTCATCCAAATAAGTTTGGAGGTCGTTATGTACACAACGTTTAAATTTCTCACTTAGACATAACTGTCTTACTTTGTCGAAATTGTTGCAAATATGCATAGAATTACACCATCGATCATAATAAACCTTTTTTCGTGGTCGAATTCCATATAATTTGATTATCTTGCTTGCAATAACCTCAAAACTTTGGGCGACAAGCCTTTGAAACTAGCTCATATGCTTTAAGAATAGCTGTTTTAATCTTATCATAATTCGGACAATCTTCTAGAGAGAGAGAAAGCAGCATAAGCTTCTCGTAATTTAGCAGTTAAAACACTTTGTAATAATAATCACCATTTTTGATGGGCCATTTTATGGTTTGGGCGACCGTTTCAAAATGTTGAAAAATATTTATCAATTTTATTTTCATTAAATCGTGGTACTTTTAATACATGGAAAAAGTTCAAAAGTGTAATTTTGGCTCAGTCGATCGGAGTTTAGTCTATTTTTCATTTTTTGTCATCCTAATTTCTTTCTCGGCTACGATACGGGCTTGCTCTTTCTGTTTGGGGCTTTGATAAAGATTTGCTTGTTTGGCCTTGAGACGTTTATTTTTCTTTTAATTTTGTTATAAGCTTGTTCAAACTCGATTTGTTTGAAATTTTAATTTTATTTCTAACTAATCTTTCACTCAACTTTGATTGGCTGGTAGAGACACTAGAGTATTCCTCTAATGCTTTCTGAGACAACTTATCATCATCGACAAATATTTCAACAATACGCTTTTTCTCATCGATGTTTGATTCTCTAATTCTACGATTTGGGCAATTTCGAGCAATTTGCTTTTGTTATAATTTTCTAGTTATTCGAGAGATGGTGATTCAAGAAAACCTTGATAATTAGATATGATCAAGTCTTGTTGGCACTGATAAATATAAATTGAATCAAGATATTACTTTTATTTGAGAACTAATTTGGTTTCTAGTTCAGATCTCGAACGAGACCTAAATTTATTACGTAACATATTATAATTTATCTCGAACAACTCTGCGATTTATTATGTTAATGTGTTACGATTTTAAATAGCGGTAAATTTTAATTTAAAAGTTAATTGAATGTCGATATGTATCATATTTATGAAAACTTCCAACAAGATTGCTACACACAGTTTTCTTTCTTAATAAAAATATATTTTAATATACAAAAAATAAGTTTATTATAACAGTTATAACTAATAATTATTACAAATAATTATGTATATACAAAAAGTTTGCAAATAAAGAAAAAACTTTAAGTAGATGATTACCAGGGCCTATCCACAAATTAAATTCAGCTGCTTTTTTCATATCGCAATGCAGACTAAAAAAATTCTGTCCATTTAAAGAGTGAATCAACTATTTACATAAGACTTTGTGGTCGTGTATCAGCATGAATTTTCGTGTTGTAAATCAGAGTACATAGGTTCGACAGCGAGGGAACTAGAAGAACAAACCAACAAGTCTATGAAGTTCAGAAGCGTAAACCTTATACAAATAATAAAATCCATACTGAATTGTACATACAGTATAAGATCAATGAATACCTCAAGGTTCTTTTCAATATACAGGGTGAGAGAAGTCTATTTATCATTAAAACAATCGCGATAAACCGAATTACCAGCGATTAATAATCAGGTACAAGCACTTCTAGTGTTGTTAAAACTTTTAATCTTTATTGCGAATTACACATCTCTAATGATTGTAAATTGTATAATTAGCTACCACAATAGCAATTTGCAGTTCTTATCTGAGCTATGTCGAGCTCTTTCTTATCCAAAAATATTTCTCCTATATTAGCTATAAATAAAAATATTGATATTTCTATTGGTTTTTTGATACACACATCACAAAACTGACATAAATTCTAGCGTGGTATGAAAGAACGAAATAAACTAAAGTGTTTACAAACTGAGCTCATGAGGTATATAAAAAGACTAAGGGTCTTAAACATTGAAAAGTAAGGCAAAGCAGCCGAATGTTTTTTTTTCGAGAGAGAGGTATTCATCTAGTTAAAAGTAGTATTATATATATTAGTTCATGTGTATCAACTCTCATGAATCTCGAGTCTGAAAATTTCAGTATGATTTGACTGAAGTGACAAATCTTGTATATATTTTACACTTAACGAGCTCTCTAATGTTTTTAACATTACTGGTTAACCCTGGTTGTGTGATCTACATCATCGCATAGATGTAAAAAATGCTGAAGTTATTTATAACTGATACTTTTTATTGTCACTTTTAAAGTTATAAATATGTTTATAATTCATTTTTCAGGAGTTTTGAAAGTTGAAGAAGAAACTAATAAAAACTACACCCTGGAATTTTTAATCTGAAGAGCATTTAACGCGACATATGTAATAAATTGTCATATCTTAATCATCAAGTCATCCCATAAGTAATGTCCGAAAATTTAATATAGAAAGTGCATCATCATTTCTGTCTTTGTAGAAGATTTTAATGACTAAAATACGTAGTAGGACATGTAAAAAATGTTTAGACAAATAAAAGAAACTAACCCAACTTCACTCTTTCAGATCATTAATCAAATAAACCGTTATAAAGATGGATGTATCTGAGGAGTACATTAGGCATATAATGCTTTATAAGTTTAAAAAAGGCAATAGTGCAGCAGAAAGTATACGACACAATCAAGGTGTTAATGGATTGAATTAAGTTTCTGTGCTAGTTCTTCAACTCTTACAACACAATCTTCATCAAGTGCAGGAACGAGCAGCAAGTCATCATCAAACTGAACAGGACGTGGCGCATCACTTAAGCTGTAGTCAGTTGATCTGATGACTTGCTGCTCGTAGCTGCACTTGATGAAGATTGTGTTGTAAGAGTTGAAGAACTAGCACAGAAGCTTAATTCAATTCATTCAATTGTTCACCGTTGTCTGTATCAGCTTGGAAAAGTGTCAAAGCTTGAAAAATGGGTCTCCAAAGCTAACCTTAAAGTAAAAGTGGACATTTGCACTTCTCTGCACTTTTGTGAACGTAACTTACCTTTTCATGGACAGGTTAGTGACTGGAAATGAAAAATGGATATATTATAAAAATGTTAAGCGCCGCAGACAATGGTTTAGTGCAGGTAAACTGGCTAAAGCACAGCCCAAAATAGACCTTCACCCAAGGAAAGTATTCTTAAGCGTTTGGTAAGATATTGTTGGTGTGATCCACTTTGAGTTACTGCCACTTAAAGTAACGATTACATCAGACTTGTATTGTCAACAGTTAAAGCACTTGAATATTGTACTGAAAGAAAAGAGGTCTTCTTTCATCAGTCGTAAAGGTTCTGTGTTACACCAGAATGATGCAAGGCCCCATACAGGAAGTACCACACCTGTAAAGATTGAAGAGCAAGACTGGGAAAAACTTCCACATCCATCTTATTCTCCAGACCTTGCTACGTCTGATTATAATCTATTCCGTTGGTTGCAGAACTATCTTGACGGAAAAGAGCTCAAAACACACGAAGATGTCAGAACTACTCTCTCCATATTATTTTCCTCAAAACCCCAAGAATTTTATAGAAGTTGGCAGGAAGTAATTAATAACACTATGTAACAAAATTTTTACTTTTTCCTATTCATGGGCAGAAAGTGTTATTTCCCAATTGCTCATGCCTAAAGTAAATGGAAAACCTATTTTTCTCTTCAAACTTTGCTTTTGTGACATGGGAGCGTATAACGAAAGCATGATGGAAAACTATATTTAAGGCTGATATGTGAAAGTGATTTATATTACAGTCGCAAATCTTGAAAAACTATTCACTTCTAAATATTTTTGTATAACTTTAGTATATATACATGTAAATCTTTATTCATATGTTGTTTTATTCAGAACTTATGTAAATGAAAATGTGCAAATTTGCCAGTTTCTACATATATTAATTATATTAATATATTAATTTCAAACTTTCATTATCCAGATCACAAAAGCAAAGTTTGAAGGGAATAATGGACATTTTCTGTACTTTTACAACATACGTAATGAGAAATAACACATACTATCCAGAAACAATACTTGTGTTACATAGTGTAATGATGGAACATATATTAATTATTGATTAAATAGCATTAAAAGGGTTTGAAATCCTTTTTCTTAACCTAAAATCGGACATTACTTATGGAATTACCTGATATAATAACATGTGAGACGGTCAGCTTCCGGTAGGTGTTGTAAAAAGGGTTTTGTTAAACTCTTTAAAGCGAGTAATAGGATTTATTATCACTTTTGTAGTGCACCCAAGGCTGAAAAAATTGAATAAGGCGTCACTTCTATAACACTAGACTCTTTGACCAGCAGACCAGCACAACAACCAAATTGGCTGTATTAGCATGTATAATAACATTCCCTCTAAATTCATAATTCAAGTTTCCGTCAGTATATAAGTACGGTATACTGTGTATACCTCTAGAGTAAGATATAATTGTTAATGTTACTTTAATTAATAGTATTGTTTGGAATCTTTAATATATCTGTTGTCATTATTTTAAAGCTTTTGTTATTTTTATTATAACTATTATTTTGCATCATTAAATTATCTATGGATGTAAATTTAATGGAAAATTTCTAAACCGTCAATTTCCTGAGATATTATTACGATTATGTCCGAAAATGTTTCCAACAGTAAAAATACATAACTGATGAAACAATGCATTTAATCTTTTGTAAATAGAAACGCACGAATAATACATTATATTAGGTATACTGATAATTAACTTGGTTTTATTTGCTATCTGTAAGTAGCTTACCTTGTTTAGAAATCAATATTAACAGCTCTAAAATTCAGTTATGTTTCGGATGTGCTAAAAGGTATGAGCAAATATGTTATATATGCCCTTAAAACAAAATTAAATATAATGTTAAGATAGAGATGGAAAAGAGCCTCATCATCTAATATATCTGGCTGATTGCTCAAAAAAGCACTGAAAATTCTGAAGTATTTTTTATCATATAAAAATAAATAACCTACATTCAAAACTGTTCCCAATAATCTAGGATCACTGGAGGAGATTCTTCGAAATCTTTGCAATCTTTCTCCTCCAATGAACCGAGAGATAAAGTTCAGCCAAGATCCCGACGATAATACCAGTTACATGAAGTCATATATTTCATCTTTTCTTTCACGTGTATAAGCACAAAAGTATTTATACAGTCGAAGGTAAAACAAACAATGTTTTCAAGTACCGGTCGCTTGATTGGTGCATAAGATGTCAAAAAGAATGAAAACTAAACCTTAGCTTCTTGCGTCCTTTTTACTTGGATATTTCAATACGTAACACAAATGATTAATGGCATTTTGTTACAGAATGATTAAAAAGAATTTCAGAGAAATTGTAAAATGGGCTACTCTTTTACCAACGAATAGTTGGATTGACTGTCATATTATAACGTTCCCACGGCTGAAAAGGCGAGCATGTTTGATGCGATAGGGATTCGAACCCGCGACCCTCTGATTACGAGTCGAACGCCTTAACCCATGTGGTTATACCGGGTCGTATTTATAAGCTATCCTTAAAAGGTGTATATGTAACATAAAAAGGAATTTCATTTTTTTCTTTTTATTATACGCTATAAACATACTATGTAAAATACATATATCATTTATAGTAAATAAGTTTTGTTTGTTTGTTAAGAATCAAGTACAAATCAACCTAATGGTATACTCTCGACACAGGGTATAGAAATCCGGTTCCTAGCGTGTGAGTCCGCAGACATACCATATTGTCACTAGGGAGCACATTAGCTAAGAAAAAGTGTGCATTTTTTTCTTTTAACCCAATATAATCATTATATATTTTATTGCATATTAATCTAAAGATAAGAAAATAAAAGTTGACAAAAATCGCTTCAAAAACATGTTTATATTACTATAATTAATTTCGTGACAAATAAGGCACTACTTGTCTGTTAAAAATGAATATTTTGCTTTTAAGCTAAACGGATAGGCGAACATATTTTTATTGCTCTGTTAGTTTTGCAAACAGAGCGTTGGGTGTTAAACCAGGCCAGAGAATATATGAGAATAAATTGTTCAATTTCATTGCGTTACTCAAAAATATAGCTTTGTTATTGTTATTTGTGACGTCATACTTGTCTTACCGATTTTAACTAGCAAGTGAAGGAAAAGTTATTGTACAATATCATTAATAATTGATATTATATACACGTATTGCACAATAATAATGTTGAATACTTAAATGTTAAAGACATGCTAAGAGAAAAAAATTATTTTCTTAGAGTAGGTGCTTAAATATTGTATTAAAGTTTTATCTCTTTTTTTTAGTGGATCTACCCATGGCTCACAAAAAATATTAGGAATTATATAGTTAAAATTCTGAGTTAGATTCCAACGACGGACACATCACATAGAGCCCGTCGTTAAGTTTTGTGTTAAGCAAACAAACATTTAGTTAAAAACAATTCGTGCAAAAAGTAAACACACAAGAATTAAAACTTTGCAAGTTCAGAAACCCTTCAATAATCCTTTGCAAGTTCTTTTAACCTCGATCTAGCTTTGTTTCTGCAGCAATGAAAACCCTTTTGTTTTGTTAAAATTAATTCTTGTTTTTTTTAGATAGGTTTTGAGAGAGCAGATAGGGAACATTTAAAACATTTAATTCCAACAGAATAAAATCCGTAAAATTTTAAATTGTTAAATGAATATATGCGAGACCTTATTTAAATTAATAATTTATTGTTTTTATTTTACTTTTTGCCGTTAATTATTTTTCATGATATTTATTTATGTGTACATTTATTAAAACTTCGATGATCTATTATAGAATGTGTTCTCAATGATAAGTATGAAAACTGTGAATACTAAAATTCGGAATTTGATTCCATCTAGTGGACAGAGCGCAATAAGCCTTTTGTGTAGCTTTGAGTTAAAAAAAAGCAAAGGTAAAAATGACTGTGGGCCATTTTATTCAAATTACATCTAAATACGTCTCCTAATAAAAATATGAGAAATTAAATACCACTTTATACATTCCTGCAAACAATAAAATATAAAGAGTCACTTAACCAGTCGAAACCACAGCTTTAATTCTATTTTCTTTTGGAGTTGCCGGTGGTTAAACAAACAAAAACTATACGACAATGTCCTTACTTTTTTCACTTGTATATGTGAGTAGAGATAGATTAAAAAGTTTTTGATAAGTTAATAGAAGGACACAAGTTGCATCAGTATCTGTTACTCTAATTGGTGTTTCTCCTTCGAGATACACTGAATTAGAATACAAGAATAATGACTTAATTATTGCTAAATATTTTAATGAAAACCTTAATATATACTGTTTCAATATAATTAAACGGTTTTAAATATGCAATAACAGCAGATATAAACTATTGATTAAATGTAATGCTTTGGAATCTCATTTTGACAGTGTTTTGAAGGTAATGTGATGCGATGAAAAAATCCGGCGCCAACTATTCATTCGATCAGGGAAAGTTTGATTTTGGTTTAAATTTCGCGCAAAGCGGGAATACATCTCTTTTTTACAACAAGTGGAAACTGGAGTCAAAAGTAATGTCATCGTTTATAACTTCTGTGTTTTATAACACGACCAGTTTTCAAAAGTTCTTTCTTCGTTAGCTGTTCTCCCGTCGAGCTCAATAATTGTTCTGTTTGACGTGTTGAACTCTCTGACTAAGATTGGAAGTGAATTGCAGCTGTGGGTCTACAGCCTTTTACTTTCCGTTTTTTACTTTTCTTATTGTTAATATATTTATAAATGCTATGTGTAAAAGTACCCCAGAACTATATTTGGTAACTCATGCGCTTCTTGTAAGGTCGTTGGTCGGTTGGAACTCCGTAACAAAGCAACGTAATTGTGAGTGCAATAATAATCTGTTAGGTCTGTCATCTTGATTACCCAACAAACTATGAACCCTTCAGTTATCATTAAAATAATTATGCAAATACATTCAAGTGAAAATGGGGAAAATTGTGAGATGACACGTTGTCAACTCACCAAATAATTTTATTTGAACCATATTTTATGTGAAAATATGTAAAATGTTTTATAATTTATAAATGCGACTGTAAATATCACATGTATGGTATGTCATGTTTTGATTAAAGTAAATAAGCCTTATAGTTATATTTTAAGAAACGTTATTAAACTAGTAATTTGAATGGTAGTATTAATCGGCGATTTGCCTCTTGCCCAATCTCTCCGAAATCTTTTGTTACTAAATCTATTCTCTTCGATGATCAGTTTATTATTTCACTCTAAGTTTCTGCTTTGTCTTGTAATTACAAAAAATACGGGTATTTGAAGTTCTTGGAACATCATTATGGTTGAAAGTAAAACTAGCATACTAACTGATAATATTTTAAGGTAAATCAAAAATTAAAACGCTTAGTTGTTTACAGAAAAGTTAGTTATTTAAAACATGATTTAATCAAATCGAACTATTTTGGAGAATCTGTAACGTACGGAAAAACGTGGAATTGCATTAAGAAAAGCCTAATTTCGAAATATGCATAATTTACCGTGTAATAGCAATACTTCAGTTCCTGTTTAACATCTGTGTTATATATACTTATGTATGTGTTTGACTGGTTAGAAATTTCACGTGAGCTGAGAACAACCTTAAAATAATTAAATTTAATTATTTCCGCTGTAAAGGTTTTAATTCAATCAACTGAAAAGTATTACAGAACAATTCCAGTTATTTGTTTTATGAAACAAAAATATCATCAAAGGATAAGAGAATAGTTATAATTCTCGAATAAATAATTACTCAGTTTCATATAAGCAGACTTAAATTTCAAAAGCAGTGACGGTCAAGATAAATTATTTGATCCCATATCATTATTTCTTATTCAGACCACATTATGATTTTGAAGCCGTTAGAACGAATAAACTTTGTTAAGATGGTTATTTATCCTTTTGCCAGTATGACAATGAATGAAATCATTAATCCTACTCAGATTTAGTTTAATAACTGACAATATTTTAGAAATAATTTTTAATAATGTGTTTAATCACTTAATGAAGCTTGAAACAAAGAATTCTCAATTTTCTACTTAATGAATGGTGTTGCTATAAGTGTTAGATTGACCCTTGTTTTAGCAAATTTTTTCTGGTGTTTCAATAAACAAAAAACCACATGAAAGGCTGTTATTAAAAAGTAATGCGATAATGGCATTTATGTCTTTAATAGCTGCAAACATTTCTTCATAATCCAGTCGACTAAGTAAAATGTTTTTGAGGAACAATAAACGTACCTCTAGCAGCAACAAAAATATTCACTCACGTAAAACTATTGTTCCTTAAGTATTAAAATGGTTAAGATTTGGTGTTTCAAGTAGATTTATACAAAAATGTCCAAATAACTAAGCTGGAACTAAAGTGTGTGTAAAGTCAAAGTCACAACAATGGTTAATGTTCTTCGGTGGTATAATGGAGTTTATGGGAATTTTTCACCGTAGATTATACTTTAGAATGAAAGGCAAAGTGAAGCTGAGTTATAATGATGAATAGAGCAAAATACAAAACTTAAATCTTTCTTTTGTTAGGTTATGGTATTAGTATTAACTGTTTACCTTTACTGCCGTTGAAATTTAATAATGCATCTCTCATTTTAGGAAGACATTTAGTATATAAAATGAAAAAAGATAATGAAAGTGTATCTTTCATAGAAAAGCTAATATAAATTAATTATTAAATTATTGAAAACTATAATATTATTATAAAAGTAATACTTTCAACTATTTTAGTTATGCTTATATAGCAATAGCAACGGTTTTAAACAAAGCAAAACAGTAAAATTAATAAATAATATATTTCCTTATTTCTTAAAATTTCAACTCTTGCTTGTGATAAAAACTCGAAATTACAATTTTGCGTACAAAGTTTTCATTTATCTTTTCAAATCAGTTTCGTAATCTTATTCCTTAAATTTAATATTTTTTCTTTTTTTGCGTACTTGCTTTTCATCTGTCTCTCAACTGTAATTTCCGTCCATACATTTTCTATCGCTCAGCTTTCGATTTTTTTCTTTTCTTTCTCTAGATAGAAGAGAAAGGTAGATGATGAAAAGAAAAATTGAAAATATCTGAAGTGATTTTAAAAGTGACGACTAAAGTAATAAACGAAAGAAAAAAATCAATAATATCTGGTCGCTGTTCTGCTCTACAGTAGCCCGTTTTTAGACAAAGCCGGGATGACAGAAAGCTCTGACACAAACGTAGTAAAAACCATGATATTATCTATAGGAAATCAATAACGGTGGAACGGTTGGACCTGGTTTCACCTGGCTAGTGAACACAATATGACGACCAGATCAAATTTCAAACAAAGTAACACCAGCACCTTCGATCTGGTGACGTTTGTAACAATATAGAATCGTTGGATCGGTGAACATAAAACCAGGATTGCACGGATAGGTTAACAGAAGTCAAAAATTAAGTTCATATAACTCCGTTGTCGTTTGATTATTAAATATTGAAGATGCAATTACAAAATATTCACATCAAAAGTCAGTATTTTATCTACCTCAAACCTTTTTCTACATATGATATAACATTGTTATGTACATCTACATTGTCACGTTTCACAAAATTACGAACATAAGTTTGATACATCACACTACAAATGCTATATATATATATATGTACATATATGTTACATTAATCATACAAATGGTATTTAAAAGACGGTATCACAAATAGTATGCTCTACTTCATATGGAATACTATGAATTCATAACTTGAATAAACAGTGAAATTGAATTTGTTTAGGATCATTAATAATTATTACGAGCACTATGTTTTTCACCTTATTACTTGATCTACAGCTAAAGTGCAAATTCAGAAGCGACATTTCTTAACTTCATTTCGTCTATGATTATGAAAAGATGTTTTTTGAAGATGCTACGCCTTACCTGGGTTACTACACTTACCAAATAATAAATGCTGCTGAGGTTTATACATAAAAAGCGTTCTAGTTCCAAGCTGTTCCAGAAATTGTTTCCTCCACCCTGTCTCCTCTGATGATTACATACTGTCGTTCCACACAAATATTTTCATTGTAATAACCAACTATGATGGATAGTGAGACTAATCATCGGCTAAACATCTTCGCAGTCACTCTTTACAAAGCTTTCATTTTGTGTGAATGTAGTCTTCCAAATCCAAGTGTAAAAAATCAAAAACTATAAAATTGAATTGGTGCGCATCAGGGTTCTTTGTTTAAATGATTTTCTTTGGCCATTTTATACTTGAAAATAGGTGATAATTTTGAAGTAAAGCTGGAAGGTTGTGAAAGTTTGGCTTGAGATCTTTTTTTAACTAAAAATTATTGCTTAGAGTCTGGTCAGCTATGCTTAGAGGTATAACAAGCCTCACTGCAACCGCTGTTTGAGTCGACAGTCACCCCAATGGCACAGTAGTGTATGTCTGCGGACTTATACCGCTAGGAAATGGGTTTTGATACCCGTGATGGGCAGAACACATTTAGCTCTTTCTGTAGATTTGTGCTTGATCATGTGATTCTTTTTTTTAAGCAGAACCTTCTCTTTATAAAAGAGGGCGTTCTTTTGACTTTGTTCATCAATGCTTTTTAAATCCTCGGTTGTTCTACGTGCTTTGCGTGTTTTTCTCTTTCACATTTATTAGTTAATCTTTTACAAACGTCATAAAAATACATAATAAATAAAAATATCAATAAATTATTACTAAAAGAAATACCTACTGGTTATTTGATCAGAAATCCAATAAATGTTTCTTAAATTAGCTAACAAACACTACACAATCGTGACTAAATAACGAACACAAAACAATATTAAGTAGTCACTAAACATTGATACCCAAGTAACAAATATAACATCATGCCAAGTAGATAACTGTCTCAAACAACTGATTAGAAAATAACAAATAAAATACGGTGAATAGAAGGCAAAGAAGCTAACAATTTCTTTCAAAATAATAAATATAAAATTATGCTTCCTAAATAAATAAATAATAGTTAAAAATACGATGATTAAAATAAAGAAATAAATCAATATTATGACTACTAAAATATTAGGCGATATTACACCATATCTACAAGATAACAGTGCCTATAAACAGGTTATTAAACGATAAATAAAACATCTGTGAAAGTTTGGATAACTGGATACTTTATAGGAAGACATAACTGGTCCTTGAAATCTCGATAACCTCATAACTGGTCCTTGAAGTCTCGATAACCTCATAACTGGTCTATTAAGGAGTACATCATTGACTGGATTATGTTTCTCTCAAAGCGAACGATTTGTAACTAATTTAATCCTTGGCCAGTTTGTGAGCAGTAAAAACTCATCACATCTTTATTGACAGTTTTGATGGCTCGGCAATAAATTTAAACAAACTGTACATTCAGATGCATAACTGAAGCAAAGTATTTTTACCTCAGATCTGTTTCTAACCTGTTGTTTCTAAGTACACACTGAACACAATTGCAATTCCTATTAGCTGTGTTATGCAAACATCAGTAACTATTTGGCATGATCGACTTTGTCTGTAAAAGGTCTACACTCGCAATAAATAAGTACGATTATAGGTAATTATAACAATAAAAGTCTTTATAAACACACAATGGCAGAAGTTAAAGAGATTACAAAGGTATGGTCAAACCTGAATGGGATACTAGATTTCCCGAGAAAAATGACCGAAACAGCCTAGTATTGTCATACATGTCGTGTCCATCTTTGTATCTTATTACATCTTATAAAAGTTACTGTCTCCAATGTTTTGTTTTAGTGTATATATCGTGTATATATATCGAGTTGAGAGCATAATGTTTTAAGTTATCTGCAAAAAATCATAGAAATAAGCAATTAATCCAGAGGCCTCAAACGAAGTTCGCTACGTTGCTGGAGTGTTTTATGTTTACAAAATTGCACGATCCCCATCGAATTTCTTCGTTTTAAAACATGTCGGGAAATTATATCATTTCTTCATTAAGTGTTGATACAGCATAAAATAATAAAACAAATGTTGCTAAAACGCCCAATTTTTGATAAAGTTTAGATAACTAACGTTCATTTAAACTTCTTTTCAATGAAACATTTTAAAGTCAAATTAAATAAAATTCCAGAAACTTTTGAAATGCCCGATTTTTATTAAAAGTTCTATTATATTTTTAATCTTTCGACTGTTTCTCACAACAAACGCTTCCTTCTTTAGACCTATCAGGATCTTTAGCGCAACTAATCTTCAGCTGTTCTTAACTACAGCAAGCTTCTCTACCTAGCAGAGAAAGTTTCAGTTTAATTATGCAGAAACCAATTTCCTGGGTAGAATTTTAAATTTATTTATTGTCTTGAACAATTGGACGATTTTTTGTACTTTTTAGGTCTTTCGACAGTCATTCTTTTCCTGAGATTTTGTGTTTGGGAAACATAAGCTGCTTAGACAAGACGTGAGTTATATCTCCACGACAGTAATGAAAATCTTTCAGCTAGCAAAACCCAGAGCATTTATATTAAATTAGACTAAAGTACACATCTTTTGTTTGATTTTTAAAGGGCATTACAAGCCAACGACAATTAAAATAGGCTTAACACCATAAATAATGTTTACAATAATATATGACTATTTAAAATAATTTATGGTTACGTGCTTATAATTAAAATAGTGGCATTTTAAATATAGAAATAAGAGTATTATCTAGTAGGCAAAATAATTACAGGAGATCAAAATAAAGTAGCCAAGAATATAGAGTGAAGGCGGTAACATCAGGAGTAGATGTGAAAAAATTTGGTTCTGGTCATTTTCCAGTAGAATTTAAAAATGTGTTTTCTTTTGATCATCCTAGAGAACCTTATGATTCCATTTTAGCAGTTGGCATTTCTATGTAAAAAAATCCAAAAATGTGCATATAATTATGAATCTTTATAAAAAAAATTACATTTATTGTGTTGATGATATAAGGAATACATTATATCATATCACATTTGAAGGAAAGGCATTTAACAGATATTTCAAAATATTTCTTAAAGTGCTGTATAAATTTGTCTTTAAAGCTTATGTTAACTCGAATATTTCTGTATATTCCAAAATTCCTTGGCATGTAAAATATACCAAGCACTTGTTTGTTATCTGAAACTCGTCTCCAGAAATCAATTAAACCTCGAACAACAGAACAGCGAACGACAAACTGTGTTCAATAACAAAAGAATGCGTTAATAACATGTGGCCTGAAACTCAGTTTCCTATGATAATCCTTATGTGATGGATTCGACACGTTTTGTTTCTGAATTTCGTACAAAGCTACTCGAGGGCCATCTGTGCTAGCCGTCCCTAATTTAGCAGTGTAAGACTAGAGGGAAGGTAGCTAGTCATCACCACCCACCGCCAACTTCTGGGCTACTCTTTTACCAACAAAATGTGGGATTCATCGTCACATTATAACGCCCCCACGGATGGGAGGGCGAGCTTGTTTAGCGAGATTCGGATGCGAACCCGCGACCCTTAGATTACGAGCGCATGCCTTAACGCGCTCGGCCATGACAGGCCTCCAGGCTCGGTACGTAAAAGTGTTTGATTATTTCAGTTTAGTTTTGCTACGAATAGTTTTTCATGCCATTTGTCTTTCGTGTGGTTATTATAAAGAAACATTTTCTCATTACTCTTATTGTTCACTTAGCGGTTACATAAAAATCACTGTCCAGTAATGTTAGTATCTGTCCGTAATCTCTATACGACCAATCTTTTGTACCATTACTAATGTCATTATTTTTTACCTTCTTATGTATTATCTCAGTGATTCAAAGAATAATGGCATATCTATGTTTTATGATTTCATCAAAATTACAAGCAGAGACGTTCCTTAACTGAAAATGTGGATGTTGAAGAGGGCAGCACATATTTATTGTTTAATGTCTGTGTGTGCGTGCCATCTTCGTGATTCGGGTATCTCGACATTATACTGCAGTAATGTTTCGTAGTCTAACTGTTAGTAAAGCAGTAAAAGAAAATTTCAATGTAGAAGACCGCAGTACGAAACTGTGCAGAATTATTTTTACAAAAGTGGTTTAACTTCTCCAAAGTGCATCTTTACATCTTGTTAACAATGCAGTGATTTGTTCAAAACTGCTTGAATATGAATTTTGTACCACGTAGTGTATGACATAATCCTAAAAAATAAACTGTGAATATTTCTTCCACATTGTCCTATTAGCCTGCACACTAAGTTTCACAACATCGTGGCTATCGGTGATGTCGTTATATATATATATATATATTTACATATATATCGTGCCTATCGTTTTATTAAACCGAAATATTTTTAAATACATCAAGTGTCTCTTGTGACAATTTCATGATGTTTCCAACTCCTGAATATCATGTGTGAACTGCATTTGTTTTATCTGAAATTTTCATGTAATGTTGTTGTATTTAACAACTACATTGTTATATACATTTCACTGGGCTTAAAATTTAACATGTTGTACCAGAAAGGTGCATAAGGTGTGTATATTATATTAATTACTTTTTTATAAATGGGTGCATACATTAAACACTTTTCATGTGTTTAGCAATTACACAAAATGTATATTTCTCTATGTTTACAGATCGTGTTATAGCTTAAACAGCATAGAAAATGTATTTATTTTTCTATGTATATTCTGTCGTATCTTAAAAGAAAAAATGTAGTTCTAAATGCTTTATCAATCACTTGGCTTGTCGTGGAGTTCCAGAGATGTTGCTCTGTTTTTAATAAGTGTTGCTCTGTGTAATCCTTTCCAATTCATGAACAGTTTTCTGTTGAATCAAAGAATATCTGTATCTCATTAATCGGTTCTTGTATATAGATTCTGTAATACATTTAATAAGGATTTCGTGTTTTTTTCTAACATCTAGAGAAAATACATATATATATTTGTCTGTATAGTTAACTGTTCTATTTGTCAGTTACAAATGATGAGTATTTTCTTGTACTATTAATAATCTCATACTGAACATGACTTTTATAAATGACGTATTTCAGACAGTATTTTTAGTAGCTTAGCAATTATTTTCTCTTTAAGTATAATATTTTACTGCTTCATACGTTTTTCATTTTGTCAATTATAGTTAATAAAAATATATACAGAACATCTTATCATTTTATGTAGTAAGTGTTTGTTTTATATTTTTAAATTGAAATGAGCAATTAATATTATACTTGTAACTTTCATGTTTATTTGTTTATAATTTTCTGTAGTTTCAATTAAGGTAGTATAGTGTTTTTTGAGATTAAACCTAAAGCTTAAATAGTTTTGTGGTGGAAGACAATAATGCTTCTTTTCCTTACCTTTTTCTTAATTTAAATGTTATGATTTACAGTTTACCATTTTGTAACAAATCTTACCCAGTCTTTTGTCTGATTTGCACATAAATGTCTACATTCTTACAACATAATAAACATGCCTCACCACCAAAACATAGTGTTTAGTTCAACTAGTATCAGCTTGTATAGATCAAGACAATTATATATATATATATATGTGTGTGTATTTGTAGACAGTGAAGCCGCTTTATAATATGTGAGACTTTTAAGACATCTTTGAAATTTCTAGTTTATAAAGTGTATATTTGAGCTACAAAAAAACTTAGTTACTCACCAAAGTTCTCAGATACTTGTAGGTTTTTTTTTAAACCAAAACTAACACATCTTTCTTTTAAACGAAGTGTTTTTATCCCCTGTCTGTGTATCGAACGATAGTTGATGACAGAGGTTTTCCGAAGAAAGAAACAAGCTTTTGGCCTGCGACAAGACTATTAAAGTTAACCTTCGTGGTGACAGTGTTTCTTGCTTCTGATGGATTGCTTTGTTTCATGAAAATAGGACTAGAATTAGCCTAGACTCAAAAAAGGGAGAAAAAATACAACTAGAATATCTTATCTATAATAGCAGCGTCATGTAATCCATGGTTTTTAATGCTCTTCTCTTGCTCAGTCATTCTACTATAGGTCCTACCAGATATTTTGTTTGTTTTTATCAGCTAACTTTACTATACACTTTTACGTGATGAACCTTTTCCTTTACTCATGAGTTTTACATCGAAAATCTTGATGATCTTGGAAGATCGTGTTGATGTAAAGGATGTACGCTTAGTAACACAACAAGCACGTCTCAAAGAACAGAACAGAATATAAAAGCGTGACAGTTTTATAAAAATAGGCTGGAGTAGGAAATATTACAAAATGAAAGTTTAACAGATTTGTTTGCTTGTTTTGAATTTCGCACAAAGCTACACAAGGGATATCTGCGCTAGAGGTCCCTATTTTAGCAGAGTAATACTAGAAGAAAGGCAACTACTCATCACCAACCCCCGCCAACACTTGAGCTACTTTTTTACCAGCAAATAGCGGAATTGATCGAAACATTATAACGCTCCCATGGCTGAAAGGGCAAGGATGTTTGATGTGACAGTGATTTAATAGATTTCAGAAATATTTTTACAGAGTCAAGGTTACGGAAGATGTAAAATTTAATAAATTAAAAGTATTAAAATGTAATTAAAATTGAGCGACATCAAACAAACAGTTTCTTAAAATAAAATGAAGTTTCTATCTATATGACGACAGATGAAAGTGGCACAAGCTTACACTGAACACCTTACTTAACAGATTGATAGAAATAAGCCTATGTTACATAATTAATACATATAAAATTTCTGTCGGATTTTAACTAAGAATTTACAGATAATTAGAATGAAATTAGAAGTGTTCTACTTAGAGAAATTAAGAATTTTTGTTTAAATATAAGCTAACAATATAGACAAAAGTAAAAAATAAACTAATAAAGTATTTTTCTTACATAAAAACTGACTATAAGTAATTAACGCTATAAATCGACATTTATAAGAAACTCTAAACCCATCCATAGGGGATGGACTACCAATATGGATTACCAACTTTGGACTCTCTGTAATATCAATATCTCATAAGATCTAGACAGCATAGGAGATTTAGATTTAAATCCATATATTAATAAGCCAACAATGAGAAATAATCTTAAAAAGTGTAATTTCTCATTAAAAATAAAATTTTAAAATATACTACATATTATGAACAATAATAACAATAAAACTAGTTTAAGGGGAAGTTAAGTGGATCGTTATTTGTAAAACACGAATTGTTAATTTCCAATATACACATAAAACGAAACATGCTTACATGTTCTGACAGAAGTGTATATACAAATCAAAACAGGTTGATGTTACATAAAAAGGTTAAAACATAAAAGGGAAAAGCGCACAAAACATGATGTAATCTTGAGTGGAATAACGTAATCATTTATTAGTTTTCCTAAATCTTTATTTATTTGCAAAAATGAATAAAACTTACCGATAAATCAAATCAACATATATTCGAGTATACTCGATTTAAGATGTGTTATTTCTGAGCTGTCAAGGTTTAGTAGTAAAATTAAGAACTTATAACATTAAAATTCTGAATTTGATCTCTTTGGTAAGTTCAGAGCAGATAGCCTATAATACTTGTTTAAGCTTATAAAACAAAACTACTACTGCTGAAGAGATAATCTTATAAAAAATTAAAACCCAACGAATGAAACTAAAGTACATGATTTTTTTATATATTTGCAGAAATAAGCTCCATAGGCTCACTATATGTGTAGAGGTATAACATTTTGAAATATATGGATATAACAGTAAATAGTAATAATAATTATTATAATACCATAGAATAAAGTTACAAGTTACAGTAATATGATATTTCTGTTTTTGCTAACTAAGTAGAAATTATGGAGATGCTGTACTTCAAAAGTTTTCAAATAGGTAATTGTTCAATACAAAAAGATGTTTTCATTAGTTAATAACATAAAGCAGAACATCAGAAGTAATTTCCAATTTCTTAACTATTTTCCAATAAAGTATATTTATTGTAATATATTATCATGGCTCATATGTGTAATTCAGTTCATTTTAATTCAAGAACAGTTCTAGTATTCCATAAAATAGTAATCACCTTTCTATTTCAAATTATCGTTCCATTTTAAAATTTCAACAAACAATAAATTCTAAAACTTAAGAGCAAGCATTTCCCCCCCTCTTATTTAAGAGACGATTGTTTCATATTTTGTTTCTGTAGACATAAGAGAATATTCGAATTTAATTCCAATGTTATTACTCAATATCCATTTGCTCTTACAGAAATCTACTCAAAAAGAAAGTAACAACTCTTAAACACCCTACTAAACTTAATTATAGTTTATTGGTGTGTTATAAAATGTGTCGATGAAAACATGTATGAAATATGGACTCTGAACGCAATAATTACATGAAAAAGTTTTAAATATTAATAATCAATTTTTCAACAATTATTCAACAAGACTAAAGAACGTTTACGCAAATGTTTAAAGCACTGATTTTTGTAAAACTAAATATGTATTGCTTGACACCAAACGTAACTTCTCTAGCAAATTGAATTTTCTATTTTAAGATATCAAAATTTCCACAAAAACACATTTCAGTTAAATGTGTAAAGAAGAATATGTTGATTGGAGACCTGTTTTATATTTTTCCTTAAATTGTCACTTTAAGTTGCATATTTGAACCTTTGTATGTTCCATTTTATTTTGGAAATGTCAGCAATTCCAAAAAAACAAAGTTAAAACAATTATAAACTGAAACAAACCATAATTAGTGTTTGGAAGTCTGGTACATAAGTAGTTTATAATTAGAAGAAAAAACACACTAGTTTAGTAAACAAATAAAGAATCTTATGTCAACATTTTAACTTAAATGTGTTGTAAGGAATTTTCTTTGTGGTGTGTGTTCAAAGAAAACCCACATTAGTATACACTCCGTATTCTCAGAAGGGAATCGATCCTCTGTTCCTTGTATTATAAGTCTATAGACTTACCGCTATCCCCTAGGGAAATTCTCTCTGGACATTAAATAAGTATCAATATACTTTCTGATTTGTTTATCTTAGTTTGATGAAAATACAATTATTTTTATAAATACATATGTTTTACTCAAATAATAACAATTACGATTACAACACAGTATTAGCAGATAAAATATGTTTTATAGGAAGATGAAGATAAAAATAACACTATCCCTTGTAACTGTTGCATTTTGACCCTTTCATATAACACATGTCTATAGAAGTAGAAAAGCTATTAGCAAAATTACTGTTTTTTTTTACTGTCCGGTTGTTTTCTTTCTTTAGGAAGCAACCTCATACATTTTATTTTCTTCTTAATCAGAACATTGGTATGCTGATATGTGTATAGCATTTATAACGTTTCAAAATGTGAAATATTTAATTAATGTTTAATTGTCGTAAAGTACTTTAATTATATCTTTAAAAAATCGAAGATTGATTGTTACAGAATACGTGTACATAAGTGTAACATTTATTTCTGAACATGCATATAGGGGTCCAGCTGTGTTTGGTCTAAGTGTATATGGTTAAACAAAAGAGAATACTGAATAGTCGTGACTCTAAGTACATCTCGTGTCAGTAAAGTTGTGAGCTAAAAGTTTGTACAGTAAAACCTGTCTAAGGCGGAATCGCACTGGACCGAATAAAATTTCCGGCTTAGACGGTAAACATGCATTTCCTAAATTAAATATAATTTGTGAGCGGAACGCTATACTTGCTTGACTCAAGGGAAGTAAGACGTTTTTGAATAAGTTATTGTACTGTTTATGTTATATTTATTAGAATAAGAAAAAAATATACATTCAAAATATACATAAGTATATAAAATATTAATCAAATTTATTTGAAAAAGTGTACAATTTTAACTGTTTCATTTTTTTTAATGGGCTTTCACATGTGGTTAAAAGAGAACGCCAATTCTACACCCTTTTCGTGAAGTTCATTTTACCCCTTAATTTTTGCATACAATTTGATAATATTAATATAACTTGACACTTGCGATGAAGTAGGAATTTCTATTTTCTAACTATCTTTTCCAATATGTTCATCTATTGAATCTTTCACACTGTTACCATCTTGCGAATCTATTGTAGATTTTAAATCAATTTCTGTTAAAACATTCTTGTCAAGATTCATAAAACTTTTCTAGTCTTACACTGCTAAATTAGGGACGGCTAACACAGATAGCCCTCGAGTAGCTTTGTGCGAAATTCCAAACAAAAAAAATTCATAAAACTTTCTGCGTTCACATTTTGCTTGCTTTTTCTTTGTGGGTATTTGGGTATGTTGGATTTTAGATACCCAGAAAGGTCAGGTGCAAAAGATCTCTTCCTCCATTCTTAACTTACATTTCAGCTACTACTATGTTGTATTGCTTTAGGGCCAGAGTAACCCACAGTATTCCAGCTCTTTTTCAAGACAATGTTTGTGTATTGTCTTGAATTGCCTTTTTTATTTATTTTTTATTTTCTTCTTTTATTTTTTCATTACTATTATTATTTTTAAATCTCTTTATATATATATTTAACAAAAAAACTCTGAATATTATAGTAATTCTAAAAGTCTAGTGCATGAAGAAAGGAACTTAGGACTATGTTCATCATGTACGTAGATCGCACAAAAAATAATTTTTATGCCAATTTTATTAAAATAATTTAGTGCATTATGCAAGAGTCTATCAGATACTGTCTCTACGTTTGCATACTTGTGCATAAATGTTCACACCTTGTTTTTAAAATTTCGCGCAAAGCTACACGAGGGCTATCTGCTCTAGCTGTCCCTAATTTACCAGTGTACGACTAGAGAGAAGAAAGCTAGTCATCATCACCCGTCGCCAACTCTTTGGCTAGTATTTTACCAACGAATAGTGGGGATTGACCGTCATATTTTAATGCTCCACGGCTGAAAAGGCAAGCATGTCTACTGTCATGAAGATTCGAACCCGAAATGTTGAGTGAACTCATGAATAAAAATCAAGAGCGTGCATATATGTTTTAAATTATAAACAATATAAAAGAGAGACTTATTTGTATAAAGGTTAGGTGGAAGACTACGAAGCTATATTAACCAAAATGTTGTATATTTAAAGAAAACTGTATATCAAAAAACTGCAAAGAAAACGAAAAACAGCAAAAACCGATGACATCATCAAAGAAGGACACAAACAAATAATGAAATAGACTGACAAGCATGACATTCTAATGAAAAACAGAAAATTGAGAAAATTTCAATCAATTAAAGTAGACTGATAGGCAAAGAATGGTAAAATATAGAACATAGTCAGGCAGTGACAGCTTCGTATTTCAAAAGCCAGCACAGTGATATCTTGGAAAAGGAAGTCTTCTATTCAAAAACAAAAAGTATGCTGGGATAAAGAGTAAATACGAAAATAAGGTTTAAAGGGGAATCAACAGCCTTCAACTCTCTCTCTCGTTTCGACAAATAGTTTGTAAAAAACGACGAACAAAAGTTTCGAGTTTCTAAACTGAAGATTGATTACACTAAAGGTAATGTTAGAAAAAAAACGATAGGATTTTCAGCAGTCATATACCTATCTATTCTTTTATGGATATTTTTATATCATTATTCATTGTCTAAAATATTGAGATTTTTTTTAGTGAAAGGCAAAGTAGCACTTAATGAAAATTTGATGGCGTGTGAACAATGAACTCGATCTACAGTGGCTTCCATCAAGACGCAGTAAAGAACAGGTCTTTGTTTTTCTTAGGATTTTGACAAATGAAATCTTGCAACTGTCGTGCGAAGGTGATATCTCTGTTTTGTATAGAACATCTGTGTGATTATAGAAATGAAAGAGATGATCGAAATGATATGTTTGTTATATATTTGGAATGTCCTTTGTTCAATGTAGAGTCGTTAGAGTTTAATTTAGAGCTTCCAAAGTCCATCCGATATCATTCAAAGCAAATAACGAGGAAAGTCGAAAATATGAACAAAGCACAGAGTATTCAAAAATCTCTCTTCCAACATTAATTTATCTGTAGAGAAGATCGATAGAGTTCTTCTATGCAGTTTGTATGTGATACATTCTGGTGTGTGGATAATTCACGTGAGTGATGTGTAATTATTTTGGATTTTTTATACAGGATGTTCGAAAAGTCACCGTGCAGTTTTGTCTGTTAATAAAAATAAAAGTGCACAATGACTTTCCGAACACCCTGTATATATGGTTTGTTTGTTTGTTTTGGAATTTCGCACAAAGCTACTCGAGAGATATCTGTGCTAGCCGTCCCTAATTTAGCAGTGTAAGACTAGAGGGAAGGCAGCTAGTCATCACCACCCACCACCAACTCTTGGGCTACTCTTTTACCAACGAATAGTGGATTGACCGTCACATTATACGCCCCCACGGCTGGGAGGGCGAGCATGTTTAGCGCGACACGGGTGCGGACCTGCGACCTTCGGATTACGAATCCCACGGCTTACGCGCTTGGCCATGCCAGGCCTTTATATATGGATGTGTATGTGTGTGTTTTTCTTATAGCAAAGCCACATCGGGTTATCTGTTCAGCCCACCGAGGGGAATCGAACCCCTGATTTTAGCGTTGTAAATCCGGAGACATACATATATGGGTGTACTGTGAGTAGAGATGTAATCTTTTAAGCTTGATTATACATTTTTTTTAAGGTTAAAAACCATTTTATAAAATTTATAGAACAATTTTAATCAGCTTTTTTAAAGTAACTATAGTTTTAAAGTCGTTAGGGGAACCTCTACTCTGATGTATTATTTCATTATGTATATTATTATTATTATTATTATTATTATTATATGTGCATTCACTAATGTTTTGATAAATAGGTTCAATGACTGTGTTTAAGTTCTAGGTGTTCGGTGTTTATACATTCTATTTTTTGCTAAGTTTCAATGGATAATATCACGAGTATATGTTTTTTTATTGTTATTTTTCTAAAGTTTTATTTGTTTTGGAATTCGCGCAAAGCTACTCGAGGGTTATCTGCATATCTGTTCTTAATTTAGTAATGACAGACTACACGTAAAGCAGCTAGTACACGTCACCTAGCTTAAGCTATTCTTTTACCTGCGAATAGTGGAATTAGTCAATAAATATAATGATCTCACGACTAAAAGAATGAGTATCCTTAGTTAGTGGGATTCGAACCCACAATCAAAGATTGTAAATCAAGTACTTTAACTATCAAGACGTGTCAGGCCTTTTCTTCTGAAGTTTCACTAAGTAGTATCATACAAATACAAATGTATTGTTGTTTCCATGTTAAGTATCAAGAATGTATGCATTATAGTTGTGTTTTTTTTGCTAAAATTTCGCATACAGTATCACGAATGTATGTGTTACTGTAGTTTTCTTGTGCAGTATCATGTGTATATGTGTCGTTTTCTAAGATTCGTTGCATAGTTTGTAGAATATATATGTGTTTGTTTTCCATAAAATTTCACTTGTTTTCACCACATAGTGTGTAGTGTACTTTAGAACGTTTTTACCAGTAAGTTACACTACGGTTAAACAATAGTTGCCTTGAAATAGTGACCACTATTTTATAAGTAACGTTAGACATGGCTTATTATATATCTTTCGAATTGTCTTCTCTGACATACAAGACGATAATCTTTTCAGGAGCATAAACATAAGACACAAACATAAAAGTTGAAGTTTAACAAAACACCAAAAGAAAGTCGATAAGAAAGTTTCTATGTATTTTTTGAAATTGTCAAAACAATATGTATTACATGCATAGCATGTAATCAGTTTTATGAAACTTGAAATGTCGTTGTATGTGAATAGTGTAATGTTAGCTTCCGGCTTTCATCTACAAATCACCAAAAGTTTTTTTTGATTACGCAAAAACACGAAAGACTGTTGTAATTCAGTATCTATACAGTAAATAGAACTAAAAATATAATTTTCTTTATCAACGCGATAGGAGACTGTAATTCGCTCTATAAAAATTAGAAATGCAGTCAACAATTTTTGTTTCATATAAAAAAAAAGAATTTAAGTGGAAAGAAAGTTTAAATAGTAGAAACGGTACCAAAATTACCTAAATTATAGTTTACTTTCATATACGAAAGTATAACCATTGTGATTAATTTAACTCGCAAAGATAACGATGAAAAAATTTCTTGTTGTTATAGTTCTAGTCCTTTGAAACGAGGCCCAACAGAGTCATGTAGTTAAGGCGATTGACTCGTAATCTGAGGATCACGGGATTGAATCCTCGTCACACCAAACATGCTCGCCATTTCAGGCTTGTGGGCGGTACAATGTGACGGTCAATCTCACTATTCGTTGGTAAAAGAGTAGACGAAGTGTTGGCAATGAGTGATGATGACTTCCTTCTTGTCTTACACTGATAAATTTGGGACGGCTAGCACAGATAGCCTTCGTATAGCTTTGCACGAAATACAAAAACAAACAAAAACAATCCTTTAAAACGCAATAAAACAGACTTGTCGAACTTTGTTCGAATTTCTTGTTTACATTTGTGAACATCTTTAAGCATTGACTAGTGGTATTGTGAATCGGAAGGAATGATGCTGGTTGGTGACACAATATATCTTTAATACACAGAGTAAAAATACTTACATAAACATCTACTTTATGTTTTGATTTTTAATGGTTGAAGAACTAAATCAGTAATAAAAAATTATAGAACTTGTGAACTCTCAAATTTCATAAGAATCTTATGATTTATTGATTTTTTGAATTACAATTTATCGACTTATATATTGTTTACTATTAGTATAGGTCATATATTATTACACAGTATTAAATAAGGTTATGTTTTTACCAGCTAAAATACTCAGTATAAGAAAATGATTCAAACAGTTCGATTCACTCATTTACCATGTAAAATAAACATGGAAACCCTCGCGTAAACAGTAAGTTTAATTAAAAAAGTGAGGGTATTGGGGGTTGCAACAAATACAGGTGAGATTACGTACAAAACATATGGTGCTCTTACACTTAATGTAATTCGTGGTCTAAAAGGATTGTTAAATTAAGTAGAAACGTTTAAATTAGACTTAAGCGCACGCCAAGCTTACTAGTTGCATTACATCAACACCTATGTTGTTTAAACTCATATATAAAAGTTATGCATACGTTGAATCAGATAATTACGTCTGAGATATTACATTAGTTTTAATGATAAGCAGCATTTTAGTCTCATAGCACACACAAAAAAGAAACATGAATGTATTACATGTAAAAATATAAGTAATTTATTATATGTTAAAAATGACTGAAAAAGAAAGGAAAACACTATTTTAAATGTATTTTGTATCAGTAGGAAAACGCTTCTAACGATAACTGATGACATCATGTCTGTAAACTTTCGTATGTTTTTAGCTCAAAAATAATGTTGTATTTAATCATATAATGTGTTTCAATGCTTCGCACATCATTAAACAGTAACAATACTTACCTGTATAAAATAGATATAATGAAGCTAAACGTCAAAACCATGTTAGACTGAAGCTTGGATTGCACAATACCGAGGAATTATAAAAGGCATTTAAGTCATAAGAACTTAATCACATAAGGAAAGGAGGTACTCACAAAAGAGAAGCGTTGATATTGCTTACAAGTAATGAGAAATTAGTAACAGGAACTACAAACACAAAACAGAAAATAAATGAGATCAAATACTGCAATCTCGTTTCCAAAGCCCAAACGTGCTTATATTCTTCATTCTGTTGGCTGACGCTTTCTCAGGAGAGTTATGGTTAAATTGTATGACAAAAATTGTTTAAATGATTTGTAAAAATAAAAAAACAATAGCTATCGTTTCTCATTTAAAGACTCGTGTTTGTGAAACTCGAATAATGTTTATCGAATTGAGTTCCAGGGTTTTTCACAAAGAAAGGTTATTTGACTTTAAATTCTCTTAACAAGGATATAGATGCTTTTATTTCAGACTTTTCTTATAAGAAAATATTTGCTTATTCAGGATTTTCTCACAATAATGCCACCGTTATATTTCAGTATTTGTTTTACTTTCACAAAGGTATAGGAAACTTTATTTCAGGTTTGTTTCTCACAGCTTAGCGTACTGAAACTTAAAGTGTTTCTCATAGGAAGGTGCTTCTATTTTATTCATTTGTTCTCTTTTCAAATGACATCCAAAACTCAAGCACTTTTGAATACTTCACAATTTCTTCTTGAAGAGAATGAAGATTTAAAAACTCCCCAGATTCCTTATTGGCTGAAAACGACCGGAAGGATTTTTTTTTTTAAATGTGAATCGAAATTATTTCTTTCAGTGATTTGGTTACGAAAAAAATTCGATGTCTTTAATGTGCCAACAAATTCTACTAAGTCAAAAATGACTTCAAAACTATCCATGTTTTTAAAAGTAAGAAAAACATCAAAATCTTTACTGATAAATTTGTGTTAAGTTTTTCAGAAAACAAATTGACGACATTGGAAGTGTTCTTGAATTTGCGTCGATCGGATGCAGAAGTGACTGAGTCAGTGGAGTAAGAAGTAAAATATATTCTCACACAATGTACGTGTTTGCATTGTTGGAGTTATTAATCAGAGGCTCTCAGACTGTAGTAGTATAAATCTGTTTAAAGTTACTATTTGGTTGTCCTTATGCGAAAGATCGTAAACAAACATTATGGTTTGGATGGGAGAAACCTTTGTCCTTATGCGAAAGATCTTGATTTGTTTTACTATTGTTGTTTTCCATGTGATTTTCAAAAGTCTTATTTATTTTGTTAATAAATACATCAAGTTTCTATTGTTCAGTAGGACAAACTGTGTTCTCAGAATTTATAACACCAATATTCTTTTCAAAATTGTCTATTCTGAATTTGTAAAAATCTTGAGTGAGTTTCATAAGTGTAACTGTGGTGGAATGAAGGATTTTCTTCCATTGTGAATAAACTTCGAAGTTTTGCAATGGTTCCTGTGGTACCTGGTGGATTCAAATTAAAGAATCTAGATATATTTTGGTTCTATAGATGCTGTCCTAGCACATCGACATGGTGCATGTACCATAGTTGTTTTTTACTTCAATTTTCTAAGTAGCTTTAAAGTCTTTTTAGAATTTAGATAAGAGTGCACTGAGACATTTGTGTTAAAAGGAATGTTTATTTTAAGCAAAACATTTGGTTTGATTTTGTGACAGGGAGAAAGTTCATGGTCTATTAGGTTTAGAAAATCGTCAGATTTAAGGCTATGTGAAAGGCTGTTGGGTAAAGGGTAAAGGGGTTGTGGAATTTAGAAGGAAGTAAAAATAAGAGGCTACTAGATGGTAGCTAGAAATAAAGGCAGAAACCTTCAAACAACCATAGCTACTGCATTTAGGACAGTGGTTCCCAAACTTTTTCAGCTTGTCACCCAATTTAACATGCCACATTAAGCATGTTACCCCTTTCACAAAATGTTTTCAACATTGATATATATGACTAAATTAAACTAGAGATATATTACACTTTATTTATTTACAATTTATTTATATAATTTATTTACACTGAATTACACTTTTAATTATTGTATTTGATCATTGTGTATTTCTAATGAATATTGCCAAAGGTGTCAAGAACATCAGTGGGATAGATGGAGTTGCATACTTGAAGCTAGTTTAGGAATTCTTGGCTTTGTGGTTGAAAGTGCCAGCCTGGCATCGTTTGCAACATTCAAGCGAGTACTCTGTTTTGTTTTCATCCCCAGCATGGTTGAGAACCCCTTCTTGCACAGATATGTTGCTGAGAATGATACCAACAACTTCAAGGCTCTCTTGGACAGAGTTGGCGAATCAGCAAGTTGTGAAATCCAAAAGGAATCTGCATTTTGGTTTTGGAATTTGACTTTCAAGGCTTCATTTGCTCGCATTGTGATCCACCCCTCCTTTGCAGGGAAATCATCATCATGAATAGCCTCATCAGGTACAGAAAAGGGATGAATGATCCACTGAAGACTGGCTGCTTTCAGGTCACTCTCTGGAAAGTAGTGCTGCATGCTTGTTTCAAGCCCTTTCAAATGGTCGCTCATCTCTTCGTTGATGATCTGTAAAACTGATCCAGTATCATAACTATTCTCCTCAACTAACTGGTCTGGGGTGGGAAACTGAGCGATCACTCCTTTCTCCAAGCGTCGAATCCAGAGTCTCAGTTTTCCCAGAAATGCAGTTACAGTGTGATGGGAATCAATAACAGTTGTGTTTTGGCCCTGGAGTTGCAGATTATCACTGTTTAGCTCCGCAAATATGTCAGCCAAGTAACAAAGTCGAGTAAGCCACTCCTTATCAGTGTACTTGGTAGCAAAAGAAGATTTTTCTTGTTTTAGAAATTCCTGAAGAGCCGTTCGGAGCTCAATGACTCGACGTACAACCTTGCCTCGTGACAACCAGCGAACATCGGTGTGGTAGAGCAGAACTTGATACTGCTCTCCCATTTCCTTGCACAGCTCCCTGAATATGCGCGAATCCACATCCCTGGACTTGATGAAATTAAAGATTTTCAACACATCTTCAAACACTAATTTCAGATTATCAGGCAGGCTTTTTGATCCAAGAGGGTACCGATGAATGATGCAATGATCTACAGAAATTTCTGGATTCACAGCTTGTATGAGGCCCCGTAATCCACGATTACGACCCATCATCGACGGTGCTCCATCGACGGAGACCTAGATTAAAAAAGAAAAACTATTATAGATTGCGTCAGTTAGTCATTCTTACTTATCTTTTGCGTTATAATCATTTGGTTTTCATTTAATTTAATTTATTTTGGTACTTCAGTATTTCAGTACGACAGGCACGATACTTTTTTGTGAATTATGTATAAAATATTAGCTACACTACAGCTACTTGTACAATAAATAAAACTATATCACTATATGCCATGTAATTCATTGTATTTATACTAATCCAGACTTTATATAAACATCTCTCCCTACCTTTTGAACGCTGTTCCAATCCAATCCATTCGTGGTAAAGAAACTGTTGATGATATTGAAGATATCTTCTCCCTTCGTGGTTGTCAGCAGATCTTCGCATAATAGGAACTCTTCTTTGATCTTGTCCTGGTGAACGTAATGAACGATCCCAAGGAGAACAGCACAACTGGCTACGTCACACGATTTATCAAATTGCAAGGAGAATTTGTTATATGAGCTATAATTGATCTCTGTTGTAACTTGGGACAGAATATCTGATGCCATGTCATCGACTCGTCGGCGGATTGTGTTGTTTGATAGAGATATGACACTCAGTTTTTTCGCTTGATCCTCCCCACATACCTTGCTTACCATCTCGTATGCACAAGGCATAATCAGATTCTCTGCAATGGTGTGGCATTTTTGATGTTTGGCAACTTTATATGCAACAAAGTAAGATGCTTCGACCGCAGCTTGAAGCTTTTGGGCTTGAATTTCAGATGAACCGAACTGGATATTCTTGAGTGCTACAGCCCGGCGCTGAAAATAAGCCTGATCCTCATTTTGAAGATTTGGATGGCACTTCTGGAGGTGAGCTGAGAGTTTTGATGGCTTGAGGCTTTCATTTGTCAACACTTTGTGACATTGTGGTCGATCCTCTCCACCAGAAGGTAAATTCACAAAGCCATAGCAAAGAAAGGCGTCAGAGTAGGTGCGCTTTTTAGACATTTTATTGTTCAATCTGCAGAAAAAGAAAAACTGCATAAAAAAGTGTGAACAATGTGAACTTATTATTTATTTTTTCATGGCATTCTAGATAGCGTTAAAAGAGCTTATTCAGCATAGGAATGATGTAATAGTAGGTAAATACTAACTATACTGCACAGGACAGTACACATACGTACCAGGTTTTGTCTACCTCGGCTGATGCTCACATAGAAACTGACAGTGTGAAATAGAGGCAACCTCAGGCAGTGAGTGACGAGTACTGGACACGTCGATGAGTCATCAGGGTTACTGAGTGACTTGTGTTCTGAAGCATACTTGTCAAAATACTTTTAGGTTACCACACACTTAGATACATATTTTTTTCTTTTCTACTACTGTATATTAGTTTTTGATGTTTATTGTTATTTGGTTTAACTTTATTACACACTTAAAATAGGTTTAATTTACAACTTTACATAGCAAGACCAAGTTAACATTAATCCTAATACCAGCTACCTCAATGTTTTCTTGATTTTCAGAAGTTTAACTTTTTTTCTGTCACCCCTCCATTACCCCCGATAAATTGTTAAATTACCCCCAGTTTGGGAACCACTGACTTAGGAGAAGGGGAAGTAATGGTATAAAAGGGATTTGTAAATGTAGAAGTGTGACTTTTAGTAATATCAGAGTTTATGATTGGGGTGGGATTCTTGGGTTGTGTGTCGGATTTAAAGCTTGGGTTGAAGTTTCTATAAACAGAAGCGAAAGTTATAACCTCTGCACAATTACGGCACTTAAAAGAATTGGCACAAACAATTTCGGGAGAAGCAGTGATAGAAATAAGATTTGGAAGTGTGGCAAACAGAGGTATATTCTATGGATTGGCTATGGGGAACATAATAGGTTGAAGGAGAATTCTGACTAGGAGTGTTTGATGGATCTAGGTTGGATTTTTCAGTGGTTGTTTGTAGGCGAAATAGAATATAAATACTGATAAAAAATCATAAATTACAGGACAGCGAAGGAAAGGTGTAAACAAATTTTTTCTTTTGCTCAGAAATGTCCTGTTTCAAAGTTTGAAGTTGGTGTTCTAAAGATAAACGAAAGTTACGTTAGCAGATGTCATGTGCGAGGTCATTCAACTTGGTAATTTGTTGGTCCAAGGTGTTAATAGTACGACCTGTCGTCTTAAAGGTAAACCACTATGTCTTTTGACATCACAACAGATGATACTAGAGAAACACACACTCAAAGTCAGTACGGTGTTTCGAAATACCTACTGATAAGGTTTCTAGGTCGTTAAAACAGCCATAAGCCGTCGTTCCATTTTGTTTTAGGTCGTTAGTTCTGTACGTGAAGAATTAAGTATTTTACAGATGGTGATAGTGAAGTTAGATTGTGTGAAAGATCTAGTTATGTGGTTCCACTAATTGGTTTAATTAAATTTTGTTGGGCGTTAATGTGAGAAATGTGTTGATGGAGGAAGTTGATAATAAAATCTCCAAAAATAGCAATGTAAGGTTAAAGAAGACGTAATTTATCCTCAGCCTCTCTACCCCTTCAGTAGCACAGCGATATGTCTGCAGACTTACAAAGTTAAATAACGAATTTCGATACCTGTGGTAGGCAAAGCACAGATAGCCCATTGTTTAATTTTGTACTTCATTACAAAGAATCAAACAATCCTACATTCAGTTTCTTGTATTTGAGCTGCTGTTTAGTTATTCTATCTTTTTAAAGAACTCATAAGCTAAGAAGGAAAACAAACAAAAAATAACATTCACTTCACAGATGGCCAAGTAGGTTAAGGCGTTCGGCTCGTCGTCTGAGGGTCGCGTGTTCGAATCATCATCGCACCAAACATGATCGCTCTTTCAGCCATGGGGATATTATACAGTGACGGTTAATTCCACTATTCATTGGTAAAAAGAATAGCCCAAGAGTTGGCGGTGGGTGATGATGCCTAGCTGTCTTCCCTCTAGCCTTACAATGCTAAATTAGGGACGGCTAACGCAGATAGCTCTCATTTAGCTTTGCGCAAAATTCATAAAGAAACAAACACTTCACAGAATACTTCAGTTTAGGAAATTATGGTCATTAATGGACGATATAAATTAAAAGGTAACATAAGGTTTACATATTTCTGTCAGAATGACAACTAAGATACAACAGTTCAGTTGTTTTTTTCTTATTCCGTAAGCGCCCTCTTACCTCGTAATAGTGAAAGTAAGTGTGAATTTGTCTTCAGACATGTAATTACACTTGAAGCTCGAGACTTCATTACACATCTGTCTCATGCAGGCTCGCGCTAAGTTACTACTGATCACTCAACTCTCTTACAAAAGAAATAAGTCATAAAAATCACTTCCGTCAAAAGCAATCAGCCTTGGACGGTCACGTGCTAACCTTCCTTTATTACACGTTACAGCAGCTAGAGAGCTTGAATAAATTTGAAAGATTGAGTGAGAAGTAGATCGTTATGCACGGTGTATTGCAGAATACGGGAATACGGGAGATTGAAGTGGAGTTTACGACTTTCCATGATTTGTTTCGACTTTGTTTTGACGCCACATTAAATAACCAAGTCCAAAGATAAACTCTCTTGTGCTAATCTTTGTTAACGGAAACTTTCAATCACAAAGTGAAGAAACAATCAGAAAATTATAAACCAAACCTTAAATGGTTAAACTTTCTGATACATGTCTCTCTTCACTTAACACTTGTGTGTGAGTTTTTGAGAAACTAGTTTCATAAAAATTCCATATTGCAACAAAAAAATTCACTATTACGTCATATATACTTAAGACTATTCGATACAATTACTAGAAGTCTCTATTAGAAAAAAAGAAACAGGACCAATGATAGTTTGGATAATACATGTTTATTGAAGGATTTCATTATTAATTGGATTGAATTTCATTGACTTTAGTTAGGATCCACTAAAAACGTTGTTTAAATTGAAATGTTAATTACGAAACTGTTTCGTACTCGCAGCCTAGAAGGAAAGATATTTTATATCTTACAAAGCGTTTGAAACAGTTCACTTATTCAGAATAAGTTTTTGCAATATAGTTACATAGGTAAATGTTCCAATATAATAGTATATTTTGAACCATTTTCAGGTCTTCTTGGTTCATCGAGGTTAAGTGAATGAGATGAAATACCTTGTTTAATCAGATCTTCTTTACGTTGCTTGCCTCTATTCTTTGATTACACAAGGCTATGCTGAACAATGACAATTTACGAAAGAGAGCATCTTTCTGCACACACGATTGTGTCTGTTTGATGAAAGGCTGTACTGCGAGATAGAAAACATTCTCTTTGTTATTTTTATCAGTGTAAGAACCTTCTACATTTTAACTCAAGTATATCAAATTATGGACCTTCTTTTTTTCTTATTCTAAATAGCTCTCATTCGAGGTTTATTCTTTCATTCTGGTAATTTCTACCTTCACAGAAAATAATAAGAATTACTCTGATTGTGTTTCGCAAACTATCGAGTTTTACAAAACTAAATTTGTAAGTCCATGTTTGCGATATATATTTTGAAAGATTGGGGTAAAATTCTAAACTTAGATCGGTTTAACAGTCGAAAAGTCTTAGGAATCCAAGAAATGATATAGTTTAATGAATTACATACCAATAGATTCATTTTGGGTGTTCTAATGCTCCCTGAGACTAAACTAACTCTACTCGTTTTCTGATTATAACAGACCTATCATATTAACAAATTGTTTCTGTGGTAATTAGAAAAGGATCACTAGTTCCTACTAACAGAAGTTTTATGATAAACATTATTTTTAATTATGCATTTATCAAAAGTTGGAAAGACGACACTTATTTTGCCCTCAGCAGGCGAATTTTTCGTAATGCTATAATAGTTGATATTGAAATGAGTTGGTGAGTTTATTGCTTTTGTTTATGAATTAAGCTCAAAGCTACACACAGAGTTATATGTGCTCTGCCCATCACGGATATCGAATCTGGTTTCTAGTGTTGTAAGTCCGCAGACATTCTGCTGTGCCACTGTGAAGCATGCTAATGCATCGTTATAAACGAGAGAAGTACAAAAGTTTACGTTTTACGTACAGATACAAATACACACACACACCAATTCATGAACATATACCTACGTATATATATATATTAGGAATAGCTACTTCTATCTTAATATATTATTAAATTTTGGAAATTAATCGACTTATTAACAATAATAACAGTAGGGTCAGTATGTTATTAGGAAAGAATAATATTAATGTGTGTGTATGTGTGTGTAAACAAGTAGGTATTTCATTTGTAAATGTCACATGGTTTGTGGAATTGTTTGATTCTTAAATCAATCTTCATGAACGTAACTATTCGTAAATAACAGGTTATCGCAAGTACTAATTTTATAACTTTCTAAAAAAGAAAAATCAATTTGAAAGGTTTTACTGTAGAATGGTAATATGACTATCTTATTTCACAAAAAAATTGTTTCTGTTTATATGAAGATAAAATTTCAAAGGGTTTGTTTGTTTTTCGTATAGCAAAACCACAAAGGGCTATCTGCTTAGCCCAGCGAAGGGAATCGAACCCCTGATTTTAGGATTTATAAGGGAACGGTGCAACTAATCATAATTTATCTGTTTAGTTCTCACACTTCTGAAGAACATAAGTTTGCTTTTAACTCTAAAACACAAGACAAACATTATTTTAACCGTTACAAACGTATTATTTTGCTATAAGATAAACTGTACTGTTACCCCAGTAAACATTTACTCATAAATAATTTTATATTTTAGTTTTCAAAATCAGTCAGTGCATGAATAAATAATCAAATATGACTAACTGATACCAGAGTTTTATGTTCATTAATATATATTTAGTCCTTGAGTACTTTATTCTAATTGCATTCTTATCTTACTTTTATTTAGAGCTTATAAATAAATGCACCATCAAAAATTAGAAAAATTATGTAGGAAATTAGATAAATGAGAATCAAGTTAGATTACTACGATAATCAATTGTGGCATAACATAACTCTTTCTGTTATAGGATACATTTCTATCTCTTTTCATATTCTAGTTTGGAATCGTCTTGTGGTTTTACAGGAACGCGATTAGCTTTGCTTATAAAGTTACTGAAGTTTTTTTTAAATAAGTTATATTATTACTATCATGTCGATGTGTATTTTACCATGAGATCCATTTAGTAAAAACATTTAATGTAACATACCATATTACGTCATGATGTAATAAAAACAAGCATTTAAAACAAGAATACATTAAACAAAACACAACTCTTCATGTTTGGTTTGGTTTTGAATTTCGCGCAAAGCTACACGAGGGCTATCTACCCTAGCCTTCCCTAATTTAACAGTATAAGACTAGAGGGAAGGCAGCAAGTCATCATTACCCACCGCCAACTCTTGGGCTACTCTATTATCAACGAATAGTGGGACTGACCGTTACATTATAACGTCCCCACGGCTGAAAGGGCGAGCATGTTTGGTGCGATGGAGATACGAATCCGCAACCCTCAAATTACTCACCTGGCCATGCCAGGACCCTATTCATGTATTCGACATTTATTGATAAAACGTTTCTAACTTTTCATGTTTTAAATAGTATCTCTGATTTCATTATTGCTTTTTTGCAGTATATATTAACTTAGACAATAATTGATTTATATCGATACGAGTTTAATTTAGCACTTTAAACTTTTTCACTTTAAAGAACATTTAATGAGAAAATCAAAAGTATTTTCAAGGGAGAGAAAGATTAATAGTTACTTTTAAGAGAACTTATCACTCAACTGCTCTCTGTTATTCCACCTCAGGGTATCAGAGTTGTGTATAGCAAGATTAATAAACACTGAAGAATTGAAAACGTAATCTTAATAGAGAGCTTAAATTTTTTCTCAGCCTCAGGAAATGTTCTCATCATATGTTAAGTGCTTGTAATTTGTGAAATTGCGTGTTTCGTTAATCATACACTTTTCGGATTTTATAAAACAAGTAATTAATTTGTAGTTCAACTCCTGTATTATTTGTATATATATGCATAATTAAGGAAAAGTTTGAAGAAATACAGATCAGCCTAGGGTGCTTAAGATTTCCGATAGAAAAAGTAATTGTCATCACTTGACGATCAAATCAACAGAGTTACTGCCAAAGATTGAATAATTTTACCTGTTTCATAAAGTTACAAACATTCAATATGTTTCAGAACACGTCAAACATTTTTATATTGTTAATTTTATAAAAGTTATTTTGAAACAATAGCTTTAATGTAATGAGTTTTGTTTGCTGTAAATCTTGATATCAGTCTAGCAAACTTAATTTAAACTGTTAACGTACATTTGCGTTATTGCAACCAAAAAATAAATGTTAAAGCTAAATGAAAATATTCGTTTATGAATTGAAGTTGGGTTTCTAATAGTTCTTCATTTTAAAAAAAACACAAAAAAGCGATAACAGCAGTATGATAAACGTCCATACACTCATGGCCAGGTAGTTAAAGGTACTCAACTCACAATCTAAGTTTCCATCACACCACAAATGCTCACCCAATCACCGTGGGGACATTATAAAGTAACGATAAATCCTACTATTTATTGACAGTGGGTGGTGACGACTAACTACTTTCTCTCTTGTTTCACACTGCTAAAGTGACAGCTAGCGCAGTGAGCCCTCGTGTAGCTATGCGCGAAATTAAAAATAAGCCAAACCATACACTTATGTTTTCTTCTTACTTCAGTATTTTTAAAAAAAGAAGATATTTTAAAATTTATTATTCGCCGGAAGTTTTTAGAAAGTGTATATTTGTTCACTTTAGTATAAACCTATTAGTGTTTCATTAAAGAATTTCTTTTGAAAGCGTATTCTAAGAGATATTTTGAACAATTTGAGTTGGAATGTCTTTGCTATCTACGAGGACATCTGTTATGGTATTATTAAAAATGGCCGACGTGAAATCGACACGTTACGTACAGACTTATTGATTTCACTTTATATAAAATTTATGACGACACTGAGTAGTCTCAACACACTTAAGAACTCCTATAAACAACATAAATGCCTCAAATTTTCCAATTCGTCAAACCAAACTAGCGTCGTGCACTTTAGATTATCAGATTGCATCATCAAGATACGGTTTTCAATGCTCTTAATTCTTTCAAAGAAACAATATAGTTGCTCTACTCACTCCGAAATTTTCATAATAAGTTCAAAAGCCAAGAAATAAATACAGTTTGGGAAACAAATTCAAAACACAACTTCAAGAAATATGCAAAAACGAAAGTTGTCTGTTGATATTTGTTTAGCATGATCCAAATGAGGAGTAAAACTATTGAAAGGTATGGCAGGATTTAAAGATCTAGAGAAGTATAGTGGGAATTTGATTGACGCGGTGTACATAATGTGTTGTTCTTCACAAAGTCTGTAAAATGAATATCGGTATCCAAAATAACCTGAACAAACAATAGCTCGTAACCAGTCAGCTGAACAACAGTCAAGTACAAATAGCTCTGTAGTTAGTGTTCATGTACCATATACAACTTTCTGGAGTATATAGTTGTTCTCATTTCTTGTTGAATAACAAATAATGATATATATATTTTGTTTGTAAGTTGAAGTCAGCAAGTAATTGATTAAAAATACTCGAGTTGATGCTTGCAGAACAAAACAACGAAAAACAAAGTTAATATTTTTACATACAACACGAGAAAAAGTGCTAGAAAGTATTCTTAATTTTATCAGGAAGTGTCATGATCCTATATGTGAAATAACCAAGTCTCTAGGTGGCCATCTTGAAAAACGTTATCTAGCGATCGTTACCCTTCGAAATTCCAAGGACACCCCAGTTCAAATTTTAAAACAAAACAAAAAGCACTAGAATAAAGAATATAGCTTCAAAGCACGTTTTGTGAAGAATGCCAACGGATTTTAATCACAGTGACCTAACTACTGTCAGTCATTTTAAAGTTTTGGAAGTTGTGTAGTCATAGTTTCGAGCCACATTACGGTGTCTAAGAGATTTCACATCAGTTACGTTACTTAAACACAATAATTTAGTAATACTGTAGTTTCTACTGTACGAGCTCGTTACATTGTCCGCACAATTTTAGAACACTAGTGTTTTTTTACTTCAACTGCCCAAAGAATAAAGAAGGAAGCATTGCTAGTGGACGAAGATAAGTACTGTGAGTGGGTCACATCCACGAATGCAATCTGAATCAACGTCTCTCCCATTATTAAACGAGTAAAGAGGAGAGGAGAGGTGAATTCCCAAAGTAAATGAAAGTTGTAGAGAAACAGCAGGTCATCAGGATGTGCTGATGACATGAGGTCTGCATCTTACCACTCAAAAATCACAGGTCTTTTAAAACCTAAAATCTCAATGTTTTTTCTTTCAATTTGGACTTTCCACCATAGGTTCATGGTAGAAAATGGGGCAGAGGTTTCCCTTATAGATTAGAGAAACCAGTGAATGGTTATGTCAAGTCCAGTACGATTCCAGATAGGACACTGTCTGGAATAAATAGATTTGGGCACAATAGTAATGTGTCTGAAAATGAGTCTGTAGGACCCTGAGTTTAATTTAACTCGTTGGTAAGTGAGGAAGGTCAACTTCAAGGCTTTAATGAGAAACAAAAATGTTGAAACCGATAATTTGTTTAAGGAATTGAGATAACAAGCCAGCTTGTTTAGTAACTAGTGACTGAAAGGGATTTGCACACTCTTGCTTTCTCAGTACACATGTGATTTTTCAAACAAAAGTTACCATTATTATCAGAATCCTGGCAAATATTTTCTCACACTTCCTGTGGGGTGTGTCTTGGGTGTCTATGAAAAGATGCCCAGAAACGGACACTTTCCAGCCAAAAGACTGTATGTGGCAACGGTACATGCCTGAAATACATAAGTCATTCAGTTATGGTTAGCCTAGCCTCATCTTGTACCTTATATTTGATTAAGTTAGCTCTCTGAATAATGAGATCCAGCATTTATGTGAAGCATGCAAGTGTGTGCAGCACATGGATAAACTGCAAGCATATTTTATTTATTTCAACTAGTAATTATGTTCTTGTAACACTTAAACATAAACTGCTTCGTGTGATCACACAAAAGGGCTAAATGATTTGTTTTGTGACTAGTCTCTCTCAAAGCAACATGGGAACTTCTTGGCTCTCATTTACAGCAATGGAATTTAGTAGCTCCAGAAATAAAAGTTTTAATTTACTGAAATCGATATCAAATTCTAATTTCTTACTACAACAAGCAAGATACTTTGTGTTTCTGTATAAATTTTGATGCACTAATGAAAATATTAGGTACTAAACTTCATTCTGAAGTTTATCAACAATGGAAACTTTTTACTGATTCAACCTTTGCACAATGAGAACATTAAGCCGTCTACCTCTATTATTGATGCTTTAAACATGAAGTACATTTGTCACACAAGGCAAATAACACTTGAGGCCATCAAATTTGATCACCATACGTGGAACATATGATGTGATTTAAAAGTTATGGACTCCTGTTGACCTGTAAAGTGGATATACATGAAAAAATACAGAAAACTAAAAAAAAATAAATTAGACTAATTTTAATCCTTTCACTACCAACTGCCATTTTTAAACCTTCTACAAACCCTTGTTGTATATTAAAGAAAAGTTTACTTATATCAGTTAATATAAATATATTCTAATAAAATTAATATTTCCAAATACATTATAATTTATATTTTCATTTCATCCAGCTTGAATTTATTAGCATTTCAACTAAGGTAATATAACAGGAAAGAAAAGTGGAAGTTTATAGTTAAGGCTACGAAATTATATTATTGGAACGCCAGAATACTAGAGTAAGCCAATAGATTTTTTTCATAAGAAAAGTGAAGTGTTTTTTCAAACAAATAATTTTACATACCCTTTTCCACGAGATATTCCAGTGAAGACTTGGTTATGACCTCATATAAAAGCTCAAAACAAATAGCGAAGACACGATATCCACACACTATTGGTGAAACGTTAATACTTCCTGCAGTAAAAATAATTAATCTTGAGTTTGTTAAAAACAAGAAAATTACTTGAATTTACTCTCCCAATTTAATGCTACAGTGAAGGTAGAATCGTGAATATGGCGAAAAATATTGAAGAAATTCTTATACGTCGAATTCACTGTAGCTAGGTTTTACATTATAAGTGAAAGAAAGCACAGACATAGCAGACAATGCCAAATTAATGTGCTTTGTAAGATATGATTATGAGAATACAATTTATGAAGATTTATTGTTTGTAAACCATTTTGAACAAAAACAATGGCTGACGAAATTTTTAAAATTTAATCAATAATTTATAATTCAGAGTGGTATTCAATGTAATAAAGGTGTTAGATTGAGTACCGATGGTTGGTGCTCGCTTGATGGCAGGTTCCCATAATGGAGTTTTCAAGAGGATCCTAGTAGTGGCACCCGACTGTGAATTGGTACATTGTGGCACTTACAGAGAAGTGTGAGCTAGAATAAAATCCCCTTACCTTTGAATTAAGCTATGCACTGATGTGTTAAATTAATAAATTATCTAAAATATAGTTTCTTGAATTCCAGAATCTTTACTGCTTTGTGCAAAGAATTAGGAAGTGAACTTGAGCAATTTCTATCAAACTGTAAACTTTGGTGGTTATAAAAAGAAATGTCTTGAAAAGACTCATCGAAATCATATTATTTTTGGAACAACATTTACTATCAGCAAAGGATGCAATATTTGAACTTAGAGACAGGTGTCATAATTTGCACTGGTTAATTAAGATGGCTTATTTTTATGACTCTTTGGTTTCTTAAGTGTGTTAAATCTCTATTAACAAGGTACTAATATAAAAGGACCTGGCATGGCCTAGCGCGGTAAGGCTTGCGCTTCGTAATTTGAAGATCGCGGGCTCGCGCCCGGGTCGTGCCAAAACATGCTCGCCCTCCCAGCCGTTGGGACGTTATAATGTTACGATCAATCCCACTATTCGTTGGTAAAAGAGTAGCCCAAGAGTTGGCGGTGGGTGGTGATGACTAGCTGCCTTCCCTCTAATCTTACACTGCTAAATTAGGGACGGCTAGCACAGATAGCCCTCGAGTAGCTTTGTGCGAAATTCAAAAACAAACAAAACTAATATAAATATTTTTAAAGTCCAGAAACACTTAGAGGCAGCTATAAAAAATTAAGTTTTGGGTACATCGAGTTGAGAAGAAAAATTATAAATCTTTCTCTACTTTAACAAAATTGCAAAACCAAAATAAAGAAGGTAGTATTCAAAACGAGATTTCCTCATCAATCACAGAGAAACTTTTGGGGCTGAAATCATGCTTGAAGGAATATTTTCCTCCAATTTACAGTAGTAAAATGTGGATTAGGAACCCTTTTACTGTTGACACGGAAAATGAGGAAGAATTACAACTCAGTGAATCAGAAATTAATCTTGTTATTGAACTGTCTTGTTACACTGCAATAAAGGGGTGTTTAAGTCAAGTCATGTTAATTAATCTTTGACTGAGCTGTCGTCCTGAGTAGCCAAATGTTTCAGCAAAAGCAGTTAGATTTCTTATGCTCTTTGTCACGAGTTGTGACCTTGAACAAATGTAGAAATACTTTCTGTTGTAGTTGTCTCCAGCCCTCTAATTGAATTAAAGTTCATTTTTTGTATACATATAACTGCGACTATTCTTTTGTTTACTTACAACATGAACGAATCCTTACCAAATTACCACATACACGGTGTGATCGAGAGAAGAGGCCATTATGGTGATCTCCACATTTTAAACTAGCTATGTAGCGTTAACCATGAGGCTAGCATAGTTCTTCTCGACTTTAAGCTAGTTCCACATTGTCTGTTTCTTACTATTTGATTGCCCCCCAGTGGCTCAGCGGTATATCTGCGGACTTACAACGCTAAAAACCGGGTTTTGATACCCGTGGTGGGCAGAGCACAGATAGCCCATTGTGTAGCTTTGTGCTTAATTCAAAACAACAAAACAACAACTACTATTTGATTAATTATGAAAACGCTTATTATCAACAAGTGTTCAAAGGTGAAGTAAAGTTAGCGGTGTATTTTTACAAAAATGAGAAACAAGTGAATAATGCACCCCTCTGTTAGAAAAGGTTCGCTGACTCTAAATTAACAGTTTAAAAAAAAATGATTGTCTCTATCTCTCCCACATCAATTTTCAACTATTCCATTCTAATGTCAAAGGTTGTTTCACAAAGAACTACGTCGTGTAAAATTTACTATGACACTTGATAAACGCACCAATTGTCTTTCCCGTTAATGTCTCATTTCCCGGCTATGAAAGAGAAGCGTAATTGCTGATTGTTTTGCAACCATTTTATTAACCATATACTATATTTATTTTATTAAAAATTCATCCTTGTTCATTGCAATAATGCCTAAATTATTTACGTTTTTATTTGTTGTTATAATTTTGTTTGTTTTGCTTCTTTTGAAATTTAAAACAGTATAATTTAATTTTTAAATACTTGGCGTATTTTTTCTTTAGAAACTTAGCGCAGATCCTAAACTGCCAATTTCAAATTTACTTCACTAATTTTTGTTCTTTAAAAGTCCCACTGTCTTTTACAAAGTAAAATGCTATGTTTTAATGATATAGCATATAATTTATATATATATACAAAAATATATACGTATAATAATTTGTTTTTTTTACTTGGAACTAATCACAAGGGTACACAATGGTCTACCTATGCTCTGCCCATCATGGGTATTGAAACTCGATTTCTAGCGGTGTGACTTCCCAGACATACCGCTGTGCCACTAGAGACTAAATCGTTTGGAACAGGGCCTGGCATGGCCTAGCGCGTTAAGGCGTGCACTTTGTGATCTGAGGGTCGCGAGTTTGCGCCCGAGTCGCGCCAAACATGCTCGCCCTCCCAACTGTGGGGGTGTATAATTTTACGGTCAATCCCACTTTTCGTTGGTAAAAGAGTAGCCCAAGAGTTGGCGGTGGGTGGTGATGACTAGTCGCCTTCCCTCTAATCTTACACTGCTAAATTAGGGACGGCTAGCACAGATAGCCCTCGAGTAGCTTTGTACAAAATTCCAAAACAAACAAACAAAATCGTTTGGAACAGTAAACTATTATTTTAAAGTACGAATGTTTTTTAAATATTACACATGATTATTTTGAACACGGTATCTATAACTGCTCGCGTATCATAATTTAACAACTTTCAAATAAAACTAAAAACTTGTGGGATTAGTAGATATAGGTTTAAGTTAAAATATATAATTTTTATTTCATTGCTCCACGTTAGCTCTAACGAAAATTCAAGATTTTTGAACATATGGCTTCAAATAACCGTAATTATTTCTGTTATTCTACTGAAATGTGAATTTCTTAAGCTGACACTACTGAATGTGAAAACGTGATGGTATAAGCAATTCGATCTATATGTTGTGTCCTACGTGGGTGACCTAAAGAATGTATCGTCTCAGTAACTGGAACCTTTCTAGGTAGACTTGGGATTTCCAATCGAGAAACCTTTGACATGCCAATGTCCAGGGTATCGAAGATTGTAAATACTATCGTATATTTCAAGTAGAGTAATAATACTGCGAGGCCAAACTTGAAAGACCATGATGATACGTTTGCCATTTATATTATCATGTTTAATGAGGCAACATTTCAAATATGTGGAACACTCAATAGATGTAACTGTTGGATTTTGGAAGATGATAATTTATGGGTATTCACCAGAACATGCAAAGCTGGATATGCTGTTTGACCATGAAAGACATATAGCACGTGTTTCTTTTTTCAGTATTTCTTTTTCCTGTATTTAGAAGTCGCTATTATTGTTGACACGTGTTTCTTCCAGTACAATGGGGCACCATTCGATTTGGCTCTTTGTTTTTGTAAGCCACTGGACATCAAACTATTGAACTGTTAGATTGTCCCTGGAGAACTGTTACTCTGAGCGCATCAATCACCAAAACTAAGTTACACCGCAGGGGATTTGGATATAGCAACACGTCAAAACTATGGATACGATTCCAAAACACGTGTTTATCAACGTTTAGCAAATGGTGACGACACTTGCAGTAGCGTATTGAAGTTGACAGCAGTCACATGGATGTGGTGTAAAGCCTAAAGGTATATAGATAAACACGTACGTTGAGCAAACCGCTGTCTTTCTTTCAGTGTGTTTCAAAACCTATTCAAGCGAATGTAGAAGTAACATACTAGTTGAAAACTTGTGCAAATGTAAATTTAGTTATCTATTTAAAAATTAAATTAGTAATGAAATAATCATTTAAATGTTATTTTTTACCTAAAAATACTTTAAAGTACTTTAAAAATACTATTTAAAGGACTACCTTTATATATTTTTTTACGATTCGAATCGTTTCACTAACACTTTAGTGAGCAGTTTTTTATTTATCTAATTGGTGTTTTTACGCTCTATTCTAAAACAATTTTAACTATTTTTTAAAATGTTTATGTACGTAAAAACTCTATCCCTCATATAATGAGGCTCGGCATGGCCAAGTGGTTTAGGCCCTCGACTCCTACTCTGAGGGTCGCGGGTTCAAATCTTCGTCATCCCAAACATGCTCGCTCTTTCAGCCATGGAGGCTTTATAATGTGGTGATTAATCCCACTTTTCCTTAGTAAAAGTTTGGTTGTTTGTTTTGAATTTCGCGCAAAGCAACACGAAAACGATCTGCGCTAACCGTCCCTAATTTAGTAGTGTAAGACAAGAGGGAAGTTAGCTTGTCATCACTGCCAACTTTTGGTCTACTACTTCACCAACGAATAGTGAGATTAAACGTCACATTATAACGCCAACATCGCTGAAAAGGCAAGCATGTTTTGTGTGACGTGTATTTGAACCGCTACCCTTGGATTACGAGTCGAGTATTTTAACCACCTGGCCATTTCAGGGTTCACTGGTAAAAGAGCAGTCCAAGAATTGACGATGAATGGTGATGTCTAGCTGCCTTCCCTCTAGTCTCACACTAATAAATTATAGACGGCTGGCGGAGATAGTCCTCATGAAGCTTTGCGTGAAATTCGAAAACAAATCGATTTAATGCCCTATCACTACTGTTTTCTCCCTTAAATTTTACTGTCTTGGCCACACTACTACAGTAGTATTACTACTAAAATGCTATTTTCACATGTCCCAAATGCGTCATTTTCTCTTTCTTTTTCATTTATTAAAAAATAAACAAAATGACTTTGTTTAAATCTTTGTTTTAAATCTTTAAAACTTAAAGCTGTAATCCTAGACATTAGAACATTCTTTTCTATTTCTCGTTTTCTCTGTATAAAACTCAATACAACTGAGCTACAATCACTTAGATATACATCAGGCATCGTATTGAGTACACCAATAATTAAGGTTGGTGAGCTAAACCTATCAATAAAAGTTTAGTTTCTTTATCATACGTTCTTCTAAAATTTTATATAGGAAGTGATAGATACACGAATGAAATACTGTATACTCTTAAAACTAAGCTGCGATTTTTGTTTTCACAAGAGAAACTACTAGTTTCAAGAGTGGCTGAACCAACAACGTTATGAGAGGTGACAGACTCACCTTTCTTACATTACTATTCTAGATCTAGATAAGTCCATAGAAGTTTTCATTAAGTCAGCATTTGTACCGAGTTAAAGTTAAATTTCGTTTATAAATTCTCTAAGCAAAACCTTTTTAAGCTATTTGAGTACAATTTTTTGACAATTTAACAAGAACTTAATTAAATTCTCTGAAAGATGTGTTACGTTTTTTATGTTTTATGAACGCAACAAAAAGACACAGATAACAGCTTGTATAATTTATTACAATAAACTATTATATATGTAACAGATATAACATAAATTACATAACAACAATGACAGATATTCATTATAACCTTCAAAATTAATTACAATACAAAATGGTAGTGGCCTGTATCTAATAATATGATCTAGAATGAAAGTCCAAAAGTCCAGATTAGAAATACAAAATTCCACTCTTGGGTGTGAATTTGGTCCCACGAAGAATTTTGAATGGAGAATGACGAAGTTCTTTTTACGGTGTTTTCGATGAATGTTTCAACTTCTCGTTTTCCGCTTCGGTCTCCCCTAAACAGTCCTGTACGTGTTGATTTTCAGTATAACCAGTAATTCGAATGAATCGTAAAGATTGACGAAATAAAATCACAGCTTCTGTAGATCTGACTTCAGTCACAAATCGAAGTTGAATTAACACACAGCAAACGTTTAAACTTTCTCAAACGAAAAACAACATCTCTTATTTTGAACAAAACTAATGTCTGACTCTTCTCTCCCTCGCGTCGCCGTCTGTTTATATATTAGTAGGCCTCCTCTTCTCGAACCATCGCGTAACGTCCACAGAGTTCCAGAGCAATCCGCGCATGTCCGTTCTTGCACGAGACTCGACGTCTAGACACTAGGCCGCCATACATTTCCGTTTACAGTCAAATGATCGATCTACTTAATCCTAGAAATTTCTAAATGTTATTTTAAATGAATAACAACGTATTTTATTGTTTTGAACTTCGAAACAATAATATAAATATGGAAATATAAATAATAGATATGGAAATCCAAACACAACACGACATGTTGTCGTTTACAAAACATTTACATGACATTTAGATAACAGATGAAACAACATTTTTTATTGATAATTGTGAATAAAGAAATATAAAACAGGGAAAGATAGTTATTTATTTAACAAACAATCAAACATTTAAATACACCTTGTATGTCTCTTACAAAAAAAACTTAAAATAGTTTACAAGTAGTGAGTTTCAACTTAAAAAGCAGTTATCCTGTATGCCTTAGACGCGGGTTGACCTGCAGGTGGAGCTGGTTTCGAATCCATACCACATAAAAAAATTTATTACTTTTTATTTTAGGTTTTATTTACTCATGAATTACAACGCTTTCGGAGACTCTGTAGAAATATATATAATGTTATTACTTTTTAAGCATGAAATTGCCCTACCTTTGCTATTATACTTACAAATTTGATTAAAGGTTTGTAACATTTAACAAGTAGATAATTGATAAAACTGCCATTAGATAACTTTTCAAAATACAGTTAATAAAATTATAAAAGATTGCCAGGTGTCTTTATCTCGAATTCTACTTAATGCTTTGTGTATTATGAAACAAAGATATGTGAAAATAGCATTTCAGAACTTTTTTCTTAGCAGTTTACACAATATAACGTCGTTAGCCATTTCACAAGATACCTATTGTTATTAAGAATTTCATACGGATTTTTTGCATGAAAATATTTTTCCTTTACTTGCAAGCTTACAACTCTCTTACCGAAACGTTCACCTGACAGCAATGTATTGAGTAATACAAATTCATTGCTGGCCAATGAAACCTTCAGTAAGAGTGCCGAAATCTTGAAATTAAAAGTAATGAAAAGTTCGTGTTTAATTTTATCTACATTATGAGTCTTATACAATAATTATTTATTTTCAGAATGGAATAAGTGAAGTTTTTACACGTAGCTACATTGAACTCTTGGAACAATTTGGTTTGAATTTCGCGCAAAGTTACTGCATTAGCCGTTTATAATTTAGCAGATATAGACTAAATATAGAGGTAACTACTAAGCACAGTCTATCACTAACTTTTTATTAACGAATAGCGGGATTGACCGAAAAGTTATAACGCCTTTACGGCAGAAAGAGTAAGTATCCACTCAAAGAGAATTCTAACTCGTGATCCACAAACTGTGAGTGGAATGCTCTAACCACTAACTCAAGTCACGCTGCTGTGGAACACAACAATTAGTAATTAAGCACTTTTTTTTCTTATTTGTGTCCCAAGGCCACATAGGACGCTGAACTATCATCGGTGATTCTCCGGCATATTCCACATCGTAGTGTATATCTCTTCTACCCTTAGCTGTCGCTAATTTAGCACTAAAATATTAGAAGGAAGAAAACTAGGCAATAGTGCTTTCCACCAACTTACTTTGTACCAACAAAAAATGGAATTTACGAGGCGAGCATGTTTTACGACAGGGATTCGAGCTCCCTAACCATCAGACCATACTAGACCTAACTGGCCCCTTACAGTTTTATAAATAGAAAGTTAACCTTTGTATTAAGTTCAGCATGGTTTTAAACTGAGTACAATTATATATTTGACATTATAAGTATTGTTTAATATATATCTACATTAAAGACATTTAAACGCTTTATTTTCTCACAGAATATAATTTTATTTGTCTGACACTTTATATATTACTTGCATTACCATAAGTAAAACTGGATTTTAAATTTCTTTGAAATTAACTTCAGTATGAGACTAGTTGCTATGGGCAACGAAAAACAGGGAATTTATTTTTAATTTATTTTCAGTTACGATGAACAATTTAATTTACCAGAAAGTTTCTTTTCGGATAAACGCACTATGATTTACACTGTGTTATTTCTTTAACGACGGCAGTCATTTTAAAATTGAGTGAATATTCTGTAGAATATGTGTGAATTTTAATCAAACTTTATGTAGTCGTCTCTGGTGTAATGATGACAGAAAGATGAATTCCAAAGTGAATGAGATTTTGTAATGAGGAAGTTAAACCAGACGGAGGCCTAAATGGTTCGTGACTGTTACGACAAGTTTACAAACTAATTATGTTTATAAGAAAATGCAATTAAGTGAAACACAGTAAAAAAATTGTTGTTTCAACCAAGTGTAATTATGAAGTAAAATGGTTTAACTTGAAGCTGATTTGTAGCCTTTAAAAACACGTTTAAATATATATATATAAATTCGTGTTCAGTAAATATATAAGTCTGAACAAAAAAAGTATTTGGTTCAAGTGAAAAACATATGTCGGGCTGTGGTGTAACCGATTACAAGAAACTGTAGATATTTGTTCTTATTTCATAATGTAGTTACTGTAATGCATTATTTTTTTATTTAACTTTGCTGTCCAAATTTTTTTCACGTGTAATTATATTATACATTTAAAAGTATGTAATATAGTTTTAACTAAAAATACGATGTTTCTAAAAGAAATAAAAAGTATTTAGTTCACACAATTTATCAGGAGTTAAACTTCAATCCAAATAAATTTATGTATCTCTAACTTACTCATACATAACATAATCCTATTTTTGCGGGTTATACTTTTATCTTTCATACACCCTGCTTAAACGGTTTTCAATAGACGGACCGGACAATTAGTTGTGCGAGCAACAAATTTTTGTGGAAGTAATTACAAGTAATTACAACATTGAAACCACTTGAATGAGACACATCTCTTGTAGGTTAGGTTTTCAGTTTTCAAAGCTTATAAACAACATATGCTGGAGCGATAACTTTTAAGTTACTGAACTTGTGTTAAAAACGACACCAAAAAGACAATATCGTGTTGTTCTCAACATCGTATGTTAACTTAATAGCTCAATTGTTAAAAACTTTAAAGCAAATTCAATAAAGAAGTTACTTTTCGAATAAAGTCTACCTCGTTACAAAATTTAAAAAGTCACTTCGATCGTTTGCTGACAATTCAACCAAGTTTGGTTTTGCTTAGCTACAAACTAGCTAACGATTGTCATATGAGCTCCTTTGGACATGTAGGAATGTTTTCTGAAAGAATAATAGGTTTCAACAACCTGTCTCTGCTGGTGTTATTTAAAATAACCCAAGATTGTTTCAATAGGGACAATTCTCGATGGTTAAGTCTCACAAAGATAGTTATTGCAAAATACTTTATGTACTTAGTAACAAATTAAATTATTTAATATTATTAACTTAATCATAAACCAATTCACTCAAAGTTTATATTAGTTATTTTGTTTTTTAGATGTTTGTGTTTGAAGTTAAGCACAAAACTAAGTAACTGGTTATCTGTGCTGTGCCCACCACAGGTATCTAAAACCGGATTCTAGCGTTCTAAATCTGTATACATACCGCTGTTTCTTTTTCCTTTTTGTTTAGACTTTAGAAAGTCTTCATTACTTACATCTGTTTCTCCCAAAGTCTTAAATTGATTGTTTGCAGTTCAGCATTCTGCTATTTCTAATTTAATGTCTTAATACAACAAGCAAACGCAAGGTATAATCTTGGTCCAAGATAAGTATGGAGATCAATGCGAAGTGGAATACTCCTGACAACCTACGTGAAAGTAATTTCATTTTCTTAATTCTTGTCGCAACAATTCACGTGAGCAAGATTTCTGTTAAACTTTAGTAAACAAGTGCATAAGCTTACTTACAAAATATGCATTATTATAAGTAAACAGACAGATGTAAGAGATTCGATGGTGTTCACAGAAGGCGTTTTCGAAGGGTATAGTAAAACTGTAAATAAAAGTAGTTTAATTTTACCTTTATCAGTTGTCAAAGCTATACAGAGAACTGCAGTTGTTGGAGAGAGCCTAGCATCCTTTTTCTCTTTCTTTATTTTGTTTTTGTAAAACGTCGAGTTCAGCGCTTCGATTTCATATATTAATGTAATATAGATAAATTTCATCCAAAAAAAAGTTTTGATTTATAACCCGTATACGTTTAAATGTATTTCGAGTATTCTAAATCATATGAAATAATTGGCTCGTTACAAAACTTTACGGAAAAGCATTAAGACTAAGATAGGGGGGCTTCTCGAAGACTGCACGAGAAGTTGAAAGTTTTTTATAGAGGAATAGCATAAACTATAAAGTTTATTACATTTTCGTATGGTCGTGCATTCTACTAACATTTTACTCACCGAATTTTGTCTTTATAAATCGATAGTTCAAATAGCTTCGTGGAAGTATTATTGAAAAAAAACGTACTGACTCAATTGCCGATTAAATCAATAAGTTTTTAAAACATTATGAATATAATTATATAAGTATTTAAATAACGTAGTATTACTGTTACTAACTTATTCTTAGAGCGTTATAAACAAGGAATCGAATTCCTCGATTTTGGTTTATGTAAGTGAAAAGCGACAAATTCAATTTCATACTAAGCTTTATATTTCTCTTCGTACTCTTTTTAATAATTTCACTCAAAGCTACTCGAGGGCTATCTGCACTATCCGTCTCCCTAATTTAGCAGTGTAAGACAAGAGGGAAGGCAACTAGTCATCACCACTTACTGCCAACTCTTGGGCTATTCTTTTACCAACGAATAGTAAGATTGACTGTCACATTATAACGCCACCACGGCTGAAAGGGCGAGCATGTATGGTGTGACCGGGATTTGAACCCTCGACCCTCAGATTACGAGCCGAGCACCTTAACCCACCTGGCCATACAGGACCTCTTTTCGGACTAAATTCTTTACTTTGGTGATGAAAAAAGTACATTAGGCTAAACAGATTGTTTACTGAGAAATTTAGAGTGGTAATCTGGTAGCTTACTGCTACATATTCTTAAAATATCTCAACAAGTTTGTTGTGGTAAGTAAAGAACAATTTAAATAAAATACACGCAACTTAAAAAAAACAATACATTAGGCTTAGTGCTTTATTTTAATTTTTTTTCATCCAGAGTTATCAAGTTACTAATAAAAGAAAAAGAGGAATTTCTAAGCTACAGTCGCAAGTTGATAATCATATTAGAGAACAGGCTTCGTTCTTCTTTCTAGCCAGCCTCCTAGTGGTACAGCAGAATGTTTGCTAAAAACCAGGTTTCGATACCCGTGGTTGGCAAGGTATAGTTAAACCCATTTTCTTGCTTTCTGCATAACTTCAGCCACAATTTTTCTAGTCGAAATTTGTTAAATTAACAATGAAATGAACAGATACGTTATATTAAAAATAACTTTACCTGTTCTAATACCACTAAACAATTATGAAACCGAAAGAAAAAGTTTATTGTTTTCTGAGAAAGAATTACGCTGGTTATAAATGTTTTTGTTTTTGTTCAAATCTTTGGAGAAATAAAAAATTTTATGTGAATGTCTTGCGTTTAAAGACATGTTTCAAATCCCAGTTTTTGTCATTTTAAACAGTGATTTGTTTGATTGTTTTTTAATTTCGCGCATAAGTACATAAGGACTATCTGCGCTAGCCTTCCCTAATTACATTAGAGGAAAAGTAACTAGTCATCACTTCCCGTCACCAGTTCTTGGGCTACTCTTTTACCAACCATTAATAGGATTGACATCACATTTTACTGCCTTCACGGCTGAAAGAGCGAGCATGTTTGGTGTGAATTCGCAACCCTTACATTGCGAATCAGCTGACCATGCCGGGGCACAATAATTCGTAAACCGTTATCAATGTTCCTTCCGTTTAGATTTAAACTATGTTTTCTATATAACAGCTATACTGTGCTTTAACCTATTTCTGCACTTTATAACTAAACATGGTGTTTCTATACAACAATCGTATATCACACGAAATAAATTATGTATCTAAAAATTACGTAAACATTCAAATGTTCATTATAACTAAAGTGTAGCTGTGATATTATGCACTTGTAGTATGTGTTTGTTTGTGTGACAAGGCACAGATGGTGAGTAAACAATTGAAAGGAGACTTGTTTGTTTGTTTGTTTTAGAATTTCGCACAAAGCTACTCGAGGGCTATCTGTGCTAGCCGTCCTTAATTTAGCAATGTAAGACTATAGGGAAGGCAGCTAGTCATCACCACTTACTGCCAACTCTTGGGCTACTCTTTTACCAACGAAAAGTGGGATTGACTGTTACATTATAACGCCCCCACGGCTGGGAGGACGATCATGTTTTGCGCGACTCGGATGCAAACCCGCAACCCTCAGATTACGATCGCATGTCTTAACACGCTCGGCCATGCCGACTCGTTGAAAGGAGGCAGTGGATGTTATAATGAACTAGAAACCGAATTTGAATCGTTAACTTGTGATATTTACCTTGAACATCCTGGAACTCAGTGTCAGGTCATCTACATAATCCATAGTGATATGTACCTTGAACATCCTGGAATTCACTGTCAGGTCATCTATATAATCCATAGTGATATTTACCTTGAACATCCTGGCACTTACTGTCAGGTCATCTACATAATCCATAGTGATATGTACCTTGAACATCCTGGAACTTACTGTCAGGTCATCTATATAATCCATAGTGATATTTACCTTGAACATCCTGGAACTTACTGTCAGGTCATCTATATAATCCATAGTGATATTTACATTGAGCATCCTGGAACTCACTGTCAGGTCATCCATATAATCCATAGTGATATTTACCTTGAACATCCTGGAACTTACTGTCAGGTCATCTATATAATCCATAGTGATATTTAACCTTGAATATCCTAGAACTCACTGTTAGGTCATCTACTTAATCCATAGTCATATTTACCTGGAACATCCTGGAACTCATTGTAAGGTCATTTACAGAAATCGTAGTGATATTTACATCGCACAAGAAACTATTATGAGAATGAATTTTTCACAATTTTCTCTGAACTTTAGCCACATGAAAATATTTAGAACTAGCTAGGGGAACAAATTTCAGGTCTACCGTTTCTGTAAGTGTATTTTGAACGAAGTTAAAACGCCTTGGTAAGGAAAATTAGAAAAACACATGACAAACATCAACCTAGAAATTCATATAAAGTATTAAACGACGTGTTAAACACCTGTACTGGCCTGGCCACTCAGTTTAAACGCACTCTCGTTACCAAGATTAGTATAAGCATTGCAAGAGCTCTAATATTTCATCATCTTTAAACCATAGTGTTACTAACCAAACACTCCCAAATTATGAGTGATGATATGTCAGAAAGCAGTACCATCTTTACAGATTAGTGTGTTGTATTTTTGTTTAAAAATTTCGCGAAATTCCCTTTGAGTAATGGTTTTCCACTTATATTCTAAGTAGCTATGAAAACTATATACCAAAAACATTTTATTTTGTCCAGCATAAATTGTATTTTTATCTTATAACTTACATCCTTCTCTTAACATTTCATCTTCAGATACTTGTCAGCGGCTGCTTGTAATATAAAGGGTAGCATAAACAGAACGTATGGGCCTGTTCCAGACAGCTACTACTCACAATCATATTTCACTTTCCTGATCTGTGCGTTTAATGCCAGCTCACACCACATTGGTGCACATACAATACTAGCTCACGCCACTTTATTGCGACGCTCATGATCTCTCGTATTTTGTTATATGTTTTGCGAATAGATTATCTTAATCAAGCCTTCACAGTGACAAAGTTAAAATATTAAAAAACACCTTTTTCTCGTGTGTTTCGATTAAAGTGTTAAAATATTTATTTAAATAAACCACTGTTTGAAAATCAAAATAAAATTGGTCTTTTCTTTTCATTCAATTTTTGTCGTAAAACGAATCCTACGATTTTTAGTTCATAGTCTATTTTAAAAAAATGTTTCGTTAGTTATTTCTAATTGTTGTTTATATTAAATCAATGCGTGAAAAAAGTATCTAGAAATACGACAGGTAAGCTTAGAGTAATGATATAACAAAACTAAAATACTAGCAGTTTACTACGAATTATCTTTCAGTTACAAATATTATGAAAAATAAGTTTTTTTATTTAACAAAATGGAATGCTTCCTAATTCAATCACATAATTTATTTTTTATTTCTAAAAACGTTTGTAGTTTCGAGTTCTTCTGTTTGTTTGTTTTTTGAATTTCTTGCAAAGCTACACAAAGGGTACCTGCACTAGCTGTCCCTAATTTAGCAGTGTAAAGGTAGTGGAAAGGCAGCTAGTTATCATGATCCACCGCTCACTCTTAGGTTACTGTTTTACAAACAAATAGTGGGGTTGACCGTAATACTACAGCACTTCCACGGCTGAAATGATAAACATGTTTGGTGTGACGGGGATTCAAACCCGCGACCCTCGGATTACGAGTCGAGCACCCTAACCGTCGAGTCCTTCTGTAATACCTCCCAGTTTTTAATTTCACTTAGCATAGGACCAAGACCAGTCTATGTGCAGCGTCCACAGTATGTAAATCCACGAATTCACGATTTGAATCTTGTCGCAAAAAACAAAAAAATATTGCTCCACAATTTAAGGTTTTGCGTACGCTAAAACAGTAATGCCCCAACTTCAGTATCACCCTGACCCCAGTGTCTTAGTTTCATTGTATATCCACTGCTACACGTAGATTACAAAAGTAAGAACCTCAGTACTAGTTAGTTGAAATTAAAAGAACGAGAGAAACTGAGTTTTTGGACTGTTAAACTGGAATAGTTACTGATCACAGGAGTGATAGAATAAGGAATCAAAACATTTTAACCACTATTCTTGTATCAGTATGGATATTATGATGAAGATCATACTGATATGAATAATCTGATCCAGTTGATCATTTATTGATCAGTGCAAACTATAAAATGTGTTTTGGAACAAAGTTGTCTGTAATGCTATTATCCTATATAATGCTAGGTCAGGGAAATATTCCAAACAAAACCTTTTTTTATTAATCATTGTTTCCATGGTTTCAGCCTCTAATTCACCATAAATAAATGACTGAGCAAAAAAAGTAAAATGTTTCCTTCCAGAGTATGTCAGGTGTAAATAGTAAATATTTAATTTAAAAAAAAGAACACTTGCTAAAAGTATCGTCATGCCTAAGTAAGAATTCACTCTATATTTTGCAACGTAAAAGAAAAAACAACTTTTAACCTGTTTATATAATGTGTTTTAGAAGTTAACTTATTTGATACACGTTTAACTTTTTATGCGTGAAAATGTCTATTACAACAGTGCTTTCATAAATTTGAATATTATTTTCAACATGTCAGATATTTTAGTTATTCATCAAAATCAAGTACCACCTTGTATCTCAGAACGGCTGGTACGGATATTAAGACTTTTACTGACAAGCAGAGAAGAACATTTGGGACTTCTTAGGTTCATCTTCAAGTTAACCTGAAACGTTCTTCTCTGCTTTATTAGTAAAAGTGTTAATACCCGTTCTGAGATAGATTTTTATTTCAAGCGGATTTCTCGTCATCGAGAACAACTACTTTCTTATTTCTGACCTAATATCATGTACTAAATATGTAAGATTGCGCATATGCAACTCTCGCATTATACATAAATTACGATAAATTACATACTTTGTATAGAATATTCACGTTTCTTGAAGCCTTGACACTTGCATGGTTATATAATATTTTAAAAAACAAGCTATTAATTAATAAAAAAGTACAGCTATATCCAGGGAAAATTTTTTTGGTTTAAAATCAAATGTTATTATTTGCTAGTATTACTTTTTAAGCAGCTGTTTTGTTTCTTATAAATGTTTTGTGTAGACATCACCAACATAAACGATGTATTCTTTTGTTCTTAAAACAAAGTTGAACTGATAAAATGGGCCCTGCATGGACAAGCGTGTTAAAGCGTGCGACTCGTAATCTGAGGGTCGCGGGTTCGCATCCCCGTCGCGCTTAACATGCTCGCCCTTTCAACCGTGGGGGCATTATAATGTTACAGTCAATCCCACTATTCGTTGGTAAAAGAGTAGCCCAAGAGTTGGCAGTGGGTGGTGATGACTAGCTGCCTTCCCTCTAGTCTTACACCGCTAAATTAGGGACGGCTAGCACAGATAGCCCTCGAGTAGCTTTGTGCAAAGTTCCAAAAACAAGCAAACAAGTGATAAAATTTGTTTCAAGTCAAAATTCAAATTCATTTTTCGAAGACTCTTTGGTGTCTCAGTGGTAAGTCAGTGGATGTGTAACGCAAAAACCTGGGTTTCCATATTAAGGGTGGGCAGAGTACATATAGCCAATTACGTAACTTTGTGCTTAATAAGAAATAACACTCCTTAAAGATTGCTTTTGCAGATCAAGATTCTCGAAACAAAAATTTATAAATAATAAATATATAAGTAATTAAACTTTTTTTTCTGTTAGATGGTGTTCTTTTTTTTACGAAGCCTTAGATAAAACGCCCCCAGTAGCACAGAGGTATGTATGCAGACTTCCAACGCTAGAAACCGGGTTTCGATACCCGTGGTTAGAAGATCACAGACAATCTATTGTGTTGCTATGTGTTAACTTCAACTAAACTTAAGATGAAATTCAAACAATGAGTTTAAACCATGGTCTTCATTAACAATCATCGAAAGAAGCAAAATACTTTAATCTGTCAGTGTATTAAATAATTCTGTTAAAGAGTATCTTGAATCAAGTAATAGACGAGAAAGAAGCTAAACATGGTGGCACATATTGAATTCTAGTTCACTTTAGCTCAGGGTTGTGTTATGACAAAAGATATAAAGATTGAATAACGTGAAGATAAGTCATGTTTTACTTGATGTTTGTTTTATTTCTACACAGTTTAGATTAGATTATACTTTGGTAATTTTCTATCATAAACTAATTATTTCATGGTGGTGGTCAAGAAATAAAAGAGATATATAATGATTTAAGATTTCCGTTGATGCACGAGTATTTTGGAAAACTGCGATCCTTGTGAGTGTTACGTTGCAGTTTTAGAAGAGAAACCCAATATTTTCAAATATTCTTTAACATAATTCACTGAAATAAGTTGTAGACTACATAATAATATCAAGTACAGCATTCCCAACGAAACAATACACAGAACTGCTGTTAAAGGTATATTTCTACGTTTATCAGAGTGAGGTAAGTAAAATTATATTTATGATCCCATCAAAAGAGATTTAAACATGAATTGTAAGTTCAATCAACACAAAAAATAAGAAATTCTAGGTATCACTTACCGAAAAGTAATAATTTAAACACTAGCACTCTGAAATATGAGCAGATGTTAATTTCTACACACCACATAAGATGTCTTTTTTTTGTACATGTGTGCATTGTGATAAAACTTGCCTGAGTCTTCTTTAATGAGTAATGACAGTAACTATATGTTTAAAGGTATATAAATGACAAAAATAATACTAATGGTAAGAAAAAAAATGAATTAATTACAATCACAAAATCTTATTTGTTGTACTTGCTGACAGTGAAAAACTGAATTATAAATGGAAATTTTTTTTCAAGTGTGATATACAAAATTATGATTAGATACTAAATCTACCAAGAGAGATTTCACGGCGATAATGTGAAAAATAGTTTAATATGAAAGGAACGAACAAACAAAAAAATGTGAAATATTATGGCGCTGAAAATTAATTTAGTTTGATTTTGTATACTTTATACATGTAATAAATATGACTGTACGTGTGTGTGTGTGTGGTGCTGAGGTTTTCATCTTTACAAGGAAAACGAAAGAAATTATTTTATGTTGATCACTTTACTGAAACATGAAGAGCGTTTCGCACAATATCTTTTAAAATAACCTACAAAAATAAGGAAACAAAATATTCCGTTTTTTCTTCTATGAAATAATTATTCCAAGAATATTTGTTCATCACATTTTATTATTTCCTGTTTTAAGTACACCCCTCGAACCTTCCCAGTGACTCAATGGTAAGTTTGACAGCTTATAACACTAAATATCGGGTTTCGATACTTATGGTGGGCTGGGCACACGTAGGCTATCGTGGCTTTGTTTCTACCAAAGAGGAAACCTAATCTAAATGACTTAGTACATACTAAAACAAACTTAAAGAAATTGCATAAAGGAAATGTTATATTTACACAACAACTAAGACATTTCAATGTGTAAAGCTTTACGTTACTGACAATGAAATAAGTTCAACAATTTTATTTTTCTTTCTGCGCAAACTCATACAATAGGCCGCCTTCGATCTGTCTACAGCATGGAATCGAACTCCAAATATCAGCGATTTAAATGTACAAACTTACCATCACCCATCAAAGAAATCTAATTAAACGTTGTGTAATACATTTCGAAAAGAGGTATAAAACGTAATGGAATCATAAATAGAATGGAAAATAGCATTAATTATTGTAAAAAGACGCATGAAGATTTTCATATATCGATTTACGTATTATTACTTTTATTTACTAAAACCGAGAAACCTATTGTAGACATTACTCGAATCACCTTCACATATTCCGTATAAAAATATACAGTTTATACGATGAGCTATTTGTGCTCTGTAAACAGTGCGTAAGAATCATTATCACGGTTTCTTATAAGTAGATTATAATATTATTTTATATTTCTTTCAACAACTGTTGTGACTTTATAATAACAATATTTAAGGCAAGTATCGATGCTTTGAAACTATTCAATATTTATTGTAAATAGATTATTTTGTCATTCTTAAGCGTAGAGATAGCCAATGAGTTATCTGTAACGCGCCTACCACAGCTACAAAAACTTGGTTTTTAACGTCATTAACCTGCAGTCTTTCCACTGAGCCAGTGGAGGCCGTACATATATTCTTAAAGCCAACGTTAATATTTTTTGTAAATAAATCATAACAGTACATGAAAAACCCAATGTTGGTATTTTTTCTAAAGAACTTATGACAGAGCATCTAAAAGCCAGTATTAGTATTTTTAGTAAATAGATCATGACAGCATATCTAATATCAAGTTGCAGTATTTTTAGTAAGAAATATTATAACAACATATCTAAAAACCAGTGTTATCATTTTTTTTTTGTAGAGAGATCGTGTCAGTATATCTAAAAATTAGTGTTAGTGTTTTTTGGAAAAAGATCGCAATAGTAAATTTAAAAACGAGTTTCAGGATTTTTTGTAAGGATGTCGTGAAAGCATATCTAAAAACCAATGTTAGTGTTTTATTAAATATATCCCTACAGTATATCTATAGCCAGTGTTAATATTTTTAGTAAAGAGATCATAACAACCAGGGAGGTACCTAAAGTATTCGGCACCAGGAGCAGATCCTTCTTTTGGCGCTCCCCCACCCATAAATAATTTAAAATTTAAACACAGAAAAATATCTATCTGCAAATCGATTTTTAAACAGTACAGTACAATCATAAGCAATTTGAAAATAAGAAAAATTCAGGACATTAAAATATCAGTGAACAAGTAATACTTCATTGTATTTTATGCACAAAGACAGGAAATTCACTGTCAATACTTAGTCTATTCTTCAGAGGTAAATAAAAAGGATTCACAATTTCTGCTTGAGGGTCTTAATTTCTGCAAGTTGTTCAATGACCTAATCAAAATTCACTTCATTTCCATTTCCATGTTCATTTGAAAGTAAAGCCAAATTTGTCAACCATATCTGAATGATGAACAAGTAAAATACATTTTTATAAATTTTAATTTGAAAAACATACTTTCACCGACAGTCATAAAAAATTCTCAAATACAGTGAGAAGCTTGGCACAGATTAACAAAAATCCCATTTTTGAAAAAATCCATAAACTTCAATGCTGTCTGTTTCTTTGCCTCTTCAACTGCAGTTTTCAAATGCTTCTGAATTTATCCAGTTTCCACACTGAAACTTTCACCAAAGAATTCATCTAAAATTGGAGTCAAATTTTCGAATACACTTTTACAGTTCTTCTTCTGTTGCAACAACCAAAGCATTTGGTTGGATACCAACAGAGATTTACAAAATTTAATCCGTTGTCTCAGAAGAAATCCTTCTAGTAGATGAAGCAAAATACTTAATTTTTACAAAATTTTCTTTCAAAATTGGATTACAATTTTACAACTCTAACAATCCCATGAATTTTTCATTGTTTGCTGATGACATGTGACCACGAAAAGGAAATTCTGGAAAGCCAGAAACAAGGTTATATCCAAGAAGTGATGTAAAATATCCTTCAGTTTCTTTCTTTATTTGTCCACTACTGCTTAATGAACTTCATTAATGGTCTTTAAAAGATTCAATCGTGCTCCAAAGCTCTTTCATTTCTTCAGACATGAGGGATGCTGTTCAGAAGCCTCGTGGTCAGACACCTTTGGGTTTAGCTTTCACCATGCTTGAAAGCAAGTGACAAAGTATATCTAAAAACCAGTGTTAGTACTTTTTATAAAGATAAAATAACGGTATATCTAAAGCCAGTGTTAGTATATTTTTGTAAGTTGGTCAAAGATGTATCTCAAAAACCCAGTTTTGTAATTCATATATCGATATCAAACTGGCATTTAAAATCTGAATTAGTATTTCTTCTAAATACTATGTAAATGTCAATTAATTACTTCGTAACTTTCGATTATCTAATATTAGCTACACCAGTTCTAAAAACAAACAAACAATATATATAAAATTAGGTAAAACGCTTGTTATAATTAAATCGCAACAATATTTAAAGTCAGTTTTGGTATTTCTTATATATGGAATCACTTTTGCAAATCACTTGATTTTATATTTTGCTGCTTAGAATAACGCTGCAAAATAAGGCGATCGAACCCAAAATGTTTCTGTTATAAGCCTTTCAGCGTATCCGCATGTTCAACCAGGTAATGGAGATCTATATGACAGACAAACTATGAAGTTTAAATAAAATAATATTGAAAAAAGTAAATAGATCAATGCACAATTCGCGGTCACACTAAACATGCTCGCCCTCCCAGCCATGGATGCGTTATAACGTGATGGTCAATCCCACTATTCGTTGATAAAAGAGTATCCCAAGAGTTGGCGGTGGGTGGTGATGACTAGCTGCCTTCCCTCTAGTTTTACACTGATAAATTAAGGACGGCTAGCGCAGATAGCCCTCGAGTAGCTTTGCGCGAAATTCAAAACAAACAAACAGTGCACGATTTTCCACAGAACGACAAAACAAATAGAAGGGAATTATTTCTTGTTTCCTCGAAAACGATTAGTATTTTAACTAAAATATAAGGTTTTGCAATAAAAAAATTCTTTGGTCTTTTTATACCAATTTTCGAATACAAATGACAGATAAAATATTTTACAGTTAAATCCTTTCAGAATGTTATCTTATTACAGACTGTTTTTAAATAGGACTTCAAAGCCAAGATATTTCTGATAATCAACCAGTATAAGTAATTTTCTACATTTATTTTTAACCTTAGAAAGTTTTGATCTACATCAGCATTTGTTAGGAAATTTTTTATTTAAAAATATTTGATAACACTTTAAAGGATAAGGTTTTAATGCTAATTTCGATAGAGTATTAAAATAATTTAGTTTAAAATATCTGTAATACATTTTTACTTGACATAATTTATCTCGAACGAGTATAAAATATTGTGTTTCGTGTTACGATTTCAAATAGCTTCAAATTTGAATTTAAAAGTTAATTAAATGTCGAAATGTATTACATTTATGATATCTGCCAACAAGATTGTTAGAGCAGTTTTCTATATCAACAAAAAATATATTTTAATAAACAAATGACAATACAGTTTACAATAATGGGTATTACAAATAGATTCACGATGAACGACTTAAATCTGTGTTAGAAGAAAGGTAGCTTTTTCAATGAGCATACGTTCGTTTTTAACCGACTCAGATATATAATGTAAAAACACTAACGTTCGAATTAATTCACTGAAGTTAAACAGTTTGTAATGTTGGAAATCTATAAATGTTCCTGGTCAAATATCTGTAATTTCTCGATTGATAAGCATTTATCACAGTTGTAGCTTCCCAGGTTACTAACTGTAACAAACGAATACCAACAGAAACGATTTCTTGGTATGTCAATTTATAAGCGTTAGGCGAGGTTCTTGAAATTTCAGTTGACAACAATGCTCTTATTTGTACACACACACACACATATATATGTATACTGTTGATTCTTACACTCGAGAATTCTTTACAAACTTAGTGAGTAGGCAGGAATTTCACAATAAACATTTAACAGTATAGTTATGTGAATTCCTAAATACTTATTTAACTGAAACAAACATCCATTTAAAAATAAATATACAATAGTAAATTTGTAACACCTACCTCCTTAGAAAAATAAAATTGTCCAACACCAATTTTTGGATAATATATTGTATACACATATATACATTGTCAACAACACGTTAAATATAATACAGGCCCAGCGTAGCCAAGTGGTAAAGGCACTCGACTCATTATTCGAGAGTCGCGAGTTCGAATTCCCGTCACACCAAACGTGCTAGTTCTTTCAGCCGTGAAAGCGTTATAATGTGATGGGCAGTCCCACTATTCGTTGGTAAAAGAATAGCTCAAGAGTAGGCGGTTGGTGGTGATAACTAGATGCCTTTACCCTAGTCTTTCACTGCTAAATTAGGGACGGCTGGCGCAAATAGCCCTCGTGTAGCTTTGCGCGAAATTCAAACTAAATTATAACCCATTATCAAAACATTGCAAAACTTGAACAGTCAAGACGGCATATAACACAATCAATACAAACAACTTAATGATGGTAAATTTACATAGCACGTAAGAGTGCATCAACACAAATGTTATCTTTCTGGTAAAGACCCAATACAATCAACAATCACACAACTGAGGGATTCTTTGAAAGCTGGGATAAGTTTTAAAGGAGCAATAATACTTTCTGGTCAGGTTTTCCGACTAATTCATATGTATGACAGCTTTTGTAAAACTGAGAAACATCTTGCCTAATTTTTGGCCAAAAGAAATATCTCATAATTTTTCCACATATTTGTTGACACCTAAACGATTTTCCATGAGAATTCATTTGCTATTATCTATATTTCAGAAGGATATGCTTTCGGAACAACAGCCCGGTTCTCTAAAACTGGCACATATGGTGGTCTCTGTTTTCTAATAAGCACATGATTTTTGGAAAGAAAAACCATTTATTTAGAACTTTTTTTAGTTCATCTTTTGGGAGTGAAGAATTTGCGAATCCTTTTCTTGCACACGATGAGTTTACTTCCAGCAAGTAGCACATCACTAGGTGAATCAGATCCCTCACGTCAGTCACAAAGAACTTATCAGAGTTATTCAAAAGATTCCCGCCTGATCCAGAAAATGTCTGAGACAAACCTATAGTATCATTCTATGAACACGTGACGTGTCCATCATTTGTTTTAGTCTTAATATCTTAGCCTGAACTCGAGTCACAACACACAAGGGAAGTACTTCTTGATTCCTCTTAACAACAGCATAATCCTTAAATAAAACAGTGATTGGCTCGCTGACCATTTTAGGTTCGGCAACAATTTTTCTCGATCCAAATCGTTTCCAAACAATAATTATGCACGCACAATGGGCAAAATAGGTATTACTCCACCAGGTCTGATCCTGAAACTAGATCTGACACTAAATATATGTTATGAAGGGAAACATTAACAAAGCCACTCTCAACACCCTGAGCAATAACAGATTTACTAATAGCAGAACTCGAACCTAAGAGCAATATACCTTCTAACAACAGTGATTGAGTTGCCCCATTAAGACACCTAATGGTATGGATTTAGCAGTACCACTTGTCAAAGATACAGACCCAAGAGGTACTAAAGGTCTGTATTCCTCCCTAACTACATCAGCCTTTTTATCAGTAAGCAAATCAACATTATCGGGTGATCTGGTAAAGCTATGTCCATATGTGAAGAAGAACGCACTGGATGTTGCTCTCTCTTCTTTTTCTTTTTCAAAGACCAACAATCTGACATTACTTGACCAGATTTGTTTCCCATGTGACTTGCATTACCTGTGAACTAGCAGTAAATTTGCACGGATTGTAAATCCGAGAGTTCATGGTTTGCAGTCGGTCGTAGCAGTCCCACAGTGGCACAGCCTGCGGACTCACACTGCTAAATGCCGGGTTTCGATACCCGCAGTGGGCAAAGCACAGATAGCTCATTGTGTAGCTTTGTGCTTAATTACAAATAACCAAACCACACGATCGTAGCAAAAAACGCACTCATATTGTGAGTCAAATATCAAAATTCACCCAGAAAATATCAGATCAAGATTTTGACTAATGAACCACCCTCATAATCTATTAGTTTAAGATCAGGGATTCCAATGACACATAAACATTTCAATATCTTTGCGCAATTTTTTAAACAAACAAACACGCACCACGTTTTGTTCCTTAAGTCATTCAAACAAATGACAATCGGAAAAAAATTCTTTGATTTTGTTTTGTTTGTTTGTTTTGCATTTCGCTCAAAGGTACACGAGGGCTATTTGCACTAGCCGTCCCAAATTTATTCGTGTAGAACTAGATGAAAGGCAGCTAGCCATCACTTTTCACCACCAACTCTTTTGTTGCTCTTTTACCAACAAATAATGAGATTGACAGTCAATTTGTAACGCCTCCACGACTGAAAATACAAGCATGTTTGATATGAAGGAGATTCAAACCCGCAACTCCCAAATTCTGAGTCGAGTGCTCCAACCATTTAACCATGCCGGTCTAAAATTCTTTGAAGATTGAACTTATGGTGGAAGACTAGTTTGTGGGCTTTGTTGTTTTGATTTTTTTGAAGTTATGTGTTACATTCATAAAACTTAATACTCTAATGGCTCAGCAGTAAGCTTCAGAGCTTATAATGCAAAATTCGTGGCTTAATCGTCGTAGGTGACCAAGACATAGCAAACAGATCTTTATGTAATGTTTCGGGGAGGAATAGTTCAACTGACTAAAAAAAATAGATATAATGACCAGTAATAAATTGGTCTGATGAAGTCATTAAATTGACAGTGTCCTTCCTTCCAATGGTAGTAAATAACCTCATAATTTACTATACATTTCGTTTTACTTCCAAAAGGTACAGCAGCATGTCTGCGGACTTAAAACGCTAGAAACCAGGTTTCGATACCTGTGGTTCACACATCACGGATAACCCATTGTTGTAGTTTTTGTTTTATTCTAAATAAACAAACAAACAAAAACTTTTCTTTTAAAATGTTGCTTGCAATCAAATGCAAATAGTTTCTCACTAATGATGTAGGCCAGGCATGGCCAGGTGGTTAAGGCACTCGACCCATAATCAAGGGTCGAGGGTTCAATTCCACGTCGCACCAAACATGCTCGCCCTTCCAGCTGCAGGAGTGCTATAATTTGACGGTCAATCCCACTATTTGTTGTAAAAGTAGTATCTCTAAAGTAGGCAGTGGGTGACGATGACTAGCTGCTTTTCCTCTAGTCTTACACTGCTAAATTAGGGGTGGCTTTGCGCGAAATAAAAAAACAACGACAAACAAAACAAACTCGTTAATAATGTACAAAACTCGACTTCACACTTGTGACAGAGAGATTCCGCATTTATATCTGTGGTCCTATTTTCTACTATGCTGTACTGATTTCCAAAGAATCCGAAGCACCGCTTCATATTACATAAGAAAGAATAATTTTAACAGGAAACAAGAAAACCTCTCGGCTCTTTAGGCAGTTCTCTCAGAAATTGTAATGTATTTACTCATAGATGTCTCTGTGTTCATGAGAACAAAGAAATCACTTATCCTTCAGTAGCATCTCACTAAGTTTATTTTCTCCACACTCAGATAAAATAAATAAATATATTTAATGTAAGTTTTAGTGGAGAACAAAAAGTAAATAATGTTAAACTATTTCAAAGCGGGCATCAGTTAAGCTTCTACTTGCATGAGTTCACTGGAATTGTATACGAATAACCAGCCCGGTATATAGAATAGCACGAAAATACAATCTGACTACATTCAATAAACTTTGATTCACGTGCCTACAGGTATGTATGAATAATCTAAATATATTTCTAAAGAAAACATATGAATCGTGTAATGAACGCAGATTGAGGTACTCATTAAAGAAATTCAGTTTTAAAAATACCATGTACAAAAATCAATTTTTTTTTGTGGGTGTATAGAATAACAAGAACATTAACTTTAATTACGTACTACAAAACAAATATTTAACATTAACAACGATGGTAACACAAAACGAAGAAGTCTGTAATAACACAGAAAGATGCACAAGCCTCTAAAACGGTGCACCTAAATGTTTAAGGTCATATCAAGATTTAATATGAGTGCTCAGAAGTGTCTTAAACATTTTCTGTTTATAAATAAGCTACTTACATGAAACTCAAAGTAAGTTTTGCTTTGCAAAGAAAATCTCAGATATCTACAGTAAAGAGAAAAAATTAGTATGTTTGTTTTTTGCGCAAAGCGATAGGAAAGCTATCTCCGCTAGCCGTCCCTAATTTAGCAGTGTAAGGCTAGAGGAAAGGCAGCTAGTCATCACCACCCACCGCCAACTCTTGGGCTACTTTTTTACTGAAAAATAGTGGGATTGACCGTCACATTATAACGTCCCCACGGCTGAAAGGACATGCATATTTGTTGCAACTAGGATTCGAATCCTCGAGTCAAACGCGTTAACCCAACTGACCAGTCCGGGCTTATTTTAATATAAGTACATGTACATATATGAACGTAACCCATCAAATGAAAAGAGCTTTATAACGTTTTTCTGAAAGTATTATTTTATATAAATGTCTTTCTTAATTGAATTGTCCAAGAACTGTAAACTGATTTGTTGCCTTCTTATAATATAGATTTCACCTTACTTTGTTTGCAAGAACACAAGTTTTAGATTTTCGATGCGTGTAGAAAACGTTCTAGAAAGTTTTGCTATCTTCAGTTATTGTTTTCATTCTCTTTTTCAAAAGAGCTCCAAATCTCTTTAATATTACGCACTGAATATCTAACAAAAATATATAAAGTTCGATCTCACATAATGGTTTGCTCAAGTGAGAAATTGCATGGTATACTATGCTTCCAATCAATACACATTTTTCATTCTTTTAAAGTATCTAAGAATTTTCTTATGGAACAGGTCTGTTAAACCCTTTATGTAGCATTTCAATCAACTCTTAATTTTCAGCTCACTTAACAGAAGGAAAAACTTGGCCAGTTGTCGTGTCTAGGTTGCTGTTTTAATTGTTATCTTATTTTTTCATACTCAAAAGACACAGTTCTAATACACTACCAGTTTTAAAGTGCTCCAAGTCAAGCGAAGGCTACATAAAACTAACAGAAATTGATTCCACGTGACAAAAGTATTTGTCGTGTATAAAAGCATCATTGTATATTATTGTTGTTACTTGTTTGTTCCCAAGTTCATTGATTTTTAAAACTACAAAGTTGTTATGCCGATTTACGTCTCGATCTCCAGTCTCTTTATCTGCAGATGCTGTACATTCTCAGCCATCAGAGAATCTTGGTTATTTAGTTATTTTCGCACAAAGCTACTCAAGGACTATCTCTGTTGGCCTTCTTTCGTTTCAGGCCGACAGGCTACAGAAAAGATACCTCGTCAACAGCACCCGTTACCAATTAAAGGGCTATTGTATTCGATTATTAGTATTTGACCACCACTCTTATAACGTATTTATAGCCCCAGAGTGCAGAACAAGAGCTTTGTTTCTTGTTCAAGAGTTACATAATACAATAACCCTGGGAATACAATACGTCCGTTATTAACAACCTAAATAATGGTACTTTAATGGTTGTACCACAGTAGTAAAATAATTAACATATAAATTCTTTTATACACGACATTCCCTCTTGCTATAGTGGGTAGTAATATATAGTACAATTTCAAATAGCCTGAAACTGAGTTAAGTGTAAATTTTAATTTAAAAGTTAATTAAATGTCGATATGTATCATACATTATTTATAATATTCGCCAACAAGACTGATACTTACTGTTTTCTTTCTCAATACAGACAGATTTTAATATACAAAAAGTAATGATAATTATAATAACGGCTATTACAAATAATTATTTACATACAAATGTTTTAAAAATTTACAAACAATACTGAGTCTTCTATCTGGTCTGGAACTGGGTATTTTATCAACAGTTGACGATGAGCGAACTAATTTTGAATTGATATGGATAGAACAGAGAGCTAGTCAGATTTACGTCAAGTTATTCTTTTGCTGAATTTATAAAATTTTTGGTAAAAAATATCCGATATTAATCCATTGAAGTTAAATGGTTTATAATGTTCGAAAACTTCGAAAAATTTGCGTCTAGGTATTCCACCACTGAATTTATGTAATGTTTTTGGTAAAAATACCCATGTCCGGTATCAATACACTGAAGTTAAATGGTTTATAATGTTCGAAATTTATGAATAGTCAAGCATCTAGAAATTTCCGATTAATATTCATTAATCATATGTATGATTTTCGAGGTTTATAGTACACTAACTGTAGAAACCGATAATATATATGCTGTCTCTTAGTGCATGGCGCTAGTTATATTTAAAAGCGTGAGGAGAGTTTCAGTAAGCACAACAATATTAATGATAAACCAGTGTCTACCTACACACTTATATTGTTTATTTTTACACTGGCGTATCTTCTACAATTTTAGTGAATTTTGCTATACAGGTTTAACAGAATAAGTTATGTTCATTTCTAAATATAATTTTAACTTAAGCAAACATCGATATTATAATAGATATATAATTGTAAATCCGTCATAATGGATATAAGTGAGCATTTTTATATTGTCGATTGTCCGACAAGTCTATATTATTGCGTTTTAAAGAATTGTTTTTGTTTGTTTGTTTGTTTTTGTATTTCGCGCAAAGCTACTCGAGGGCTATCTGCGCTAGTCGTCCCTAATTTAGCGGTGTAAGACTAAAGGAAAGGCAGCTAGTCAGCACCAACAACTCTTGGGCTACTCTTTTACCGACAAATAGTGGGATTGACCGTAACTTTATAACGCTCTCACGGCTGAAAAGGCGAGCATGTTTGTTGTCGAGCTGGCCACCTGACCTATACTGTCGAAGGTAGTTGCTGAGTAGAACAAAAAATAATGTTAATTTATTGTGATTCATCTTTATATAGTTTTCAAAACCATTTAGAAATTTGGAAAATTTAACAAAATGAACTCTTGCTTGAAAAAAGATTCAGTTTTGCCTCTGGCTGATATACTTTTAAGTGGTATTGAGCTCTTATTATCTTAGAATATTAGCCTACCGTCTTAGGAAAACAAATTAGGATAAATCTCTCTGAATTCAAATATTTCTATGTTTCTTAAATGTCGTACAATTATTTAAAAGAAATTTAGCTAATTATTCAAAGAGATATTAGCCCGAAGATAGACTCGCTTGTTGTTGCACATAAAACTTTATGCATTAGTGAGGACTGCGAAGTAGTAAGTTTATCATCAATGTTTCATGACGAAATTTGCCGGAGGAACATGTGAATTATTGGCACAATTAAAAATTTAAGTTATAGTTTTATTTCCGCCTTGGAAATAAAATCGACCAAAGACAAAAATAATTAATACATTTATTCTGAATGTTCCTCCAGTAAAGTCTAATTATTTCACTATAACGGAAGTTATAAATTATTGTTAAGATTAACGGTATTTTAACCAAGTTTGGTTTAAAGAAAGATAATGTTTCCTTCTGGTATTTCTAAATTGTTGGAATTAGTTGACAAACACTCATACAGTTCATGTGTGTGTTTGTAACTAGACGAAAGCTTTTACTTCATAAAAGCATAGTGTGTGATAAGCTCCTAATTACGAGGCTTATTTGAAAAACACTTCATGAAACGACCAGATAACATTATCAAAATCGTTTCAAATATAGTTTGCTTTTTTTTTCCAACAACAATTAGTTTTAAAGTCACGATCTTCGCAGTCAAAACATGCAAATATTTTGTTTATTTTGTATTTTGAAAATTTCATGGCAGTGAGAGTTATATAAATTTAAAATGTCTTCTTTTTTCTTTGAACTGAAGGTGGTGGAAGCGTGTTATTCCACTTCAGAAATTATTAACTATTAAACCATGAAGCATTAAACCTACGTATGACACATAATTACTAAAAATTAGGATTGGGATATTTAATACAATTATAAACTTTTCTAAAACGAGACAAGCATCTGACAAATACTACAAACCCAACCATTACTTTTCGATTAACTTATCACCGGCTAGTAGAGTTTTTGAATTGAAGATACTAATAACTTATAAATGTTTTTCAGATGAAAATACCACCAATTAAAGAATGCTTCCCGGTGAGAATACTACTGCCACATAAGTAAAAATACTACAATGTAATAATTACCTCTTGGTGGAAATACTACTAAGTAAATGAAACTATTACAATGCAATGAATACTTCTCGGTGTGATTACTACCAAATTAATGAAAATTTTACAGTCGAACGATTTATTTGTTTGTTTGTTGTGGGAATTCGCACAAAGCTACTCGAGGGCTATCTGTGCTAGCCGTCCCTAATTTAGCAGTGTAAGATTAGAGGGAAGGCAACTAGTCATCACCACCCACCGCCAACTCTTGGGCTACTCTTTTACCAACGAAAAGTGGGATTGACCGTCACATTATACACCCCCACGGCTGAGAGGGCGAGCATGTTTGGCGCGACTCGGGCGCAAACCCGCGACCCTCAGATTACAAAGCGCACGCCTTAACGCGCTAGGCCATACCAGTCCTACAATCGAACGAGTACTTTAATAACAATATGACCAATTAACAGATACTTCAAAATGAGGAAATCTGTGATTATCCAATTTTTCAGATGTAAAACACCTGTTCAAACACACATCAAAATGACTGTAGGATGATTAACTTATTATTCTAAGCTATTACAAATGTTTGTGTAGAATTAAGCACAAAGTTACAAAGTAGGCTGTGTGTGCTCTGCCCACTACGGGTAGCGAAACACAGTTTCTATCGATGTATGTCCACTAACATATTACTCTGCTACCCGGGAGCAATTACAAATCTCAATACGCGGAGACATCAAACACTCTATGAAATTAATATTCGTTTCAACGCTTAATAATCACGAATGTACCCCCGAATAAAGAATATTTCTCAATTATAACACCCAGTGTTAACAAATACTTTGCTTTGATAAATGTATACCAGCTAAAACTAGTATCAAAACTTCACCATGACAAAATATGCGACTAAAAAAATACTTCATGATAGTAATACTAGTTTTAAATAAAAAATTCACAATGACAATAACTGAGACTGGAAATATTTCAAACTATAATAGATGTGGTTAACAAACACTTCTCAAAGAACCGTGTTGTGACGTATTAGAACGGATACATTTGTGATTAGGTTAAAGCAACACTTTTCAACGTATCATACGGTAGCTTATTAGAACGGACACACTTCTGATAAGGTAAGAACAATGCTTCTCAACAAACTAAATTAGAACGAGCAATCTTGTGATGTGTTTAGAACAACACACTTTACTAAGTATCTATCTCCTAATCTTTGTCATCATAAAAATGTTCAAAGAATTGAATGTTAGTTTTCGCAAATGTAATTTTATAAAGTATACGATAAAATAATTGAAACATAATTTGAGTGTTTATGATGTAAAGTTTGACATTGAGTTGTTTAATCTATCTACTTTAATTTTTTACGTTTACTTGAAGTAATTAATGGGCCTTATTCATCTATATCAGCTCTCTATAAGAAACATGACACCATATGGTTTGTAGGGAGCTTGGAGACAAACTTGACATCTACTGTTTTTATATTTGTTACATTGAAATGCAGTACGTCAACTCTGTCACAATTGCGGCTTCTAAAGAAAGAGTTCGACTAATAAGAAGAATCTTTCGACAGAAACCATCTCACTTGACCATTTTTTTGCCGATGGTAACCAGAACTGTCAGTCACACTCCAAGATCGTGTACCTCTTCATGTCAATCGAAACTCTGATACAGAAAAGTTGCATTAGACAAAAGGAGAAATGTCAACCTTCAGAATTATCCGTTTCTTTTCAAAAGAAAAAGAAACGTGGTCCAAAAGTGGGTCTAAATGGTCACTCGCTTCTAGTTAGTTTGTTATATAGATCAAATCAGACTTTTGGTTTACTACTTATCTTTCATTGTTGTTTAGCTATCCTTCCAGTATCTTAGTTCGTTAGTTTTGTTTTTCTATTTTCGATAACCAAGATATTCAACCATGAGGAAGCAATACTACAAAAAAGAAAATCGATTATCTTGAAAGCATCTACAATTATTAATTATATTACTATAAATAAAAATAATAATTTCTCCAAAGTATATATAACCAGCAATTCTATGTTGTTTAATCAATCTTTGAAACCTTTTATGATATCCCTATTACCAATTCCAATTAATTATTAAATAGCTTACTATCTTTGAGAGAAACAGACCATTTAAAATAACATGTTTTGGTTGAAAATTGGCGATTTATTTTTACATTGTAATACGAGAAATATTAAGTTGCACATAGAAGTTAACATAAAAAATTTGTTTGAGAATATGGTGAGCATTTATAGTTTCTGTATAACTAAATTCTCTATTTATAATGCATAGCAATGGGCAAATATATGCTTAGACTCAGATACAACTCTCACTAAACGCGAATAAAATTTTACCAATAGAAGAGCATCCTTTTCATCTTAAACATATATATTTAAGTCATTGTTTTAAATAAACCTTCGTGTTATTTAATGTAAATATTTTACGAATGGGTGTAATAATATTTAATATTATATCTATTGATTTCTTTCAGGCCTTCACTTCGTACATAATATAGTTGTTGATTCCATTAAGACACCATTTGTGTAGTTTACAAGGCATCGAGTATTTCCATGTCATACTGTTCTAAAGTTTATCTATTATTAGTTAGTAATTCCTATTTCATGATGTATTTAAGTTTGTTAAAGTAACACCAGATATATGTAAGAGAGCTACCTTCAAGGGGTAATTATAACATATTTTACACCATTATGATGTTTTATAACTTATGTAAAACATAAAAGAAATAAATCGATTTTTCAATAACTCTACGGCCTTCGCACTACCTTATTTAGTACTATAGAAGAGTAATGAATGCAACATACAAGACTGTTTTTGTTTCTCTTATTTTTGTTTTGTAAGCTGACAATAAAATAATATTAACAAGATTTACAAACGGGCCGTTATGAATGGATTTTCTTTTCTAACAAACGTGTTTTTTGTGCATTTTTATAGGTACATAGCCTTAGCAATCAATAACAAAGGTTTCTAAGCATTGTTTGAGCGGAATCTTTACTGTTTAAGATATTATTTTGCCCGAATGTTTTATTAGGATTTTGTACAACTTCTTGATGTCCTTAATGTTATTCACTATTGTAGTTCATGGAGCCTAGGTATAGTTAGGAAAAATTCAATGCATACTGTAAAAAAGTTTCAGAAAAATAATTATTTTAATAATAATAAAAATTACAGAATTGCATTAATTCGTTGAAAGTTTAGCACCAAAATAACCTGAAGCTTCTGTTTCCATTATCATAGTAAATTAGGTAAAACACAAATAATAAAAATCTGAAAATTAATTACTTAACACAGGTAGTGTAGTTAAGCGTGTACTTGTGTGATTAAATATACGGCCCGACATGGCCAAGCGTGTTAAGGTTTTCGACTCGTAATATTAGGGTCGCGGGTTCGAATCGTGGTTACACCAAACATGCTCGCCCTTTCAGCAGTGTAACAGTCAATTCCACTATTCGTTGGGTAAAAGAGTAACCCAAGAGTTGGCAATAATGATGACTGCCTTCCACCTAGTCTTACTCTGCTAAATTAAGGACGGTTAGCACACATAATTCTCGGGTAGCTTTGCGCGAAAATCAAAACAAACAATGAAATTAAATGTAAATTTTTACAGGTATATAAATGTTTTTGGCTGTGAAACAGTTGTTACTGTAACTCAAAATATTTCAGTGTTTTTTGTTTGTTTGTTTTTCTTTTTTATTCGTAGTATTGTAGACCTATGTATTACGCAATTGTAAAAATGTTTTGTTTTGAAATTTCGCAAAAATCTACTCGAGGGCTATCTGTGCTAGTCGTCCCTAATTTAGCAGTGTAAGACTAGAAGGAAGGCAGCTAGTCATTACCACTCACCGCCAGCTCTTAGGCTACTCTTTTACCAACGAATAGTGGGATTGACCGCACATTATACACCCCTACGGCTGGGAGGGCGAACATGTTCAGCGCGACATGGGCGCGAACCCGCGAATTACGAGTCGCACGCCTTACGCGCTTGGCCATGCCAGGCCGTTGTAAAAATGTAAGATTACTTTTATTGTAATTGTATAGAAACTTATATTAAAGGTGTCGCTACCATATCTTCCCAGTTGATCAGTGGTAACACTGAGAGCTTATAACGCAAAAAAAACATCGAGTTTCAATAACAAAAACTAAATAAACAGAGCAATTTATATCATAATAAGATTTCGAGTTCCTGTAAAAAAGTAAAACTGAACTTTTAATGTTATTGTAAACAAATAGGTATGCTATGACAAAAACTTTGCTAGAGTATAATTGTAATGGTTAACATTCTACTGGTATTAAATGAAATTTTACTGTTGTTTTTCACTCGGTGAGGGGGAATATGGAGTTTTGTTACTTTAAATATGTATTATATAAGTATTTTCATATCTTATGGTAGTCTAATAGGTGAAACTCATGATGAGGTGCAGCCGTTAACCTAAAGATAACTCGATAACCTATGCGTTATTACACTAGGTCCTAGAAAACGAAAAAAATTTTTCACTAATTATTTCACACATTCAAAATGAATTTTCCTGCTATTGTAAATTTTCAAATGTTTGATTTAGTTTGCAAAACTATGTAAGTGATATCAGTGCTAGCTGTCACCAACTGTAAATTGATAGCATAGAGTAAACAGCGTTCACCACAAAATCGTAGGTAACTCTAATCAGATAGTGAAATTTAACTGCCCGTTTTTATCACACGTCCACTGCCTTAAAGTGCAGCAAGAGGTCGTCAAAACTGAACTTCACATTCGTGCCTTGACGTTTTCAGTATGTTTACTTCAAAGTTTTCATGCATACATTTCTCCAAACAGAAAACAAATCCACGAGTGTGTATTTTAAGAGAATTCGAGTTCAGGAATTTATTATTCCACGCTATATTCGTTATAACACACGATAGTTAAACGTTAAAAACGAAAAAAGAGTATTTATTTTTACTGAAGTTTGGGCATAAGTTTAGCATCAACGTGTAGTGTTTCAGAATAACTTATAGAAATCGACTGAAATAACGCCATAACTAAAGAAACATGAAAAGTAAAGTTGTTGTTAAACAAAAGAAAAATATACACATTTTACAATAAATAATAATCAAAGGGTAATATAATAAATTTGGGCCAAGTATGCCAAGCGTGTTAAGGCGTGCGACTCGTAATCTGAGGGTCGCGGGTTCGCATGCCCCTCACACCAAACATGCTCGCCCTTTTAGCCATGGGGACGTTACAATGTTACAATCAATCCCGCTATTCGTTGGTGAAAGAGTTGTCCAAGGGTTGGCGGTGGGTGGTGATGACTAGCTGCCTTCCCTCTAGTAATACACTACTAAATTAGGGACGGCTAGCACAGATATCCCTCGAGTAGCTTTGTGCGAATTAAAAAAACAAACAAACATATTATTATGAATCTTGTTACCATTTATATTTTTAGCTCACCCAGTGGTTCAGAGATAAATCTAAAGGCTCACACTACTATAAACGGCACTTCGATATTCGTGGTAGGAACAGCACAAATATTCTATTGTATAGCTTTGCCTTTAACATATACACACACAAAAACATTTAGATTGCAGCAAAAACACTACAATCCAGGTGCAAACTTTTCTGTTATTTTAAGGAAAATGCTTTAGAAACAAATTTTATTAGCAATGTGCTTTTCACACATTGTACACTTGTTTAACAGAACTAATAGGGTTAAATAATATTAAAAAATATTTATGATAGTATACCATGCAGCGGAGTGATCCCAAAATGTATTTGAAATCGTTATCTTAACAACGCAGAACATAATTTAGACGTAATAAGCAGATATATTGTGTCCATTCTGAGTTATTGATATATCCGACTAAATTATAATGCAGAAAAAAAAAACTTTTAACGATCATTTAGTAAGTGTGACAAAACGTAGCAAAACTATAAACCTCCAGCATGACACCATGTTATTTTTTACATTTCTTCAATGCGGATTTATGTAGCTTTTCTTCCTTTCTGTGTTAAGGCAATATTAAAAGTTAACAAACGATCCCAGTTTTCCAGTACTATACTTGCACTAAATATACGAAACCCTCGGTCACTGACGATATCAATCACATTTCTTTGTGACAAAAGCGGAACCGATAAAACTCCTTTCTGTGACAGTAATATCAGTGCTGAAAGCTTAAAAGGTTTATCTTGTACGTGCAGATCGAGGAAAAAAAATCTGAAAATGATAGGTCACCAGGAAAAACAAACGTGAAACATTGACACTTTCATGAGCTTCTCTCAATCACGGAGAGAAAAAAACAACAACTTTTCTGATTTGCTGGAACAGTGTCTTTATTTATTTGACTTGATTCAAATTATTTTACAAATCTAATGAAACGCTGAGAGGCACTGAAATCTTTATTAGACAGAATGAGAAACACCCGGTCTAGAGGCAATTTATTAAAATAAAGTGTTGTAATTAGCTAGGCAATTATATTATGTTTATTCAGTGTCTAGGTTTAGGTACAATGATAAAGGATTTGATTCAAAACATTTACATTAGCTGGACTGATCTTTGAAATCAATCAAGTAATTGATTGACCATTCCTTCACATACAACATTAATGTAAATAAAAAAAGAACAATGATCCTAAGACTAAACCATGAGATACACAACTTGGAACACTAATACAATTTGACTGAACTACGTTTGTAACCACCTTCTGTTTTCTTTCATCAAGTCACTCTTCTAACCAATTTGTTAACTTATCCCCAACATCTACAGAGATAATTTTTAACAAGTTTTTTATGTGGTTCCTTGTCAAATGCTTTCTTAAAATGTAGATACAACAAATCTACACTTTTACCCTCATCTTCATATGCACTAATCTTCTCAAAGCATGTGAAAAGATTTATAACGCAAGATTTTTCTTAGTGAAACCGTATTGACTAGCTAATAAAATTCTGCACTTTGTTAAATAATTTTGCAAAGCATCTTTTATCAAACTTTCCAAAAATTTTCCCATAATTGACATGAGACTAACAGACCTAAATTAATGGAATTCTTTCACATCCCTTGAAAAGAGGAGTTAAGCTACACTAGCTAGCCTTCAATCCTCTGGTACTTGTCTAATAATCAAGGATTGACAAAACTTTCTAGCAAGTGGCTCACATACCTAACCTTCAACTTTCTTCAAAACCATTGGAAAATACCTTTTGGTCCAAGAACCTTATCGTTCTTTAAACATTCTCATTTTTTGTAACCAGAACATGATTGATATAGTGATCTTTTTCGATCTCGTTTCCATCTATCAACTGTTTACAATATGCAGCAGTGCTTAAATTTTCGTTAGTAACAACCAAACAAAAAGCAACGTTTAATAACCCAGCCATCTCATAATCATTAGATACGAACCTTCTTTTATCATCTTTCAAGAGCCCTACTCCCATCCTAACATTCCATTTAAGGAAACTTTACTGTTAATTTTTACATTTTCAGTCTTCCTTTCCTCGTACATCTTTTTTGAGGTCCTAATTTCCTGTTTCACTAACTTTCTTTGTCTTCTATAATCTTTTAAGTCTCAGTAAATTTTAATTTGTAATGATTTTTTAAAATTTTATCTCTTATGCCGTTTGCGAGCTAGCCTGTTTTTTATTTGATACAACCCTTTTCTTTCTATAAAGAATATGTTAAATTGAAATATTTAAAATTATCTTGAAAAATTTTCCTTATTTACTCCGTGTCTCCAAATAATTCAACTGCCCAATTTATAACATATAACTCTTGTTGCATCACTTCAGAATTTCCTTTTTTCAAATTTGTAATCAAAATATCATTATTCCATAAGCAGTAAAACATTGAACCCAATAGAACAATAACATATTCCAGCCAAATTTTCCCCATTTAAAACCCTCTCGATGATTTATATATATTTGAAATTAATGATAAATCTAAACTGATATTTCTTCGAGTAGGTTCATTGAGTAATTGGTAACGAAGGACATTTTAAACAGTTTCCAAAAAACCGTCTTCCTCATTGACTCGCTTACAATTGTGAGCTTATTACCAACTGAAATCTTAATCTCATTGTCAAGTTTCACAATAATTCCATCAGTATGATTTGGTAGTCTGTAACAAATTCCCAGTAAAAGTATTTTCCATTTATATCCAGGCCTAGCATGGTCAGATAATTAAGGTGCTTAACTCGTAATCTCCGTCACATCAAACATACTTGTCCCTTCAGCCGGGGAATAGGTACCTTCCCTCGAGTCTTACGCTGCTAAAGTAGACACAGGTAGTGCAGGTAACTCGTGTGTAGCTGTGCGCGAAATTCGAAAACAAAAAACCGTTTTATCCACAAACAGGCATCCAGATGAATTCAGTTTCCTTGCTGTTGCCCACCGTTAGTACAGCGGTAAGTCTACGGATTTACAACGCTAAAATCATGGCTTCGATTCCCTCGGTTGGCTCAGCAGATAGTCCATGTGGCTCTGCTCAAAGAAAACACAAACACTTTGCTGTTATCTTTGATAACCTCAACTTCAATAAGATATGATTCATATTTTTCGTATAAAACCATTCTTCCGGCCCTTATTAATACTCTATTCTTACTAAATAACCTATAACTATGTTTCAAAAAATTCTCTCATCACAATTATCTACATTTAACCATGTTTCAGTTATTCTCACATTCATACTAATACTCTAAAGTCATCAATTGTATTTCTTATACTTTTAGCATTACAATTGTAACAATTAAGCCTGTCCATATAATTACTTCTAAAGTCATTACCTACGCTAAACTTTGCCTCTTAATATTTTTGCATTTAGTTTTTCTGGCTTTCACCACTAACTAGTCTTAATTTAAAACTTCCCTTGCAGTTGAGTAAATAGCCTTAGCTAGTCTTTATCATATTTGAATATAAACTATCCATTTCAAAAAGTTTCCTTCTCCTATTCAACTTATCTGACAAATCTTACCACCCAATTTGGTCATCCTTACATGTAAACCAAACAAAGACTAGCATTTAGTTCTAGTGATTTACTTATAGCTTCATCCTCGCAGTTAATTCTGTACAATATCCCTGATAAAATTAAGTTATGGTGTTGTTCTTTAAATGCCTCCATCAACCCATTGTACTTATTAATTATCTCCTTTGATTTATTTTTTCCCACATCATTGGCTTTTAAATGTATCATAAAACTGAATCTTTGCTTGTCCCCTTTATGGTGTTCTCCACCTGTGACCTTGAGCATCATAGTCTGATTATTTTCTCCCTATTTATTCCATAGACTGTCTTATTTACGTGCCTTGTCAAGGAATCACTTGTAACCATAATCTCTTTATCATCCATATCCTTCTCTAAGCCTCTTCTTTTCCTTTCCTTTAATAGTTTGTACTTTGATTGCTTAATAGTAGTTGGGATATCTATAACTTGGACTAAAGTTATGTAAATTTATGATTAATGAAAGGTTATCTTAGGACATGGAAATTTGTTTCATTTATATACAACTAAAAAAACAGCAGGATACAAAATGTAAAACCGTAGATTTGAATGTATCTCCTCAAGAATCCAACAAACCTTCATGCCAAATTTGGTGAAGATACATCAACAGAGGCCAAATAGTGATAGAAAAAAATCGTAAAACCGCAAAATTGAAAGTTTGTGTGTATTTTCCCATGGATCTAATGAACCTCCATACCAATTTTGGTGAATATTTATCCACATCCAGTGAAGTATTTATATAGACATACAACAGACAGTCTTATTATATTTATGTAGATAGCGTCAGTGCATTAGATTTGTATCCATGGCTGTTATGTAAATATTATGTAAACAACAACCATGTCGAGAGTGTTATGTAAATGTTATGTAAACGACAACCATGTTGAGAGTGTTATGTAAATGTTATGTAAACAACAACCATGTCGAGAGTGTTATGTAAATGTTATGTAAACGACAACCATGTCGAGAGTGTTATGTAAATGTTATGTAAACGGCAACCATGTCATGTCATGTTTGCATTCCCATATCTATTATTTATATTTATATTTTCGAGGTTTAAACCAGTGCAATTTAAAATAACATTTTAGAATCAATTAAAATTCATTTAGAATTATTCATGTAGAAATTTTTAAAACTAGGTAAATTGATCACTTGTATTGGCCTGGTGTTTGTACTGTGGAATTCTGGGAAGTTACGCGATTAGTATATAAACAGTTTTTTTTTAAATAAAATATATATTTGATATACAAACAATTATACAATTTGCAATAACAGTTATTACAAATAATGACCGAAAAATAAAGGTTTATAACTTATAAACCGTATTGAGTCTTCTATCTGGTTTGAAACTTTTTTGTAATCTTATCGACGGTTCACAATGAACGAATGAATTCTGAGTTGATGTAAATACAATTCACTTAACAAAAAACTAATAGTTATTTATTCTTCGTTGGTCACACGTCGAGGTTTTCACTGCCAAAGTTATATAATATCTTCGTAAATATGTCTGGTGTGAATCCACTGAAAACAAATGGTTTGTAATGTTAAAACTTCATAAACGCTGGCCAAATATCTGAAGTTCCCAATCAAATAGCGTTAATGACAATTATAGCTGTCTAGATTTATAGTTTGCCAACTATATCAAACTAATAATATATATTATCTCTTGGCGCGTCGTGATGGTTACATGTACAGGCATGAGGTGAGTTTCTATAAATTTCAGTCTGCACAACAATACTGACGATATACTATTTTTTACATCTAAACATGCAGTAAACTCTCATTGTTTCGAAATCGCTAGAACCGAATATATCACTTGTATCGAAGTTGTTGACTGGTTCGGCCAACTGTCCATATAAATACATAGTAACTAAAGCCCCTTGAACCGAACTGCATGCATCGAAGTGTCGGCTTGTAACGATGTATAAATATAGTCCTTAGGGTGTGAAGAGCATCACATCCTTTGTATCGAACCAGGTACGAAGATATTTATTTTTCTCTTCTTCCCTAAATTAATTGTCACCGCTGCCGGCTGCCGACCACCTGCAACGCCGCTAGCAAGTGCAATTAGTCAGTCTCCGCGCAACAATGTGTGGTGCCACCATCAAAATCTTACACTTGAGAAATAGCGGACTGCAGATGGGGTAGTAGATTAGCCTAGCAATGTTTTTACAGCAATTATGGTCAATAACACTTTAAACCCCTGCCCGCCCCAACTCACCCGCCCTCCCAGCAAAAATTAGCTTAGATATAAAATTTTCAGATTATGGCTTGAGTAGATTATGCCTGGTCAGCCTGCATGCTATGGCCTATAAAAGGCTAATCACAGTCAAATTAAATTGATCATTAATCATTGATCATGGCGAAGCGCAAGCTTTTATCCATAGAAACTAAAATTGCAGCCATAGAAGAAGTTGAAAAAAAGTTAAAACAAAAACAGAAATAGCAAAAGCAGTTCATGTGCCTCTGAACACTTTGTCAACATGGTTGAAAAATAAAGAGGCCATATTGTCTTCTCGAGACAACTTTTGTCCCAATAGAAAACGCATGCGAACTGCCAAACATTCTGACCTAGAAGTGGCATTGCTTCTGTGGTTCAAAAATGCTAGATTAGAGAATGTTCCTATCTCTGGGCCTGTTATGCAAGCAGAGGCAAAAAACTTGTTGATCAAATGGGAATCACTGACTTTTGCATGAGTGATGGGTAGTTAACCCGATTAAAAAAAAACACGACATTCAAGTTCGTACGATCTGTAGTGAGTCTGGTAGTGTAGAACCAGAGAAAACAAACCAGTGGACATCAACAACACTGCCACGCCTGCTAGAAAACTACAGCCCACGAGATGTCTTCAACGCAGATGAGTCTGGCTTATTCTTTAAACTTCTGCCAGACAAGTCTCTTGTTATCAAGAGAGACTCCTGTCACGGAGGGAAGCGAGCGAAGGAGCGGCTGTCTGTTTTGGTATGCACCAATATGGACGGCACCGAGAAGCTTCCTTTACTTGTCATAGGTGAGTGTCAAAAGCAGGTAAAAATATTTTCCTGTGTTTTCTATAAAAGTTGTTATTTTATGATTTTCTTCAGATTATTGACATGTAAATGTTTCATTTTTAATTTCAAGACATTAACCATGTACATTTTCTTTTTTTTAGGAAAGGCAGCAAAACCGCGTTGCTTCAAAGACGTCAAAACCCTGCCAACACCATACAATGCCAACAAGCGAGCTTGGATGACATAAGATCTATTCACCGAGTGGCTGAGAGAATTTGACCGAAAGTTTGTGCTGCAGAAAAGAAAGGTCCATATGATAATTGACAACTGCCCCACCCACTTCAACCCCACTGGACTTAAGGCCATCAAGCTGGTGTTCCTGCCTCCCAATACCACAAGCAAGACACAGCCCATGGACCAAGGCATCATCACCAATCTAAAACATCATTACCGCACCCTACTGCTACAGCGTCTTATTGATTCAATAGACAATAAAAGTGTTTTCACTGTAACTGTGCTTGAAGCCATGCGACTGCTACGCTCTGCCTGGTAATTGGTAAAGCAATCAACCATAGCCAATTGCTTCAGAACTTGTGGCTTCTCCTATCCAGAGCCAGCAGAAAACAGTGAGGACCCCGAGGATGACATACCATTGGCCCAGCTCCTGACATGGCTGAATGACACTGAGTTTACGGTGGTTGGCACAGCAGAGGACTACGAGACTGCTGATAATGATCTGATCACTAGCGCGCCCCTGACAGACAGTGATATTGTGGCCATGGTGCAAAATAAACAGACACCAGAAAATGACAGTGAAAATGAAGATGACGACAATAAGGAACCCCCGATCCCAACACATTCTGCAGCTCGCAAGATGTGGCTGCAACTTTAGAAATATCTTGAACACCAGGCTAACGCAGGACAGTTTATCTCTCAATTAAACATGATGGAGCGTTTTGTGACCAAGTGCCAGAGGGACAGCAGTTCGCAAAAAAGCATTGTGCAATATTTCAAGTGACTCCAGTCAGACGTTCTTGCTGGTGTTTGTATCCTGTACATTATAATTACATATTTCTATATCATGAATGTTATTTTTTTTACAAGTGCTGTTAACTGTCCTTTTGAATTTCATTAAATGTGTTTTAAGTGTTTACACACGTGTGATTTCTGAGTCTTCAATCCAATTACCGGTACTGCAACAGCCGTCAGTTATAGGGCCTACCATTACCAGACTTGGCTAGTGAATGAAAAAAAAATCCTTTTTAACGAACTTCTTTTGTAACGAACAATTCTCTTTGGTTCCTACGACTTCGTTATAACGAGAGTTTACTGTGTATTGTTAATTCTTACACTCGATGATTTTCTACAACTTTAGTCAATAGGCAGGTATTTTGCAATGCAGATTTAACAGTATAAATTAGGTACATTTTTATATATAAATTTAACTTAAACAAACACGGATATCCAAATAGATGTATGACAGTGAATCCGCCACAGACTGTAGCAAACAGTGGGTTTCTACTAAATTTGAATCCAAAAGAGAAATAGTACTCTTGATCCAAATATAACATTAAAAAACAACAACAAAAATTTTCACTCGACTTAATTTTGTTTTTAAACCAAATAAATGAATAAAAGTGTATTAATTTAAAGCTTATTGAACAATAACTAAAGTTAAATTTTGTAATTGTATACATTTACAGACAAACATTTTTTTTGCTTTCATTCATGAATAAGTATCCTATTTATTGTTAAGTACGGAATGTGATAAGTGTTGATAAACGTCATATGATGGCTATGAGCGTACTTTAAAAAGAATAAAAAATATAATAATGTTCTCCGCTTCTTACGAGTGGAATTAATCCATTTTTAATATACGAAAAGACAATGCTTGTTGCAGATAATATTTCTACTTAATGAGTCTTTTTCGGTTTAATTGAGTTATCTATACATTTGTTTTTTGAGTAACTGATAAAAACTTGAAACTTTGTGACATAAGGTATGGAAGCGTCAGGCGGATGAACCGAACCACAACCGAAATATACGATGGACTATTTCACGGTATTGTGCAGCCTAGCGATGCGCATATCTTGCAGTGTGGGTTGAATGATAGGAGCAAATCAACGAACAGAGCTCTTAGCTTAACTGCTCTAATACCACTTTACTGAACTTATCCCTGAAATAAATGCAACTACGAATTGCCATGTTCATTAAATTCTCTAATTGTTAAGATTTTTTTTTTTTTGGAATTTCGCACAAAGCTACTCGAGGGCTATCTATGCTAATTGTTAAGAAAGATATGATTTTATATATATATATTTTAAAAATTTAACATATGGATTTTCCAATTGATAGTTAGAGCAGGGTATAACTTTGTTCATATGCGATATTATTCATTTAAACTAATCCATTCAGCTATTTTATTAAGTCGTAAAGGCGAACGTAACCAAGAGGCTAATGTGCTGGAATGTAAATCCCTGAATCCATGGCATTATGTCACGTTACGCACTTGATACCCGTGGGTGCGTTACGATCTCAGAGTGACAGTCCTGTATAATATTCTGTTAAAGTAGCCTATGAATTGGTGTTCGGTGCTGATGACTAGCTTTTTCACTTTAGACAATAAATTTAAAATTACGAACACAGATATTCCTTTATGTAGATCTATGCGAATATACATAAGTCAATTAATTTTAAAAGAAAAAACTAATGTGTTCTACGTAGTTGGCTTACTGGTAATGGAAAATTATAAATACGTGTTATTTATCTTTAAATGACTTAAAACTAAGGCCCGGCATGACCAGGTGGATTAAGGCGTTTGACTCCCCATCACACCAAACATGCTCCCCTTTCAGCAGTGGGGGCGTTATAATGTTTCCGTTAATCCCACTATTCGTTAGTAAAAGAGTAGCTCAAGAGTTGGCGGGGGGTGGTCATGACTAGCTGCCTTCCCTCTAGTCTTACACTGCTAAATTAGGAACGGCTAGTACAGACAGCTCTCGTGAAACTTTGCGCAAAATTCAAAAAACAAACAAACAAACCTGAAACTAAAACCCGCATCACGTCACTGGCAAGGAAAAAAAAGAAGGCATAGCAAACATAAAATATTGAAAAAATAAATAAAAAAATAATTTTTGTTTAAATTTGCCAAATGTTAGATATGCAGGCGTCTCCAATCAGCTTGGCAAATTTAAGTAGTCATAAGAAATTTCTACTAGTTTTCAAATTCGGAGCTCGATCCCTACTGTGGGTACGGGTGAAAAAGCTGAATTCTATAAAACATCAGTAGTACAATAGCATCATCGTTCGCTCTCTCTCTCTCTCGGTGTTGGGGTATGATATGTTTATACCCTGAAGGATTTGTTTGTTTGTTTATTTTGAATTTCGCGCAAAGCTACTCGAGGGCTATCTGTGTTAGCCGTCCCTAATTTAGCAGTGTAACACTAGAGGGAAGGCAGCTATTTATCACCACCCACCGCCAACTCTTGGGCTACTCCTTTACCAACGAATAGTAAGATTGGACGTCACATTATAACGCTCCAATGGCTGAAAGGGCGAGCATGTTTGGTGTGACACGATTCGAACCCGCGACCCTCAGATTACGAGTCGAACGTCTTAACACGCTTGGCCATGCCGGCACCCCTGGAGGGTCAGGTTCTCTTTGACATCTTCTTCCTCTTAGCCCGGCATGGCCAGGTGGGTTAAGGCGTGCGACTCGTAATTTGTGGGTCGCGGGTTCGCATCCCCGCCGCCCGAAACATGCTCGCATTTTCAGCCGTGGGGGCATTATAATATAACGGTTAATTCCACAATTCGTTGGTAAAAGAGTAGCCTAAGAGTTGGTGGAGGGTGGTAATGACAAGCTGCCTTCTCTCTAGTCTGCTAAATTAGGGACGGCTCGCACAGATAGCCCTCGAGTAGCTTTGCGCGAAATAAAAAAAAACAAAAAACAATCTTTCCCCTTCCCGTACTTATATGGTCTTGCAGTATTGAAATTTGTAATTATTTTATTTTTAGGTCAGAGTGAACTTAATATTATTCTGATCCTTTTCAGGGCAATGTGGTACACACAATGTCCATGTATTGTGGTACAAAAATGGTTGTTATTTTGCTCTATCAGCAGAATGTTAGGTTTATTGGTGGTACTTTTTTAATTAATTTTTATTTTTTATGTTTAAAATACAAATTGACTGGGGAGAGATGTTTAGGACTAACTTCATCATATATGAGGTACCTGTCTAGTTCGTATAGTAATTCATTTTTCATCCAATTTTTATCGAAGTACGTTATTGTACTATGTAGGAGTCTATCTGGTATGGTTGGTATAATAGAATATTTGTGTATGAATTGAGATGATGTAGTTCTTGGAACTCTGTATGCTGTTGTGAGGAGTGTGTTTTGGATTGTTTGTATTTTGTTTTTAATTATTTTATCGCTTACGGTTATCCATGCTGGTGTGGCATAATCTATTACTGGTCTAATATATGTTTTATCGATTTTTTGTATGTTGTCTTTAGAAGCTCCACTGTTTTTACCAGTTAGACTCCTGGCTTAATTAGTTCTTCACCAGACTTAATTTTTAATTTCGTTTACAGGATTAATCCAAGTTCATTTTGAATCTTAGGTTAGACCTAAAAATTTTGCCGATGTGGCAGTCTAAAGTAGCGTGCCATTCATATATATTTCTGACTGTTGTTTTTTTGTGTTTTGTCAATTTCGTAAAGACTACGAGTTGTGGTTATTCTATTTAGTTGTGGTTGTATGTTGGTGGTTGCTATTGTTGGTGTTGCGGCATTTTTCCAGACTGCCACATCATCTGCGAACTGTGAAAAGAATCCATGATTTGAATTCTTCAATGCCATATTGTTCACATACATGATGAAGCGTATAGGGCTATCCACCACTCCCTGAGGGACACCAGCTTCTGGAGTAAGGTACTCAGAAAATGTACCATCAACATTCATTCTACACTTTTTATTTTCCAAAAAGTTAGATTACAAAAGCATCAGAAACATCAATGCTACTACTTTTAAACTTTGCCGCTTGTTCTATCATATATATATATATATATAATTTTGTTTGTTTTTTCTTTATATATGAGATTGGATCGGCGTTATTTAAAGATTGTGCACCGCCTTTTTCGCAATCTAGTGAGCACGAGTTTGAATCCAGTTCCAAAATATACTCGCCATTTTATCAGTGGGGACGCTGTAATGTAACGGTCAATTGCACTATTCGATGGTAAAAAGTAACCCAAGAGATGGCAGTAGGTAGTGTTGACTAGCTACCTTCTTTTTAATCTATCTCTTCAAAATTATAAACAGCTATTACAGATAGCTCTCGAATAGCTTTGCTCGAAATTCAAAAATATAGGGTATTGGGTTGGCATGTATATTATTATGCAAGAAGAGATGTTACGTGTTATGATTTCAAATAGCCTAAAACTGATTGAAATTGAACTTAAGTGGTTAATTAAATATAGAGATGTATTATATTTACTATATTTGCCATTAAGATTGATACACACAATCTTCTTTCTTACTACAAATGTATCATAACATACAAACAATAATATGGTTTATAATAATGATTACTACAAATAATGATTTATTTACACAAGTTTTAGAAATATACAAACAATGGTGAGTATTCTATTTGATGGGGAACTCCATTGATATCTTATCGAGGGTCCACGACGAACGAATTTATTTCGAGTTGATATTGGTACAATTTACTTAACAAAGAGCTCTCTCGCTCTTCACATTGAGTTTCTCTTGGCTGAAGTAATACAATTTCCGAAGTTAATCCGCTGAAGATAAACGGTTTTTGATGTTCAAAATATATATAAACATTCCTGGTCAAACATCTGTAGTTTCCCAATTAATGAGTGTTAATCACAGCTATAGCTTTTAAGGTCTATAGTATAAAACTGTAGCAACCCTACAATATATACTGTTTTTTTGTTTTGTGTTGATTAACTTTTGTAAGCTTGAGTGAAGAGTTTCTAGAAATTTCAGCTAAAGCAACAATACTGGTGTTTACATACACATATATTAATTGTTGATTCTTACACTCGAATTCTTCTACAAATTAAGTGAATATGCGGGAATTTTGTAAGATACATCTAACAATATACGTTTCATGTATTTCTAAATATATATTCACTTAAACAAACATAGATACTATAATAAATATATAATAGTAAATCTGTGACAGAGAATCTGACCTTCCTAGGTCTCCAATACTTAAATTCCGATATTGTAGCGATAGTGATATGTTTATCACTTAACATTTGTGATTATTCTAAAGCGTGTGAATTCATAGCAGTGAAGAAGGAACAAATTATCGAACAAGACTTTTCAGTGACTCAGTGGTAAGTTAATGGACTTACTACGTTAAAAATATGACATTGATACCCGTGATGAACAAAGTACAAATACCCTATTATGTAGCTTTGTGCTTTCCAATACACGCATTACTAATAATGAGCATAATTTCATAACCATTCTTTAAAATAGTTTTCTTTCAAGAACGCTTGGGTAATTGAATTTTGATAAACTTTTACTTTACATTGTGTGCTATATATGGTCTTAATTTTAATATAACTTTATCTGTTTTAGTGTAGTCATTGTTAATAACAAAGTTATACAATGGGTTATCTGCAAGTATCGAAATAGTTTTTCTTTAGTATAATCTATACTGAAATTTATTTATAAGTTTCGCTAGATTTGTTTGTTTTTGAGAGCATTAATATTAATTGATTAAGATAAGGAACTATGAACGAAAAATGTAACGTGCTTATGTGCATTTTTGGTGTCACTTTATTTCAGTTCAAATACAAAGATTTTCATTCTTTACATATATCATATATACACACACATACAGGGTGACCATAAAATGTACCTATATTACGAATGCTCATATAACTATGATAAAAGAACCTACAAGCCATCAACATTTATTCATATTTCATACAAAGAATTAACTGTACATATATTACATCATTTCAGATGCTTTTACGTATTATCATTTATGTTACATATTACGATTTCAAATAGTCCGAAACTGAGTTGAATCTGAATTTGGACTTAGAAGTTAATTGGATGTAGAGCTATATCAAATGTACGACATTTGCCAACAAGACTTATACACACAGTTTTCTTAATACGAATATATTTTAATATACAAACAATAATACAATTTATAATAACAGTTATTGCAAGTAATGATTTATTCACAAACGTTTTACAAACTTATAAAGAGTATTATAAAGAGCGAATTAATTTCAAGTTAATACTGGTACACTTCACTTAAAGAGTAGCTAGCTCGCTCTTTTTTGATCACACATGAGTTTTTCACAATTGAATTATACAGTGTCTTCGTAGAAATACTAATGTTTAAAGTAAATCCGTTGAATTTAACCGGTATGTAATGTTAAAAATCTGAAAACGTTCCTGGTAGAAACATCTATAGTTTTGCAATTAAAAAGCAGTTATAGCTTCCAAGGTTTATAGTTAACCAACTCGAGGAAACAAACAACTCTCTTTTGGCCAATCGGTTTATAAACGTTAAGACGAGATTTTAGAAATTACAGTTGACCCAACAGTACACTAGTGCTTTCGTATTCTATATATTATTGATTCTTACACTCAAGAATCTTCTATAAATTTATGGTATAAACGAGAATTTTGCAATATACATTTAACAGTATAAATTATATGCATTTCTAAGCTTATATTTAACGCAAACAAATATCGATATTAAAATAAATATATATAATAGTAATACCGTTACAATGTTCAAATTGGGGTCCACCAGCATTCAAATAATCATGACATTTACAACAGAGTGCCTGGCATGCTGTTACACAATTTTCGATGGAAAGCATTTGTAATTTGCCGCTTTCATTCGACAGTGATTTTTAGACATCCTCCAGTATTATCTAAAATAATTACTTTTTAAGAAGAGATATACAGAAGCTGAATAACTTAAGATACTGATATATTTATGGAGCTGACGTTTGTAAGGAGTGGAGTTGGGCGCTTCGTATTTCATAAGGCTTACAACTTAGCTTAAATTAAAATGGATCTGATCTACGCTGTTATTATGGATATACCATAAAGTGACAAATAGAACTATTAAACTAATTACCTGCAACATGACATTAGAATTTGCTTCACGAGCGATAAGAAAACTGTTATCCCCTGAATAACACAGGTCTGCGATGGTTTTATTGTCTTTACATTTTTACATGTTCTACAATAATTTCTTTACGCTGTAATAGTTTTTTCCCATCACGTACAGACTTTTCACAAATTATCAAATGTACTTTTACGTAAGTGAATCATTTTTCTTGAAACTGGGTCACATTCGTTATACTTAAAATGTTAACAACTACTGGCTATAAATTTCTCTAGATCAATAGCGACGTCAGAATCTTATCGATTATACTAAAGCCCACAGGAAACACACCAGTAGTAAACAAATGGATAACAGACCGCATGATGTGTCATTTTTGAACTATTTGTTTGTGCGTGCACTTTGACATTATTTTTTTTCACTAATATTTATTCATCGCTATGGCCCAGATATATTCTTTTATATTTGTAGTAAATAATGTTGTGGAGAAACATTCGCAAAACATTTTAAAAAATTGTCAAAACGCATATTATGCTTATTTTGAAACAAAATTCGGAGACTATGAGAAATCATGGGCTCCGCACAAAGTTTGCACCGTTTGTTGAGCCAATGGACTAAAAATAAGAAAAAGTCATTGCTTTTTAGAATTCCAGTTGTCTGTTGTAAGCGTAGAAATTAAGGAGATAACTGCTGTTGTTTTTTAGTGATGTGCAGGGTTACAACACTCGAAATAAAGAGGAAATTTCTAATCTGAACGTTTAATCAGCCATAAGAACTGTTGCTCAAGGTTCTAATGTACCTGTACTTACCATAGATACAGTTTCATCTTATTCTAAATCTGTTGTCAATGTAAATGATGGTATAGATAGATTTTAACCTGACATGTTTGGTGAAGTATAACGTTTCACATAAGGTGAACTTAATTATTTATTGAAAGATTTAGGCCTTTAAGAAAAAAGAGTTCTTTGAGATTTTGGAGTCCAAGCTTCGAACTAAAAACTAACTTTCTCCATGGACACAATTTGACTGGTACGGAAATCGTGAAAGGAGTTCATACCATACATTCTGCAAGAACATTCACTGGCTTATTGTTAGATTATTGCTAAATTAATACAAATGATAGGAGATACAGTGTATGAAATAGGTGAGTAGCGATTACTCATTGATATATCCAAAACAAGTATTAAAGGTGTTCTCCTTCACAATGGTATCATATTTCTATTGCTTCTATTGCTCGTTCTGAAGGAAACTATAAAAATTTCAAATTTCTTAATAAGGTCAAATACATAGTTGTCTACTATGTGGAGTCTTAAAAGTCATTTCCATATTGTTGAATCAACAATCCGTTTAAAAATTATTTGTATATTGTTGGATCAGCAATTTGTTTGTGCAAAGTTTACATGATTTTTGCTGTTTTTGGCTTTTTTATGTAAGTGGGACAGCAATTCACTAAATTAGCCCTAAATAAAGAAGAAATGGCCACGCATAGTCACATAATACCAAGATCGAAAATCGTTAAATATGAAAGTTGGAGTGACATAAAGGAAGACCCTTTATATCAACTTCAATGAAACTGGGCTAACAGAAGCTGTTTGTAAAGTCCTTATAAAAAAAATGGCGACGGCAACTGTTTCAAGTACCTTTGTGGGTAATTCAGAAGTGAAACTTAAAGAAGGGATTTTTTGGGGGGAATATAGATGGGCTCAAATTATGAAACTGGCTTCGGATGAATACTTGGAAAGGACAATGAGCAAAGTTGAAAAAGAAGTGTGGATTGTCTTTAAAGATATTATTGACAAATCTTTATGAAACAACAAAAACCAAAATTACAAAAAACCGTCATCAACATGCGCGATTAATTCAAAGATCTGGATTGTAATATGAACTTGAAAATTAATTTCTTTCATTCACGTGTTTACTGCTTTCCTAAAAATCTCACTTCCGACAGCGGAAAACAAGGGAAAACATTTTATCAAGACATCAGGGAAATATAGAGGAAGTATCAGGGAAGGTGGAACACTAACATAATGGCTGATTACTGCTGGTCAGTGAAATAAGATACTCCAGATAAAATATATACATAAAAGAAAAACTATAACACGTAGTTTTAATAGGAAAAGACCTATATTTCACGGACACGAAATTAGACTGAATGAGGATGCACATTCGCTTGACATCAACGATCTTCCCTTTTCTTCAATTTGTTTCTATTCTTGTTAACAAACATAATGATAAAAATGTTCATCGTGGTAAACGAAATAATAATTTGATGTAAGAATTTTTCTTCTCAATTTATAACAAAAACACAATCGTACGTGATAGAAAGAAAATGAATGTTATTTTCGAAATCTGCGCATCTCAATTATGGAAAACCCGTTATCAAAACCAAAACAACTTTTATATAGTTTAAATTCGTACGCCTTATCTGATGTTTTCACCATTAGGTACAGCATACAGTGTTGCTTGACTGAAATAAAAGTAACTAATGTGGTATGAACATGTTTAAATCAATACAAGAACAGAACAACAAAAACTACCTGATTTATACCTATAATTATACTAAGTAAAATATTTCATAATTAATAATAAACAGATAAACATATCAACTATTTGTTTTTATATACTTCTATTTTCGTAGAACTGACAATCATTTGATAGTAAACTGTCATTAAAATACTTGTTATTATTTTTCTACAAATCTTCATTCATGTGATAACACTGCTGATTTGTTTACTGTGAAATATAAAGCTACGCACTGGGTTATTTGTGCTCTGTTCACGACGGGTATCGAATCTCGTTTTTTTGCATGTGAACCTTCAGTCTTACTGCTAAGCAACTGGGAACAGGTAAGCACGCTAAAGCAAGAGACAAAACGATATTTTGTATTATAAATGCACGATGTTGTAACGACATAATTTGAAATTACAATTTTTCAGTGAATGCACTACATAATAGGATCAGTCAAAATTGCAAATGATATTTTAAGTAAAATTGAGTTTCAGTTTTTGTTTCGTCTACCGTTTTAAAAAAAATCGTTGTGTCTAATATACTTTTAAATTTGAGACTAAGAATACATTTTTACAAGACGAAATGGCTTTATGCAAATTACTTTTCTGTTTGAAGAATATTAATAAATTAAGTTTTGAGGGCTAAAATAGTTAGACAGAAAAACTAGCAGGAAAAATGTGTTATTAAATGGAGTATAACGGTATTGAAATACTAATATGGGTTTTCTCAAAAGTTTTTTTTGTTAGCTTAGCGGAACGCTTGATAGTTATAATAAGAACACCAGCATTGCAGGTTTGATTCTCGCGACAGATATAGTGCAGATATCTTATCATATAGTTTTGCGATAATACATTTATCTTACTGAAAAGTTGTAATAAACCGAGAACGAATGATGTGGTTAAAGTCAGTGTATGTCACGTCACGCTTGATTTCTCGATAAAGGAACTATAAAAGCCAAAATACATTTATCCCGATAGAATAGATCGATTGATGTCGTCCTATTACGAGGGGATCGTGAAGGGGGCTTGAAATATCATAAGTATAGTAAGTGGTGATACGATAAGTCTAAGTAAAGATGTTGTGTGGAATGATCTAGCTTCGAGCCAAATATGAAAATTTATCATGAAAATAAAATTATTGATTTCATTTTAAAATAAGATTTTTCTGAATTTAGCTACTTTTTGTTATATCACCGAATATTTTAATAAAAAATAAACTTCTTTAACCAAAGGAAAGTCTGAATTACGAAAATAAAAAAAATTCTGTTCCAGCTTTGTCGCCTTTACATTTCATTTTATATTTTCATTGTTGTTTTGGAATTTCGCACAAAGCTACTCGAGAGCTATCTGTGCCAGCCGTCCCTAAAATAGGCAGCTAGTAATCAACACCCACCGCCAACTCTTGGATTACTCTTTTACCAACAAATAGTGGGATTGACCGTCACATTATACACTCCCCACAGCTGAGAGGGCGAGCATATTTAGCGTGACTTGGGCGCGAACTCGCGACCCTCGGATTACGAGTTGCACGCCTTACGCGCTTGGCCATGCAAGGCCTTTATATTTTCAGTACACAGACTAACACCAATGTTAGATTATGCTTTTATTGCTACCCACCGTGACATAAAAGCCATTGTTGGAACGTAGTGTTACCCAAACGACTATATATATAGAAACAGTAGTTCTATATATTAGAAGTTGATAATTTTACCAATAATTAATCTAAGAATACGTCACAAATTCATTTCATGAATGATCTTAATTTTGATTGGCTCTTAAAGGAATTTACCGACGTGCCTCCTCAGCACTTTTCTGCCTCTTTATTGGTCAACCTTGATTTCATAAAAAAATACTTACCTCAGTTTACTATGAAATGTGAGGTTAAGGTATACTATGGGTTTGAAATGTTAATACTTACCGTATTATTTTTGACAAGTTACATGCTAATATCATATGAAGTATATACACATACATTTCTACAAAAAAAGTATTATTATAATTTTATTTTATATTTTCGTTTCAAACGAAAGAGGGCGTTATTTCATAAATTCGTGGTTAAAGTTCAATTGTATATAAGCCTATTATTATTGTATTGATAATTTGTAATAAATTGTTATGACGATATGAATCTATTTATGTGTGACGCTGCCTGTGAAATACATTTTCTTTTTTATCACAAAGTATGCGCAATATTCATGTGTAGTTTGTGTGAGATTCAAGTTAGAGTCAGATACGGATAGAGTAGTCATTCGCCGATTCAGTGGATATTGGATTTATAATTATGATTCACCTATTCAGTCAATTTCAAGCTTGTAATACTAACAATACTAATATTAATAAGGTAAGGTTAGTTTAAGATGTTTTTTTTTTATTTGTCAGTTCTTTTAATTTTGCAACGTGGATTTCTATGTCAATATTATTATAGTATTTACCGAGCTCGCTGGTTTAGTAGTGCTATTAGCACCAAACAAAATATTATTTAATAAAAATAAATCATACTACTACTCTCAGATGTGTATGTAATTTAGTGTGATTTATCGACAATATTGCTCTACTATTAAAGTTTGAAAGATTTAATTTTCTCCTCGATGGACTTGGCAGATATAAGAAACACACACACACACACACAAAGAATATAATTTTGAATGTTGGTGGTTAGGGCGCTCGACTCGCAACTTCAAGTCGCGGATCCGACTTCCTACCAAACATGTTCGCCCTTTCAATTGTGGGTAGTTATGATGTACGGCCAGTCCTCTCCGTCGTTGGTAAAGAAAAGTAGTCTAAGGGTTGCCCTTGGGTAGTGATGACTATCTGCTTTTCCTTTAGACTTTCACCAGTAAATTAGAGATGGTTAGCGCAGATAACCCACATGTAGCTCTGTGCGAACTTGTATTTCCAAATAAATCAAACCAACTATAGTAAGACAAGACTATCAAAGTCTAACAATAGATCAAGAAATCATTAAATTGGAGTATATCTTGCTAGTTGTGCATTGTTGTAGTTACAGCCAGTACTGCTCCACATTAGCATGTGACTTAAGTGTATTGTCCAGTGTCTGTTATTTCTTTTTAAATTTAAGTAAAAGGTACAGCGTAACCTTCAAGCTATATCATTACAGTTATTATTTGAGTACCTTGCTATATTCCAATTTCAACTACTGTAAGTACCGTAAAAGTGTAATATTGTAATAATTAGACTGCAGTATTTCTTAAATTTACAGTTAAAGTATTTTACGTTGAAAATTGGGGTAACAATTAGACCGTGGGCAGATATCAACTTTAGTGTTTATGCAATCACTTGTTTAATAATATTGAACTTTATTACACATAACACAGTAGTCAACTTTTAGTTGTTTTTTTATGGGAGGGGAGGTAAGATTAGGGTTGCAACTTAACCCTCTGGTTTTGGAATACTTTGAGACAAATGGATCTTTAAGTTTGCTTTTAAGTTTAAATTAATTAATGCATAATCATAGTAACAACTAAGGTAGCATTTCAAAGCATGTAGTTTGACTTGCTGTTGATAATAGTACGAACTAATACTATAGAACTTAATATCTCTTGTAACACAAAATGATATTATAGATAATGCAGTTTCCCAGAGGTTATTTCTTGCAACCCATTTCCATAGGAACCCTAGGGTTATGTCCCCATGTATTTGCCAACTATGACACACAATAGTTTGAGTGGAGTAGTGAAGTGAACATCAAAGGAAATAAGTTGATACAATTGATTATGATAGCTGAGTATAGGTAAGAAATGGAGAAAGAATCATTCTCAGGTTAAGGGTGCAAAATACGTATGCAAATGTTTAAATATTAAAAAGCAGAATCTAACACTGTCATGTATTGTTAATAACACTTGTTTTCATGGTTTCCTAGTTTTGCTTATATGTTTGCTGTTAATCACTTCTTTAACATTATTTTATATATGGTCTGCTAATTCTGTGACAGGACATGTCATTTGTATTATATATAGAGAGATACAAAGGATCATTTGGTTCTTCAGGGTTGATCTAGCACACTAATCCAGGAGGAAAAGTAACAATGTATAATATATTCACCATTTATTTTAAAGGAAATTGTTAATTTCTCTTTTAAACTTTATTAACTTCTAACATAGATATATATAAGCTGGGAGTCTATGTTACTGAGTTAAACTTCTTAGGTATGGTATGTTTTTATAAACATAAGTTGTTAATTATTCAAGATGAATGTGTTACAGAGGAAAAAAGTGATGGTAGATAATGGACAAGAGTAACTATTAAAAGTATTAGGATAAAAATTAAAAATAAACATTACATCTTTAAAAAGTTTTAAGCCAACTACTGGTGGCAGAATGGAAGACTTAGAGGATAAAGAGCTGATTAAGAAGGATACTAGAAAATCAGAAATGGAAAATAAAAGAAATTGTTAGCTTAAATACAGTAAAGATAAGGTTAATATTCAAGTCTGAATTGGATGCTTGATGGATGTTGAAGGAAAAATTATTATGGGATGTCTGAGTTCAGAGTTTTTTGTTTTTTTTAAGTTTACATTAGAGTAGATGTGAATACTAAACAGTGTTGCAAATCATGGGAAGTTACTAGTAGAAAGAAAATGTGATAGATGTATATGCACTTAAACTTTTCCTTGATGTTTCTTAAAATAATTGAGAAGTCTGGAAAATTATTGGGCTACTGGATCATATACTATTTTTTGAAGAGTATATTGAAAGAAGTAAGGATTGATTAAGTAAAGTTCTTACTAAAGCTATTTGTGCATTTTGAATAATGAGAAGTTGCCAGAATAATGGAAACTGGTTATTGTTGCACCTATATTTTATTAGGAAAAGGTGACAAGCATTTTAAAAGTGATTATAGTTCAACCAGTCTTACTTCTGTAATGGTAAAAGTTTAAGAGATACTGATTAAAGATATTTTGTAAAGCCTTTTAACAAAGTATGTTACTTTTTGGACAACCAGTGTGGGAAAAGTCAGCTTAGTGAATTAAGTGTTTCTTAAAGGAGAGGTGGTAAAGGGTTTTAATAACTTGAAGTGGGTCAAATTTTATTGGAGTTGCAATTGTTACACCTCAGGGTTTGTGTTAACACCATTATTTTTTATAGACATTAGCAATATTGATAATGAAATGGTCAAGTTTTTGCAGTCATCTAGACAGATCTTTGGTGCCAGGTCACACTGACAAGTAAAATTTCATTGTGGCACTCAGTACTTTTTTCCATTTTATTGATGCTTAGGGCTCTTTGGAATAGAACTTTAACCTCATGATGGTGAGAAACTCTCATTTGAAGTAAAAATGTTTCTCAAGACTGCTGAAAGGAGCATTAAAACCTGCAGATGAATTAAGTAAAAATGTTGTTCTATATCTTAATAAAAGTTTTCATACCCATACCAGCCATCTTGAGATTCATTATTACTCTAATCTAGAACAGCTCTAGGCTCTTGGAAGTTTGGAACTATTTTTGCCTTAATGTCTAAAATGAAATTAGGATTTTACTGGCAGATTCCACACTGTTTTCTTTTTCAGGAATGAAGTACTGCAGTTGCACAACATATTACCAGTTTGACACCCCTTTTTTTTTCTCTCTTTCAGCTCAACCAATATTTGCATGTGTTTAGACTGGAGATAAGAACAAAGACAGTTAGTTCAGGCAATACCATTAAGTGGTTATTAATATCAATGATTGTTAACATGCACTTACTGCTGTGAAAGTAAATGAATACACATAGCCCTCACTTCCTTGTACAAATAGTAGCAAAGTTAGGTTAGTTACATTTAGCTCCTAGATCTGAAAATGTTTGAGACCTGCTGTAGTGAAATATGATGAAAGAAAACATAGCTTTGCCTAAGGGAAATCATCCCTTACTAAGGTATTCAATATTTTCAGGAATCTTATTTCTTATTTGAATAATTAAAAGGGTATAAATTTGGTGTACTTATTTTCTAAAATATTTGTAAATGATGCTACAGAAAACATGAACAAAAAATTATGTTGGTAATTGTTGAAAGACTAGTAGGTTTGATTTATAGGATGATTGGATAAGAGAAATTAAAATGTTGTGAATGGATTCCATTTAAACTGAATTTTTGTTAGTTCTGGAATGCTTTGGGATCAATGTTTGAGCCTTTGCTTTTTCTTACTTACATGAATTATATCAATATGGGCATAATTACTACACTTGTAAAATATACAGTCTGTGTTGACTCCTGTGCAACTGTACCTTTAGTGAAGATGTAAAGGAGCAGCAAATTGATTAGAAGCAGTTGTTTAGTTGGACATGAATTATACCATATAATGTGCTATACACTCAGATGATTATGATATGAATCTTACATTTAACACAGATGGGGAGCCATATAACAACACGAATGAAGGAAAATTTCTTTACATTTTAGTTTTGTGTCACTTATGCATTGGAGACAGTTTTTTTTTTTTTGCTAGTAACAAAGCTAATAGAATTTTAAGGTGTATTTATAAATGTAGGAGTTACATGTCAAGAAAGGTAATTATCTCCCTATGCAAATTACAAGTGGGCCTCAATTGGTATACTATGCAAAGTTATGATATATTTATCTAAGGAAGGATACTGATTCATTGGGAATGTTTCAGAGAAGTATTGCTGGGATTTTTTTCTAAGGAAGGAAGGGTTATCTTACTTCTTGAGAAATTTGAGTAACAAATCAGTGATGTTATGAACAAATATCTATCAAAAGATGCTGAACACTTGAACTCTGTGATAGTTGGGATATTTTAAACTTGGTCCCTATCTTCAAATGTGTGATGACTTGGCAAACATCAACTTCATTTTAATAGACTTTCTATGCTATACTTGTAGTGAGCATAGTTGGAAGACTTGGACTTCATTCACTTTGTTTCTTGACTTGCATTTGACTTGGTCTAAATATTTAGGAGGTGGCTTGAATTGTAGAACCTACTACTTGAATTTTGTTTGGCTCATTTACTTTGCAGTTGAATCAACTGAAGACTTAATATTAGCTTTTTAATGTCAATTATCAATGAATGTTTTATTTTGAAAAGTCAAAACTGAAAATACTTGATCAAAATTTTAAAAATATTGTGGAAAAAATTACAAACAAGTCTGTCAGAGATGTTGATATACAGTTACTTTGTATGCTATTGGCAGTTATCTGAATTTAACTTTTATTGTTTATTTCAGTGTCTATAAATGTGTGAGAACACCAGCAGGTTCATAAATTTCTTATGCTTCTGTTAAAAAAATTGTTTATTTTACCTACAGTTTAGAAGTACAGGGATGATATTTCTAAATAACTGAGTTGTTATGTTTTCATTGGATTTGACTCAATTGGTATGATTTATTTAATGTGACTGGACTCAAACACAAATTAAAATATCAGAAAATGATTTAGACAACTGACTTAATTCTAGATTTTGCAGAATGAGGGAGTTTCAAAATTTTTTTTGTAAATACATAAATCAACTAAATAAATTTGAAAGTATTTTTGCCAGAGATTAAAAACGTGTGAAAAATTCTTTGTTAGTTGTATGAAGTAGTAATAAGAGAAAACAAAATATTCCCACGAGTTTTCAAAAATTCAATAAACTCAAAGAGCTGAAAGTGTATGTAATGTTTTTAGAGTTTATTTTGCTTTCATAACATACTTGATGCTTGTTTTTTGTTTTTTTTCCTTGTGTTACTTGGAAAGGAAGTGAAAAAGTATAGTTGCTAACATTAGTTGAACCATACATGAAAGTATAATTTTGTTGTGAGCTTTTTTCCAGTGTTTTAACTGAAATGTATGCTTGAACTTAGACCGACAGTTTGTTAAAGTAAATGTAGTCAATCCTGTAGCAAATGTTAGTGTAACATATAGAGGATTTGGCATTATTTATAATGGATAATCTGTGAGAAACTTTACATTAATAGAACATGCTGTAACAATAACTTTTGGTGTATAAACCATATTGATAAGCCTTTTTCGACTTTGTGTAAATCTTGACTTTATCAGTACCCATTCATAAAAAGTTGATTGAAAGCAGTTGAGTGAAGTGGTTTTGCTTGTGTTCAGTTATGTAATAAACTAGTTACTGATAAACTTCCATTTCCGTTCTTAAATGTGTTATTTTTGGTTATTAAATTAACCTTTTTATTCATTCTGTCATTCCAGTCATTCTCTCACTTTAGCTTTATTATCATTATAAAAACTACATTAAAACAATTTTATGAAAATGTAAATCAGCATGTAATACAAAATTGAATGCCAGTGTGAAGTCACAATGGCACAACATGTATTATAAAATGTCAACATTATTTTGTATTTCATGGGAAGTGTGATGCCACCAAAAAAAGGCCACTTGGGTAAAGTATGTAATAGCTCTTTCTAATGCAAAATATTCATTCACAGAGATCACAGACATGTTTAGATTGCACTTGAGAACAAGGAATTTGGATCAACTTGAAACATCAGGATCATATGGAAACAGTCTTGCAGCAAGTTATCTTTATACATAGTGAGAAAAGTGCAGTATTTTATAACAGGTGAGAATTCAAAATGCAAAGGTTAATGGAAAAATTATACATGCCACATGGAACATGATTAAAAAGGACCATAGTCTGGAAACAAGGTCAAATAGTTGAAGATTGAAATGGGTATTCATGCTGTTCTTTCAAAACAATTTATGGAACTGTGTACTGTATGGATTATGGAAACACCTTTGAGGATGAGTGGTATCCTTTGCACATGACAACTTTATGATGAAGCTTTTTTAAATAAAACTTTTATGCTACAAAGCTGATGCCACGGTGTATGGTCCCCATATAGAGCTTAACTATGCATAATGACTTAGACTGTAAAAATGTAGTGAGGTTCCAAAGTCAATTTTGTACAAAATAACCAATCTCTATAATTAAATCAGCTCATTTGGTTCGAAGGGATATTTTAACTCAGTGGGTTAAAGCTTTTCCACAATGCCCTTTTGTGTACGTAAGGCATTTTAAAGTACTTCTAGTTGAAAAAAAAAAAGGTAAATGTTTAGGTAAAGGCAGAGAACAGTTTTACTATCATGGTTAGTTAATTGTAGACCTCATTAATCAAATGCACTTGTATTATTGAATTATATTACTTGAAATAACAGTTTTTATATTTTCAGCTTCTTTTATTTTTATTAAAGATATTTTCAAACAATTTTGATATGAGACATTTTCAGGCACAATAATTTGATAGAGTTACTTTTTTTTTTTAAATTGCTTGAGAATGCATCATTTATGGAATATACAGTGATATGAAATCCAAAATTCACTGAAAATATAATCATTAACATTCATGGGATTATTCATACAAATTTAGCCCACTGCTATTGCAGTGGTAAGTCTACAAATTTACAATGCTAAAATCAGGGGTTCAATTCCCCTTGGAGGGATCAGCAGATAGGTCAATGTGGTTTTGCTATAAGAACACACACACTCTCTCTTTCTTCCTTCCTCCCTCCCCTACACATTTACACAAACTACCAAAACCAGAAACTCGTATTAAAAATAATTGACTTTCGTAATTTTTTTGTCGCAGTGTGTGGTAGGTAATAAATGATTGAGTTAAAATGAATTCACACTGATTCCAGAAAAAGAGAGCAAAACATTTACTAGTTGGGAAGAAAATTGTTGATGGTATTACGTGATCTCTCTGCAGAGATTAAAATGAATCATAAGATGGAAATTTGATTAATAAGAGAAATATTAAAAATTTGGTAGTATGAAAAAAATTGTTAATTACAGACCTTTCAGAAATTGTTTTTAATTCTGCTTTCAATGCAAGACGCTTACAAAAATGATTAACTTTATAAAAACATAAGCTTTTAAGTGAGTTGTTGTTATGGATGAAAGTTTAGATAAAACACATTAAAGTTATTAGTATGCTTACATTTTATAGTACTTTCAGGAAGAAACTGCAGAAACATATGCTTGTTGAGTAACCAATAAATCAAAGCTTATTATTCTAGACAGCCATACTTGTTTTCCTTTTTCATTGCTTCCCATCTAGCTAAAGCTAGTCTTAATTAATCACTAATTTCAATTAGATCATTCTTGAGTCATGACATGAATCAGTTAGCCTGAATGGGCTTGAAATAATTAGTAATAATCATGAGAAATTATAATGGCAGTATTTTGATTATTTTGGTGTATAAAATAAGAGAAAAGAGTAATAATTGCCTAAACTTATTCTGATTAGTTGTTTATTTATATGGTACTTTACTTTAGTCTCCTCATGTTTTTTATACTGCACACTTTCATTTTAGAGCTCTCTTTTATGCAATTAATAATCATGATTCTCATGATTTCTTAGGTAAGGACTAAATATATAGACTGTAGTTATTAGTGATGTTGTTTCTATTACTATGTGGCTTTTATGCTCTTTTGGCATATTAGCTCATTAGGTTTTTTCCAAAGTACTTTAAAAAGAGCTTTATTCTCTAATTTGTTTTTACAGAAATTTCAAAATATTTTTAAACTGGTCAGAAGTGCAAAATCTGAATAGGGTGTTAGTATCTCAGTTTACTTTTGGTAGTTATTCTTCTTCAAGTAAGCATATGATGTTTGTTCTACTGCTTTGACACAGTCAAATTCTCACTTAACTTAAGCTACCTCTATTTGTTCCTTTTGACCCTATCAAATTACCAAACAAAGAAGTAAACAAGAGGGAGCTTTTTGACTCACTAAATGACTCTTTTTCTGTTCCAGATAAATGTTCATTATTTTCTACTGGGTGAAGATAAAGGGTTCAGATCATATGTTCATCTGTGAGATCTTTTGCGTTCAACATCTCCTTTGGTTCTGGTTATTGTGTTGTTACCAATTGTGAAGTTTCTGACTTCTTTGAGAAGGTAGTAATCAGAATTGTTTATCAGGCTTCTTCAGGTTTTTACTCCTGTATGTTTGTTTCCAAAGAATTTGGGAAGCTAGAAACCTTTTACAGGACTGTCTGTCTTTACCTCAAGATACCTTGTTTCAAAATGCAAACTGTAAAGCTGTTACAGAATTTTCATCTTTGTGGCCAGTTAATTATGAAGGTCAATATAAAGTATATTCGTCTTTATATCCTGATTCTGTGAACATTCCAATTATTTCTGTGTTTTTACTAACAGGGGATAGTTTATCAGTTTTTTGCACTTTTCTGTTTCCATACGCTTTTTGTTGAATAGTTCAAATTGTTTGCTGGCTTTCTTCTTTAACTCAATCGTATTTTACTTCTATACATGTAATTTATTCAGATTTTCCCATCTTCATAATTGTTTACATACAATCAGTTGAACACTCAGGTTGGTTTATTATTCAAAACTAGAAATTCAATTTAGTATTATGATAATAATCTAGGGTACATCTAGGGTTTTCTATTGATACAGTTTAAGAAAATCTCCAACTATTTCTTATGGTCTGCAAGCCTTGAAGTTTAATTGACATATTCTTATGTCTTCTACACCTACAACCAAATATTCTTTTTGTTTAAGGGGTGAAGGATTTATTTTATGAAATAATTCCCTTGGAACATGCTTACGTGGACACCTACAATGGGATTTTATTTCTTAATTATTTCTGACTTGAGAACTCAGTGTGGATTTTTGCACATGATGATAGAACCTCCTAGGTTTTTAATTTCAGTTTACCCACATGTTTGCTGTGCATTGTGACCTATGAGGGGGAAAAGAGGATCCTGGTGGTTGAGGGGTCCAACCCTAACACATAACTTTGACCTTGAATACCTGTAGACAGACAGTCTTGGGGTAGCCCTCCAGGGTCATTTGGCTAGTCCACTTTGGCTAGGATCAATCAAGTATTAGTGTTGGATGTTCTCAGTGGGTGTTGTGGACATTGTGTCTGATGTTGGTGTTTGGGTATAGTGCTCATGATACCCTAGTTTTGTTGCAGTGTCCTTTTTTGGCATTGCAATGGTAGGTGGGGTCATGGACACTAAAATATTCTCTCTTTGTAATGAATCTCCAAAATAAAAATACTGAAAAAACAGACCATAGGTAAATAACTACATCTTGTAGATTCTAAGCAGCAATCTTTAACCTCTTCAACACCTGTACTTCATTTTCTGATATTACATTCCCTTTTAGACAAATCTTAAGGGAAATATCTCCCTTTCTTTTATTCAGAAAGGACTAGAGTGGTTTTTTGGTTTTCCTAAGTCAGTCAAAAAGCTTTGTTCTGGTCACATGCTAGTGGAAGCATTCACTCCTAAATGCACTGAAATCTTCTTGCATTTGAAGGCCATTGGGGATATACCCATTGAAGTTATTCCCCATGCTACTTTGAATTCATCACAAGGAGTTATTGTTAAGAGCAATTTGTAGAACATCTTCAAGTCACAAATCCTCACTAGTTCCTTTATCCAGGATGTTTCTGCAGTGAGGTATATATCTACTCACAAAGATGAAATTATGATGCGAACCAATGTCCTGGTTCTGATGTTTACATCACCATGTCCACCAGCCACCATCAAGGCAGGTTTTCTAAATTGCAGGGTATGCCCATTTATTCAAAACCCTCTTGGATGTTTCCAACATCAGCAGTTTGGTCACTCAGAGACATCATGTTGTGGTTCCTTGATGTGTGCTCATTGCAGTGGCAAGGACTGATGCCAATGAATGTAAAATAGATCCTCATTGTGTTAATTGTAGCGATTCTTACTCATCTTACTTTTTATGTTCTAGGTAGGTGGAAGAAAAAGAGGTACAGCATTTGAAAATGTTTCACATTTCTTTATTGAAGCTTGAAAGTTACTGTCCATCACTCCATCTCAGTCATATGCTGCTGCACCTCATTCCACTGCTAAGATGGGAGAGCAGATGGATCTCTTTGTGCTTGCAAAAGAATTCTTCTCAAACCATGTGAAAAGTCTTTTATTCTCCATGGTTAAGAAAGTCAACAACCATCTTTGTCTCTACTATTCCTTCCAGCAGATACCTAGATCCACTTCCTTTGGCTTGGGGTTCAGGCATTTGCTCTGATTCATCTTTTTCAGCCTTGAGATGCAGAACAATCATTTTCTCATGCTTTCAGTTGCTGGAATCTTCTTCCAACAACAAAGACCTGTCCGACTAACCTAGGGCAGGATCCATGAAGGTCAATAGACCTTCTTCAAATGAAAGATAAACAATGTGGTCAAAAACAAAAGGGCTATCCACCCAAATTGCCTACACATAAGTAAAAATTGGCCATTTTGATACAGTGGAACTGTCGAGATTTATGTTCTTATGTGGATGATCTCAAAGCACCCATTGATCCTTGCTATCCTGTGTGTATTTCTATATAAGAAACATTTGTGCAACCTACCAATATAGCCACCTTTCAACAGTTTTCTTTGTACAGCATTTACAGGTTGTGTGATGGACAGGTGCATGAAGTAGCACTGCTGATTGATCAGCATGCTAAGCAACATCGGGCCTGGTCAGTACTTGGGAGGGTGACCACCTGAGAACACTGGGAGATGATGACATTTTAAATAGGTCCGGCATGGCCAAGTGTGTTAAGGCATTCAACTTGTAATCCGAAGATCGTAGGTTTGAGTCTCGGTCACACAAAACATGCTTGCTTTTTCAGTTGTGGGGGACATTATAATGTGACAGTCAATTCCACTATTCATTGGTAAAAGAGTAGCCCAAGAGTTGGCAGTGTATGGTATTGACTAGCTGCCTTCCCTCTATTCCTACACTGGTAAATTAGGGACAGCTAGTGCAGATAGCCCTCGAGTAGCTTTGCATGAAATTCAAAGAACAAACAAACTGATCACCATGTACCCATCCTGTCTTTGCTACTTGACACATTCTTGGAGGCCATAGCCATCCATGTTTTCTTGAGTCATACTCTCACTGTTAGTTTTTTTATATCTCTCCTGGAAAGACCTATGATCATTTAGACCTTGATGCTCTTGTTGAACAGTTGTTGTCTCCCTTTTTAATTCTGAGAGCCTTTAATGAACATAATCCTCTCTGGGGAGGTGCTGATAATGATGGGAGGAGCTGTTCCGAAGAGCATGTGCTCTTAGATCACAATCTTTCTCTCTTCAATACTGGTTCTTATACTTACTTTAATGCAACTATTTAGTATTTTACTCTTCTTGATTTCTCAGTTTGCTCCTCTTCACTATTCTTCCACTTTTCATGAAGGGTTGACAGTAACTGTTGGGGCAGTGATAATTTCCTATAATTTTTAGAGAGAATGGTCGTTGTTGATGTCACCCAACCCATATGCCCCAGTGGTAGCTGGACCAAGCCAACTGACTCTCTTTCACTGCTTTTTGGAACTATATCCTGCTGTCCCCTGTAAGTCATCGATAGATGACTTCGTGGCAGTAGTGACTGAGTGTATTATCCAGGCAGCTGCTCAGTATATTAATAAAAGATCAACAAGTATTCCATGGTAATTTTGTCTGTGGTGGAGTCCTGACTATAATCATTTTTTTACACTGCTGAAACTTAAGCTGGTTATTCATTGGTTTGATAGGATGATATAATACACTATGAGATATTATGCCATTTCTTTTATGCTTCTATTGCTATTCTTCTGGTTGTTTTTAACCAGATCTGGCAGGAGAAGGTTTATCCTTATACGTGGAACCAGGTAATTTTTCCAGCTTTCTCTAAACCTGGGAAGGATCCCAAGATTCTTTTTAAACTACTGTCCAATTACTTTGATGAGCTGTCTCTGTTAGACCTTAGAGAAGATGGTAAATGCTTGTCTTGTTTGGTTTCTTGAATCAAACAACCTCTTCTCTCTCATCCAATGTAGGTTCTGATGACAGTATTCCACTTTGGACTACCTGATTCAACTTAATGTTGATCAAAGAAGCCTTTCTCAAGCAACAACCTCGAGTCTCAGTGTTCTTTGATCTTGAGATAAAAATAGACAAATGATTCCAGGTTCATGTGAATTTGACACTTTCGTGTTCTTCCCCATGGGAACTTGGAGTCCCTTATGGCTGTATCTTGAGTGTCACATGTTTTAGTATGAAGATTAATGCCATCACTAGACAACTTCCTCTTTTGTAGCTTACAGGCTGTATGTTGATGATTTCCTCATCTTATGTTAGTTGTTGAATATGAGGTTTATTGAGTGAGAGTTACAGGTTAACCTATATCATGTACTGAAGTGAACCACAGGAAAGGGTTTCACCTTTTTTCTTTCTAAAACTGTTTACATGCATTTTTCCTCGGTGGTGTATTCACTCTAATCTTTAACTCTGTGTTGGTGAATTTGTGCTTCCCATGGTCCTTGTGGCAAAGTTGTTGGGGCTTATCTTTGACCATAAATTAACCTTTACCCTACACATCAAGCAACTCCAAGTCAAGTGTGCAAGGTCACTGAACATCCTTTGTGTACTCTCTTCCACCTCTTAGGGAGCAGATCAGTGTTCTATGCTAAAGGTATATTGTGCTCTAATTTGATCAAAATTGTACTATGGGTCTCTAGTCTATGGCACTGCTAGGATCCTGGCCTAGAAGATGCTGGACCCCGTCCACCATCAGGGGCTTTGGTTCTGCATGGGGGCTTACTGCACTTCTCCAGTCTGGAGTTTGTACACAGTGTCCCATGAATCTCCTCTACACCTGTGTTGTTTACAGTTGTCCTTACTGTATGATACAAAACTTTGATCCTTATTATAGCATCTCACTGGGGATGTGTTTTCCTTCTTCAGTGGACCATGATTTTTCACAACAGGTGATTTGTCATTGTTCCCTTTGGCCTTTGTATCCAGGTGGAGGTGGATGAATTGGGTCTGTTGTGAGATGACGTTGCTGATCCATTGGTCTGCCCATCCTACTATGGCTTATTACCATCCCAAAGTGTGACCTTACTTTGAATCATGTGAAAAAAGTAGACACTCCCAATTAGAAAATTCTGTCTGTTATTTGCTGAAATCTCTTGAACCATCTTTTTATTCCTATTTATACAAATGGTTCAAAATCAGGTGACTGTATGGGCTCTGCCATAGTTTGTTGTGGTTTGATGGTTGCATGCAGAATTCTCTCCACAACTTCTGTGTTTACTGTCAAACTCTGTCATTTCTTTTGCCATGCATCACATAGATGCTAAGCAGTACTTGAATTGTACTACTTATATTGACTTTCTTAACTTTCTACTGGCACTGGAATTGCTTTATGTTTCTTCACACTAACATTCAAAACTGGCTTACCCATTTCTCTTTAACATCTACCTCTGTCCAGTTTTTGTGGATACTAGACCATGTTGGTATTTGCAGGAATGAGCTTGCTGACACCAGAGCTAAGTCTATCTGCTCTGGCACTATCACTGCTGTGTTTGTTTTATACATGGACTATGATCTTGTATTCAAGGCTCAGCTTTGTTTCAGTTGACAATTAACTTGAGGTAAACAACATAAAACAAGCTTTTCCAGATAAAACCTCTTATTGAACTTTGGGTATCTTACTTCTGTAAGATTCAAAAAGAAGTTGTCCTAACTAGACTATGCATTAGTCACAGATTTTTAACTCATTGTTTTCTTTCATCTAGGACTGATGCACCAATGTGTGGTCTGTGTGACACTCAAGCCACAATGGTTCACATCTTTTTGTCATGCCATTGATATGACCCACAACGATGGCACCATTTTTGTCATGTTTCTCTGTAGGTTTACCCCTGACAGTGATTGGTGTCATTGGCGATGATGAAACTGCTCACCTTACAAATGATTTCAGTTTTTTAAGGGCCAGTGAACTTTTTAATGCCATTTAAATTTTTAATTTAAAAATTGGACTGTTTTGTATTAATATGATTCCTTTTTATGAATTTTAGTAATTTTACTTTACTGGTTGTTTGGTGCCTTGTTGCTTTGTGTTATAAAATGCCACCCAACCAACCAGCCAACCAGAGTTATTATCAAACATCATAATTTCTTCACAATTTCTTGAGTTTGTCAGCTTTTGTTGTATTGGGATTTAATTATATATAGAACTTGAATGTCATGCTTAGTTGGAACATGTGAGGGGATTTTTCATCATGCAGTGTGGCTAAAATTAGAATTAAAATGTAAAACTGAGTTATTAATGTCAGGTCACTGAAGGCCATTTTCTATTTATTATGAACTAAAAGCACATACCCTGATACTAAAGCATAGATAGGATAAATAGGATAAACAATAGGATAAATTTCATTTTGATTATGACTAATATTCATGTGCATAAATTTCTCTGTTTGGTAAGTATTCCTCAAATAATTTTGTTGTTGAATACATTGTGTGTTTACTATGCTATCAGAAAACATGTATGAAATGAAATACTTGTACTAATGCAAGTTTGGTTTTATCTGAATTTGCATAATACTGAATAAAATTATTACATCTTCATATAAAACTGATGATGAGCATAACTTGTCTAGTCATAAGAGAAAGCAAAAGTTTTCTATTGCAGTTAACTGTAATGTGGACCAAAGTAATATGTCAACAATGACTGAGATGTGGCATGTGACATGTCAAGAATATTTAGCAGATCAGTCATATCCAATGAGTGTTTTAATCCTAATTAAATTTTTTTTTTTAAATTATGTAGTTTGGTGATTATGAAAGTAATAGATAGAAGCAAGGATATGCATGACCTTTTGTTAAAACTTTGCCTCACATGTTGTTGCTCTGTTCCAAATAAGGATTAGGTAGTCACACCTTTATCTTCTGCCACACTGATATTTTAGGTATATGGTACTCTTTTATTTTTTTGTCTTTTTTTTTTTCTACTCCAGACATTCTGTTTCATGGGTGAGCTGCTTATTTGATCCTTAAACTCAGACTTTCTTTTTCATCCTTCATCTGATGCTAACACTTGTGCAGATTTATCTCCATCTCAGCTTTATGTTGACTCTTAGTTCTCATCTCTTTCCTGAACTCGACTCCTGTATGTTATGATTGGGAGCCTTAGTGCTTTTTAAAATTCTTGAATTTCCTTCAAATTAAGGATGTTTTTTTTTAACTTTGACTTTCACCTTCAGTGAGTTAATTTTTATCTTTTGCATTGACTACATTTTACAATTTTGCTCTTGTCTTTTTGAAGTTTTCATAAAGATATGTTATTCAGTAATTTATGGCCTATTATAGATTTGTTGACATTGAACTAATTTCTCATCTTCCCTTAATCAATGTATAATGGTTTTCTTAGTCTGAGATGATTTCTCTTTGGTTGTGAATAATCAAAATTAATGTTTTACATATTTTTTCACATTTTGATTCATCTGGCCTCCTGTTACTTCCCTTTTTGGCTCATAATGGCCATTTCTTTCAGTTTATAGTCCTCCCTTTTGGGTTTTCTTCAGCTTTATTTTGCAACCAAATTCTGAGAGCTTTCACATGGTTGATGCAATTTTTGCATCTGAATTTTGGCTTACTTCATGGGTAAATAAGTCTTCCTGACCTCATCCTGAGAGGAATCTTTTGCTGTGTTTTGCTTTTCTTTGTGGTTTGATGGTCAAAGTATCAATGCCATTATTGGTTTTAATTTAGTATCTGATTTATTTGGGGATCTTTATAAGCTAATTCTTTGTCTCCATTACATGGAGTTTGGTTTCATAGTTGTAATGTCTGTTTCCATTCCTATGTTAGAGGTTTTATTTGTTTTAGAAATTCTACCCTTTTCTAGAGTCCATTATTCTTCTGAGACATGTCCATTTGAATCTGAGTGAACTAACACAGATCAGTGGAACATACTCAGATATGTACTGACTTCTCTCATTCTTTTCCCTCCATGTCTTCACCTCTTGCTCTCACTGTACTTTAGAAATTCTACATAGCCTTATTTATACCTCTTCCTTCACCATACCCAAACTAACACATGTTCAAAGATGTGCAATTCTGGACACATTCACCATTTCCTGTCTTTAGTATTCAGAGGAACAATCTTGAATGACTTTGCTACAATTTTCTGTTATGTCTGGGTGGACATTTTATGATTTATTATGGCAACTCTACTGTGATGTCTTACATTTTTGCATTTTAGCTGCAGAGCTCCTCTTTTTGCCTCACAATGTCTGACCTTCTGTGTTTTGGTAATGTTGAATTAGTCTCATGTTGACTATTTTGCTCAGATTAGATTCTTCCAACACAGTGTAGTAATAACGTACAAAGATTTGCTCTATCATTTATACACATTTTCAAATACATAAAGGGTTAAAAAATATATATATATCTTCAAAGCAGTTTCTTTTAATTTACATTTCTAATAACATTGACTTAAACATTATTTCTTTCACAGTCTTGTTTATTTTACTTATTTCTAATGCTAAATAGTATTTTCTAGTGTTTTAATTTGTTTTGTAGCTATAAAGCTGTTAGAAAAAAAGTATTTGCTAAAAAGAGGTTTTAATGAGACACAAAATGTGTTAGTAAATTCAATCATATTTTAGGTACCATAATGTACATGTGTGTACAATGTAGTAAAAACATGTATGGATATGTGTGTATACTAGCACAGCATGATAAACCTGGAAAAATGAAAAGATGTAATCAAAGAAGAGACATGGTAGTACATGTTTTCACACTCATCTTGATAAGTAGCTGTTATTGTGAAAGTATTTTATAGTGAATGTATACAAAGAAAATGTATTTATTCATTTTCCATATCAGTTGCTTTTTATGATTTTCTGTAAATGTTTTTATCTGGATCATAAATGTCATAAGTGTTTAAATTTTGAATGAAGAGTAAATAAAAAAAAAAAGTATTTCTACTTCAACACTTCATATTATTTTCATTATTCAATATTTGCGAGAAGCAACTATTTTACTTATGTAATAAACACTTGGTTATTTGGCTCTGCCTCAGGAGGTTCCTTTTGTTAGTGTTGATGGTAATAGTTTATTAGGTTTTTCTATAATAGTACAGGAGGAGAAAGTACTGTGTTGAGATGAAGGATTTATCTTCCAAGTTCTGGATATGTGTACTTATTGTCTAAAAATTGATGTACTGTAAGGTATAAATAGATGTTATACTGTACAGGACCAACAAACTACAGCATGCTGCTTGTTTTTCATTATAAAATATTCCTGAGAATTGTCAAAATGTGGTAGAGTTCCAGGCCAGGAAATTCATTATTTTTAGAACAAGGCCATTTTGCTTGGGTTTTCTCTCATTTTCACTTAGGCCATTGTTATTAATGGGTTTTCCCATGGAAAACCTATCCATCCATATTATGTTTCTCAGGTAGGTGAGTATTAACGTTAACCAATGAGACTTATGAAGTAACAGTACATCAGCTTTAAGATTAAAAAAAAGAGGTATCATGCTGATATAAAATGCCCTGTGATGTTAATGAAATTCCTAGTTTTTAACTCCAAATGACATTTAACTTCCAAATTGTATATACCTTTTAGACATCTCTTTGCACTTGTTAATTTCTCTAACTTTGTGAAGGTTCAAAAATCCTTGGTAGAAGAAGCATTCCAAAGGTTTCCAGTATTTGAAATCTGGTGACCTTACAACTCATATAGACAAATAGATAGAAATTCATATTGCCATGACATAAGGTCAACAGTGTATTTAAACAATACTATTACTACAACGTTTACACACAATGTCTAATGTAGACTACTGCCGATAAACAGCAAACTACCCTTACGCTACAGTATGGCGTGTGGTTATAACCCGTAAATCATGCATTTTGCAACATGTTACCTGTAATTCAGTAACGTTAACCCTGGGTATGTAATGTAGTCGGCCTAAGTCTTTGGTAACGTTACACACAATTTACTAAGTCGAATGATTTAGATGTTTGTTTATCTTCATTTTCAGAGCAAGAGGGAATTCTCGATAATCGCGGCATTGAAATTATTTTAGGTGGGATTAGAGTAAGTTAATCTATGAGACTTGTTTCCCCCTCTTTGTTAGCTATATTTCTGTATGACAGGAAATCCAAGGAGAAGAGGCGCGTATACCCGATTGATATTTCTACTTATCAGGATGTCTATCAGCCTACCCGCAAACTGTTATTAATTTAGGCAGTATTAAGAGTAAATTAATCTGTAAAATCTTAGGCGTGGCCAAATACATCAATTGAAAAGGTTTGACCCCTGAGTCGAAAACTGTAATTAAGTCTCAGTGGGTTAAGAGATGATGGAGCTATGAGCTAAAAGTTTGTACTTAAAATATAAATAAGTACAACCATTTTATGATCTGCTATGCCGCGGAAAAATATAAAATGTAATCTATATATTTACCGATGGGGGGAAGCACCAATTTCTGGCACTTGACTTCCACAGAAAAAAACGTTTCAATGCATTTCCCCATCTTAACTCGTTCCCTTTGGTGTGGATTTCTGTACTTGGTGAGGGGACCTCCCAGAGAAGGTTCTGTTCTTTCAGTTTACGTCCTATGACATCTAAATATCCACCTACGTGTTTGCGCGTAACAACTTGTGGAGGAAAGGAGAGGATCCTCAACTACCAGGATCCACCCCTAACACACCACCATGGCCTTGAATTCCTGTAAATGGGCGGCCTTGGAACCAGTGGGGCGCCAGGGGGGCGTTGAGCCTCACCCCAAATAAGCCTAAAACCCTCAGCCCCCAATATTGCTACCTACATATATATTCATAAAATATGGAAAACACAATTGTCGTTGTCTCTTAACAATTAACATCAAAGAGACATAGATATGTAGAACTAAACGTCTTTATTAAGACGGAAGTATGTGTCCTGCTTCCCACAGCAACGTACTGAATGCACTGAAACTCGTACGCTGTATTGCCCTACCCTGTGTAATGCCATTCTATCCTGAGCTTTGACGAAGATTAGACAACCACGTTGATTTCAAGTTACAACAGATCATCAGGGATTTTACATGCTAAACCTAAGGTTTCACAGGTATTTATTTACCCATTAATTTAATTTATCTTTTATTGAAAAGTAAAACATCGCATGCATGTTTCAGTGTATTGTGTATAGGTAAAAACTATGAAGCATTTAGCCAGTGTTATGTCCTCTGCGAGATCATTTTGCATTGTTTATTAACCATCCAAAATTGTATTGATTTTCCTACACTGAAAATTGTGACTTACAATCCAATTAATGTTATTCTTATGACTAGATAATCACCTTACATGTTAACTGACCAAATAATATTTCTTAACAATTCTCGAATGAATTTTGAAATTGTCATTGGGCTATTTAGAAGTGCCTAATTTAATATAATTTAATAGTTATATTATCGTAATAGGTGCTTGTCACACTTATGATAATAAGAACAATATCACAATCACAGCTTTGCCTCTATGAATTATGTGAACTTTTGAAGAAATCTAGTAGAATCTGTCATCTCTGGTCTCTCAGAAATGAGAACTCAAGCAGTTTTTTTTTTTTTTTTCTTGGAAATTCGCACAAAGCTACTCCAGGGCTATCTGTGCTAGCCGTCCCTAATTTAGCAGTGTAAGACTAGAGGGAAGGCAGCTAGTCATCACCACCCACCACCAACTCTTGGGCTACTCTTTTACCAACGGAAAGTGGGATTGACCGTCACATTATAACGCCTCCACGGCTGGGAGGGCGAGCATGTTTAGCGCGACGTGGGCCCGAACCCGCGACCCTCGGATTACGAGTCGCACGCCTTACGCGCTTGGCCATGCCAGGCCAGAATTCAAGCAGCATGGAAAGACTTGGAGGAGTCTACTGAGGATATATGTAAGAAAGTGGGAATACGCACTGAGGTGGTACATCAAGGTGAACAGCAATCTGCTCCTAGACACCTGGACGAATTCATAATCACATCTAGTACTGGTGTAAAGTATGAACCAACACCAAATGCCAGGAGACGCACCTTCTATGCCATAGTAGACAGGATGCTCAATGAGCCGAATAGAAGATTCTCCTCTTATGCCTGAAGTGTTCTGATGGGTGCAACTGCATTGAACCCCAAACACTCCACATTTCTGTACAAGCAAGCACTCTTTGGAATGGCAGCAAACTATGGTGTGGCAGAGGATGACCTCGCAGTGTAGGTCCACCAGTTGAACCCGTTAATTGCCAGGAAGAAAGACAAAGGGCAGGAAGTATTCACACCATTGGAGCTTGCAACCATGTTGGACACATACAAGGATGCCTTCATGAATCTCCACAAAGTTGTTTGCATTGCTGTGACCCTGTCTGTTACTTCACCTCCCTCTGAGAGAAGTTTCTCATGTATGAAGCTTCTCAAGACATACTTGCACTACAGCAGTGGTAACAACTTTACCAGCAATCTTGCTGTCATATCAGTAAACTCCAAGAGGGCCGAACAACACGATATTGATACTGTTATAGACACATTTGCTGCCAATCACCAGAACAGGCGCATTGTTTTGAAGTAATATTGAATATAAACAGAACATGATGAAAGATAGCCTAATAGTGACCTCACTTTTCCTCAGAGTGTATTAACTTCACATGAGATAATTCATTTCTGCTATGTAAACTATGTCTTTATGTTATATTTCTTTTGATTTGTAGCTTTACTCTTAATGGTATATTAAATGTTCAATTCAAGCTAATCTTGATTTTCTTTATTCTGTATTACCTTGGGTGGAATTTAGGTGAGCTTCCTCTTTTACATATATGCATATTTTCATAAACAGATTTTTTTAATTTCTAATAATGAATTATTAATCGGAGTATGAATTTCCAATGAAAACTGCATTGAAAACGCAGTTCAAAAAAGCACACCTTTCTGAAATGCACCTCGGTATTTATATTATTATAATTTATCATCTATACTTCATACTGATGGTATTTTGGGAAGCCCCTCCACAGTTTACCTCAGCTCCCTACCGAAAGTATCCTGGCGCCGTCACTGCTTAGATCATTCAGCTAGTCAACTTTGGCTAGGATCAACCAAGTACCAGTATTGGATGTTCTCAACAGGTGTTGTGGATATGGTATCTGATGGTGGTATTTGGGGATACTGCTCACGAAGCCATGGCGTTGCTGCAGTGTTTTTGTTTGACATTGCAGTGCGTCCTCTCGTAGGGCACCATGTCGGGTGGGGTCAGTTGGCACCGAAGTTTCCCTTTTTATTATGGATACTTCAATTAAAATCTTAATAAAATAGTGAAAAAACAGTTTAGAGGTAAACGACCACGTCTTGAAGATTCTGAGCAGCAATCTTCACCATCTGTACCACCTGCTGTATCTTATTTTCTTGTATTACATTCACTTTTAGACAAATCTTTAGAGCAAATGTTTCCCTTTTTCATTTATAAGGGACTAAAGGGACTTGCTGGCTCTCGAAAGTCAGTAAAGAAGCTTCGATCTAGTGACATTGTTGGAAATATCCACATCTCAGCACAGTGAACTCCTCTTGCATTTAGAGGCAATTGGGGATATACCTATTTAGGTTACAACTCATGATACTTTGAATTTGTCACGAGAAGTTATTGTTGAGAGGGATTTGAAGAACATCCTATAGTCGGAGATTCTCGGTGGTTTCTTCACCCAAGGAACTTCTGCAGTGAGGTATATACCTACTTGCAAAGATGGAATTATGATGCTGACCAATGTCCTAATTCTCACATTTACGTCACTGCGTCCGCCTATCACCATCAAAGCAGGTTATCTTAATTGCAGAGTTTGGCCATACATTCCAAACCTCTCCAATATTTCCAGTGTCAGTGGTTCAGTCACTCGAAGACGTCATGTCGTGGTTCCTTGACTGTTCTCATTCTGGTGGCAAGGACCATGATGTCTACGAGTGTGAAATGGACTCTCATTGCATCAATTTCAATGGCTCTCACCTTTCCTAATTTCGTTCTTGCTCTAAATCGTTGGAAGAAAAAGAGAAACATATTTGAAAACGATTCATAACATTATCCTGAAACTCACAAGTTGCTGTCCACCACTTCATTGGAGGCATGTGCTGCTGCACTTCGTTTCACTACTACAGTGGGAGTTCAGGCGGATCTCTCTGTGCCTCCAAAAGAATCGTTTGCAAAACAAATGAAAAGTCTTTTGACCTCCATGGTTAAAAAGTTTGAATTAACTTTAACACCCATCTCTGTCCCTTCCATACATTCCAACAAATTCCAAGATCCCCTTCCTTTGGTTTTGGGTTCCGGTATTTCCTTGGATACATCTTCTCCCACTCCACGATGCAAAACAATCATTCGTTCACGTTTTCAGTCGTATGGAGTCCTTTTCCAACAACAACGACCTGCTTTATGGACCTCAGGCATGATCTGTAGTAGTCGATATACCTCTCTCAAAAATAGACAGTAAAGAAAAAAGATGTGGTCATAAACAGAAGGGTTCTCCACTCAATTCACATACACATAAATAAAAGTGGCCACCTTGATACAATGAAACTGTAGAAGTTTTGTTCTAATCTGGATGAAATCAAAACACTGATTGCTTCCTACCATCCTGTATGTCTCTCTTTACAGGAAACATTTCTGAAACCTGCTGATAAAGTCAACTTTCGGCAGTTTTTTGTACTGAAATGACAGGCTGTGTGAGGGACGAGTGCATGGAGGGGTGGCACTGTTGGTTGATCAGCATGTGTCCACTCTTTCTTTGCCACTCGACGCACTCTTCAAGGCTGTAGCCATTCGTGTTTCTTTGGGTCATATCATTACTATCTGTTCTCTCTACTTGTCACCTGAAGAGACTTATGATCAATCAGATCTTGATGGTCTCATTGAATAGTTGCCATCTTCCTTTTTATTCCTAGGGAACTTTAATAAACATCATCCCCTCTGGGAAAGTGCTGATGTCAATAGGAGGGGTCATTCCATAAAGCATATTCTCTCTGATCACAACCTTTTCTCTTTTTCGATACTGGTTATTCTACTTATTTTAATGCACTTAGTCAGTCCTTTATTGCTATTGACATCTTAATTGGCTCCTCTTCACTATTCTCTCATTTTTCTTGGAGGGTTGACAATAATCCACAAGGCAGCGATCATTTTCCAATAATTTTGAGAGAGACTGGCCGTGGTTGATGCCACCTAACCTGTGTGCCCTGGTGGAAGCTGGATCAAGCAAACTGGCCCTCTTTAACTGCTCTTGCAGAACTTGATCCTGCCATTATCTGTAAGCTACCAATAGACGATTCTGTGGCAGCAGTAACTGACTGTATTATACAAACAACTGCTCAGTGTGTTCCGAAAATCTCGACACGTTTTCCATGACATCCTCATCTATGGTGGAATTTTGTCTGCCACATGGCAGACATGGGCTTTTAGCAGGCCCATGCACATGCTTGATGGGTAAGATTTCAAAGCCAGAAGGAATCTTGGATGAAGTTCACAACCAGCATATCTTCTACCACCAGTACCAAGGTCATATGGGACAGGGTTCGAAAGGTCAATGGGCAGTATAATTCCTTCCCCCTCTCGATTTCGCTCTCTGATTGCCAGTAAGTGGCTGATATCTGGATCATCATTAATACTCTAGGTGAAAGCTTTTGCTGGGTATCTAGCACTTCTGCTTTTTTCTCACCTTTTTAGCCATCAAGACTCAGGCAAAGCAAACACCTCTGTCCTTTCAAGCTTATTGTCTCTATGACTATAATCTTTCCTATACACTGGTGGAACTCAAACTGGCTTTTCATTGGTCTGGCAGTACAACTGCTAAACCTAATGATGTACACTTTGAAATGCTGTGCCATCTACCTCTTGCTTCTGTTGCTATTATTTTGATTGTTTTTAACTAAATCTAGCAGGAAAATGTTTTTCCTGATGCTATTGTCCTGTCTTTCTCTAAGTCTGAGAAGGATCCTAATATTTCTTCAAACTACCATCCAATTGTTTTGACGAGTTGTTTCTGTAAGATCTTAGAGAGGATGGTTAATGCCTGTCTTGTTTGGTTCCTTAAATCAAATAACCTTCTCTCATCCACTCAGTGTGGGTTCTAAGAACAACACTTCACCATGAACCATCTAATATAACTTGAAACGTCAATCAGAAAAGCCTTTCTCAAATATCTTGTATCAGTATTCTTTGGCATTGAGAAGGCTTATGATACAACATGGAGGTGTGGCATTTTGCGAGACATCCATATTTGCTCATTTTTATTAAAAAATTTTAATTGGCTATAATAACACATTACCCGGAACCAGGACTAGAAAGTCCAACTTCAGGTGACTGACGGTGGTACTTGTACTTACCTGTTGGTCTTCTTGGCAGGTTATGATCATTACCGTTATACTACAGAAAGTCCTTTACAACTTCTCTTACTCTGCTTTCTTTCTTAACATTGTAGACTAGGTGTCAACATTGGTTTTATGTTTTTTCTGTTTTTCAAAGCTGTTTTGTTTTACCTTCATTCCTTTTATGAATTTTACTAAATTCACTTTATTTTTACCTTTTCACTGGACGTTTGGCGCAGTTAGTCTAGCTGCTTTGTGCCATAAAACACTAAATCAACCAATCAACCTTTTTTGGCATGTTTATTACAGTAATTATTTGCAGTCGCGCACTTCACTCTAATTGGCGTACGTACGTACGTGCGTACTTTGAACACCACGTGCTGATGTCGCTGTGAGTCTTTTTATAAGCTCTGCGGGTTTGTTGTTTAAATGCCAATTCGAATTTTTGTTGCTACTGAGAGCGTATGGTATGATTTGACTTAACAGAAGCACGAATGTATTATTGCCGATCAAAGCTAAAACTCTATGATATATTACTCTTAACAAAGTAACTTTTATACTTTACAAGTGCGGTATTTGTAATTCATAATGAGTTCGCTTTGTATGCGATACAAATTTATGTCGCGTGGGTTTGACGGCTAAAGGGATACCGATGGGCTGCCATTATGGCCGTGAAATTTAGTGATTTTCTGAGGGCATCATGGCCATTTTAAAAAATACGGCTGCATTTACCACTGAAGTTTCTGCTTTGCAGTTGAAATAGACAAAATTATTCAGCATTATCAAAACAGTAGAAGATAAAAAAAAAATTAATTACTCGTATGTCTTACTACCGAATACATTATTATTGTTATGATTTCTTAACTTGTGTAGTGTAACGTGGACTTTAAACTGCAGTTTACTCAATTCCACAACTGTATGTTTTTGGCTTTAGCATCCACGTTCGTTCACTGAAACGTACGCGCGCGCGCACACACACTTTCTCCATCTGGCAGCTATTTTACTGTCTTAATGCCATGAATATAAGCTTATTTGAGCTAGGTAGCTGGTAGCAAAATAGAGTTTATTCCACATAAAAGTGATGTTTAATGCTGTACAAGCACATGTTCTTTTGCATTGTATGAACAGTTTGTGTGATGTAGATCGAAACAGTGGAAAAGGATGGTCTGTGTCCTAGTTTTTAGCACTGTATTTTATGCCCAACATTACTGCTTGCCCTTTCTAGTATATATTCCTATAAAATACGAGATGATCTGCGTTATTTTATGTGTTTTTTTTCTGTTATTAGTACACAAGCTATCTTATTGACAAATGACTGGAGCAACTCATGAATTTTCAGGTATTTAAAACTGTATGTTGATGAAGGATATTAAGGTTACCATCGACACTAACAAGTAATCATAGTCTTTTGAGCTGACTCTAATTTTATTATTCGTACTACAATTTGACAAAAGTGACAGTGAAATTACCCAGCTGATAATTCAATGCGTCATTATCATGTTAAGTGTTAATCTTTTGGTACACTCTTCTGTGACATTATATACTTCCAGTAATGTTTTATTTTTCACAAGTTACTGCATGAAGAAACATTTGCCTAGCATTATACTGTAAAAGTTAGAACTTGTGTGTAACAAAAGTATACTATATAATCTCAAACAAAAGTGCTCATATTTCTAGTAGGTTTGTGACAGTGTAAATTACACAGTGTTGTGTATATTAACTAAATGAACATAAAGTAGAGCCCAGAGTTTTGGAATGAAATAATAGTATTTAGCAAAAGGACTTGGAAAATAGTTTTGCCACTTTGTAGGACTGAAATGTCACACGAAGTTATCCAAATTAGTTTTCTCTATGTTTTGTATTGATACTTCTTTTCAAAGGAGTGGTTTATATTTTAGGTTCATAGTCGCACAGAATTGACCTCTCCATAACGAACGACCTGGTTCTGATCTATAAAAAGTTAACTTTTAGTCAGCAGTACTTTTTAATTATTTGTGTTCTATTTTCCTAAGCTTAGAACTGAATATATTTAATTTTGTGCAGTTTTTGTTCATTTGTATTGTGTAATATATTTATGATGGCATTTTGACAGAGAGCTATTTTAACAGTTTTCTTATTTTTTATTTGAAAAACTTGTGAATATGTAGATCGAAAGTGTAAACTGTTTAACACTATAACTAACTGTAGTATGTCTAAGTATAAACTACTTTAAGATTCAGATGTTCTGACACTTGAACAGAATATTAAGTGTTGGGCTTTTTAAATGTATTGTCCTTTACCTGTATATAACTACAAAGTAAAGTAATAGTTAATGTGTATTTTTAAATTGTGATATTTTATTGTCTGTCATTTATTACACTAAACTTGTATCAAATAGGCATCAAAACTGTTATAAATGTAAGTTATCCTAAAATGTGTTTTCCTTTTTTCTTTTTAATTTGATTTTTGCTACTTGTAATCAGTGACTTGTAAAACAACAACTAAATTGTCAGATCTGTCGTTTGTTTCTCACAACCTACCAAGCTATTTGTTCAGTATCAGAACGCATCAGTTGAACTTGACGATGAGAGACAAAAACTTCTGTGAAACACTATTTGTGTATGTATTTTGAAAGTAATGGTTTAAAACAAAAACTCCACAAAACGGTAAAAAAAAATTATATTTAAGGGATGTGAGCAAAAATTACATACAGTTAATTCTTAAGTCTAAAAAATGTGAAAAATAAACAACAATAACAAAAAACGAGGTCAGCAGTTCACTTGTATTTATAACACCACCTTTTTAAAACTTAGTTTTCCTAAATTCCATCACCTTTTGGCTTTAAACACCATATATATTTTTAATAATATATATACATGTAGTATTAATGTAACAAATCTCTTATTTTACATTATTCATCATGCAAGTGGTTTAACGTACTAAAAATAAGTGTGAAACCCAATCTATCATACCATTCAGAATTACTGATGAGGGTTGAAATTGTCTGAAACTGATACACAACTTTAGCAAGTGGCAAATCAAACTATATATTGTATTTTATATTTGTCCTATTTGTTTGTTTATTGTTTAGATCATTGATACTTAGTGGCGTTAATTTTAATACTTTTGATATTTTATATTGTTTTTGTTTTCATGCGTGGACGACGAGGAATGTTCAATAAACTATATGTGTAACCGTTTTCTTTCAAAACTTGATGCTAAATCAATTCTACGCTTGGACGGTTCACTCAAGTGGTAGAAAGCGGCTAGATATACTTTCTAGCATTCATTGGAAAGTGACCGTTTTAATGGATCACACGTGGATGTTAAATGCCACATAAATTTTATAAGTAGAAGTTGTGAATTATTGCTTTTAATTGAAGAAGTTTCACTACTACCTCAGTATCCCGAGATAGATATGATAAATTTCTAATGCATATACATTATTTGAAACTAACGAGTGCTTCAATATAATTTTTCGTGTTTTTTTGTGTGTGTTTTTGTTGCAACATGGATGTGGTGGTAAATCAGAACCTTGCAGAAACTTGTGTAATTTCAAAATTTTCGCTTGTGTTTTTGCACAGATAAACATAATGAATGCTAAGTTAATGTAATTAATATGATACTCGTTATTATCACAATGGTATTAATTAATTATTACTTGTCCCACGATGGAAATGCCGTTTTTAAACGTCAATAAATAAAGAAGCTTTCTTTTTAATGCTAAACAGATGTTTACCTCTAAATCCAGAGACTTAAGTTCTCCTGTAAAATGCCTTATTTTGTTTTTTATTTATTTTTAACAGAAACAACCATCTTCTTTTACACTAAATAGTTTTGAACGCTTGCTAAATTAAAAGAAGTCAGTTGTTAGAAATCGTCTGTTTTTGGTAGAGGATAAAGTTCTCGTCATTAGTTAAAAAAAATTACACATACAGCTTCGTTTCAGTCACGTTTGTCGTTTATATTTCTGTAGTCTTATGGAGTTTTTTACAGAATGTTGTTCTTCTAACGCCGTCAGTAGTTTTTAGTAAATATGCAGACATTGATTATATCAAGTGCTATTTTATAGTTTTTGAATACAGTTCCGAAGGTTGAGTGTGAGAAAATGCGTTTTGTGTGTGACTATTTTAACAAGGACTGTGATCTTTCTGTATCGCACCGTTGGTTTAGTCATGCGGTTTCTGCTACTCAACAGCCTTTTTTGTATGTAACTTACAGTGTGTGTATGCTCGAAGAGCGTTCATTATTTTGACGTTACGATGAAGCATGTTATCTTCTTGATACCTAATACGAACATAAGACAAAAACAGTTTAAGAGTTGTAGTGGGCGTGAAACGTATAAGATGTGTCCTATTTTACATAACAAAGTTAAATATATATTAAAATATTAAAAACAATTTCTTACGAATTACTTTTATGTTACTCTGAAAATACAAGAATTAAGTTACATGAGAAAATCTTATTACCGTTTGACCTCCTAAATAAAATGTTATTCATTTTCTTGACGTTGATTGAAGTTAACACTGAATGGATTTCTAGCCTTTTTTCCAGATGTTAGGTGGATATTTATTGTTATGGCGTAGAGCCGGTCTCAGCCTCATTATTAGCTTGCTGGACTGCGGATTGAGAGGCCGAAGACTTGAGCCGCGATATGCTCCACGACTGTATGAACGTTCTACAGAATCGGTCAATTCCGACTTTTGTTGAAAGTAACTATGCTGTCGCAGACTTACTTCCTCCCATTATGCTTGAATTTGAGGGGCGTCTGACTTTGTTTCTTAGTCAAGTTGTACAAAATGTCGTTCTGATTGGAAATACCAGTACCGACCATAGTGAGTTATTGTCTTCATAACTTAAATGCATAGGCTACATCGTTATTCGACTAGCATCTCAAAAAGTGTCAATTTGAACACAGAAACTCGCGCTTTTAGTAGTAAATTTAGAACTGTTAGTCTCCCCTTTTTGGTAACTTTTCAGGGTTACATTTACTTATTGTGCAATATGTAAATAATTCTGCACCTTCCACATTTTGATCTAGGCCTTAAATTGAAAAAAAAAAATATTTTGATGATTGCTTGCCACTTAAAGTGACTACACTTATGGTATTATAATTCAGTATTATATTGGCTAAATATTTATTTTTAGATTATAATTTAATTTCCTAATCGATAAATATTACTTTATTAGAAGTTGACGTTAGGTAGTTGTTTTTGTATTCTATTACTCGCAGACAACGTTTCTTGCACAAAAGTGAAAAACAACCTCTGAAGTTTCAACTTTCACGCGCTGAATATATTACAGACCCATTATAAACTATAAACAAAAAGAAATGAAAATTCAAAACGTATAGGTGAATTTCTATGGTATGTCTTGCGCATGTATTACCAATAGCTATATATCACTGTTTTATGTACGCTAAAAATACAGATGTTTGTGAATTGCATAAAACAAACACAAGTAACCGTGTTTTTTTTTTTAAATAATTTGGCAAACAAAGATTTATAACCGTAATAAAGTGATTTTATTTTGTGAGGGAACATACTCCTTTTCTTTTAATAGGACATTGGCCTAGTGTTCTTTCGAAACGTCTGTTCCCCCTAAAATAAATCACTGTACTAGCATATAAATTGTTGTTTGCCAACTTAAAATATTAGCATAATGTTCCGTATTCAAGTAAACAGTTTTGTTGGCATTGGGATACCCTCTAGAGTTCATAGAAATGATACATATTTTAAAATGACACGAAGAAATGTATATACTTTGTTACTTTTTAATCTACTACGAAGAAAGTTAAGTTATTGTTACTTATTTTGTCGAGCTCTAGCTAACTAACATAATCTTATTTTTATGGGCCATTAGAACTTCAATTATAAGCCTTCAGATAGGCTCGAATAATGGTATTCGAAAGTCAGGACTATTTCACGAGAAGGTATTTCTTTTATACTATGGATTGAAAGTTAAGAAGTTAACTATATCATGATGATATAGTTATAAAATTTTAAAATTCAAACTAAATGATGCTTTTAAAATGGATGTTGTTGTTTTATAGTTTTTGTTTTGGTTATCCGTAGTGTTTGGGGTATTTCAACCATGACAGAAAAGGCTTAAACTTCTCGAGAACCATTTGAATTTCGTTTGATTTCCATACGTTTTGATGATTAATTTATTTTAAACGCTTTAGCAGTTTTTTTCTCATTATCTAAGAGACTGAAGCTATTATTCTTGAAATGTATCGCTTTATACAATGTAGTAATGTCTAAACTGCTTGGTGTATACTAATGTGTGTGAACCAAACATACTCGCCCTTTCAGCCATGGGAGCGTTATAATGGTACGGCCAATCCCACTATTCGTTGGCAAAAGATTAGCCCAAGAGCTGGCGGTAGGTGGTGATGAGTAGCTGCCTTCCCTCTAGTCTTACACTTCTAAATTAGGGACGGCTACTCTGGTCAACACTACCCACCGCCAACTCTCGAGTTACTCTTTTGCCAACGAATAATGGGGTTTTAACGCTCCCCGCAGGTTAAAGGCGATCGTGCTGAGCGACAGGGATTCAAATCCCCGTCCCGCAGACTGCAACTCCATCATCTTAATAACCAGGGCGTGTCAAGCCCTAAACGACTGTGCATAACTGGCTACGTTTCTATAATACATCTTTGATGTAACTTTAGTTAAAATAATTAAATACAGTTGCTGTTAGTTATTTTCTGTAGAAAGTGAAGGATGTTTCAATCAAAAAAGTGTTTTTTTTTAAGAACCCATTTTATAAGAATCAAAAATACAACTTAATTTGTTGAAGCTGTATTTACTTTTTAGTTTCTTTGAGGCTGTACCTAGTGTTGTAAAATGAGGTTTCGTCGTAACTTATGCCGTACGAAATTGAATTGTACTCGTCTTTTACGTAGTTTCAAGTTTCTCAGTTTGCTTGATGTGAGTTACAGAGTGCGAAACTTCTTTTAACGTGTATAACTTCTGGTTTGTCTATGATCTGAAATTTAAACATTTCCTGAGGTTAGTTTTTAAATTCGTTGATATATTTGATTAAATATAGAAATAAGTTGAGTTTCCTCGTCATCACTTATACTAAGAGATAAGAATTTATGACAATAAAGTAAGGTTTCTAGTATTCCAGGAAAAAACACTTTTCGTTTATTCAGAAGAAAGCAACGTGTTTTTTAAGTTCCATTTTCTACTCCTGTTTTCAGTAGATCTTTTCAACATTTTAATGCATTTTATATTAGTTTCAAGAATTGTGTTCTAATCAAATGTTTAATACTGCATTCTTGATGTTGGGTTCTGTGCTCACTTTAGGTTTTTCTTGAATATGAGTATACAGAGTGATTCAACGAGATATACCCCATTGATTTCTTAAGGGAAGTATAAAATACACTAACGACACAAACATACATCACTGAAATAGCACAGTGGAAGTCAGAACAGTGTTTCCCAATCCAAATGCTATTGTGACCTAGTTGATCTCTTGAATATTCCACTTCGTTCCGGTAACATTTTAATTATTCATTTCAACAAATTACGGTGACTTTCGCGCCAAGACAAATAATGGTCCGCATCCAGATGGTTGGGAAACAAAAGAACTAGAATACTTTCTTCCTTTATTCAAGCGAATCATCCCGTCAATACGTTACCAAAAACCAAAATGATGTGTAGTTATTAAAGAACTCGTATTCCCCCCATCGACCTGGCATTTCCTGCTGGTCAAGGTGCTGGACTCTCAGTCTGACGGTTTCGGATTCAACCTTCACCGTCAGTGTGAACTTGTGAACTTCACACTATTCGTTAGTAAAAAGAGTAGCCCAAGAATTAACGTGTGTGGTTGTTTAGTAGCTTGCTTTCCCTCTAGTTTACTTAGGAACAGCTAATGCGGATAGCCTTCATGTAGGTTTGGGCGAAATTCTAAACGAATCAAACTTATAAGAAATGGGTGGGATCACTTTTCTTTTTTATATACAGGGTGTTCGGAAAGTCACTGCAGTTTTGTCTGTTAATAATTATACAAGTGTACAGTGACTTTCCGAACACCCTGTAGTTGACAGAGGCTTTGTTTTTAATCAATAAATAACTTACTGAGTGATTGATGTGTAAATGTTTTTATATTTAAAGTTTAGCTGTAGATTATTTATTATTCAAAATAAGTCATTTATAAAGAAAATACCCGAATTAGAAAGTCTGAATTAAATGATTGAATAGTTCAAAGAGAGGAAGAACTTTAGAGACCTCAAACTTTGCGTCATAGTCCTTAAACCCCACAGGTCTTTTTCAAGAAGGTTGATAGAAAATAATTATTTTATTTTTCCTAATCATTAATGATCAGTGTGTGGTGGTTTTTCTGCCAAATACTATTGAAAAAACAAAACAAAAACGGGATGGTTCAGAAATCTTCCATAAAAGATGCCAACACAGACATATTTTACACAAAATGAACAAAATTCAATACGGGTAGGAGGTCAAACATTTATTAGCCAGTCAAAGGAAATACGGATGGAAACAGAAATCGGAACCTCTCAGGATCCATGGGACAAATCCTCAGAATGCTAGAAAAGGTTTAAATATACATATAGTTTTGGAAATGACGTCAAAATAGTTAAAGAATTTTCGTGCATTCAAACACAAACACACACGGAAAATGGTCTGCGTTAAAAAATAAGTACATAATTTTGTACTATATTTTTTAATAATCAGGAAATGGAAATAGAAAAAGTGCTGGCGCAGGAACAGTTAGGAAATAAAACTGGAAAATAAATTTAATCATTTTTCATGTGCATTAGTGGAAAAGAGAAATTTAGAAAAAAATAGATAATGTTAAAGTTAAAAATCGTATTATTGCACTTAAATCCTTAAATTAAATTAAGGTTGGGGAAAGGCCGCAAAAAAGCATTGGAAAAAATATTTATGATTCTGCAATAAAAATGTCTAAAACAAAAAACAGGCACAGACACAGTCGATCAGTAAAATAATCTAATAATCCGAGCAAAGCCGAGTAGTTATTTTATATTTTGTGTCGTGTATTGCTTATGAAATGTTAAACAATTCAATAAAAAGCGGTACACTTTTGCTTGACACGTTAACATTCTTAACAAGGTATGTTGCTAGTAGCGAAAATATTTAACTTAAGTTCAGTCGTAATTTATTGTTTTATTTTATTTTACTGTTTCAAGCGCTTAATATTTCGTTTAGAATTACAACGCTATTGATCTGTACATCACTGACATCTGTGAACATCACTGATTACATAAAATACTTATTTTATTTGTCACTGTGTCGACAACGCTTTCACGCTCCATTTTTGATAATTCGCAACAAATCGTTGCTTAGCGATAAAACTGTCACCTGGTTGGATTTAGGTCAACTATGGTGTTTATGTTCACGTTAATTTGTTAGAAAGTGTTTTTTATTTTGTTTATAACTTCCATGATATAACAGAAAAATAATTTCATTCAGAAGTTTTCTAAGACTGAGTTATAACCAAAAACAAAACAACTTTTGAAGTAGTTCTTAAGCTAAGCCTGAAGTTAGATTATGTATTAGGTCTAATGGTTAAACTAGACTGCAAATAGGTCTGTGATTACTAACGTTATATAGTTAATATTTAAAAAGTTTTAAGTGGTGAATGAATATTAATTAATATTCTTTTGGTATTTTTAATACATATATTACCTATTTGGCCTTAAAATATAAAGAAAAATAAACGTTTATTACTATGAAATATTTCTCATTCTTTGTACAGTCAAGAGTTAAATTTATTTGTTACAACATCCTCACTATATTTTTTAATTCTTAACATTGAAAAGGCTCAACAGTGCTAACTTAGTCTCTTTTCAGGGTACACACACACACACACTTTTGTCTACGATAACATTTCATTTTCACTAAAAATCTAACAATTAAAGAATTACTTCGAGACTGACGAAATAAGTGAATAGTAGGTGCATTTTGGAGATAGACAAATGTTTGGATTAAATTTTGTAATTTTCGTTAATCATTCAAAAATTGTTTTTCGTCTGTTTTGACAGGTTTTTAAGCTCGTGATTTGTATATTTTTTCAAGGAGTTACTCAGATTTTTACTTTTAGTAGAAATTTAACATATTCACAATGGGAACCACTTATAAAATTATAGAGCTTAATTATGGGAATTTCTCAATTGATATAATTTGAAAAACATTTATGCTCAACGTAGAATTTAAAATATGTATTTATATGACAGTTTTCTATAAAACTATGGTTATTAACTAAAAATTATAAAATATACTTTATTAAAATATCAAGGACGTGTTTGTTTTCAGTATTGTTGTCTTCAGTGAGGGATAAATTGCATATCGACCAGTTTAAGAACACGTGAATCGATGTGTACGTATATATATCTAAAAATATAATTTGTGATATGAAAGATAAAACTTACTACTAGTATATAGTATGCATATACTGCTATACATTTATTTTAATATCTGCGTTTGTTTCAGTTTGATACATGTGACGTCTATTGTTTATGCGTTATTATAAATTGTATTTTTTGTGTTAAGAAAGAAAATTGTGTTTCAATGTCGTTGGCAATTATCGTAAATTTAATACATATAGACATTTAATTAACTTCTAAATTAAAGTTAAATTTTCCGGCTATTTGAAATTGTAATGCGTAACGTGTATAACATAATAAATTGGAGACTCGTTCCACATAAATTATGCTACGTAACAACGGAGAGGGCTTTTGACATGTGCGTGTTTGTATGTTAATAATAGCAATAACAACAACAACAAAAAATACCTGCGGTGATCGGAAAGTGCCGCTTTAATCTTTCATCTCTGGGTTGGAGCGTATTCCGTGGTAAGCTTTTCGGGCTGTGGATTTGAGGTTTAGTGTTTCGCTTCCCTTTTGGTTTGTGCGCTACAAGAGTATTTCAAGAATTGGCGGTGGATGCTTTTGACTAGTCACTTTCCTCTGGCCTGTCGGTTCAAAAATAGAAACAGCTAGAGTAAATAACCGAGTGAGAACTGCGCAAAATTCAGCAAACTAATAATTTTTTGAATAAAAGAGGAGATGAGGACATTTTTATACACAATTCAAAATGATAAATATAGTAATAGTGTAAAACTCGATAAGTTAAAATAATTTTGTTGGTAAACATGAACACGACTTTTCGCGCAACAGCCCTTCATCGGGCTTCCAGTGAAAATAATACTGTTAACATAAAAGTGTGAAAACAAACACAAACAGAAATACAAGTAACACGTGGCTAGGTGATTCTAGAGTAAGCTCCTAAACTACTAACAAGCTAAAGGAAGTGTAACAAAGATAAAATAATAAATTATTTGATGTGTAGTTAATAAATAAACTAAACGTGAAAAGTAAAACAAGAATACAGGCAAGAATGGAAGGAAATGAATTTAATAATAGAATGAACTAGTGCATCGACTAATATTGTTCAAATGGATACAGCAATAGACGCTATAGGAGAAAATTCGCCCGAATGAAGGACTGTGAAAATAAATGAGTCTAAAGATAACGCAAGGTGGTGACTGAAGTGATTGGGTTAGAGTATGAAAGGAGTGTGTACGTTGAACGATAATGTTGTACAAACAAATATTCAGTGTGAGAATGTGTAGATCATGTGTAAAGCGGGGAAATGGAAATAGAGTAAAACGAAAGAGAACTCTTCATTCATTCCAAAGAGACTGATTTAAAATCCAAACTTTTCCTTTCATGTACGCCTTGTGTCAGTTTCTGTCCTATACGACAGAATACTTATCCAACTTCGTTCAGTACCCATTCTTACGTCCTGTTCTGTATGTGTAAACAGTTTACTATTTGTTACTGTTGATGCAATGATTGTACAAGATGATACACTCCATTAACGACATACATATTGAGTAAAAACAGATTTCAGCAGTCATTCCAGTCACAGTTATATATCCACCCATTCTTTTATTCCGAGAGCATAACGTGAATATTTAAACAAAAGCGGAGATAAGTATATAGTCGACTTCAAGCTTTAAATGTTTTTTTTCTAGTTAACCATATCAACTAGAAGTTTACTTACAAAATATACGAGGTGTTTGTCAGTTCGCGTCGATCAGTACTTTTTGTTTTTGTTTAGTACAGAACTAACACCATAACTATGTATCATAGTAAACACAGATCGTCTACTTGTTTTGTGTTTAACGTTTATGATTGAATATTATTAGCGAAACATAAGTAGTTCTAACAGTATAGGCCCGGCATGGCCAGGTGGTTAAGGCATTCGACTCGTAATCCGAGGGTTGTAGGTTTGAATCGTGTCACACCAAACATGCTCGCCCTTTCAGCCGTTGGGGCGTTATAATGTGACGGCCAGTCTCACTACTCGTTGGTAAAAGAGTAACCCAGGAGTTAGCGGTAAGTGGTGATGACTAGCTGCCTTCCCTCGTATCTTATACTGCTAAATTAGGGACGGCTAGCGCCGATAGCACTCGTGTAGCTTTGCGCGAAATTCAAAACAAACAAACCTAACAGTAAGTTTCCTTACGTCATACCTTTAGTGATATGACTATATCTGTGTTTATATTTGTTAAAACACACCTCTTTAATGTCAATACATAACTACACGGATTTCACGTAGGCAAATTTAAAACAAAATTACGATACCCTACTATTCAAGGGCTTTCGAAGTGCGGATCTTTCTTTTTGATCCTGAAAAAGAAAGGTCCAACTTTCGAAAACTCTTGGGTTATATATTAAGGTATTTTTGTATTCGATTGATTAGTTGAACTAATGTACTTTTCTATCGTCATTTAGACAAATAATATACACCGTAATAAGTAACTTTCTGTTTCAAGTATAAACGTTATATATTTAGGCTATATTTATGTTCGAACATTTGTGTGTTAGTAGACTACTACTTCATATAAACACCTGTTAAAATAAGTAAAAAGTGTGGAAAATCGTTTTAAAAATTCAAGTCTTTTGTTGGACGGATGCTTGTAGATTATTACTATTAACAATATGTTCAAACAATGGAATTTTTCCTATACAAGTTTGATAAAATTAAAACGCTAAAAACTGTCATTGTGTGGTTTAAAAACACTAACATCTGGATATATGATTTATTTGGTAACGTGCATTTGTGTGAGTGTATGAAGAGAAGAATTGCTAAAATCGTAATATCGTGCACACTTTGGGATGTGCAAGTTTTTATTAGAATTCAGAAAAGTTCTTGAAGAGAGTTGTCAACATGTGGGCCTGAAAAGTAGCATAGAAATAGGAAGAAAAACTAATAAAACCATCGGCAAAGCTGAATTTGTTTGGTGAAACTTTAAATAATAGATTCAAAAAATGTGTGAAAATGTATTTGGTATCAGTGTGTTGATTCAAAACCTTTTTGTTGAAGTTGGGTAAATACAGAAAGTTGCAATATACATTATTGTTTCCTAGCTGGTTGTTTCCAGTGCGGACGTGTGAATACTGTAAATATCACGTTTGTAAGTCTGGATAGAAATTAAAATTCGTACATCAGGGATGGGTTACTACAAATTATAAAATGTGTTTGTAAACATACAGAATAGTTGTTTTAAAACCTAAAAATGTGAATAATTTTGATATCAAGTATTTAAAGTGTTTAACAGGTAAAATTTATTAAAATGTCAATAATATGTGATTAGGTCAAATGTAAATCCACATTCCGTTTCGTATGTGTGTGTATAAAATAACTTTGTTATTACAAATTTCACATAGACGCTGCTTATTTATGGAATGTGTTGAGGTTCAGTTTTGTTCTTAATAATTAATAAAAAAAAATTGGCTAAGAAGAAAGCCCATAATCGTTACGATACATGTTAGTATTATTAACACGTTAACCGTACATTTGCGGTAATTTTCATGCCCTTCGCTTCAGTTTTCCTTATCATTTTTATGTATGCCATTTAAGCTACGGTTTTTTGCAGGCATTATGTGTTACATCGATAAATTCTGGTTTGCTTGGGGAAAAAATAATAATAATTACGCTATCAAAGAAGTTCATATTGACCTAGGTTTATTTAGTAAAGCTACACGTCAAACTGTAATAGTATTATAAAACAATTATGGGGGTTTTAGTGTATGATACGTTTTTACGATTGAAACAAAGCAGAAATGTATTCAAGAAAACTAGCTAAAAGGTGTTTATAGCAGTATATGAAACGAACCAAAGTTAAATTATTGCAAAGTAAATGTAAGATTGTAATGAAGACAAACTTAACTGGATGTCTTGTCTGTTTGCTAGGTGATAAGCGTATGGTTTTAAACGAACTGCGCATGCGTGTTTTAAATTTAAATAAGTCGAGAAAACTCATGAAAATTCTATTTAATGTAATGCTCATTTTTGTAGGAAATAACACGCAAGTTAAATACTTTTAGAAATACTATGCACACACAAAGAAACAAACTAAAGTTGAAATCGAAGCTAGTTTTCATATAATGACGAATTTGTAGTATCATCATACAGCATATTCGTTACATTGAAATGTTTGACTAAGCTGAAATCAGGTAAGGTGATTTTGAATGGAAAAGTCAATAAGTAATCTAGACTTCTCGGACAAAGGCCTTTCTAACGATATGAGAGTTATGGCGTTTAATTGAGAAATTTGCGAAAAAAGTTTGAGACAGTCAAACGGAGGCGTGTTATTTATATGGTTAGTTTTAGTTCTCTACGTCGTGGAGTAACACTTATTCATGCTTACGAGCCCGATAGTCGGATGAACTTAAAGCGTTATTGTTACGATCTTCATCGTGTGTTCTTATAATGAACTTGCTGAACCAAATAGAGAAAAAACAACCTTAGTTATAGGATGTTGGGTACCGTAATCACCCAAGTATAATGCTCCCATTTTCGTCCCAAATTTCAACATCAAAAGTTGGGGGGAGCATTATACTTGAGTATGTGAGAAATCCCAGTTTGCAAAGTCAAATTCTGTGTAAGAGGAGATCAAATTATGTAATAAATTTTATTGGTACGTTTGTGGTATTTTATCAATCACTATAATACAAGGAGGGAAGTTGCAGGACTCGAAAAATCCGCTTAATTGAGCATCCAAGTCGGAACGCCCCTATCGCTTGGTTTTTCTCATCTACCGAATAATGCTTCATCTTATCGAGTAAAAGTTTACAATTAACAACTTGTGTAGGCGTCATTCATTTTATTCTTAATGGACAATAGAGGCGCCAGACAGTCGACGCCCACGGATAAAGCCGAGTCTTCGGGTGACAACCAATCATAATCAAGGATTGCCTCGGTGAGACAATCCTTTACGCTTTTCAAACGATAGAGTCGACCTCCAAAGTGGATACGGAGGTAATGCACTGATTGGCCTGTGCATGTAAAGAAGTTACAGTGAGAATGAACGCATGAACTTCTGTGCATCGAAGGTTGTTAATTTACCTTTCAACAATTTTTTGAACGACAACCATTCTGTATCCCCCAAACAGGCATGACTGACACTTCAGGATTGAAAAGAAAGAGGTCTTCTTATGAGGCTTCCTTCAAGCTGAAAGTCATCAACTTTGCAGAAGCACATGGCAACTGGGCTGCTTCTAGAGAATTCACAATTCCGCAGGCAAATGTCAGGCTGTGGAGAAAGCAGAAAGAACTTTTGGTTGAGCTGCCAAAAACTAAAAGAGCATGCAGGGGCCTTCCAGCCAAGTACCCGGACTTGGAAAAGGAGCTTGTGACTGACCAGAGATGTAGTGGCTACATTGTCACGATGCTTCACATCCAGCTAGAGGCTTTCAGAAGGAAGAAAGATCCAGGTTTCAAGGCTTCTCTGAATTGGGTCCACAGATTCATGAAGAGAAATGGCTTAAGCCTGAGACAGAAGACAAAAATCGCTCAAAAACTACCTTCAGAACTTACTGACAAAGTAACTTCATTTCACTCCTATGTGACACAGAAGAAGAAAATGAAGAAGATGAAGACCATGCTGACCCCAACTGGGATACAGATGAAAGACTGACTCCGGAAGAATTTCATGAACTTTTTGGTGACAATGATGATGATGACTTTGATGAATTCTGATTGAAATGCAGAATATGTAATTTTTTGTGAGAAATAAATTTTTTTCATGAAAAATCTGAAAACTTAGGGGGAGCGTTATACTTGGGTATGTCGAAAAAGACCAGTTTTTCGATTCAAAAGTGGGGGGAGCATTATACTTGGATGATTTAAGTAAACTTTTATTATTTACCTACTTGGCCTACGACGGGGAATCGACCCCTTGATGTTAGCGTTATAAATCCGTAGACTTACCGCTGTACTAGCGAAGAGCAAAAACTTGTGTAGGTATAGTACTATTGCAGAACATGATGTAAAACACAAAATTTATCACCAAAAAACAAACAAAACTTAACGCGTGCTTTATTTTCAATTGGATGTAAAAACAAGTTTGGTAAAAAGTATCCAAATATTCCATTATAATAGTTCCATTACATTTCTACTTTGACCAATCGGCGTGGCCAAGCGTGTGAAGGCGTGCGACTCGTAATCTGAGGGTCGCGGGTTCACATCCCCGTCGCGCCAAACATGCTCGCCTTTTCAGCCGTGGGGGCATTATAATATGACGGTCAATCCCACTATTTGTTGGTAAAAGAGTAGCCCAAGAGTTGGCGGTGAGTGGTGATGACTAGCTGCCTTCCCTCTGGTCTTACACTGCTAACTGAGGGACGGCTGGCACAGATAGCCCTCGAGTAGCTTTGTGCGAAATTCCAAAACAAACTTTTGACCAAACCTCTGGATTACGATAAAAATACTAAATATTTTGTAAAATTTATACCAAGGTAAGAAATTGTTTCATAGTTTGCTTTTTTCTTCTTAAATTTTAAAATACTCCTCACTGCACACATTTTTAACCCTAACTTTTACTTTAATTGCGACCAAACTTTAAATTTCTATAAAAGGTTTTATATGCATTTTATTAATACAGATTCCAAATTTATGGATTTCAGTTATAAATGAAAGCCAGTAATAATGTTCTCAATCTTGATTAATGTACTGCGAAATTTGGAGCCCGCGTTTCATTAATATCTGTTCAAATGGAAAGCTTAATCGAAAAAAATGTTTTCATCCATCTTTCCTTGCATTAAGTCTTTTTAGATTTTATGAACGACATACGCTGATGAAAGAGCAAGCTAAATGTAGATCAAAGAAAGTTAGTGATTGCTCTAGAGACTGTAGAAGGTTGTTTGTCCTCCGCTAAGATCGAAACCAGTATTATGGGGTTATAAACCCTCAAGCTTACTGCTGAACCCTGGAGAGAGAGATGTGAAGAACAGTACACATAATGCACAACGAACAAATATGATGCTGGTTATTTTCATAACGTTGTTTACATTTAAGTTTGATATAAATTTTATGGTGTTTACTCAATTGATATATCACAGTTTATTTTTGCATCAATTCTTAAAGACTATAACTTCCCGAATATCTTCGAGTTCTCATTAGCAGTACTTTAATATCAGTTATAAGGTGGATATTACTTGCATTTACATTAGTGGACTGTGTTCATATCTGTATCTGTTCTCTTGCAGAATTTCTAACCACTAGCAGATATTTTTATCCCTTTATTTCACGTGATTATGGCACATTTACAATATCTTGTAACAACAACAACAACATATAGTTGTATTGTTTCTGTAGATAACTCAAGTTTTCTTCAGTTACATGTAACCATGTGGAAGTGTTAAAGTAATTTTTGTTAATTATCTACATCATTAGTCTATTTTTTTCCTATTAGCTCCCCAGTGGCTCAGTGGTATGTCTGTGGACTTGCATGCTAAAATCCGGGTTTCGATACCCGTGGTGGGCAGATACCCATTGTGTAGCTTTGTGCTTAATTCAAAACAACAACAACTTTTCCTATTAAGGCATTTGGAATTTACACATTCGTTCACATACATAAAAATAAAAATGTGTTCAGTATACCCAAACCTAATTTAAAATGTATATTTATGAATCAATGAACATATGGCCGGAAGAATAAGCTTTCTGTTGAACATTGAATGTATAATTGATCAAGATATGTTTTTATAATCTTGAAGAAAATGTTTAACCTTGCGTTAGTACCACTGTTGTATATAACGACCTTCGTAACGTGGTGTTTCGTCAAAATCTGTATGTATAAACTTTTATTAGATGATTAATCTATCTGTGTGCATTTAAAGTAAACATCTTGTGAACGATGTCTTAGAATATTGCTCATTTTTATGTTTTGATAGCGTTAGTAAAGGAATAATGGAAAATATCAGATATTGATGCTTTGTACAGCTTTATTTATGATAAAAATATTTTCTTTAAATTAAACGTCTTCCTACGAACTATTTTGAACTATAACAATCTCTGATTGAGAAATACTAATGAAAATGATAAATAACAGAGATAATTAATCCGAGGAAACATGTCTTGGTTTAGTACCTTGGGGTACTTTACTCCTCAAGTCTTAAGAAAGCGCGTGTTAGTTTCACATTAGCTTGGATGGAAATGGACGAAACAAGGTGTGTACTGTATCAGCAGTTTTATGAAGGAAATGGAAATAGTAAAGTCCTGACGGCCTCCATCTGTTTGTGAAGCTGTTTACTTTTTTTTTCTGTGTGTATAAAAATAAAAGCCCAATTTATGAACGTAGCATTAATACATATACAGAAACTGAACACTACTTTGGAACATGAACTTTTTTGTACACTAAATTTAGAATCTGTGGGTTTCAATTACAGTATAATACTCCCCATCACCTAGAAATAGAATCCATTTAAACACAAAAACACAAACTAAAGTGTTTTTTTTTGCTCAGTCTCGAAATTTTTTGTTGTTTTTTTAATTTCACGCAAAGATACATGAGAGCTATTAGGATTAGCTGTCCCTAATTGAGCAGTGTAAAACCAGAGGGAAGACCGATCTGGAAATATAGGCGGCTGTTGAAAGTTTCCTGAAGTTTCGTTAAAGCAAATATGTGAGAAGTTATGTAATTCGAATTATTTAGAACTAGCTAAAGTATCAGTCCCCTGGACAAGTGAAATGAAAAACTAATATGTAATAAAAGATAGGATATAATGCTTCTGTTTTGTTTCTTAATGAAATAAACAGTGAAACTGCAATAGAAATACATAAAGGTACCAATACTGAAAAGGAAGATGCACGGTTTTCATGAATTCTAGAAACAGTGGTTACATAGTTCATTCTAATACTGAAGAAATAATACAGCATTGCTAGTTTATCGAAATTGGTTATGAAATTGTGGAGTAAAAAATTATGGTTGTATAGTTATTGCGAAATTGCTTATGGCATTTAAACGTTTTCTAGAGTCTAGTTTCTTTCTGATGAAGTATTAACATTTCTTTTGACTTTAAATAGCCGTGTGCTGTCGGACCTTCTGAGTTTGACCACAATATACACTTAATGGCCACTTTATTAGGTAACCTGCTCTTTAACATAAATAGCTGAAAGGGCTGGTTATGTGGCTGGAACTCAGTATATGCATCATGCGGACACGGTCAAGATGTTCAGTTGTTGTTCGACCAAACATTAGAATGGGGAAGATCTAAGCGATTTTGACCGTGGAATGATTGTTGGTGCCAGACGTGGTGGTTCAAGCATCTCAAAAACTGCTGACCTCCTGGGATTGTCGCTTGCTACAGTCTCTAGAGTTTACAGAGAATAATGCGAAAAACAAAAAAATCAGTGAGCAGCAGTTCTGTGTGCGAAAGGTGTGGTGTGCAGAAAGGCATCTCTGAACGAATAACGCGTCAACCTTGAAGTGGATGGGCTATAGCAGCAGCAGAACACGCCAAATTACACTCTTATCAGTTGAGAACAGGAAGATGAGGCCAAACTGGGCATGGTAGTATTAAAAATTGGATGATTGAAGATTGGTTAAACGTCACCTCGTCTGATGAATCTCGATTTCTGGTGCGGCATACAGATGGTAGGTCAGAATTTGATGTAAACAGTATGAATACATAGATCTACTCTGCCTTGTTTAAACAGTACAGGCTGATGGTAGTGGTGTAATGGTGTGGGAAATATTTTCTGGGCATACAATAGGCTCCTTAATGTCAATTGAGCGTCATATTTGTATGCCACAACGTATTTGATAATTGTTGCTGACCATGTGCATCCCTTTATGGCTAGTTTATCCATTTTTTACTGTTTGTTTTGTGAGAATGCGCATTATTCTGCTGGAAGCACTCATCATCTTAAGCTGGTTCAACGAATATGTCAGTGACTGCAGTGTACTCCAACAGCCAGCATAGTCCCCAGATCTTAATCCAATAGAGCACCTTTGGGATGAGGTGGAACTGGAGGTTCGCAGTATGAATGTATGGTTGACAAATCAACAGGAACTGCGTGATGCTATCGAATCAACATTGACCAAAATCCCTAAGGAATATTTCCAGCATCTTGTTAAATCCGTATCGAAGGATTCAGGTTGTTCTGGAGGTGAAAGGAGGTTCTATCCGGTACTAGATATGTATACCTAATAAAGTAGCCACTGAGTGCATGTTAGGTTTTGATCTCGCAAGTTATTACTCTTTTTTTCAAACATTCTGTGTGGGACTTGATTCATTTTTATGCATTTAATAATAAATTATTTTAGTATGAATGAGTTGTATAAGTTATTCACAACATGTTTCAGTATTTTATACATATTTGATTATTTATGTTTCAGGAAATTTATATGCAGTAAAACAAAAGTAAGTGAATGATGTATTAGTAATTGTGTATTAAATTGCTGTGTGCCTACCGCAAGGTTTGTCATCGTGATACTTTAGTTTTGAGGCAGTAATTTTAAGAATGTCTTATGTTGTAAACTATGGTGTCTGTTCGAGTGTTTGTTTGCTGTTTGAAAAGCTGTGCACGCAGACAGAACTCAACTTTCACGTTTGAAATGATGAGAGAACAGACATGAATAATGTTAATGCCAAATTTTATCTCGTAAGTAGGATAGTTTTCACTAAATTACTGGGGTTTAGTTATACTTTCATTCTCATTTCGAAATGTGAAGTAACTTAAATAATGAAAATGTATATTTACCATATGTTATTGGTGGCTCTTAGAATGATTTAAATGCTTAATAATTATTTTTCATGGTGGGCATTATAAGTATTTCAGAAATTTAGCTTTGACTGAAACCAAGAATGCAACAAATTAACCTTTTGTATTAAAAGTACATGAAATAATTTAAATTGATAGATTAACCTAAACATTTTCCGTCACTAGGAATGGGTACTTTTGATGATTTACCTAAACGTTTCACTTGGGACGGGTACTTTTATTTGTAGTTACTAAAACTAATAAATGAAGAGTGAGTAAAATTAAACCAGTTGTTTCTTTCTGGCTGAGCAAGAATTTCATAATACTCCATTTTCCAATGGCTTAGAAGAAAATAAACATAAAATATTTCGCTAAACTTATTTATTTGTACTTAGTGTATACAAAGCGAGACGTGAAACTTTAATCTCTTGAAATTTGATATCATTCGTGCTAGATTCATTTGTTTGTGATTAACCATTCTGAAGTTCTCTACCATGATATTTATGGCAAGCTGTGATTCCATTAACACAACTCGTATGAGCGTACGTTAAAAATAATACAAATACAATTTTTGTGAAATTTCATTTGAATAATTTTGAGTTAGGATACAGAGGCTAATTTTATATGGGGACAGTAATAACAAATCCGTTTAGACGTTTCTTCAGTTTTTCTGTGGGTTTTCACGTGTTAAGATAATTCTGAATTTTAGCTATAGGATATGTTAAACAAAATCTTCCAAAGTTAGCAAACTGTATTACGTTGTGTAAGTGTTGATCCTAAAGATCTTATTTCCTAAGTATCAGTCCTAAGAGGTATTAATGGCAGCCCTGTGACTTTGTCAGTACAAAATATAAACAGATTTATACAAAATCAATATTTTATAGTTTAATGGTTAAATAACCTTTAGCAGTTCACTCTATCTCAACTTCGCTAAAATCAAGGATTCGATTCCTCTCGGTGGACTTAGCAGATAGCCTAATGTGGCTTTGCTATGAGAAAAACACACACGCTCAACTTTGCATGCACTTACTTCGTATATTGTAAACAATTATATTTATAATAAAGCTGAGCATGGCTTAGTGGAGCTTGCACGTTTAATTACTGAAAAAGAAAAGTTAGGTGTCGTGATATATCTCGGAGGAGCCTCCAGTTTATTATATTACATATTACAATTTAAAATAGTCTGAAATTGAGTTGAATTGTGATTTAAATTTAGACGTTAATTAAGTGTAGAGATTTATTAAATTTATATTTGGCAAGAAAACCTATACACAGTTTTCTTAATACAAATATATTTTAACACCCAAACAATTATACAATTTATAATAACGGTTATTACAAATAGGTATTACAACTAACGATTTATATACAAGTTTCACAAACAATATTGAGTCTTCTATCTGATCCGGAACTTTCTGGATATTTTATCAAGGATTCACGAAGAGCGAATTTATTCCGTGTTGATATGCGTACAGTTTATTTAACGGGAAGCTAACTATCTCCACCTTGATCACACGCGAGTTTTTCACAGTTGAAGTTATATAACGTCTTCGTAAAAATACTACCCGTTTGATGTTAATCCGTTGAAGTTAACCGGTTTATAAATGTTTATGGTTAAACGTGTGTAGTTTCACAATTTGTAAACGTTAATCACAGTTACAGCTTCCGAGGTTTATAGTATACCAACTGAAGCAAACTAACAACATATGCTGTCTCTTGGTGCGTCGAGTTTATTTTCTAGAAACTTCAGCTAAGGCATCAATACTGACAATACACTGTTGCTTTCATAAAACATATTTTTGATTATTACACTCGAGAACCTTCTACGCATTTAGTGAATAGGCGGGAATTTCGCAACACAGTTAACAATATAAGCTACGCGCATTTTTAAATATATATTTGACTGCAACAAAAATCGATGTTAAAATAGATATGTAATATTAAATCCACCACAAACACCGCGACTCGCACATTGGATCTGTGGAATCGTTGTAAAGCTGACGATCTAATCCTGCTATTCGGTCATTCAAAAGTTAGCGGTGGATGATGTTGGGATGACCGCTCTCCTAGCTTATCTGTTGAAAATTAGGGACAGCTCATGTATATAAGCCTTGAGTGAACTTTGCACGGATACAATAAAACAAAGAAACAAAAATGTATCTGATAAAATGACAAAACAACCGTGTGTAATATAATGATCAGCATTGTGGTACGCAGATACGGTGAAATAAAACCTGTGTAAGATGTGAATTCATATCTTCGTTCATAGAAGTTTGAGATCTTATTATAGGTTTCTACACTGGACTGCTAATTCTAGACGAACAAGATATGTCTACCCTTGAATTTAGTTAATCTTGCCAATAGATGTCTCCCACATTCTTGAGGTTCGAGCTTATGGTTTATTCTTCATATATAAACTGTTTGAATAATTCGGTGAATGAGTCTCAGATTGTTGTCTAGCATGCTGACCAAAAGTATGGAAAAAAAAAGGCGAGAGATTATATTTTCCATTTTCTTTTCATAATGAGGCCTACCTGTTAGTTTCACATTCTGATAAGTTTTGGCACATGGATCAAATTCTTGGTCAGATTTTTTCTAACGCTTGCGGAAAATGTTTTAATCTTCATGCTGTGAAGTAATCTAACATTATACACCCGACTACAGTGGAGAACAATAATAAACGTTGTAGAACATTTAACGAGTTATGAAATTCATAATGTATTTGTTGTTGTCATACCGAATTTATTCTCTTACGTGTAAACCTTGCCACTTGTCTATTTATCGTGGCATTAAGTACACCTTATGGGCTTAAACTAATACCTTATTAACGTAACTAAAATGCAGAGGTGAAAATACTCTTAGTAATCACTGCTTATGAAAATAACAATTTGTGATACGTATATTATTGGAAGTAATATATAAGCAACAACCCTAATATTTATAATAGACAGAAAACATCGTATGTAATTATAATTTCCCATAAGAGTGTGTGGACTTAAATTAAAAACCAATCAGTATAGCTGATCATAAACCACGACAGAGGTTCGTAGTACAGTCGCGAGGATTATCACAAACCCCAGTAGAAAGTTCGGGCAAACAGCACCTTAAACAGTAAAATTCAGTTCGAACAACATTTTAAAACCTTTACTATTGACTGGTAAGAAGCACGTACGTTACACTTACAAGGAACAGAAAATCCGCTTAAAATAGCTCGTTTTATTATATTATCAGCTTGCAACAAAACCGGCGTGGTATATTGCACCCAAACCTCTTTTAGAATACTAAATAAGGTACTGTGACGGTTGTAGTGGTATTGAAAACTCGATTTGTTTCTTCCATATTTTACATAAGCTAAAAACTTCATGATTATGTATACGATATATTTGATACCTCTTAAAGTCATCTTGTTCACAAATATCTAGTGTTACTTAAAAAAAACTGAAACACAGGGTAAAACTGGAGTTACCAATAGATAAGCGTTAAATGACTTTAAGGTGTTGAAACACAGTGCTTTGTAAACCATGCACTTGGTGTCTCTAGGGATCCAACCTTTATATTACTTATCAAATGAAGGAGTAAAAAAAGGGAGTGCACATAATAATAAATTTTTACGTGTATTCGTAGAATAATTACCGTAAAATATATGAAGATTTTATTAGAGCAATGTTTTAGATGTAAATACTTTATATGAAAAAGCTGCTTTTCCATTGATAATATATTATACGCGCTTGTTTGGGAAGGTTGTCTTATTCTATGTACATCATGCACAGGTAACTTAGCTACACAGAAACTATAAATGCTAATTTTTTTCTTAAACAAGTCTCCATTACAACTTGTATTGCCATCTTAACATTTTAGTTCTCCAACTAATGCGATGAAATAGTCAATAGTCTTATAACGCTAGAAATTAGGTTTCCATACGATGGTGGGCACAGCACAGATAGCCCATTGTGTAGCTTTGTGATAAATAACAGTCGAATCTAGCTGATTAGTACAACACAATTCCTGTGAGTTGTCAAGCTCCGTAATGGTGAGAATGCTTCTTATTTCCTGGTCTCTCTTGTGTATAATCAAGATAATTGTCGTATTTTGTTAGTGTATTAAGCTCAAAATATATGTAGTTTTCTCGCTAAGAAAGTTCAACAAAAACTATGGTTTCTCCATTTCTCGAAATTGATGTCATAAATACCTCACCTAACTTCACAGCAAACTTGATTCATATAAAATACACCATGTAAATCTGTAAAATATTACTACGTACTTGTGCTTATCTCGTTTTTACCGTTTAAAAACCTGCAATTTTGTCATACCCAACGGTATTATGAAGTGTTCCTTTTTTTGAGGTGTTATGTAACTTGAAATAAGATGTTTTTACACATAATTGTATCTTATTGTATTTTTATGTTTAATGTTTTTACACATAATTGTATCTTATTGTATTTTAATGTTGTTGCTAAAGGATGGACAGGTTTTTTTCAGTTGGGTTGTTTGTTTATGGTATCTTTTGTAGTTAGTATAAGAATTAGGACTGAACACAGGATGTGCTATATCAAAGTGAGGACCAATGGTTGAGTTATGCACGGTAAAATGGTCTTTATATCGTAATTTAAACTTTTGTGTAGTGAATCAACCTTAATGTAAAAAAACAAACAAACACATACTGTGTATACATATATGGCTGTATAGAGTAATTTGACCAACCGTAAAGTGATGCCCAGAAAAATGGTATTTATTTCATGATGTAAACGTTTGTGTAGTGTACCAGCCTTAAAAGTGAAGATACAGTTTGGCCTTAACGCTATATTCGGTGTGTTAACGTCTGTTTAGATTAGAGAAAGTTAAGAATCAACGTTTCGAAAGGCGATTATGGTTTTTACTCCAACAGTTCTGATACCGTTTGGATGTGGCTGTGTAGAATAAGAAAAATTAGTACTTAAAGAATACAAATAATGTAGAGGTATTAAGCCTGGTTGTACATTAATGGCGTGGTACTTATTTAATATTCTGTACAACACGTTTCAGTTCAATACTTAAAGTCAATACTTGCGGTTTTTTACATCAACGATGCGATACTCATATTGTGATTTTCTTGTTTTTTTGTAATTCCAACAACCCATGAGTAAAAGCAGTGGACACTCTTGTAATATGTCAAGTGCACTACATCTGCCATATTCAGTGTCAACGAGGCTTTTTTGTCCAATACCAGCCCTCTTCAGATCGATTAGGACAGATACAGTAGCACTTGGAGATGACCATATAATTGATTTGTTATGATTTTCGTGCAAAGCCGTCACTAATTTAACAGTGAAAGACTAGAACTAGTCATCCTCACCCACCACCAATTCTTGGACTACTCTTTTACCAATGAATAACGGGATTTACTGTCACATAGTAAGTCTTCCAACAGCTGAAAAGGTGATATTTTTGGAACGGAGATTCGAACCCACAGATTGCGAGTCGAGCGCCCTAATCTTCTGGTTATGCGGGGTCATAAACTTGGTGCTGAAGATTTTTTTTGTTTTGTGATACAAGTCATTCGTACTTCCAAAGAGGATTTGTATAAAGGGATGAGTCATCGTGAACTATAATTTTATTTTACACTTGGCTTTCACGTGGGGCGGAGCAAGATTATTTCTGATTCTGTTCAACCTTGATGTTAGTATTCAAAGCGACACATCTTACTAAGTTACATGAAAATGAAAATTGTATATTTGTTATAAATTATTTACTGTATAAAAACTAAATAAATTACTATATAAAAACAGATTGTCGACCATGTGAGGAAAGATGGTTTGATTTTGCTGTAAATAATTTACTTTGTAAAAACAGATTGTCGATGATGTGAAGAATGATGGTTTGTTTTTGCTGTAAATAATTTACTATGTAAAACAGACTGTCGATGATGTGAAGAAAGATGGTTTGTTTTTGCTGTAAATAATTTACTGTGTAAAAACAGACTGTCGATGATGTGAAGAAAGATGGTTTGTTTTGCTGTAAATAATTTACTGTGTAAAAACAGACTGTCGATGATGTGAAGAAAGATGGTTTGTTTTGCTGTAAATAATTTACTGTGTAAAAACAGACTGTCGATGATGTGAAGAAAGATGGTTTGTGTTTACTGTAAATAATTTACTATGTAAAAACAGATTGTCGATGATGTGAAGAAAGATGGTTTGTGTTTACTGTAAATAATTTACTATGTAAAAACAGATTGTCGATGATGTGAAGAAAGATGGTTTGTGTTTGCTGTAAATAATTTACTATGTAAAAACAGATTGTCGATGATGTGAAGAAAGATGGTTTGTGTTTGCTGTAAATAATTTACTATGTAAAAACAGATTGTCGATGATGTGAAGAAAGATGGTTTGTATTTGCTGTAAATAATTTACTATATACTGAGGGTCGCGTGTTTCAATCCCAGTCCCATGAAACATGTTCACCCTTTCAACCGTGAGGGCGTTATAAAGTTACGATCAATCCCACGATACGTTGGTAGAAGAGTAGCCCAGTAGCGGGTGGTGATGCCTAACTGCTTTTCCTCTGCTAAATAAGGATCTGCTAGCGCAGATAGCCCTCATGTAGCTTTGCACGAAATTAACCAATCTTTACGCAAAAATTAAACAAACAAAAGCAAAATGTTCGCTTTTTTCTCTCTGCGTTTCAGCTGTGTTATATAAAACGGAACTGAAGTGTACTTTGTGTTCTCAAAGCGTATTAGAGTTTGAACAATATGAAGAAAACTATGAAACTGATAAAACAACTACGGTATTTTAAACGGATGTTCACTAAGCAGTAATTTATGACGAATAAAGAGAATTTTACAAACTCCATGCACAAAAACAATTTTGTTTACCAAATTACCAAAAAACGCAGTTGTATATAGGCCATTAAACAGACATTGGTGTTCGAAAAGAATTTAAATGTGGCCTACTGTCACTAAAGTTAGAATTTCGTGAGATAAGGTTGCCACATTAGATTTTCCGAATTTATTACACATTTGGTTTGGAGTTTCTTGTGACTCATTTCATTAATATCTTGTGAGAAATGACGTAGTTTCTTACTAAACTAGTTGTTAATTTCTTTTCTGCAATTTTAGACATGTAGTTCTATGTTTACTGCAAACATTTCTTTCATATTGTGTCTAAAAAGCGCGTGTGTACTTGCGTGTTTGAATGAGCGTGATCTGAAAAACATAAATGGGGTAGAAATGTAGCAAACATTTCTTTTATCTTTTAATACGCTTATCAACAATATCTTTGCTACATGAGTTTTGCCCCCACAGGATATTTAAATTCCAATCATATAAGAAACAAGCGAGCCCTCAAAAGTTAAACGCAACATATATTCGTGCGTGTAAATTGAATGGGATATGCAGTAAAATTCCCTAACCCTTTAGAGAAAGCATCTAGCCGACGTAATGGTATGGACGTGTTCAAAGATACTTTATGTTAAACATTATCTTTTAAACTTTGTTTTTGCATGAAAGTTTCAACTAGCTTCTTTCTTTCTTCTAGTCGTTGATTGAGATGGTGCTATCTTCTGTTGTTGTCCATTATGTCTGTTGGTGTCGTTACTTTGACTTTTGTACATTCTGTAATGTTGCTGTTTCCTTGTAGACATTAAACGTTATAATCGAGCATCGTAATACTGGATGCTGAATTTCCCAGTAAATGTGGTTCATTACTTAAGAGCAAACTTATCTGTAAAACTTAAATCAACCTGTTATAATGTTGTTTTAGCTAGTTTTTAACACTAGTATTTTTGTCGTCTTTTAAGAACATGCTGTGTAGTCTCATCAAACCTGTCGTGATTCTTAGCTTTCCGTTTTTGGTCCATCAACTTTACAGGCATCGTCATGTTAGTGGAATTGTGTATGAAATACTGATCTGTAATAATTACAGCGTGATAGTAAGTACGACAAAAACAACAGACGTGTAGGGTGGTCGCAAAATCCCATGGACTGTATAAAAAAAAGGTAAACAACTAACATCTGGCAAATAGATAATAAATGAAAAATACAGTGCTTGATACTTCTCAAACAATCCCATGTTATTTGTTTACAGCGTTTTCAGTGTTTTATATTGTACGAGATATTATCCCTAATATTATAGAGTAAACGTGTGACAACTAACTTTTAATGGTTATTACGTACCTCGGGCATCAAGAGTTGTATGCTTATAAAAAATCTTCACACTGACAAATCATCATTATGGCCGATAAATTTATAAATAAAATACAAACTTTTTTATTATGTCTGTAGTTCTGTCAGAATTAGCATATAAGCATGCATTGGATTACATGCAAAACCACTTTAGTTTGCTAAAGAGCGAAACGACTAATAATTCTTGGAATCTTATGGGTTTTAGTGATTTGTCCGTATTTGATGTCAGTCTTTACATGTGGTATATGGTGTGTAATGCTTATTTACATACTGTAAAGAAAAATTCGAGGTTCATGCTTTTGTAAAGATGTTCATGAGGGAAACGTCATTTTTACTGTAATAGTGCAATAATCTATGTGTTTGTAACAAAACATTTACACACAGTTAAATGTAAAACACTATTAATTGAAAAATAGTTTTACCACTACTAGTCATACGTGGTTGTATCAATATATTTACTGCATGAAATATATGTTTGTGTAAAGGCAAACACAAAGAATTATGCTTTCCATTTAGTGTTTAAACAATACCATATGATTATTTATTTTTATGAAACAATATCGGGAACGTACGCACGGAAGAATGGGTTTGGCGGAAACCCTATGTTTGTTATTTAACAAAAATATATGGTTATATAGTTGTAGCGCAGTATTTTAAGGTTTTGGATTTTTGTGGATTTTATATAACAAACCATGCAATTGTTTAAGCTCTATTTCTTTCAAAATTGCTTCCATATTTAATCTCGTAACATCCATTTTTTACAGATTTTTTTGGGGGACATGCTCCCTGACTCTGGCATGTGCTGTGGATTTTGATTGTGCTTGCACAAATGTGTTGGCTATTGATGTCGCTGACTAAAACCGTCTTTTCAAACATTTTACATAGAGGCACGAAAGTAGTGGAGTTTTATGTATATCCCATGGTTTTATTAAAGAATATTACGTCTGAATCAATTTTTATATTTCAAATTTCATTTATGCCTTCTTAAAACTTAAAAATTATGACACTATTGAAAGGTGTTGGTAACGTCACTAGAAATCTGATGTTCGAAACGTATTGCCGTTGAACAAACTTTACATTTTCAGTTGTTAGAACGTAAATAAAAGTGACAGCCATCACATTCTGTTCAGAGGGTGAAACAAAGTTCTGGTGGCAAATGATTGTATTAGCTGATTACCTTTTGATGGGTAGCTAAAAATTGGGAATGAATATACCTAAGAATCTGGACCCAGCCATTTAGTCCACGTTTGCAAAAGATGCTGTCCAGGCTGAAAATTCCTGTAGTTTAATAAGTGTTGTAACAACATGACTCTGACGTGGTTAATAGAAACGGCAAGAAAACTTTTATCATCATTCACACACAGTGCACAATATATTCAGCATTTGTTTTGCGGAATTTCTTTTAGTTAATTGACATCCTCATAAATAGCATGTGAAAGGTTGTAAACTCGAGCTAATATTTAATTTATACAAAGGTTACATATCACAATAATAAGTTTGGAAAGATTACACTTGCTTGTCTATGTTTTCGTATAGTTATTCTTCTTGGTAGGACAGATATTTCTACATGTTGTTATCAGGTGAGAAGCTCATTTACTTGAAAAAGTTTAATAGGAATGACAATGAAACATGGGTAAGTTGAACATGTGGAATATCACATTAAGAATTTTTGCTTTGACTTAAATGTATAGACAATAAGTAAATAATACTCTTGCTGCCCAATATAGTAAAATTCCAACAAGCTTATTTGTAATAATAATTTTTTATCATTTAGCCATTTGATGGTGATGTTTATTTTAATCTTTGCAAAACATTTTGTGAATTTGTTCTATATTGCATATATTTGTAACATATCTGTAGGACTTTTTTTGTACCCTGAACACTACTATCAAGTTTCATTTTTTGTGTTATGGTTTAAGACTTAAATGTGAATATTTCTCTTTATTTTTTGTTACTATGAAGTTTGTAAACTGTGATTTTGGAAGAGCACTCAGAACTTATTGTGGAGGAAGATAATTTGCATTAAAAGTGAAAAGCTATCTTAAGAATGCAGCAATGGGTAGGTAGGACAAGCCATCTTCTTGGACAAGATATTTTACCGGTAATAATTACAGTTGTGGTAGTGTTCTCAATACATGCCTTCAGGATATGGGGTTTTCTGTTTGTTGAGGGGCGTTGCAGAGAATATTTTGCTCGTAAAACATTCACCCGTGTGTTTTTGTGTTTGTTGCCATGTGAAGAAATGGAGAGAATCGTGGTGGTTGAGTGTACTTGAAATGCATGTTTTAATTATTGCAACACATCTCTTTGATCTTGAATTCCTGTAAATGGGAGGCCGTGTATTGACCCTAGTATCTGCATTAAGTATCTTCAATTGTTTTTCATTTTCCGTGAACATTGTATTCAATACAGAAAACAAAATTTATTGGTAAATCGTTACAAATAGGAGACATTGGAGGTAAACAATCTATCTCTGCAGATATTTATATATATGGGTTTCTGATTATACACGTTTTATTAGACCCCACCTTATCTCACTTAATTTCCATATATGGGGAACATTACCCTTTTATCTGTGACTGGATTCATATAAATAGGTTTAGAAGGTTTGTCAGCTTTCCGAGGTTGGTTAATAATCGATAACTATGAATCTGCTATTCAGATATGAAGACCAAAGAGCAGTAACTTCTTGACATTAAAAGTCATTGGAGATAGACCTAGTAAGGTAGCCACACTTGTTACTTTACATTCCTCGAGATAGATCTCCTTAGCATTTCTGATTCATGTGTTCTTTTTGGTCTTTTTAATCACAGTATGGATTGTACAAGAAATCTCCATTTGTAAGATGGTTAGATGACTGTGGTTTTGATTTTGAAGTTTATAACACATTTACCTGCCAGTGTAGATACAGGCTATCTGAACTGCAAAATGATATCTTATATTCCCAACTCTCTCAGATTTTTTAATTACCGATAGTTTGGATGTTTTAAACCATCATGATGTGGTATTCATGCTTTTTGGGATGGCGACGATGATGATAGCTACGAGTGCTTCATACTTTATATCTTATTATAAGAGAATAGAGGAAAATGATGTATTGAGGATGAAATTATAAACAACATTTCTTATATTGGAGTACAGAATATTGTGACACCTTTTATAAATAGAACTTATGCTGCTGCACTCTGTTTAACTAATACAGTTGAATGAAGTTGAGGCAGATCTCTTTGTCATGCGTGCAAACGTTTTCACTTGTTAAGGATCTCCTGCCCTTTGTGGTCAAATATGTATGAAAGACAATGTATATTTCAGTCTGTTATCACTACAGTCAACAGTGAGCAATTATATGCTGTTCCATTGGTCCTGATGAAAGGACCATTATTAGACCCCACCTTATCTCACGTAGTTCCCATATATCTGATGGGGAACATTTCCCTTTTATCTGCGACTGGATCCATATAAGTTGATAGATATTGTATGATAAATCAAACAACTTTTAGGTATCTACAGAAAGAGGCTGTTAACATAGATTATGTACAAATTGTATGTAAAAATGAAAACATTGATACTATGGAGGTTTTAGCTTTATATTTGATATAATTAAGGTCTTGATCTGCCATTACCATCCTATTTATATCTTTGTATAGGAGAAGCTATTGAGAATTACTTACTTTGTCATCATTCTTCAGCAGTTTTCGTTATGTAAAGAAATTAGGTTATGTGATAGATGAGTTCATGGAGGAGTATCACTGTTGGTTGACCAGCATATTCCCATGTCTGTGCTGCTGATTACACCTCTGGAGACTGCTACTTTCTATGTTTTTATTAGTCATACCATAACATTGTATATATTTATCTCTAGAGGAGGAATCTGATGAAGTTGATTTTGATGATCTTATCAAGTAGTTATCATCTTGCTTCCTGTAAATAAGAGTCTAAGAGGGCAGTATACTTTGGACTGGTGAACTTATTTATTGGAGTGGTCATCTCCCTTCTTATTTATAGGACTCTCAAAGAATAGCATACTTTGAACTGGTGAGATTATTTATTCGAGTGGTCAATTTATAAACAGTATGCTCTCAAATCACAATATTTATTTTTTGGTGCTAGAAATAATGACAACTCATGTGTCTTAGTTATATTTCTATTCATTTATCTGTCAACTTATTCCCCACTTTTTTTTTCCTTTTTATAGGAGATAGACAATGATAAGAATGATAGTGATGGTTTTCTCATCATTCTAAGGAAGATTATCATCCAACTGTGCAACTATAGGTTGAGAAGTCCTATTGGCTCTCTTTCACCACTCTCTTGGAGGTTTATCTTGTCACTGTTGGCCTGCCATCTGGGTGATTCATCATGTTGTCCACGTAGCTGTTCTTACCATCCCTATATATAAATTCCAGCCATTGTATCTTCTTTCATAGTGAACATGACTGCCAAAGCAAATGGAAAGTTCAGAAACGAGCTTGATATATTTCCACATTGTATCCTTTCAGAAGACTCAAGTTCATGTCCAACAAGCCTGATGTAAAATCTAGAAGCAATTTTGATTTAAAATCAATTACAGCATTTCTTCCACCTCCAGGTCATTCGGAAAACGATAAAAAATCTGAATGAAAAGTGTACACCTAAACCCTTTTTATTCTGGAAACCCATGGCAATAGAGTTGCTGATTTATGAGAAACCATTAACAGTACTGGGGAGTGCTTATTCCACATTAGAGCACTTCCATCTGTTCCCCTGCCTTGATGACCATCAAAATATACGGGTGTCTTTTTTATCTTTGATGATGATACCACCTGTACTTTTAAGATATTACAAGATCTTCAGTTATTGCTTGCGTAATAATATGCCAATTTTTATTCATAATGTTTAAGAAAACAGAAATTCTAATGCTACAGGTGATAAATAGTTTTTTTAACCTTTATGTACAAACTGAGAATACATTAGAGCTATGCGTCGTATTTTTACACTTTCTAACAATGGGATCATTGCCCTCACCAAACAGCTTTCTTATACAGTTGGAAACAGTCTGCATGTAATTGACTTTTGGGTTTTTTCAGTCACCATACGATTCCAAAATTTTAATAATCTAAAACCCATTTTCGAAATTTTTGCTGAATCAGCAATATTGCATTTGATCTAGATATGAAGTGTACAAATTCGTGTGTCTCAATCAAAGTTTTTATATTTCTCTTTGACAATCAATTGACTTTTAATTCACCCATAAAGTTGCTTAAAGTCATGTTAAAACACAATGAATATTTTTCATGTTTTCTCTTCCACCTCTGGAATTCAAATAGACGTTATATGCTAAAAATATGTTGTATCGTCATTCAATCTGAGTTCGACATTGCGTCCCTGATTTATGCCTTAACCAAGGACTATGCATGAAAAGTTTTGTGTACGTTTCTAAACCAAGGACTTGGCACGACTCAGTTAACTTCCCCTTAAGGCAGTGGCTCCCAAACATTTTCAGCTTGTTACCCAATTTAACATGCCGCATTAAGCATGTTACCCCTTTCACAAAATGTTTTCAACATTGATATATATGGCTAAATTAAACTAGAGATATATTTCACTTTATTTATTACACTTTATTTATTTACAATTTATTTATATATTTTATTTACACTGAATTACACTTTTAATTATTGTATTTGATCATTGTGCATTTCTAATGAATATTGTCAAAGATGTCAAGAACATCAGTGGGATGGATGGAGTTGCATACTTGAAGCTAGTTTAGGAATTCTTGGCTTTGTGGTTGAAAGTGCCAGCCTGGCATCGTTTGCAACATTCACGGGAGTCCTCTTTTTTGTTTTCATCACCAGCATGGTTGAGAACCCCTTCTCGCACAGATACGTTGTTAAGAATGATACCAACAACTTCAAGGCTCTCTTGGACAGAGTTGGCGAGTCAGCTAGTTGTGAAATTCAAAAGGAATCTACATTTTGGTTTTGGAATTTGACTTTCAAGGCTTCATTTGCTCGCATTGTGATTCACTCCTTCTTTGAAGGGAAATCATCATTATGAATGGCCTCATCAGGTGCAGAAAAGGGATGAATGATCCACTGAAGACTGGCTGTTTTTAGGTCACTCTCTGGAAAGTAATGTTGCATGCTTGTTTCAAGCCCCTTCAAATAGTCGCTCATCTCTTTGTTGATGGTCTGTAAAAGTGATCCAGTATCATAACTATTCTCCTCAACAAACTGGTCTGGGGTGGGAAACTGAGCGATCAGTCCTTTCTCCAAGCGTCGAATCCAGAGTCTCAGTTTTCCCAGAAATGCAGTCACAGTGTGATGGGCATCAATGACAGTCGTGTTTTGGCCCTGGAGTTGCAGATTATCACTGTTCAGCTCCGCAAATATGTCAACCAAGTAACAAAGTCGAGCAAACCACTCCTTATCAGTGAACTTGGTAGCAAAAGGAGATTCTTCTTGTTTCAGAAATTCCTGAAGAGCCGTTCGGAGCTCAATGACTCGACGTACAACCTTGCCTCGTGACAACCAGCGAACATCGGTGTGGTAGAGCAGAGCTTGACACTGCTCTCCCATTTCCTTGCACAGCTCCCTGAATATGCGCGAATTCACATTCCTGGACTTGATGAAATTGACGATTTTAAACACATCTTCAAACAGTAATTTCAGATTCCCAGGCAGGCTTTTTGATCCAAGAGAGTACCGATGAATGATGCAATGATCTACAGAAATTTCTGGATTCACAGTTTGTATGAGGCCCCGTAATCCACGATTACGACCCATCATCGACGGTGCTCCATCGACGGAGACCTAGATTAAAAAAGAAAAACTATTATAGATTGCGTCAGTTAGTCATTCTTACTTATCTTTTGCGTTATAATCATTTGGTTTTAATTTAATTTAATTTATTTTGGTACTTTAGTATTTCAGTACGACAGGCACGATACTTTTTTGTGAATTATGTATAAAATATTAGCTACACTACAGCTACTTGTACAATAAATAAAACTATATCACTATATGCCATGTAATTCATTGTATTTATACTAATCTAGACTTCATATAAACATCTCTCCCTACCTGTTGAACGCTGTTCCAATCCAATCCATTCGTGGTAAAGAAACTGTTGATGATATTGAAGGTATCTTCTCCCTTCGTGGTTGTCAGCAGATTTTCGCATAATAGGAACTCTTCTTTGATCTTGTTCTGGTGGACGTAACTAACGAACCCAAGGAGAACAGCAAAACTGGCTACGTCACACGATTCATCAAATTGCAAGGAGAATTTGCTATATGAGCTTTCCTTGATCTCTGTTGTAACTTGGGACAGAATATCTGATGCCATGTCATCGACTCGTCGGCGGATTGTGTTGTTTGATAGAGATGCCACTCAGTTTCTTCGCTTGATCCTCCCCACATACCTTGCTTACCATCTCGTATGCACAAGGCATAATCAGATTCTCTGCAATGGTGTGGCATTTTTGTTGTTCGGCAACTTTATATGCAACAAAGTTAGATGCTTCGACCGCAGCTTGAAGCTTTTGAGCTTAAATTCCAGATAAACCGAACTGGATATTCTTCAGTGCTACAGCCCGGCGCTGAAAATAAGCCTGATCCTCATTTTGAAGATTTGGATGGCACTTCTGGAAGTGAGCTGAGAGTTTTGATGGCTTGAGGCTTTCATTTGTCAACACTTTGTGACATTGTGGTCGATCCTCTCCACCAGAAGGTAAATTCACAAAGCCATAGCGAAGAAAGGCGTCAGAGTAGGTGCGCTTTTTAGACATTTTATTGTTTAATCTGCAGAAAAAGAAAAAGAAAAACTGCATGAAAAAGTGTGAACAATGTGAACTTATTATTTATTTTTTCATGGCATTCTAGATAGCATTAAAAGAGCTTATTCAGCATAGGAATGATGTAATATTAGATAAATACTAACTATACTGCACAGGACAGTACACATACATACCAGGTTTTGTCTACCTCGGCTGATGCTCACATAGAAACTGACAGTGGGAAATAGAGGCAACCTCAGGCAGTGAGTGACGAGTACTGGACACGTCGATGAGTCATCAGGGTTACTGAGTGACTTGTGTTCTGAAGCATACTTGTCAAAATACTTTTAGGTTACCACACACTTAGATACATATTTTTTCTTTTCTACTACTGTATATTAGTTTTTGATGTTTATTGTTATTTTGTTTAACTTTATTACAGACTTAAAATAGGTTTAATTTACAACTTTACATAGCAAGACCAAGTTAACATTAATCCTAATACCAGCTACCTGAATGTTTTCTTGATTTTCAGAATTTTAACTTTTTTTCTGTCACCCCTCCATTACCCCCGATAAATTGTTAAATTACTCCCAGAATATCTGATGCCATGTCATCGACTCGTCAGCGGATTGTGTTGTTTGATAGAGATATGACACTCAGTTTCTTCGCTTGATCCTCCCCACATACCTTGCTTGCCATCTTGCTTACCAGTTTGGGAACCACTGACTTAAGATATTTACATCATTAACAGTATGTTGCATGGCTCCTAGTTTACAACAACGTCCCTCCCGATAGTTTTTATATCTTGTATTTTTAAATTGTATTCTCTTCCTACTTTGGCAATCTTATGAGGGCATAGTTGAAATCTGTTCTCTGCATTACAAACGTATGATAACATCATCCATCCTGGCCCGGCATGGCCAGGTGGTAATCTGATGGTCGCGAGTTCGAATCTTCGTTACACCAAACGTACTCGCCCTTTCAGCACTAGGGGCATTATAATGTAACGGTCAACTCCACTATTAGCTGGTAAAGGAGTAGCCCAAGAGTTGGCGATGGATGGTGATGTGACTAGCTGCCTTCCCTCTAGTCTTACACTGCAAAATTAGGGACGACTAGCGCAGATAGTTCTCGTGTAGCTTCGCGCAATTTATAACGAACATCATCCGTGTGCTTTTGTAAAACACAAAATACGTATGGTAAGACCATTTTCTTATAGAACATTAATAATACAACCCATCTGGTGATACCATTCGTTTTTGTAAAACATATCTGAGTGAAATATATGAATTAGCATGTGTAAAATGAAATATTTTGTCAATAACAATAAAAGTTATATGGTAAGAGGAATATTATATTTAAATAATAAAGTCAAGCCAGTGAACAGTAAGATTGAATGAAACAATTGCATGTCTTCAGAAATTGCAAAAAGAAAAAGTAATTATGTATAGAAGCAGAAAATTGAGAAATAATGAATTACTGGTATTTTATGCATAAAATGGTGAATAATTGTAAATTATTATAGATTATTCTATGGTCTTATAAACTATGCTAACATTGTCATTAATAGCATCATCGACTTATAGAACCACAATAACATTATCCTACTATTGATAAACGCGCACTCAAGCAATGCTGTTAAATATATACATGAAAATACAAATATAAGTTCAAACAAGTTAAAACCTGAATGCAGTCTTTTAGAAGTACAGTAACATTGTCCATTATAGAAACACTTTCACCCATTCTACAGTATACATTATCATAAGACTATCCACCTATGGAACCTCAATAACTGGCTGTCTGGTATGGAACTATGCTGACATCCCCTTCACAAGATAGTAATGCCCTCTGAAGGTACTTCTTGGTCCTAGCAACGTACTCTTTGGTTCCACTTTGTTAAACAATACTGTCGTTGTCTCTACACTGCCCCCTTCTTTAGACAATCCTTTTTCATACAACGTAACAGTTACACAACCTTCAGATATACATATTACGTTATAGTTATGTAACTTACATGCGGTATTCTTTGATTTCTATTCACTTTAAGGCGACATTCTTTACATGTCAAACATCTTCGATAACTACTACATGCATCCTGGTTGGTCCGGCATGGCCAAGCGTGTTAAGGCGTTCAACTTGTAATTCGAGGGTTGCGAGTTAGAATCCCGGTCGCACCAAACATGCTCGCCCTTTTAGCCGTGAGGGCGTTATAATGTTACGTTCAATCCCGCTATTTGTTGGTGAAAGAGTAGCCCAAGAGTTGGGTGGTGATGACTAGCTGCCTTTCTTCTGGTTTTACACTGTTAAATTAGGAAAGGCTAGCGCATATAGCCCTCAAGTAGTTTTGCGTGAAATTCAAAAAGAAAACAAAGAAACAAACAAACAAGCATGCTGGTTAGTTATTACTTTTTCCTTATTCGAATGGTTGATGTTGACTTGTTGCCTTCCTGTCGTCTATCATTTCAAAATAAGAGATGGGTAGGACAAAGCTCTTGTGTAGCTTTGCTCAGGTATCCAAACCTGAACTTTAATTTTGTTGTTGCGGTTCTATGTTTTACAACACGTAATTTACATAAAAATAATCATGTTTTAATATGAACAAAGGAGATTTAATGTGCTTTTTGTATTGGACCAAATTGTCTCGTGTTTTTACTAAAAGGAAAATATACACAGTTATAATGGGAAATTGTAATCAAGTCATTCGTTAAAAAAATCGTTTTTTCGATATTGAATACTTAAAAACGTTTCTGTTTTATATATATCTTTAGAAGCCATAGAGAAAAAAACATTTTATCATTGGAGCACTGTTTTACTTTTAACTTGTCCATCTGGTTTTATATCTATATTACTTTCATAAGAATATTTGTCATAAAATGCCCGGCATGGTCAGGTGGTTAAGACATTCAATTTGTAATCTGAGGGTCGTAGATTTGAAACCTCGTCACCCTTAACATGATCGCTTTTTCAGCCGTGGAGCATTATGTGACGCTCAATCCCACTATTTGTTGGTAAACCAGTAGCCAGAGAGTTAGCCGTGGGTGGTGATGACTCTCTGCCTTCCCTCTAGTCTTACACTGTTACATTAGGGACAGCTAGCGCAGATAAACTTCGTGTAGCTTTCCGCAAAATTAAAAAACAACAACAAAGAGACTGTCGTTAAAAGTGAGACTTAGTAAGAATCTACTATCACCTTATTCTTTTGTACCTCTGCGATCTCTTTGCCATGAGCAGAATGTAGGAAAAAGCTGAAATGAACGACATTAAAAATCACGTTGGGAAAATTGAAATTATGAACATATTTAAACACTCTTTCTGAAATCGTCGGCCTTTTGTCTTTCTTTTCGTGTTTCACACGCAGTTCATTCACTTGCGGATTACTGTTTCATATTACTTTGCTCAGAAACCTTCTTTCAAGAAGTCTTTACGTTAAAGTGTGGCAAACAAAGTATTAGAAGCATCAAAACAAAGTCACATAATCATTACTTCTTCACATTCAGAAGAATAATTGTTTCGAATGCCACGTGATGTGACGGTTGTGGATGAAGATATGACAAATTACAAGAGACTTGTTATGATCTTCAAGATACGTTTTATTAAAACAGAAAAAAATAGTTTTCATTTTAGGTGAATTTGTTTGTAATGTTCACTTATTAAACAACTGAAAATATGAATCAAGTAAGGTTGTTATGTAAAACAGTAAGAGTTCGTTAAGAATGAAATAACAGGTGAAAACAGAATGTCCCTTGCATAATAGTTTTATGTCCGGCATGGCCAGGCGGGTTATGGCGCTTATTTACAATCTGAGGGTCACGGGTTGAAATCCCCGTCTAGTATAAAACCTATATTCGTCCTTTCAACCATAGGACGTTGATATAGCTCTGTGGTGTTCTGTCTAACTTTTAAACAAACAAGTCTCTCTTATATTTATAATCTACAATATATATGTACACTTGCTGTCAGGCTATGAGTTCTCTCTGCATTTCCGGTTCGAATCCTCGGTCCTATCAAGCATATTCGTCCTTTCAGCTGTAGGACGTCATAATGTAACAATTGTTGGTAAAAAACACAAACAAAACCAACCCACAGTTGGCGGTGGGTGGTGGTCACTAGTTACATTCCTGGTTTTACTCTGCTAGAATAGGGACGGCTAACACAGATAGCTCTCCTGTAGGTTTACGTGAAATGCAATACAAACAAATTTTCTCACTAGTTTTCCTGTACTCGAAGTCACTTTTAGTGAGACGTAGGATAATAGAAAATATTGCAGTGTCTATTGTTCGAGCCCCCCAGTGGCTCAGCAGTATGTCTGCGGACTTATACGCTAAAATCCGGGTTTCGATACCCGTGGTGGGCAGATCACAGATAGCGCATTGTGTAGCTTTGTGCTTAATTCAAAAAACAAACAAACAAAACTATTGTTCGTTTGGAAAAAGGATACATATATATGCTATATTTTACAATAAGCACCTGGTGTATGCAGGTTGATACCTATCATGTCGAGACTTGCATTGAAATATAATCACGGGGCGCTGGTATTGTGAGTTTCTGTCACCCCTCTTACCTGCGTTAATGGATTGGCTCGATCGAATGTCGGCTATACTTTGGTTAGTAAGACTGACTGAACGTTTGTAGAGCTGTGTATTTCACTTCGTTCCTGCGACCGTACCCGTTACTTCAAACAGAAGATTCAGTTGACAGGACACATGGCCCCGCGCCAGCTAGTACGTTCTCCACGCAAGCATCCCAAGGTAATTACTCTAGGGTTGTTTAGCAATTAACGAACTGAGCGCTCATCACAATATTACTCTTGAGGGAAACTAAAATATTATGTTTTACATACATTTTAATATGATAACACATACAGTATAAAAGTAAAATCTTGCCGAATACTGAATTACGAAATGTCAGGCGTAAAAGATTGATATATACGCACTATGTGTCTTGTAAACTGTAGATTGGCGTTTAAAAGTTTAAACTGACAGTTAAAGTTCGGTATTGCACGAGTTTTGTTCTTTTGTTTTAAATTTCGCGCAAAGCTACGCGAGGGCTATCTGCGCTAGCCGTTCGTAATTTATCAATGTAAGATTAGAGGGAAGGCAGCTAGTCATCACCACCCACCTCCAACGCTTGGGCTACTCATTTACCAACTAATAGTGGGATTGACCGTAACGTAATAACGCCCCGACGACTGAAGGGGCGAGCATATGTGGTGTGACGGAATTCGAATTCGCGACCCTCGGATTCCAAGTCAAGTGCCTTAACCACCTGGCCATGCCGGGCCGTATTGCATAAGCCTGAATATACAGGGTGGTCGCTAGAAAAGCGGAAAATTTATCAAACAGCTATTTATTTTTACAAAGAATAACTTTTACAAAGTTTTTTAAAGGCATATGTTATATTACACTCATAGATGCTCAAAATTATTAAAATCGTGCATTTTATTCATGATGTAAAGAAATCAAAATAGAAATGAGTAAGCACGCATTTTATTCATGATCTCATCTGACCCTCAAATTTTCCGCTTTTCAAGCGACCACCCTGTATAATAGTTGTAAAAATGAATTTGCAATTTGTGTGTGATTGATCTATTACTTGATCTTTACAGTTTTTTTGCTCTACGTGTGTTTTTCCTTTCTTTATCCATATTTATAATGTTTAAATGTTCTTTGTTATTTTTGACAACCCCTACGTACCAAGTATGTTATTCTGTTGTATGTGCAGTATTATAATCGACTAAACATAATCTGTTCATTTTTCTTTTGATTTATAAAAATAATATTTAGGCTTAAAGTTTCATGCTCATCTGTAATTTGTAAATGCGTATCTATCACCACCTTTAGGTTCAATCTTTATATTAGTATATATTATTACTGCCCAATAATCTTTGCCTTTGTTGACTGTAATGGTTCTAACTTTGCGTCAACAGAATACGATCCAAAAACACTGATTTCGCCTGGTAACGTTCGACCGTTACTTTACACAATCCCGTGATGCCAGCTGGCGGTACAAAACGCTAATTCTTCTGTTTCTTAGTGTGGTAAAATAACAAATGTGTTGGAGTTAGTGAGGGAGCAGCAGCAACAACAGCATAATTCTGGGGCACTAAATGCATGTTATTATGCTAATTTGTAATCCATGACAAAACATTTATTCTTTGATAGATTGATTTGGCAGAATATTCATAATGAAACTTTAGAATAAACGGCAACTGCCTGTTGTGGAGACACAAGTGTTGAGGACGACGTTTTGAAAGTCTTCCGCCTTGAATACGAAAGGGGGAAGACTTTGGAAACGTCGTCCTCTACACTTGTGTCTCCGCAATAGGAGCTTGCCGTCCATTCTGCAAAATTTCATCAAAACATATTTGTATGCAGTTTGTGAATAAGTATACAATGACTTATTACTGACATTTCGAAATATTTTTAAGCTTTCTAAGTTGTAATACTTGAAGAGTTATTTGTTTTTATTATGAAGTCAGAGCTTAGTAATTTACTTAAATATTTTATCCAGGTTAAGAAAAAAAAATGTTTTCCTTCCAACAAAACAACAACAAATATTTAATGTTTTTAATAAGTGCAAAATAATTTTACCAAGAATTATGTTTGTGTCTAGTTTTGATAGATGAAGCAACATAATTTGCTCGTAAAATGTACAGATTTTAAAGCCATATTCTTTTTTTTTTCTTTTCTGCTAGGGGTTTATTACGCTTAAAATAGGGATTTGATACCTTCGATGGGCAAGTACAGATAAGCCTTGGGCTTAACAACAAAAACTTTTATATGGTATTAAGAAGTGTAGCTACCAACAGTATAGTTAGTTTTTAGTGCTTTTGAATAGCGTTTTAGATGTGTAGAAAGAATATCTAAGAAGTTATAAGTAGAGGAAAAGAGAATTCCAACAGAGTTGCTGTTGCAGAAAAATAATTTTTGTTGTCTTATAATAACATTAAAAATGCGTTAAAGAAATTTTGTCGTGTGTCGTTTGTTTGATTTCTTACAAAACTTTTTTTTTTTTCAGATTGGTTTTATATAATTCTTGCTAATCATATCACCAAGGATTAATTGTGTGTTATTATTTCTACATAAACTGTGCATTGTTTCGTGACTTCGAGTGACGCTCCGAAATGGAATTAGTTGGAACGCATCCAATTTGATAACATAAAATATAATCTCGTACGTGGATGTTCTAATTACATATTGGAGCTGTTTCCTCTTTTTAAGTAATGATTGTTTCTTAAAAAATACAGCTTCCGTATTTGTGCTCGCGCGCACGTATCAAAATATACGCTGTGTTTATTTTTCCTACTCAAGTTTACACGTCTATGTGTTACGTCTAGTATCATTCACACTCAATTTATAAAACTGTGAAATAGGAGACATCGTCTTATCGCTTGTACAAATATTTAATGAAAGAGAGAGAAAATTCGACAAATCCAATTTACCAGGGTCAGCCCGCCAAACTTTACCAATCGTTTTTAGCATAATCTTGTGTTTCATTAAATACGTGTCTTTATTTAAGACTTTACGTACATTACCAAATTTTAAACGCTATTTATGAGATCTATAGAATTATTTACTTGTTTATAAACAGTTTATGATGGTAATTCGGTAAACTAGCAAATTAGATCGTCAATAAATAAAACCTATTTCATTACGTAAATCCACCAGAGGGCAGCACAGCTTGATAATAAATGCAAAGCGTGACTTCAGTGTGAAACACATTAAATATAAAGTTCAAAAACTATATACAATGAAAAACATACACCGGTGAGAGCTTTTCCCAGTAGTGTTATTAGTACACCATACAAGAAATCAAATTACTAATCATACGTCTACGTTATATTTGTAGTCCAGGTAAATAACTTGCATATAATAGCTTTAGGGTGATAGACGAGTTAAATTTAGTGAAGGCCATTTAATTGTATGGCTAGGCCTGATCAGTTTCACATCAGCGAAGTAATAAAATGTCGCAATAACATTATATTTCTAAACGTTTCAATCGTAAATGAACCTATTCCGGATTTTTTGGGAAAAGGTTCATAACAATATTTCACTCTGTAAGCCATGCCAGAGCTCGTGATGAGACTTGGTTGGATTGGTTATAACAACTTCATCTTTAATTGGAACTCGTTCTATACCAATACCTCAGAGAGATTATTCTTTGCAGGGTTAGACATCGTTGTATCGCATAAATGTTTCTTACGGTGGCTATGTGTAGCATAGTGTGATGTTTTGCGATCTTGTAAGTTTACTGCGTAAAACTTCTAGTCAGCCACGGCTCATATGAAAACCAGAGTGCGAGTTAAATGTGTTTTTTTTTCTTTGTTTGTTTTGGAATTTCGCACAAAGCTACTCGAGGGCTATCTGTGCTACCCGTCCCTAATTTAGCAGTGTAAGACCAGAGGGAAGGTGATTAGTCACCACCACCCACCGCCAAATCGTGGGCTACTCTTTTACCAAGAACAGTAGGATTGACCGTCTCAATATAACGCCCCAACGGCTGGGTTACGAGTCGCGCGCCTTACGCGCTTACCATGCCGGGCCGTTAACGAGCTAGTTAAGAATTAAAGATATGTAAAACATTTTTGGTATACAAATGTATTGGTATCGTACTTGTCTCCTTAGAAGGTATCCTTTAAAGCGTTTAATATGTGAGGTATTTACTTACCTTGAACAATAAGATATAATGAATTGATTCTTAATCCCTCCATTATGATTCGAATTTGACTCGACAGCTGTTTCCTTAACGTAATGATGAAATTGAATATGCCTTTGAGTTTATCAAATAAAACAAGTGTAAATCTATGTAAGTAAATAAGACAAACACACGCGCACACACATAGTGGGTAGTTCAAATTTATTTCTCCTAATTTGAAAGTTAACTGAGGAACTACAGCAATACGGCTTTCAACATATTGTAGTCCAACTCGAATAGTTTTTACTGATGTGTCAATAGACTTCTACATGTGCACCATTAGTGTCTCAGCACGTCTAACCAATATTTGATTTCATTCCACCTTTCGTTGCAACATACCCACAGCTACAGAAGCGATGGGGCACGTTATTTTGGTCTTTATCTCTGTGATGCTTGCTGTAGGTGTACAATATACGATATCCTTTACATATCCCCATACTTCTTTTTTGTACTGGCGTCTGAAATTATGTTGCATTACAGCATTAATTTAGTTTATGAAACATAATTTTCTTTGTAATTGTGCAATGGGACAGCTAAATAGAGCTAAAAACGTTGAGTGATTTTTCATTTTGTACCATTTTTGATGTTATTATGATTTCATCAGAACCGTGCTAAATTAAGTGATCAAAATAATTGTAAACTGAAACTTATTATGCAAGTATTTCCTTTCGGAGAATTTATGATGTTATAGATGTTAATGTAATCCTCCTTTACAAGTACAAGAATGAGAGTTAATGGGGATTATTCTTTGTATTAATCGATGCAGTCTGGAGATTTCTCCAATTTTGTATTCCTACAATGCACGTGCACGACAAATGAGTGAGGTGTTAAAAACATTCGCTTTGGAACTACATGTATAGTGTTGAAGTGTTGTCAGAGTGGTGAAAATAAAGTGGATCTTACCTGCTGAATAACTAATCTATATCATGTCAACTTGAATGGTTATGAAAGGTGAACAAAAAGTAAAGTAATGTGAATTGCTCACTAGAGACCAAATTAAGTATATAGCTTGTATAAACGCATTCTTAAGTACGTGTGTGTGTGTGTGTGTGTAAAAAAAACAAAAAAACATTGTGTGTGCGCCTGGTAAAATAGTCAATACATCGGTGCAGTGTGCAAATTAAAGACAAACAGTACTGGATTTTAATACATTTGAAAAATAAAAGTTTTTGTTTTAACATATATGTACATAACTGTTGGTAATCGAATAAACTAATTGTGTTTGTTCTGCAAAATGAAAATTAAGAAGGAACTTAGAATCACAATAGATGTTTGCATATTCCGTTCTTCTGTCAAAATATTGCGTAAGGCTATATTTGTTGAACAAGTACAGTGAAGTTATCTTGAAAATAAACGAGTTATAGTTAGAATAAATGTTTGTAAGTTTCTCGTTTGTTTGTTTATTTTGTTATGCATGAAGCTACACAAAGGGTTAGCTGTGGTCTGCCCACCACGAGTATCGAAACCCGGTTTCTAGCAATACAAGTCCACAGACAATATCACTGCCCCATAAGTTTCTCTTTATCAGTATTGCAAGGCTTAACATATGTGAAAAAGGGCCTGGTTAGCATATGGTTTGTGGCCCGTTTCTCGAAAAGGGCATTAAGAGTGAAAGTGAAATTTTTGAATTTTGTCAGACAACAAATTGCCGAGTAGTTGACCTTGTGTGTGTACTCTTGTCTGTCAGTTGAAACTAGATATGGCCACATGCGTAATCGTTGTGCATTTTGGTATGAAACTATTAAGGGATAAATACCACATGGAAACAGTTGAACTTTGGTAACTATGATACTTGGACATTCAGTTGTACCATATGTATTATTACTATCGTAACTGTGCATGTCTTTTAATAATAGCTAATTGTTATATGAACTGGTTAAGTCTGCTCATATATTATAGTAATTTATTTCATATTTATTTTCACTTTTCCGTGACTAGTATAAAATGTATCTTTATTTGGGTAGTTTTCCTACAGATGTTTTCCAGTAGCTATAATCTTACTGTGAACAACATATTCAAAGATTGCGAAGAATGTACTATATTTTGCTAGGTAAAAGTTGCATACGACATCGCGTCTGCTCTATGCTTACTCTCTGCTGGTTGGGGTAGCGTGTTTATGGGTGATACAAAAATCTGTACAAATTGGGATAAGTTAAAAGATTTCTTCTTTATTATTTGGAATATCCGGTGACGTATGCAGCTAGGATTATAATGCACTACCATTTGATTGGAAAGCGCGCTATATTATAGATCATTTTGTCCTTGTTTGCGTTTTAGAATTTCGTGCAAAGGTACACAAGGACCATGTGCGTTCTCGTTCCTAGTTTAGTAATGTAATACTATAGGGAAGGTAGCTAGTCATCACCACCCATCGCCAAGTCTTAGGGTACTATTTTACTAATGAATAGTGAGATTGACTGCACATTATAACGCTGAATGGGCGAGCATATTTGGTGTGATGGAAAGTCGAATTTGTGACCCTCAGATTGCGAGTCAAGCACCCTAACCACCTGGCCATGTCAGGCTCATTTTGTCCTTGTTCTGTGCGAACTTGTGTCAGAATTGGTTTTGTTCATTCCCGGTAAGGACGTGTAGAAATATTTTCAACTAGCAGCAAAGTAAAGACGACGGAAAGTTGTAAGTCAACCACTAGATTAAATACATCACAATTTACTGATAATAAAGGTTTTGTTTTATCTGTTGGACATCAGTGTACCTGAATGCCACAGGCTTTCACCGAGTTTTGAAACATTAACTTATAAATCCACATGAGCTAATGTAATAATAATAGTATATATCAGCATACTTGAAGATAAAATGCAGATTTGCTTGTGTACAGTTTAGTAAAGTTAATGAAGGAATTGTCGATGTATAAAGAGACAAGCACAAAGGACCTCTGTTCACTACCACCATAGACACAACTGATAAACGGTATCACGATCTGTTTTGTAAAGATAAAAGCTAAAGCATTTAAATGACCAATGTTTCACTCGCAACCAGTATTTGGAAGTGCTGTATGTCCTCCTTTATGATTGTATAAGCTGTAATTATATCATACTTAATAACGTAAAATCACCAGGTGGACCACATGTTGTAAAGTTCAACAAGCACTAAATTTGAGAGTTTTATTTTCAGGTCAGTTGGTCATTGTAATTAAATTTGCTCCTGATCGAAAGCTATTTCAGCTGTATTTTATATAACATAATCGTACAAGCGTGTTTAATATGCGTTTGTCAGGTGATGCCAGTTTTCGCTGAGAGAATATGTGTATAGGTTCTACTTGGTACAGTGAAACCCAGCTGCTGAAAGTTTTGAATTTTCATGCATGTCAAATGAGACTGTTATACCTCCAGATGTAGGTCCTTTTGCACAGACTTCCAGTGAAGCGTGTCACCATTACGACAGCTAGGCTTTGTTATACATGCATTGTGTGTAGATATACTTCACTTTAATGTTAATTTCGATCGCATTGCTTTAAAGGTGTGTCACATCTTATATAAAAGTTTCTTATAGATGGCTTATTTGTAATCAATCTTAAACTATCGTGCATTATATATTACAAAACAAAAAATAATTAGCTTCCTAAGAAGGAGAAATTTATTTGTGTAACAAAATACCTAAATCATTACTGACTTTTCTGTTGTTGTCTAATCGAAGTAACTGATCCAGTAAAACCAATATTGCTCTGAGTTACAGTGATAATCAGGATTCGATGAATTTTATCTTAGTTTATTATATTACTGGAATTCAGCTTTCTTGAAAAGAAAAAAATTAGATTTGAAGATAACTCTGTTTTTACCCTTAAGTCATTTCTTCAGGGACACTGTGAAAAATTAATTAAAACTTCAACTTTGAAATAATGTACTTGAGACAATAATCTATTACGTAAGTTGGGTTTGTTTTGAATTTTGCACAAAGCTACACGAGGGATATCTGTGTTAGCCGTCCCTAATTTAGCATTGTAAGACCAGAGGGAAGGTGATTAGTCACCACCACCCACCGCCAAATCGTGGGTTACTCTTTTACCAACAAGCAGTAGGATTGACTGCCACGGTTGAAAGGGCGAGCATGTTTGGTGCGACGGGGATTCGACCCCACGATCATCGGATTACGAGTCGAGTCTCTAAACCACCTAGCTATGCCGGATCTAATACGTAATTATAACATGAAAATATTACTACTAACAGTAATTTAATTATTTATATAAAAGATATAAGTGTACCTTTTTTAAGCCTTCAATGTGTAGTTTGAAAATATTTTTGAATTTAGATATTTCTTTTTATTGTTCTTTCCATTGATAATGTTTTAAGAAAGTAATTTCATTTTTAATGTTATTTTTGTGCTACAACTTTTCTCTGTATTAGGTGTTGTATCAATTGTATTAGCCTTAAACTTCTTGCATATCTTCTACCTGGTAAACTTATTGTGTACTGATTAGAATAAGATATCGAAGCTTAGAATAACGAATTATTTCTCACCTTGAAATGAATTCCTTTTTTTTTAAAAACAGTGCTATACTTTAGTTCCAATAAGATTCAGTAGTCTTTCGAGTTCTTCCAATTTTTCTCCTTATATTAAAACAGTTACACTTAATACTGCACACCTTTATAGTAATTTCGTTCTTGTCTCAACAGTGTTACTTACATCACATATTAAAGTCTACAGAAGATCGTTGTCCTATTTTATATAACATTAACTGTTAGGCGCTTTCTACGTTCGTCTCTTTCCATTTTCTCGAGATATTTTCATTAAACGTTGAAGAGAAATTTGAATTCAACTTTGATAGTCAAAAAATAAGAGTTTTTCCTTGATAGGAGATTTAGATATTCAATATGGAGTACAGCTGTCTAGGAAGTTTTGTACGTTTCAAGATGATAGCTTATTATTTCTGGTGAAGATCTGCTAGCTAAATTTGTCCAAAACCTTCTAGACAAATGTAATCCAATAACAACATCTTTTAAGAAAGTGTTATTACAGACTCGGGGCAAAGCTTTGTGTGCCTGTCAGTTCAGTGCCATAACACTTTATTAATAAATCTTCATGCTTATCTGAAACTTCCAATAATTCTAATTGGCTTCAAACATCACTCTCTTCGTATCTACTTCCTTTAAATAGTATAATATTCTAGAATGTCTACATTGTTGCTGTACATGGCGCAAGATTCGTTATTCGGATTTTACATTGTTAGCTAGATTACAATGTCAGTATCCGCAATGTTTTATTGTATTGAGTATTTAGTGCCATTTGTTTGCAACGTTCGTTTTGGTTTGTTTGTTTTTCAGTGCAGTTTATTAGGAGAGAAGTGTTTTACTTGAGCACCTATTACTACGTCGTTTTATTTACGTTTAACAATGTACAGCATAATATCTAATTTTTCCTGACAGTTCTGAAGCTGCAGTGTTTTTATATACTGCAGCCCATGTTAGAAAAAATCTATGACTTGCAAGGGTACACGATATAGATTCGAAAATTTCGAAAACACCTCATTATTATTATTTTCTTTCTTGCAAGAAGAAATTTACTTCAAACTCTATATTGTGTTTAATGCTAGACGGATTCAGACCGGTAATATTTACTCAGTGAAAGCCATTTAATTTAGCTTCTCTGCCTATTTTGAGTACAAATATTGAATATTGGCCACAAGGTGTTAAATGATGATGAAACACCCACTACTTTCTCATTGTACAGTGCTGCAGCAGTGTCAAGTTTACAAATTAACATGGGTTTATTGTACATTTAGTTTTGCAATTTGTATGAATAATTACTTTGGTAAACAACTTTGAACATAAACGGTTCTATACATTGAATGCACTTTTTGTGTGTGTGTGTGTGTGTGTGTGTGTGTACAAAATACGTTTGTTGATGTATGTAATTCAGCTGAACGTTGTTGCGTTGGTATAACAAATCGTATCGAGTATTTAGATCAAAATGTCGCACATTAGTGTCAGACATGGTTTTTCACAAAGTTTTTTTGGTTGTACAGAGTACAACTTTTGTCTGTTTTGTTTCCATCTGTCTTCACAGAGTTTACCTGACATCTCCACATGAGACCCAGGCAGAGTTTTTTCTAACGTTTAATTAATATTAGTCTTAAGTTTTCTCCCTCAACTTGGTCCTCACGAGTAATATGAATCAGTCTGATGCAGTTATCAGAAAATTATCGCGACTGCTTGTATAAAATATAACTTATATCTTGTATCTATTCAGTGATATACTAAACCACTCTGGCCATCCCGAATTTATCTTAGTGCAATATTCTAAAACTTCGAAGCAGAGGTTTCTTTCTGTCTGTTTTTTTTTTTTTAGGCGTGGCGTGGCCAGGGAGGTTAAGGCGTTCGAGTGGTAATCTGAGGGTCGCGAGCTCGAATCCACGTCACAACTCGCCCTTTTGCCGTGGAGTCGTTATAATATTACGGTCAATTCCGCTATTTGTTGATAAGAGTTAGCAGTAGGTGGTGATGACTAGCTGACTTCCCTCTAGTTTTATACTAGTAAATTAGGGACAGCTGGCAGATAGCCTTCGTGTAGCTTTGCGCGAAATTAAAAAAACAACAACAATCTTTCTGTCACACACAATTATAGCCTTCGATATGCATGAAACTTGAACTAAGTTACCGTGCCATTAGTTCTACACAAAGATGTATAACTGACAAGCTAGACCCTTAAAGGTTTAAAATTACAAGTAAGTGGATTAAAATAATTTATTATTGAAATTAAAGTGTGTAAAAATAAACAAACAAACAAAAAACGACAGCAAATCATCTTTCGAACTTTGTGTTATACACTGCAGATACACAATTTATTTTTAACATCTTTGCAGAACTTTTATTTATACTCAGGGGCGTAGATTTTTTACATACGATGGGGGGTGATTTTTGCAACCACTGTTCAATTTGCAAATTGCTAATCTCTTATTATGTGAACCTTTAGAGCTGTAAACATGCAGTCACAGAGTAATCTTGTTGCCACGATACTTGCATGCATACTTAGGCCTACTGACTGATACTTATGCTTAGATCGAAAAGCTTAGAAGCACGCCTATATTAACGATGTACATTTCGGCTATTGAAAATGCCTACATCTAGGCCTAATTATGTAATTCGATTGGTAAGAACAATATCACAAGAACAAACACACAATTTGTAGGCCTATGATGCAATAAAACAATTCTACAGACCAAACTGTAGGGGGGATGATTATATGCACCATACCCCCCACCTAAAATGAAGGGAGGGATGTATACCCCATCCCCCCAGAATCTACGCTGCTGTTTGTACTCATTGTTATTTATTGAAGAGTCTATCACACTTTAACGTTTTCTGAACTAGTTAAGATATGTATAATGCAGGTAATTTTACATAGATCAATATAGCACTGTGCTTTTTTGTACTGTGTAAATGATCGGATGTTTGCGTGTAGTGAGAACATTCTCCGTCTTTGTCTAAACATAGATTGAATATATTGTGCTTGAGATTTTTTTTTTTGCTCACGTGCTGAAGGGGGCATGTTATGGATTCCAACCTCAGTTTTAGTTGTTATTCTATCATTTTATTTTCTTGCTTTTATTGTTTACAGACTTTGCTGATTTAGTCTTAAGTTACTGTCTGCTTAATTTCTATACGAATTAAAGTGATATATGATTATGGTAATTACTTATTACGTTGTACGTAAAACGGAGATCTAAAACAAAAATATAGTAAAGTTTAGTTAGTTAAAAATATTTGTAAATACTGTATCGCAAAAGGATCCTGTCGGATCATCACTTATATTTTGTTTTAAATTATTACACCCAGTGTAAATCTGATAGCATTAGAAGTATGTCTGTGGGAACCCACCTTTTTGTTTGTATACATTGCATAAATTAAAATATGTATGGATAAGTAACTGAAGATATTACGTATATTTACCTATGTAACCTGGCCCGGCATGGCCAAGCGTGTTAAGGCGTGCGACTCGTCATCTAAGGGTCGTGGGTTCGCATCCCCGTCGCGCCAAACATCCTGTCCCTTTCAGCCATGGGGGCGTTATAATGTTACGGTCAATTCCACTTCGTTGGTGAAAGTGTAGCCCAAGAGTTGGCGGTGGGTGGTGATGACTAGCTGCCTTCCCTCTAGTCTTACAGTACTAAATTATGGACGGCTAGCGCAGATAGCCCTCGAGTAGCTGTGCACGAAATTCCAAAACCAAACCAAACCCACCCTATGTAACCACTTACTAGTTAGCAAGCCGGGCTAATTATCGATGTCTAAAATTGGATCCATGTTGAATATACCTTACGGTTTCAGCTAAAGATATAACAGAATTTCCGTTATTATTCCAAAGACCCAATTAAAACCCTTGTGACAGCAGATGTTTCATTCGAACCGTAAGAGGTATCTGATCTTTGAGTTTAGTGATGGATAGTGCGCATTTTTGAAAATACTATTTCCTCATTTGTATCGGAACAGAAATATTTTGTAATGAAAAAACCTCCGTAAAGAATATTATTAACTCGAGTACTAAGCTGGCGTAAAAGATATATTCACGAAGCATACAAATGCCCTTCGTTTGTTCTGTAGCTATACTATTTTTGACATTAAAACGATCATGTATCATGTTTTGATAGGTATGAGAGCGTCATTTAATCCTTATATAGTCAGTATTTTAAAATTAGAGATGGTGGTAGGCAGCCATAGGAGCTTTGAAATGAATACATATATAAATATCAATTATTCAGTCTCATATTTTTTCAGCTATGTCCTATACATTTCATTTCATACTTTCAGTACATAGTCTAATAACAATAATAAATTATATCCAAGCAACATGATATAAAAACCATTTTTGGAATGTAGCTTTACCAAAACCCACTAGCTTTTCTCTATATTCCAACTGATGTTTACGAATAATTACACTGGTTTACAAAAAAATATTTTTTGTCTGAGGCAAGAATGTGAATAGGTGTTTTTTACTAATTTGGGTGTGCTCAATTCAAATTTATAAACAGTTTTGCTCTATCACCTCTAGTTTTCTGGCTTTTAAATAGTCTCATTTTAGTATATACAGAGTATATACGTGCTTGTTTCAACAGTTGCAGCAGCTTATTACAGATAAAACAGGATAGATAAAGAACATTGACGGAATAAATATACTTGGATGACACAATGTACACAATTCATAGTACTGCAGACAGTTAGAAGTGTGTTTTCTTAGATGATCTGGTGTATTTTGCCTCCGGGATGTCACACAAGAGCATCCAGCAGAAGTCTCCCATCATGCTGGGGTTCCACTTACCTTGGTAGTTGCTCTCCATCTTCGTAATGTCTTGGTGGAATCTTTCTCCGTGCTCATCACTCACTGCTTTAAGGTTTAGAGGGAAGAAGTTGAGGTGGGAATGGAGAAAATGAATTTTGAGTGACATTCGGCATCCCATATCCTCATAAGTCTTTAGCAACTTTTCAATACAGGCTTGGTAATTTGGTACGCGTGTGTTACCAAGGAAGCCACTACAGACTGACTTAAATGCTTCCCATGTTCTCAGTTCCTTTAACGTAAGAAGCTCCTCAAAATCAGTATCCTTCAGCACTTCTCGGATTTGAGGTCCGACAAAGATGCCCTCTTTGAGCTTAGCAGCACTGAGACCTGGGAACACAGTAGACAAGTGTTGGAAGGCAGCACCATTTTTGTCCATGGCCTTCACGAAATTCTTCATTAAACCAAGCTTGATGTGAAGAGGAGGAAGAAGCACCTTCTTCATGTCAACCAGAGGATTCTCCTTGACGCTGTGTTCGCCAGGAACGAAAGTGCTTCTAGACCCCCAGTCTTTCTGCAGTAGCACAACTTGTTTTTCATGTCGAAAAATGAAGCAAGGTCTTTGTTCCGATTCCTGAAACTGGTGATCCGTCTTGATATATAGCTATATATATAATGTAATGCTATCACTTACATTTATTGCATAATAACTAAAAAAGAAGACATAAGTCACACAATATTAGAAATTAACCCTGAATGCATATACGCCTTTTTGTACAGTATGTGTACAAAATGTACAGTATGCATATCTAAAAAACTAGAGGTGATGAGTAAAAACGGATTTCAAATCTGAATTCAGCATCCCCAAATTAGGTTAAAACAGCTATTTTTGTGCTTGCCTCAATTTCTTTGTAAACCAGTGTTATTGTATGAGTATACCATGATTTAATTTCACGAACAATCTTGATTTTGATTGAATCAAAGGAATTTACCGACGTTCGACTGCCTTGACTGCACTATTCAGCCTCTTTTTTTGGTCAAACTTCACTTTGCAAAATGTATTTGCTTCAGTCAGTTATGAAATGTGAAGTCTGGATGTTTGTATTTATCCTGTTATTGTTTACAAGCTATACGTTAATATCATATGTAACACACACACACACACACTACTAGAAAAAGTATTGTTAGGATATACTGTGGGTCTGGGGTAGTAGTAATTGTTCTGTCATTTTTGAGGGGCATATTTATCTTTCAGCCCTAATTGTATAAAGCTATGCGGTCCAGCGATAAGTATCGGAACTTTATACTAAATATCGGGTTTCGATATCTTCGGTCGGCAGAACAGAGGTAGCTTTACTCTTAACAACCACCAATCAAAGAAAATCTTTTCCGTACAGTCTTTGGGTGCTGTTTTTCTAATATTTATTTTTTGTTCTAGAACAGTTTAAAACAAAACGGTATCAATAGAATATAAAAATATTTATGACATTTGTAATACTCTAGTCGGTTAGACTAGTGCTGTACAAAATATAAAATGATTATTGGCTTAAATACGAAAACAGTTTTAACATAATGGATAATTTGACCTGCTTTTAGAAGGAGCACAAGGTTATTTCTTTCAAAACCTCGCCAATAGGGTATTGTATTGCTATTGACCGTTTCCCGGAATCTGTCTGCACTGTCACGTGGTAAAGCGTGCTTGCATTAAAAAAACAAAACTCATTGGTGTTGGTTTTTTTCAGACAACTTCTAGAAGCGAGCCTAGCATAAAACTGTATGTCCGTACAGGCATCAGCGGAATATTCATTCACCTGTCGTGCTTATCTTGCTAAAGCGTGCGACAAACATAATCCATTCGAGTCGACAGATACGTATATATATACATAACGACTTATTGTTCCTGTTGGAGGATATATATAAATCATAATTCAAAAGCTTTCATCGATGCGAACACCGATAGACATTTGTGTGTGCGCGTGCGCGATATAAAGTAGCATTTGCTAGTATTTGTGTGATGTGATAATGTGTGTTTTTCTCTCATACACAGCTAACATTGGATAACCAAAAATCTGCTTCTGGAGAAAACATACATATTATATTTCACTTATAATTCTAAATACGTATACTGATCGTTCTAGTAATATCACAAATAATTCACTGAACATCAGAAAATTTACTACCGGATAAACCTCAAATAATTCAGGGTAAATCGGTGGTGCTGGTTTTAAGTATGTAGCCACTATTTGTCCATCATCTCCAGGTTTTGAATTATTGTAATATCTATTTTTTCAACATTTTTAAAAATACCATGTTATCAATTTAATACAGTGTCTCTTTTGTGAAATTAAGTTCACTTGGACAGTTTAATGAGTAAAAGGAATACATTTTTGATAACTTCAAAAACTCAACAGAGCATGAAAAGGGGGACAGAGTTATACGCCTTTCACTCAGTTGCGCTAGTGGAAAAATTAAACACTGAACATGATCCTCAAGAATGGAGACTTTTTATTGATTCATGTAAAGTTGTTCTGAAGGCTGTACCTTTTGCACAATGAGAACACTAAGCCGCCTATTACTGTTATCCATGCTGTGAACATTAAAGAAACGTATCAAATCATGCAGGTTATATTTGAGGTCATCAAATATTATCACCATAGGTGAAATACATGTGGTGATCTAAAAGTTGTCATATTACTGCTAGACCTGCAGAATGGGTATACCAAACATTGCTGCCTTTTGTGTGCTTTAGGGACATTCGAGATGATAAAAAATCATTTTGAAAAGAAATAATAGCTAGTGAGAGAGAATTGCATGCTGAGAAAACAAACCACGTTTCATATTAAACTGAAACTGATGAAAATTTGTGTGAAAGAAACGAACAAAAATGTTAATGGTTTCAGATATCTCTCTGGCTAATTTTTAAAAAGTCAGTGATACAAAAATGAAAGAAGGAATTTTTTGGGCCCCAAGTTCAGGAAGTTATAATGGATGATGATTTTGAATCTGTCAGAAATAACTTGTTGTTTGGAAATCATCCAAATTGCTTGTCTAAAATGTGTGGTGATCAATGATATGTTCGGGTACAACGAGGAAATTGGGTCTAGTATATCACTAAAGATCCACATCTTATACTTCCGTATAGACTTCTTTCCAAATGATGTAGGTGCGGTGAGCCATTCCACCAATTTCTACAATGGAAACTAAAGCTGAGAACATACAAAAAAGGCACAACAAATCGAGCAGTTATTTTATAAGGAAATAAAAAGAAGATAAATCACGATGAAAGTTTGAACATTGCCTGAACGTATTTTCAGTATATAATTTTATTTTAATCATCTAAACTGGCGTCAATATTATGTTTTGTTTTTGAACATTCTTAATTGAATCTTCGATGAATAAGTGAAGTTTTTAAGATAAAAGTTATTTTCACGATATATAAAAAATATTTTAAATAAATCTATCTTAACCCGATAACTAGATTACATTAATTTTCAGCATGATTTTTCGAATTAAACCATCTAGTAACTCGGATACAGTTCCATTTAATTTAGTGGTAAAGGAAAATGTTTTTGTTGTCCTGTATAATACACACAAACTGTCGGATTGTTACCCATCCTTGTTCACAGTTAGTTATACACCAATACGTATTCATGAATCTAGGTTTTTCATGGGCATTTTTATAGTATTGTTTGAACATGACCCAGCCGTTGTCCAGTAGTTAGTGTGGTCTGACTCTGTGAACCTGAACAAGGCTAGTGATAGCTCGACTGGATCCCTGTCTTGAGAAATTAAAGCTGCCCCATCTACCATATGTTGTTTATACCCAACGTAGTATCTCAAACTAGGTATTTTAAAGTTGTGTCCCATTGCTTTAGAAACGAGTTTTGTACTTTAGGGCCAATGAAGAACTATAAAAACGAAGGTCAAATCCCATTATATTCATTCAGAAAAGAGTAACTGTAGCGTTGGCGTAGGTGCTATTTATTGACTACCTTTAATTTAACCTCTCAGTTTAAAATTAGGTACGGTTGTACAAAGCTAGGCAGCATATAACTTTGCGCGAAAATTTTAAAAACAAACAATTCATTAGAATTACAAGGCTTTGTAGAAACCATTTTCTTAGAAATATTATATTCTTTTGTCTAAAACGTTATTCTTTATGTATAGCTAAAATGTTAAAAATCAAATAACGAAATTCTGAGTCTATTAATTTTAAATATGGCAGTTCAATCTCAATGTAAGATAAGTGGAAAATGTGTTACTTCATTCCTTTACCAAGATTGTCATTGTCTGGTGATTAAGGGTCTCGACTCGCTATTCAAGGGACAGAATATCTGGGATCACATGGTATATTGTGATTCAAAACAACCCCAATAGCGAATAATTTTGCTTATTATAACGTGTAAATCACTTTTTTTTCTTATATGTTGTCTTCGAGATTTCAAACAACACGGTGAAAGTGGTGTAACGTTTTAGTTTCATATAATAAAGCTGATGTGCATTTCTCGGAAATTCCTGACAAACGGCAAATACAGTATTTCCAGACACATCCATACTCTTTGTAGTAGTCTGTTCATGACGATTGGAATGCCCACGCAGCCTAGTCAATTAGAGTGGATAAGACAAGACGTTCAGTAGAAGCACTACACATTTAACATTGAGCCGATAACGAACTTTCAGTATGAGCTCCGTTTTAAAGACCTACCACTTGAATACTTTCATGTGTATATAGTAAATTTTAACACAGTATATGTATCGTCACAAAATTTTGCATATTTTTAGTGAAAATTACAAGTCTTTTGTACACAAAAATACACTTTTTCTATGGAGTATTTCTACTGTAGATTTGTGTATGAATGTGTCGAGTCTTCTTTTTGTTTACAAGTCCGGGTGCAAAATGATTTATATGTTAAGATGAAAAATACTTTTATTTATCTCGGATATCATTTACATAATTTCTAAATCCTCCTAAGTATATTTCAAACATTTTATTTCAATGAAACTTTACATTCTATCTGTTATTTTCTCTGCGATAATTCTGTGCAAGGTTGGTCAATTTGACCAGTCTCGTAGTCACCAAAAGTAAAGAAAATTTCGAAATGTCCCTGTATTTATCCTAAGTATATTTACATTTGTAGCACCATGTATCTGTTTATGCTTAAATTGTATTGTTTTATTTCCCCTCTTTATTGATGTCTAACTACTACTTACCACTTGTTCTTCAGTGAAACATTGGTAAAGTCTTCAGATTTATAACGTTGAAATCAGAGAATCTATTTTTCTCAGTGGACACAGCAGATAGCCCAATGCGGCTTTTCCGTAAGAAAACACATAATTACCACTAATACTAATACCATTTGCACTATTGTAATATATCTTGTAAATTACTTTGTGCAGCCCACGTTATGCTATCGAATTGCGTTACCCACGAGGGGTGCCTTGTGAAAACTTGTTATGACATTATTAGTATTTATCTTATCTAAATAGTCGCTTATTTTTACATTTTAATCATGTTTATTATGATAAATAAAAAGTAGTATGAAAAACAAGAAGTAAAGTACTTAACTGGATCCCTTTTTAACTCTATTTTTTATACTAATGTTAATAGTGCACTAAATGATTTTTATTTAATTAAATAATGTACCAAAGAACATAAAATAATTGCTTGTAAAAAACAAACCGTATCCCATAGATATTAAAGTTTTTTTGTTCTCTAACTGAGCGGCAAGAATCGTTAGAAATTCATCAAAGCTAGTCTGTGTTACCCATGGCAACGATGCTTGCACTGAAATGAAAATTAGTATTTTTCTATACAAAAAACAATGTAATATAATATGCCATTTTATAGATGAAAACCCTGAATTGCTGTTGATTGCAAATAATATAGTATTAAACATGAAAGAAAACTATTAGCAAATCCTGAAAGAGAGGATGCGACATGTGAATGTGGCAAAAGAGGAATAATTTTCTAATTGATAGCTCTCTAACCAATCAAATTGAAGGCAACGAAAATTGCTTTACCTGAATGATTACAGTGTTATGAATAAGTATTTTTATTCTGTGTCTATCAGGACAAGTAAGGGCATTGCTGAAGTTATGTTCCTGAAAAGGGCCGACTAATGTATATCATCATGTTAGCTTGCATGCAGTTGCTTCTAAATCTGTTTGTGTTTTTCTTTTATAAAATTATTGTTTCTTCTCTTTCGCATACTGTATGAAGTACAACTATTTCTTTTTGCGAAGATTAATAAAGTATTAGCGGTAATTATTTTTACTCTCCTAACCACAAACAAGTTTAAACATATTGGTTAATTATGGTGTAATATAAGTGTATTAGAATGAACACTGGGGTACGTGCGTTAAATTTGTTAAGCTAAACCACGGGAGTAAAATACAAGAAATATAAACACGTTTTACACAGAAGACGAAGCTTTGAATATATTTGACTGGTACATTACAGTGTTTAAATCGTGTGGTATTGAAATAATAAAATGTCTGCGAAAAACATCTGTTTCGTTTAACCAGAGTGACTTTTCTTGATGATGAGAAACCAACTTGAAATAAAAATGTATCTCAGAACGGTTAGTATGGGTATTAACAAAGTTTCGACCTTTCCAGGTCATCTTCAGGTTTACAAAAAAGAGAGTTTACAATTGAATTTTCTCTTACAGGTACTTTATTTTACCAGAGAATATAAGGATTCTACACAGAATTGTAAACATTCTAAGCTCAGATAAACATCTGTATCTTTGTTTTATAGTGATCTGATAATATCTTGTACTTGTTTATGTATTATTCGTAAAACTCAACGAGTCCTTAATGTGAATTAAAAATAATAATCAAACTTTGTTTCGTGATGTGTAATTTACCCTTATTTGTTTATCACGCGTAGGGTCTGCTGCACATGGTGAAATCCTGGTGCTATGTTTACACCTAGTAAACTTTACCTTCTCAAACGATGCATTCATTCGGCATCTGATAAGATTCTGTGACTTTCAGTTTTCATAGTTTCTAAAATTGATTACTGCTGTGGAACTGAAATTGTAGCAATACCTTTTAAGCTTGTCGTCTGTCACCAAAGATAGCACTGTCTAGAGTTTATGTGAATATAAGGAGTAAGTGGTGAAAGCTATTCCCATTAAAACGGCGTGTTTGATCTTCACTATATATGTTTAACGTTTTCTGACTTGTATTTATTCCATATTAATTAAGAAATGGTTTTATTGGACGACCATGTGCTTTATAAACCTCAAGAACCGTTAGAGATGTGCTGATGACATTCACATGAAAACCGAGGTGATTGTTGAGTCACTTAAATTATAGTATGGCAAACAATAAACTTTGGGAAAAGGTGGATTGTGTTGTTTGTTTTTTGGAATTAAGCACAAAGCTACACAATGGGCTATCTGTGCTCTGCCCACCACGGGTATCGAAACCCGGATTTTAGCATGTAAGTCCGCAGACATACCGCTGAGCCACTGGGGGGCGGTGGAGTGGGAAGAAAACCAAAAGTAGAATTGAGCTTAAAATTAACGTGATACTGTTGTGTACTAAGCCGGATATTTCGACTTGTAACCTTTCTTCCTTCGGCAGCGTCAAATGAGATGCCTTACAAGCTGGGCGTGATTCACCATACCTTACGTGTGAAGAAACCTAATAAATCCACTCATCCCTGAAACCTCATCAGAATGTATTGTTCTGCTTCTTAATTTAATTTATCAGGTGCTGTAGGGGGGACATGTGCACGTGGATGCAATGATTGTGTTTATTGTGAATTTGATAAACGTGGAGCAAAAATGTAGGGAGCATATCTTTCAAATAAATTATCCATTATTTACTGTTATCACTTTGTATTCACATGTACGTTTAATTCAAATCGGACTGTCAATTTGATACGACAACAGAAGCGTACACATTCATTTAAACTGGTGATCTTTTAAAGTCCACAGAGAAGAACAGGTTTAAATTACTAGTGTAAGGCAGAATCTGGTTCATTTATATGGTGAGAAATAAATGAGAACGTGAATTATTACACATAAAGTTCACTTTTAAAATATTAAATTGTAGAAAAAACAACTACTAGGGAAGATAAAGTGCCATATAAAGTGTTCAGTGTGTTTTTTATCATTCTCAATCAACATATTACACAGCTAGGTTGATGAAGCTACCTTCAGGCGTCATGTGTCTTTGACGCTATTCACTTATCTTTGAAATGTCGTGTCGTCTGACACATTTTACTCAAATCAGCAACCTGGTGTTGTTAAGAGCAAAAGAAACGCAGTGCGGGGTTACAAGAAAAGTGATTTAGCCATATTGTGTTTCTTTTTAAAACAAAATGTTCAGCAATAACGTACGCGTCGCAATGAGTCAAAGATGAATGTTTAATTTTCCTAGGACAAGTAATTTCTGAGGGACAGTCATTGGAAATTTGAAGATTTTAATCTCTTTATACAGTATTTAACGGATTGATCTGGCTCAGTAAATTTTACAAAAAAATGTGCAAAATAAATGTTTATGAAGATATTTATTCAGTAAGATGGCCTAGAGATAATGGAGAAAACAACGAGGTAAACTTGTGAACAGCACATATTATCCAGCTCTGCTCATGCGGAGACAGACGGCTAATGTGTAGAGATACGGCTCCCATTACGTGCTATTTCAGTAACTATCTGAATGAGTCACACGCCTGACAGTGTCACGTGACAAACGATTTTCTACCAAATGGCCCATTTGCTGCATTTGGTGTACTTTATTGAAATCGTGTTATTGTCCAGTAATTCCAAAGGCTGTAGTCTTTTCCGTTACATCGGAACTGTTGTGACCACGTCGTGCTTGATTGAGAGCTTCATTTAAACTCGACCCAAGAGTTGGGATGGGTTGAAAAATGTGAGGTGTTCTGTCATTTATTGATTTATTTTTCTTCTTAACCCTTTTTATATAAAACTTGATTGGTGGCAGATGTTCTTTTCCTGCTACTAGAAGATTCAGTTAGTGTGTCGTGTACAGACAGCCGTCATGTTCTTTAGATCACCGAACACAATACTCCACACTTCCAGCGGTTGAATAGTGACTGCTGAACGTGATAACGTGCGGGAGTGACTGTAACTTCCTATTAATTAAGAAAATTTTTGTAATTACAATGTCGGCAAATGCGTTAAGTGTCCTAAATGTAAATGAAATTCATATATATAATATGAGAAATTTTAGGTTTGTTTTCCACTGTAGTTTTATTAGTTTGTAAATTTTATATAAACGTTTTTGTATTAAGCCCGCGTTCATTATAACCTCAGAATGATTTAGGAAAAACAACATGCTATTTCAATAATTGTTACGTATGTTCTCCCTACACTTATAAACGGTTTTGAAACTTTTCTGTGATATATACAATACATCATTAATTTCACGTCTTCGTTTTTTCTTTTTAAAGGAAAATTTCGTATTTTGTAGTTTTGAGTAATTTGTTCGTATTTATTTATTTCTTTCGTCTTTAAATGTATTCGATGCACAACTGCATAATGCGTTTAAAGCAATGTTAGAGACGAGTTTATCTTCTTATGTTCTCTATGGTATGGTGCAATGAACTGGATGAGCAAAGAGCCAAACTTGCATAATAGTTGTCATATCGCCCTGATACTACATTTTTGTTTTGTTTTTCATATGAAATAAATATGTTACTGTATAGTACCTATACACGTGGAAGGTTACACGAAAAGAAGGCAGACGTAAATTACAAAATATAGTCCTATAAATAAATGCACGCCACGTTTTATAAATGATAATTTCACACAAGAAATGCTGTCGGACACTTATAAAAATATTGCTATGGATATTGCAGTAAAATATTTTAACACATTTTTATCCCAAATATATTTCAAAACTTTTATTTAATTCCAAAGGAAAGGATTCCTTGTAGCCCAGCGTAGTAAAGAAAAAATGAGGGAGAGGTCGTCAGAAACTACTTTTAGCACTGTATATAGTAATATAAATATATAGATGTGTTACACTAAAGATTCTTCTACAGTAGGTGTCTGTGATTTGTTGGATAGATTCGACAATAAATGAACAATAGACACTCCACTTGTTTCAAAATAACATACATCCGAAGAACAAGTTAAACGTATATACAAAGTTCTTTACACTATGGAGATCATATTTATACATTAAACATTATATAGTTTTCTTGTTGTTGTCAAAAGTCCACTTAGGCCAGATCGATTGTTTTAGAATTCAGTTGACAAGCCAAACTACTTTTTTATCTATTTTTATCACAATAGTATCAGTGTTTAATTCACTTACGCTGCCTAGTGAATTACCGCAGTTTTATCCTGAAATTCCAATAATCGTCTGCTCTTTGTCAAAGTTCACGCTTTTCTAATTTTTCTCTGACCGAACTTCTCTTTCACGTGACTTTACCTCTACTTCCTTTCCCCATTCGTCTCGCTGCAGCATACTTACATATCTATCATTGAAGCTTTTCAGAAATTTCGATAGCCTCGATAACAGTGAATTACAAACACAAAATATGATGCCTTTACCAATTAGCCAGCCCAATCTGCCCAAATTTGATAAACAGAAAGGTAACATGGGTACTTTCTTAGCCATACAAAAATTGCACAAATTCAGAAATGTAACGAAGGTAACTGAGAAGTCTCTTTCATCCCACTTCTCATAGGAAAGGCCTACAAGTGTATACAGACATTACATCAGAAGTTACCATGGATTATGACAAATTAAAAGTAACCTTGCTGGAATAATATGAACCCATAAAAGAAGATTTTCATTAGAAATTTAGAGTGAGTAGTCAAACCTTACGCTGCGGAAACTATTTCAGTTTGTGACATGTCTACAATGATACTTCACAAGGTGTATTGACACTGCCAAATTTACTAATACGTGAACAGCTCGTGACCAGGTGCTCCTCTGACATGTTACTGTTCCTAGAGGAGAGAACATGAAAAGACATGGATAAGATGATCAATCTGGCAAAACAGCATATGGAAGCCCGTCGAAGAAATACTACCGTGAAGTCCAAACCAATGATGGTTGACAAGGAGCAGAAGTTTAGAAAAGGTTAGAAAAAGTTAATATATAAGATAGAGAAAAGATGATATATTTATTATAAAATAGGACACGCTGCAAAGGCATGCAAGGCTATTACCAACAAGCAACAGTAGAAATATCAGCATGTAGCAGCATACAGTGCTCAAGAAAACATCAAGCATAATACAAACTGGAAAGGGCCTAAAGAAAATTTCAAGGATCGACCTTTTAAGGTCAGTTAGAAGGTTTTAGTTCTGATACCAAAAGATAACAAAATTCATCCTGCAGTGAAAAGGACCTTTTACAGTACAGAAAGTAGTCAACAGAATTCGCTTTAAGGTGAAAGTGGATGTGACAGCAAGGAGTACCATGCTAATCTGTTGAAGAGGTACTTTGAGAAGCAAGAAGACCTAATGAGTGCAGCTGTTGAGATACATATAGATATGGCAGGTTTAGCTGTTATAGAAGCAGAATCTAAAGATAGTAACTTCATTAGAGAAGATAAAAACCTACATGGCCACTGGATGGAGATGAGACATATAAAGATGTCAGCATAAGTAAAGAACTGACTGGCAAAAAATAAGAAAAGAAACAAGATTTACTGTCCTACTATACGTATAGATCTGGAAAGGCATACTTCAGGCAACACAAGATCGAGATGACAACTGATATCCTGTCATAGTGAAGCCTTACTTGAGGAGAGCCAACATATGAACTGTTAATGTTGACATAGAATATATGAGAATGGTTGTATACAAAGACTGTTCTTAGTTTATATGTTGTACAGTAAATATTGTTTGTTAAAGAGAGGTTTATTATTAGGTAAATGATACTGTTTATTGTTGGTATTATTTATTTTCTGACTTAATATTTAATGATTATTTAGTTTTTAAGACAGGAATGTTCAAGATGGATTGTTTTTAAAGTGGTAGTTGTGAAAAATTTCGTTATGTAACTCTCTAAGAGTCGTGCATTTTGTTTCTAGTTGCATTGTTTTCTAGGTTTTACTAACATTGTTGACGTCACTTTGCTCAAATCTTCGATATTTTTTTCTTGTTACAAATGAATATTTCTATCTTATTGCCGCTCACGTAGTTTAAAGACAGTTCGAGACCTCAGTTGGGTAACATTTAAATATAGACAACCAAGCGAGCACAAGTCAAGTGAAATAAAGCTTAATAAAATTAACTGACATGTGAGTGATTAGCTGTAATGGGGTATATTTTGAAGTGAATTTCACAATTTTAATTGAGATAGGGAAAATAATCTGTCTTGTCAAAGAGCATTTTAAAGTAATTGAACATGTCTGTGTGGTCTTTAACTAAAAGAATACAATTATTTAAAGTTCGAGATAGAAAGGTAGCCCACGGGATAACGTAAATGAATTTTTCACAGAAAAGTGTAGAGAAGAATGATTCGTCTTCAGGAATTATTGAATCAGCCTGAATGGCCTTTTGACAAGAAGAGAGAATTATTTGAGTTTGAAATACAGCTGTCATATCCCATAGTGTAAAGAGTTTTTGTACTTACATTTTACTTGTTTAGGATATTTTATTTGAAAACATTTGGATTGTGTGCTGTCCTTTCATTGTTCGAATTTTTTACCAACAAGTCACAGACACCTACTGTAAAGAATTCAAGCTTATATCCATAAATTCCTGACCAATATTGTGCGTTGTATATTATTTAGTTTATTAATTAATGTACACATACATTAGTCTAGCTGTTGTTTTGTTTATTTTGATTCATCCTATTTTGATACTTAAGAGTCGCTTTACTCGAATATTGTTATTGTAGATAATAGCTTGAAAAGTGAGTAACAGGATAGAATTTTAAAAATAACTGCAGTTATTTTCAACACAGTGATAGTGTTCTTGTTTAACATATTGTGATTGATCGTTATTGTACATAACTAGAAAAAGTAGACATGAAATAAGGTCCTGTAACTTCCAACTGTTTGCAGGCGTGAAACAGCTTGGAGCTCTTTAGGTTTTATACACGTCACCAGTGACCCTGATTTGTTGACACGTGCAAGAATATTGACCGTAAAGTAACCATTCTCAGATTTCCTTCTGTCACATCAGTGACAAATAGACACGTAGCCTGCGGTTGTCTGTACACTTTATTTACATCCTACTAAATAAATCCTTCTGAATGTCACAAAAATTTGATGTAGGGAAGGTTAGTTGGGTTTACAGATTTCTCTTGGGAGGATATGACTGCCAGTGTTTGTTAGAACCATTTGAAGATGAAGACCATCGTTTGTGTAATTGTAATTTTAACTTTTGGCGTGCTTGTCGATACATAATCATCTAAGACAAATGTAAAAATATATAATGTAGTTTAAAACTTTAATTTTGAGATTTTTAATATATTAAATAGCAAATATATCAATGTTACTTTTATATGGAGAATATCAAATGTCGCGTCGTAATACAAAAAGAAAAAAAAATGTATATATTCAAATAATCTTCATTATTGGAAATTTACTAATGATTTTCCCTTTAAATATTTAGGCTTATATTTATTTTTCACAATGTTTAAAGTCACTCTTTGATATATTCTAGTGCGAAGCTAGTAATATGAATTTCATGAAGTTTTTAATAACCTGAGTTCTACACAAAGCAAATCCTTGTAACTTCTCTTTTAATTTTGAATATATTATAATATAAGAAAGAGAATGTGCAATGAGTTCCATTTGCTTTAAGTTCGAATCATCCTTTATTCTTGACTTATAATGATGTAAAAATACATTGACATTGGTATTTGGAGGTTTTTGTAAAAGTACTCGTTACAGTATGAGAATCTTCACAGAATAAATTGAAATTACCCACAAGAAGAGCTGTAGCCATTAAATCGACATAAACATCCTCCAGCAAGGTGTTAAAAATATGGAATAAATATTGTTAACAAGTTGCATGCCCATTTGTTTTGACCGTGGCCATCCTGTAATTTTTTACTACACAGACTAAATCAATTTTTGTGTTGTTTTTCTTTGTTTGATCGTTGTGTTGCGTGATATTCTGTAACCAACAATCATTTACCCACGAGCAGTTTGTTGTGCATAGTTGTTCATAAAAAATGATTTTAAAAAAATTGTGGTATATATGCAATAATTAACGAAGTAATTTGTTTAATATTGATAAGTGTATAATGTTTGTCAGAGTAAAAATGTTTAACTTTCGTTGATTCTAATTTTCGTTTAACACTCATGAGTTTTATTAATATTGAAAGATGTTGACTGAAATATTTACTTGGAAATTGAAGTGTTTTTATTTTTACATGAAAGAGTGGTTATGTAATTCAACTTTTACAATTTAGGTGTATGATCATCGTACACAGACGACCACTATAAAATGAACAAGTTCTTTGTCATAGAAGGATCTGGTATCTCTTTGTTTTAGGTCGGGATGGCACACCAAGTTAGATCCTCATATTATGTAGTTGTAGCTACCGTGGCATTTGTGTGCTACCTAAATGCTTTAAGTTGTGGTTTTGTTTTTGACGATATGTCAGCTGTGAGAGATAATCGAGACCTCAGGCCTGAGACACCACTCATCAGTCTTTTCTGGAATGATTTTTGGGGAACTCCTATTCACAAGGTGCGTATTTTTTGGTTAATAGTTATTTATGTTTTCTCAGTTTTCTAATACGTTTCTTAGTAGGTTTATATGTATGTATAAAGCCACCATATGTAGTATTATATGAAAACACTCGAAAAATTACTCTTCAGGTGTTTAAATTGTAATTTATTTCAAAAGAAACAAATGGGACTAATATAGATTAGTCTAAATATATTAAGTTGGTATTTAGTGGTCTGGAATTCGTTTAAATATAATAATAAATAATGTTTAAATATGTAACTATTAGTTTTTTCATTAAAAAAGAAACAGATTTCTATTACTGAACAAAATTAGGTCGATGTTATGTACTCTATTATAACTCAGAAGCTCATGTTCTTGCCTTTTTTTTTGGTAACGAAACTTCAAGATCACGTTAAATTTTAAAAGGGTTTCTTGGTTTACCACAAGTGTTCTAATGTTTTCCATATTAATCGAATGTTTTTTGAATGTTCACGGTACCAAGTGTTTCAAATTTTCTGGAGTAATGTAATATATTAAACAAATCACATTTAGTTATCGTTTAATGATCGATGTTTCAAAATTATATTTGTAAATATCCCTACGTAAGATAACCTCCTTTCTGTAATCGTAATATTTATAGTCGGTTTTATAGTTCCAAAAATGTAATTATGTTTAAACAAATGTTTTAATGCTTCTACGGAACAATACATTTCCTCTTTTGTTTCTTCAAATCATCATTTAAAGCTTTTGTTTGTTTATTTTTTATTTGTGCGCAAAGCTACACGAGGGCTACCTGCGCTAACCGTCCTTAATTTAGCAGTGTAAGACTAGAGGGAAGGCAGCTAGTCATTACCACCTACCTCTAACTATTAGGCTGTTCTTTTCCCAACGAATAATGGGATTGACCATCGTATTATAACGCCCAAACGGCTGAAAGGGCGAACATGTTTGGTGCGACGGGGATTGTAATCTTTAGAGTCGAACGCTTTAGCCCTCCTGGATGTGCCGAATCTTCTTTTAAAGTAGTGTTTCCCAACCAGGGGTGCGAGATAACATTTGTTTTGGTCACCTTTACCTTTATCTTAAATAAATAATTACTGTGAGGGGTACGAGAACATATTAAAATTTTTTAGGGGTGCGGGGCATAAAAAATGTTGGGAACCACTGGTTTAAAGGAAGGACGCCTTAATGAGAGGGATTATGAACATTACATATTTTGTTGTTTTTTTTATTTTAGTGGTGCAAGTTTTTCATTGGTTAAGCCTAAATTACTGCTATTAAGCCTAACTTGGTTTTTACTTCGGCTTTAACTAAAATTAAACAGAATTACTTCAAAAATTATTTTTTATTTACATATTTTCTCCCTTAAGTGTACATAATCACAGCTCGTGATTTCTATAATTTTGCGTATACAGTCTTCATCATTCTCCTTTTTTTTCACTGTTTTTTTCACATACATCAAACGTTTTTAGAATAACTTGAGAGCTATTAGTGATTTTAAATTTCCTTACATTTGAAAGCATAAATTAGAGGGAAAGCAGCTGATAAATAGTACCCAATGCCAACTGTTGAGTTACTCTTCTCTGATGGTAAAGTGGGATTAAAACGTCACTCTGAACGCACCCACAGCCCTAAAATGTGGAGTTTTTTTTTCTTGTTTTGTGTTGACCTTCAGGTTCACAGTCTGGCATGCAAACCATCGGGCCCCACTCTTCCACATAAACTAAATGAGCAATAACCTAACAACGTTTCTCTTGTAATTTTCTTTCTTTTTCTTAAGTTATTTTATTAACTTGGACCTTGCTTGACCTAATTGAATTAGATAACTTAAACTGTGGTTTTAATTTTTAACTATTTCTATTTTGGCTCATAACCTACAGTCTTCAGTTAATATATACATATTTAATGTTGAGTGCGTCACCTTAAGTGGATGAAATCTAACCGCCTACGGATCAAAGTAAATGTTATTGTCACTATAATCAAAATATATAAAGTTAAGCCACGCGAAAATAATTTCTAAATGTGAAAAGAAGGCCTAGATATTGGCATTGACTTTATATAACATTTGTTTTTAGACTTTAAAAGCCTTTCAGTAACTTAGTTTCTTCCAAGTGAAAACGTGAAGTGTTCTAAATAAATGTGTTCGAAGAACTGTGTTTAAGATGAAGTTTGTGTTGGGAATGCTACTTGATGATCGCATGGAGAAAATATAGCTGGAACTTTATTTAAAGACATGTTCGGTGAAAAAACAAATATGTTCTGTTTCTAGCAGTATTCTGTTTCAAAACATGAATGAAATGTATTCAAAACCGTTTATCTCTCTCTTCCTCTACGTGTAGGGACAGCGGTAAGTCTAGGGATTTACGATGCTAAAATCATGGGTTCGATTCCTATTGGTGGACACAACTGATAGACCGATGTGGCTTTGCTAGATAAACACGCACACACATTCTACATACATATTCGTAACACTGAAATTGCTTCTGGTGAGAGTACCCAAACTACAAGCGACAGTCTGGCGTTCAAATACCAGTGTTGTTGGGATTTGTTATAACTTTTTTTATTGATAAGTGATCATATTTAGAACAAGCGCTTTCAATATTCAACAAAATCCGAATACCGTGATATTTTAGTTTAATGTTTGTTAACATTGGATGTTAAAGTGATGTTGTGATTACAGTGCTTGACTCTCATGTGGAAGTCTTGCACTGAAATTCCAGCTTTCGGGACGTTATATAATTGATACTTGAAACCGTCGTTACTTGATGAAACTTTATGAATACAAAATTGAGTAAATATGGCAGTTGCACGTTTCGCAAATACATAATTTATTCACAACAATGGTTTCGCCACTATATATATAAATGATCATATTTTAACAATCTCTTTCAATACTATTACAGATTAAATTTGGAATTTGAGATGTTTGTTAACATCTGAATTTAAAAATGACATTGATCACGTCATCTTAGGTTTTAATTTCAACTTTTCTAACACTATTTACAAAATAAATTCAAACTGAAACTGAATATATTGTATATAGGTTAAAGATTTTTCTTCACTAGATGGTGAAGCAAAACGATCTCATATTCGAAATAATTCAGAAACAGTTCAAAAAGAAAACGTCGCTTAGTAAGAGAAAGAAGCAGATAATTGGCACAGTAAAATCAATAAAACAAAAATTAGGATAACTGAACCAGAGGGATGACAATTGAGACTGTCAAATGAAGCATCTGGACAAACAAAGCGAAGAATACAAATTGATGCTGAAAGATATACAAATAGGTTGTGGCGTTTCTGTGTCTTCCCTATGCATTTAATACGCACATAAGTCAATTAAACGTACGCTACGGTGTACAGTATCAGAACACCAGATTTACGACGTAGTTTACCAAAACTTGATAGAGCGGTTAATTTGAAAGCGATCTGACACAGGCTGGTTGTTAAGGTGTTTGGTTCACAATTTATGTGGGACATCAGATCAAAACTTGTCACCGCATACGTTTGTTTTTTGTATTTTTTTACTCTGATGGGGTATCTTACTATTCTTCCGTAAAGAATAATTCAAAAGTTAGCGGTTGTTGCTGTTGGCTAGCTTTCTTCCTCCTAGTTTCAAAATTGGGCACAATTGGCACAAATAACCTTCAAGCAGCTTTGTGAGGAATTCAACAATTTACAAATAAATTATTGGAAAAGTTTCCAGACAGTTTCCAGTCAGTGAAATATCCGCCAAAACACAGTACGTGTTTATATGTCTAAAATATTAAACGTTTTTCAGATGAAGAATGAAAATATATCGCAGTATCACATACTTGTAACTGCGCATCTAGATACATTATGTATTGTTTAAAATTTCGTATATTAGTTTGTAACCCACCTTTTGTAAATATTACTGCAAACTTTTTCAAGGAAGTGAATGTAAAAGTGATATTTTTAAAATTCAGTCTTCCAAAACCGACTTTTCTATTCGATAGGGTTTAATGTGTGCAAGAGGAACCTGACTCAATCACCTCGGCAAATTCAGGTTACCTAAAGTAATTCGTGATGACGATAAATCCACTTGAAGTAAAAATACATCTCGGACAGCTGGTATGAGTATTAACACTTATTAATAAAGCAGAGGACAATGTTTCGACCTTCTTAGGTCATCTTCAGGTAAACAAAAGGTCGAAACGATGTTCTCTACTTTATTTTGATAAAGGTTTTAATACCCATACCAACCGTCTTGAGATATAAAGTTACCTAAAGGTTTTCTTGAGTTTCAATGTATCTTCATTTCTATTAAAAAACAAACAAACAAAACCCAGCAGAAATACCTGCTTTTTGGACGAACATAACTGCTTGCTCCGCGAAAGGATATTGGGGCTGGCCCGGCGTAGCCAGGTGGGTTAAGGCACTTGATTCGCAATCCGAGGGTCGCGGATTCGAATCCCGTCACACAAAACATGCTCGCCCTCTCAGCCGTGGGAGCGTTATAATGTTACAGTCAATTCCACTATTCGTTGGTAAAGAGTAGCTCAAGTGTTGGCGGCAGGTGGTGATGACTAACTGCCTTTCCACTAGTCTTACACTGCCAAATTAGGGGCGGCTAGCGTAAATAGCTTTCGTGTAGCTTTGCTCGAAATTCAAAACAAACAAACAAACAAGCTATTGGGCCTGCGGTCTTTTCTGGAATTTTTTGACAGTCCTGCGTAAATGTACTCGTACTCAACATTCATCAATGTTCACCATCCACAAGAAAAATAATTTTATCGGGTATTTTAGTTTTAAAATGAGCTATCATTACAGAGAAGGTTTTATTGAAGTATTTCTTTGTAGACGCTTGTTTGTTTGTTTTGGAATTTCGCACAAAGCTACTCGAGGGCTATCTGTGCTAGCCGTCCCTAATTTAGCAGTGTAAGACTAGAGGGAAGGCAGCTAGTCATCACCACCCACCGCCAACTCTTGGGCTACTCTTTTACAAACGAATAGTGGGATTGACCGTCACATTATACACCCCCACGGCTGGGAGGGCGAGCATGTTTTAGCGCGACTCGGGCGCGAACCCGCGACCTTCGGATTACGAGTGCACGCCTTAACGCGCTCGGCCATGCCACGCAGTTATCGATGAAAGTGTCTTGCTTTGCTGTTGCAACACACAAGCTTTTCACTAAAGAAAAACATACTTTTTTAGTTTGTTTTAATTGTTTTATATTTAAACTTACTCTATTTTTGTAATTCTTATTGGTCAAATCTGAAACATTATTTTTGTGGAAATTTCAATTGTTTTATTTATTGCTCAGCTATAAAAAATACTGCGTAGCTATAAAAGATAATTCATTTACGACTGGTGATTAACGAATGCGGTAGTTTCCGAGATCAGAGTTTTGAACATGTACATTACAAGAAGATCCGCTGACAATTACATTTTTTTAAACCATTACTAAGCCCAAATTGCATGAGAAACTGAACGAATTGCTTGTAGTTTTAGTGTACTTATTAATATTTTGTAGACTATCTATTTAAAATTGCTATAATCACTTGCATAAACGTATTCAATTGCTGGTCAAACAGTACAATCGGTAGCACTCACCATGGTATATCATTTATGTGAAAAATTTGCAGATAACTCATTTTGTTAAGGAGAAAAGAGAAGGCTTTAGTGAGTATAGTAATTTGACCATCACTGGTGTATCCAAATTATAACTTATTCTCAGAACAACTAAAGAAAATCGTTAAAGAATATATAATTTAGGTTACTTTAAAAGTGTATGAAAAAAATTTGACAGATAAACGAGCGTGTACGTTTTCATGGCGTAGGAGCTGGAACCAATTTTATAAGTAAGTTCTCTGACTTGTTAGCAAGAACAATTAGAATTTCTAATGTAGACAGCAAAGTAGTGGTTCAGGAATGGAAGTGTCTGTTTTTGATGGAATCTGGTGTGCTGTATGACGGTTTAAAAAACGATTTATCTTTGTGATATGTTTTTAATACAACAGTATAAAAAGTTAATACATTTAAGGTGATTGATGTTCTTGCTCACGTATCCGAGTACGCTCACAGATATTTGTCATATGTACACTTTAAATAAATAACTTGAAGATAATTACATGTAGCTATATCGCCAAATTAATCCTACATTTCAAAAATGATAACAATAAGAAGCAGATGGTGCCTAAGGTTAAATAAAAAAATAAAAAAAGCAGGAGAAAAATGTCAACTTGTCTGGTGAAATGAGTTTATAGCATTTCTTTCAAAGGCAGAAAAATCAGATATGCCAAAATGAAATACAGAAGAATGCAGTTAGTAGATATCAAGTAGAAGGAAGTATGAAATGGGAAGAGAGATATTTGAATTTCGAATAAAGAATTTGAACAGCATGTACAGTAACCAGTGAGTGGAAAGTTTGAATAATGCATGAAATATACACCAGGTGTCATTCAGAGCCCAGTTATCAAAAACTGAGGAAGTGTGATTGAAATACACTTGGGGAAAAACAAATCTGGAAGCACTGAGTACTGCAAAGCATAAATAAAGAAAACAGTCAAGAGGATATGGTCAACTCAGGTCAATAAAAAGATTTCTATAAAAGTAGGAAATATTTGTTTTTAATAAAATATTTACTGTGAAACAATGTAAAACAAAGCATTTATAAAATGATTGCACCATTATAGAAGCAAAGTGTAAGTTTGCTTCAATCTAATCTTTCTGATTGAAACTTTGATATAATTTCAATGTAATGTGAACTGAAACATGAATTTCTGTGTTCTTAATATATGATCCATAATTTCAAAATTAAAGTGTTGATATTTTACTCAGAAATTTGGTCTATCACTTGTAAGATGAATGTATTATTGAAATGTTGATGTTTTTATCTGTTATTAAGCATTATTCTTTTTAAGTTTGTAATATTCATTTGAAATTATTTTCAATGAAAGTACATGCATTGCAGTTTTTTTTCAATTCTCTCTTTTTATTTATTTTTATTGCTTGTTTGGAGATTAGCTTTGGCTTTATTTTTTTCCTCAATGTCTCATTTCAATTTACATTTTTTTATTTCTAGTATTCACAAGTTAACTCCTGCAAGTATGTTTTAAGTGAATTTCATTTTTTCTCTTTCAAGCTCAAACCAATCTATTCAATTCTTGTCTGACCCATTAAGGAATCGTAATATTTTCTCTTAGGAGTGATTAAGTGCATTGTAACCTGAACATGCAAGATAGTGGTGATTCTAAGCATCTCCAAAATAATACCCCTCTCCCCAAAAGAATAATAATTTGAGAAAACATTTATAAAAAATATTTTATTTTCAAAAGGAAAAAAAAGGTAAAAAACCCAGTTGATTTCTATAGTTGGAGAGTAGATCAATGCAAACCAAACTGAACACATTTTACATTCTGAATGCTGTGAAATGCCCCTTGGACCACCACACCACTCTTTTATTTGTTCAAATTTTACACTGTGTCAACTGTAAGTGATTGTCTTAGCCTCTTTTAAGGAGGAATATTAATCCCTGCATAGGAATTTCTTGTTTATTCTGAATAAGATTGAAGTTTGTGTTCTTCGTTATTTTATTTTATAATATTCCTTACTTTATCATTTTTCAAAAACTTCAAGCTCTGAGAAAAAAATATAATGATTGTGTGTTAGGAATAATTGTTATTCATAGTTTCCTTTACAATAACTGTGTAAGAGTTTTGCTGTTGAAAACGCAAAAGCAATTACTTGTATGCACACTATCATTTTAATAATTGTTTTGTTTTCATATGTTATAAATACAAGAATGCAATATGCAAATACTCTGTCTCTTACAATATTAGTTTACCTTTAGTCAGGTAGTAATTTACATTTTTAATAAAGTTTTTAATGCTTTGTTGGGTATTCTATGTGAATTGCACATTTCTTACTGTAAACTATACTGTTATTCATGTATTTCAACATTTTGTCTCAGTATTTGCACTTCTCTTCACTGATGCCCCTTACTAGTACAGTGGTAAGTCTATGGATTTACAATGCTAAAATCGGGTTCAATTCCCCTCGATGGGCTCAGAAGATAGCCCAGTGTGGCTTTGCTATAAAAAAACATACACACTCTTCACTGATCTTGTATATTAGTTTATGCTATAGTAAGAAAAATGGTTAGGTTTCAAATTGCATGAATTACAGTTAAAAGGACACATTTTTGCTTAATTTCACTTTCAGATTTAGTTAATTTTCAGTGTATATGTATGCTTAGTGAAGTATATGCAATTTATGCCATATGTATTGCTTACAAGAATACAAATATATAGCCCACAAATCTTTTAACCAAATTTTACAATTTATGTGCTTCATAAATGATACAACAAATAAATTAGAATGCACTGAGAGAGTTACACAGTGTGTTATGTTTTTACTTGATGTTGTCCAGGAATATATTATCTCTGATGAAACTTAGTTCAATGGGTAGCAGCTGCCTGTTATAGAAACGTAAGTGCAGAGGATAATGTTTTAAAAGGATTCTGTTTTTCATCTTAAACATTTTTTTAGTTTGATCTTAAGAATGTATGAATCAGTTATTCTTCAGGTGTTGTGTCAGCTGCAGCCTTAGGATAGCACTGTGATGTACCATTACAGAGGATGCATCCCACACTGTTTTTTTTTTTTAATTACTTACAAACCTGTTCAAATTATCTTCTAGTATTGTTGAATGATTTATTCAGAAAAATGAACATCAGTCAGTTCATTTTTCTTATCACTTGTAAGACCTTATAACAAGTTCTGAAAGTTTTTGTTTAGTTTGTGAGAAGTCAAGAATTACTGTTTCAGATACGTTATTCACTCTTTATATTTGACTTATGAAAAACTAGAAGTAATTTAATGTTGGATGTTGACTTTGCTCTTCTTTTTCTTGTAACTAATTAAATGTTACAAGTTATTATTGATTCTAAGTGTAAATATTTTGTGCAAGTTGTGTCTGTGATTATTTTGTAATTTACGGAAACATTTATACCTTTCTCTTTCTTGTGCTAAAATGGTTGAAAGTATCACCACTCTAAACATGCAATTTTTTGTGCTTGGAATGTTTAATGAACTAAAAGTCTAAAAACTTTCATGCTTGAGATATAATTAAAAGTATAAATGCATAATATGCCAAAACATGTACAATAAGAAACATTAAGATTTTCTATGTATGAGTTGTAAAATTGTGTAAATTTACAAAGCGTAAAGATATAAGTGTATATTTGTATGTATGTTATAGTAAACTTCCTTTTAAAAACTTTAATAAAGGACCTTTTTATGTATTTTACAACAAGGGATCTACTGGCCCATCTCAGATATCCCATCTACTAGTCTAAACTTCAGCTATCACATAAAATCCTTAAAGATAAATAAAAATAACAAAAATCTTTAAGCCAGCCTTTATCATTTGTACAGTTACCAAGTTTTCTCTTAAACTCAGTTAAATTTATTGCATCAAAAAAATTCAAAGGCCACTTCCAGAGGCCAACTAAACTATCATAAAAATATAATTTGGCTGAAGATGACTTTTATCTTATCAAAATTTATTATTGTCCCCTAGTTCTACTATTCTTGCTATTCATTATGAAAAAAGATGACGCATCAACATTATCAGTTCCCTCTACAATCTTAAATACATCAATTGGATCCCTTTCAACTTTTCTGTTTTTTCAATAGAAAACAATTTCAAAGATTTTAATCTTTCATCATAGAATAGCCCCTTCATCCAGACACCATTAAAGTAACCCTTTTCTGGTCCCTTTCCAACAGTTTAATGTTCTTTTTATGGTAAAGAGCTCATGACTAAACACAGTACTCCAAATATGGTCTAACCACTGACCCACACAAAGAAATTATAAGTTTTTAGACTTGTATTCAATATTTCTATAGATACAACCTAAGATTCTTTTTTCCTCACCACTAGCAACAGTGCATTACTTGGATGACTTTAGAGACTAATCAACTATTACACTGAGATCTCATTTCTGTTTTTCCTGATACTGTTAAGGTTATTCCCATCCAAATAATACTGTAATTTATATTATGATAACCCCCATGCATTATCTTACATGTATTATAATTAAAAGCCATTTGCCATGTATTTCCACAACTGGCTAATGATCTTAATCCTTTTGTAAACAGGCAGCAATCTATACATAGCAAGCAACACTCAATTCATTAATATATCATCAGCAGATTTAAGTAACTTGCTGACCATTCCTTCATTGTTGTCTTTGATGTAAATAACAAAAAAAAAGAAAAAAAGAGGCAAGGTTCACAAACTGAGTCCTAAGGTACCCCACTTCTGACAGTAATCCAGTTTAATTGAATACCAAATATATCAATCCCCTGCTTTCTTCTATCTAGCCACTTTACAACTCAGATTACTTATCCCCCACACATAGAGATCACTTTTTTAAAGCCGTTTACATGGTACCTCATCAAAAACTTTCTGAAAATCCAGATATACCAAATCTACACCTGTAGCCTCATTTACATAAGCAGTAACCTTTTCAAAATATGTCAAACGATTTTTAAAGCAATATTTTCTTTTAATGAAACCATGTTGACTATTCTAAACTTGGTTAAATGGCTTTGTGTAGCATGTTTATTAAACTCTCCAAATGTTTTTCCTTAACTGATGAAAGATTAATAGGCTTATAATTACTGGAATAATTTTTTATCACCTACCCTGAAAAGAGGATGTCACACATCAGCTAATTTTTGTCACATATTCAATCCATAATATCTTCTAAAACACTTGGGAAAATTATTATCTAGGATCTAAAGTTAAATCCTATAAACATTCCTGGTTAAATATCTGTAGTTTCCTGATTAATAAATGTTCATTGCAGTTATAGCTTTTAAGGTTTATAATATACTAATCCTATAAAATCAATAATATGTATTGTCTCTAAGTGTGTTGATTCAGAAACATTAGGTGAGGTTTTCACAATTTTATTTGGCAACATTAGTGGCAATGATTTTTACAACTGAGAATTTTCTACAACTTGTGAGTAGGTGGGAACTTCACAATAACTATTTAACAGTATAAGCTATATAATAGTAAGCCCGCAACACATTAAAGTTTAAGCTCCTCCTGAAATCCTGCTGCCATTTTCCACAGTTTGTCTTTCTCATATATATATATATATATATATATATATATATATATATATACACACACATATGTTGCTCCTACTGTAACTTGGATAACTTTCAACTTCTCCAACCTATAAACTCTACATATAAGTTGCACATTTTCACAACCATTACTAATTTCTTTAAAAATACATACGAATCCAGATTTCCCAAATAAAACCCACTCATTTCATCCATCACATCTAACAAACTCTGAACACTTAATTGTAATACTAATCTTAACCCACTGTATCTGTGGCCTGGATTAAATACTCATTACTAAATGTATTGCCAACATTATTGTTGTTTAGCCTAATGTATTAGAATCAAATATATTGGTTTTTATCTCTGTACTTTATTATCACCTTAAATTAATTAAGTTTACCTTTAATTTAAAAGCAATGATAAATAACTAATTTTTATATTTATAGATGTTTACATAAAACTAATAATAATAATAATACAGTGTATTTACCCAGATTTATAATCTTACAAACTGAATTTAAACTAATGAATCTAAATTAAAATTAGTTAAACAAAATTTTTGTTAAAACCTGCAGAGAAAATACTTTATGTATATCCATGTATTAGAAAATATTTTACTATTTTTAATTCTTTTTTAAAGGGTTTTTATGCATTTTGTACTTATCTTTGTTAGTGGTTTATTATGCTCTTTCATGTTATAGGGTGTTTGTTACTTTCAAAGTTACTTTTACCATAATTTATGGGTGTTTTCATATATTGTAATAATTATTGATGCACAGTATGAAGTTAGATTCGTTTGTAATTTTTTGGCCCCATAATCATTGCATTTGAGTTTGTTCTCTCATAAAAGTGTAATTAATGCACCAGAATTGGGTTATTATTGTATTTGTCATTTTGTATTTTATGTCAGAAGTTAGGTTGGACTATGGGTGTGGCTCAAAGGTAAGAAATGGCCAAAATATGATGTATTTGTAACTCTTTGTAAACTTAGAAACTCAGTATGTCTTTATGTAAATGTATTCAATCAACTATTCAAATATTAGTGTAGGTTGTCTGTGTTTGATTTTCAACACAAACAAATTGTAGCAAGCTGCAAACTTACAGTAAATCTTGTCTTGAAGCAGTCTGTCATTCAAAGTATTATTGTTTTTGTTTGAGGTCAATATATTTGTCATTAATTATTCTTTTCATGATATTTGGAATACTGTACATGCAGAAATCTATACAAATTCTCATTTCCTTTTTGATGATAAGTTGTGCATGTGATGTGACATTCTGGGAATGCCTGTCAAGTTTGAACCAGATTATCACTGCTAGCAAAATTAGTACTTAATTAAGATCACCTTATGGTTGTAAAATTTACAAATTGCAATACAGAGTAGCAGGTGATGACCTGCTAGAATGGCAACCTGCCAAAGAGAATCTCAATAATGTCATCTATGAAATCCTCTGTTCCTGCAATAAAACATGCATTTGCAAAATGGTAAGAAAACTTGCAACAAGAATAAAAGAACATAAAAATAGTACAAGACTTGTGAAAACACAAAATTCAGCCATTGCAGAGCACATCATGTGAACTCGACACGGAATAAAGTGGGAGAAAACTAGAATTATCGACATAGACAAATTCTGGAAGACAAGAATAATTAACAAACCATTTTATGTTAACACTCTTAAACTTTTGCAAAATGGAGATTTCAGATTATAGGCGAGTAACCTGCAGCTGCCATTGGTTGAACCTACAGGAAATATCTCCTCCAATCTGAAACAGTGATAATTCAACTAATCATAACACACTGTCCACAATTCACCAGGACACTATGAAAGACCAACAACACCTACATACACACTGATCTGAAGACGGAAGACTTTCAAAACATCGTCCTCTACACTTGTCTCTCCACAAGAGGCAGTTGCCATTCATTCTACAAAGTTTCATCTGCCTTAACAATCTATCAAAGAATAGGATACACATGTCTTAACAGGTTACTCAAAATATGTCATTCAAGATGTTAGCATATTAATCCATGAAATTATTTAAAAAAACAAACAAACATACTTCAGCATCTAAAGAGTCTTAACGTAAAATATCACCTTATTTTTGATATTGAAATTTTGGGTTCTCATAAACCAAGCTTGTTCAGTAATTTTGTTACCAAGCTAAATTTTGTGTTTACTGAGTACGAGACAAGCTTTAGGTGTCTGAATTTATGTCAGGGAAAAGAAATATCCTCTTTGAAAATTTCACTTTAATGAAAAATTATGTTTAAGATGTATTTTTTCCTTGCAACTCAAATGTCTTTAACAAATTTTTGTGGAGGAAAACACCTTTATAGTTAAGTTTTTGTTTGGTATACTACAAGCAGAACTTTTCTTTAATGTGTCCACCAGGTAAGAACATATAACACCTAGCTTGTTTAACAATTGATATGCCATTTTGTATTGTCAGAAATGAATCTAAAAGGGTTAAAACAGAAAAGGGGGTGGGATGTTTTAGTTAAGGATTGAAATTAACAAAATATAATTTAATAGCTAAAACAGCTTTCAGGCTTACTTCATTAAAATGATTGTCAGATTATCAGATTCACTTTATGGAATTAGTTAACAAATTTTCCACACTAAACTTGTTCTCAACTTTGTTAAACTAAATTGATTCTCTATCTTATAACAATTGATTATGAAAATTGTTAAATGTTAATCATATTTGAACATACTACAGTAAATTGATTTTTGTTTATCACATTTAATAATTTAAGTTTTAATTTGTTGTAAAGTGTTATAACCTAAGCTAGTGCATTACTCTACTGAACTGCTTTTCAGTTTCATGATATTAATGCCAAGTTTACTACTTGAAATAAAGTCAGATTTTTTGCACCTTAATAGTTTGCTAGAGTAAATGGTTTATTGCATTTATTGCACTAAAAAGTTTGTTAGGTTTCCTAAACTAATGTATTATCAAGTTTATAATACTAAATCAGTTATGAAGTTTACTACAGTATGTGGTTTATGCTTACTTTATTAACTTACCAAGTTTACTACACTAAACTAGCTACCAAGATAGCAGCACTAAAAATGTTGTCAGGATTACAACAGGAAATGTTTTGTCAGATATACTGTACCAGATTTACTATGTAATTGTTTTTCAGGTTTTCACAATAAACTGGACTTGAAGGTGTTTATAAAAAGAGTAATTTGGTCAAGTCAGGTGTACAGATCGTGTTCTATCTACAAAAGGGTACATCCTATTCTGTTCTGCTTTTATCCTGCTGTTTTTCTTACTGTTTGACAATTACTTCTGTTGCTTCAATACAAAGGAACTTACAGCAATACCAAACTATTGTTATTTAAATATTATAACTGAATTTTTAGACTTGAAAATTATGATAAAAGATATGTATATATCTATATTCTACTTCCATTATTAGGAGAACCTGATACAAGTGTATTTTAATACAGTTATACTGCTTAATAACAGTTTCCATTATGCCTTAAGAAACACTTGTTATAAACATGGACTTTGATGCATCATTTTCTGAAATTTGTTTTAGGATTAAGTATACAAAAATAGTTTAATAGCCAATGGCATGCATGTTATCCATTCAAAGTTATTATTTATAATATCATTCAAGAAAGCTTTCATACACAAAGATTGCTAATAAAATTCCAATAATTGATATTATCAAGCTGTAGTGAAGATAAAGATATTTTAATATATAAAATGCTTTTAATTGAATCATCATTTAATAAAGAGAGTATTTGACATATTTTATTTTTATATCTTTAATGTTCTTCTATTGTTTTAGCATTATTACTGTTCACTTGATAAATAAGCAGAGGGTTTGACATTATACATCTCATTACCTTAATACTTTTTGCAGTATTAACTTGGTATTTAGTAAATGAACCAAAAATGTATGATGTCATTCAGGTTCCATTTTTAATTCTTTATGTAATTATTTAATTCTGTCAACAATAATATGATGTTTAATTGGCAATGTAATTTTATATTTTTACAAAAGGAATATTTCTGACAAGAGTTTGTTTAATTAACCTGTACATCTAGGAAATGTACTATGGGAGATTTTATGGTAAAAAAATACATATAAAAACTATCAGTAGTTGAGTAGTGTGTATATGTTCTAAATATAAAACTGTACTGGAAAACTTGTACTTTCTTTGTAGTATTAAGACCCCTGGTCACAAAAAAATAACTCAAAGTTAGGAAAAAACATTTGAACCAAAAAACAGATTGGAGGCACCTAACTATATAATCCAATAAAAGTTGCTTCTTCTGATTGAAAAGATACAATCATAAATGCAATATGTAAAATGTCTTGCCAAAACATAAACAAAGAAAGAAAGAAAGGAACTGCTTTGCCTGTGGCATTGGTAGATGCTGCTTACCTTTGGATTCACGCTTGAATAAAGCAAATCTTATTAATTGAAAGTGAACACATGTGCTGAAACTGGAGAAAGAAGAGTAATGAAAAGGAGAAATGCCTTGAGAGGTCAAAGTTAAATTAAATTGGAAGAAAGCAAGGTGTATGGTATTGATTCTGGAGAATTTGGAAATGCTGAAGCCTCTAAAACAATTACTGATATATACAGGTGTATCTTTGTTCATCCTTCATGGATTTCAAATCTGAAAATAAATTCTGAATAGTAGGGTCAAATAGTTTATTTCAACCAACACTACTTTTTTTGAGATAATATTTAAAAATTTGGCACAATGCCTAGAGGGGTCAGTTTTTCAAGTTGAGGGGATTATACGATTTGGCCTTATTCTCAATATTGTTCTATTTTACTCAGATAGGTTGAATAGATTCATATATATATATATATATATATATGTTATTAAGATATGTTTTTTTCTTGATATATAGGAACACAGTCACAAGTCGTACAGACCTTTGTGTGTTTTAACATTTAGACTTAACTACATGTTAAGTGAATTAGAACCCATGAGTTACCACTTATTGAACATTATCCTTCATATTATTGTCTGTCTACAGTTTTTTGGGTAAGTTAATGTTATGTTTAGTTTGAAATAATAAAGTTCAATCATTTATGAACAATACATTTTTTGTATGGCAACTAACAGCTACAGATTACACAAATAACTTGCTAACATAACATAACACTTAGGGACAACAAGGGATGTCTTGAACCATCTAGGTTCTTCCAACATTTAACTAAAACTGTAAAAAAACAAACACCCAAAGCCTTCACTGCCTTCACAACATCCTAAGGTAACATGCTCCAATGACCAACAACCTTGTTAAAAAAACTGAAATTGTCTTAGCTGAATATGATGTCTGCTCTGCCAATACTTATATATTTGTTCCCTATTCCTACCATTTTCACTACTAAGTATAAAAATCAATGATGCATCAACACTATCAATTTTCTTTATAGTCTTAAACACCTCAATCAGATCTCCTCTAACTCTTCTTTTTCAAAAGAGAACAATATCAGGGTTCTTAACTTTTCCTCGTATGACAACACCATCATCTGAGGCCATTCTTGTGGCCTTTCTCTGAACTTCTTTAAACAATTCAATGTCCTTCCTGAGGTAAGGAGCACATGACTAAATACAGTACTCTAAGTGTGACCTGTACAGTGAAATTATAACTTTTTTAGACTTGTATTCATCCATAGATACAAGCTAAAATTCTATTTACCCTACTAATAGCAACAGCACACTGCTTGGATGGCTTAAGGGACTGATCAATTACTGCACTAAGATATTTTTATTTCATGACAGTGTTAAATTTATTCACATTCAAATTATAATTAAAATTATGATAACCCACATTATCTTGCATGTATTTATAATAAAATCCCATGTGCCATTTATTTGCCTAACTTATTAATTATCTAAATCCTTTTGTAAAGGTGCAACATGTTGTGTTCATCACCATTTTTTATTGAAATAAATGTATACATGTGTATTTTTTCATGTATAGTCTGTATTTCTGTATATATCCTTTTCAGTAATACATCCCCAAGAAAACTGTACCTTTACTGTGCTATCTATAAAATTCTGTGAAATAAAGAAAATAAAAATTGAAATGCATGTGCACAATCATACTAACAAATTTATTAAAATTTATAGTAAAGTATGCTTATTATTGTCATCTGAAACTTGTATATTATTTAAAACATGAAATGTTTACAATTTAAATCTTTTTGAATAATACATAAGCTGTATTGCTGTGCTAAATCTTTCTTTTTATTATTCAAACTGTAAAGCTTCTTTTTCTGCAAATAAATACATTTGTCACTAGAAATAGTGTGATTGCAATACCTATCTATAAAAACTAAATTTGCTGCATCTGCATTTGATTGAACCTTTCTTGTTTCTAGTATTGTTGTTTTTATAATTTACTGCAGAAGATCTAAATATACAATTTTAAAGATACTTCTAGCATTAAAAATAATTTTATTTCCTAATTTGAATTTCCCTAAAAAAATAAAGAAAAACCCTCATCAATTACTTCACAAAGATTCTGTCTTTTTGTGTTTTTATTTGCATTTTTGTACTGACTGTAATACCGTCATTGTGTGTAAAACTTAGTGATTCTTTATTGACTGGTAAGAGTAAGAATGTTTGACTTAAAGCTTGTATCAGCTGATATAATGTTTAAGTGTAAAAAAGAAGTAACTCACATTGATGCAAATATTAAATATTTTGAAAACAAGTAATAAGTAAATATAAATGTAATTGTATAAAAGATTTTAAAAACTACCATTAATTTAAACTTGAAGTTACACTATACAGATTTAAAGAAGATTGTAGAAGAAGAAAAAAATAATTGACTTTATTTCTTGTGATAAAATATGTTAAGATACATTCAATTAAAAAGAAACTTTTCAGAGTTAAAATCTTAGTGTTCAGATTTCTTTAAAGGACATGGAAGTCACTGCAATCTATTGTGGGAAAATTGTGTAAAGTTAAGAGTTTAGTTGATCAAGTTATTCTTTCTTCATGTGTGTGTGTGGATGTTTTGTAGGGTTACACAGCTTATCTTACCAGAGTGTGCTTGTTTTGTTGCTGCAATCCTTTTTGCCATTCATCCTGTCCACACTGAAGCAGTAAGTTTACAGATATATATAGCCTGAGGAAGTGGTATTATGTATAGTTTTGAGTAAATGAAACTAGCATACATTTATTAACAATATTCCATAAGTTATTTATAAAATTAGTATAAGCATGCACAAGAACTTTTGAGCAAATAATAACTTTTATTCTACATTTTTGTTTGCTTCTATCTAGAAATTTGTAAGAAGTAACATTAGAAAGAACTTTTACAATAGAAGTGACTGTTTGATTTGGACTATTAAAACAAAATGTCATGTAGTACATTTTTTATGGACATTTTTTTGGTTAATTGGAAGAGTATATTAGCTGTACAGTCTTCACCTGTATTTGTTTAAACATCAATAAATAGGTAGCTTTTTGTTATTTCTGAAGGTAACGGGAGTAGTAGGAAGAGCTGAGATTCTGTCTTCAGTCTTGTTTCTTCTTGCATTTTCCTCCTATTCTAAAGCAACAAGAAGGCCACACCATACAGGTATAATTTAGGTGGTAGCAGTACATTACTTGATCAAGATAGTTGAAATCAGATTAAAAGATGCATAATAAAACATGATTTTAAACATTTGTTTTCTATTGTTAGGGATGAGCTCTTAATATAAAAGCAACTACATTGTTTTATGCTTCATTTTTATATATTTTGGATGAAGAATTGATCCAGAAACATCATTAAACTACTCATTTTAAAGTAAATGAAATTTAGTGTAACTACCAAACTGCTTTAAAAAACAGCTACAATACTGATATTATGAGCATAAAGTGCACATTGTTCACAGAACATCCAAATTGTGAGTAGATATAGGTTTGGACTTCTAGGTGGTTATTTAATAGCAGTTGTATGTAGCTATTTAATTTAAAGCACTTACTGATATGAGAAATGGATTTTTGAAACATTTTTAAAATATGATATATCAATAAACACTAGTTTGAGAAATTCAGAAAATTTCAAAGTTGAATTATTTTATGAACAGTACTTTCAAAAGTGAAAGATAGTGATTGTTGCTGTATGTTTTGTTATAAAGTTTGAAAGCTTACCTCATCATTTATTTGCTTAACTACATGTTCCAGTGTTACTTCAGCCACTGAATAATACTCTTGAAAACTGATGTAATAGTAAAATATTGATATTTTTTCCATCTTTTCTCTTTGTTTCATAAAATCTTTAATTTTTTCAGTTGCTTTTGTAGTTTTGTTTTCGTACACTGTGAATGTAGTTGGCAACTTAAGTTTTTGTATTGTTTGTGTTTGACTGTTAGAACTTAATAGGTCATAATACTCTTCATGTAAGTGTAAGTGCATATTACTTATATATCATCCTACAAGTGTCACAATTATACTATTTCATATTTACAGAATGGTTACCTCTACTCCATTGTGTAATATTTGTGACAGCAGCTACGCTTTGTAAAGAACAAGGAATCACAGTTGTGGGACTCTGCTGCATATATGAAGTGTTTGTTGTACAGAAGGTGAGATACTAAGTAAAATTAACCATTAGAGCAGTTAACTGCACTGTAAGCTTTGTTATTGCCTTTTTCTTTAAAGACCAGGAAGAACAAATGTTTATTTTGTTATTTTCTAAAAGAAAATTTTATGGAAGCTAATTAATATATAATAAACTTTCAACTTAGTAAATTGGTTTAAAATACTTTAAAAATTATTTTAAAAAGTAAACAAGCAGTTAGCATACCATTATGATTTTTCAGGCTTTATAAAGATTATACAAATAACAAAGCAGTTATAGATGTTTGGAAATATTCAGAAATTAAATTTGGGAAGTAGTATCGAGAGTGTGTGTGTGTGTGTGTGTACAGCTAGCTTAGACTCTGTAAAGGATCTAAGTTATAAAACTTAAGGTGTGAGTATTCATATTTATAGTTAAAGAAAAAGATACTTATTATCAAAAACTAAAATGTTATGTATTATTCCCATATTAATTGTATAGATACTCAAAAATTTTTTTCTCAAATAAGGAGAATATAGCTTGATATGTAAGTAATAATTTTTAGTAAAAATATTTTTATTTATTAAAAATATTGTAAGTAAATTTGAAGAGAATGTTACACATTTGAAACTATTGCAATTTTATTTTTATTTGGTTACATTAATAATTAAAAATAGAATTCAAGAAGTCTCAAACCAGTTAAAGGTCTTTTCTACAAATATAGTATAATTCCCTGAAACTTGTTCTCGAACTTATCTTGAGTAATTTTCATTCCTTATTGGGTGCTATAAGAAAGATAACAGTAACTTTTTTTCATATATGGAATGAACAAAACTGTATTTCATGAATCTTTAGTCATTATGTTGTTGTTTAAATGAAAAGAATGATAAAGTACTTCCTGTTTACCAGTGATGGCAGATATAGAGAAAATATGTTGAAACATTGTAATAATCTAATGAAAATTAATGAATATGTGACAAGGCACCTCATGGGAGAACAGTTATCTTAAAATTAAACCAAAGTATATGCCTTTTATGCAGTTTATCATTCTTTGTTAGTATAAAACCAGTTTTTGTGATGGGTGTGTGCATTTTAAAACTTGCATGTAGAAATGCTATTTCACTGATTTCTAGGGACTGTTCTTTATTAGACAAAAAGAAAATTCTTTGAGATAGCAATAATGATTCCTGCAATCTAACTATAAAATGCTGAACATGAGATTCATGTTTACAGCTCTTTATTTTTAGATAAAACTTAGTAAAGTTATGTACAGTGTTGTAAAAATAAAGTAGATGATAAATGGTAATTTTTTATATCTTGTACTCATACTTTATCTTTTATAAAATTCATTTTCATAAAGGTATATACAAAGATTCCAAAAATAAAGCTAAAACTAGTGTTAACTCTGTTAATGAAATTTTTTTTTTTAACTTGCAGAAGTTATACATCAGTTAATGTAAAATTTGTTTTTTGTTTCTTATTTCATGCTTAATATTATGTTATACTTTGTTTTGTATTTACTTATTTCTCTCCTATACATTATTGTGACTGCAGTCTTTATTGAAACACACACACACATATGTCTTATTTTTTTAATGAAAGTACTTACATATATCTTAGTGATAACATCAACTGAGATGGTAGCATTCTGTTTAGTTTTACTGAGCTTTGAACAGATTATGAACACCAAATGTTTAGTTATTAATTTAGGTCTTCTAATCTTGAATAACTTGCACTGTTTATGTCACTGTAATGATGCCCTATTGAATAGATATCACATTAATGTTTCATTAAATTACGTGTGTATTTAACAACCTTAGGGAAATCAACACTTTTAATCAATCTACATGTATAATAGTACTAGTTCTAGTATTGGATATGCTGATAGATGTCATATTTTACACACACTTGTAGTCAGTCACAAGTATACATTTTATGTTTTGATAAACTGCTAAATAAGTTTTTTGTATAGTTTTTTTTTTATTATTCCACCCCATTACTTTGTGTCTTGTTTAAATGTTTAAACACGCTGTACCAGTTACACGCTTCTGTCATCAATTCAAAAAAATAACCCAAAAATTTGAGATCTCTTTTTAAAAGTAGCAGTTTTTATCACTGGCAAAAGGTGTGGAAGTAAAAGAGTATTAATAAAGAACCACCACAGTACACTGAAATTTTTCTGATTTTCTGTTAGTAAAAAGCAAACAAAAAACTACTGTCACTGAATACTAAACATTCTGGAATTTTAACTGAACAACTTTCCATAAATACTTGTAACTATAGGTTAAAGAAGTATTTATAAACGAGTTTCCTGGAAAAAAAACTAACAATTACTTTTGATATATTAATTGAAGTGTTTTTTTTTTATATTTTTCGTCCATAAATCTTCCTTGAGCTGTTTTTTTAGTTTCATGACAGCCACAGGTTTTATTTTACTTCACTTCTTAATTTTCCTCACAAGTCATGCAAGAAAAAGCTACTTATTATATTTTTAGTCAGTTTATATTACAATTGTAACTCCGTATGCCTGTTTTTATAAAAATCTTTTAACATTTTCATGTTTTTACCCTCTTTTGTTTCTAATAAAATTACATAAAACTTTGAAATTTTTTACGTTACTGTGGTGTTTTGTTGATTCATGGTGAAAGTTATTCAAAACATGTCATAATTACATAGTAACTTTTACCAAAATAACTTATTAAATTCTGAAATAATAATTACAATTACTTATAAATATTCATAATTATGAATAACAAGCAAACAAAATAATTTTCTGCTCACTATGGCCTAAGTCATCACTGCTAGTAATGATTTCAGCTTTTAACCCAAGAACATCTGAAGAAGTTAGGCCTAATTATTGAAATTACCAAACCCTGAAGCAGAATTTTCACATGTAAACTTTCATGTAGCATGACTGTCACATCTGGCCAGTGTAATTATTACTATTTAAGGAAGGGTTACATGCTAAGAAATTGATTTTGACATCTGTTATAGGCAGATAATAGAAAATTCATTGTGCAAATTTAAGAAATTAATTTTATATTTTAATCTAATTAATACTTTAATGACTAAAATATGTTTAGTTATTTAAATTTAATTACTAATCTACAGAAACACATAGAAATATGTATCTTATTTGATATGTGGCAAGTTCTAGCTAGATTTCTATATAACAACAGTACAGCATGTTTACATTTATAACCACTAGTCTGGTCTAGTTCCTCTCATCAGAATTCTTCATAGTGTTTGAGGGTGACCTCACATATGAAAATCTACCTAAACTGGGTCTTATAAATGGAAAAAATGAAAGGTGCAAGTTTTTCAAAGCTAATGTATAATTTTTAAAAGAAGTTAACACACAAGTTGAAGGAAAAGGTAACAGTTATAATTTAATTCATTATAGTGTAATAAAGGCAAGGACTTGTATTGGAGTATGTAATGTTAGTATAAAGAAAGTTGTCTATGTTCTGTGGCAGTAATTCATATTCAAGTTGAATAAAATGATAAATTTGATAAGTGGAATGCTGTTTGCAGTAGATTATGTGAGACACACATAAAGATTGGTATGCATGCTCCATAGCTGTTATGTTAATGTATAAACTATGTTTTACTTTTATTTATTTTTAATTCTATACCACACCAGCTTAGACTTTCAGATATTCTTTACGTTGGTCAGAACGTAATGGCTTCCAAAGCTCAACCTCCTCCTTGGCTTAGAGAAATGGTGCTGCGGCTAACAGTCTTAATTCTTTGTGCTCTTGGTCTCTTGATTGGGAGATTTCAAATAATGGGTGCCCAGTTGCCAGTTTTTACCAGGTAAATGCATCTTTAAAATAATGTTTTATTATATATGCTGAATCAGAAAGTATAAGAGATAACAGCATTAAATTACTCAAACACATTTAAATAGAAATTATAGAATTTTCAGCTCATTACTTTTTACTTTTAAAGTGTTCCTTTGTTAAGTGTTCTATCATAGCTCATCGCAAGCATTTTACTAAATCTCTCCATTGTAGTTAAAACATATGTCATCAAGTGTGTATGTATCACAGTTTAGATTCACCATTAATGGCATGTTACAAAGTATACATATTATGATTTGTTGCTAATTTTCTGTGTCAATTAATTAAATGTATTGCCAAGCATCTGCGTTATTAGGTTACTAAGTGTGTACATTATAGTTAATGATCTGTTACATGGTGTCTACATTGTTGTTACTGATATTTGTTATGAAGTATTTACAATATAATTAAATTACTTATGATAAGACATTAATATTAGACTTATCATATTTATAACAGTAAATTTTATATTTATCGTAGTTCCTTAAGGATTTTAGAGATTTAGAATGGTATGTGATAACAATATTCTAACCACTTTATGTTCACATTATCCATTCCCAAGATGCATTTCAATCAGTCTGAAGTTCATTAGGTCAGTTAGAACACAAAAACCACACAGTATGGTAGTGATCAGAATACTATATGTGTAAGCCAGCTGTTACTACAATAGTTGTTTTGGTGTGAAGACCTTTCTCAAGCGAGTAAAACATGATTATAATTAATTGCATTCATGCTTTAACAGCTTAGAAAAGGTATTAATGCCAAACAACTGTTTTAGTTATGTTGAATTTCAATTAATGAAATAAAATAAATTAACTCAATTGTATAACATAAAAGTCTTAAGTAATTAATGTACTTAATGCTGTTTGCTCAGTCGAGTATTTGAAAAAAAAATCTTACATGCTGGAAAATGTACAGCATAAAAAGCAATTAATATTTTAGCTCATTTGTTTGTTCTGAAGTAATTGATATTTTGTAATTATCAAAAACATAGCTGTCTTCAAAGTATGCGATAGTTCTTAATGCCTTTTTATATATTATACAACATTTACAGATTTATGCTTTTTTGTGAGTTTAAAATCATTATTACTTCACACCCTTCAGTAAATTTTTACTGGTTTAATGATGTGGTAACTTAACAAAATGTGTTGTGTACCTTCATAATAAAACACATTGTATATATCTATAATTTCTATTACTGATAGAAGTTTCCATTCTATGAAAATTTTTTAAAAACTTGCAAAATACTGTGCTCCACTATAACAGAAATGTTATATGTCTCTCATACATATCATGTGTAGTAAATTATTAGTTCTAAGACATGTTACATGTAAATCTGTGTTTGAAACCTCAGTGAAACTGTGTTAGAGAATAAAACCAGGTTATCTGTAAGACTAACATCTAAAAAATTAATAATTGTAATGTTATTCCAAATTGTATCAAACTTACTACAAATAGCAATATTTAATATGTTGATCTTGTGGACAGTGAGTTTTTATGTTTGCTACATCGGAAGAATGTATCTACCTACCTTAATTTTTAACATTTAAAACTTTGACTTGTTTTATTTGAATTGTAAGAGTTTGATTGACTATTGCTGCTAATAAGACAAAGTACAGTTAATAGCATAATTTACTTGCTTTACACAGGTTTGACAACCCAGCAGCTGTGGCTGGTAGTCCTGTTCGACAGCTTACTTACAATTATTTATTGGCTGTTAACACATGGCTCATTCTCTTCCCCTTCAGTTTATGTTGTGATTGGACGATGGGAACAATTCCATTGATTGAGTCATTCACAGATCCTCGTAACTTTGCAACTATAGCGGTTTATTTAACTCTTATACTGTTGATAGGGTCTATCCTTTTCTCAGATGATGGTCATTCTGAAGTTGTTACTATGGTAAGGATATATAATGTTCAAAACAATTTATTCTTCTATAACTATTTTATTCTAGTATCTAAAAAAAATAGTTAAGTACAGTTTTAGCATACTTCATAATATTAAACACAAGTATGGTTGTATAATTGGATAAAATAAAAATATGACTAAAAAAACTTTGTAAAATATTTTTGGTATCATTCAGTTTTTGTCACTGAATTATAAGTACAAAACTACATGAAATTGTGAGTAAAAATGGATATTTTTCAGCTCAAGCAAGTAAAGATGTTTCAGTATAGAATATTATATTTTCCTAATGATTCATAAACTGTGTTTCAAATTATTATTTACTGAATACATGTAAAACAGCTGAAAACATAATCATGCCTAAAATGCTCAGTATATATGCAAGCCATTTACCTACTATAACTTGTTTTCCAAGTCAGGTGTAAGTGGTTACAATAGGAGACATGCTCTGTTATATAACAAGTTCTTTAAATCTTATTTCATTATTTTGTAAGGTGCTACTTCTATGTAACTAATTATGTTCTTACATCTAGAAATTATTATATAATAATATATTATTATACAGTAATTTTTAAATTTAATGATATCTTTACTGATAATATTTACAGTATATTTATAAGATCTAGCTCTTATAATGTTAATTAAGAAACAAATGTGTAATTAATATTTAGGTGTTATCTTTAACACTGTTTCTAATTCTAAAGATGTATTAATAGTAACAACTAACTGTTGATTTTGCTTATAGGGCTTAGCATTTACAGTGCTACCATTTCTTCCGGCCTCCAACTTGTTCTTTCCTGTAGGATTTGTGGTAGCCGAAAGAGTCCTGTACACTCCAAGTATGGGATTGTGTCTCTTAGTTGCATATGGGTGGCATTTGTTAATGGAAAGAATGTAAGGATATATAAAAAAATATTGTTCCTTCCTTTTTAAAATTGTACAATGTATACACAGTGTATTTTGTGAAAAAGAAAATGTATATTAAATTTTGGGCATTATATCACTGTCTTTTTGGTTTTCATCTCATATATTATTCACTGTAAACCATGTTTTATTGAGAAAAAGAAGTTTATAAATAAATTGCCTAATAATTATTAACAAGTTTTCTTTCTAATATTTTCTTTTATTTTTTTTATTACAAGTAAAATCTTTTTTTTTTTCAAGATGTGCCTGTCATGTAAACTTGATATAACTTGAAATAACTCATTTCAAGTTTATTAGAACAAAGCCCATATCCCTCAGGTAAAAGTTAGACAGTTAATACTTTATGCCTGGTTACAAGAAATGAAAGTCAAATATAGTAAGAGACAGAAATATTGTTATTCTAATACTTATGATTTAAAACTATAGATAAAGGCTGTACTTGCAAACAGCAAGAATAATTTTTTCTTTAATTATCAGAACTCCCAAAAACCAATTCTAACAACAAAGTCAATCATAAAGATACAAAGATGGTAACTCCTCATCTGTTTGAATGAATACTTTTACTTTCTAAGAGTTTTTGTGCTTTGTTCTTGCAATTCAAGTAAATTTATTGCTATACCAGATGCCCAGTCAACAGTTTTTTAAAATGTTATGTACAATTAAATTTAGAAAATTAATACTGTATTATTCAACTAATTGTAAGACAGTACCTCATTATCTGCCATTTTAATTACACATGGGTGAGTATTCAGTAAATCAACTACCTAATGAGCACCGATTTAGTCAATTAATATCCCATAAAATAATATACTTCTCGAAATTAGTGTTTTAGATTATTACTGTTTTCATTGTTTGAGAGTAATCATTTGATGAGCCTAGACAATTAATCACTTATTAAATTCCATTATTTCTTCAGCTCTAAACGTAATAGAGTTTTTTACTCATATTTTTACCTCATTTAAAAAGTAAGAGGTATTTTGATAAAAGCAAAATATCATATGGCTCTTAATGCAAGTTTCTTTAGAAGTCTAGTCAGTAAAGGAGAAATTCTGTGTTAAAGAATCGTGCAGTTAGCTTGATATTGGATCAAAAACCATTGAACTTCATTTCTTAATTCTGCTTGAAAAACTATATTCTGTGTACCTGATATAGAGAATTTTTTTGAGAGTTTTAACTTTTCCTGTAAAAGTTTTATTTGTGTAGCAGTTTAATATGATTCAATAATATTTTACTTCCTTTTCATTTTAAAAGTGTTATCATAAATGTTTAAATGACAGTTTATTTGATTAGTTCAAGTTCTCTTATATTAAATACATTTGATTACCTTGTACTCTGGATTTAGAAGATGGAAGCCTGTTATATGGACCATGTTAACAGTATTGATCGTATCTCACAGTCTGAAAACAATTGTCCGCAACTGTGACTGGTGAGTTAACAGTATCAGTTCTAAGGTATTTTATTGAGTGTTTGTTGGTCTTAATACATTGACATTTCAACCTAAACTTCACTGTATTCTGGTCAATGTAATTAAAATACTCTCTACTATAGAGAAAGTTTGAATTCAAATGTATGTCGAAAACAAATGTTGTATCTATATCTTTAATTACACATTTTTAATCAACTAAACAAGTAAATTAAGTATAAATACTTAATACCATGTTGAAAATGTATGAGAAGATGATGTTATTAACTATTATTTTGGATGTTACTGCATTAGTTTCGTACGAACATGAATGGCTGTTACTAAACATATATTATATTTGTTTACTTTAAGTTATGAAACTGATAAAGCTCAAAAATCATATTTGGTATTTTACACAAGTTTGTAAGTCTTGGGTATTGTATTTTAAAAATTATTTTACTTACCTTATTTGTAATGAAACTGACATATTAACCAAAGTCTGTTGTTTAGGACGTTTAACAAAGATAGCTGGAATTGAAAAATTAACAAGTTTTAGCCTAATGATACATTAAGCTAACTTCTATGTCCAAAAAAGTAGGGTGTGTTTAACTGTTAAATAACTGAGATGTAATTTTCATCTTTGTCATATCTATTCCTAACATTTACCTGATTGTTTGTGTCAGCTGTAAGTGTTGTTATTAGAACAAATAATGGTTCTTATTATGAGAGAATAGCCCTCTGGTAGCAGAGTGGTAAGTCTCATGGCTTACAATATTAAAAAATTTGGCTTAACTTTCCATGGTAGACAATGTATTATACAAATTTGTGTTTAATAACAAACAAACAAGACAGAGTGGTAGCAATTGATAATTAGTGAATACCATTTAAATTCTCTCTGAAATTTGCTGTAGAATAAAATCTAGTTAATGTAGTTTTGTTTTTAAAATTCATTCATACACATCAGTAACTTCAACAAATTAATATCTCTTTTAAAATTTAAATGGAGATTGATTTCCAGTTGTACAGTATGTTTTTGTTTCATGACAGTCTCACTAGAAATTATTTTATTATTATCCATATTTTTTTAAAGATGTAATCAAAACACTTTTTATTAATTTTCTGTCCTGTTGGAGAGAATTGGGAGGTATTGGTGTTATCTGGTTTAAATGGATGTGCATGTTCAAATGTTGTTTCATTGGTGCAGTAATCCTATCACAATGGCAGCATAAAACTAATAAAGTAACTAGAAAACCATGGATACACATTTCTTTTGTTCATGGTATGTAATCATTCTTTAGTTTACCCATCTCAGCTGTCTGCCATTTGGTTGTCATTGTGCATGCAGTAGTGAATGTGTTACTTGTGATATATATAATGATATAAAGTTGCAAAGAATGAACTTTGTATCAAATCCAGTCATGAGTAAAAATCTTATTAACTATTTAAATAAAATTCAGTTTATAGTTTGTTGAAAATTTCCATCGTTTATATAATGTATGTTTCATCATTTGTTATAGAAACTTGACATATTTGGGAAAAATCTGGTTTCATTTTCTGAGCATGGGCTTGTTTTAATTTACCTACTTCACAACAAACAACAAATTTTTACTCTTTTAAAGTCATTATAGTTTTGATACAATTAACTTTTAATGTAGCTTGCATTTGTTCACAAAATTTAGCAGAGTTTCCAAAACCATTACATGCCTCTTGCACATAAAAACTCAGATTTGTTAGTGAAGTTTTTTAATAAATTAAGAAGTTTCTTCATGAAAACATTGCATATTATTTTCTTTGAACAGTCTGAGTGCAAAGTTATTTTTGTATTGATATTAAAAATACTTTTCTTATGTTAAAAATTTTGAATTTTATGTGTATTCTCAAAAACCTCTTAAATACATTTCAGATGTTTGTTTTCAATAAAACTATTTATTTTTACTTCTTTACCCTGCCTCTCTACATGGCTGGTCAGTTTGACTAACCTCAAAACTTACAGAAAAAAATATTGAAATAAATGTAAATTATCCTTTTTTTCTTGTTTCTAGCCCCCCAGTGGCTCAGCAGTATGTCTGCGGACTTACACGCTAAAATCTGGGTTTCAATACCCGTGGTGGGCAGAGCACAGATAGCCCATTGTGTAGCTTTGTGCTTAATTCTAAACAACCAACCAAATTCTTGTTTCTAGAATGACCTCGGAACTTGAAATTATGTTGTTTATCTTAAGTATCTTTAAACACGTAACAGTTTACATCTGTTTATACTTAAATTTTATCATTTGACTGCTTTTTGAACCATGTCTAACTACTGTTCATGCCATTATAAGTTGTGAAATACTTTGGGAATGTGAAGCTGACATTATGCTATCAAATTACATTACTTGTGAGCTACTCTGAGCTGCTCACATGCATGCCTAGGGATGTGATTTTATTAGTATTACTTATTTTACGTAATCTAACTTTAACTACCTCAGATATTTCCATTTTTGTCACTTAGCTACTTTTGTCATAATATATAAAGAAAACACATGAAAAAACAAGAAATGAAGCATTATCTGGTTCTTCATTTGTTTTATTTTGTCAACTGACATTAACACTTAACCCTATTATTTTTGCTAATGGTGTTAATGCACTAAATAACTTATATTTAATTGAATAATGCACCAAAGAACATCTGCAAAAAACAGTGTCTTATAATGATTGTAGTGCTTCTGGTTTTATAATTATGAGGAAAGAGCCATTACTCCAAATTACTCCAAGCTACTCAGTATGTTTCTAGTGGGCATGAAGCTTGTACTAAAAGTGATATTAACAAGTTTCTGTTCAATTAACAATGTAACATAATTCATCATTTGATAGAGAAAAACCGTAACTTTCTATTGGTTATAAATGATGTAGAATTAAATGTAGGAGAGAACTAGTACCATTTTTGAAAGAGAGAATGTGATATGTGAGAGTTGTAAGGAGGCTTTGATTTTCTATCTGATTCTGTGAATAAACAAAATTTGAAAGCTATAAAAATTATGCGTTGTCTGAGCAATGATAAATTTGAAGTGAGTAGTTTGTATTAAATTAGAAAAACAGGGATTCATTATGGAAATAGGGGCAGTTTTCACACTAGGGGAAATTTTTTTTTTATATATTGCCTTATAAAATGAAGAACTTAAAACTTGTATGCTTTATTTGTTATGAATTAATGCCATAGTAATTGATATAACATAAACAAAATGTATTTTAATTAAATTTTGAGTGAAAGTCGGTAAATACCTTGTAACATGCACCTATATGAACATTACCAATCATTATATTCAAATGCAATTAGAATAATATATTTTTGAACCTACAAACATAGTGTGTTAAGTTCATCTGAAATCTACTCAAATTTTAACAAGAGGATAGGAGCATCATTACACTATGTTTCCATTCATTCTAGTTAAAACTGTTTTGTTCAACAAACACATTTTTGGAAATCTAATATTGTTTCTTGAGCTGTTATAATAAAGTATAATAAATCATATACCAATTTCTAATAGTATTATCTGTTATTGAAAAGCAACTATACAATTTGTTCCAGGAAGACTGAATATTCAATCTTTATGGCTGGGTTAAAGGTCAATCAACAAAATGCTAAACTTTACAACAATGTGGGTCATGCTTTAGAAGGAGAAGGAAAATTTAAGGAAGCTTTGGAATACTTCCTTCAAGCTTCTTGGTAATGTACAAAATCTGCTAGTTTTCTTCTTTATTTTTTTGTCAATAATTTAAATAATATTAGTCACAGTTGTACTTTGGCTTTATAAACAAAATATAAGTATTGATCACTATTGTTAAAAAAAACAAAAACTGAATCTACATTTAAAATAATACAGTTACTTCTTTGACAAGTTATATGTTTGATTGTTTTGTGTTTGTATTCTAAAAGATCATAAACTAAGTTTGGACTAAGAACTAAGTACTGTCCATAGATATAGCTATGATTACAAAAGGCATCATTTTCATTCTACCACAAGAAGAAAAATCATTTAGAATAAAAGTAAGATGAACAATTAGCAAAGCCATGAAATATAAAATCCATTGCAATGCCTCTGTAATATAAATAAATTGCCTTAACTATTTCAAGAAATTGTGCATAACGTGGTGAAACACTGAAGACAATATTTCAGAATTTAAATACCACTTTAATATTCTTTAGCAAAGTTCAGGATATAAACAGATAAAAATAACAAACTCACTTTATTATTCATGATATCACAATAGATACATCTAAATATCTTTACTCCAGATCAAACTACTCCATTTGTGTAAAGACAGGTGTTATAGCTTTTCCAGCCTCAAAAACTTGTGTGTAGTACAGAAGATGAATGGACTCTCTTTGTACATGTATACCCTAAACAAATGATAAAGAAGATAAACATCAAAAATAAGTATGGACATTATTATTCACACACAGAGCCACATTCCATACTGCCAGAGTTTATTCTAAAATATCCATCATGTATGCAAGCAGTGTAAAGTCAGAACAGTCTTCAGAAACTCCAGTACAATATAATCATAGTTAATAGACATAAAACTATTTAAAAGACCAATAAAGAGCAAAAGTACCATTGTGGATGTTGATTCTAATATGCTGCCAAAATAAAATGAACAACAAAAGGAACATGTTAGACATACAGTATTGTAATACTAATCTGCTTGCAACATTCCATAAAATAAGAGAAGAATATTATCTAGTAAAATTAAATGATACTAAAATATTGATATATGAACCACACATAATGAAAAGAAAATTTTCACATCCAATTAACTGGTAACACATTTGAAACTGTTTAAATAATTAACTGATTAAACTTCCATTAGAGTGAGAACCCAGCTGAGTGTATAGCACAGATACTTTTCTAGCAAGATAACCAAAGGTCAAATCTAAGCTTCTTTCATCACTTTCACTCCTTTCTAAGACTTGCTAGAAGATGGCAGTAAATTATTATCTAAACTATAGAACAGTACAAACTTACTTATCTACAACATATGAAAATCTCTGTGTTAAATATAATCTTGGAGATTATTTTTATTTATAACTTTATTTTAGAATTTTTCTACTTGTTAATAATGATAATGATTAAATAAAGTTTCCTCTATAGAAATGTAGGTAACCAGGTAAGCAGTGCATAAAGTAGGGGAAATGAAGTTGAGATAGTTTTTGCTAGATACTATATTTATTTTTCATGTGTTTTCTTTAATTATTGTTATAAAAGTAACTAAAATATAAAAATTATAAACGTTTCAAGTTATACAAGTTAGTATCAGGTTTTATAAGGGCTCTGATTTTTTACAGTAGGTGTCTATAATTTTTTGGTGATAAATTTCAACATTAAACAGACAGTATACAATCAATTTGTGTTAAAATATTCAAAACAAGTTAAACTTATTTATAAAACTTGGTTATACTATTGGTTATCACAGTTACATCCAAAGCTTTAAATAATTGTCTTTTTTATTTATATAATAATTCATACAAGTAGGTTCAATTACTTTAGAACACTCTTTGAAAAGGCAAATTATTCTCCTTTGTTCTGTTGTTACAATACAGGCTGTGAAACTAACTTCAAAATCATCAATGTAACTGTTGGTTACCACAGCTTTAACTAATTGTCATTTTCTTCAAAATCTACACAGATGGAATTGGTTACTTTAGAACACCCTTTGACAAGACAGGTTATACTCCTTTATCTCTGTTATTACAATAAAACCTTCAAACTCCCTTTAGAAATAGCCAATTATTGATAAATGCATATGAAGGTTAACTTCATTCACTTTTACTTTCACTAACTTACTTTTGCATTTACTAACATAACTTCTGTATCTGCATCTATTTATAACACACAATGGAAAAATATAGAAATATTGAGCCCTCTAGTAACAAAACTATTAAACAAAAACTTAGAATCTTTAAGTGAGATGATTTCAACAATATTACAAAAGCTTAGTACAACAAATAAACTACATGTACTTGTCATCTGTTGTCTTTAAAATAATTAGCTTTTGACACTCTTGTGATTAAAACTAAATAATCGTTAAATGTTAAAACACTAAATAAACTAATTAATAACTCTAATACTGTGTATCTAACAGTAACATAATGGCAAACGTATCCTACATTGTGTAATTTGATACAGGAACATGAACTACACGTTAATCAAGTGATTTACAACTTGTGTGACACGATTATTGATTAGATATGATTCAAAGGGTAACAAAAGTAATTATGAACAGATGTATACTGTTGTAAGTTCTGAAGGTTACTTTGTGGCTAGAAACGTGGTCACACTTGCCAAGCTTGTAGAAGGAGGGCTCTTTTGTTCATCATATAGTACTTTGTTTCATTCCTGCCTCAATCTTATACAACATTTTAAGAAAAAGAATAGTTTCTCTCTCCAGTTCCTTGCTACCATAAATATTTGTTTCATTGTCTATTGAACTTTTCCCTTTTGAGAAGCTTTCAGCCTGCATAAGGTTTTGGGATGGGTTTGGGTACATTGAAAAGAAGTGGAATAGCATTTATCCTCATTCTGCCCCACTGCATGTAAGTGTAGTTTATCTTTATACAGTCTAGTTGACTATGGTGACTGTGGCCCATGCATTTTAAACAATCATACCATTGATCAAATTTATATTAGAATTTTGTATGGATTCTTTCCTCTAAATTTTCATTTCTGTCTTTTATATTTCACTTTAATTTAACAGGTGGTAAAACAATAATGATTCACATAGTATATTCTATATATTCATGTGTTCTATGTCGAATTTTTTTAAAACTATTATTTACTGTGTTTTGTTGGTTTGAAAGAATATTGATTACTGCATAATGAATGTATAATAATAATAATATATTTACATATATACACGTATGTATACTATGTATAAATAAGATAATTTCAACTAACTAATAATCCTTAAGAAGAATAGTCATTTACTCAGCTGCCGGGTTTATTAAATCTAGTTAGAGATATTGGAGATTTTTGTGGGTACTCTTTCATCATGAATGAAATGTGTGCATGTATATACACATTCAGACACGTCAATTACTATACTTCAGCTCGGTTAATACTTTATGCTACAATTTTCAGTCCAATACTTATTTTCTGTTTGCTGGTGGACTATTAATATCAGAGGCTAATATGATGGAATAAAATAAGGTATCCTTATGTTACTTAGTGTTCAGAATGATGATATTGGAGCTCACATCAATGTTGGAAGGACATACAATAACTTAGAGATGTATGATGAAGCAGAACTGGCTTTCTGGAAGGTAAAGTCTTTGCACCTAGCCTAATATAATAAATAAATACCTCTAACAAAAATGTGTAATTAATCTATATCATACACAATAACTACAGATGTAGCGATAAAACAAATTCTCAGCTATATCAACTTTATTAGTAAATATCTGTAGTAAAACCTTACAACTACCATTGTTTAATTTAAATAATATTACAGCTCCTTTTGATTCCAAAATATATGTACAAAAAAGTGTTTCTAATTCACTGTAAGAGTTAAATAATCATGTCATTTATTAAAATCACCCTCAAAAGAAAAAATCATCTTAGCCACTGTATTTTCAACTGTTTGTAACTAAATTTTAATTAAATACAAATTTGGTGTTATATGATCACTTATCACTAGTATTAAAATGTATTTCATGTTCTTATTTGCACTACATATATTAAATAGACAATGGTTATTGATATTTTTTAATATAAATAAGTTTTGTGTGATTAGATTTAGTCTTAAATTTCAGGCGAAAGGACTTCTTCCTCGTCCTAAAACTGGAGAAGCATATAGAGTTCGAATAGCCCCAAACCATTTGAATGTATTTCTTAATCTTGCAAATCTCATATCTCGAAACAAGAGCCGGCTTGAAGAGGCTGATGCAGTAAGTTTTCTTGCAATTACGCACGTGAGAAGTGAAGAGTTTTAGCTAAATCTGCTATAATAATACTCAATTTTGTGGATAAACAAAAACTTTTGTACAATTTAGTATATCAACTCACACTTTATTTCAAACGATGTAAACAAAAGTTGAATGTAAATTTACATCAGTAGACATATGATACAACAACATATTAAAGTTTATCAAAAATTTTATAAATCTAGCTTAAACTGAAACATTTGAAGGTGTTTTTTTTGGTTGACAGTATGAAGTATGGTAAAGTTAAGAGGTAACTAATTTTGAGTAAAATAAACACAAGTTACAATGTTATTTTATCAGTTTATCAAATATAGGGCATACTTAATAAGGACTTAACTATACTAGGCTTAAGACAAGCAGACTTTTATAGATTTCAGTGTCTCCAATTAGAATTCTTTTGTATTGTTCTAGAAATTTTGTCTTTAAAGAAGAATTATTACAGTAAAGATATTAATTTGACCACAAATGTTTTGCAGGTTTTTTTCTAGTTTTAAATAATGATTTGATCTTGTTTTCAAGGTTGTATGCAAAAACAAAACAACAACAACAATGCTGTGATAATATGACCAATCACACTTCCTCATATAATTCCTTCAATTCAGTCATTTAAAATTTGACCACAAATGTTTTGCAAGTTCTCTTTTTGTTTTAAATAATGCTTGGATTCTGTTTTCAGGTTTTATGTTAAAAAAAAATGACAAAATTGTGATAATGTGACCAATTACACTTCTTCATATAATTCTTTTGATTCAGTGCAGTCGTTTAAGTTGTTGTTTTTTTCATTTCTGATAAGCTTTAACAAAATTACAGCATTTTTAATGTGTGACATAATAAGTTATAAGTAGTGAATAATATTTGCTTTGTAAGCTCTGTCTGTACAAAGAAGAGAGAATTAGTCTCCAAGTAAATAACTTGTTTGCAGGTAATGAACACATAATTAACTGTAAAACTATTGTTATTATTAAGAGTCTTCTTAATCATGTTTTTTAATATTCCAGCTCTACAGACAGGCCATCAGCATGAGAGCAGACTACATCCAAGCCTATATTAACAGAGGTGACATTCTGATTAAGTTAAATAGGTATGAGAACTCACATATTTTTATTTCAATAAATATGAGGAAAGCTTCGGTCATTTCCTTACATAACTAAATAATTTTTTTTATGTGTATTTGTGAAAAAAAAGATTGAGATCAAGTGTAATTCCAACATAACAAATTGTTCAGAAGTGAGAAAAATGAAAATTTATTCTGTTTTTGAAACCTCAAAGTTCTTTGTGTGTTTTAATGTTATCATTAATGTGTTTCATTTTAATATATTCACATTAAAACCACTTGGATGTATTTGTCAGCTTTATTGTGATAATAATATTCAATACTTATTAGTTCAATATAGTAAAGTAAATAAACTGCAATGCTCATGGCTGCATTCATACTGCTTTTGTTATCAAGCATGAACAGGTGTGTTTTATTTTGAGTGTTAGCCTTTACTGTATAATAATTTTTTTACTGTATTTACTTGATATTAAGCATAAGCTATTTCATACAGTACCCAACGTGTGTGTATTGTCTTTCTTGGGTAGCAAAATTACCAAATATTCGTCTAATTAACATTTTTAGATTAATTTGAATATTATATCCACCCCAATAACACACTGCTGTCATCTATGAACTACCACAGGTTGATGGAATAGTCAGGTAAGATTCCTTCAAGCATCTTTGACAATCTATACCCTATTATTATTAATTCAAGATGGTCTAACCCAATATTAGATAGAGATCCTAATGAAGTCAATCAGTGTGTTTCACCATATTTCAACAAAATGCATGTTTTTTATGTTCCATTCTTTAACTTTATATATTTGTTTTTGTGAGAACTTCTATTGTTATTCTGTTTCTCCATAAGGACACAGGAGGCTCAAGAAGTGTATGAAAGAGCACTGCAGTTTGACAGCACCAATCCTGATATTTATTATAACGTAAGTATGTTTATATATTATATAGTATTTATACTTCTGTAATTTACATGTAAAGCATACATACAGTTTTACTACAGTAAAATATTTAGATTTAAACACTAAATAGATGATATACTTTTGCCTATCAGTGTTAAGTTGCTAATTTTCAGTTTTATCAGTTTGTTGGAAGTTAAATGCTGATCACTTTTCTTGTGAAATATCAATTACACCAAAGTAACTCCTAATTAAATGTATATATACAATCTTGGACATAAATATTAGATTGCTAAAGGATGATATTGTAAAGATGCTGGGATCTTTAAATAATTATAGTTTATCCAAAATGTATAAAATTTGTTACAAAAAATTATTATAAATTCTTTACATATTTAACAAACACTCATGGCCATTTAGGTTTTTCATGTTTTACAAAATTAGGAACTGCTTAACCCTTTTCAGACTACAAAAAATTTTTTTGAATTGATATTTTATTGTTCTGTTACACTTGTTTGGTGTAACTGACAAAGAAAAATTAAATTTTTTCAGAACTGCATTTCTGCACAACTCCAAGAAGATTCACTTAACAACACTCTTATTGTTGTTGTTTTTCCTTCCTACTCCAAAGCATGAAATTTACTGTGCTGAGAAACTATCATTTCTTGGAAAAACAATTAACCAAGTCTTGTTTCTCTCATTATGGTCTTTGTTTGTTTGAGCTGTCATTTCTACAGACCTTTTATGATGTCATAACTTGTGGTCCATACAATTACTAATGAAGTTCAGCTTTGAAAATAACTGCAAACAAAGTTTGAATACCTATTGTACAGACAAGATTATAAACTACACCTGCCCAGACTTCAGTCTGATTAACCTAGTATGTTGTTGATAACAATGGAACTTAAACTAACTATTCAGTGCATTGTAGTTAGTATACAATTTTGGTTTATGTCATTGCATGGTCCTATTCAAAATTATTTGTATTTGTCACTTGTTTATTTTTCAGTTTCGATTGACCTAGGTAGCTTCCTTTGAACTATTTATATTGTTATTGTCCTGGTCAAATGGAAGTGATGTAAGTAGTAGTTTAGTTTCGGGCAGAAGGGATTAGACATCATTCCTACAGTAAAGAACAATGTATTCAAATGAGTAGCTTAGAATACACAGGAAGAAACCACATGTGTATGAAGTTTCTTTACAGTTTCTTCATATTTGTTTTTTGTTCCATAAAATATGTTACATTTAAATTAAATTGCTTTGAAGACTATGGAAATTCTCTTCTGTAACAAAACATCAAGAAACTTTGTTAGGTTTAATGAGTATACTACATTACAGTAAAATATTCAGCTGGTTCAGATCCTTGTTAATTTAATATTAGCATTAAGGTTATCATATTCCAATAACGTACGTAAATAAAAGATGTTATAGTTTATTGAAAATTATTTATATTAGTTAGATATGAATTATTTATGACCAAGAATGTTGTTATCAAGAATATGTTTACATAGTCTAATCTGATACCATTTTGAAAGGTCAAGTCACTGATCTTTATCAGCTTACACCATATTTTTTTCAAATATCATAGCCGGAAATGGTAACTATTGTAATTATCAAAATAAAGTAATGATATAAATATTTGATGAATGATACTATAATGGAACTCTTGCTTAAATGATACTGGAAAGACTTTTATTATGCATTATGCAATCCCCAACTTTGTGAAATTTTATTCTGTGTGAAATAGATTTACAATAGGAGTCACGATTTTACTGTTTTGCGTCTCTTTCCTGTCATGGATAATTTTATTTCTTCTATTCTCATAGTGCAGGTAAGAGGTATTAAATACATCACACATAGATCTAATGCCATAGTGCCATCTGTGTAAATATAACAGTACTGTCTATCGTATGTCTATGTAAATACTTTGCAAGATGTGTATGGATCTTTACCAAAATTGGTACACAGGTTTATTAGGTCTGTGGGAAAATACAAACAAATTTTTAATTTTGCATTTCAAGGTTTTTACTAGTGTTTTTGCAAGTTTTTTTTTTTTTTTTTACAACTACTTTGTCCCTGTTGATGTGTCTTCACCAAATATGGCATGAAGGTTTGGTGAGTCCACGAGGAGATACTTTCAAATTTATGGTTTTACATTTTGTGTTTTGCTATTTTTATGGGTGTTTAAGGTTGCTTTTCTTGTTTGTTTGTTTTTTTAAAATAATAAATAAAGGAAACAACTTTCCATGTCCGAAGACAGCCTTTCATTAATCATGAATTTACATTACTTCTATCCAGAGTATGAGTACCCCAGTTAGCATCATTAAAGTTCAAACTGACTGGACATTTAAAAATTTAAATTTCAAAATAAACAGAAGTATTGTCATGTTTTTTCAAACTGTTTTATAACAAAATTTTGCAAATTTCACAATGTAGACTTGCACAATATCAAGAAAGTTTAATGAAGTGGTTAAACAACTGAGAACTTATTTAAGGGCCTCCAATTTCAGTATTTCATACCTTTCATTGCAACAGATGCTAATTCTCCAAAATGCCTAAGAGTGTAAGATATTTCAAAACATATCCCAGAATATCTGAACTGAACAGTACATGTAACTCATTGTGTAGTTTTGCAGTTTACAACAAATAAAAACAAAACAATTGAAATATTTCTGTCACACAGTTATTTTACTCTATTATTTTAGTATTTGGATTTAGGACTCACCTAAACTTCTTAGGCTTGCCAAATTGTGTGATGATAGCAAGATTGTTAAATATTGATGGGGTACTTAAACTGATCAGTTGGTGCATTCTAATTAGTATGAATTTTTGATTTATGTCTTTGCATGGTCCTACTAAAAATGATCTATGAAATTATCTGTATTTGTTTAATTTTTATTTTTCAATCCTAATCTATTTAGATGGCTTGCTTTCAGTTACTGATAATTACTGCTATTATCAGTTAATGTGATAGGTTTGTTTCCAAGTTTGGTTCTCTCATTAAAAAGAAAAAAAAAGTTCTTAGGTCATAAAAGTTCAGTCTCTGGCTTCCAAGAAATGTTTTGAAAGTTCTTTCTATTTTTAAGCTTTCACTAAAAAGGTTTATCAGATGACTGGTATTGTACCACTTTTTCCACACACCCACATACACCAATTCATTTAACTGCTTACTGCTTCTTTCTGTACAGTTGTGTTACTTTCAGTAATCACTTCTCTTAGATCTGGACTAAAATGACTGTTTAATACAGTTTGTGTTCTTTAACTGTAGTAATCATACAAAGAAGAATTATGTCATCATTTTAATAAAAGAAGATACTAGTTGTTTCTGAGAAAAACTGTTTGATTCTATTGCCACCACCCCTCAGAGTGGATTCCTGTACGTGGTGAGGGGACCTCCCAGGGAAGGTTTTGTTCTGTCTGGTTACCTTCTCTGGGATCTAAACATCCACCCACGTGTTTGCCTTGCGTGGCGTCCAGTGAAGGGGAGGAGAGGATCCTGGTGGTTGAGGGTCCAACCCTAACACACCACTTTGGCCTCGAATTCCTGTAGACGAGCGGCCCTTGGGTGGCCCCCCTTGGGTCAGTCGGCTGGTCCACCTGGGCTAGAGCCAACCAAGTACCAGTGTTGGAAGTTTTCAATGGGTGTTGTGGACATTGTGCCTGATGCTGGTGTTTGGGTATAGTGCTCACGAAACCCTGGCGTTGCTGCATTGTCCTTGCGTGACTTTGTAGTGCATCCCCTTGTAGGGCTCCATGGTGGGTGGGGTCAGTGAGTACCGAAACTTTTTCTCTTTCCTATGGATCCTACAAAAAATTTAAATAAAATTGTAAAAAAACAGTCAATGGGTAAGCGACCACATCTTGAATACTCAGAACAGCAATCTCCAACATCAGTAACACACGTACCTCATTTTCTGATATTGTATTCTCTTTTAGAAAAACCTTTAGGTCAAATATCCCCTTTTTTATTCAAAAGGGGCTAGAGGGACTTGCTGGCTCTCCAAAGTCAGTAAAGAAGCTTCGATCTGGTGACATATTGGTTGAAACATCCACATCCCAACACAGTGAACTCCTCTTGAAATCAAAGGCAATTGGCAATACACCTATTGAGGTTACACCCCATGTTACTTTGAATACTTCACGAGGAGTTATTGTTGAAAGGGATTTTAAGAATGTTCCTGAATCGGAGATTCTCACTGGTCTCTCCACTCAAGGAGTTTCTGCAGTGAGGCGCATCTCCACTCGCAAAGATGGAGTTACACTGCCAACAAATACCCTCGTTTTGACATTCACTTCACCACGTGCACCCGCCACCATCAAAGCAGGTTATCTCATTTGCAGGGTTCGGCCATACATTCCAAACCCTCTTCGATGTTTTCAATGTCAGAGATTCGGCCACTCAAAGACATCTTGTCGTGATTCCCTGACATGTGCTCATTGTGGAGGCAAGGACCGCGATGCCTATGATTGTGACGTAAACCCACATTGCGTCAACTGCAATGGTTCTCACCCCTCTTACTTTCATTCTTGTCCAAAATGGTTGGAGGAAAAAGAGGTGCAGCGTTTGAAAACGACACATAACATTAGTTATCCTGAGGCTCGGAAATTGCTGTCCACAATCCAATCTCGGACGTATGCTTCTGCACTCCATTCCACAACTACAGTGGAAGTGCAGACAGATCTCTCTGTGCCTCCAAGAGAATCGTTTTCAAAACAAATGAAAAGCCTTTTGACCTCCGTGGTTAAAAAAGTAGATGAATCAACTTCCACACCCATCTCTGTTCATCCCATATCTTCCAACAAACCTCAGGATCCATGTCCTTCAGTTTCAAATACAGGCATTTCTTCTGATACATCATTTTCTCCCACCACAATAAACAAAACAATTATTTGTCCGCATCCTCAGTCACTTGATTCCTCTTCCAATAACAAAAACCTGCCCACTCGACCCAGAGCAGGATCCATGGAGGTTGATAGACCTCCTCCGAAGAAAGACAGTAAAAAAAAAAGACGAGGTCGTAAACCGAAGGGCTCTCCAACCACTTCACCTGTCCGTCCTTAAAAATGGCCACCTTGATACAATGGAACTGTCGAGGTTTACATTCTAATCTGGATGATATCAAAACGCTGATTGCTTCCTACCAGCCTGTTTGTCTTTCTCTACAAGAAACATTTCTCAAATCTGCTGATACAGTCTCCATTCGGCAGTTTTCTCAGTACAGAAATGACAAGTTGTGTGATGGTCGAGTACATGGAGGGGTGGCACTGTTGGTTGATCAACAAACATGTGCCCACCCTGTCCTTGTCACTCAACACACCCTTGGAGGCCGTAGCCATCCGTATTTCCTTGGGTCATACCATCACTGTTTGTTCTCTGTACCTGTCCCCTGGAGAGACATATGATCAATCAGACCTGGATGCTCTCGTTGAACAGTTGCCATCTCCATTTCTAATCCTGGGGGATTTTAATGGACACCATCCCTTCTGGTGAAGTGCTGTTATTGATGGGAGGGGTCGATCTGTAGAGCAGATGCTCTCTGATCACAATCTTTCTCTTTTTAATACTGGTTCTTCCACTTACTTTCATGCACCAAGTCAGTCCTTCACCGCCATTGATCTCTCAGTTTGCTCTTCTTCATTATTCTCCCATTTTTCATGGAGGGTTGACAGTAATCCACTAGGCAGTGATCATTTTCCGATCCTTTTGAGAGAAACTGGCCGTGGTCAATGTTACCCTACCCGCGTGCCCCGGTGGAAGCTGGATCAGGCAGACTGGTCCACTTTTACTGCTCTTGCAGAACTTGATCCTGCCATCGTAGATCAGCCATCAATAGACGACTGTGTTGCAGCGGTAACTGATTGTATTATACATGCAGCTGCTCAGTGTATTCCTAAAACCTCGACACGTTTCCCACGATATCCTCGTCCATGGTGGAATTCTGCTTGCAACTTAGCGCGGAAGGCTCAAAAACGGGCCTGGGATACTTTTCGTAGATATCCCACACTTTCAAATCGGGTTGCTTTCCAACGGGCCCGAGCACATGCTAGGTAGGTAAGACGTCAAAGCCAGAAGGAATCTTGGATTAAGTTTACAACCAGCATATCTTCTACCACCAGTTCCAAGATCATATGGGACAAGATTCGAAAGGTTAATGGGCACTACAATTCTGTTCCCCTCTCGATCTTACTCTCTGATGTTCAGGAGGTGACTGATGTCCGAAACATCGCTAACACTCTAGGTGAAAGCTTTTGCCGGGTATCTAGCACTTCTGCTTGTTCCTCCACCTTCCTGGCCATCAAGACTCGGGCAGAGCGATCACCTCTTTCCTTTCAAACTGACTGTTTCTTTGACTATAATAGTCCCTTTACCCTGGTGGAACTAAAAATGGCCCTTCATCGGTCTGCCAGTACATCTGTTGGACCTGATGATATTCATTATGACATGCTGCACCATCTATCTCCTGATTCTCTTGTTGTCCTTCTGATGATCTTCAACCGGATTTGGCAGGAGAATGTTTTTCCTGATGCCTGGCACCGGGCTATTATTTTACCTTTCTCTAAGCCAGGGAAAGATTCGAAGATTCCTTCAAACTATCGTCCAATTGCTCTGACGAGCTGTCTCTGTAAGACCTGAGAAAGGATGGTTAATGCTCGTCTTGTTTGGTTCCTTGAATCAAACAACCTCCTCTCGCCCACCCAGTGTGGGTTCTGTCAACAGCACTCCACCATAGACCACCTAATTCGTCTTGAAACATCTATCAGAGAGGCCTTTCTCAACCGCCAACACCTTGTATCGATATTCTTTGACATAGAGAAGGCTTACGACACAACATGGAGGTATGGCGTTTTGCGAGACCTCCATACATATGGGTTACGTGGCCATCTACCCATGTTTATTAAAAAAATTTTTAATGGACACGAGATTCCAAGTTCCTGTAGGTTCGGCAATTTCATGTTCTTTTGTACAGGAACTTGGAGTCCCTCAAGGCTGTATATTGAGTGTCACACTCTTCAGTATAAAGATAAATGCCATCACTGAACAACTCCCTCTCACCATTACGAATGGGCTATATGTTGACGACTTTCACATCTCATGTCAGTCATCAAACATGAGATATATTGAGCGGCAACTACAAACTGCCCTCAATCGTGTACGGTAGTGGACTATTGCGAATGGCTTTAATTTCTCTTTCCAAAACTGTATGCATGCACTTTTGCCGTCGACGAGGTATTCATCCTGATCCTGAACTTCATATCGGTGAAGTTTTGCTGCCAGTGGTCCCGGAGACAAAGTTCTTGGGGCTTATCTTTGATCGTAAACTGACCTTTATACCACACTTAAAGCAGCTTCGGGTCAAATGCACAAGAGCACTGAACATCCTCCATGTCCTCTCTTCTACCAGTTGGGGGGCAGATTGTCGTTCAATGTTAAAGATATATCGTGCACTTATTAGATCGAAACTTGACTATGGATCAATGATCTATGGCTCTGCCAGACCCTCGGCCTTAAAGATACTGGACCCCATTCATCACCAAGGACTTCGACTCTGCACTGGAGCTTTCCGTACCTCTCCAGTTCAAAGCATATACATTGAATCTCATGAACCTCCTCTACACCTTTGCCGTTTGCAACTGTCTTTACAATATACTTCGAAACTTCGTTCCTTACCAAAGCATCCCACCTGGGAATGTGTTTTCCTTCCTCGGAGGGCAGTACTTTTTCAGAACAGACGATCTGTCATTGCTCCGTTTGGCCTTTGCATCCGGGCGCAATTAGATGAATTGGGTCTGTCCTTGGATAACATTGCAGATTCCACAGGTCGACGCATCCCACCATGGCTTATTAAAGCCCCCAAGTGTGACCTTTCTTTCAATCACCTTAAAAAGGCGGATACTCCAGACTGGAAGTACCATCTTTTATTCAATGAATATCTTTCAAACAATCATTCAGTTCCCATTTATACAGATGGTTCCAAATCAGGTAATTCAGTGGACTCTGCTCTGGTTTGCTATGGGTCAGTAGTTGCACGCAGAATCCCCTCTACAGCTTCTGTGTTCACTGCTGAACTGTATCCCATATCTCTTGCCCTTGATCATATTGCATCTGAGCAGTACTCCAACTGCACTATTTATACTGACTCACTTATTTCTATACTTGCCTTGGAATCACTTCACATTAGCTCACATCCTATTCTCGCAGATATTCGAAACCGACTGGCCCATTTCTCATTAGCAGCTACTTCAATCCAGTTTTTCTGGATACCAGGCCATGTTGGTATTCATGGGAATGAGCTTGCAGACATGGCAGCTAAATATGTCTGCCTCAGCACCATCACCCCTATGCCTATTCCGTACATGGACTATGGTGTTGCCTTCAAGGCTCAGCACCGTGCCAGTTGGTAGTCCACTTGGAGTGAACAACGCGACAATAAACTTTTTCAAATCAAACCCAAAATTGGAGTTTGGCCATCTAGCTTCCGTAAAGTTCGGAGGGAAGAAGTTGTTCTCACTAGGCTACGCATTGGTCACAGTTTTTTAACTCATCATTTTCTTTTATCTGGAACTGATGCACCAATGTGTAGTTTGTGTAACACTCAAATCACTATCAGCCACGTTTTACTTTCTTGCCATCGTTACAATTCTCAACGACGGCAATACTTTAAACATATTTTTTCCCAGGGTCAGTCTGTAACATTGGACAGAGTTATTGATGATGCTGACTATGTCCACCTTAATAACGTTTTTAATTTTTTAATGGCCGTTAATCTTTTTAATCTCATTTAAGTGTGGTATATTTATTTATTACACCTTTTTAATTGTGGCTCCTTTTTTACAGTTGTATTCTCTCTCATTCAATGTGACATTAAACAATGGCCAGAACATTAAATAACTCGACACCAGGACTGGAAAGGCCAACTTCAGGTGACTAACGCTTCTGTTTGAACTACTCGTTAGTCTTCCTGGCGAGTTACTATTATACTTTTGCTGCATATCATTTCACACTTTTACAACCTTTTTGTACTGGCCATATTGACTCATAACCTGGAACCAGGACGGAAAGACCAACTTCAGGTGGCTGACGGTGGTTTATATACTACCTGTTAGTCTTCCTGGCAGGTTATGATCATTCCCATTCTTCTACAGGTTGTCCTTTACAACTTTGTTGACTGGATGTCGTCATTGGTTTTTGCACCATTTCCTGTTTTAATTGCCATTTTGCTTTTATCTTCAATTACCTTTACACATTTTACTCCATTTACTTGACTTTTATCTTTTTACTGGACATTTGGCTACTCTTTATTACGATTTTGCTGAGTGTCTTTTAAAACTTTTATTCCATTACATTTTGATAATAGCTACTATGACACATAACCCGGAACCAAGACTGGAAAGGCCAACTTCAGGTGACTGACGGTGGTTCTTGAACTTATTCGTTAGTCTTCCTGGCGAGTTATGATCATTATTATTATGCTAGAGTAAATAGTTTATAACTTTGAAGACTGAATGTCACCATTGGTTTTTCCACCATTTTCTGTTTTAATTGCTGTTTTGTTATTACCTTCATTTACTTTTACAAATTTTACTCCATTTACGTGACTTTTCTCTTTTTACTGAACATTTGGCTATTCATTGTTGTGATTTTACTGTGTGTCTTATAATACTTCTATTATTTTACATTTTGATACTGGTTGCTGTGACACATAACCTTGAACCAGGACTGGAAAGACCAACTTCAGGTGACTGACGGTGGGTCTTGTACCTGCCTGTTAGTCTTCCTGGCGGGTTTTGATTATACCTTTTTGATAGAGTAAATACCTTACAACTTTTTACACTCTGCCTTCTATCTTAACCTTGTAGACTAGGTGTCAACATTGGTTTTATACTTTTTTGTTTTACCTTCATTTCCATTTATGTCTTTTACTACATTTTTACCGGTTGTTTGGCGCAGATAGCCTCGTTTCTTTGTGCCATAAAACACTAAATCAATCAATCAATCAATCTATTGCCACCAAAATACCACACTTTCAAGCTACATGTGTGCTAAAAGAGCAACAGTCAAATCCCACCATGCTTTGGTCAGACACGAATAGTCCATAAGTTGGTCATTGTTAAAAGTTATGGACAGCTATCTGCTTATAGCTTTAGTGTGAAGGTTGAGAAACAAGATCAACACTTTGAGTACTTATGTTTGTTTTATAGTACATTTAATTAATGTGTTTGTTTATCTGTTTATTGATTTATTCATATATTTTATCTTCATTATAATTGAAAAAGAATAAAGATAAAAACAATTGGCTTTGTTTTCAAAGGTAAATAAATTGATAAGCATGTATAATTCTTTGTTGGTTTTTATTTAGCTTGGAGTGGTATATCTTGAACAACGGAAAGCTACTCAAGCTATGGTCTATTTCAACAAGGCATTGGAGATTGACCCAAATCATGAAGTAAATTTTTTTTATGGACATAAGCAATTTTGTTTTATTTTGTAAGGTTTATGATATCTCGTTTGAAACATCCCTACAGGAAACCAAAACAAACACTTAAAAGAAAGAAAGAGTATACATATCGAAAATATTTCTTGTTCAAATATCCTATAGACTGGAAACCTAAGCTTGTTACAAGTTGGTGAAATGTTTGTGATGTTAACATATAACTTATAATTTGTTTGAATAAGATATCTAAATAAATATTTTTAAAATTTGAATTTTTATTTGTTACAACTTAAATTTCCAAAATATTGTAACATTTCCTCAAATTTATGAACCAAGTGTTAACATTTGGAATTTTCAATTTCTTTATAACTTGCATGACAATACCATAAATTTTCTTTTGATGGACGATCTTCATCATAGATAATTGTAAAATTTAACTTGGTCATCTTACATGATTTTTTTACTGTTTCAACAGAATATTTTATATCATGCACAGTACATGTGTGAAACTTGTCAATTTCATGTTGTGTTATATCTCTTTTTGCAGCAAGCTCTAATGAATTCAGCAGTGTTGATACAAGAAAGTGGAAACAGCAGGCTTAGACATGTTGCTTATGAAAGGTTAGAAAACAAGGATTTAATTTTTTTTTTCAGGAATACTTCATTCATGTGCTTCTTGTTGTAAATACTGTTTTTGTCATATTTGAATATTGCTCAATATTTGAAAATGTGCACTTATGTCACTATAGGTTTGATAATACTTCTGAAAGTTTAGTCTGACATAGTTACTCACTCATAACATAGTTTGTTAGATATAGCTCACTTAGTCCAACTGTTACTTTGATATTTTAGGCCACATAAGCTTAAGGTGATAACACTTTGATTGGTTAAATGGTTTAGTAATCATGTTTTCACGTATGTGAGAATATGTTGAGAAATTTGAAACCTTGAAATATTTTTAACAGCAACTTTTTATGACGACGTGTTAAGAGCAACAAATATAGAATTGAAAGAATTAACTTAAAATATTGAATCATCTAACAGTTAACAGTGTTCTAAGTTAAAATGTCTATTAGAAAAATAAAACAAAAATGAGAGATTTTTCCTTAACTGTGGTCTCTTTAAGAGATAATGTTACAAAATAAATTAGTGAAATTAAAGAGTTAAGGAGAGAGATTATTTTAACCTTGAAGTCTTGATAAGTTAATACAGTTTAGTGTTAATTTATAAAAGTAAGTTCTCTGTTAAGTATTTTAAAAGGCAATTCATGAATTGTATCTAATTTGATCAATTTTACCTCAATCATCAGTCTTCAAACAGTTAATAATGTGTTTTAGGTTACAACACCTGTTAGAGAAAGGAAAGGCTAATGAAAGAGTTTATTTCAACCTTGGGATGCTGGCAATGGATGAAAAACATGTGAATGAAGCAGAAATGTGGTTTAAAAATGCTGTTCAGGTAAATCATGATTTTACCAAGCTTTGTTTTTCTTCTCACATGTTTTTCAATAGTTGATTAAGTATACTGGTATTTATTTTTGTTTAACATTTTGTTTTAGAAATGTTTAAAGATCTGTTTGTGTTTGAAGTGAGATTTCACTTCTCTTACAAATGAAATCACCTACAGTAAAAGGAGACCACAGTAAGTTTCAAGTCTGCTTTAAATGTGGAAATATTACGATTTAGTGAAGTGAAAGCTTGGAATCATAAATATACATTACAGAGTATATGTGTCTGTCCGTGTATGTATGTGTCTAGTATTACAATAGCAGACTAACTTTATTGATGTTTAAAAAATCAGAAAACTCTGTGTGCTTAAAATTGTATTTGTTATTAAAGCTTTTGTCAACTGGAGATAATAGGTACTTCAAATATGATGAAAATAAATTACACCTTATTGATTGCAATTTTAAACCTCAAACATCATTTAAAAAAATGTTTTACTGAATTATTTTGAGTTCAAACCTGTAGTTTAACTTAGCAGTAATTATTTTTGAAATTATAGAAACATTGTGAAATATTTCAGTACAAAAAAAACTTATCAGAAGACAATCTATGCCATGAAGAAAATTTCATGTGAAATATGCAGTTTAATAAACTATGCCAAATAATAAAGGTCCAAAAATGTGTTAACCATTAAATAACTAACAGATTCCTACATTTCTATTTTAAATTATGGACCAACACTACACACTGGGGTATATTGGGGGTGCTTTTTAAGATTCAGTGCTACTTTTATTTTCCTGTATCAACATTAATTAATTAAGATAGTTAAAACTATCATACACAAGGTATTAAATTACAATATAGTTATATATATATTATTATGAGCCATCTATCTTTGTGTTCTAAATTTCTTGAATTCCAAAATACATTTCATGAAAAGTATTACCTAACAAGCTAGAACAACTGCAAATACCAAAGTAATTCTAATCTAAACCAAGAGAATAATTATAGCCTACCTACTTCCTTATTACAGTTTATTTGCAGAAAGTATCTAATTTCTGTAATGTTAATAAACAAGACTTGAACAACATTTTAAACAAGAAGAATTATTTACTTGCCAAGACCACATATAGTATAATACCAAAAATATTAAGTAGGTCAAACAGACACATCTGTGTAAGGTATATGTGAAAAGATATAGAAATACTTTTTTAGTTCCTTTCATTGCAAACAAAGCTGCTTCTAGTCACTGGAGGAGAATTAGGATGGGATAAGGTAGAAGCTACAAGAAACAAATTACAAAGAAGGGGTGTAGGAAAGCCTTGTACATGGGGAAAAACAAATGAAACTTGGTCTAAGTGTAATTTTAATATATTATGTTTAATTAACTTGAATTTGTAATTTTAGTACATGATGTGGAGTTAACCTTAAAAGTATATCTTTAAGTGATATGAAGTTTACCTAAAAATACAATTTCATTGATTTTCATTCTAATGTAAGTATTTTTAGCCAGTATTGTGTTTTCATCATGGCTTTAAGAAAGAAAATAGGATGTGGACTAAGGATATTATAGGTTTAAACATGTTTTGTGTAACTTATGTTGTTGAAGTGTTTTCATGTTAGAAACATGACACAAAGTATAGGCTAGTAGTTAAAAAATGTAGTATAGATTGTTAATTGTCACAAATAAAGATATTTTAAAGTGTTATTTTAAATTATATGATGTACTGTTTTCAAATGTTTAACTTTTGACAATAATATAACATTTTTTTCTTTAATAGTGGAATGTATCATAAAATTTTGCATTGTAACTATAGACTGTAATATCATAGTTTACATTGTAGCTATAAGGAACAATACATCATTTTCCTTTATAACTGTAAAATATAATCTTAAGTTATACTTTATGCAAATTGATAAAATTATAGCTTCTGATTTTATATTTTGTATTTGCATTTTGAAATGCAAAATGAGAAAACTGAACTTTAAAGTTTCCTGACATCATTTTTATTGTTATTAATAAAAAACACTGTCTACTGTTTCTCTTTTGTAAGCTCAAATTTCCTTTTACTTATGTACATTAGAAGTTTGGCATTTCACATTTTGATATTAGGTACGAGAAGATTTTCGTAGTGCACTTTTCAATCTTGCACTACTACTATCAGATTCAGGGCGTCCACTTGAAGCTGTGCCTTTTCTGAAGCAGTTACTAAAGGTTGGAAGTTTTAATTATTGTGGGAAAATAAAGTTTTGCTACGAAAGAAATAGTCTACAAATTACAGAAACAGATAATCCAAATAATAACTAAACTAGCAGTTTTACATCAGTTTAAAAGCAGTTAATAGTAGTTTTAAGATAATCTTTTGTGAATTTGTAACAAATAGAACACAACATCTTTATTGTATAATTTATTGTTTAATTTTTATGATGAAAAGAAACTACTTTGATGAATTAGTTTTTAGTCATGAATTAGCTCTGGAAATTCATTGTTCTGTTGGGTATGAATAATTTTTTTTTTTGTAATTTGCATTAGCAGCCAGTTATTTAATAATACATCTATACTGGTACATGTTTCTCACAATAAAACTGTAGAAGAAAGAAATGTATTAATACAGAGGATTTAGTGCACTTTGTTTGTTTAAATTAATGTTGTTGAGTATTTTGAGAGATGTGAGCTGCATCATTGTAATCAAGGTACTTAGCATCCATGTATTTGGTACACAGTGGTTTCCTACTGTTCCGTAGTACAATGCTACTGTAAGTAGACTTATGACTGGAAAGCTGTGAATGAAAAGTATTTACACAATGAGGGAGGTTTTCAATGTTTTTCATACAGTAGAGTATTTAGTAAAGCCTTCATCTGCAGTATAAAGGTGATAACCACGAGAAAGAGTCGTTTGAACAAAAGAAAGAAAAAGCCATTGGGATAAAGTTTAATATGATTCCTGTTTTCATTAACAAGATTATGAAACAAGTATTTGAAATTGATGAAAGATTTTAAGTCAAAAATACATATATTTTTAGCCATACATAAAAATGTGTATTGATGATAATGACAGACAAGCTCCGCTGAACCTTTGTACTTTAGGTTTGCTTAAAATGGTCTTTGAAACTGATGCTCTCATATAATGGGATTCTGTGAGAAGTATGTGTAGTAACAATGGTCTGACTGTTTGTTAGTACAAGTGTAAACTGCTGAGTTGGAAAGTAATGAATAATCAGGGTCATCAGTATAATGTAGAAGCTAGTTCCAAGAGAAACATGTTATCAAAGAATCATTTATACAATATATCTAGCACTAATTTATCATATTAAAAACACTGTACTATTATGTTCAAAGGAGAATGTATGACTGTAACAATATGTGTTTTTGACACAACAACTTTATTTTTATGCAGAACATTTCTCATTTTCATGTTTTGTAATATATTTTACTAAAAACTGTAACTGATACCTATTCCAGCACCATCCTGACCACATTAAAGGACTGATTTTACTAGGAGATATCTACATCAATCACATGAAAGACTTGGAAGCAGCAGAAAAGGTAGAAAGTTTTTTTTACTTTTGTGGTTAAGTTGTACCTTTATAAATATTTTCAAAGAAATATAAGTTTCTAGGTTTATTTTTGTCGAAATATTATTTATACATTAGACAATACATCTTTTGTAGGTAAAATTTAATTTTTAGCTTACTGTAAACATTACATGCATTGTAAAATTTGAAATGTAGATTTAATTAAGTGTAGGGTGTTGGTATGAACTATAAAATCAAGTTTAGTAAGATACTTAGAGGAATAAATTTGTTTCATAACCTGTAACAGGAGACCCTGTGTAATGTTAGATTGTGTTATTTTCAATAAATCATTTGTTAGAATATTTTACAATTCAGTGACAGAGAATAGTCTTTAATTCTTCTTCAGCTGAAAGTTTTGGTTATATCACACACAAGTAAGTGATTTAAAAAAACAATGATTAGTGAACTACAGAAATGAATGAATTTTGGACTTCTTGACGTATTGTTTATTGTTTCCTTTTAATTTTGTTTTTTATCAGATTTTTTATTCTCATCGTTGTCTTATGATATTTTTTTTTCTGTTGTTGCATGTAACATAAATACTGTTGTTTGATTCTTACTCACTTGGTGGTTTCTAGTGTTACACGAAGATCCTTCATATGGATCCTAGCAATGTCCAAGCTAAACACAACCTGTGTGTTGTGTATGTGGAGCGTGGACAACTCACAACTGGTGAGCACTGCTTACTGCAAGCTGCTAGCCTTGCTCCTAAAGAAGAATACATTCAGCGTCACCTTCAAATTGTCCGTGCACGATTACAAAAAACTAAAACAAAAGATGAATACATTAATTCTGTAAATGAGGTAAATCCCACATTAAAACCTTCAATCTCAGAAAATCCCTTGAATAAGAAACACTCCAACAGTGAAAATTTTCACAATGATAAGGAAAATCAAACCTCATCTGAATCTTGAATTGTTCCTAAATATAAGAGTAGTTGTGGTTCAAAATCAGCAGAGTCGGTTACATAACAATATGTGTTACATCGAATAAATTCTAGTTTTTGTTTTTTTCAAAAACTATGTGATTTTGTGCATAAACGATGAAGTTTAAGTATTCTTTATAGCTTCCACTTTGTGACATATCAGGTAGCAACTACATATGTATTCTAACAACATGTTCTTCTGTAAACTTGTTTCAACTGTGGTAAAGCCATTAGTTATTGTAAAGTATTTTATTCCAAGATAAGAAAACTGTGATGTACTTGTGTAACCTCAAACCTTCCATGTATACTAATTCTTTACTGAAGTAATTTTAAATAATGTGTAGTTATTCTTCCAGATGGTGTGTTTTCTGCAATTCATATCATTTGTAATATTTGTGCTGTTGTCTTCATTACACTATTTTTAGTATTTCTGAAGTGTTTCAGGCTTTCAATTCTGTAATTTGATAATAAAAATAATGAGATATTTCACAGATAATTGAGTATGTATATAAATACAACATGGTAAAGCAAATCTTTATTATATAGACGTTTTCATTGTGCATTTAAGATATAAAGTGGCAAAAATAATTTTTCTTCTGTGTTTTGTTAAATAGCACGTGATTGTCAAGTTGTCTTCAAATCATATAACATTGTGATAAATGTATACCTCTCGTTTCTGTGATATAACAAAAATCACAAAAAAAAAGCCTAAAGAATAAATTAAACCTTACTTGTATTGTTGAATTCAAAATAATTTTGCAAATTGTTTCCACACATTAATATCCTGTTTTCCTATTAGCACAACAGTTAAGGATAATTAATAATGAGAAATTAGTTACCAGATTTTTGTAGTATAAGAAAGAATAAAAACTATGTTAATAAATTAAATTTGCAAGACTTAAGTATATTTACAAATAACTGTTTAAAATCATGTGTTCCATGAATTAAATTTGTATAATTTGATGCTCTTAGTCTCCAGAATGTTTCATAAATACTTGTGTAACTTTTATTTTTTAATTTTATTGGAAACTGCAAAAATTCATCTTTCCACACACTGTACAATGTGGGTTACTACATAAATTTCTACAGGGATGAAAGTATATTAACCACTTTTAAACCAAAACATGGAAAATGAGTTTTATTAAGCCACTTAAGTTACATAAAGTTTTATATTTCATATAAGCACACTTAATGTTTTGAGTCTTCACCTGTGCATAAAGACACATTTCAAATTTGTTATACTATGATTTTTATTACCCAACATTTCAAGAGGTTAGAATGCATTCACATGTGTTTTATATAATGACTGGTTTGATGTTATAAAATGATATAATTTTGATGCTTTAATAATAGTAGAAACAATTAACTGTAACTTTGAAACATCTTTTTCAAAATGCCATTGTTTAGTAGAGTAATGTTTGAGTGACTTGTGCTATTCTAACCACGTTATATTCAAACTGTTTTGTCCTAGTAGATAAAATACATAAAAAGTTTAAAACGTGGTTGCTGCATAAATGATATTAATAAAAAACGTTGACTAGGTATTGGCTCATATACATTTAAATATATAGAGACAAGGTCTGTAAAGGTCTGTTCTTAGAGAGAATATTCAAACATCTAAATTTAATCGACATTGTGACCTAAACAATATCATGTGAGCAATAATGAATGTCTATCACAGTTTTTTTATACAAAAAAATTTGTTTTAAAACAAGCTTTGATTGTTTTCTGACCAAGTTTTATTTTCAGAGTAATCCAAGGAGTCATAGAAAGATGTTATAAACAATGGGAATATTTTAGCGTAGAATGTCCTTACAATGTCATTACATTTCAGGAAATCTTTTTAAACATTTCCTATAGTTATGTAAGATTTTCCAGTCTATATTGTACATATTTTTCTTTTGTCATTGATTTGACTCTGTTGTTGATAATTCTTTATGGCACAAAAATTCAGGGTTCAGTTTGAGGGGGGATAAGCATAGTGAAGATAGCTCAATGTGTAGCAGTATGCTTAAATAGAAATTAACAATAAGTATTTAAATTAGTTTTGGGCAAAATTAATTTCACTCTTTAGAGAAAAAATATTATAAGGTGTATAACTGTGTTATTAATGTCTTTAGGATGTTCTCTGATCAAAATACATTAAAAACCCATTTTACAGTATTTGTTTAAAGTTCTCATCAACTTTTGTTTATGAGAAATTATGGTTAATCTTATTTGATCAGGAAGTGGTGCATGTGTTCATGACTGACAAAATTCTTTTAGTGATGAAAAACTGAATCACACAGTTCTCTGTAATTCATTAGTTTGAGAGATTTTGAATGCTCATGTAGCATTCAGTTAAGAGTTCTGTGTAGATATATTAAAGGTAGCTTCTGGCTACAAAATTTTATTTTAAAATTGACAAGTTTTTAAGACTTAAAACGGATCTCGTACTTTAGGTTCTAGATCTTTATTTCCCTCTGTAAGTTTGTGTAAGATTATAATAAATGCTGTAAACAAGTAAAAGTACAGTGAAACAAATGTTCTAAAGGATGATAAACAACTGCAAATTCAACAATAGTAACATTTGTTCTCTGAAAAACAGTATTTAGTTAGGTTGATATCACTGACATTGTATTACATTTAATATGCATACTAGTTGTGCCAAACTGTAAATATATAAAGTCTGTAAAAGCTAATAAAAGTTATTTTTTTTAGTTATGGAGTTTGAATATGCTGAATAAATTACAAGTTTTTGCATCCGAATGAATTTATGCACTGATAATATTGAAGTAAATTTTGATAGATTGTTCAGGTAGAGTATTCATGATAAATGTTTGTAGAATGGACGGCAACTGCCTGTTGTGGAGACGCAAGTGTAGAGGACGACGTCTTCCACCTTTCATCTTCAGTTGCCGTCCATTCTACAAAGTTTCATAATTTAATAATTCTTGTTCATGTGTTGTACAAACTTTGACTAATTTTCTTATACATGAGAAATTCAATGTTCTGGGGATTCCAGAAGAATTTTGGGATTTTGAAAGAACATTTACATTTGTTTTCAATTAGCTTTCACAGAACATTGTTTTGGAATCACTTAGTTTTGATCCTAACGCAGTGTATCATGGAAACTATTTAAACCTAAGTTAAGCTTCTATAACACACACATTTAAAACTAAAATCATGCAAATCTTTTTACTTTAATTAGATACTGTAATGCACAATGTTAGAATTAAAAACAAGCAACTGTAATCATCATTTACTATAATATCTATTGTTAGAATCATGATTACCTTCAGTAATTTCAGTGTTCAATCTAATTTAAGTTTGAAGCCAGTAGTAACAGTGCTACGAGTCAAGATTTCAAAAATACTGTTGTGTAGAGGAACTGTTTAAAATACTAAAATGCTTTAGTGAGTAGCATTGGACAAACTAAATTTTAGAAGTAAGTATTTGTATACAAAATGAGAAATGCTTAAGGCAAACGTCATTTATCTGGACTTTGATAACGTCTGTGGCACAGGTAATCTCATATTAGATTTCTGGATTTCAGAGTTGGCAAAACAAATTTAACTGTATGATACTAATAAATATTCCCTGCCCTTTTAACTATGGGTGCATTATAAGAGAAACATCCAACTCTTAGTCCAATAGTTGGGTGGTAAACTGCTATTGACTGACTGACTTTCCTCCCCTCTGGTCTCTAATTCAAATTTAAGATAGGAGCGAATATTCTTATTAGTTGTGTTATAAATAGAAAATACAGATTTTACTGATTTAACTAAAGATAACCTCAACCCAGTTAATTCTAGCCTCATAACCTTGCATGTTTAAATAATGTGGGGGTTAATATCGCATTTCTTTGATAAAAGAGTAACCCACGAGTTAACTAGCTACCTACCCTCTATTGTACTCATTGTAAATTAGGGACAGCTAGAGAAGATAACCCTCGAATAAGTTTGCGCGAAATTGAACAAAACATAGAAGCTTATAGAATTAATTCAACTTTTCTTCTCAACTTGATTATGTTTTTATGTTCACCAAATATCACAAAAACCAGTGCATTTTTTCTTTACTTCTAATTGTTACGGGAGAAAGAAATTAGATATTTATAAGTTCATGTATTTAATACGTGAAATTATAACCATTTAATTTCATTTTTGTAAACTAGGAAGCGCTATTAACCAACTGACTTTCTCCTTGAGTGGAGTGTGCTATACTAGGTGTAGAGCTTGCAGAAATTCCGCGCACTTTCGAAGCAGCCGCAGTCAAAGGGTTGAGCTTAAATTTTATGATATTTGTTTAGTTCTAATTATAATTCTGCGCCTGGAGATGTAACGTCATTTAACAATCTTTAATGAGGTCAATCCGTGAATGGGGGAAGCACCTCACAACAATATAGTTAACATTTTCATAAAATTGGACATCAAAGTGCGATCACTGCAAATTCGTGACTGTGCTTAAATCTGAAGATTATTATTTTGCTCAAAAAGTAAATAGTAAAGATAAATGTAAATTTTTGGTAATTTTTTCATCATTAAAGTAAGTAGCTCGGCATGGCCAGGTGGTTAAGGCACTCGACTCGTAATCTAAGGGTCGCGTGTTCTGATCCCCGTCGTATCAAACATGCTTGCCCTTTTAGCCGTGGGGACGTTATAATCAACGGTTAGACCCACTATTCGTTAGCAGAAGAGTAGCCCAAGATTTGGCGGTGGGTGGTGATGACAAGCTGTCTTCTCTCTAGTCTTACACTGATAAATTAGGGACAGCTATCGCAGGTAGCCCTAGTGTAGATTTGCGCGAAATTCAAAAACAAATAAACAGTAAAGATTTGTAAAGGTATAAAAATGGTGGCATATTAGTAAAATAAATTACAATCGTCATTACGTATTCTGCATTTACAGTAAAATAAAAATTGAAGGTGCAAGTAGGAGGTAAATCGTAAAAATATATATATGTCAGTTAAGTACGTAAGGTTCTGTTAGGTACATATTCATTACCTAAAGTAGTAAATTCTAATTGCTCATTGAAAATAAAAGGGAATGCTAATGTTATTTTCAATGCTGAGTTGTGCAAAATATATTACATTTCGTTTATCCGTCTGGACGTTGGTCACAAATTTCGCGATCAAACACTGCATATCTCATATCGGTAGAAACGCCTTTGCCCGAGGTGTCCGGATTATATATTGGCTTTGCAATCCATTTTACTTGTTGTTGTTTTTTTAACCAAACGTTTCAGTGCGACAGGTGTAGTATACGACGGGACAATGTTGTTATCACCACGTAACGGCTGGCTTTGATTTCAGTTTTAGTGTTTTATTTGCAAAGTATGTCGCACAGCATTTTACTCGTGTGTAATTTTCTAAATAACATTATACTAAATACAATTTATATGAGCTTCTTCGACCTAGTTAAGCCTAAAATCTGCATGGGCAGTTTGTTCAAAACAATATACTCATCACTTTGTAAATACATATGCAGATGTTTCTGCATATTCAGCTAAATTTACCTTCATTACAACTTTATATTTATTTTACTTTGCAATAACTTAGCTTAGGTAAACACCTTTTAACTACTTATTTTTAGTACGGGTTTTATTTTTCGTTTTTGTTTAAAGTTTTATTGTTTTAACTCATAAAATTGTGTTGTGTATTAAACGCTCATAAATGTTTGATACTTTGTAAACTTTTATAAGTATCATTACTTTACTTTGTTTACTTTACGTGTAGTTTTCTCATATCATGTTACATCTACATGAGCTTGTTTGACACGTACATTTTTTCTTTTTAGTTGATCAATATTTATTAGTCTAATACGTAATGCCTGCATAGCTTAAATGAGGTGCGTGAAAATGATTCGATAAGGAGATTTCAAGCGAAGGATATTAAAATTACCCACAAATATTTTGTGGATTTTAGCTGTTTATGAAAAAATAAATAGATTGGTGACAAAGATACACAAGATACTAAAACAAAATTATGCAGACAAATCTATTGCTTCAGGCCCGCTACTTCATTTATAATTATTAGATACATAACTATCATTGTGAGAAAGTAATGTTTATAAAGAAGGTTATTTTGTAGTTTGGTCACTTAATTCAATTTAAATTATTTTACTTTATAACACTTTTTAATTTAGTAAATGACAGTCATCCACGAATTTTTAAAAACATTTTTTCGCTTACTAACTCGAGCTTTATTTTTCTATTTGCCCCCCAGTGGCTCAGCGGTATGTCTGCGGACTTACACGCTAAAATCCGGGTTTCGATACCCGTGGTGGGCAGAGCACAGATAGCCCATTGTGTAGCTTTGTGCTTAATTCAAAACAACAAATTTTTCTATTTTAATGCACTATGTTTCTGAGCGTATTTTAAATCACGTTTTTCTATGTATAAGAGATATTCCAAAAGAAGAAAGATCTTGTATCATGTAGGCCAACATGTCATAATACAAATAAGAAATGTACACCAATGGATATGAACGACCAAATTTTACTTTCAACGTAGTTTGTTTTCAATATAATACAATCTCATCGTTTCATGAGTTTTGTCATACCAGTTCGGTGATATGGTGTGACGAATATATTTACATACAACTACTAGAAGGATATCAATTATTTGACTTTTCCCTAGATGGTAGAAAGTATGGAAATCACTGAATGTGACTTCGATTACACAAACGAACCTTAGCAAAGGAGTAGTACAGAAGAGATAAGTAAACGAATATCTTCAGCTAGCTAACCTATTTAAGTAATCATATTAACCATAATTACTGTTTATCCCGTTTCTTTTCTGAACATTCACTATATTCAATATAACTATGAGTTTACTTTAATTTAGAAATATGCATTTTACAAACTGACTTTTTAATGCAATAAAATAGTTTAAGGGAAGTAAGAAAAAATGACAGAACAGTTTACAAATCGTAGAGATTATTCCCTGTTTTCACAGGCTGACTAAGTGTTACATAATTAAGCTATGATCTATATATTAATCAGCATATTAAACTTACTTTAACACCTTTTTCTTTATACTATTTACATTGTAACAACAATCCCAGAAACAAAATTCATGATGTCAGAAAAACACGTAGGTTCAATAAGTCTTAGTACATAATGTTTTAATACAAGTGGCGGATGTACAATGTATTTCAACATGCGTTACCACAGTTGTCTGACTCATTTTAATAAATAGCGATATCGGAAACAGTTTCGTTCCTTTTACAATTAGTAAAAACTTGAGGTACCATATCATCCTGAAAATAATTAACCCAAACTACATTAGGAGAGTAACTGAAATATAAATCATAGACACGCATGTCTATGACATGTTTGTCTGTGTACACGTGACCGCTTTAACTTCAAAAGGAAAAAAGTAGAAACGTGAAATTTTGCACTCGTACCATGTAGACCCTGAGGATATGCAACTGGGTATTATTACTTATCCATGTGCGTGCATGCATGCATGCTTCTTTGTATTACGAATAGATATGATAGACAGATACGTGTATGTGTGCGCACGTGTGTGTCGGGTAGGTGCGACCACCATAACTCCAAGAAAAAAGAACCTAGAAACCTAAAATTTTACCCCATACTAAGTTGTCTCTGAAGATGTGCAAATTGTCATTTTTATTCATCCATGTGCATGTGCGTTTGTATCTTTTTAATGAGGATAATTAGCGAAAAACCACATAGGAAAGAAGTGGTTCGTTATATTATGAACAGAAATCACAGACAGGCAGATTAACATGTGGACGCGCATGCGAATTTTTAACGAGGGAAACTAGTGAGAAACCACATATAAAAGAAGTGATTTCTTCTACAACAAATTTAATATATAGAACATTCGGTGTGTTTTGGCTTCTGTATCACGTTTCTTAGCAACAAAATTATGTTGGTTATATGTTTATGCTAAAATTGGTTCAGAATATGCACACTGATATAGTTAACTAGAATACATCAACCTAATAACCTGACCGAAAACGAATACCTTCTCTTGTTCTTAAGTTAAATCTCTTCCAATACGATAGACACTATTTCCTTCCACTTCTAACCTGACAAGACTGAAAAGGAACCACTAAATTAGTAATCTCTCAGACTTGTACTCTTTTAAAAACGAGTAATGAGATATATCATCATTATTCATTTCTAGCTTATTTAGTTTAAGTTATTTATATATATTTTGAATGATATATGATGATATTATTCTTTGGTATAAAACCCTAATATTGGGTAACGAATGCTTGTTGTGTGATAACTACTATTAATATTCTGGTTTCACGTTTTATCCACCAGATTAAAAAATATTTATGCCATTGCAATACTAAACTGAACGCTCAGGAGACAAGAATGATATTACACTTTATTTCCTGTAACGAAACCAGAAGTTCTATGGTTGTCTATGTGAGGTTAAATAATCACGAATCTCAATATTAAAATAGAAAAACACAAAACAACTTATATTACTAAAATGTTTCTATAACACTTGAACTACAAGTTGCTTTATAACGAAACGGTTTTACTCCCAGACGCTCCTTACGCTACCACTTTTATTTAGGAGACTCGAAACGGTTTCACTCAGACGTTCCTAACACTGCCATCTTATTCAGAGGCCTATTTACGTTTTAAGGTTGAGTGATTTACACTGACACAGATATCTTCTTGGAGATAAAAATATAGAATTTTGAATTATTTTATTTTTAAACACTTTCTCTGGTGGGGCAGCTGTAAGTCTTCGGATTTACACTGCTAAAATAAGGAGTTGGGCTTCCCTTAGTGGACACAGAAGATATACAGACACTGATTTACTATTTGTTTGTTTTTGGAGTTTCGCGTACAGCTGTCCTAGGGTTATATGCGCTAGCCGTCCCTAGTTTAATGGTGTAAGACTAGAGGGAAGGCAGCTAGTCATCACCACCCACCGCCAGTGGGATTGACCGTCACGTTATAACGTCGGCTAAAAGGGCGAGCATTTTTGGTGTGACGGGATTCGAATCTCAGTCCTCGAATTACAAGTCGAACGCCTTAACCTACCTGGCCATACTGGGCCCGGATTTCTTATTAGAAAACACATTTGTAAATGTTGTAAGAGCTGTATCACAATTAAAACAGATCAGAAAGTTGTAAAGTTCTTGATTAATTAAGTAAGTAATCAAAATAAATATACTGTCATTTACTTGATCGATATTGAGAAAACATTCAACAATGTATGCAACAAAGAATTAAGGTTCAAGTTTAAAAACATGGATTTACAAACAGGATTTATTCATTGGTTATCAAATTTCCTCGATAATAAAAACTAGAGTAAATGTGGAGAGCACTTATTATGAGTAATCTACTCCTGTGGTGGATATCTTTCAGGGAGGAATTGTTAGTCCTGACCTTTTCGTTATGTACGTAAGTTACATGCCTTTGAATGATCCAAATTTTAGTTCAACTATACAATTTCCAAACCATACAGCAGTATGGGAGAGTTCAGTTACATTGCAATGATTAATTAGCAACTGGTATTAAATCAAATTTTTAAGCATTGTCAAAATGGCAAATCAAGATTAATGTTTCCAAAACAAAACTAATTCTACTTTCAAAATCAACTAAAACTCCTAGAACACTTCCCGAGTTATGCCTCAACTGAGCTCTTCTTAATGTCTACATCCTTGGATTTACTTATCATTCTAAATTAACCTGGAATAAAGATATCACAGAATAAAAGTGTGTCAACGACCAAACTCTCCTGAAAACAGGAGAGCTACACCCGAAAACGCAAATGTATAAAGAATGTTAACTTTAGACCAGTTATATAATACACACGTCCAACGTGGGAAAACGTTAGAACAACGGTTGATATAAAACTTCAAGCAATTCAAAAGTTACTAATAACCACAGCTTTCAATGTACCAGAATATACAAATACGACATTCATGCAAAAATATGCAAACATTAGATTCATAAAAGACAGACTTGTAGATTGCTCATGCCGCCACTTTGATAAAAACTATACAAAAATGGTTTATTAACTGGAATAGAATGTTATATCCAATATGATAATGATAAGAGTTATATATTTCTATTATAAGAGCAATGCTACTTTTTCTGGACTTTTAAAATTGTCACTTAAATTTAGATATTACGTGTATAATGTCATGCGAAATAATTAACGTTTTCCTACTGAACTGTTTGCCAACATATACAACCAAATGAAACGAAATACATCAGTATGACTGTCAGTTTATGTGGTTAAGTTAATTAAGATAGCGCTTAATGGTAAGTGTATATTATTTACGGGCAAGGTCTTTAAAAGGTGACGAAAATCAGTATTGTCTAATGGGAAGGCAGCTTGTCATCACCACCCACTGCCAACGCTTAGGCTACTATTTTGCCAACGAATAGTGGGATTGACCGTAACATTATAACGCCCCCATGGCTGGGAGGGCGAGCATGTTTGACGCGACTTGGGCGCGAACCCGCGACCCTCAGATTACGAGTCGCACACCTAAACACGCTTGGCCATGCCGGGCCATTTAACGACGAATTAGACAAAATAAAACAATGCTTCATCAACATCAATTAGTTTCCTCCACAAACCGTGGAAAGCATTATACGCACACCTAGACAGAAAGCAAAATCAACCAACAAAATTAAATATACCCCACGATTTAAAAAAATCACAAACCATATACTGCTGCATACCATAAATGACCGACATCAGCAGAAAAATAACCAACATTTGGCAACAACTCGTAACAAAACATGTCATTCCAGTTAATACCAAATTTATTCAAAAACCAGGCAGAAAACTAAGGTCTATACTATGTAAAAACTACACTGACAAACACCACACCAACATTATTTATAAAATACAATGTGATAACTGCCACGACTTCTACATTGGAGAAACAAGTAGAAAAATGTAAACCAGATTCAGAGAACACAAAAAGGCACCTTCACACGTTTTCGAACATTGCAAATCAAATCAACACAACATAACCATAGAAAACACCAACATACTAAATAAAGAAACAAACATAAACAAGCGCAAAAATATAAAGCCTTACTTATACAACACCTCAAGCCCAAAATAAACCATACAAAGGAACACCTTTATACCTATATAAATAAATATAATGAAACATCTAAGCACGCTCTCTATATTCCTACACACAGTTACTCAACCCCATTCAAACATGTGGTCAGCTATCGGTCAGTTATCTCTTTCTTTCTTTGTAAACCTGACGATGACCGAAGAAGATCAAAACGTTATTTGCTCCTCTACATAGAGCTTTCTCTATCCATACCAGCCGTTTTTACATATATATTTTCTTTACAAGTTGGCTTTTCGTCATCACGGTTTGGACAAGATCACTTTGATTCATTCAGACATTTGCTGAATTTTGCAAACTTACATGTACTACAAGAAATTTTGTTGGTACGAATTTTATATATTTTTTTGCTGTTATGGCATTGAAGTCACAAATAGTATAGAATGAAAAAAATGTGACATTTATAATTTACAGATAGTATGTATTTATTTGTGGTTGACTTACTAATTTTCTTTTATTACGTTTTCATATACTAGATTGGGAAAATTATATTAAAACAAATATACATATAAATATAATAGACAAAGCTGATAAAAGTCACAGAAGAACGAAGTATATTAGAGCTGCAGTTTGACGTTTGTCATTTTAGAGACAGTGTGATGCTGACGAAAATCGGTCGCTTTGGAAAGATATGTGATACTCATTTTCGACACAAAACATACACCTAGATTACAAAGTAGTGTTTATATTGGAAGCTGTAATATTTGCGAGACGAGAACATTTAGTTAATGCCGTTGAGAAACATAGGAATAAGGATAAAGGTAGTGCCAGAAATATACCTGAATCATAATGAAAGAGAATTTTAGTATGAAAACAATGCCAACAGAGTATGCGTTCACCAAGATAAATCTTCGAGTCATATCTAAAATAATTACCAAAAGAAAATGGCTATTCATTCTGTTCTTTAGGAAGACATATTAGTGAAGTACAGATAGCTCATTTGCAGCTTTTTACATTATTTTTAGAGTTGGGTTTCTACTGCCTGTAGGTGTTTATTACTACCCTGAATAACTGGACTAACATAATTTGTTAACTTGATTATGCGTAACGCTCATATTATAAGTTATTTTTAATTTAAGGTGTACCATTCTTAGTGATGTTTTTGTGAAGATACTTAAATTGTTTTTGGATTTCTGATTTTACATATGAACTTATGATGAAGATAGACGTTTAGTGAACAAAGCTCCCTGAAAGGTTTCTCTTTATATAACTTCAACCCGTCACTTTTTTATGGGCCGGGCAGGGCTAGTATATAAATATGCCTCGGTTATCTGGTAGCAACTTCTGTAAAACTGCAAAGAAAAATTGCCAGAAAAATACTGATAACAGATAACAAAACTGGACATGCGTAAATAATCTATGTATAAAAACGTTTGTTTGTTTATTTATTTTTTAATTTCGCGCAAAGCTATTCGATGGCTATCTCTGCTAGCCGTCCCTAAATCAGCAGTGTAAGACTAGAAAGAAGGCAACTAGTCATCACCACCCACCGCCAACTCTTGGGCTACTCTTTTACCTACAAATAATGGAATTGACCGTCACATTATAACGCCCCTTCGGCTGAAAAGGTAAGCATGTTTGATGCCACGGGGATTCAAACCCGCGTCCCTTGGATTACAAGTCGAACGCCCTAACCCACCTGGCTATGCTGGGCTTGTATAAAAACAAGGAGACAGGAAGTAATTTCAAATCTAACATCGTCCTCTGCACCCACAACATTTAATTCCTTTAATAACTGGTAACATTTTCTGTCCTGTGTTTTAAGCTATTTGATTGATCTTTTAATCTTAAAATCGTAATTAACTTTTCTGCTTAATGATCTGCAGGCTGCCATTAATAAATATCTTGCTTCAAAACAACCTTCAGGTGTTATGTATGGCTTAAAGTCCGAGTACTAGTTTGATGACTCATTTGCGTTCAGTTTTGAGAAAACTACCAAGTCTTATTTGTCTCACGTGTTATATTTTATTACGTATCTTCACTGCGATTCTCATCATCACACTTGTTCTACTTAACCATATGTCCTTATTACCATAACATAGCATAATGTTTATGGATAGGAAGGGACCTGTTGTTCCATCTTAGCTATCCAATTCTCTAATCTGAACTAAAACTATTAAAATAATTGTAACCACTCCTTACCATTTATATACCTATCGAGTAACTTCCTCAAGTTTACTCCTCTACGTAAAAAATTTTCACAACCAAAACGAGTCGTTTTTACATAAATATTTTTCTCTACAAGTGGGTTTTCTCGACATCACTGATTAAAAACAGCAATGGTCCCAAGACTAAGCCTTAAAATATACCACTTGAAATATTAATTCAGTTTGACAAAACTCCATTTATAACAATTATCTGCTTTCTTCCATCAAAACACTCTTCAATCTAATTATTTAACTTATACACCACACCTATAGAGATAAGGTTTTTTAAAGTTTTTTATGTGATACTTAGTCAACTGCTTTCTAAAAATCCTGATACATTGAATCTACACCCATACTGTCATCTACGTATGAAGTAACATTTTCAAAATATATCAGAAGATTTCTAAGGCAAGATTTTTTGCTCAGTGAAACTATAATGACTACCCAATAAAATTCTGAATTTTTAAAAATGTCTTTAGAAGGTGAATTTTATCAGACTTTCCAAAATGTTTTCTTAAACTGATGTAAGACTAATAGGCCTATAATTACTAGAACAACGTCTATTATCGTCCTTGAAAATAGGAGTGACATTAGCTTATTTACAATTTTTCGGAACTTGTCCACTATTCAAGAACTTACAAGAATTTGGACAAGAGACTCACATACCCAATCATTATCTTCCTTTAAAACCCTCAGGAAAATATTATCTGGCCCAGGAGACTTATCATTCTTCAAACTTCTCAACTTTATTTTAATAAACTTATAGTTTATGCAGTTGTCTTGTTAACTTTGTTTTCAATTGCTGAAGATGAGGAACACTTCTTAAGTATTCATTAGTAAAAAATAACAGTTTCTAAAAACATTTCTCACTCATGGTTTGAATCGGGCATTTTTCAATCAATATGGCTGAGATTAATTGTTACTCATTAATATATGCCTCCTAGTGCCTCAGCGTGGACGTATAACGCTAAAAAAACCGGGTTTCGATACCCGTGGTGGGCAGAGCACCGATAGCCCATTGTGCTTAATTCAAAACAGTAACAATAACTCATTGATATGATTTCGTTAACTGCGAAAATATTAATCTCAATGTAAAGTTTCTCACTAATTTAATCAATTTCATTTGGTGGTCTGCAACAAATTCCTCCTAAGATCTAAAAGCCTTTTCCCTTTATATCTACTAACGGGAACTTAAATAAATTCAATCTCCTTACTGTTATCCTTAATATTATCAACTTCAACATGGTGTAACTTTCACTTTACACACAGAACAACTTCTTCCCCTATCTTTACTACTCTATTATTATTAAATAACCTATGACCCTGAATTTCAAAGAAATTTCTGCCATCAAAATCATCTACATTTAACCATGTTTCAGTTATTCTTATTATGTCAAAATATTCTATTCCAACCATATATTTTATTTCGTGCACTTCTGGAGTTATAATTATAACAATTAAAACTATTTTTATAACTAATTTTATACTGACTTCCTACGCTTAACTTTCCCATACATTTTAATTCTGTTTCATGTGCTTTATCTATGCTCTCACCACTATCTAGTTCTAATTTAAAACTTTCCTTACAGTTGAGTTAATAGCCCTTGCAAATATGCCAGACCTTTCCTATTTAAATTTAAACCATCCATTCCAGAAAGTTATCTCCTCCCACTAAACTGATCTCACAAGTCCAACCAGCTAGGCTGTTCATCGTTACATATTAGTTTCAGCCTACAATTTAGCCCCACTAACTTACTCAAAATTTCTTTATCACAATGTTTTCTTAGCAGTATCCCTAACACAATTACTTTATGGTTTATATATTTAAATTCTCTTTATCAGCCCCTATACGTATTAACTCTTCTCCATCTCTTTAGCTCCTACATACACAACCATTGCCAGTCCCATTCAGTACATCTCTTACTCTGTTAGTTATGTGCTCCAGGGTAGGATAATTCTAACTTTTTCTCTCTATTTACAGCAAATACTATTCTAGCCTCATGATGTGTCAAGCAATAACCTGTACTCATAACTTCTTTAATGTAATAATCCATATCCTTCTCAATTCATTTTTCTTTCCGTACCTTTAACAGTTCCTCATCTACGTATGCTAAGGGCTGAAATCTGTTCCTTAGTAGAATAGGATCTTTACAATTAAGTTCACTACTTTTAACCTTAATACTATCCTTTTAACTTTGTGAATGCTATTGTTAATCTTAGCTAATGGTTATCTTGTATGTAAAAGCTTAAGTTCCTCTTGAAGTCCTGCTGTCATTTCCCACAGTTTATATTTCTATTTAACTATTTTCTTACCTCTTAACTTGTCCTCCAACATATGAAATCTACTTATAAATTGAATATACTAACTTAGAGCTTTCTTAAAACTATATAGTAGCTCAGAGTTCCCCAAAAAAGTTATTTATTGCACCTGACAAACTGGGAACACTTAAACTCCGAACTAGTCTTAGTCACTCTTTTATTTGTACAATTAAAATGAACATTAACACTTTGAGTTGACTTTCTCATTGTTCTTTTCTGTGTTTTCCGTTATTGGTTAGTCAGTGCTGGGAAAAAGTATATGAATATTGGCAGCAAGAATTTTATTAACTATAAGTTATATACCTCTGTTGAAAAGAAGCAATAAATTGCAAACAACTCCAGAGTTAAATGGTAGATTAGAACAGATGAACTTATTTAAAAAAATAATAATTTCATTAGGTTTAGTTTGGTTTGAACTTCGCGCAAAGCTACACGAGAGCTATCTGCACTATCCGTCCCTAATTTTGCAATGTAACACTAGATGAAAGACAGCTAGTCACCACCACCCACTGCCAACTTTTAAGCTACTCCTTTACCAACGAATAGTGGGATTGACCATAACATTATGATGCCTACACGGCTGAAAAAATGAGCAGGTTTGATGTGACGAGGATTTAAATCCGTGATCCTCAGATTACGAGTCGAGTGCCTTAACCACCTGGCAGTGCCGCGCGTACTTCATTGGGCGCGTGTGATTTATTATAACAAAGCCACATCGAGCTCATTGACGTATCCACTGAAGCAAATCGAACACATGTTTTTTCCATAGCACAATGAAATTGTCTCCTGGTGAGAGAACAATACGTCTTCAGATTTACGACTCTAAAATCATATGAATATTTGTTTGTGTAGAAAATAAAGATATTTCTGCAAAAAGTAAGGTTGAAAAATGCTTCATACTGACAAGTGCAATACCGAATACCTCCCATTTGGACTCGTAACCTCAAAAGTGCACTTAAAACACATTTTCACTTTATAACTGCAAGCAATAAGGGAAATACGATCATCTTCTAATCTTTCCACAGTATTTTACAGTAGTTTTGTGTGCTTCAAAATGAGATATAACAGAAAAACATCAATCTGGTTTTAGCTATAATGTGGAAAAATATTAGTTAGAAGAATAATAAAGGATATTGAATAATTCCCCAGTGAGAACAGTTCTGTCAATTCAGTTTCACAAAATGGAAGCTTTAATTTACAGACATCGTTCAAGGATATTTTTAGTGAATTCTTTAGGAATCCCAATCTGGGTGTGGTAAGGTTTCGATCGAAGGATCAAATATTTTAACATATTCCTGTATGCAAACAGTAGCGGATATATTTTTAGAGTTATAAATTTGAAGAACTACACATTATAAACATTTCAAAAGTGATTCTACTGAAAACTAAAGTTTTGGTTTTATTTAAAATATATTTCGATGAATAAAAACATTTTTATTTCGAAACATAGTAATCCATCGAGTGATTTTTAATTGGCCCGGCATGACCAAGCGTGTTAAGGCGTGAGTTGTTGTTTTGAATTAAGCACAAAGCTACACAATGGGCTATCTGTGCTCTGCCCACCACGGGTATCGAAACTCGGATTTTAGCGTGTAAGTCCGCAGACATACCGCTTTGCCACTGAGGGGCGTTAAGGCGTGAGATTCGTAATCTCAGAGTTACGGGTTCACATCCCCGTCTCGCCAAACATGCTTTCCCTTTCAGCCGTGGTAGCGTAATAATGCTACGGTCAATCCCACTATTCGTTGGTAAAAGAATAGCACAAGAGTTGGCGGTGGTGATGATGACTAACTGCCTTTTCTCTAGTCTTACATTGCTAAATTAGGGACGGCTAGCACAGATGGCCTTCGAGTAGTTTGGTGCGAAATTCAAAACAAACAAACATTTTTAATTATATAATCAATAATCTGACAAAACGAGTCATTTAAAATTCAGAATCAACAGTTTAAGATAGTACACAGTTCAAAAGAAATGTTTTTCATTAACTAGTCTTTAAAGCACTTCAACCAAGCATTAAAATAAATCACCAAGTTTTCTTGTTAAGGTTGAAAGTGTGAGTCGTTCTCTTCCTTTTTTTTATATATACAGCAACTAAACATAGTTTTATAATTAATAGAAAAACTCAGTTTTATTACCTTTTCCTGAACAGCAACTAAATATGGTAATATCATTAATAAAAAGAATTTAGTTTTATTACCTTTTCCTGAGAGTGTAAATTCTCTGACTTACTATATTTCTGTGGGACATGTTTAAAAATTATTTTATAGCCTACAAAAATCTTCACATTAATAGTTATTTTATTTATGTACATTTTAAGAGTTAATAAAACATATTTACTGGTTGTTGTTTTTTTAGCTCATGCTAACGTTTTCAAAATAAGTTCTTATACTAGGGTTTGAGAAATAATGAGAATTTGTCTTGTTTCAATGTTCTGAAATAACTAGGCATTTATTCTTGCTCGAAGTATAAATTTGAATAAAAACTGGTAACGAAGATTTACACATTTTATTTTTGTGAGGAAGATATTCCTTTAAAAATTATAATGTAAATATTCTATTCTGTTATAGTAAGCAAGATAACAATAAAATACAGTGTAAATATGAAGATAATTCAACATTTAAATCTATTATATCCTAAATACCACTTGTTTGTACTCGAAAATTCGGACGCAATATAATGTGTTTAAAAATAACTGTCACAAAAGGTAACTAACATGTTTTCATTCATTTTCAATTGGCAAATAAAACCTATCCATAAACGAAACAACTGTACGTATAACTTGTATTGACCAATATTCAGTGATCTTCATAATACTCTGATTAATATCACATATTTTATCCGAATCATCAATTCCGCAATGTTGGAAGAAACACATAGAAAGTGAGAAACATTAAAGCACTGTAATGGCTTGTGAGAATAGTGGATCATACGCGTATTATTTCACGACTTTCAAACATTCAGAGTGCCATATCCAAATTTATTATTTTAAATATATCCGTGGTATTTTTCTCCCATAAAACAAGTAATTTTCATGTTGTCGTCATTTGAAATATTGGGTTTAGGTTTTCTTAGAACCACTCAGTGCATAAAAATAAAGTAGTACCAACAATTAAATACTAATAAAACTTTCTTTCATTCTAAATGTATCTCGAATACAGATAGCTTTTATTAACCTAATAAACCTATTTTAAACGTGTAAAAATATTTTATTTTAAAATGTGTCATTTATTGTACTAAATAACTGATCTTTAGTGTTATACTGATTCAGTTTTAGCACATTGTGCTAAATTTTCGTATCAGTTTTTTCATTGCGTCTTGAATCTAAGTGAAGTTAGATTCAAAAATAAACACATGAAACTTGTATTTTGTTATTCATATTAGGTTTGGTGTTAAGTGTTAAGTTACCCGCACTACAAGTCTATGCAGTTGTTTGTTGTCTTGTCTAATTTTGCCACTTACGGAGAAAAAACTGAATGAAGGCAAAAACTTTAGACCAATTATGTCACGAAGCGTTAATGAGACTTCCGCTGTGACTCTTAGTTTCCTAATCACCTTAGTAAACGATACAAAAACGTCGATTTAAGAAGACACCTGAAGAACATGCAAACTAAAGTGACATTTTAAACGGTTTTACTTGAGAAGAGGAATCTTTCTGCAAAGAATTATTTCAAGACCTAGAGTTTAAAAATATACACATTAAATAAAGCCATACAAAATTAAATAGTTTCGTTGTTTATATTTCCAATACAAGTTTAATCTAACAGAAGTCCTCATACTTTAATAATTGTGTTATAGTACAGACTGTGAAACATAATTTAAAATATTATTTTTTACAGTTGTAGTAAACAAAATAAAGAATTAATATATGATAACATAATAGCTATTACTTGATGAACTCTGACCAACGGACCTCAAAAGAAAAAATTCGGATTGCATTGAACAACATAATGTTCAGTTCAATTCAAACTCGAAGCGAAACAAAACTACGTAAAAATATATTAACTCATTATTCAAAACAGCTAGAAAACTTACAAATCTTTTTCCTAGATCTGTCTCTACAGTTGTTCTTCCATTACATGCTACAACTGTCAGTCTGTTTACTGAATGTCTAGAAATACAAACATATAAACTGTCACTAAACATTAATATTTCATATTTTTTATAAATATATTTAACTCAAGAGACACTGATTCAGCTATGATTTACTTTTCAACAAAGCCTTTTCCTGTGTTTCTATACTTGTACGAGCGGTTCTTTGAGGCCTTTATATCCTACTGAAATAACTCTTTTTCTTGGTTCTCAGTTCATGACTGATAGTATGTACAAGGTCGTCATCACTCTAAAATCTTCCACTCTTCAGAAAAAAAAATTAAATGCGCTTGGATCTAAATCTGGTGAGTAAAGTAGAGGGCTGATTGACTAGCTAGAAGCCGGTATCGCGATAGCATTCAAAGCAGCATTCGATATTTTGAGCTGAGGCGTTGTCCTGATGGAAGGGAATATGTTTTTTTTGAGTAAACTTATTCTTTTTTATTGATTTCTTTACGCAAATATTGATTAAGAATGCACGATAATCTCCTATAATAGCTTGACCATATTTCAAATAATCAACTAATAAAATTCCCTTGGCATTCCCAGCTAAAGGTTGTGAATTAAACATCTTTAGATTTCAGGTGGGTGAATTTGTGTATTTCCATTGCAGACTTGGCATTTGTATCCTTGGAACAAAGTGGTGAACTCATGTTTCATCCATCGTTATAAATTTGCTGAAACCTATAACACATAGGTTCTCAACAATCCAGATCCGTTGCCGTTAAGGTTACAACATTGTTGGAACCTATTTGACACTAACCTTTTTCGTGCCCAAACTCTCACTCAAACTTAGTACTTCTACACATTCTCACATCCTCTGCTAACATCCTAATGATGATTCTTCTATCATATATTACTAGATCATGAACTTTATCTACAATTTCCGTCGTAATTGATGTCGATAGCCGACCTGACCAGGGTCATCTACAGTACTTAAATATGACACCCCCTTTTTTATGTTGTTGTTGTTGAATATGCCGAAACAACTTCTCCTAATGTTATTTTTAAAATGATTTTCATGTTATCAAAATGTTTGATCACAGTACGAAGTTCGATCTTTTCAGTGATGTTTAAGACAACTCGCTTTTTCCTTCAAAATTCCACAACACAAAGAAAGGTTTGTTAAGTTGTATGTTAGGTGTTGCTTGCTCATAAAAAAAAAGTTGAAACTTAGTACTTGTCAGAAAAAAAATCACATATTCTCGTTTCATTTTTCGGTATTTGGAGTCAACCCTCGTAAATTTAATAATACTCAATAACAACCTAGACTTTAGTTCAAGAACTAATGATTTAATGTGTACTATTTTGTGTTTTGTTTTTACGAATAACTATGGTAGTTTTACAAATGATTCAGTTGAACTTTACGTTGTCAGGTACTTCTTTTAAATGCTATCTATCTTAGAACATTGTGGTGCTCTAATTAAATTAAATAGAACATATGTGTTTATCAATAATTAATTGTGAGAGTTTCAAATCATATAAATTGAGAGATATGTGTCCAATAACAATCAGCTATTAAATTTTTAAATTACATTTACTGTAAGATTTGCACAATTTACAGTTAAACTACCCAATAAACGGACTTTAAAACGTGTGTAAAAGAAAAGTTAATTGTTACACTTTTTAATTAAATTAAATAAGAAAACAAAACAATAAAATAATTGTGAATTATTTAAATTGGAGTAAGAAAATTGTACTTTAATGTACTTATTTGCTTATCTTTAGAAACTTTTCCAAAATTTTAAGAAATCAATTCACATAGTACCTTATTGTTCTTGGCCTTGTTGTAACATTTCTCGACTTTCTCCAGTCTAAAAGGATTCATGCGTTTCTGACTTCAACCCTATAACTGCTAGAATAAACTCAAACTACATAAAAATGTAAAGATTAAGATAAAATAATATGATTTAAGTAGCACACAATAGCTACAAAAGTATCTTCATAACCTTGCAATTACCTCAAATTCTTCTACAGGTTATGTACTGGTCAAAAGTACTAAAGAGAAATTAAAGGAACATTTATTTATACCTTCATTTTCAGATGCACTCATATAAGATCTCTGTTGACTGATGGACACTTCTTGACAATACACTTTGTTTGATATTAGTTCGTCAACCCATCTTTGTATTTTTATCATATTAGTTCAATGTAAGTTGCATGCTGTGTACGAGTATATATTGTCATTTCTGTTTGTGTTTGTTCTACCTTGGATCATCTGTTGCTTTAAGTAAATGATAATTCAAGTTTTAAGGGCAATATATTATCCACAGTTGATTCAATAAAAGTTCTTCAAGATATTATTTAAAATAATCCGAGATGGGTTGAATACATTAAAATAATCTTAGATGGAATTAATATCTTAAAATAATTTCAAATGGGATGAATATATTAAAATAATCTCAAATGGGATGAATATATTAAAATAATCTGAGATGGAATGAATATATGAAAATAATCCCAGATGGAATGAATATGTTAAAATAATTTGAGATGGGATGAATATATGAAAATAATCTCAGATGTAATGAATTTGTTAAAATAATTTCAATTGAGATGAATATATTAAAATAATTTCAGATGGGATGAATATATTAAAATAATCTGAGATGGGATGAATATGTTAAAATAATCTCAGATGGGATGAATATGTTAAAAGTAAAAAACACACCATAATAGTCTCGGTGTAAGAGGGGTTTTGCCACGTAAAGTCCTTTATCGGATTTGTTATGCCATTGTTTTACAGTCAAAAGACTTATTAAGTGATTGTGACTCATATCTTAACGTGTTAATACCAATCTGGCTTTAACAACGAGGATCTTGAGCTAACGATAGGCCTTATAAAAATCGGTTTCAAACAAACTTAAGTGTATAAATATTCAGCTGTTTATGAGGTCTATTTTTACCATTCATTTGTGTCGCAAGGAATATTAACATATTTACTCTTAAAATTAATTTGTTCATTCCCTCTAGAGATAATTTATATTTTTTTCGTTACAGAAATATCTATTATTATTCAAAAAGATCTTCGTTTTTGAGTTCTAAGCTGTTGTTTTTATATCATTTAATTCCAGTGATTTCAAATCGATTGAATTATGATGATTAATCTACCTCTACTATGAAGTAATTAAAATAAGAAAGTGTAAATATATATTAATTATTCCATGTATGCTTTGACCTATGAGTAAATAATACTTTATATATACTCATTCGTCATAGGTGTAACTTATCAGTTAAATAAGTCTGTACAAGTTTACGTAAACAGAAAATGTTACACGTACAATAAAAATCAGTATTCTTGTAGAATTTGTATGAGCCTTCCATTATGTACGTAATAATTCTCATAACTTGTAGATCGATTATTTTTCATCAGTGTTTAAAGGTCATATACAAATTGCTAAGTTGTCCAAACCTAACGACACAAAGGTGGGTAAATGGTTGAAAAACCTGTGAAATTTGATGTAAGCTTACTCAATCTATATACACTGCTGGCTAAAATCTTAAAGCCAGTGAACATAAAGAAAAAATATGCCTTTTGCGTTGTTAGACTCAACCACTTATTTGAGTAGAACTTCGAAAGATGACAGTAAGAAAAGGGAAAATAAAAATAAAAAAGTTTTTAGCATTTAATAGGGAAAATGTGAACACTATGAAATTAGCTTAAATACTATCTGGTCAAAAGTTTAAGGCCATACTGAAACGAAGCGTTAAGAGGTAAACACGTAACGAAATTTAGTCATTTGTGTTCAAGCATTAGCGTTGTCAACATCTCCCACTGACATCTCCTGTGTTACATTGGGTAAAAACTAAAAGTCGACAGAGTTTGAACGTGGAAGAATTATCGAGCCGCAAAAGCAAGGTCTTTCTTAATGTGCCATCCCTTGTGAGATTGGGCGTAGCAAGATTGCTGTTGCAAATTTCTTAAGACACCCTGAGGAATACGAAACGAGAATTTCAAGTGATCGACCCAAGAAATTTTCGTCGGCGTTGAGCAGGATAATTCGACGGGTTATCCGGCAAAACACCAGCCGATTGTCGAACCAGATTAAGGCTCTTACGGACGCAGAATGCAGCTCAAGAACAATAAGACGGCATCTACAAGAGAAAGGCCTTAAAAATCGTAAACGTCTTTAAAGGCCACAACTCCTTCTACACCACGAAACAGCTCAATTAAACATTGCTGAGAAGCACCAAACATGGAACATAAACATATTGGAATAATTGTAGAAACCGAATGGAATGGACATAAAATGCAAAGACTGTGGGATTGTTCCCTATACTGTATGAGAATTGACACACTCTGATTGCTTAAACTGTAATTCGTTGTTCTACAACAAATTAGATAGTGCTACACATAACTGTAAAACCAGCCATAACTTCCATCAATGGTGTGGTCAGTGTACTTATGGGTCTCAGAACAGGAATACCACTTACCCTGTGTGTAGAAATCAAAGTTTTTACTGGCGAAGGCTACTTCATGCGGTAAACTAATGACAAATTTCAAGTGTTACGAAATTTGTACTAAACTTGAGAAGTTGTACTCGAAAAGTTACATTGAACTACAACTAATGATGATAGATAGGATCCAGACAAAAATCTCACACTCTTCATAACAGAAACTCTTAACTTAAAGTAACTCAGGATGTGCTCTTTGCGTGATAAATGATAATGACGTATAAGTCTTGGTAATGACATATCTGTATGTTTGGGTGTCAATTTTGCCTCCAGTAAAGTACATAACATCTCTAAATGGATGTTCAAACACCAATGTTTGGGCAGATAGCCATACCAAAAGGCTAAAATGGACGCAACGCTTCAAAGAATGGGAGGAGTATATCTGAAGAAAGGTTCTTTACAAGTGAATTCAAATTCAAATTGTTTGGTAGCAGTCAACAACAATTTCTTCAATAGCAAAGAGAAGAAGGGTTAACTCATGTGTTGAGTGACCACTGTAAGTGTGGGCCACATCTTAACCAGTAGTATTAAAGATCCATACAAAGTTTATGGCACTCTTACTTCAGACATGCACATCAGTTTTGACACTGAAAACTGTAGGTTTAGCATATTCATATCCAATAATAATTTTAATACCTCAGAAACGAGAGCTGTTGGTAGAAGGTTCATCTTCCAGCAAGACAATGAAACCGAGCATTTTGCAAATGTGGGGAAACGATATCTGGAAAGAAGAAGGAAGCTGGAACACTCACAACCAATTCTTGGTCTTCACGTAGTTCTAGTATAAACACTATTTACAGATATATTCAGACTAATTATTTAGAGCAATACGGAATAAGCAATACATTACAAACATATTTTGTTAAACCTATGATAGCATAAAATATAGCAACATACTATTGCAATACAAGTTATTTTCATTTTTAAATTAAAGAGAGAAATTTACAATTAGCAAATGTATTATCTATGTGTTTTTCGCAATTATTTCAATACTGTATTGCTTCATGTGTGAATGTTTACATAAGTTAATAATATATATATGTGTACAAATTTAGCGTGTGTATATTTTATGAATAATTTGATATAATTCACGTATTTTATTGTAGAAGTACACTGTTGCAGTTCGTGCAGTTGTAGCTACGTACACAAATTTAAATTTTGATAAAGCTTTCGAACCTTTTATCTTTATTAGCTTAATATCTTCTATTTTTTCAGTTCTAGGGGTAAACTGTTTTCAATGAAAACATTTATTTTAGTTTCCTGAAATATAAAATGTAATTCTTTGGAAATTACAAATAACTTCAATTGACAATTCATGATTCTTGTAAAATGGTTGAAGAGCTGATTGAACTTCATTTGAAAATTAATCTACTGTAAGTTTAAGAAAACTTTTTATTGTGGTTCTTTAGGAAACTCGTAGTTACCAATTGACTTAATTCTTGAAAACGTATGATAACCTTATGGTCTCTAGTATCTCTGACGAAATTACACAATATGTGATCTCACGAGTTCTTGTACATGCGTTGAATGTGGCATTTAAATTATAATAAAGTTTTCCTTTAAAATTAGTAACAAAAACTTGAAATAATAGGAATGTAACGAAATGTCTAATATTTTTAGAAGCTCTAAGGTACACAATAGGATTAAATTTTTGATACTGGTTTATGGCTTTGAGAATTTCTCGTTGATTTGTTACACACTATTGCCTTTATTAATTTACTAGTTTAATTTTTAAATTACTTTACTTTATACTTATTTAGATTGGTTTGTTTTTGGTCAGGAGTAAATTTAGACGAAGAGGCCTCATAAGCACCTTTTCACACTTAGTGTAACATATTTCACACTTCACAACATTCACTCCACACAAAATAACAACTGCGTTCATACAATACAGTTACCGAGACTTCCATACTTACCAGTTTTCTCATTTTGAACAAATGTTGATTTTATAAGTTTTAAATTATCTAAAGTTTGACACTTACCTTTGTAAAAGATATCACGAGAAAGAACTAAAGTTTTGTCGCCATCTATTAACTTAAAACAAAAACATTAAAATATTGTAATACGTTATTACTAAAACATCTGCAATGTTTCGATAAACGTATTAAAACAATATTAAGATATTTTAAAACATTTAATAAAAGCAAACAAATTTCGTCAAATGGTTTACCTTAAGGTGAGCAACAGGAACAGTTAGCTCTGACTGCACAGACACTTGTCAGTTATATACGCTTTCACTTCGTCGGAAATGTGATTTTCAAGTAAATTTAATTTGCTAATAATTAACTCATATATCTTTTTAAATTAATACTGACAGTAATATTTACATAAATTTAATGGTACTTCACAATTTAAGTTAAACATTTTCTTTCTAAATTCTTCCAACGGTATAACTTCAAGAAAACTAATTAAATATCATGTATTGAAACTTCATGTCTATTCTGCAAAAAGATAATTTTGAACTACTGTGTAATATTTTGTCTTACTCTTATTTATTTGTTGAATTTTGGGTAAAGCTACTCGATGGTTATCAACACCAACCACTTCCAATTTAGAAGTGTTACACAAGAAGGCGACTCGTAATCTGAGGGGGATCGCAGATTCGAATCTCCGTCACACCAAACATATTCGCCCTATCAGTTGTGGGGGCGTTTTAACGTTACGGTCTATCCAATTATTCGTTGGTAAAAGAGTAATTTAAGAGCTAGCAGTGGGTGGTAATGACAAGCTGTCTCTCCTCTATTCTTACGCTGCGAAATTAGGGATGGCTAGTGCAGGTAACCCTTGTGTAGCTTTACGCGAAGTTCAAAAACAAATAAACAAACACTAAAAGGATGACAGCTTAAGTACACTCCCGATTCTTGGGCTACTCCTTACCAAGGAAAAGTGGAACCGACAGTCACATAATAACACTCCCTCGGCTGAGTGTATTTTGTGACGGAATTCGCACCCGCAGATTGGAAGTGTACGTGTTTTAGTGCAGAGCCATATCTGCTGTGTTTACCGAGGAGAACCGAATCCCTAACTTTAGCTAACATCCCTAACATCCTAAAACTCACCGCTGTTCCACCGAAGAGACGATTGAAAGTCGGGTGCACTTACTACAATGGATCCCATCGACTAATTTATATGTTTATTTTCATAGCTCATTGTTGAAATAGCTAATAAGAATTGACTTTTCAAACCTGGCATACAGCTTACAAGTATAGACGTGTTCACAAAAACGTGTGTAATATATTTGTATCAGTAATTGAAGAGAGTCAGTGGTGAAATTTGACAACGTCACCATTTCATAAATATTAATTCGTCAACGTCTTAAAACAATCATCAGTTTGGTCTCTTTCTGTCTCTCTCTATATATATATGTATATATGAATTGTAAAGTTCGTGTTACATAATTATTTCACAAGCCTTATTCCACTGTAATCTGTTTCTCACGTCAGCTATGTTGCACTGCTTCCAAGTTTTATTTTATGTAAGAGAATCTCTGAGCTACAATGTAAGGGCTAATGAAAAACTCTTCTATTATTTACGGTGTTAGCATATCATCATTTACATCAATGTCTGAGATACATCCTAGTACAAAAAAAATTCTTAGAAGTTCCAAAACCTCAATAGAATGCGGGATTAGAACAATTCGATTCTCTTCAGTCGACTCAGCAGATAACTTGATATGGCTTTGCGATAAGAAAACACACACATACACATTAAAACAAATATAGTAATATTTCTTTTTAGATATTTTACGTTTAAAAAGTATTAACGGTTTTCAATACATATATTTAAATATTTGATTAAACGCATATATCTTTAAAAAATTAGAGTTTATTTTCATTTTAAATAAAGTTTGTATATTTTAACTCTTCATGTGATAATTAATTAAATTTATTTAAAAACAAAGGTTTAATATACTTTATTTGTTGCGTCACAAAATAAATTGAAGTCACTTTACCTTCTATCATGTCAATCTCACAAATCACACCGAATCTATTGCTACACCGATTGTCGTTTAACCTGTAGTTATGTATTTGACTGATTTCTGCACAGTGTTCCATGTCCCTGTAATTACTAAGGTTGCCATCACTCCACATTCCTAAAGTTTCAAAAGACGTTGGCACTAACTCACTGTCAATAAAACGCCACACACTTTCTTCAGCCCAATCTGACATTCCAACCCAAAATGCCTGTCCAGTTCCCTGGATCTCAGTACGAAGGTATTCCCAGATTTCATAGCTAGCTATTTTAACTAGTTTTCCTCCTTCTTCTTCACAGAACAGCATGGCTTCAGTAAAGTTCTTCTGAAGATCAGGAAAAGCTCGATAACAGGAAGTATTGAAGAGGTTGTATCTTTCTGGACATCCTGGAAACAAGGTTTAGTTTTTTCCTTCATTGCAATTTATACGTTTCATATAGATATTGAACACGATAAATTGTTCTGTTTTAAACGATACGTTATTTGGTATGTCTGAAAGACATTTTATTCGGGCGTATGCAATTTTTCATAGGAAAAGAGAGTTTGAGATTGTCAAATTTTATCATTAGATTTAACACTGGAGTTTTGATTACATTGAAGTGACAAAGATATTTCTTAGCAGAGAATAACAAAATAATAAATTAAATATTTTAATTTTCAATAAGATTTGTTACCTTCGGCACTGAGAACACGGAATTCTTGACATATAAAATTGTATTTTGATGAACACTCCGCGTCTTTAAGTTTCATCTGGTTCTGACCATCAATGACTACACAGTCTTGATTATTAATCCCCCCATCGTCAGGCTCTTTTAAGTGCCACAATTCTGGTATAAAGTCCATTTTGCTTCCGTCCACGTGTTTCCAGTCTCCTTCTTTCTGTTCATCTGTATGCCCAACCCAGAAGTCCTCCCCTTTCAACCCTCTTTCTTCAATCAAAGTTTGAAGACTGGCCAAAATTCCAGCATTAGCAATATTTGCTAAGTTTCCGTTGTATTGTGTTTCGCAAGAGCGGTTACTTTTCCAGAAGTTGGTTTTGTTGTTGTTCAGATAATAACACTTACTTTGATACTGTTTTCCTGTGTTTGAACAAGCTATGAAAATAAACAAGTTTGAGATTTAACTTCTCATAAAATAGAGGTAGTGAGAGTAAAATAGGAAAAACATTTTACGTTTAATAACCTCTAGAGTATATAATGTTAATTTTCTTCTCTGGTGGAATAAACTGAAATAATTGCACAGCGAACTTAATTGTCTTTTAGCATGAATTTCCTGCCCATTATATAAAATATTATGTGAGAAACAGGGTTTTATTTTCTTGCAAGAAAATAATTGAAACAAAAATACGTTCTTCCTGCAGTATAAATTAACATACATTGAAAAAAAAATTGTTAAAAGGGTAAATAATGACACTGATAATCAAATTTATTTTTAATGAATTTTGAAGAATCGAATTATCAATTTTTGTCGTCAAGCATCAGTACCATAAAACTCCTGTATAAGTACACCTAAACCTCGCATACAGACTAATGTTTTTTTTTTATAATATTAATATACAAACCTCATTATTAACAATTACTGTTTTTATCCGTTTTCAGAAATTTGTTATCATTCATATAGATATAACTTGTTTAAAAAGAAATACATTTGAAACACAAACTCACACTTAGACCAACGTGGTAACAAATTAGTACATATAATCGAACTTAGAATATATTAATTTTATATGTATAACATTTGAAATATTAAAATTGTATAAAATAACGTTTTTATAACAGAAATATAGATTTGATTACCATTGGACTATATAAAAACATCTGTAATAATTTATAAACTTTTCTTCAGTATTAGTTGACAGATATGTGCGAAAACTGATGAAGCGTTAAGGAACAATAAAATTGAATAATAGCATTCACGTATTTACTAAATATAATTAAATGTTTATGTAACCCCATTATTTAAAGATAAACATGAATTGATTGATACTAAAAAATCAGTTGTAAATCACTCGGCATTGCTTATGCATCAGTCTTTTTCGAATTGGTAATTTTCCTCGTCTTATGGTCAGCATGTAAAAGACATTCAGGACACGGTTGTTTAAAGATGGTAAAAAATAAGACATTAACATTGAACATACACCTACACTTATATACACAGTCAAGAAATTATTGGTTTTATTATATTAGGTTGGTAGAACTTCTCTTTCCCAAGTTATATTTAACGTTTGATCTTATTAGATTTTCTTAAACTTTCGCAAAAATAGAAGTTGTTGAAAAATGTAGAAGTGTCTAAACAACACACAGTCGAAAAGTTTAATTTCGTATATTTTGGATAGTTAGCATGTTTTAACGTAGTTTAACTGGTTCTCATATAAATGATTGTCAAACAATGATTTTACATCATAACATGAAGGTAATATTTAAAGAAAAACATTCGTGTTTAGTGAAACTTAACTTACTGTTTGAAGAATCCTGTGGCGCTTCACAGACTCCAAAACGGTTTCGAGAACAGATGGAGTCAGCAAGAAGATATGGATCTCCGCCGAGTATGGCACAGTTTTCAATGTGAGTGCCTCCGTTATCTGGTTCTCCATCTAACCAGATTTCCGGTAAGTTTGGAACAGCTTTATCATCAATATCCTTGAAGTTATTCTCCTTTTCTTCGTCTGTCATTCCTATCCATAAAGCTTTGTATTCTTCGTTAAAACTAGAAATAAGTGCCTGTAAAGCCTGGTATGTCTGTGCATCTGTTATCTTGACCAATTGGAATCCATGTTCCTCACAATGTGCCAGTGCTGTAGTAAAGTTATCATCTTTACCAATTGCTCTGTAATAGGTATTACCATCTTGGTAGCTAGTAATTGGCCAACCCTCTGAAAAAATGAAAATGTTTTCTGAATGTTAGAAATATGATTACAGTTCTGAGAAAGTTAATGAAATAATTGCTCTAAAACTGAAAAGATTTGAAGAGTAAAGAATATGTTGTCTGAAGAAAACTGACTAAAAACAAAACTGAAACAAAATATTCGAAGTTTCAAGTACTTGGCCGATAAAGGCAGAAGAACTGACACCAGAATTCCTAACGTTTGAACTGTATCTTTTAGATTGCTAATCTAAGTATCTTTTTTGTCATTGAGGCTATAATAATTCTCATAGTTTGAAGATATTTTTAGCATTCAAATTCGAAATTACATTAACCCATAAACTTTTTTGCATTATGTATTTTATTTTATTTGGGAAATATAATTGTAATAATACATGATGTAGTTTGGGAAATATAATTGTAATATTACCGATGTAGTTTGGGAAATATAATTGTAATAATACATGATGTAGTTTGGGAAATATAATTGTAGTATTACATCATGTAGTTTGGGAAATATAATTGTAATAATACATGATGTAGAGCAAGAAGAACAATTAAAACTGGAAAATGTTAGGTAAAGCTATGTTACTTATTAAAAGCCCAAATAAACACTTTTCCGGGACTTAGCATTTATAACATAATAAACATTGGCCATTTCTGAAGAGTTTTAAAGACATATCCTCTAATTTGTGACTATAAACTGAATATTAAAATTACAAAATTAATTTTATTTAAATAAAATACTATAATGTAAATTTAAGTTTACACAAAAATCAACATGCTTTAGCACAAATAATACTAAGTAATCTTTCTGTTTTTTACGTGTCGATCCATATTTTGTTTTCAGTGTCTCGTTTTAAAATGCTAAATATATTGTTATTCATTCTAAAATGATAGCCACAGTTTAAAAAGATATAGTTTTATGTTTTATGAAAATACATTAATCACTGAAACTGTTTATAAACTATATGATATAAAATATACAACCACCTTTATTCAAAGCTCTCTCACATATAAATCCGTATTTCTCTTCACATGTTCGGTCACATAATCTGAAAGACAGCGGCCTGTCCATAGCAGCACAATCTCCATCAGGGTAAGTATAGTCAGGCTGGTAAGGCCACCAAACATTCGCGCTCTTAAGTGAATTTTTCATCAGGTCTCCATCAACATAACGCCAGACCCCTTCTTGTTGTAAGTCTGTGATACCTACCCAGTATGATTTCGATCTGTCTTTTATTGAGTAGTATAGAAACTGCCAGATATCGTAACTTTCTACTTTAGCCAACATTCCTCCTTCCTCCTTGCAGAACATTTTAGACTCGTGAAATATTTTTGCGTCATCGTCAAATACTTTATAGCATTTGCCGTTGAAGAATCTGTATTCGAATGGACAACCTAAAACAATTTTTTGTAGTTATTTTATGCAGTAAGTGGTCATAGATAACAGGTATCACTGTATCATTTCATAATATCTATAATTACTGTTTCTAATGTTAAAAAAAGATACAAATTTAATAAAAAGTTTATACTAAAAAATAATTTAATTATAACAATGTAAGCCTAAAAGTGAAATTCATTTAAAATTAGAAAAGTAGATAATAAAATGTGCTTCATTTCTTTCAATATAACTTGAAAATGTTATATATTGAGAAACATTTCGGCCGCTGTCCTTCTACGAGACACTGGTACAGTCTTAACAGAACCGAGGAATTACGAATGCTCACGTGAAAAACAAACAAACCACACAGACGAGTAGCAGGAAAGACAGCAAAATAATTTAAAAGTTCGATAACATTCGATGAGTATAAACAGATTGTTCTCAGTTACTTTAGAGTTACAGTGCATAAAATACTCCTGATAAGTATATCATATAAGTGAGAAAATGTGAAACCATTGCTGAAACCATTAATGCACACAGTTGATCGCATCATGTTATATATAATACAAACATATCTATTTATACATTGTTTTCTCAGAATCGCAGTTTTCTTATTGACTTTATTATTATATGACCAGCCTACGCCTCTTACACTGTCTGAATTTTGCGAGATAATGTTGGGATTATGGCCAAAAATATCCTTAAATACCAAACTAATGAAACAATGCATTATAATCGTTGATTGTAGAAATGTAGAAAAAATACACTTAATTACCTATATTAATTTAAGGTTGACTTTCAGTTTCACTCCAAGTATACAGATTAATTTGATCGGAATACAATATTAATTATTAGCCTGTTAAATCAGTTGGTACATTCTTGCATAACCGAAAACCATAAAAACTTAGGTTACTAGACATTAGTATCACAGTAATAATTTGAGTAATATTCAAAGAGTGACAATATTCTTTTTAGTTGCGACCTCTGTAACGATTTTAGTGCAGTAAATAGGTTTGTTTTATTCCGTTATTCGCTGTACACAATTCCAGAATGCTTTCCTTGGTGAATGTTTACGAGGATATTGAGTGAGCTACTCATCTGAGCTCTTTCTACAGGTCCTCAGGTTGAACAGCGGTAAGTCTTCAAATTTACAACGCTAAAATCAGGGGTTCCATTCCCTTCGGTGAACACAGCAGATAGCCCGATGTTGCTTTGCTCTAATAAAACACGCACATACTTTTCCTACAGTCCTAAAGCAGACGGAGTTTGTATTAATACTGCGTTTAAACTATTTATCTGTGATTCGCGACACCAGATGTGTGAACAAATTTTAACATATCATTTTTATGCGACTTGAAAGATACGTAACCAATAAATATTTTCACTTCGTTACCTTATATTGGTATTCAAGCAACGGTTTAATGGTAATAAATAGTTTTAACCTGGTATGTAAACCTTCTTGATTTTAATTACATACGTTTCAGTATATAACAAAATAACAGTAATCAGAAATCTTGAATTTTAATTTGTAGATCAAGAAGGATAGTGAATTTTGTCTACTCATATGGATTTATTTATTAACTACGAAATTATAACTCTTCATTTGTATTCCAGAGTTATTTGATTTTCTTTGCCTCTTTATAAAACACAAGTAATAGTGAATCTGCAACTACACTTGTAAAAACACTTTATCAAGTTTAAATTTAGGTCTTTGTGTACTAAACTAATGCCCCCCAGTGCCACAGTGGTATGTCTACGGACTTACACACTAAACACCAGGTTTCGATACCCGTGGTGGGCAGAGCACAGATAGCCCATTGAGTAGCTTTGTGCTTAATTCTAAACAAACTAAACAAAAACTAAACTAATATAAATGTATAACTCTTAAGTGGAAAATGCTTTTTTATTAATTTCATTTTTAAAATATTGCATAAAGTTTCGGCTATAAGCCTGCTTCAGGTAATAGCTCCACAGAAATCACGACCAAATAATAAAATATAAGTTATATATTCAAATTGTGAATGACTGGGAAAGAACGGCGTGTGATGATAACAGATTGTATATCAACGAGTGTTGTTAAAACATTGTTGCTTAACAATAATAGATGTACAATTACTTTAAAAATTTAGATTAGATAAAAAAAATATTTATGATTTCGAGTCACATTTCATGTTATAGCAATGACAAGTATAGATAATACATTTATACTTGTTTGGTTGTTTTTGAATTTTGCACAAAGCTACTCGAGAGCTATCTGTGCTAACCGTCCCTAATTTAGAAGTGTTAAACTAGAGGGATGGTAGCTAGTCTTCACCTCCCACCGCCAACTCTTGTACTACTCTTTTACCAACGAATAGCGGGATTTACCGTCACATTATAACGCCCACGTGGCTGAAAGGGCGAGCATGTTTAGCGTGACGGGGATGCGAACCCGGGACCATCACATTACGAGTCGCACGCCTTGACACGCTTGGCCATGCCGGGCGTACATAGGCACTATCTTCCTGGAAAAAAAATATTTATTTATAAATGAGCTTTCAACTTTCACAATTAACACCTTCAGTAGTTCTTATATAAGTTATTTTTTTTCATCTACGTCGACTCTTGCACACAAACAAAGTGACATCAATACCTGTGTCCCTGTGGTGTTCAAGCAATCTCTCTTTAATTGGTCGCCTGGTTTCCCAGAAGTAATTTACTGCAGGTCATTTGATAGCCATAATCATTATTTTTTAATGAGCACTTACCCAATTGAAGGTAAAACACGATGGTGGTGTTAACTTACAATGAATAAGCTTCAGTTAATCCGGGAAAACACGCGTGTATGGGTAAAGAGTGAACTCTTTAGTACTTCCAACTGAATATTCTTATTGTTTGCTGTTTTGTTTTTCAGAATATTTCAACTAATTTTAGTATTTCGTGAGTTGGTTAGTTATTGTTTTTCACTATCTATCGTAATGCACGATCAGTTTTGTTTTTTTAGTTTCACTTTCAACTGACACTAATCTCTTTGCCTTTTCTCATTTGGCCAATAGCATTTCCTTATTTCATATTTGTTGAATTAACAAAGACTAGTAGTTTAAAACGTTTTCACAGTTCTTGTGCTAATTGACTTTAAAAATGGCAATGGTTGTATCATGAAAGTTAATAGAATTAATATGAAACTGTGTGATAAAGTGAACAGGATTTTATTCGTTAGTGTATGGAGTTCAATAAACCTAGTGGCTATTTCAAGCTACTTGTTCGTAGTCTTAAAATATATCATCAACGTAGTACATCACCAAAACCGGTTTCTGCTGTGTTGTAAATCAAAGTCAGTACAGAATAATAAATGGAGAGACAATTTTGTTACCCATAGTAACACCACATTCCTATCTATAAAGCGTTCGACGAAAATAAATCTTATTTAATGTAGTTCTTAACTGTCTAAAACGTTTCACCTGTCCATGCCAAATATATTAATATGACTTAAATGACATTTATTTATCAACTAGAAGTTTGAATAGAGTTTCTTTCTTTATCTGTTATGCTGTGTCCACCACAGGTATCGAAACTCGATTTTAGCGTTATTAGTCTTCAGATTTGTCGCTGAACGAGTAGAGGGTGACGACATCCGTTGTAAAAAAACAGAATAAACAATTGTTTGTTTCGTTCTACAGATAAACCACATTAGTCTATCTGCTATCCCCACCGCTGTAAATCAAACCCCAGATTTTAGTATTGCAAGTCTTATCATAGACTTACCATTTTTCCTCTGGAGACAAAAAGAGTGACGTTATCAGGTAAATTGTTGACAGGATTTGTGTAGTTTCTTCGGAACGTTATTAATGTCTTTGATGTCTTTAAGTTTTTACGTTTTATTCAAGTATGATCAAATCAAATTCCAGATCTCGTTTGGGACAATGACGTAATGGCTAAATTAACTCTTCTATCAGATGGTTTAAATAGTTTATGGTGAAGTTGGACCTAAAAGAGCTACGAGAAAACAAAAGTAAATCAAGAAAACATTCAATATACGTAAATATATTAGTGAAACAAATCGAGGAGATAAACAGGTTAAAATAATCTCGTTGGGTGCTTTGTTCATCTTTCCTCATTTTATTCTGTAAACGTCACTTGTTATCTTAGAACCACCTGTCTCTCCTAGAACCATTAGTCCACGTGCAGCACGTTAAGTGATTTCTCACCAACTTCTTATGTGAAAATCATATAATGAAGCTTTGTTAATATTTATTATATTCTTTTGATGTCAAACTGTATGGCAAATACCAAACTTCACGCGCTACATGTTAATTTTTATTCACTATATCCTTAATTTACTGTACATCGAACTTCACTCATTATTTGTCGAGATTCATTCATAAAATTATTATACTTCTAACCTATTCACTCTTCACAGAGGTTCACTCACTATAAGTCGTATACATATATGGTAGTTTCTCTCACTATATGTCTAGCTTCAAACACTGTGCATCTATTTCACTCACTATATATATATGTCAGACTCTACTCACTACATATCTAGTTTCACTAACTACGTGTTTAATGCCACCAGCTATATAGTGAACTATCTATCTCTTAGCTATTTGCAAACATAATGTAACAACTGCCACGACTTCTATATTGGAGAAACAAGCAGAAAAAATGGAAACTAGATTCAAAGAACAAAGAAGTAACACTTTCACACGTTTTTGAATACTGCATTTCAAATGAACACAGCATAACCATAAAAAACACCCAGACACTAAAAATGGAAACAATTTGTTTGTTTTGTTTTTTTAATTAAGCACAAAGCTACACAATGGGCTATCTGTGCTCTGCCCACCTCGGGTATCGAAACCCGGATTTTAGCGTGTAAGTCCGCAGACATACCGCTGAGCCACTGGGGGGCAAAATGGAAACAAATATAAACAAACACAAAATAAAAAAAAAGTCCAACTTGTACAGCAACTAATAAACCAATATAAAAGAACGTTTCTTTACCTATACTAATTAATAACCTAACATCCACCTGCAATGTCTCCTAAATCCGGTACCCGTTTTTACTCTTGTCCATAAGATAAGGGTCCGTCAATGGTTACATTCAAGTACTCTCTCTTTCTTAACCTGAAGATGACCTAGAAGGGTCAAAACGTTGTTCTCTCCTTATCAGTAAAAGTGTTAATACCCGTACCAGCAGTTCTGCGCTAGCCGTCCCTAATTTAGCAGTGTAAGGCTAGGCGAAAGGCAGCTAGTCATCACCACCCACCGCCAATTCTTGGGCTACTTCTTTACCAACGAATAGTGGGATTGACCGTAACAATACAACATCTCCATGGCTGAAAGGGTGAGCATATTTGGCGCAACGGGGATTCGAACCCGCGACCCTCAGATTGCGAGTCGAACTCTTTAACCCACCTGACCACGCCAGGCCTAGGACGATGAATTCAAGTGAGTTTGGGAAACGAGTACAAGAAAGACAAGAGTTTTTATTAATTATTTTAGTTTAGTTTAGATGATGGAATAGCCAAGATGTACCAGTAAGTCTCATGATATCCAAAACGTTAAGATGGACAAGGAGCGAATGAAACTTGACTTTTTCTAGACATTTATATCTTTTACCAAAAAGTCATTTGTACGGAAACTTCACTCAGGCCAACAAATATATGTTGCTGCTAAAAATTAATTAGTTCATTGAGATTACTGTTAATTGTATTTATTGCTGTTTGCAATCGAATATTTTTTTTTTATTTTTTTAGTCTGACATTATCCACAAACGAGTATACTGACTCTGAAGTGATTGTATAGCCGAAATGTTCCACAACAAACATTTTAAGTTTTAAAAGAATTCAAAATCATTCGTCAATTTCAAAAATCTGGTATTATTTAAAAGTATACATAAAGCCGTGTTGTTAATTACTTTTGGAATATGTTACTTAAGTGTGCCATCAAAAACACTTTATACTAATGTGTATAGATTAGTGTTAAATCTGTTAAACTAAAGATTAAGCCAAATCAGTTAAAAAATAAATAAAATAAAATAGTGATTCAAATGGTTCTAAAATAAACAGGACTAAAAACCTCTTTAAGGCTATATAATATTTTATGATTAAAACAAACTCACGCTTTTATATCTAATTCAGAGTTGTCTGTATTATTAATATTTTGAAGTAAAATTGAATTACGCAGATATAACAACAATTAAACGTTTCGGAACAAAATTACTTCAATCACTTCTTTAGTTTTAGTTTTAAAATAACAAAATAGTTTACATGCATTAAGATGATAATAATTTAATTTTTACAATATTTTCAGTGATTGTATGTGTTAGGTCGCACTGCCTACTGAAGATACCACCCTTTGAACATGATAGTCACCCTCAGGATGTGCTTGGAGTATGAATATTGGATGCAGGACGAAATGTATACTATTACCTTACACTTTATATTGTTATCATGTGAATACCTGCCGTGTATCACAAAACAACGAATTAAACCACAGCTTATTTCTACCGTCCACATATATAATATTGTAAATAAACTGTGCAGGAGTTAAGATATAAACAGATCATTGTGTTTTACCTTTTTCACTGAAAACACGCAACTCTTGACATATAAAACTATGTTTTGATGAACATTCCGTGTCCCGAAGTTTCATCTGATTCTGATCGTCTATGATCACACAATCTTCGTTTGTTGATCCTCCGTCGTTGGGTTCTACGTTACCCCAGAGTTCCGGAACAAATTCGGCTTGACCCCCATCTATGTACTTCCACTGTCCTTCCGTTTCTTCGTCAGTTAGGCCTATCCAAAAACTTTTGTCTGTTTGTTTCTTTTCCTCTATGAATTTTTTCAATGTCTTTAAAATGTCGATGTCCGAAACTCGCGCTAAATGTCCGTTGTACTCCGTTTGACAGAACTCTTCACTATTTTGAAAATCTGTTTCATCAGTCTTAAGATAATAGCATGTTTCATTGATGCTCTTTCCATTTGGTTTACAGGCTATATAAAAGAAAGTAACCTCAAGCTTAAAATCAAACAAAGCCCGGCATGGCTTAGTGTGTTAAGGCGTTCGCCTCCTAATCTGAGGGTCACGGGTTCGAATCCCAGTCACACCAAAAATACTCGCTCTTTCAGCCGTGGGGGCCTTATAATGTGACGGTCAATCCCACTTTTCATTGGTAAAACAGTAGCCCAAGAGTTGGCGGTGGGTGGTGATGACTAGCTGCCTTCAATCTAGTCTTACACTGCTAAATTAGTGACGGATAGCGTTTATAAAACGGCCTTCCTTAATTTAGCACTTATAACTTAGACTCAATGCCATCTACCATCACTCTTGGGTTATGTTTTTTATTAAAGAATAGTGGTATTGACCGTCACATTATAATACCCCCTCACCGATTGAAAGCGCGAACACGATCAATCATAGGGATCAGAATCCGCTACGGGTAAATTGCGAGTGAAACATCCTAACCACCAGACCAAGGCTACTAAAAAACTAAAACTTGTATACAGTATTGTAGAAAGTTTCAAATAGTTGAATATATTCGTCCATTTCCAACCAATGCTGAAATAATTAAATAATTTAACTCGCTTTATCTTTTACTGACCTCAATTTGAGCACAAACAAACAATGTTCTTCACTATTATACTAAAATTTTTTATTGAAAATCTATCTCGGTTGGTTTTAAAATACAAAGCAGACCATAACAACAGAAATTTCCAGTTATACTACAAACCTTACCTCCTAAACAGTTACTTACCTATTCGTTCATTAACTTCGGTTTCACAGATAAACCCTATGTCTTGTTTACAGTCCAGGTCCATGATTTTGAATTCTGCATTATTATCCATCTCACAGCAGTCTTGATTGTTGTCATCATTAGGTTCACCTTCTTCCCACAAATCCGCATCAAAAAAAGATTGCGGTACCTCAGTCCCGTTAATATAAAGCCAGGTTCCTTCTTGTGCCTCATCAGTCATTCCAATCCAGTAGGATTTATCATCCCTGGATATGAGTTGTTTAAGAAATTCCCACAATTCTCTGTCTGGTACTCTAACCAACATTCCTCCTTCATTTTCACAGACCAGTTTAGCTTCATCAAATTTCTTTTTATTGTCAAAAACTTTGTAGCAGGTAGATTTAAACAGCGTATATCCCGACTTACATTCTGTAAAAATGATTAAAGTATCAATGTATGTGTAAATAATTTCTGCAAAGTTGTAACAAGAGTTGTTTCTGAAACAATAAACTCGTATTAACAGCCTAAAAGTAACAAGAAATAAACATTATAATAACAGGTCTTTATTTTATATTGTAGATCATGCAGAATGATACAAATTATTCAACTTAAACAAGCAATCACACACTCAACAGCAAAAGAAACAACAGAACTCATCGTGGGTATCATATCCTATATTTGGTCTTTTTTAACTTCTAAAAATCTACAAAAATATGCATATAGAGAAATATAGAGAGATACATCCAAATATATTATTATTGTATATGTCATTAAGGTTAGGCGATTTCTAGCTCTTATCTAGGTCATGGTAGTGTTGTAGTACTTTATCTATGGGGTATTCACCACTTCCGAACTTTTGTGAAACCTGTGTCTCAAATTTCTATATATTTTATTTACTGGCTAGTTTATGCTTAATTATGGGAAAAGCATTATTTGATATACCAGCTACATTAATACACTGTATTAATAATAAATAAAGCTAATAACTCTCGGATACAGTTTGTGATGATTCAATATATCTATTGACTACTTGATCTGTTATGTATATGTGTAAATATTTTGTTAACGATAACATGTCGTGTTGTGTTTGAATTTTCATTTCTATTATTCATTTTTCCATATTGATATTATTGTTTCGAAGTTTAAACTAATATTTTGTTATTTATTTAGGGTAACATTTAGAACTTTCTTGAATTAAGTAAGCCAATCATATGTTTGTAAATGAGTGCTGGTGACTTCGTGTCTAGACGTGTAGTCTCGTGCAAGAACGGACACGCGCGGATTGCTCTGGAGTTGTATGGAAATTGCAAGATTGTTCGAGAAATAGGCCTACCGGTATAAAAGACGGTGACAAGAGAGAGTTTCAGTCATCAGTTTTTATTCGAAAAAGGAAGATAGATTCAGTCATTAGTTTTATTCGAAGAAAAAGAGTGAGATTCAGACATCAGTTTTATTTCAAAGAAGAGAGTTAGTTATTTGAGAAAGATTAAGTGTTTGCTGTGATTATTCAACTTGGATTTGTGATTGAAGTTAGATCTACGGAAGCTGTGATTTTATTTCGTCAATCTCTACGATACATCTGAATTACTGCTTGTGCTGAGAGACGGCGAATTTATTGAACTGTGAACTGTTTCGGAATTTCTTCGTGGGACCAAATTCACACCCTAGACTGGAATTTGAGACTTTCATTTTAGATCATTATATTAGATACAGGCCAGTACCGTTTTGTATTGTGATTAATTTTGAAGTTTGAAACTAGTATTATTTTGTTTTGCAATTAATTTCGAATGTTATAACTTAATATCTGTCACTATTATTATATAATTTATGTTATATCTGTTATATTTGTTAATAGTTTAGCATAATAAATTATACAAGCTGTTATCTGTGTTTTTCTGTTGCGTTTAGTCTACGAAGAACATAAAACATAAAAAAATACGTAACAGATCACATTAGTAGCTGGAGATTTTCATCGATGTTTTTCTTGGAAATACAGTGAGCATTTATAGTTTTTGTGTAATTAAGTTCTTTGTGAGGAACTGCTGAGACAACGAATCAGAATATCTGCCTGTTTGTTATTGTTGAGATGGATACGAGGCCTGGTTTCAAATTAACATGTAAATGTAAAGTAATAAAACGTCTGAAGTGTTATAGTTGCAGCAGGTGTAATGCAACAAAAATGAAATAAGAGCTATTTTTAAAAGTTAGTCGTAAGAAGGGTTAGGATATCTTCGTCTGAGGATGTCAAACGCCTAAAGAGAAGTAAGTTTGCCTAACACCAACGGCAAAATGATGGATATATATCCAACAACTTTTTCTCAAATGAGGCGGAAAGTAAGACGATCCGGGGTGGCCAGAACCTCAAAGATGCAAAGGAGGAAAAAGATCCGTGATCAGATAAAATACTAAAATGGTATGAAGCTTTTTAAGATCATAATTTTAAATTATGTTGCAGGTTTCTGTTGTGTTCCTCAATGCATATAAGGCAAATTTACGAACTTTCAATACTTCAATATGTGGTTTGATTATTAGACAGAATTCAATTAGCCTATTGTGTGAGTTTCAGTTTAAACAAACATGCAAGGTTTCTATCATTTATTAACACATTCGACCGCGAAATTCTTTCAACCCCGTGCTCTTAATTTACAACCACACCAACTCTATTTCAATTAGAATTCACTGAAAATGTAAGTATGATTGAGTATGAAATAAGGACAACAACATTGTTGCTTTTGTTTAGAGATGTTTAGACTGCTTCTCCTAACAGATTTATTTGTTATTTTAACTTCACACTTAAATATTTATTATCATTATATTTTAATTTGTTCTCTACCAGTAGATATATTATTATTTTAATTATGCCATTTGTGATTGTTCTAATTGCCAAATCAAATAAATATCTAAATCTACACTAAATACATTTTTATAAAATGTAATAAAGTTTTATTGTAAATAATTTAAAATGTAAACCTTGCTTTTGTTAAAATCATTACTCTTACCAAGTAATCTTTCCAGAGATGCTTCACAAATTGCACCCTCCGTTTTTGAACAGTGAAAATCTGCCAAAAGAAACTCACTACTCTTCATCCGAGCGCAGTTATCTACATGATTCGCTCCATTATCTGGTTGTCCATCCAACCACAGCTCAGGTAGATAAGGGGCTGTCCGACCATCTGTAAACTTAAAGACTCTTTCTTTCTGTTCGTCTGAAAGTCCAACCCATAATCCGTTAAAGGTAATATTCGAGTCGGAAAGAAGTTCTTTCAGGATCTGATGGGTTCTAACGTCCGTTATCCTGATTAGCTGATAATTATGACTCATACAATAGTCACGAGCAGTTTGAAAATTATTATTATTTCCAATGACAATGTAGTTTACTTCACCATCTTCGTAACTGATGACTGGCCAGTCTTTCAAAACAGAAAAAAAAAATCACGTACGGATCATTAATTTTAAAGATAGATATATACAATTGTTTTTATTTAAGTTTAATCCGAGTGTTAAGATGTTGGTAGATTACATAGCACGAGTGTTAAATTTAGTTATTTTTAGAAGCGATAATTTATCACAAATGTGTTTATGTAACTGTTTACGAATCACTCATTATTTAGTTCAATGGTTGTGAATAGATAATTATTATATTATTGCGTTATGTTTCAAGAATCTTCTAATATTTTCTTGTTTTTCTAATTAAGTATTATTGCAGCATAATATCCAATAATGTTGGAACGTTGTAGATCTCTGTCGAGATATAAATACGTGTCAATAATTTAGTTCGATAGACAGATGTAGACAGCTCAGTTGTGTGTTTAACCATAAAGAGCATATAAGGACGATTTTTAAAGTGAAGTTATTACATGTGTTAGTGTAATAACCGATTAGAGAAGATTATATCGTCTTCTCTATTGCGCTCCAATGAGAACCAGTAAATGTACTTTGATGAAAAAGACACAATTTTTCAAAGCTCTGGATAGAAATGTGATAGCACAAGATGTAACAAACATTTATATACACATTTGACTTGTTTTAATATATTATTTTAAAATAAGTTGACTGCATACTGTTTGTTCATTATTGAAATTTATCGTCCACAAGTCACATTTGACTTGTTTTAATATATTATTTTAAAATAAGTTGATTGCATACTGTTTGTTCATTATTGAAATTTATCGTCCACAAGTCACAAACACCTACTGTAAATAATCCAGCCCATACAGTAATTCTGACATTGAGTACACAAAATAAAGTACTAAGTATGTTTATCTGACTTTTAATTTCATAAATGTTGATACTTCCATAATCTGTCAAGCAAAAAAATCTAGCTTAACGTCCCCCGCTAGTATAGCGTTAAGTCTACGGATTTACAACGCTAAAATCAGGGATTCAATTTCCCTCGTTAGAGTCAGCAGATAGCTTGATTTGCTCTAAGAAAAACACATATACACACTAATTTAACTGGGATAATCAATTTAAGCTTAAACTGTAATTTAACAAAATATCAAATCTATCTAAAGTTTGAGAAGTTGACATATTTTTACAGAATATTTCATATCATTTAAATTTATTTTAATTTTCTAAAACAACTTTGATTACTTATAACACTGAAACAATAATTGATACGTAAAGTTCCATTTTATTTCTGATTATCAAACTGTTTAATGATAAGTGAAGATTCGAAACATAAATGTTTTGTAAGTGTAGATAAATCTGTGAACAAATAAATACGTCTTCTATAGATGACCCTGCTAACTTTTATGGTGTCTTTATGATAAAGAAAACTTTTGTGGCTTTAGAATGAAATCTTTTCGTGGTTTTCTACAACTAAGTTTAGGTCCGGCATAACCAAGAGGTTGAGGCCCTCGACTCTTAATTTATGGGTTCTAATCCCCTTAACACCAAACATGCTTGCCCTTTCAGCCGTGAAGGCATTATGAAGTGACGGTCAATCCCTCTATTCATTGGTAAAAGAGTAGTCCAAGATTTGATGGTTGATGGTGATGACTAGCTGCCTTCCCTTTAGTCTTACACTGCTAAATTAAGGACGGCTAGCGCAGATAGCCCTCGTATAGCTTTTCGCAAAATTCAAACCAAACCAAGCCAAACCAACTAATTTTAATATATTTCAACATATTGGTTATTTGATGTTTTTCATAAATATTTTTTGACAATTAAAGAAAGATTCTGTACTGAAAACGCACCTTACCAAAAGTAAAACATTCTATTCTATTATAATCCTGACACCACAAATGTTCTTTGTTTACAACAGATGATAACACCTAACAACTAAAATGATAAACGGAAAACAAAACTACGTACGTTACTTTTGGCACAAACACTTTATTATTGTTCAAATATATTTATCATAAAATGGCTGTACTAGTTCTTTTCCACTATTCGTTGGTAAAAGAGTAGCCGGTTGGCGGTGGGTGGTGATGACTAGCTGACTTCCCTCTAGTCTTACACTACTAAATTACTGACGGCTAGCACAGATAGCCCTCGAGTAGCTTTGTGCGAAATTCAAAAACAAACAAACAAGCAAACTGGTCCTTTAATTATAATTTATTCATACGTACTTATTATTTCAATGCTACGAATAACCTAACGAGATATATCATTTGCTGAAATGAAATTGAAAAAGAAAAAAAAATTTTCTGACCTACGTATTCATAAGTTGCGTCTACCTCGCAGACGTATCCCAAATACAGTGTATAACTGGCGACAGAAGCTTTGAACCAAAGATATACAGCATATCCAGTTTAACGCAGAGTAATGTCGCAACATAAACTGGTTGACATACTCTCCAGATACTATGAAAAGAATCAGAAACTCTCTGGTTGTTGTCCATAAGTGCCAATTTAATGAATAGTACAAACGAGTAATGCCTATCCAATAAGAGGACGTTGTTTATCAGGTTCTTCAGGGATTCTCACTAGTCTGCTTCCCTTTGGTTCGCATTTTGTTTTAGCTCTTATGCAGATCCTTCATTTGTTGTTTTTGGAATTATTTGATAGCAAATGGAAAGAACCCTGAAGGGTCCAATGGATAGTAGTAATAATTAAAAAGGGATAACCGTGAAGGTTCCACTGGAGAGTTATAACAGTTAAAATGGGAAAATTCTGAAGGGTACACTGGAAAGTTATAATAGTTAAACAGGGATAATCCTGAGTGGCACAATGGAGAGTAATAACACTATTTAACACATATTTTGTTCCTGGATAGTATGTGGTATTTTCTAATTGCTTATGTTGTAAAAGTACAGAAAATAGCCATTATTCCCTTCAAACTTTGCTTTTGTGATCTGGATAATAAAATTTAGAAATTAATCTATTTTCTGTGTAAAAACAGGTAAATTTGCACATTTTCATTTACATAAGGTCTGAATAAAGCAAAATATGAATCAAGATTTACATGTATATATTGTAAAGTTACATAAAAATGAACAAAAATGTTTAGAAGTTAGTAGTTTTTCGAGATTTGCAACTGTAATGTAAATTACTTTCATGTATCAGCCCCCAAATATAGTCTCCCATCATGTTTTCGTTATACGTTCCCAGAAAAATAGGTCTTTTCCCTTTATTTTAGCCATAAGCTATTGGGAAGTAACACTTTCTGCCCAGAAATAAGAATTTTCTTACGTAGTGTAATAATTAAACAGGGAGAATTCTGAGAGGCACACTGGAAAGTAATAATAATTAAACAGGGAGAATTCTGGAGAATAATAATAATAATAATACATTGTGAAGAAAACATATCCGAAAACAAGAAATAACGAAACACTCAGTTTACTTAGAAATTACAAGATAAGAAGTGGAAACAACACAAAAACTAAAGTAGTGGTTGTATAGTTTGTATTACGTACGACTACCTGGTTCTAATCTTTGCGTTTGATTTAGTAACTAGATATAAACTACGTTTTATCCCACGTTAAGACTGTTAACTTCTACAGGGAAGAACTAAATAGGACCGACAAAGGAAATAGTTCTTATCAGAACTTGTCCTAAGACGATAGCAGATCAACAACCAAAATTTTGAGTAAAAAATATTCTAATTAATAACTAAACTTATGTGATTGTATAACCTGTTTGGAACAACAACCATATCCGATTGCCAAAATCTTACCTTGAGTATTAAAATAAATAGAACAAAAAAAGACAATATAAATTAAAACACAATAAAATGGTTCAAAAATAATATATCGAGTTCAGTTCGAAATGGAAATAAACATATACATGATACTCATTATAATTTAAAATATTAGGTAAGAAAAGAAACACAATTAAATTGAGTTCAATTCGAAACACGATAACAAATAATCTTGAGTTCAGTTGGTAACGAATAGAAACATTAAGACACCGAACTTATCTGGGCACTAGGAAACAAATAACCTGACGTTACGTACTTTAGTTGAATACTGTACTTTAGGAAATGATAACAAATAATACAGCATTACCTACTTTCGTTGAATGTTTAGGAAACAATAACACATAACCTGACGTTAGTTATTTTAACTGAATAACTTGAAAAATGATAACAAATAGCATAACATTACTTAGTTGAATACTTTAGGAACTTATAACAATCTAACATTCCTTATTTTAGTTGAATACGTTTGGGAACAATACAACACACAAATAATCTAAGATTATGTATTCACAAGACGGCTGGTATGGGTATTAAAACTTAACTTAAAATAAAGTCAGAACAACGTTTCTACCTTCTTAGGTAATCTAGAAGTTAACGAAGAATTTTATTACCCATACCAGCCGTCTGGAGAATACATTTTAACTTCAAGTGAGTTTCTCGTCATCATGAATCTGAGATTATTTTAGTTAAACAATCTAGAAAACAATATCAAGAAATTTAACGTTAGGAGCCAATAATAGATCTAATATCAGTTTATCAAGATACACCATATAAAGAAAGTAAATATTAATATTATTTAATCAATACGAACTTTACAAACAAATGAAATATTCTAACACTCGTCTATGGAGACCAACTCTACAAGCAATAAGAAATGAACTAAAATTAATTTATTTAGACACTACAAAACAATAGTTTTATTTTTATGACCAAAAAATTTCCGCGAAAAGCTACGCATGATCATCTATAATTTTCAAGTCGTAAATTAAAGGAAAGCAGCTAGTAAATAGCACCCACCATTAGATTTATGACTATTCTCGTCTAACTGAACCATGAAATTTCGCCATCACTTCCATAATGCCTTCACTGCCTTAATGTGCAGAACATGATTTGGTGTGAATGGGGAGCGTATAATGTATCCTCGAATTCAGAGACCAAGCAAGCTTATCGTTAGGCTTAACAAAAATAGGAAATCTAACAGTATATTATTGAAACATACTAACAAATAATAAGTACCTAACATAATATTAGTTTGTCTGGTCTAACACTAGAACCTGAAAAATAGTCTAACAAACAAATTATATAGTAGATTGTTTGGAAATACAAATTCTTTCAAAAGAACTCTAAAGAAATAAGACAGTCAGAGCATATCTTATATAATACAAGCTGAAAATTAATACTGTTTAATCCGTTTTCACAGTGAAATTTGATTTTGTCTCTCTCACACTTGAGTTTTAGAATATTATCTGATATGAAATACTCAGTAGGAACGTGTTTAGTTTTAATTATCAAATGAATGATGTAAAGCACTCATTCAACTTAGAATTAGGGATGTCTTACTCATATGACATGTTTGCGACTTATATTTGTAACACTGAATTTTACGTAACTTATAATTATTATTTATAGCACCTCAACTTATTGTCACATCACTTCACCTAAGTAACAGAAATTTGACTCTTCTTTCTCTTCAGGTGATAACAGTATTATATATTTTCACACCAAGGTGACATTCATCACAAATTTAACCACCTCAATAAAAATTCAATTCTCAACTACAGATGAAATTAAAATACAAAATTTTATTTCCGAGACTTAAGTAGAATAATAGAATAGCTTCCAGTTAAGCTCACTGAGAGATTACTTCTCTCGTCGCCTGAGCGATGGAAATTTGACTCCTTGTTTGGATGCTAAGACGTGCTGAACTTCCTCTGCTGTCATGCTGTTCAAGATGCCGGCACCATCCACACCAGTTATCCCACCGGTGTCGTCGATAATCATCGAAGGACTACCGCCACACCTTACACCTTACAAGTCGCCACTTTCATCGCCCAAGCCAAGCCGGACGCAACCATCGACCCTATCAGGACCAGAATACTTCGCCGGCGCGGAATTCTTATCCAGCATACCAATTATATCTATGCCAACCATGAAACACTGAATTTAACGTTATTTGTTCCTCCACGAAAAGTCCTGTTAGCCTTTTCTCTGTGTTCCTGGGACGTCAATCCAACCATTCAACCCGAAAAAATTAAACGAGCCATCGAATGTCAAATCCAAACCAAGTTACAACACGCCGTACATCGCATATTCTCCAACACGCCAATCTGCCCATTTATTTCACCAAGATAGTGACAACCTCGAAGTATAGTGCTGACTGCATTTCACATAAAGGGTGTTACTATGACATAGTTCACTTTAGTACCGAACGCCGTCGTCGTTGTTCCACCAACTCGTGGTTATTTAAACCTATCAGACAGCATAAACAATCAACGGACGACTTCCAACGGTCAACCACCGAAGTATCACTAAATACAGAACCAACCAGGAAAAACACGAAATCAGACTGTTACAACTCTACATCGAGCCACTAACTCCCACTGCCAACAACATCTCAAGACCCACTAATCCAAAGAAGACATGCGATAGCTCCTGCCAGACCTCAGTCCTAACTTCACGTAATACAACCACCACCCAGACTCAGACCATTCAAGTTGCGACTACCAAAGTGTCAGTTCAAACAGACAACCAGTCCACAAGCACTCAAAAGCGCAAACTAAAATTGCAAGAATAAATAAATCACCCCAGACTGCTAAAGAACAAATCATCAAAGAACAGACAGTTAACTCATCTCCACCGTCATGTTTTTCCCCATCACCTCTGGGCATCAGATGTGAACGCAAGCTCAACCTGAAGTCCTCCCTGCTTCACAAGACCACAGCAAGTTGTTTTCCGAAGTCACCATCCAATTAGCTACTACTACATTCTTGCTTTAAGCCCCTTGTGTTCTATTCTAATATGTATTAATAACCTTGATTTTCTTTCCAGCTACTTCCAGGCACGGTAGGGGTAGATTATTCAGCGCTCTGGCCGTGAAAGTGGGTTTTCTCGGGGTACTCCTGTGTTCCCCCCCACACACTTAAATCTGAAACATTGAATCTTTTGATCCCTGCCAAGGCAACATCCTTGTAAGGCCCCGAATGGTGCTGTTTGAGTTGATGTTTTGTCTCATTTGCTGTTCAGCTTTTTGGACTTCGGGCTCCGGCCTAATCTTCTTCCTTTGTACTGCCTTGGTCTCACTCAGCATTTTTATACTGACCCACTTCACTTCATTGCCTCAAACAAGCCAAATTAAAATACAGGAAAACTCCCACGTACAAATAAATAATCTTCCACGAGCGGGGAAGAAGAACTACAACGTTCCTGAATACCCCTGTTAGGGATAGAATTGCTCAGACTTCTCTCTCTCTAAACTAAACCACCGTTCGTTTTATTGTTAAAGGTATCTGTTTAGGACATTTTTATATAAATAATATTATCTATAATTCAAAGATACAAGGACTTTAACTTAAAAGTACTTGTAATATATATTTATATTACTAAGTGAAAGAAGTAATTTAACGTAAAATCAAAATAATATCGCGATTTGAAGACAGAGGGTGGAGTGAGTTCTGTTTGTTTCTTTTGAATTTCACGCAAAGCTACTCGAGGGCTGTCTGCGCTAGCCATCGCTAATTTAGCAGTGTAAGACTAGACGGAAGGCAGCTAGTTATCACCACCCACCGCCAACTTTTGGGCTACTCTTTTACCAATGAATAGTAGGATTGACCATCACATTATAACGCCCCCACGGTTGAAAAGGCGAGCATGTTTGTTGCGACGGGGATTCGAACCCGCGACCCTCAGATTACGAGTCGAACACCTTAATACACTTGGCCATGCCGGGCTGGGTGAGTGCTGGTGAGAAAATGTTGGCTTCAGATTAACAGCTACGTCTATCTCGGATCAATAAGCTACGTACATGTTATTTTATGCCATTGCGGAGAACGTTGTAGTGGTATATAGCATATGCTTATTCAAGGAAAGAGAAAATTCAACTTGTATATAACAAATGAACTCTGTATTATTACTCCTAACTAATTTCATCAATCCATAAACTCTTTTCGAAATAACTATAATCTGAAGTGTAAGATATTCTCTGACTACTAACATGGAACATTGTCATCTGTGAAGTAACTAAAGTAATTTCATTGGGAAAACAAATTGCAAAATTTGAGAGGTGAATGGTTGTTTAAACATATGCTATTTTTGTCCATAAAGTAAACTAGTTTGAAATAAACTGTGATATTAACGCACTGTAATGTTAACAAGAATGAGTTTTTCAAGGTGACTATAAAACCCTTTATCAACGTCTTTATGGAACTTTATAAAACAAATAAGTCGTAGCAGATGAAATTAAGATACAATAGTGATATTATCCACGTGACAACGAGTGTTTTGTTAAAAAGATGAGATAACAGCGTATATTTAGGATATTGTTTTGGTTGTACCATTTACAACATCCGAGAATTATTATTGGAAGTTTGTACACAAATTTACAATTATTTCATAGCAGTAACTAAACTCTTCACAGTAGATATATGCTTGGAAAATCAACTTCACACATAAAAACTCTCACTTGGTCATCCTGAGAAATATAAGCCAAGAAACATAAATGTTATCAACATTTCTCACCAAATTCCCCCCCCCCCGCTAGTATAGCGGTATATCTCCGGATTTACAATGCTAAAATCAGGTGCTCGATTCCCCTCGGTGGGCTGAGCAGATAGCCCGAGGTGGCTTTGCTATAAGAAAAACAAACAAACACACACACACTCACCAAATTAACTTTGCCCATCTAAAATTATTTTAGACAGAATTATAATAGACTGATCTATAAGACGTTTGTTTACTATTTGCTAGCTATATTTTTATGTGCCATCAGAGCTTTTCTTAAGGATTTTTCTACTGCCCAATTATATTTTAACGTAATTATTTTTATCAAATGACGCCTTATTGTACCTCATATATAGAGGTATAGTAACAAATGGTCCACAAAATGAAGGATATTATAGTACCTACGTTTGTTTATCAACTCAGGAATGAAATTTTATGATCTTAAATATATTTTAATACTTATTAACTTGAACTTATATAGGTGAATTTCAAACTATTTGTAATCAACTGCACACTAATAAAACCCCTGTGCGTGAGCAATACCAAGCATGGGACCCTTGTATACCATATTTGACCTTATTACTTGTCAAAACCTTTTTCAACGTACCCTCAAATTGAAATTCTTTCAGGCAAGACTAGAGTAACTTCATGTATAAGACATTGAGCGTGATGAATTACATCAATCAAAACTGAGTCTAAAACTGTAATTAGATCTTAAATCGGTCAACAAATAATTGGGATGTGAGATAAACGTTTGGGTTAAAAAATAAAATATCAAGTCATTCAACGAGCGCTAATGCAGTGGTTTAAAACATTTATACGATAATATAACAAAGCTAGTACTTCAAAATGTTAAACTTTTCCTTGTTTTTTAAGCAATTGATTCCGAAGATACTGTTAAACTACAACACCTTGCAAGTAGACTATAGTCTGCTCAAACGTGGTCTTTGAAGTTGATATCTACCAGATGTGAAATCTAACGCTAATCTCATCATCTATCGTAAAATCTTGGGTTATAGTGTTCGATAATGACTATCATGCTGAACAATTAACAATGGAGAATGCAATTGTTAGTTCAACACTAGCTCTGAATTGCCTACTTAAGTGAATAAGTAACCTCAGTGCTGGTGGAATACATGTTCCAAGCAAGGTTTTGTATCTAATTAGTTCATAATTGTTCAATCTTTAATCCATCTATTCTGTTAAAGCAGTAGTTCTAAAGTATCTTTTTAAAACTCTCTTGTAAAATACCTTTGTATCAACTGTATTGAATTATGAAATCCATTAGTCAGAATAATAGTTACCAAATCACAAAAGGACATATTCAAGTTGAGGAAAAATAAAATATTATTAGCAGGTCCAAAGCTTTATATCTGAGCTCTGAATTTACTGATCGCAATTTCTGGACATTTTCTCTATGTAATATTCGTTCTCAACCATACAAGTTTCAGTAGTGAGGAAACCGAAGTAAGCTGTTTCTCTAAAATCTTTTACAAATTGAAACTTTTCATGAAACCCAGGTAGTTAAAAGTGAAAAAAACAAATAAAAAATGTTAGCTATTTGTTATAAACCCAGGTAGTTAAAAGTGAAACGAGCAAAAGCATTCCTTTTTCTCAAAATTAATCAGCATAGTTGACAGAGATTATCAAATAAGTATTTTGTGTTAATTTATTACAATACACAAATATAGTTTAATCACCTAGAAGTCTCACTGTTTTCATATTAAGAAACAACTTCTTCCATCAATTAAATTGATATTAGCATTGTTGATATCCTCATCTACTATAAAACAAACAAATATTTAAAGTACAGCTACAAAAAAAGGTGCGTGAAATAGAATACAAATCTTTCAGTAATCTATAAGCAACGTCACAAATAAAATGTTTTACATTTCTGACTTTAACTGAGAAAAATCAGACTATTTTGTTTTGATATTAAAAATATTAACAGATTAACGTCTCTTGGAACATTTGTCATTAAGGACAAAGCTACATAATGGGTTATCTGTGCTGTGTCTATCATGGCTATTCAAACCCAATTTTTAGTGTTTGAAGCTTTCAGATTCACCACTGAGTCACTGGAGGCAATCTATTGAAGTACAAAAGGCACAAAACTAAAGAATTGCTCTTACCAGTTGTCTGAGCTCTCAGTCCGCATAATACAGACAGCAGGAATAGGTGATAGAAAATCAGCTTCTTTGGCATGACAAACATTCTGTTGTCACAATATAAATTTTCATTACTTTTAACAACCCTTCTTATATGCATGATAACATTTGTTGATGTAAATGTTACTAGGATACAAGTCGAAATCAAACCAGTATTAATTCAAGTATTCCTTTATCATTTATTCATTCTATAATAAACCTAGGCTAAAAACAGGTGACGCTTCATCTATTTTCTCCCATTATTATTCTCAATATAATATTCTAACTGATAAACTTGGGTGTTTTTGTTGGGTTCTTTTTTACGCTAGCAGTTGGCTGTATCCTATGGTTTAATAGATATATGTGTTTGATTTAACTGTTATAATGTTATTTTTGTTAGAATATTTAATAATCAGTAATATGTCTTTAAACGAGTACTGCAATTTTGTGTAATAGTGATAACTTGAATAGAGCACTTAGTCTAGATTTAAAAATATAAACAACTATTTATTATTTGGAAGTAAATACAGAGTTGCATTTTTAAGAAAAATAAAAGTTTGAATTCATTCTTAATGAAGTTGATAGACGATACTCAATTTTAAAAACCTTAATGGCTCAACACTAAGCTTTAGGTCTGTTACGATATAAATAAAAATTCTGGGCTGTGCAGACTGTGCTTATCATGAGAATAAAACCCCGAATTTTAACAATGTAAGTTGATAGTAAATTTTTATTGTAAATTTGAATATACTCCTTCTGAAGAAAATTGTTCTAAAGTTGGGTCCGGACATTTGTCTGTTCTATTTAATTAAACCTGTGCTAATCTTGATAGGTATAGAGTTCAAAGAGAGAAAGGGTTGTTTTTGTTAAATTAATCGCTACTTTACGACAACTCCCCACTCCGTGCAGTGACACAGCGATATGTCTGCAAACTTACTATGCTAGAAACTGGGTTTCGATATTCATTGTGGGCAGAGCACAGGTAGCTCATTGTGTAGCTTTGTGCTTAAATTGAAAAACAACAAACATTTATGAGAAAATAGCTTGCGCCATCAGATATATTTAAGTGGTTAAGGCACTCAACTCGAAATCTGAAAGTTGCGGGTTCGAATCCCCGTCACACCAAACATGCTCGCACTTTTAGCTGTGGGGAGTGTTAAAATTGTTCGTCAATCCCACTATTTAGGCCCGGCATGGCCGAGCGCATTAAGGCATGTGACTCGTGACCTGAGGGTCGCGGGTTCGCGTCGCGCTTAACATGCTCGCCCTCCCAGCCGTGGGGGCGTTATAATGTGACGGTCAACTCCACGTTTCGTTGATAAAAAGAGTAGCCCAAGAGTTGGCGGTGAGTGGTGATTGACGACTAGCTGCCTTCCCTCTAGTCTTACACTGCTAAATTAGGACGGCTAGCACAAATAGCCCTCGAGTAGCTTTGTGCGAAATTCCAAAACAAACAAACAAACAATTCCACTATTCGTTGATAAAAGAGTAGCGCAAGAGTTGGCGTGATGACTAGCTGAACTCCTTTTAATCTTACACCGCTAAATTAGGGACGGCTTGGGCAGGTAGCCCTAGCTTTGGGCGAAATTCAAAACAAACAATATATTATAGTATTTAACTATTTTTATTTCATACAGAAATAACTGATTTTAGAGTCGTCGTCACTTAGACAGTATTAAATAACTTGCCAGGTATACCATTATAATACAAATGGTTTAGTGGTAGAAACAGAAGAGTAGTTGCTATAGTAATTAACAAACAAAACATTTTTGTATCTGTTATGGATATTGTCTGATTAAAGTTCTTTACAATGTGCACGCTTCCCATGTACCTAGTTAATATACAATATTTTACAGATGTCATAAATATTGTTAACGTTTGGTGTCATATAGTTAAATAAATCCACGAGAGAAATTCGACTTTTTATCTGCGATAGTTCTGTTCCTTCACAGATACTGGCATGCGATTACATAATACAAGAGTAATGTGAAATGTTCTGGAACTATACTTGCAAAACACACTAAATTATAAATTATAAATGAATTCATGAACATCTTAAAGGTATTAAAAATAAGCAATAAAAACAAGTTACTTTGTTTTTCAGAATTTCGTTTCTTAATAACCTACTCATAAAATTTTGGAAATAATTTTAAGTAAAATGTAATGAAAGACGTTTGTTTGTTAGTTTTGAATTTCGCGCAAAGCTACTCGAGAGCTATCTGTGCTAGCCGTCCCTAATTTAGCAGTGTAAGACTGGAGGGAAGGCAGCTAGTCACCACAGCCAACTCTTGGGCTATTCTTTTACCAACGAATAGTTGGAGTGACCGTCATGTTATAACGCCCCCACGGCTGAAAGGGCGAGCATGTTTGGTGTGACCGGGATTCGAACCCGCGACCCTTGGATTACGAGTCTACTGCCTTAACCACCTGGCCTTGTCGAGCCTTAATTTTGGGAGTATTACACTTTGCACGAATGATAATTCTATCAAAAGCAGTAAACTTACTTTCCCATGAGTGTTACTACCGTATTAATTTTCGTCTTGTTATTCACATTGCTGATATAATTTAAACATGTTGGAAATTCCGTATGCGAAGATTAAAAAAAATTGTCCGCTTTAATTTTACAAATTTCGAAATTTTAAGTTGTTGATAAGTAAATATTAGTGCTCTCTAAGGTCACTGTTGTAATACCTACTCATTGAAAATAACAAAAGCATTACTTTTTATTACTAATTTTTGTACACGTTAATAATTTCTTAAAATAATTTTTAATATTTCCGCAGTGAAGTTGAACAAAGAGAAAGTGAATTTTTCGTTGTTCTATCTACACTTTTATTTTAAAAATGTAACAGCGTTTTGACTTCATATCATTACATAAATATGTAAAAAACAAACTTTCATTCATTGTTTGATCGGCATAACAGAGCCGAAGTTTCTATAAATTTATATAAAAAATTAGAAGAAAGACATGAAACGATTCTGTCCAAATGCTATTAGAAATAAGAGTTAAAGATTTGTTAAAGCTTATAATAATTTATACCCTAATAGTATTTTTTTCAGTAAATAATATTTTGATCTTCACTAAGTATTTATGGGAAAAGTTTTATCTTTTTTCGGAATATATCCAAAATTTAACTGGTATGCCTGTGGACTTACAACGCCAAAAACGGGGTTTTGATACCCGTGGTGGGCAGAGTACAGATAGCCTATTGTGTAGCTTTGTGCTTAATTCAAAACAATTTAGTGGGTTGTAAAATAGTATTTTAATTTAATTTGCTTTGGAATTGTAATTCTTTTTCTCTGCATCTTAGCCAACTTTTCAGTTTTGTTTTAATCGTATTCTAAAATAACCTTATGTTAATAGGTATTTAGACAAAATTTAAAGGACTCGACCTCTCTGATGTTTTATAAGATTTTATATTTCTAATATTTAGTATATTTCATTATAAAATATTTCTACTTCTCAACTGCGTAGATTCTATGTTTGTAACACAAGGATTTAAACTATAACTTTTAACAGTGATTTAAATCATTACCTCACAACACATTTGTTAATTTTTTTCTTTTTCGTTTCTTATAATTTTTAAAGTGTAGTTCTTTCTTTTTGAAAATAGTCTTACTTGCAATGGTTACTCACACAAATAGAGTAAATCTCTTTTTTGAGAGGCCTGGCATGGCCGAGCGCGTTAAGGCATGCGCTCGTAATCCGAGGGTCGCGGGTTCGCGCCCGCGTCGCGCTAAACATACTCGCCCTCCCAGCCGTGGGGGTGTATAATGTGACGGTCAATCCCACTTTTCGTTGGTAAAAGAGCATCCCAAGAGTTGGCGGTGGGTGGTGATGACTACCTGCCTTCCTTCTAGTTTTACACTGCTAAATTAGGGACGGCTAGCACAGATAGCCCTCGAGTAGCTTTGTGCAGAATTCCAAAACAAACAAAATCAAACTGTTTTTGAGTCTCTTGGTTGGATTTAAGATGCTAAATTCCTGAGTTCGATTCTCATCGGTGAACATAGCATAAAACCTAATGTGGCTTTACTCCCAAATAATGAAACTCTTTTTCTGGTTCTCACATTAACTCATTAGACTTTTCTTCATTGTCTATTTGATGCTGGAAATCTTGTCATTGAAAATCTGAGCTAGCGAAAAACTAATAATACTACTAGCACTACTGTCAGCCACAGCATGTTTTGGTGGACTCAGATAGATTGATCTCAAAAATGGATAACAAAAATACGATGGTGATCTCATCTACAGTAGTTGCACAAGTTAAAAGTCTAAAAGCTCGGAACCCGGCATTTGCAGGTAACTGAGGGAATAATGGGGATTGGTGATAATATTCCGAAGAGTTGTAAGATTCCAGTTACGATCAGCGTGGCTTGGAGTTGTCTGATAAAGGCTCCGGTCCAAAGAAAGAAGATGCAAAGTGGCGCGATGAAGAATAAGGCTCACAACAACAAAAACTACCAGAGACTATGGGCTTCTAATGAAGATTGGCCATTTATAACTCTGTTAAGTTCTCTCTAGCTTAGAAACTGTAAAGTGTAATCGTCACGTCTCATCGTATGTCACATCCTTTCCAAGTTTCCCCGAAATCGAATAAACCCTGAAATGTTTATTATTCGACATTTACCACCAAGAAACCTCTAGTTGAGGAAGAAAATGTGTCAGATTTTTCAGTTTGAGCTCAAACAAAGTCAACATCTTAATATACCGATTCTGTTATACGTAGTTTTTTAACATAAACTTCAAACATAGCCATTCTTAATCGATAAATGCTAGCCAGTGAGGAATAGAAATAACAACCACTTATCGGGACCTGCCGCCTGCACATTCACTCATAACCGGGTAACCGGACAGACTGATTACCATGTTGTAATTCTCTCAGCTCAAACTTTGGAGAGACACATCGCAGATCGAACACTTTATCGTGACTCATTTCTGCCATAAACATTCTGTTTTTTGATGACAAAAATGTTTCAGGTGTTTCTTAGTCCAAATATTTTGTTTGTCTGGATGGTACCCATGAAGCTAAGATAGATAAACCTCTTGAGGTACCTGTGTCACAGATCAAAGGAATGGGCCTCTTGGGATATGTGCTATGGAGACAGAGTGATTGACACTTTGATGTATAAGAACCAGGTTTAATGATTAACATAAGGGACTGTAAATATGAGGATCCATTGTTCATATACAGTTTTCGTTAATTTCTGATCCCACTTCAGGGTTGTAGGTGCGTTTTGAGAGTAAAAATCAAATTTTATTATTCGATTCGAGTGGCTCAACAGTTGGGAATGAATGCTGTTGAATAGCCACCTCTTTCTGCATTGTATTGAAAGAATTAAGGGCTCTGCCCTTTATATTAGCTTCTGCATTATATGCCTTCTGCAGAGTAGTCAGAGCTTGCTCTTGTCACCTTTATGCTTTGGATCTGTGCACTTACTATTACCTGAACGACTGGCTACTAATGGCACCATCTCGTCAGCTGGCAGAATTACACACCCAAATTCTCTTTTCAGAGTGGCTCACTGGTTGAGAATGAGTGCTGTTGAGCAGCCACCCCTTTCTGCACTGTACGTTTAAAATTATGGACAGCTAAAGCGGGTATATACTGAGTAGGTCTCATGAAACTCATAAACAAAGTGAAACTACGTATATCTGAATAGATATGTTATATAATGTATATATATATACATTAAGCCAAACACATACGAAGAGCTAAAATCGTAGACAGAAATATCTCAATATTAGGCACTGTTTCTTTGTTTACAAGTTATTGCCTACGATACTATAGCACCTTTAAAAGATTCTTAACTTTATTGTTTGATAAAGTCAAGCAAGCAAAATTACAAGGAAGGACTGCGTTAAAAATAGCAAATGCAAACCTCTGACTAATAACATTAGTTTGTTATAACTTTATAAAACAAGTCGAAAGAAAAATAAATTAAACAAAAAATACTGCAGTAATTAAAAATATCTCACAGTATAAACGTTTTTGTGGGATTATAAAATGTACTCTTAATTTTGAAGGTGACTGAAGAAGTGGGACCCACATTGCGGTGGGGACACACCGTCTGTCAGTCTTAATCTCCATTCGCCAGTTTCACTAAAGAAATAAAAGAGTAACAATAGATATAGAAATAGAAATTGGGAGAGTGAGATGCGGATGCTCAACCTCACAACGTCTCACATCTATATCACTGCCTGCAGACAGTTTTTGGAAGATGATTGTCTCCAAAGTAAAGAAGAAAAATTAATTCAAAAAATTGAGGGGTGAGTAAGTTGAAAACTCACCTTTTGAGGTCAGCATTTGAGGCTTCTCATCCAGTTGTCTAAACATAATAGTAGAGCTCCCAATCACCACCTATTTATATGCGGCAAGGTGTACGTCTGCATAAATTAATGCCAAATTGTTAAGTTACCTTATTCATAACTAAAAATAGTTATTAGTAAGTTTAAGTAAAACTTCTCTAATTCTTATTTCTTTATATGTATTTAATACATTCTTATATTTGTTACAGAATAGTTTAATAATTTTATTTAATTTTTTTTATTAATTATTCATTTTTGTATCAGTATTTAAACATTACTGATAATATCGTAATTACAATATCTCGATAATTGCGAAGTTTTAACAGAAGGGTGTGGTTCAATACTATTACATGAAAATAAACCATACACTGGAAAAGTAATATATTTTTTCTATTATCAAAACATTTATATTGATATCCTTATCACTTAGTTTAACTTCTAAATCTAAATATTGAACTTCTGTATTATGTATTGAAGTATTTTAAATTTCTAATTCTGCTGGATATATAGTGCTAATAATATTATTTATTTCAGAATTATTTATTCTAATTAAATCATCTATATATATATATATATCTGTAAGTTAATCTAAAAACATCTGGTTTTGCTTAGTTTTCAATAAATATATTATCGTAATGTAAAGATATAAATTTGCTATACAAGTAGAGTAGTTAACTCCCATTGGAATTCCTATTACTTGTTTAGAAATTGAGATGAATCAGATATTAAATACAAGCATCAGAAAGTTTATGACAATCAAGAGAACGAAACGATGGTTCTGAGTAGATTTTAGAAATGTCAAAGCATTTCAACCCCTTCTCACATCAGGAGGTTTTAAAAGAGTACCAATCAGCTCAGCATTTTAGACTTCTGTTTACTAGTAGATAGAACTTAGTGATGAAAATAAACATAAAAGTGCTCTCAGACAACAATCAATATGTTTTGTATTTATTTTCCATCATGCCACTGGAATGATTGATATACAAAAATATATTAAGTGGTTTGCATAGGGAGTGGTGTTTGATTATGTTCGTGGCAGTCATGTTTGTCTTTGTATTTCAGATAACTGCAGAGAATGTGGGAGCGATATTCCAGTAATTATTTAACAAAGTCCAAAAATATCTCCTTGACAACACATCAGCGCAATTAGTAGCTAATAATTTAGTAAATAAACTTTAACAGTTTGTTTTTTTTCTGTTTAAACCTGATGGATAGCCTGCTGAGAAAATGTCTGAGTAGTTCCCAGCCTTATGTAGACAAGTTTAAAGTACAAGCTCAACACACGAGAAACACAGACTTATGCCAGAAGAGAAACTATACATGTGCAATGTGCATGTTAGTACAATAATGCATTAGCATTTTTGATTAGAATAGACTGGATTATTTAACCAATCAATCTAAGTATATGAGTTGTCCTGTGATGCCTGAACATATTAAGTAAATCAAGGATAAGCTTCAGCCATTACAGGTACATCTCTAGCAACGGATGTACCAGAATACTGAGATTGAAACAGACTTGTGAAACTGGATAGTAATTAAAGCAATGTGGGATTAACTGCAGCATGCACAACTAATGTAGTTTGAACGTTACGCTTGATTACTTATACTCATTACTAGATGTGTATGAGTAATTCTTATCTCTGTAGGCAACATGCTATGATAAGGAGTTAAGAGTAGTTTTGTGACAACCTCGCAACTGAAAGGACGAAGAATCTTCAGTAGTTTTACCTAAAACCACGAAAGTCTCATTTCGTAGTCTGATACGTTAGTCACCGGACCACGTAAATTGATATAAAGGTTCATATCATATAACTTTGTTCAGTACCATGCCTTTAACTGATCTTATTGATATCTTTTTTTTTAATGAAAACACATATTTATTTAAAAACTTATACCATCCTATTACAATATTATATTATCACTTTTAAAACTGCCATAAACTAAAATGTCATTATCTTATTTTCTAAATCAAGTTCAAATTCTAAATCTCCTCTGTTTTTCATTTTAAATACTTTGAACACGCTATTAACATGCTTTACGGTAAACTTGTTGTTGTTTTGAATTAAGCACAAAGCTACACAATGGGCTATCTGTGCTCTGCCCACCACGGGTATCGAAACCCGGATTTAAGCGTGTAAGTCTGCAGACATACCGCTGAGCCACTGGGGGGCAAGAATGTGTTTGTGTGTTTTTCGTATAGCAAAGCTACAAGGGGCTATCTGCTCAGCCCATCGAGGGGAATCGAACCCCTAATTTTAGCGTTGTAAGCCCGAAGACATACCGCTGTACTAGCGGGGGGCATTACGGTAAACCATAAGAATGTATATCGAGATTTAGTAGTGAATATTAAACTAAGAATGTAATATCAATTAATAAATGGATGGCAAATTTATTAAAAGATACAGTATTCTGTTTTGTAGCATACTAGAAATTTTGGATGCAACCACACTTAAAATCAACAAAAAGTGTAATAAAATTCTAGTAATTTCAACATATAGGTTTTTTGGATTTAAACATAAAGCTAAATACGGGTTATCTGTGTTCAGCTCACCACGAATATCGAAAACCGGTGAAATCATATTACAACATCTCTTAGTAGCTAGAACAAACAGACAAACGTTTGTAGAAAATGAGTGGTATATCTGTTTATGATTTTCCGTGTGTATTATGCAATATTGTGCTGTAACTGTGCTTAGGGTAGTTCCATGTCGTATTATGCAACGTTCTGTTTTAACCATTTCTGTAAACTATCCTGGAATGTTCTTAAAGTTTGTCACACAAAGGAAGAATCGTTATTCAATATATTTCAAGGAGAATATTTTTTATGTAGCTTTTGAATCACGTTTTTAATTGGATATTGCTAATATAATAAAACGTTTCGATCATGTATTGGATCTCCCAACATCTATTTAATTGGTTCTTTGACTGTTTGTTTTGAAATTTTACACAAAGCTACTCGAGGTCTATCTGTACTAGCCGTTCCTAATTTAGCAGTGTAAAACTAGAGGGAAAGTAGCTAATCATCACCACCCACCGCCAACTCTTGGGCTACTTTTTTACCAACGAATAGTAGGATTGACCATAACATTATAACGCCTCCTCGGCTGGAAGGGCGAGCATGTTTGGTGCGACGCGGGCGCGAACACGCGACCCTCGGATTACGAGTCGCACGCCTTACGAGCTTGGCCTTGTCAGGCCGCAGGCTCTTTGACAAAGAGGTAAGAACTTGTTTTAGATTTTCCACTATATTACGTTTTAATTAATTAAGAGCCCAGATTTGTTTATGACTTTACGAATCTGATTGTTGACACTTTCACAGATTTAATATGTTGTTAACTGTTTCAAATTTTATTGTTTTTTTGATAAACAGCAACACTTATGAAGTACTTGAAATTATTTTACAATCTTAAAATATATATTCATTGTCTTTGGTTAAAAGTTAGAAAAAAGTTTTCAAGCCAAGAACAATAAGAAATATTATTTTAAATACAATAAAAATGCAAGAGCACACACAGTCAGAAATACAAAAAAATTTAAGCCTTATCTAAATAAACATAAACTATATCACATGGGTCAGATATAATTTACAGTGTCTGTAAGTGTAAAAGATTTTTCAGAGATTCTTCTGGTATTACAAACATTTCCTGAAAGATTTAAAACTATATAAAATAAACTATAAAAGCAGGTATTCCGAAAGGTGTCGCTATATAGGTCTCCTGGGTGCTCTAAAAAGCCTTAGCAAGCCTATATCGTCAGCGGATAGATCGTAAACATAGCCAAAAGCTAACTTCAATTTCTTACAAAAAGATCTCAGAAATGTTTTTTGTTAATAGTTGGGATTCTCTTCCTTTCTTGGATTGGAAATTTTCACTAAATCACTAATACGTTTAATACCATGTCACCAGACCAGCTTTCACTGCCACTTTAAATGTTACAACATTGGATAACACTACAGTTTGATAACTGTTGGTTTGCAACAAAACATCTGAGCGAACAGTTACCAGCCTCCTTTGTCTACGTTTTCAAAGGAACGAGGAAATGTGACGTCAGCAATGATGTTAAATGATACATATTCACAAATACTGGACACTCACCTTACATATCACGTATGTAAAGAAAATATCTTATGTTAAACATCTCCTCTCTAACGATTATAAAGAATAAAATAGCTAAAATATAATGTAACACCATGAACAGTAAGTACAAAATATGCATTGCTTAACTTAGTTATACTGAATAATAATGTTTTTTAAAAATGTTATTGGAGAATGACTGAATGTTTTGACTAGTGTTTGACTACACAAAACGCCTCCGTGGCGCAATCGGCTATCGCGTTCGGCTGTTAACCGAAAGGTTGGTGGTTCGAGCCCACACGGGGCGTTTACGTTTAGCCCCCCAGTGGCTCAGCGGTATGTCTGCGGACTTACACGCTAAAATCCGGGTTTCGATACCCGTGGTGGGCAGAGCACAGATAGCCCATTGTGTAGCTTTGTGCTTAATTCAAAACAACAAAAACAACAACGACTACACAAATGCACTTCATAACAACAATCTTCCTGTAAAAGTTTAATACAAAGTTCTTTAAAATAAGAAAGAAATATGCTACAACCAGTCTACATGAAGACAATCATGGCTATTATGAATAAGTTTCGCTTTTAAATGGGGTTTATCATTTCGTTTGTCTTGTTTGTTTGTTGTTAAACATAAACCTAAATAATCTATCGCCAACATCCAAATCCGGTTTTAAGGTTTTAAGCCAATAAGCTGTCAGAATTACTGTTGAGCTACAGGAGAGCTACTTAACCAGACGGCTGGTCTTCTTTATTGAAAATCGATCTAAAAAAAAATAGAAATCTTCAAATTTTAATATCATGTATTCCTCCAAAATCAGTGAAATCTGTGAACAAACAAATGTTTTTTTTTGGTGAATGCAGTAATTCTTTAAATCTCGCTCTCAAACAAAAAGTTAAAACATAAATGAAAATTGAATGCTTTCTCTTGGTTTTTTTTTTTTTTTGCTTTCCGTTCAATCCTTCAGAACCCGAAACTTTGTTTCTAAATAAGATAAAAATCTGATTCTGTCCGTAATAAACCACACAATATGTGAAACACTGCTTGAAACTGTTTTCAAAATGTATAAGTTGTATACAAATGTAAAAATTAATATGACTTTTAACAAATTAAAGAAACTTAAGTTTAACATGGAAATCAAATTTTGTATATCTGCAAAAAATGAAATTTCAGAAACCCCTATATATAATTTGGTTATTTTCTAAACATGAACATTACATTCAAATGAAGTTTCTAATTTTGCATCACATGCGATTCCACCGGAATGTTTTAATCACGAACTTGATCTAACGAAGGAAACAAGTATTTTGTTTATCTTCACAACCAGAATACTGCACAAAAGCTAGATCACGAAAATTAAGACAATCATTAAATGTAAGCATGTATTTTAAATTAAGTATATACTTTGATTTCCATGTTAAGTACTTTCAACGTGTTTTAAATTTAAACTTAAGCAACTACAATTTGACTTATGTTTTTTTATTTTGTAATATGTTTAATATTTTTCGTAAAAACTGTAACTTTTTTATTCAGTCCATATTAGTGATAAGTATGGAATGTGTAAAAGGTATGCTATAACGATAACCGTGGGTTAGGAATTCCTTTCTTTTCAGACGAAGTATTAGTAACATTATCTGCCCTTCCTTTAATAGGTACGTTTCAATTCAATTTCCTTTACTGTTTTTTTTTCCTCTTCAATGTATATAAAACGAAGGTATAACGTATAACACTCAGGAAATATCAGAATAGGACCCCGTACCTCAGCCTATTACTTGAAAAGTTAAAAGGTATTTCACATACAATAAATACAATTTATGTGAATATAATCACGATAGAATACCCATTACAAGAAACTTATCAAGGAAAAGAAAGCACAGAGAGTTTCGAAAAGCAAAACGTTTTAAAGAAATTACAAATGAAAAAAAGAAAGTTTTTTTTTCTCTGAGTGCGAAAGCATTTGCTGCCTTGAATCTTGAAAATGGTAATTCAGATCTAAAAAAAGCTTTCATTGAAGTTCATCTATCATTTTCTTAGCTAAATACTCTGTAAAAGTAATCTTGCTTACACTGTTACATCTCTTATAAAAATATTTATGATTATTGTTTGCGGCGAAATATCTGGCCAATGTTACACCAATAATACGTATTTTAGTGACCAACGGGTCCAAACACAACTGAGAGTGCTTCTGGCCTTTTTAGACCAAGGTGTGAGCAATACAACAGTGAAGAGTGAAAAATTAGTGCTATCAGATCTGATGATGTGAAATTTTCATCATATTCTAAGGATTTTAACGCAGTTAAATCATAATGTCAGTGTTAAAGTTAGTTAAATGTCAGTGTAATTCTCCATTACAGTCACTAGGGGTGTGATCGAAAATAATATTGTTGTTGTTTTGAATTAAGCACAAAGCTACACAATGGGCTATCTGTGCTCTGCCCACCACGGGTATCGAAAACCGGATTTTAGCGTGTAAGTCCGCAGACATACCGCTGAGCCACTGGGAGGCTCAAAAATAATACTATTTAACTAGGTCCGCAATATTTTAAACAATGAGGCTGTGATGAAGTATTGTTTCTTAAAGAGATGAAGCAGTACCTCCTTTCCCTAACGCACTCTCGGAGAAAACATAGCTACAAACTATCTAATTTAAATGTAATGCAGTAAATACATGCTAGTTATGCTACACTTCAGTTTTCAAAGCGTCTGCTATTCAAAATGTATTCTGGGCTAAACGTGTGTTGCATGAACAGATTCCAGAAAAGAAAATGTTAAAGTATTTTGAAGAATACCTAAAAATTAGATCTGCATTTTAATTAAGGGCTGATAACATTATAAGTTTAATAGGAAATGGACTGGTCGCATGAGAATGTACCCATTACTGACTCTACTTAAAACCTTGATAAACTTTGAATGGATAGCTGAGTAGACTCATCAAAGTAATGCTCCAATATTTTTTATCCTGTCATCGCCTACAAAACTGTATTTTAACTCTGGAAATCTCTGGCATAATCATTATCCACGTAACTCTATCCATGGAAAGAACATCTAATTCCACTATATGTTCATAAGAGAATGCCTTTCTTCAAACACAACATGTCTGAGACGAGAAAATTATTGAAGCTTGTCAGTTCAGGTGTGTTTATATGTATATTTATTGTCATATATAAAAGGTTTATTTAGCAACCACCATAAGTGTTACATTGGTGCAGCTAAAGAGTTTCCTTGTATAGTAATTTGAGGATTACTATGTTATATCAAGAGTTCTCTGAAAAACCTCTTGCATTTTTGCTTGTTATTTGAAAACTAGACATGCGCAGTTTTATTTGTTTTTAGAGTTTTCGGGTAAAACTACTCAAGCGCTATCTACATAAGACTACTCCTTATTTTGAAATGATTGACTAGAAAGAAATCAGCCACAGTGAACAGTAACCGTTGTCAACGAAGGAGATAGCCGTCTCTGACCGAATAGTAGAATTTGATCTTCACTCTTTTAGCGCAGATGCGTTTTGCTCTAAGAGGACGCAAGCCACGATCCAAGGATCGCACTCAAGCCACTTTTGCCATTAAATTATCTCTCACCATGTAGCTCTTTTAATATGTTTTTAAATATTTAACTGTATATTATCATACATAATTGCAAAAGTACTTTCTCTTTCATTAGTTGAATAGGTCTATAATCACGACACAATCAATTGTTTTGATAATTATTAAGTTAGGAAAACAAACTTCAATGCATCTCTATGCGAGCCAACATCGTTGTTATTTCTAAAGAATCAGACTGCCTTAGGTTCACGATAATCTGTGAATTACAACATGATAATGTAAGAAATCTGTTTCCCATCTGAAAGCAAACGAATAGAGAAAATATGCTTAATGAATTCAATATTTTATCCTTTTTAAAATAGATACAGTGCGGTAACAGTTGGAATCTCAAAAACTCCAACATCAGTGATCTGTAAAGTACATATATATTGAAGATAGTACACGTATTATAGGTAAAACGGACCACATAATGAAGATGGTACGCGAATCGTAGGTAAAAAACAGACTTAATCACAAAAATTACGTTTTTCAAAATCTAAAAAAATACCTAGTTTTACTTTCACTTTAGATTATATTTATAAAAAAAGGTTCGTTTTTAAAGCCTTCGCGTTTTCTTTTCAAGTCATTAATTTTAGTAGGTAGATTATTTGTTTGCTTTTAGTTAAGCCTGAAACTACACTGAGAACTATCTGTGCTGTGCCCACCTTGGGTATCAAAATCGGGTTTCTAGTGGTATACGTCCACAGACATATCTATGTGCAACTGGGGCGTTGGAAGGTGGACCTTTAATAAATGAAAGCCACATTCAAAGTTAGTGTGGTTGTCTTACCCCACCTTCGGCTATTGGGTAAAAGGAGAATACACTCCTAATAGTACTGAGTAAGAATTTGTATTTATTAGAGCTTTCTGTCAGCGTGTACTTGATTAATAATGTCACAAAACATGGCCTTAATTTTCTTTTACCAAACATGTAGTTAGGCTCTTTATTTCTCTTTCTTAACTTATATTCCACCTTATATATCTCATTTTACTTTCCAAAACTTCTCGCACCTTAAGCCAAAGACGCAATCTTGAGAAAGGTGATATTCATTTGAGGTTTCATGCAATGTGTTTTAAAACGATCTCCTGTGATTTTAGCATTTTGAGGGATTAATGTGCGTTATTTAGGTAAGCGTCAAGTCCTAAATAATAGAGGTTATTGTATATATTCGTAATTGTTTAATCACTTAAATATGCTCGAGCGCAGCAGAAGGCTTTAATTAACTGCTTTAGTTTGTTTTGGAATTTCGCACAAAGCTACTCGAGGGCTATCTGTGCTAGCCGTCCCTAATTTAGCAGTGTAAGACTAGAGAGAAGGCAGCTAGTCACCATCACCCACTGCCAACTCTTGGGCTACTCTTTTACCAACGAAAAGTGGGGTTGACCGTAACATTATACGCCCCCACGGCTGGGAGGGCGAGCATGTTTGGCGCGACGCGGGCACGAACCCGCGACCCTCGGATTACGAGTCGCGCGCCTTACGCGCTTGGCCATGCCGGGCCCAACTGCTTTAGAATGAGGATAGAATCTCTGTGCCAGCCAACATCATTGTTATTTCTATTAAATCAGACCGCTTTAGAATGAGGATAGAATCGCTATGCCAGCCAACATCATTGTTATTTATATAAAATCAGACTGCTTTAGAATGAGGTTAAAATATCTATGCTAGCCAACATCACTGTTATTTATATAAAATCAAACTGCTTTAAAATGAGGATAAAATATCTATGCCAGCCAACATCATTGTCATTTATATAAAATCAAACTGCTTTAGAATGAGGATAGAATCTCTATGCCAGCCAACATCATTGTTACTTCCATAGGTTCAGAGTGCATCATTGTTATTTCTATAGAATCATTTAACCAATATGCTGGCCAATATCGTAAATGAAAAAATCAGTACCTTCCCCTAAATTCAATATTCTCCCCCAATACTAAAATTCCAAAGCAGCATTTTAACGAATTCCGCTAGTCGGTATCACTTGGTTGAAGAGATTAAACTTGTATAGAACGGGATAGATATACATTTCCTATCGATCAACCAGTTTACGCACGCTCAGAAAGACTGAAAGAAATGACTGTGGTAAATAAATGTCTCAAGAGATGGAAAAGACGGACCCTTACGGTGATAACTCCAATACTTAGTGCAGACTGTCTACAGCTTCGAATATACATTGACTATTAAAACTGGTAAGTAAAGTATATTCTTGGTTCCTCCTAACATGAGCACAGGCAGCTCGTCGTATTTTTGGTAGGCAACAATAGCTAAATGATGTACTTGTCAGTTAGGATTAGCAGTTTTTTTACTATATTAAGAACTTTGGAAGCTACTAACACATATTATTTCTATTTTGTGGTACGATATCTTCTCGAGTATTATTTCAGTAGCATATAACCACATTAGACGGTTTATATCTCTTGTTTCACTCACATCTCTAGCTTTGTTCCAAGATTTCTGCAAACACACGTATGATAGAAACTTGATATATATTAATAGTTTGATGTCAAACATATGTTTCTAATTTTTGAGTTATTGAGCGATATAACATTATTTCTTGGTTAGTAGTTCTCATCACTACGAATAATTTACTTCGAGGTGTGGTTCTTCTACTTAAGTCAGCATTCAAAGTATCTTTATATGATAAAAATATTTTAAGTCAAGGTAGTAAATGCTGATAAAAATGATGTTTCGATCAGAGTTAATAACATTAGTGCTTTCTATGCCACTGCCCCTTCTTTCCTTTTGGTCTGTGGTTTTCTTATCTTCTTTGAAAACCAATCGTCTCATCAAAATGAATCAAAAAATACAATATATTTGAAATAAAAGGCTTGGCGAATTTAATAAGAAGTGTGATTTGTCTTAACAAATAGTCGAAGGCCAAATTATTTATGAATAATCCTTAAACTTTGTAAAGAAAATATGTATTCGTACATCAATTATACCTCGTAACATTTTTTATGGTTCAATATGCAATCATACTGACCACTTTATTTATATATCTAACAACTATTCAAAACTACTTTGTACTCCTAATCTGCTGATGTGTTATGGGATTCATTCTCTATATTGAGTGAGTACGTCTTCACGCTTAAATATTCAGTTTGCTGTAGTTGTTAAGATATCAAGTTGCTGTAAATAAACACATTATACGAGCCACAGCAGATTTTTACGTTCATACGCTATCGTTAAAATAACAATATTAATGTCTTGAAATTTGTCTGCCCATATCATAAATCTTACATTTATTGAATAATTTGTTTGAGAAAATCTTAAAATTGTAACTCAAATATGCCATAACATAGTCTTCTAGCTATCACCAATTGACTGAACGTTTGAAACAATAGTGGAGATATTTTTTGCTAGAAATATGTCATAGCTCAACTGAGGTCATTTAGCATGGTGAGAGACCAACGTGGTGTGAAAGCGATCATTTGGAATTCTCTAGGAAGACATTTCCGTATATTTTTGGCGAGAATTTTGTACTGATGTGTCTTGTCAACATCAGTTTTCTTGAGGTTATTTGCAAATATCTCCAGTATTTGTAAAATATTATATAAAAGTTAAAAGGGCCGACCGCTACTAAGGTCGGCTTTATATAAAAAATGTGTGTCTTCTTGTACACACAGATATATTACACTTTTTATCTTTCAAGTTGTTTGACAAATATGAGACTTCGTTTATTCTATTCATGTAAAAAAAATACCTGTTTAACCAAAAATATTAAGGTCACGTGAATTCTACAAATGTTCCCTGCCTGTACAGCGGAAAGTCTACAGATTTACAACTCTAAAATCAGGAGTTTGATTTCCCTCGGAGGACTCAGCAGATAGCCCGATGTGGCTTTGCTATAAGAAAACACACACACAAATCTACAAATAAATATAAATAACGTTTTGTAGTTTCATAGACCAATGATCAAATTACTTTATTACTAACATTAAAGCTTCATTAATTGCAATATAATAATAACATATTAATACACATTATTCAGGAAGTTAACACGTTTCATGCGTAACAAAACCTACGTCTCGTAAGGCTTAGATAGTGTACGTAGTGAGTAACCTAAGAAGTTAGAGAACTTCATGAAACCTAGTTGATGTTAGTGGCGGCCCGACATGGCCAAGGCGCCCGACTCGTAATCTGAGAGTCGCGAGTTCAAATTCCCGTCGCGACAAACATGCTCGCCTTTACAGTCGTAGAGGAGTTATGTGACGGTCAATCCCACTATTCCTTTGTAAAAGAATAACCAAAAAGCTGGCAGTGGGTGGTGAAGACTAGCTGCCTTCCCTTTAGTCGTACACTGCTAAATTAGGTTACGGTTAGCGCCGATAGACCTCGTGTAGCTTGCCCCGAAATTCAACAGAAACTATCGATGTTATTAAAGTTATCGTATCTAATTTTACGGCAGAAACCTTGGTAAATATACAGCGTTTGATTTTATTTCAAAATCACTACAACGTTTGGTATTATTGGATAAACCTTTTGTTAATTTCCGGTGAAGAAACAGATAAATAAGAGTGCTGCAAGTTATACAGAATGAAACGTTCTCTTTCTATAAGAATCTACAAAGTAGTTTACACAGGCTAACATTTTTTTAACCCAGAATTTATATAAAAAAAATTATCATAGAAATCCCAGTTAAATGAGTAAAGTTTTAGGTATTTAAGTTGCAAGTATCTCCAGTATTTGTAGAATATTATATAAAAGTTAAAAGGGCCGACCGCTACTAAGGTCTGCGTTATATAAAAATGGGTTTGTGTCTTCTTGTAACAAAGCCATATCGAGTTATTTGGTTTGTTTGTTTGTTTTGGAATTTCGTACAAAGCTACTCGAGGGCTATCTGTGCTAGGCGTCCCTAATTTAGCAGGGTAAGACAAGAGAGAAGGCAGCTAGTCATCAACCGCCAACTCTTGGGCTACTCTTGTACCAACGAATAGTGGGATTGACCGTAACATTATAACGCTCCCACTGCTGGGAGGGCAAGCATGTTTGGCGCGACTCGGGCACGAACCCGTGACCCTCAGATTACGAAGCACACGCCTTAACGCGCTAGTCCATGCCGACCCGAAGGTATTTGGAGAGCTAGTTTCCTTCTAAAAATTTTTTTTAAAAATTTTCCGAATTATATTTCAGAATTTTAAAATAAAAATGATATTATTCATACATACTTCAATAATATTTCCAAGAGAATGATAAAATTAATGATAACTTCCACAGTAATTTTTAATCATTTTATGTTAAATATACATTTTAATATGCAAACAATATTTTCTATTAGCTTTAGGAAAGCATACAAAATCACAAGGTGATTCCTTGTATAAATTAAATTATGAACCCTAATAACCAAACGTTAAAAAAAAACAGGAAATGATTTATGTTTCAATAATTTCTGAGTAGTGACATCGGGTAATAAATGTATAAAGATTTGTACTGTGGGAATAATTAAAGGAAAATATTTGAAAAATGCTTTAGAAACAAATCAAATTCAAATCCCTCAGTGGTTTACGACGATAGAAATGAGGTTTTCATACCCATGTTCGGTATAGCTTTGTGCTTAACAACGACCAAACATCAACTTAAAAAAAACAAATACAAATTACAAGTTTAGAAAAGTTTAATCTGAGAACGAATTGGTATCTCAATCATTCTGCTGTTTAGTGATTTATATAATTAAAGATAAATTTAGTATTGAACTCATTCTCAGATAAAAACTGGAAATAGTTATTCTAAAGTGTATGTTACTGCTTTTTTGATGTACATTTACATGAAATTAAGAAAGCATGCATTTTACCGAATAATTCAGCAAGAGTTTTGATGTTTAGTGTCGTGTAATTAAATGGCAAAAGGAAAGATCTATATGTAGAATAAGTTTGAAATAGACCACTAGAGGGTTTGATTTTTTTTGCTAAGTGCGTTCTGTGTTAGAAGCTCTCTCACAGGAGCACAGTTACGAATGTTTGTACTAATTAGGTCAGTGTATTTTATGTCATATTATACATCAATATCTAAACAGCACTGAATTTAACGGTACTGAATCAACAAAAATACCTCACACTGACTAAATAGTGTCAAAATATTTTAATTTTCATTCTTTGCTTTATTGTGTTAGAAATAAAACACAAACGACGTTAACGCACCCAAGTAAGGATATTTTGACCGCCCTCTGGTCTTATGAACACCAAAGACTTTCAAAAATATTTGAGTATTTTAAACACGGTATTGGCTAATGAATAAAGTGTATATGTAAATATTAAACATAGATTCTGCTTTGTATTTTCTTTCATTTGCTGCTGGTTGTACCGCTGACACGAAGTTGCTAAGGGTAATACTAAGATAAAATAGTTTTCAAGTGTAAATCCAATTTTCAATTTTCAATGAAGAAACGTAAGGCGTAATAATCATTTCGAGCGTAATTTGATTTTAGTGATTTCCACACTGTGTTTGTTGAAACTGGTAGCAAGTTAAACTCATTTCATATACAAAAGAATTAACGATATTTTTTCAAGAAGTTGGAAAAGTTTCTTAGGAAAACAAATTCAAACATTTATATTAGTGATACGACATAAAATAACAAAGAAAGTACGATAAGAAAGTAAACAATATCGAAGTTTCGTGGGTGGAGATAAAACTTTTCATTGTTAACTACTCTCTTAGTCCTCTCGGCACATTTAATAGTTCTAGTCATACCAAATTTATGTAATTTTGCAAAAAGTACATTTTAATGTAAAATAAACTTTTCTCAATAGGTTATAAATGTAGAAAGGAAAAATAGCACAAATTACAATTAAACCATGTTGTTGTTTTGAATTAAGCACAAAACTACACGAAGGGCTATCTGTGTCCTGCCCACCACAAGTATCGAAACCCAGATTTTAGAAGTGTAAGTCCGCAGGTGTACCGCTGAGCCACTGGGGAGGACCGAGGTGATTGTAATGCATCTTACTAAAGACAGTATTTGAGAGATTGATAAGGGTTAAAGTTTTGATTTTTTTTTTAATCATAGCATGCAACGTTTAGGATATCGATCTTATTTAGCCTATAGTAGAAGTATTATAGTTAAAATCTAATTACCAGACCAGGTTTGCTTTCATTATGGTATTCAGCGTTGAGAATGTCGATCTTCTCTTGTCTGTATTAAAAGTATTATTGTTTAAATTTAATTACCAGGTTTTGTTTAATTATGGTATTCAACGTTGAGAATGTCGATCTTCTCCTGTCTGTGATAAAAGTATTATTGTTAAAATCTAATTACCAGGTTTTGTTTAATTATGGTATTCAGCATTGAGAATGTCGATCTTTTTCTATCTGTAATTCGGTTCTACATTTTATACCTAACTGATTTCTTTACATTTTCTAGTTGCTACGACATATTTCATCCAACCATGAACTATATTGCCATTGCTGTAATCTTTGGTTTGGTAATGTTAGCAGACACGATCATAGGAACTTCTTATACCCCAAATGGTAAGTGACACAAGCATCTTAAAATATCTTTTTATACAAAAATGTGTGTGTGTCTCTTAATTATTTTCCAAACATGTAATCCGTCTGCTTGTTATATAGATTGTAGAATAAAGACTATTTCTATAACTATTATCAAATGCTTCAAAATTCTCTAAATATATAAAATCAACATTTAAGAATTTCTATAATAAATTTGTTAATGTTTACATTTATAATGGTAAGTTTTCTAAGAACTCTCATTGAAGAAATAATTCTGAAAAGTAATCAACTAAAACGTAAGTTGAGGCAGTAAGTTAACATTTTATCCGTGTGACAGATTGGTCAACTGTGACTAATAAACATCAAGTAAAGAGCTGCAGAAATCACATTTAGTCAAAGAAAACCGACATGTTCATCTAACATTACTACACAGAAGTTAATAAAAATAATTCAATTAACTTGTTTTATTTGTCATGTATCTTATAACACTATTTCATTTCAGTATAGAACACGAACGAATATAGTCATTTTTTGTAACAAGCATTTGTAAAGTTACGAAAGATAAGTAAATTAATGGCACCAAGTAGTTAGAAAAAAAATTAAGTAAATTAATTTTACTTTTTATATTTTGTGTTTATTCACACAGTTAGGAATCATGTATGGTATATATCTATAAAAATATGTGAATTCACTTCATCTAAACATTAAGTCAGCAACGTTCTGCTACAGGTTACATATCTTGTAATCTGATGGTCTGTGGTGTTTTTACACTGGATTCGAGCAAATATTGATTTCGAGTTTTTTAAAATTTTCCAATTTTTGTTATTTCTACGGATTAAATATGTGTATTACTAAAATTACTTTAAATAATTTTCAGTTATCAAATAGTTCGTGTTGTAATTTTTTTTTATTTTTTTTAGAAAAATATAATAAATGTCTTAACTGTGACCTACTCACTAATGTTTCAGATGATATTTTACTTGAATTTGTACGTAATATTAGTATACAGAAACAGTTGTCATGGTGATCTGTGACGCCAGTCGCTCATCTCATTAATTCAAAATTCACTTACAAGCCAGTTTCTTTGAGGATGAGTGGCTATATGAGTTAGAACATAATAGATTTCAGCCACAATGCTTCAGTGTTATATATTTCTACATGTGTATAAAAGTATTTATAGAACAGTACTAAAATCTGTCCTTTGAACAAGTTGGAGAAGATTACTGATACAGAAAGTACTGAGCTACTTATTTCTTTTCAAAGAAACATCGGATATTTTGAGCTACAACTTCACTTTAAAAACTATACAACATTATATTTGTTATTGAACAGTTCTCTTTGTATCTTAATAACAAAAAACAACACTAACCAAGCTGGTCAGAAAGACATTTATCTGAATTGTAAAAAAAAGCAGAATAATTTTAATATTCGTCATTTAACGTAGAAAATTGTACCAGAGAACATGTTTATTTCTTGTCACTTGGTAGGATTTTCTAAGTTAAAAATATTAGATAAGCAATGACGAATGTTAAAATATCACACGTGCCTTCTAGCTCCGTTAACTTACTCTACTATTATTTAGTGTACTGATATGTTAACTGAAATGTGTGTGGAGAGTGACCGTCATATTTTAAGGTAAGAATAAGAAGCAGCAAGAAGAAGAGCTGAGCTGAGACACGGCATCTCGTTTGTCGAATTTTAGTATTGTTGAAGAGCTTACCTCTTTAGGTAACTTTGTAATTGGTTGCTTTCTTTTTTTCGCGCTATCTGTATTGCTGAAATGTATTAGTTCTTTTAGAGAATCCGAATTGGGCACTAGTTCTAGAATCTGCATCTTCCTTGTAATTACCGTAGGTTAAATATACATTTTTGTGTCGTATTTTGTGATATAAAACGTCTAATTTGATATCTTTTAATAGAATTATTCAAGCAGGTCCGAGAGTTAATTCTATCCTTCATGTTTACATTACCTTATTACAGTGAATTATTCCATTTCACCATGTCTTCAATAAAGCTAGTTATTTTGTAAAAGTGACAACTAAATAATAAAGATTTATTTCGGTTGTAAAAGTGAATTAATAACCAACTACTCCACTTAAATTACTTTTCACCATCTACTTATATACCATCTTCCATCATTCTGGTTTTTCGCGGGGGTGCAGACTCGTGTTCTGGTGTCAGTTTGTTAATAACCTAATTAATAAATCTTTATAAAAATAAGATACAATTAAAAACTTAAAATAATACGCTATCAGATATCACGCGCCAAATTTGGAAGAGTAACAACTATTATTTTATAATTGTTGTAGCTGTTTGTTATTAAGCTCAAAACTGCACAAAGAGCTATCTTTGCTCTGCCAACCATGGGTATCGAAACCTCGTTTTTAGCACTACAAGTCCGTAGACTCCTGCTACTGGGGAGACATTGTTGTGTAATAAAATAAATTCTGTTGGAATGGTTAAGAGGATTATAACATTATTTCTGTTATAAGAAGCGATAAATGACACACATGTTCAATGTTTATTGAAGAACTATCAAGAAAATACATTCCTAATGTTCACTAGTTTTCCCAATTCAGAAACTCATAAAATACAGAAATACGTGTTCTTAAATTATGCAATTTTAGTCAAATGCAAAATAAAACAACTTTAACGTTACATTTCTTTCTTTAAAAATTACTTTAAACTGTTTTAAAAGTAAGCCAATACTTGATTAGTTTTGGATGACTGTAAGTTTAAAAGTTTTATAATAATTCCTTTGTTTGAACGTTTGTTTGTTTTTAATTTCACACAAAGCTACACGAAGGTTATCTGCGCTAGCCATCCCTAATTTAGCAGTGTAAGGCTAGAAAGAAAGTAGCTAGTCATCACCACCCACCGCCAACTCTTGGGCTACTCTTTTACCAACGAATTATGGGATTGATCGTCCCCTTATAATGCTCCCACGGCTGAAAGGGCAAGCATGTTTAGTGTGGCGGGGATTCAAATCCTCGACTCTCGAATCACGAATTGAGTGCCTTAACCACCTAGCAATGCCGGGACAAATTTTATTTGAGCTTACTTTACATTATTTAAATTCACTGAATCTCTTATCTGTATTAATTAATTTGTACGTATTTTAGCTCTAACTTGCACAATAGGCTATCTGAAATGTGCCCATTACGGATATCGAAACCTGTTTTCTAGCGTTGTAAGTCCACAGACATAGCACTGTGTATTAATCAGTTTTTTTTTTTAATTCTAAGGAACTCTATTTATGGCCTTTCGTACATATCGGTGCTGACGACATATGTGAAAAAGAATTGTTTCAAACTTACTCAAACTCTAATTTGTTTCTGTTTTTAATTTCGCTCAAACTATTCAAAATTTATCTGCGCTAGCTATTCACAATTTAAAGATGTACTAGAGGGTAGGTAAACTAGTCATCATTCATTGGTAATAGCCGAGTTATTCTTTTGTTCACGACAAGTGGGATTGATGCTATTATTATCACGCCCGCATGAGTGAAAGGAATGACCATGTTTTGAATTAAGCACAAAGCTACACAATGGATTATCTGTGCTCTGCCCACCACGAGTATCGAAACCCGGAGTTTAGCGTGTAAGTCCGCAGACATACCGCTGAGCTACTGGGGGGCAAGGGGAGTAGAACTCATGATCCACAAAGTGCAAATCGAGCGCCTTAACAACCAGGCCATGACAGGCTCATCCGGTTGGTTAACACAAAATCAAAACATTTATCAATGATTGATAGTTTGATGTATCTTCCATTAGAAACATCAGGGGTTCGATTACTCTCAGTAGACTCAGCAGGTAGCCCGATATAACTTTATTATACACACACCCACACACTCCGTTAGAAATATTATTAAACCTGTATTATACGCCATTATAATAACAGAAGAAATATGATTTTAATAATACAGTAATTTGCTGTAAAAACTGATAATTACAGAAATGAACATAACTAGCTTATACTAACGATAGGATTGTTTTATACACGGGAAGATACTGTTGGGAAACAAATTTGTATTTACTGAAGCATGTAGAACTCATATGAAAATAACACGCTATTATAAATATTTATGATATTTATCGTTTTGATAAGTCTCCGCTAGTACAGCGGTATGCCTACAGACTAGCAAAACTGTAATGAGGAGTTCAATTCCCCTCGGTGGCCCACCAGATAGCCCAACGTTGCTTTGCTATATGAAAACACACACTCGTTTAGATGATGGTTTTAACAAAAGATCATTCACACATGATCAGATGCAAACTTAATCTGTTCCTACCTGTCAGGTCTTTATAGACCCGGATTCCTGACAGTGGGTGTCTGTCATTTGTTAGCGATACATTTAAATAATAAAGACAGCATACAATTCACTTGTTTTAAAATAATGTATTAAAACACGTCAAAGGAGTGTACAAAATATGTTACACTATTGGTTATCACAGTTCGATCCAGAGCTTTAAATACCTGTCTCTTAATTTTTTTGTCAATATTCACATCGGCTGGTTTAATTACTTTAGAAATCCCTTTGGCAATACCGATTATTCTCCTCTATTCTGTTCTTACAATACAAAGCTATGAAACTAACTTTAAAATCACCACAACCATGTTCAGACTTTAAATAATTCTCTACTTTTCGTCAAAGTCTACACAGTCAATTACTTTAGAACACTCTTTGAAAAGACACATTATTCTCTTCTATCGCTTTTATTACAATACAAGCTGTGAAACTCACTTTAGAGATCACTCATTATGGCTAAAATGGCACACAATTTAACTTCACTTTTGCTTTCACATTCACTAAATTAACTTGCTTATTTGCATCAGCTTAGTCACCAACATATGTACATTGCCCGACTGAGTTCCAGAATTTTCTACAAATTACGAGATATTATAATGTAACAATATTCACTTGAAGCAACAAGTCAAATTCATAAGGTTTAAGTAGCATAACGTAAGTTCACGACAGTTGAGCTACAGAACAAATGATTTGTAGAAAGTTACATGAAAAAATCTGCGACAAATCAGGTCGCTTCTAAAATTGCTAAATTTAACACTCACTTATTATAATTAAATCATAAATTTATTATTAAATTTAAATTTAACAGTTGTTTATATCTAGCAGTACAGAACTTGTATTATTCTAAACGACTAATTTACTATTATTGCTCTCCATTTGCTTTCCATATCAGTTGAACATTTAACTCAGAAAAAAACATTAATAAAAATAACATTCATACCGAAAATAAATAAAAGACGACATCTGTATGGAACATTTTCTTTAACATTCATGTCCTAGAAATTCCGATTCATACAATATAAATACTCGTTTTCAACAAGCAAAAAATTCAGACACAATGCTGAAATTCAATGAAGTTTAATATGCGAACAGTTTTCCAATATATTCCAAGATGTAATGTTTTACATCATTCGTTTTCAGCTCACGTTAAAATATTTTTTCGCGTTTGTATCTTATTATATCAGTTCAAAAATTCCCATTTTTACTTATTTATGTGTTTACGTTTAGAATCCAATTGTTTGATCTACATTTTCTTTCACTATTTCTCAGATACAAACGTTTCAAATCATTTTAGAAATATCAAGATAGTGTAAATCTAATTATTCTATCCATAAGAAATTTGTAAAGATTATTTGTTACAATATTTTAATCTTGATTATTTTTTATAAGTTATATATAAATAATTTTCATCTTACATTCTAGAAGAAGAACAAATTGAAGAATATCGTGAAAGACTCCAACAGATTTTGCCTTTTGCTCATAAGTAAGTTTCCTTTATACTTTCTTTGTTAATCGTGTATATAATTAGTTTTTGTTTTTTTGGGATTTTGCACAAAGTTACTCGAGGGCTATCTGCGCTAACCGTCCATAATTTAGTAGTGTAAGATTAGAGGGAAGGCAGCTAACCATCACCACCCACCGCCAACCTTTAGGCTACTCTTTTACCAACGAATAGTGGAATTGATCGTCACTATTTATCGCCCCCACAGCTGAAAGGGAGAGCATGTTTGGTGTGAGGGAAATTCAAACCCGCGAATTCTTCTGAAAATCTAACAAATATTACAAATATTGATACTTTCATGGTAACAACAGACAACCCCTCAACCAAACAAATCGATGGCTCAATGGTGGCCGCTGAGCTAAAGGGCTTAAAACAAATTCCATCCCCGTGGTGTTGTGGCAGCGCAATATCCTTTTGTGTAGCTATGCGCCTAACGCTGGATGTATATGTATGTGTGTGTGTTTACCTAGCATTCATTAAGTGAGAGTTCATCGAAAGTAAAACAAATTTATATCCTACAGGAGAGCTTGTATTGCTCGTGGAAGGAGCTGTGATGTTCGTCCAAACTCCTGCTGTGGAAGTTCTTCTTGTCGTTGTAACCTATGGGGCACCAATTGTCGATGTCAAAGGCAAGGTCTTTTCCAAAGTTGGGGCAAATAAAATGGCCAACCAATGGAACATATGGCTCCTCGACTAGTGGCTCGGTCGCTCAAACTTCTGATTCGTTTCTTGATGTTGGAATATTTCATCTGGATATTTTTATGATTTAATAGTTATTGTGAGAGCTTAATGATAACAAAATATAAATGTTTGTAATTTTTTAGTTGAGTTTTGGAAATTATATTCTATTGGTGTATTAAAGGATCGTTCTGTGCTGTTAAAAATCATGATTTTTTATCCGTTTATATATTTTACATCTAAACTACATTTTAAGCATAATTATATTTTCAAATAAAGTATCTCAACAAAATACTATGTTTAGGTTAACAAAACACCTTTTTTGTTACGAGTCAATTAATCACACTGAACTAACATATATGCTTAAGCAAATTTAATGAAATAAAAAAATCTTGTTCTATCTAGTATCGGTTACTCTGCCAAGTAGTAAGAGAAAATATTTTGTAGCTATTGAAAAAAGATCTTTATATTATAACTTATATGGCAGACGGATGTAGTGAAACCATTCTTCCTAAGATGACAATTAAGCATAATATTTTATACTTATCATTGAAGCTGTGCATTTGAATACATTTAATGATACATAAATGAGAGTTGTAAGAATGAAGTCATCAACAAACAAATAACTGATACAAAAAGTACATTTATTCATATACCTGAAATTTTAGGACACTAATTTTAAGTAATTATCTCTTGAACACTTTTTAATAATTAATTTTACAATTAGTGATCATGCCTAGTGTCTTCTAATTATAAATATTAATAACACTATGTGACACAAATTTTGTTCCTGAATAATACAGTGTTCCCTCGTGTATCGCGGTAGATGCGTTCCAAAACTCCCCGCGAAAGGAGATTTTCCGCGAAGTGGGATCGCCGATTTTTACGTATATATTTATGTGCATTTAGACTTTTAAAACCCTCCCTATACAACTATTTAACCCTCCCATTATAATACTGTTCAATATTGCTGAAATAATAAGAACAATTATTAAGATATTTCATTTCTGCACCAATCATAGCCCGTCTTGCACATCGCTACGCCATGAAGCTGATCTCGCGTACCCTTCGCAGACGCACAATGCGTACATCTATAGCCTTTCCAGTTGGTTCTGTTTCCATTTTCACGCTGTTATAAACCCAAATATATGTTTATATCTCAAAATATACCTGTTTTTTTTCTTTACACTATTAATTATATTTATTTTTAATATTTTAATGGTATTTAATGCTATATTTTAGATTTAATGTTTATTATTTTATATATACATGTATGTATATATATATATGTATATATGTGGGAGTCGGCCGAGCCCGCGAAGTAGTGAAGCCGGGAAAGAGGATCCGCGAAGTGGCGAGGGAACACTGTATGTGTTATTATTCAATTGCTTAAGTTGTAAAAGTACAGAAAATGGCCATTATTCCCTTCAAACTTTGCTTTTGTGACCTGGATAATTAAATTTAGAAAGAGGCCTATTTTATCTGTAAAAACGGGTAAATTTGCACATTTAAATTTACATAAGGTCTGAATAAAACAACATATGAATCAAGAATTACACGTATTTATACTAAAGTTATATAAAAATAAACAAAAATGTTTAGAAGTGAGTAATTTTTCGAGACTTGAGACTGTAATGTAAATCACTTTTACGTATACAGTCTTCCATCATGTTTTCGTTTTACGCTCCTTGGTAGCGGCGTTCAAAGTCCAGTACACCTTGGTGGAAGCGCTTGCCTTGCTCCTATGAGTATGCTTCCATGTTCATCTTGAATTTATCGAGATGAGCGTCAGGATATGAACTTTCAGGGACATCTTGCAGTCTATTTTATCGTAGTTCTTCATCAGAGCCTCAACCAGTTCCACATAATTTTCGACCTGGTGATTACCCAAGAAGCACCACTGCGAAAAAGCTGTCCCAAGCATTTTTTTCTTTTCTACTGTGCACTCCAGGATCTTCTTTATTTGGGGTTCAACGAAGACGCCAGCTTTGACCTTTGCCTTAGACAGCTCAGGTAAGAAGTCTCGAAGAGCTGAGACAAATTGTTTCATAAGATCCAATTTTATGTGTAATGGTGAGAACAACACCTTTTAGAGGTCCACTAGTGGCTCACACTTGACATTGTGCCTCCCCACAAGGAATTCGGTCCGTTTGGCCAGTGCATCATGTTGAAGTGAGCTTCGGTGTCCCTACTGTCCTAAAGGCAAATATAACAGGAAAACACTTCGTAAAGTCTCCTTGGAGAGCCATCAGGAATGATACCATTTTGAAATCTCCGATAACCTCCCAGCCATATTCAACATACTTTAAGGCTTCCAGCAAGGTCTCAATGTTGTTGTATTTTTCTTTGAGGTGCAGAAAACTTGCAGCTTCTAGATGCCATCTCTGGTAAAATCAGATAGTTCTGTGCGTTTACTTAGCCAGCTAGAACTAAACTGAAGTGGTGAGTGGTGAGCCCGTGTATATATATATTACTTTGGAAAGTTCTAAAAAATTCTAAAAGATTCTTGAAATTTTTCATAAGTTCTATAACATTTTAGAAATTTTTAAAATATTCTTGTAAGTTCGAGAAATTTCTCTATCAGCTACTTAGCACTGAATCTACCTGGTATGTTCTGGAAGTTGGGTAAATTTGAAAATTTCATTGCCCAGGTCACCAAAGCAAAGTCTGAAGAGAAAAATTTGTCTTCTCCATTTACTTTAGGCATAAGCAATTGGGAAATAGCACTTTCTGCCGAGGAACAAAAAGAGTAAAAATTTTGTTACATAGTGTTATGTCAAAATAAAAATTATTCGTTGACGTGATTCTATCAACATAATTTTTGATAACATAATTTCGTATAATATGCATGCATTTTTATCGAATAGTTCTTATATCATAAGCGATAAAAAGCTGATAAGATGAAAGCTATATGAATCGTTTAACTCTACTGATGGGTAAAAGAGATACTTCCTATTTTTTTATCACACATTTAATTGCCATTATGATTACGTATATGATAAGTTCGTTAGGCTGGTACAGTATAAACTTCTTTCTACTTAATTTTTATGATAAATAAAACTGAATTATAAATGTTCAATACTAAAATTAGTAAAACATATTATCTTTGAAAACAGTCTTCAACCTATAACATTATAGGACAGAAGATTAGAAATATTTGACCGTTAACCCTAAGATGGCAGATGACCCATGACCCCTGATGAAAACCGCTTTAGGTGCAGCCTATTGGAAGCCCCTGGGTAGTTAAATATTAGTGAAAGGGAAAAAATCTATTCTCTTTTTTATTGAAAAACTACATTTTGACTAATAACATGCCAAACATCTTCATGAAATATGTGTAATTATTATACTCTAATCAGTTAATAGCTTATGACATTTTTTTATAAATAATATTATCTTCCCTTTCTTACTAGCTTCAATGGAATCTTTCAACTAAGCATTTGTAAAGCTCAGGCTCTTGGTGGTAAAACCACTGTAGAAAGTATGCAATCTATAACATTATTTCTGATTGGTATAAAACATTATTAGACTGTTGTTAATCTCATTTGAAAGACGTTTGACTTTAATACACAATAAGTCAGAAATGACCCCGTCCAAAACTGATGGATGAGCTTAATTTAAAGCCATGTTACGACGTCAAGACATTTTTTTGGTATGTTAACGAGCATTTGTTTCGTTTCCTACCAGTCCAAACAAAAGAAAAAAAAAGACCTTGGATAGACAGTCATACCTAAAGCACAGAGAGAAAGAAAAAAGCAACCAGTAAGCTTACCAAGAATTTTATCCAATAGATTATGAAGCTTACGTTTTTTAAACCTTTAACGCTTTATGGTCTTAAAGCTTATGAATCTGAAAGAACGCCCGAAAAACATTTAGAACACAAACTTTTAATTCGTTTAGTATTTTGCATTTTTTTTTAAATTCTTAACATTATTTTTCTTAAACAAATATAATAATAAATATAATACAACGCATGGCTAAAGCTGTATTTTATTTACTTGGTTTTAAAATTACAGAGTTTCCAATCATTCGCACTTATGACGTTTCCCATTTTATTATGAATTACAAACGGTACATAAAGTTAATTTGATATTTTTATTTTTACTTATCTTTCTATGTTGTATTTATTTTTAAGAGTTATTATTGATACAGATAAGTCGAGTTTAATCATTTTTATGTGGTTCTCATAATTTGATATGTACTGCTGGATTTTATCGCATCATTGCTGATGAGATTTTTAATCAAAAAATCGTTTGGTCAGATGTTTTATAACAAAGTAGTAATTCAATTCCTCTTTTTGAGGTCGGCTTTTACTTTGATATAAATGTAACTATTTGCTACCTTTCTTGATTTTGGGTTGGGCGTCTTCTAGTGGTTAGCGTTCCGGACTGTAAATCCGAGGATTCATGGTTCTCGTCCCTTTTCCAAAAAACAAACTTTCTCTTCGCACTTTTCGACATCAGTTACGCTTTAAAAATGACAAGTAAACCCAAGTATCTGTCAAATAAAAGTAGCCCAAGATTTGCCATTGGATCCAATTGACTAGCAGCCTTCCTTTTAGTCTATCAGCTCAAAAGTAAAGACAGCTATTCACGATAAAGTTTAAAACAAACAATCAACATTAAATTTTATTGGACCAGTGTCGAATATTTATTTCATTTAGATGTACCGATATCTAATCCAAGGTTTCTGTACTCACAAATTAAAATACATATAAGAATTTAAAATAGCTGAATAGTTTATGTTAGTTTAATTGTTATTCTAATAAACAGTGAAGAATGTGAACACATTCAGTGTGAATAACTTTGAATACGTTTCTACCAGATTACAGACAGGGTGGTTTCTAAAATCTGTTTGGGGACATGGCATGGTCTGTCGGACAAACTTTGTAAATATAAAGTCGAAATATTTTACAAACATGCCTAAGCGGTAACAGAAATTGCACTACACTGTCTTTTCGAAATGGCACTAGGGTTATTATCACAAAAATTGGCCAGTGCTATCACCATTATCTTCGATTATTGTAACCGTTTTGATAATTGTGTCAGATGTTGCAGCATGTAATATATTCCCTGAGTATCATTTGGTTGTTGAATTATTATGACAGAGTTATATCTTCAGTAAAGGCCGGGTCAGGGTCAGGGTGTCTTGATGGCAAGGCATGATTAAAATGGTGGTTCAGAAAACAGGTCTCATAGAAAATCTACGTTAGCAGTATCCTTTACAGCATAAATATGGAACCCTGTGTGAACGTAACGTTGAGGTCTTGTGGATTCCCATATGACTCAAATGTGCAACTCAAAGATTGGTCAATTTCTATGCGCATCACAACTCCAAGATACTCTTCTACAAATAGTAATACAGTAATAATGTCATATACATATTCAAGGTTCCAGTTAATTAAACTTATAACTTCAGTGACCTGGTTGTGTTACTAGAACCCATACTGTTGAATTTATATGGCTTGAACGAAATTAGCGAGGAAAATATCCCATGTCCACTTTTTTGTACACTTTTTGTATTGATAGCTTAGTGAATTACGTTTTGTTTTATACAGATTAAAATAACTTGAAATAATCATTAACAATAAACTAGTTTAACCATTAATTAAATCAATGATAGTCTTATAAACACTAATTAGTGTGAATAAACTCGCACCTTGGCTGATCGGCTATTTCAGAGACCAGTAGTGTTCAAGAATACTTTTATAATTTTTAACTAATGACCAGAAGATAAACGACCAACTGAGTAGGGAATTCATTCCTAGTTTTGTAACACACTCACAACTAAACGTATAGAACATATTCAGTGAGATCATGTCTCCAAACCTGGGCGCTTCAATAGCCATCTCACCTCGCCGCAAAACAAATGTGAAACTTAAATATAGCTTTTATTTTATGTGATATAAAACTGTACCATTGAAATTTTGCAATCTGTTGTTATGCTATTAAATATAAAATTAGAGATAAGAATTATTACATCTATTTGTTTGATGAACACATCACTGACCTAAAGTTTGGTATTAATAAGAAAGGTCAATATTATTTACATTCTTTAAATAGTTAAAATAAGAAATATTTCTTAACAGCTTTTTGTAAGTATCTGTTTTGTTTTATCGTATACATAACTCTTATTGGAATGTGCTGGCTTTAGGTTAGTTTAGAAATTTGAGCAAAAACCTAATCAAGAGCTACAAATCAGGTCCTCATTTGGAGTTGATAAACAAAAGAAGAGACGACTAGCCAACTCTTTGGCTGCATTTGAATAACTGAATAGTAAGATTTGATAATAAATCTTATAGTCCACGATATCCAAAATACGAATATGATTTCGGGCAAAGAAATGTGAACACTGAACCTCGAATTTACAGACGAGTATCCTAAATAACATGTAACGTCCAGTCCTTGAACATGTTTACAACTTGCAAACGAATTTCATTTTTTTTTAATGAACGCTAATAGTAATTAATGATATAAATATTCATATAATCAGTGTTATCCAGCAGAATATCGATCGAAAGAATGTACAGGTGAGTAGTTAATGGAAACAAGAGAAAATGCGACTTATATCATAGCTGTTAATAGTTTTGATTTCCATTCCTCTTAGTATGAAGAAATAAAGCTGTTAATGGTTCTTCTTCCACTGGTTGTCTTAAACACGTTTTAAACAAAGAGCAGGATAATGTTATTTTTTGGTACAAGTTGAAGAGTAAATTACTAATATATAAATAAAAGTATAGCCATGTGCCATGACAAAGTGCCTGTTCTTTGACACAACCTGGATCGACATCTAACTATAAAGAGAATCCGTTACAGGTGTGTCTGTGTGCATGTATCTATCAACCAGCGTTGGCTGGCTCGTTTATTGTAGTATTTGGTATAGTAACTGAGAAATGTGTACCGGTGTAAAACAAATATTCTGAAATAAGGCGCATCTTAACTGCTTTATAAATTTTTGGTTTTCAATTTAAAGACATAAGTATATTTTGTTTTGTTTTGTTTTGGAATTTCGCACAAACCTACTCGAGGGCTATCTGTGCTAGCCGTCCCTAATTTGGCAGTGTAATACTAGAGGGAAGGCAGCTAGTCATCACCACCCACCACCAAATCTTGGGCTACTTTTTTACCAACGAATAGTAGGATTGACCGTCACATTATAAAGCCCCCACGGCTGGGAGGGCGAGCATGTTTGGCACGACTCGGGCGCGAACCCACGACCCTCAGATTACGAAGCGCACGCCTTAACGTGCTAGGCCATGCCGGGCCCATAAGTATATTTAATCCGTTAACAAAGCAGGGTATGCAATTAGCATCTTGTGAAATCGATATAGATTTAATAAGAAGAGATATATTTGTTTGAATTTCGAGCAAAGCTACGCGAAGGCAGTCATAGAAAAATACTTTCGCCCATACCTTGATGTTCCTGATAGGGTGTATGGTATATTCTTTACGAGCTGCTTGTTAAAAGCTGGAAATAGTCACTAGCTCAGTGAATAAAGTATGTATTTTGCATTTACATGTTACTTTAACACGATATTTAACTATTTTGGTTCGATGATGTTAATAAGCTTATCTGTTCTTTTGATTTACGGTTTTAAAGATTGATTAAGTGTTAATTTGATGTTAATATACCGGATAATCACACAACTTTACCACAACGCTTTATAAATCTTAATAATATATAACATTGTAGTTTGAACAATTGTTGTTATTTGAATCTCAATCCCTCTTTTCTTTGTTAAAATAAAAGACCGAAAGTCAATGGTAAGTAGTTTTACTAGGCTTCATCCCTCAGTTCTATTACTTCAAATCTAGGGATGACTATAATCCAAATAGTGCTCTTGTAGCTATGCTCAATAGTCCAAACAAGCAAGCACCACCATCAGACATAAAAACTAAGTATCGATCAGTCAGTCGGTTGTTCATGATCGATTTCTCCAAATTTCGTGGGTTACACGAAATCAAAACCGCTTTTTGTGCTATAATATTTCCTCCCTTGATTGTATATACTCATTTTAGTTGAATTTAATTATTAACGTCGGCGTAAATACCTCTCAAATTTCGGTACTTTTTTGGTTACAGGAAAGCCTATTAAGAAGGGATTTTCTAGAACCAGATCAGGCATGTGACACTACATCATCCACATCATTATGATGTCAAGGTTAGTAGGTTTGCTTTGTTTGGAATTATGCACAAAGCTACAATTTTTAGCAGTAAGAGTTCGAAGATGTGTCGCTGTACCACTGGAGGGCAGGTAAGTAGGATCAGAACAAGAAAATTGAGGTCTCCCATGACCGAAGACATTCTATCAACGCCTGTGAAAAATAGGTAAAAATAAGCACAAATCTATGCTTGGGAATTATTATGGCAAAGTCTTTGTTAAAACAGACAGAATATATCAATTATTTTAGGTAAGAGAACGACTTATCCTCAGAAGAAGAAAAGGTATCTATGCATTCATATGATAATGATGTGTTTTAATAATTTATCCAAAGGCAACAATAGGTAACATGTTTGCTCAGTTATAGTGAATATCTCTCTGAGAAAAATAAATATTATCTATGAATATATTTCTTTTCTTTGTGTATTGCCAGTTTTATACAGAATAGTTTTCCCTTCAGTGGAGTCTGGCATCGTCAGGTGGTTAGAGCTCTAAACATTAATGCTTGCCTTTTTAACCATGAGAACATTATAATTTGATGGCCAATCCGAGAGTTACGGGTTCGAATCCCCGTCGCACCAAACCCCATCGCCCTTTCAGTAGTGGGGAGATATAATGTGACGGTTAATTCTACTATTCATTGATAAAAGAGTAACCTAAGAGTTGGCGGTGGGTGGTGATGACTAGCTCTCTTCTCTCCACTTTTATACAGCTGCATTATGGACGGTTAGCGCAGATAACCCTTGTGTAGCTATGAGAAAAATTCAAAACAAACCAACCCAAAATCTAAAACTTGTTGTAATATATTTCAAACACAATAATTTAATATATGCAATGTTGTGTTAAATATAGCTATTCAATCATGCTTATTATGTTCAAAATTATAATCTAAAATATGTTTTAATGTATTAAAATTACGTAGCATGTTTGATATTTCAATAATATAGAATACTTTTTATATTTTAAAGCATTTATATTATATTTATATCTTGCTCTAATACTCCACAGAAATGACAGAAATAACAAATTTTGAATTAAATGTAATATTAATAAATTCATATTTTGATATAAGTAATTTTAATTTTCCAACAACGAAGTTATATATTCGCCTTGATCCATTTTTAAGAATTTATGTAATCAACATGCACTGAAATGCTATTCACGAGTTACGAAACTATGTTTTTCTGTACTCTTCTTTCACTATATATGTCTGATATTATGTACTGAAGCGAAAATGTTCAGAACGTGGCGTAAGGAAAATATATATAATCTCGTTCTTTGATGTTCGCTTTAATTAAAAAATCTCCTTTTTGGCTAGCTAGTCAGGTCGGATCTTTTGAAGTATCTGTTGGAACTAAGTTGAAAAACATCACTAATTGATAGTCTTCTGGTCTTAGTTATCTTGTTAAAAATAATTTTTTCGACCAGCCATACTGTTATGATTTTCGATTAACTGAGAAATAAATTGTGTAACTTTTCTTTATATATACTTTTAATAAGTATGTACAACATTGTTTACATATCAAAACGTTTAATCTATTTGCTGAACTTGTTTGTTAATTTTATGATCTTACATATTATAATTTATCTGGAACGAGTCTCCGATTTGTTACGTTACGTACGTTATGTATTACGATTTCAAAGAGCTGGAAATTTTAATTTGAATTTAGAATTGAATATCCATATGTATTAAATTTATAATGTTTACCAACAAGATTGATAGAAACAATTTTCCTTTTCAACACAAATATATTTTACTATATAAAAAAACAATACAAATTATAATAATGGATATTAAAAATAATGATTTATACACACCAGTTTTACAAACTTATAGACAATACTGATTGTTATACCACGTCTAGAGCTGAACATTTTATCGAAGATCCAGGTTCACTATGTGTAAATTAACTCTGAGTTGATATTTTCACACCTCGCTTAAGCTAGCTAGCTGTCGTTTCTTGGTTGGTCTCACACCGTTACCAAGCTCACTTCTAACTGAGGATCCTGAACGAGAGAAACGTGCCTCCATTTTAGAGATAGTATCGGAATGAGATCATGAGATTACCATCAAACACAGGACTCTGATTTTTCTTCTTTTCACCAACAGAAAAAGATATTATAGTGGCAAGAAGATTGACGTTGTACACCTATTTACTAACAAAAGAATGTTTTTTTTTATTAATGATCGCTAAGCTACTTCATGGGTGTGTACCATTCATCGCATCCCTACTAGACACCGCTGGCTTGTTAGTATAAGAACGAGATTTTCATGACTGTAATGTAAGAGAGAGCAGTGTGTTAGTATGTGTTACGACTTCATCTTATGTCTGTTAACACAATGAACTTTACTACAATTTTAGCTCTTATAAGATTTTTTTTACATTTAAGATTGAAAATTAAAACTCTTTTATTGTGTAATACAGTAGGAATAACACTAAATTATAATAAGAATGGTCTTTGGAGACATATCAAATCACTTTACATGATTTTATATGAACACTCGTTATAAACTGATTTCATGTAAAAGAATAGATATATTTTTACTTATAGATCATACATTTTATCGTGAGTTCACAGAATTTATAAGTATATACTGAAAGCATTAACTGTGGAGTTCACGGTACTTACTATTTCAATGAGAGAATGATGTAGCATAGCAGTATTTAATACATTCTCAAAGAAATTCTGAATATCTATGTGAGAAGAATGTACTTATTACAGTTTCAGTCAGTGCTCTGTAATGTTGTATATATAAGATGAAATATGTTAGCTCTTGTTTTCATTACATTCAAATATAACATAACATTAGAAGAAGTTGAATATCAAGTTGAAGTAATTGACAACAATATGAACAAAGGCCAATAGGAGAATCTAATAAAGTAGAAAGCATACAAGAAATGTGTACTATGCGTATACGAAAGTTAGTTTCATCTTGGCACTTTAGGTCATAGAGTGGTCAGAGGAATTTGTCCTTGAATAAATTTGAAGAACACACCCCATACTGTAAGATGGGCAATAATTTTTACACATCTAAATAAATACACCCTAGAGAAGACAGACTATGCAAAGATCTTGATAAGTTGTATTTGTAAAGAATAGTTATTTTAAACTAAAAATATTTGAGTTCCACACGAAAACAGAAAACATCTTCCTAATTTACTGTCACAAGTGGGGTGCCTCTTTTCTCTTCTAAATTTACATCAGTAACATAGAAAAAGAAATGGTCAATAATTTACTCTCAAAATTTAAAAATGTGAAAAATATACCTTTAGATTTCTGTAGAAGAACAGATAAATTCAGTGACATACAATTTAATTCGCATGTAGAGTATACTTTGTAATAATAAACAGCAAACCTGATATATTTATAAAATGTAAACAAGTCGTCTTTTCTTATAAACTCTACTGTTGTAAGAAGCAACAAAATTGAAATATTTTGTAAAGATATTTTACAGATTATTTTATTCTTAATTGTTTCAAAAATAGACAGTATGTACATTATTTATTGTTAACTTCAGACATGTAAAATGGGTTATATCTGAGTGCAAATGATTATTGCTTTATTCAGTTCAGTGCTTTGCTGAATATAAAAGAAACGCACAAAAAATATAAACTGACTGGTATGACAGAAGATTTAGTAGCTTGTAGAAGATAACAAAAGGAAACTAAGACATTAAAAAGGATATATAAGAAAAGGTTTACTGAATATGTAAAAATTAGCAGTAAGAATTCCTTTAAATACATTAAGTGCAAATAAAGTGTAAACATGGAAGTAAGACTCTTGAGGGATTATAAAGAAAGACTGTGTCTAATGATTACGAGAAGGGTGGGTTATTATTAAGTTATCATTTTTATTCGGTTTTACAAACAAAGAATTAAACAGTAATCCATATCTTTAAGACTTGGAAGATAGAAACGAGAGTGAGCAAGAAGACTGCAGTAGTTCTTCGATGGTTAAGGAAAAAATGGGAAAGCTAAAACCCGATAAGGTTCCTGGGCCAGATACTATTTTTCCAATGGTTTTGAAGAAGTTTAAAGATTGAATATGTGAGTCACCTGTTATTTCTGTCAGTCCATGATTAAAGAACAAGTGCCAAAGGGTTTTGAAGTTAACTAATGCCATTCCTCTTTTCAAGCAAAGTGATAAATTTTGCCCCAATAATTATAGGTCCATTAGTCTTACATCAGTTGTGAAAAACGTTTTGAAAAGCCCGATGAAAGATGCTTTAACAAAGATTAGAATCTTATTAGATAGTCAACGTGGTTTTTTCTAAGGGAAAACTTGTCCTACAAATTATTCTACTTTCTCTGAAAGTTACTGATTAGGTAAATGATGGTATTGGTGTACATTTACTGCATCTGAATTTTCACAAATAATTTGACAAGAAGCCACATGAAACACTTGTAAAAAGTGTCTCTATAGGTATGAGGAATAAATTAGTCAGTTTAATAGAATAATGGCTAGATGGAAGAAAGCAGGTGTTTTTATAAATGGTATTTAATCAACCTAAATTAATGTCACAAGTGAAGTGTCACAGGACTCAGTCTTAGGATCTTTTTTATTTATTTCAATGACATCGATGAAGGAATAGTTAATAAATTACTTAAATTTGCTGATGATGTTAAGGTCTTGGGTATTGCTAGCTATGAAGCAGATGCTGCTGCTTTACAAAAGGATTTATATCATTTCTTCACTTGATTATATAAATGGTAGATGGGTTTTGATTATAATAAATGCAAGATAATGCATGTAGAATCTAGACAGGAATAAGATTAACAGTGTTATGAAAGAAAGGGACCTTGGTGTGATAATTGATTAGTCTCTTAAGCCATCGAAGCATTGTGATGTCTAGTGGTAAGACGATTTTATGTTGTATCTACAAAAAATTGAATATAAGTCTAAAGGGATTATAATTAAATTGTATAGGTAATTGGTCAGGCCACTTGTGGAATATTGTATTTAGCCTTGAGTTCTTCCTTGCCTTAGAAAATACTTTGAACTTTTGGAAAGAGTTCAATTAAGGGTTACTAGAATGGAGCTCAGGATATAAGGGTTGTCATTCGAGAAGAAGTTGAAATCTCTCACATTGTTTTTCCTCTTGTAAAAAGAAGAGTTAGGATCTGACTGAGGTATTTAATATTGCAAAGAGTGTTGAGGAATCATTTTTTTCATACTTAACGGTAATACTAGTACAGCCAGAAAGCACAACTGTAAATCACGGATAATGTCTTTTGTTAGCTTAACATTCTGTTAATAAATGTTGTAGTGTTTGTGATACTTGAGAATCTGTGATTTTATTTGCATATATTGATGATAGCATATTAGACTATGGTGAAACATTACCTTTATATAAGAAATATATAGAGAGATTTGTATTAGCTATTCAAACATATTTGTTAGAAACTGATATTCTTGTGGTATAATTTATCATAAGAGACTAAGATAGACATGTATATATCAGTAATTTATAAAAATATGATGTTTTCATAACATTAAGTTATTAAGCCCGAAATTGTACATATATTGATAATAACATATTAGACTATGATGAAAATTGAGTTTTATGTAAGGAAATCACATAATACCGCTTTGTAAACGATGATTAATATATCTAATTTTTCTATAAAGTAGAAGTGAAAAATAATCCATGTTATCATAACAGTTTCAAAATCTATGTGAGGAAATAATTGTTTATAAGTTGTCAATAAACTAGTTTTTGAGCCTACTGACTGAGATTTTACAGTTCCAGTTTGCTCTGAATCATTTATCTCGCTATTTATGTAGTGACATGTCTTAAAACGATATATTGAAATATCTCGCGATAAATTAAGTATGTTTCGTGTACTTTTACACAAACAAAAAACATAAATTCGAATCAATATGGTAATATATACTTTGTTTTCATGTACAACAGTTACACAAATGAAAAACATAAATTCGAACTGATATGGTAATATATACTAATGTTTTAAGGTTGTACGAAAACTTATCCAGTATTATGTAAATGAAGATGTTTATGTGAACAGAATATTATCGTCCCTTGTAGGTTTGTAATTAACCGTTTCAGTATCAAATTTTACATACTTTTTTAAATAAATGTTTCAATATGTGTGACAACAGTCTTGCTTATTGTTTGTGGATTTATTTACATACATTGCTGATAGCAAATCTATATGAAGACTTAAGTTAGATGGTTAAACACATTTGTTAGAAACTGAGTAGAAAGTTCATAACAATTGTACATCTTATGGAAAGATATATATTATACATGTCCTATCAAATATTGAGAAAGAAAATAGTGCGAATACACACTTAGTGCTTTTATAAACGTATAAAGTGAAAGAACTATTAAACTATGTTTACTGACTTTTAAGTTTAGTAACATAAAAAACTGTTCCTCACTTAAGTTGTTAAAGTATGGTGAACATTAAATTGATAATTTACTCCTTCTTGAACACGGCCCGGAAATGGCCAGGTGGTTAAGATGCTTGACTTGCAATCTGAATGTCGCAGATTCGAGTAATCGTCACACCAAACATGCTTGCCCTTCAGCCGTGTGGACGGTATGATGTAGACTACCTTACTGTGAGCTTATAATTCTATTTAATTATATTTCTATAGAAACACCAACTGTTCTAGCAGTACAAAAGTTTGAAAGACAATTTACCAAATAATACTATCAGCCTATAAAAACACCATCCACTTTTGTAAAACACATTTAATAAATAAAAACTATAAACATACGTGGGGAAAGAGTTGAATTTGAATAATATTCTATGAAAATATAGCAACATTGTTCCTCTGTAGAAACATCAACTACTTATAGAACCTTAGTAACACCGCCTATCTTGTAGTCCGCTTGAGAAAATTATGTGCATGATCATTATGCGCATTCTGGGGCTACTCAGTGGCTTTATTAAGATCTTACCTGTTGAATAACACTTGAATTATGACATCTCAATTTGTAATGTGTTGTCTTGTAACAGGCAATTTTAGTTTCCAAGTGTCATAACGGTAGGACAACTTCCGCCTGTCATGATAGCCTAGCAACGTGCACTATGGTTCCACTTTGTGGAACTATGACATCATTGACCCCTCCCCTCTCTCTGCCGCAGTGTATGTGTCTGAACAATCGTCCTAAATACTTGCAACTTTGCAAACATAAATCTATCGACAAAGTTAAAAATATCATACTTAGTTAGAGACGTCATGCGAGGAACACTGACATTCTTGTTCAGTGAAACAAAATATGTTTTTATTAAAACATGATGTAAAAAACAATTGTCCAACAATATATGAAAGCTTTCTATTTAATGAAAGAAACAAATCAGCATTCATGTATAAAATAATCCTAATTAATTAAATGTACAATATGAGGAAAAAGTTTGGTTTGGTTTGAATTTCGCGGAAGGCTACAAGAGGGCTATCTGTGCTAACCGTCCCTAATTTAGCAGTGTAAGACTAAAAGGAAGGCAGCTAGTCATCACCATCCATCACCAAATTTTGAGCTACTCTTTTGCCAACGAATTGTGGGGTTAAACGTCACATTATAACGCACCCACAGCTGAAAAAGCGAGCATGTTTAGTGTAACAAGGAGAGTCGAGTCCCTTAACCACCTGGCCATGCCGGACCCTGAGGAACAGAAACATCACATCACAGGAAAAACATCCAAATTGATGAGAAATATGTTCTGAGGAACACTAACATACCTCCATGGTTAATTAGAAACATGGTATGGAGAAGAGTAACATCCGTGAGAGAGAAACTTTATTATGTATAAGCTCTAAAATCTAGACTTTTAAAACAGAACATAGTTTCAGAAATCTTTCACTCTTGGCACTAAAATGTAGACTGATACCAAAGCTTGATGTGAATATTTTAATATTGCTCTTTCACAAAAATTCATTTATCTGTTGATGAGATCCACTGATAACAAAATGACTGGTATGTTTGTTAAGTTGAAGGGCAACGTCCCGAAGGTTCCAGGTCTACGCCGTAATGTTACTGAATATGCTCTGTGCTTTTAGTTTGTTTGAAGTTAGGCACAAAGCTACACAATGGACCATCTGTGCACTACGGATACCGAAATCCGTATTCTAACTTTACAGTGCGCAGACATACTGCTGTTCCAGTGAGGGACGTTTTCAGCTCTAGTTGTATGATTTGTAAGAATGAATGACGATCAGTCCTGTTATTCTACCCCAAATCGGACAAATACCTTGGGGCGGAGGATACATTTGTCTGGTTGTCTTCTTTCTGAGGTGACCACACAGGCTAGAAGCACATTACCTTAACGACATAATTACACATTATATAAGGTCCAGTGAGTTTTTATACATCGATAAAAATTTATTGTAGTCAATTTCTTTTGTTAACGCAGACAACTAATATGCATCAATAACTAAATGCTAAATTTAAACTCGTTTATTTATAATTTTTTATTTTATCTTATACAATTTCATAACTGTTACAAGTTGCATATGATAACATCTTTATCTTATTTTACTGTTTAAAACACAAATAAATATCCTGCATACACATGGTATGAATATCTAAGCATTTTTGAACAAGTGAACAGATTTAAAACGCGACTTCGTGGTTTTTATTCCGAACATAATGTAAATATAAACATCCAACTCAAGAATAAGTAGAAATAATGATTATTTTGTACGACTGTTAAATTAGTAAAATTTGAATTTCGCGAAAAGCTACATGAGGGCTGTCTGCGCTAGCCATCCTTAATTTAGCAGTGTAAGACTAAATGGAAGGCAGCTAATCATCACCATCTACCGTCAACTCTTGGGTTATTCTTTTACCAACGAATAGTGGGATTGACCGTCACATTATAACGCTCCCACGGCTGACAGGTCGAGCATGTTTGTTGCGACCGAGATTCAAACCCGCGACTTTCGGATTAGAAATCGAACGCCTTAACACGCTTGGCCATGCCGGGCCGAATTAGTAAAAACATTGGCTCTATAATATACTTTTTGTTACAACAAACATTATGGTAAGTGATTTTTTCCTTTCTTCGTATAAGACATGCCCTTAAAGTACTAATGGCACGCCAATTCGAATTACTTTTATCTTGTACGATGATACTTACAATAAAACAAAAATATAAAACACGTATCTTCACAAAAGAGTTACATAAAGCAATGTGGAGAGTGTACGATACAAGTATCTTGTATGCTGAGACTTACAATAAGACGAAAATACAAAACATATATATTCACAAAAACGTTATATAAAGCAATGTGGAGAGTGTACGATACAAGTAAGCCCCGTTCAACTGGATGGAAAAATGAAAAGAGATAACCTAAAGTGGATTAAGAGTTTACTACTTCACATCGACTTCCTATCCTTGACTGAGAGTTGCCATGACTACAGCTGTTGAAATAACATGCGTGGTTACTTGTTAGTAGAAAAAAATATTCATTATGTATTCCTAAGCTGATATGTTTCATTGAAAATTAGGCATCGTGTTTATACGTGTTATTATTTGTATAGAAGCTATAATTTACCTTTCTCTGTTAAAACTAAAATATCTTAATGGCAGGCAATTTTTTATACATAGCTCTAGAGTCACTAATTATGTATAATAATTACATTTACTTTTTGAGTGCTTAAATTATGCTTACCAGTAATGTCTTGGAAAAGTGACTCCACTTATCTAAGGTTACAGAGCTGAATGATTGAAGTAGGAGAAATTCGCAATGGTCTTGGAAAGTAAATGAATTTAATATTTATTGCAAATGTCTCCTTGTCTTGGTATAAGTATGAAAAATCAAGTAACGAATGAGTGTCGTAGAAAAAGCTATTAAATTACTATAACACCCGTGCTCATCTGGGGTATTTTAAGTTCCCCTTATGATTCATAGAGGTCTCAGCAAATCAGTCAAGCGTCTCCATTGTCTTAATTACTTCTATAACTACGACAAAGCGTCAATTTTTAACTATTTTGTCTATTGCCATTTCCCGAAGTTAATTAAATTCAACTTCTTTTAAAAACAAACAACTTTAATTTAGCTTCTCAGGTTCGATTTCGTAATGTGTTTATATTTGAATTATTTTCATTCTTCACTATTCTATGATTCGTATTTTTCTCCACATTGTTTGTTGGCGTTTCTCAAACTTGGTTCAATTCAACTTTTTTTTTTAAGTTCTCATATTTCTATTTTTCTTTACATGTTTGTGTTGAATAAAGATTATTTGATAGAAAACTTCCTTATTTTCAGAAAGCAAAATTATAGGGCTTAAGAGCTATAGAGCACGAAAATTGGCCAACGTATTTTTGAATCAAATCTGAAAATTGGTATCCATGTGCATACTTTCCTTAAATTTTTTCAATACATTTTTGTTTTTCGTCAATATAACAAACTTACATTAGAATAGTGGAAATTAAATATCGTAATATTCTCATCAATACATGTTATAACTGAAGATAGAATGTTAAAATAGCAGTAGTCGTGATTTATTTATTTTTTTATTTTATTGAGAGTAGAGACATTTTCTAAAAACTTAAATTGTGTTTGAACAACCTGACACAGTCACATGCTAACTGCATGAACGTAAAGACGTCAGTTATACTGGTCACGTTCTAAGGATGGCTAACAACAAAATCAGCTGGGTTATTCCTTTACAGACACCCTTTGATTTAAAGCCTTTTGTACATCGAAAACAGTAAGGCGTGTCGCTGTTACAGTGACAAGTACATCAGACTACATCAGTTTCATTTTTGGCGAGTACTGGTGAAAACATTTTTTTAAACTTAAAACAAAGAAAAGAACAAATTAAAAGTAGTGTTTTATGTGAAACATTCATTCTAAATCTTTAATTCAGACAATTAAAAAATCTATTTATGTTAATATATAACAAAATCTCAGTAAGAGTCCTCATTTTTCACTTTAGTTATACGAGTAGAAAGCTGCTAGAAATTGCATCTTAATATATGACATAGCTTTTTTTTTAAGTAGATCTTTCATCGGTTGAATTGATTAAATTATTGTTATTAACTATATCGAAAAAAATATCGGTATTATTGCTATCAGTTGAGATATAGATAAAAGCTTACTATTGAAATCACCAGTATCATTTACTAAATCTTCAAACATTTCGTAATTAAATACACACGTGGTAAAATATAAATATATCGATCATTATCTTTCCTATGTATATTATATCTTACAGTATTAAGTTTTCTTTTCAGACAACCAAGTTATATAAATGTAGATTACATTGAAATTTATGCTTTGTTCAAGAACCCTAAAAAATAACCTTTATTCTGCAGTGTTTAAAACCGTATTTTAAAGTATAATGAACATATTAATATAACATGAAAATAACTGTAAGAATAAGCATATAATTTAATTTTACTAAAATTATCTGTAAAATTTAATCTATACAACCATTCAAAACACTCAATTCAATATGAAAAGGCTACAAAAATATTTGACAGTAAAAAACAAACAAACGGTATTTCTTTTAAAAAACCTTAAGTAAGATATTTAAACCTTATTTTTAAACCCTAAAATCAGAAGTTCGATTCTCCTCGCTGGACTGAGCAGATAGCCCGATGTGGTTTTGCTTTAAGGACACACACCCTTTATATTTATACACAGTTACAATCTCTCCACTAAACGTGAGCACTCACATCCTGACTGCGCAGCAGCCTGGTATTAATTAATTTATTTTTGTATTTATGTATGTATGTATTGTTTTTCTATGTTTGTTTTAAAGTAAACGAATTTAAGCGTTGTACGTCTGTAGATTTATCTGTTCTAAATCCGTGAATAAACCATTTAAAGCGATTCTTTACTGAATGTTAAAAAAAGAAAAATGTAAAATCTATAATTATTGTTGTACTTTTAAAATTCATGTTGTAGAATTATTACAAAAAAGACACTAAAAGTACATGCAAAAACTATTTTACGACCGTTAAACATTAATTTTAAAATGCATTTTCTTTTACAATGGCACTAAAAAACATTTGAAACACATTGTTATTGTAAATATTTGTTAAACAACAGTAAGAATACTGTAAATACAGATTAAAAATCAGTTATTTGAGAATAGATTCCAGTAAAGTGAAAAGTGAATTTCCACAAAAAAACAACAACATGAATTACTTTAAATTCTTTAACTGATTTTTACAAAGACCTGGCAGCTCGGCTACCAGCCTTTATATTGTAACATAATAGTGAGTTTTTTTACAGTGCAGATCTGTGCTCAACAGTCAATCATACAACCCTCAGTAGTAAATGAAATCATCCCCATAACCACAGTTACTATCAAAAACAATTTCTTTAACTAACAGTTAACTTACTTCTTTACTTCAGTTAATATTCTATAATCGTATATTGTTTAATTTATTGAAAGATATTTTAAATCTCTGACTGATCTGTCCTGTCTAAATTTCCCAGAAAAAAATGGAATAAATATTTGATTAAAAATGAAAAAGCACCGAAACATCCTCCAAATTTTAGACTTTGAAAGTATTTTCTGAACTGTTACCGTTCCAGGACTATGAATTCCAGAGTTCGTGGCTCACATTGCGTACCGCAAACACGAGCTCCGCACTTTGAATGTGGATTTGAGCTAAAAAAGTGACTGTGAAGACTCAATATCTGGTCAGACAACAGTATCCCAAAACGGGTACTGTTAAATCAAGTAGTTTCTTCGTTTAAAAAGACCAGCGGACATTAGATAAAATAAAAGTTTAGAAATATTCGCTGCAATATTGTTGTTTTTAAATATTTTAAACCAAACATATCTAATAGGTTTAGGTTTTCAGCTTCTTTTTTGTGCTAAATTTAGTGTCCATAAAAGTTATTCACTGACGAATTATTTTAGTTAAGAGGTTAAACCAATTGAGAAACGGAATTTAAATTTAAATATACACTGCTGGCCAAAATCTTAAGACCAATGAACATAAAGAAAAAATATACCTTTTGCGTTGTTAGACTCAACGACTTATTTAAGTAGAGCTTCGGAAGATAAAAATAAGAAAATAAAAATAAAAAACTTTTTAGCATTTAATAGGGAAAATGTAAACACTATGAAATTAGCCTAAATACCAGTTGCTCAAAAGTTTAAGACCATACCAAAAAAAAGTCCTAAACAGCGTACGAAATGCCAAAAAAAGAGGTCTCATTGGTGAGTTGCACGACCGTCATTGCGAATAACTGCAAGCGTTCGCTCTGGCATGGTCGATATAAGCGTTTGCAGAAGGTTGGCTGGAATATTATTCCAAGTAGTGAAGATGGGTTCACGAAAACCATGCATTATTTGGAACTGACGTCCATTTCTATAGACTTCCCTTGCCATCCACCTCCAAACATTTTTAGTGGGGTTAAGTTCGGGCGAACATGCTAGATGGTCTAAAAGAATCACGTTATTCACCATGAAAAGTACTTTGTCCTGCAGGCATTGTGGATTGCAGTGTTGTCCTGCTGAAAAATCCAATCTTTTCCACACAAGCGAGAGCCTTTAGTAAATAAGGATGCTCTGTTTAACATGCCAATGTAGCCAACTGCTGTTTAACTCCCCTGTATGACCTAAAACTCCATTATTCCATTACAGGAGAAAGCACCCTAGATCATGATGGAAACTCCTCCATTGTGTCGTGTAGAAAATGTCTTCGGTGGGATATCCTAACGTTGGATGTCATCTGGACCATCCAGGTAAATTTTTTTTCTCATTAGAGAACAAAACCTTCGTCCACTTTTCTACGTCGTATGTTTGGTGCTTCTCAGCAAAGTTTAACCGAGCTGTTTCATGGTGTGGAAAGAGGCGTGGCCTTTAAAGACGCTTACAATTTTTAACGCCTTTCTCTCATAAATGCCGTCTTATTGTTCTTTAGCTGCATTCCCCATCCGTAAGAGTTTTAATATGGTTCGACGATCGGCTGGTGTCTTGCCGGACAACCCGTCAAATCCTCCTGTTCAACGCCGGCGACATTTTCTTGGGCTGATCACTTGAAATTCTCGTTCCATATCCCTCTGGTTTTTTTTAAGAAATTTGCAACTGCAATTTTTTTACGCCAAATCTTACCAGTGATAGCACATTGAGACCTTGCTTTTGTAGCTCGACAATTCTACCACGTTCAAACTCTGTCTACTTTTTAGCCTTTACCATGTTTTTACCCAATGTAACACAGGAAATGTCAGTGGAAGATGTTGACAACGCTAATGCTTGAACACAAATGACTAAATTTCGTTATGTGTTTACCGATTAACGCTTCGTTTCAGTTTGGTCTTGAACTTTTGACCAGCTTGTATTTAGGTTAATTTCATAGTGTTCACAATATCCCTATTAAATGCTAAAAAGTTTTTTTTTATTTTCGCTTTTCTTATTTTCATGTTTTGAAGTTCTACTAATATAAGTGATCAAGTCTAACAATGCAAAAGGCATATTTTTTCTTCAAGGAGACTAGATAGCACATTTTCCAGTTTTGTGCTGAAACAAAAACCACCGAAACACACACATACATACATCTTTTTTAAAGATTTTTCTTAATTGTCATCAAACGACTTTAGTCATAACTAAAAGAGCTGTCGGTAAAAATTTTTCTCGAAAACTAAATCCAAAACCAGTAGAAAGGATGATTTAATCACTTGTGATCACCACCGTTACAACGCTTAGATACGTAAGTTGTGGTTAAAGCACTCTACTCGTAATTCGAGGGTCGCAGGTTCGAATCCCTGTCATACCAAACATGCTTGTCACTTCAGTCGTGGGGGTGTTATTATGTGACGGTGAATTCCACTATTCGTTAGTGAAAGAGTAGCCCAAGATTTGGTGGTGGGTGTTAATGACTAACTGACTTCCCATTAGTGTTACACTGCTAAATTAGATAGCCCTTGTGTAGCTTTGCGCAAAATTCATAAACAAAAACAAAATAAAAGTTGTGAACGTTGTTGAAGGTACACGACTAACCCTTGTGTTTAATATCGTGTTTTATATCAGTATACGTATTGTTTCTTTGGTTGCAGAGCTTCGCTTAAAGTTACTTGAAGCATAGCTGCGCTAGTCATCTGTGACTAAAGTGATGGACTAAAGGGAAAATAACTAATTAACACAATCAAATGCCAACTGTTTATCATTGAATAGTGGAGTTGACCTTCACTACTTAATGACCCTATAGCTGAAAAGATAAACACGTTCGGTAACGGTATTCGAACCCGCAAATGTGAATGCAGCAATCACCAAATCAATACATTTTTTGCACCTGCTGCAAATTTTGTGATCAGATAGCTTGTTCAAACTGTTAACACTTTTATTCTTTATTATATACTTCCAAATACAAACATTTGTACAGAAGCCTCCTCAAAACAATACTGTTCTTTTTTTCAAAATAAAGTAGAAGAAACAATAATTTCCCTTGTACTCGTGAAAAATCACTGCTAAATGTTTTTGTCATCGTTGAAAACATTTAAGTCAACAATTTAATTCTAATTATTAATCAATTGTTCGCAGAACTAGAGTCTGTATATTAATTATCAGGTATCATAGAAGTACGAACACTTACTTTTTTCTACAGATTTTAACCATACAATACTAAATAATACTGAAAGACACTTTGGTATTAATAGATATCTTCTAAGAAAGCGTTGTTTGTTTGTTTCAAAATCATGTTAAATATTTTTAAAACCGTAAGTGGATATCCATAAACATCTAAGTTTACGTTTATAATAAACAAGTTCTTACTTTTTTATTTTTAACGTTTGTTTTTCTTTCTGGTTATTGACTGACTGAACAAGAAAACAATAACTACAGATTTAAACTTCATGATACAAAAAACCATACACACAAATTAAGTTTCCTAAAATGGAATAAAATGCACAAAGCTATGAAACTGTAAACGTGAAAGCCCTAAAACTGTAACTCAGATGCTCTTACAGGTAAGCTTTATAATACTGGGGTCTTAGTTGACGTTTTTGTTATTTCCAGATATATTATAGAACTATGGACAGTAAAAACACAAAACAGTTCAGCCACACGCCCAAATTCAAATATTTCAGATAAGTAACAGATATTCTACAACACGGTCATCAATATCCAGAAGCTCTTTAATGGATAATAGCATGTCTTTGTTTTCCGTGAGAAACCACGTCCCTGGGATGTTTGAAGGAAAACAATTAATCTATGTCCTAAGGAAGGGTATACCAACCTTCACAAAGTTTTCAACCTATGCCACTGAGATACTGCAGTCCTGGCTTTAGTCAGCATGTCACACCAGTGTTTGGATTCTGTGGGTCCACTACGAGAGGACAGGATCACCTTCCCTATCAATTCATTCCGTCCAACTGTGTCAAAGTCCATAACTGCTACTGATAGGTACGTTTCACGAATATGTTCCCATGGAACAATGAACTGGAAAGTGTTATTAAACACTGGATTTAAGGTTTGCCTGTGGACCTGTGTCTTTTTCTTCTCTACTTTTTTGTCTCCACGATGTAGCCACACCTTAACGTAGGGATCTGAAAAAAGCAAGCAATGTCACTTACAAATATTAACAAACAAACAACCGCACACTTCCTGAAACTACACCTTAACGTGGGGTCCTTAAAAAACACAGGTGATGTCCTTAGTACAAAGATCGAGAAACATCAGACATTACCCTCTGAAACCCTACTTTACAGAGGTATCTGAAGACAGACAAATACTGTCATTAATACAAAGGTTAGCAAACTTCAAAGTTCCCCAATCCTCCTGAAGCCACACCTTGACGTATTGATAATAAAAAAGTAAATTATGTTACTAATAAGAAGTTGATAAATATCCAGCCTCCCTTCAGAAACATAACAATATACTTGGTCTCCAAAACTTTAGTAAAAACTAGTACAGCCAATTTAATTTAGAACAGTAATAAAATGAAAAAGCAATGATTAACTACAGTAACCGTTACATTTGACAATAATTTAACAACTAGTCAGTAAGTCAGGGAAATACGTTTTTCTTTCCGGTACTAGTTTTTCTTGATTCTAGATAGCGATATGAATTTCTTGGGATAACTAGAATCTAAATTAGCTACCAACGTAGCCGAACTTGTACAGTTTCTAAGTTATGATAAACCAAAATCCACAAAAAAATATGATAGTGGCAACACATGTTGCGCAATAAAGAATTTGGTTCGTCAACTCAATTAAACCGATTTCTCGTTGGATGTCATGAGATCTGTTGATAGAGGTTGACTATGAAAATTCAACTAAGCTTACTTGCCATTGTAAGATGACTGTGTGCAATAGCTTCCGAAACAAGAACACTTCTTCAGTTTTGAGGAAGAGAAATAGAATCCGTTCCAAACTCCTAAGCTCCGCATCTTCGTGGGTGAACACTACTGATAAGTGTATTCTTTAAGCACTAAAGTGTGGTTATTGGTGTTAACAGTTCGAACCTTTTATCAAAGTGTGTGTGAATATATATATATATAAATTTAATTAATGTTTCACTCGATATAGTAGGGCCAGTCATGGCCAGGTGGTTAAGGCACTCAACTCGTATTCCGAGGGTTTAAATCCCCGTCAAACCAAACATGCTCGCCCTTTCAGCCACAGAGGCATTATAAAGTGACGGTCAATCCCACTATTCGTCGGTAAAAGAGTAGCCCAAGAGTCTTACGCTGCTAAATTATGGACGGCTAGCGCTATAGCTTTGCGCGAAATTCGAAACAAACCATTGGAGATTATGCTATCCCTGACACCTAGTGAGAAAATTAGTAAGTGAAATTTTACTTTGTAGCTATAAAATATTTTCTCATCAACTTAAAAAATGCATAATTTTTACAAACAAAAACACTATAAAAGAAAACCTTAATAAATCTGAATAATACTTTAGTTTTAATATTATTACCGTATTTTATATACCGTATTCATACGGTATAAAACATTTGATAAAAGAAAAGGAGACATCTAGTGAAGTCAGGCATTAAACGCTAAATTATAACTCACAAAAAAAACACAATATTGACTCATATATTTATTTATTTAAAAACAGATTGAAGTAACAATAAATTGTATTTAAAATGATGTTATGCTTAGTTTAAAATGTGATTTAATTTATCTATATAATATTACACATGCACTGTTAGTATGAAAACTAAATAAAATATTAAAAAAAATCAATGTTCAAACGTTCTGAAAAGTATTAAAAATGACATTGTAAAAATGAAAAATGGAGTACCAGTTATTCATAGCTATTTTAAGGTTGATTTCCATTTTTATTATTCACTGGATAAAACAAATAGTCAAGAAAAATACATTTATTTAAGTGCATTTGATTACTTTACCTGAAGATCCATTAATGTCTTTTGATTTCAGGTTTCTAGCTTTGATAAGAGTAATTGTCAGTTCGCTAGTTCTGGGGATGTACAGTAGCGTCACCAGGATCTCCCCTAACTAAAATACCATCAAAACATTTAAAGTTTTAGCCATTTAATTCAGAAACAATAAAAGAACAAACAAAATCAATGTTCTAGAACGTTTTAGGTTTGTCTTTTATCAAGCACAACGTTACACCCTGAGTTATCTGTTGATGAGAATCGAAACTTAAGTTACTTTTAAAGACCTTCAGACTTATTGCTGAGCTACCGATAAGAAGGAATGTTTTAGAATTCATAACAAAATTCAACAACTTCTTAGCTACTAATAAGAGAAAAAGAACCGAATTGTTTGAAATAATTCATAATCAATGTGGCAAAATTACACTTTAAAAAATTAAGTACAATGGCATGTCCTTAATTTGATACGAATGTATTAACATTTGTACACAATTTAGAACTGCACAAAATTTATTTCTAAAAATATTATGTAGGCTCGGCATGGCCATGTTGTTAAAGCACTCTACTCGTAATTCGAGGGTCGCAGATTCGAATCCCCGTCATACCAAACATGCTCGTCATTTTAGCCGTAGAAGCGTTGTCATGTGATAGTCAATCCTACTATTTGTTAGTAAAAGAGTAGCCCAAGAATTGGGGGTAGGTGGTAATGACTAGCTGCCTTCCCTCTAGTCTTACACTGCTAAACTAGGGACGGTTAGCGCAGACAACCTTCATGTAACTTTGCGCGAAATTCAAACAAACAACAAGATTGTAGTTCTGAAGATGTTAAAGACTACAAATGGAAAAAAAAAAATTTATATTGCTGACCAATAATTGATATATTGAATTTAATAGTAAATATTTATTAATTTAAAATGGATAATAACCAAACTAAATTCATAAAAATATTATGTTATGTTCATATACACAACTCGATGATAATTTCTTTCGATCATTTATCAACTACGTAAATGTCTTGCTCCGGCAGATGACCAAAATCAAATAATAACAATATAATTAACACATTATAAAATAGAAGGTAAAATAGCTATAATGTGACCTTTTTGGATGGTTGGAAGAAAATAACATTTCCTCTTTTATTTTCCTAATATAATTTATGCCCATTACTACTTTTACCAAGTGATTATATATTTATTATATTATTGCCTTCGAATCTTCAGCCGGTTTGATAGATTTCCAGAATATTGGTTTCTGGGTGAGATCCACCTGACTTAGTGGTAAATATACATCACCGATAGGATCGTCTCGGCTGAAGCGATCATAGTCGAACACTTGGAGATAGAGAATGGATTTCTGGAGCTTATACAGTGGAAAACCTTCAAGTGATAGAAATAAAAATATCACCACATGGAATGAAAAGCAAAGTAAAATTAACAATATAAGGCTTGAATAAGAAATACAAAATTAACAATATAAGGGTTAAGTGAGTTATGTCAAATTAACAATATAGGAGTAGAGGAGTAATGGAAAAAAGCAGCATAAGGGTTAAGAAGTAATATAACAATAATAATATAGGGTTTAAGAAGTAATATAACAATAATAATATAAGGGTTAAGAGGTAATATAACAATAATAATAGAGTTAATAAGTAACTTTTCATGTAAGAAAAATTTAAATATTGATTTTATCGTCTTCATTCTTGAGTAACCCAGTTAAAGTACAACAAAACAATAAAATAACAGTATTTGATTAAATAGAATTTACCTTAATATATCAATATGCATTATGAGAATTGTGTTAGAACAGATAGCCCTCGAGTAGCTTTGTACGAAATTCCAAAACAAACAAGAATTGTGTAATCTTATTTAAGTTATTTAAAATACGAATTATTGAAAACATATTTAAAAGTTTTTCTAAAATAAATCAAGCTGGGATGAATGATTCTCTTTCAGAACTGATTTCTCAAATAATAAACATCTGGCTACAGAAAATAATAATAGTAGTTGATTGTAGCGAAAAACGACATTATTTTTCTAATTATAAATTCTTCAACACGTAATCGATGCTACTTTAGTATTATTTAGAGAGAAAGCGGGTTTTGTAAAATATTTTTGCCCTGAAAAATTTACAACGAAACAGCCAAGAGACTGGAACCACAACCTCTTTACTAAATAGGCAAGTCTTAATTCAGAACTGAGCTCAAAAGCTTAACTTTCTTAGCAAGGCGCAGCTCAATGAACTTATGTATTTCAACACGGATTTAATAATAAGGAATTTTGTTACAGCAAATCCTATATTTTCTTATTTGATTTTTGCTATTTATGTAACCGAAAGTTATGCAATGGGCTATTTAAGTTGTGTCCATTACACAAATCCAACTCCAAATTATAGTGTTAACATGCTTAATGCTGAGCTACCAAGTAAGGAGTCATTTTTTTTTAAATATATCAGCGTCAGTGCTGTGTTGTGTTTCATCTTACAACTGTTTGCCAGACTCTTATTACAACGCTTATTAGTTTTTTATTGCTTGCTGTTTTTGTCAAACACGAACTGAAACAACAGGCCATGTAATGCTAAAAAATATTTAGTGCCACTATTTTATATCGTTTATCCCAAAATGTATACAATAAACTGCAACCCAATTAATATCGTGTAACGGTCGAAAACATTTTACTTCAACAATACATTCATAACAATTTCACATAGAAATACTGCTAATAGTCCATTGGAAGCGACTCCTTTCTTGTGTACGTAACATCGACCTCTAGGACATCTTAAGGTGTCCTCTAGTGAATACTTGAGCAAGTATTTTCAATAGTATACTTTCCAAATCTTCCCTATCCTCTCGTAAGATCCTAATCTGTTAATTATTTTGGAATCAGTTTCTACGTAAGTCCAGTCTTATTTTATTTATCATAGTCTAATAATGCATTTGGGATACCAATTTATAATAACCGTTTTCTTCAGAATTTCTGAAATCAATACTAATATTATTAAATTATATTTTACAACTTTATTATTTGATTGGTGTTGTTTATTTTCCCGATCCTTCTAATATCCTGTAATTACACGAAAATATACCTTAACTATAATAAAATATATAATAATTACACTATAATTATACTAAAATATACCATAATTATACTAAAATATACTATAATTATACTAAAATATACCATAAGTATACTAAAATTCAATGTTCTAATTAAACAGCAAAGAAAGTATAAATCTATTATGTTTCATTTTCTAAAGAAATAAACTTTTATTATTATTATTATCCAACGTCTATTAATTGTCAAATAATCTACTGGTGCATGTAATATGCTTTGCGGATATGTTAAAATGAAAAATTAATTTTGTGGTAAATATTTATTTATTTGTTCCTCAGAATATCAGTCTTTAACCTGTTAAAGCAAAAAAATTAATCAACAGAAATTCTTTGATATTCATTTTTGGAAGAACGCTGAAGAGATAGTTTCGTCTGCCTTTGTGCCTGTCAATTTACAACAGACGTAATTGGACAGCCCATCAAATAAAAACGGTTATTTTATTAAACACGAACGTTTATGAATGTGTTTTCGTTTTACTTTAAAATCGACAACCACTCCAACACGTTAACTGCGTCTAACATTTTTCTTTATTAACAAATTTCTATAAAAACTTTGAAATTTTCAGGTTATAAAATTTCAAAAATAAAATTACAAGTAATTTTTACTTATAATGATGTCAATTGACAGACATAAGTTTTGAATTTTTTTTTCTATTACAAACCTTTAAATGTAAGCTATAAATGTGCCTGTAGTCGTATTTCTTTGTCATAAAATGTAAAGTTTCTAAAAAAATGATGAGAAAATTTGGTAAGATCAAAAGATAAAACACATTATTGGTTAGTTAGTGCACACATCCAAAAACATTAGTAAGGAAACATAATCTGGAAATTGTTGACTTACCTTCAAAATAGAATGTTTCATTCCATCTAGGATTTAAAGTTCTGTGTTTGACTTTCGTTTCCAGCTTGTGTTTCTTGTCTGGGAGTAGGAACACTTTTACATAGGGGTCACTAGTTCCTATAGAGAGGTAGATTTCTATTATTTTACTTTTTTCTTAATAGAGGAAGAAAATGTATCTCAAATCCACATTTTTTTTAGCGTAGCATTTATGATATAGTGTTTCTTGTCTATAAATGCTACACAAAGGAAAGTATTTATAATTGAATCATTCTAGGATCGTTTAATTTTTAATAAATCAAAAAAAAACGATGGCGTCAAGAAACAAGAAATGAACACACGTTGCACTAATGACGTATTTGTATAATGATTTATTAAAAAGTGACTATTTCTAGTATAACCACACATTATATTATAACTAAAAGATGCAAAAGCAAAATTATTATGTTAAATATACCATCGTTACCTTAAGACTATTTAAAGAATGAATACATTTTTTTTTCTCGAAACGAATGTCCTAAACACAATACGGACAATCCAAAATGCATGCAAACTCATTTATTTTCACAATAGCATTAATCCAATCCATTACACGTTGGGAGAATAAAACATACAAATTATTTATCAAAGATCGTCCAAATGGGTCTGACTTTTGCATTATAACAGCTTGAAACTGTTTATTCAGAAACACAACTATTGCACAGAAATTGTAAGCGTTGCATCATCATTCAAGTAGCAAAGTGAGCTCCAGCATCTACAACTGATTGCGTGTCTCAAAATATGATCAAACACTGTGTGTATTCAGGGTGCTCGTATTATACTAAATTACCAAAAGATAACACCGCCATATAACATATCGAATCTCTCAAAGTAACAGTTACATAAACCATATTAAGGCTAAATTGCTTTATTCTAAATTAAATAACCTGTCACAACATATATTGCATGCCAATGAATCACATTATGCAGCTTCATGAAGTCCAACTGCAGTATATCGAGTAAACAATCACTTTCGGCTTCATAAGACCAACTGTGGTGTATTGTATATGATGATGTTAAACTTATACACTAAATTGTAGTGTATTGTCTCACGTAAACACTTATGTTAGGCTTACATTTAAATTAAAGATATACCCGAAACTTCATAAAGTTAACTTGATATAAACAGTTATGTCAAAGAAAAAAGTAACAAATTTGGTATATTTTTTAAATACTAAATTCTTTTTGCGGTCCCCTGGAGGTCACACTCCGCTAGTACAGCAATATGTCTTTGGATTTGCAACGCTAAAATCAGGGGTTCGATTACCCTCGGTGGGGTCAGAAGATAGCCCGATGTGGCTTTGCTATAAGAAAACACACACCCTTGGAGGTTTCCAAAGAAAAGGTTTGTTTGTTTTGGAATTTCGCACAAAGCTACTCGAGGGTTATCTGTGCTAGCCGTCCCTAATTTAGCAGTGTAAAACTAGAGGGAAGGCAGCTAGTCATTACCACCCACCGCCAACTCTTGGGCTACTCTTTTACCAACGAAAAGTGGGGTTGACCGTCACATTATAGCGCTCCCATGGCTGGGAGGGCGAGCATGTTTAGCGCGACCCTTGGATTACGAGTCGCACGCCTTACGCGCTTGGCCATGCCGGGCCCCAAAGAAAAGGGCTGTGAGGTCTGGTAATGAGCGAAAGACGTCATCGGAAATGAATATGTAAACATGAGTGGTTGAACTAAAATATTACACTTTCTTTCAAAACAAAATCCTAAGGAACTGAATAACAAATGTAGTTTAAATACAATGGGCTCCAAAGTGTCCAATAAAAATATAATTATTACAATAGTTTCCGCAGCATAGTAGTGGAACACAACATTAAAACAAAGATACTAAACTTTATGAAGTTCAAATATGGTACAATATTTAAAATAATTAATGATGTTAAGCTATCCAAATTCAGTGAAACATTTTAAGACAAATTAGAAGAAAGAACTAACGCTTCTGTGACTTTATATATAGAATTAAACTTGTAATAAAATCGGATGTGTTACCATAACTAATCATAATGCTGAAATGTCAGTATCTTTATATTTCTCAACATATCTAAACACTTTTACATCACATTAAAAACAGTAACTTCACAAGTTTGGTTTAGGTTAAGAAAAATGAGCAATTATTATTACTATTATTCCTTCTAAACGCCTTTTCCAATGGCTCAGGGGTTAAGTTTAACGATGTACAATTGTGTAGTTTTGTACTTATAACAAACTTCTTCCTTCTGTTGAAAAGGCAAAACATGAGAATATGAAACAAGTTCCATTGAAATGTTAATCGTAATTTGAGTTTGACAAATGAAGCTAGCAAAATATTACTTTTATGAATATTTATGACGATTTTAGTGTAAAATATTTCTCCATAGTTAATAACATAAAATTTATAATTAAGGACCATGGAGCATATGGACAATTTGAAAAGCTGAAATGACGTAATAGTCTCTGGCGCTGTGCCTATGTTGATAGCATCCAATGATAAGTACGCGTGGAATTTTAAATTCAATTAATTTAAAGAAGCATACCATATTAAGAAGACAGTACATGATTACAAGAAACAGAGAAACTAAAACACAAATAAACAACATTAGAAATCACATCAGAACTCAAATAAAACAACAAAAACAAAATAAATGGGACAATTACTGTAATAAACTAAACGACATAACTGACCCGAAAAAATTCTGGTCACATCTTAAAAGATTCACAAATGAAAACACAAACACAAAGAAATATTCTCCACTTGAACATAATAACACCACTGCACACACAAATAAAGAAATAGCCGAAGCTTTCAAGGATCAACTCCAAAATACATTTAAAACTCACATAGATCCAGATTTGAATACAAACTTCTACAATAAAGTCACTAATCACATAGCAAACAATAAACATCAATATGAACCAATATTTCCAGTAAACATAACTGATAAAAATACAAGTTCTAACACTGATTATGAAAGCACATTACTAACAAAGGAAATATCCCTACATGAAATACTAGAATCAATAAAAAACACCAAAAACAAAGCACCAGGAGAAGATGAAATACAAGCTATTCTCCTAAAAAAGGGCACTCCGAAATTGTTTGACCACCTAAATTCACTATTTAACTTATCGCTATCCTCGGGATATATCCCAGTTTCTTGGAAGCTAGCAAATATTTTAATGTTCCATAAGAAAGGAAAACCAGCGAATAAACCAAATAGCTACCGACCAATCAGCCTGACTAGCTGTGTTGGCAAAATTCTCGAAAGAATAATAAGTAATAGACTTTCCACATTCTTGGAGATAACATCAAAATTACCAGAAGAACAGAATGGATTCAGAAAATTTAGACAAACGACAGACCATTTAATAAGATTAACCGAAACCATAATAGATAACTTCAACAAAAAAGAATGTACAGTCGCTTGCTTCCTCGATATCGAGAAAGCATTCGACACCGTTTGGCACGACGGTCTAAGGTTCCGAATGAATGAAATGGAACTACCGCGAGGAATTATTCTCTGGTTATCCAACTTTCTGGAAAACAGAAAATGTAGAGTAAACGTAGAAGGAACTTTTTCCGAATACTTTACTCCACTAGCTGGTGTCCCACAGGGAGGGGTGGTTAGCCCTATACTCTTCATCATGTATGTAAACAATATGCCATTGAAGGATCCAAATCATGGATTCTCATCACAGTTCGCAGATGATGTGGCAATCTGGAAAAGTGCTGTACGATAGCAGCTACAAACATACAACCACAATTAAATAGAATTAGTGAATACTGTGAAAAATATAGAATAAAAATAAACACAGCAAAAACTCAGCTCGTACTCTTTACGAAATCGACAAAACACAGAAAACAACAGCTAGAAATATATATGAATGGTACTCTACTCCAGATTGTCCAATCAGCAAAAATTTTAGGTCTGACTTATGATTCAAAATCAACTTGGATCAATCATGTCAACGAAATAAAAATAAAATTTGGCGAAGAACCAACTATGTAAGGAGTCTAACTGGTAAACACATGGAGCATCTACAGATAACATTTTGAAAATATACAAAACATATATTAGACCAGTAATAGACTATGCAGCTCCAGCATGGGTAACTGTAAGTAATAAAACAATCAAAACTAAACTACAAACAATCCAAAACACACTTCTCACAACTGCATACAGAGTCCCGAGATCAATATCATCTAAATTCATTCATAATTACTCGAGCATACCAACCATATCAGATAGACTCCTAAATATTACAATTAGGTATTTTAACAAAAATTGAATGAAAAATGATTTATTATGCGAACTAGACAGGTACCTCATACATGATGAAGAAAATCCTAAATACCTCTCCCCAATTAACATATATTTTAAATATAAAGAAAAATAAATTAAAGTAAAATATGTATGTATATAAATTTTAAATCTTATATTTATTGTTTACATATTTATGTATTTTAAAAGAAATAATAATAATAAAATAAAATAAAATAAATAAATTGCCACCAGCTAACTTGACCTACTGTGAATAATAGACTATAAATGGACATTGCCCTGAGAAGGACCTAACATACAAACAGTTAGGGAAAATAAGTTCAGGAAGGAGGAAGAGGTCAAAGAGAACCTGACCCTCCAGGTTAAAATACCCAGATACCATTGATCCATCATACCATATTAACATACATTATGTACGTGAAAAATAAGTAAACTAACTACTTAGAGACTGAAAAACATAAACCTGTTTTTATATAGTTTTATTAAATGAAAAATATACTCAATAAAAATGTGACTGTTTTCAAATGAAAAACATTTCATATATTTAAATACACACAAGTTATTACACTTTGATCAATGGATAGAGACTAGCATTTTACATTTATAAAATATCTCTATTGTTTCATGAACTAAAATGTTTACATCTCGACAGTACTTGTAAGATAACAGAAGCATAGTGATATGGCTTGTGAAAGGAAACAAACTATAAATCCAATGAAAATACTTTATACATACGATAACAACCACGTTAAAGCAACGTGGTGATGCTCATAAGATGTGATATCATACATACACCAATTTATATTAAGAGAGACAATCCTTAAAACATGTTAAAATGAGTATATTTAAACAATAACAAATTGAGTAATATTTGACCACATTTTTATTACAATTGGAACAAGCAGCAACAATAACAGGAGAAAGCTAAGTTCCCCTTAATATTTAACTGTTTTAATTACCCAGTTTTCCCTTATATATTTAGATAATTTACCCTTTTATATAGATTGTCTCTTTTTTAATATATAAATTTTATATGGCTAACACCATTATCACAAGTTGTTGTTTTGTTTTTGTGTACGTGAATTCTTTAAAACGATATTGTTGAAACAAAATATAACAAAACATTAAAATTAATTGTGGTATACTATTTACATAAACAAAGCCCCTCCTAGTGGCAAAGCGTATGTCTGCAGACTCACACCGCTAAAAACCGAATTTCGAGACCCATGGCGGTAAAAACACAGATAGCCCATTGTGAACCTTGTTGTTACTTCTAAACAAACATAAGTAACGTTAACCTTATAAAATCAGTTTGGATATATTAAGTGAATACAATGTTAAAGCTAATCAATTTAAACTTTATAATTTAACAAACTGTTTTATGTTATTCGCTATTTTATTCATTGATAAAAAAGTTTCCTGTGTTATAAATATCTTAAGGAATTTAACGTTTGTGTCCCATTTTCCAAACACTGGGGTCATGGTTTAGTCATAACAGTGATAGTGAAATTACACTATTCTGATAGTACAAGTAGCTCGGGAGTTAACAGTTAATATGGTCCTGAAATTTTTTCGAACTTTAAGAATTTATAAAAGTCGTGATTGTAGAATAATTACAACGAAAAACAACCATCTCACGTGTCTCCATAAATGTAAAAACAAAACAAAACATAAAACATTCCTGAAGTCAAATTATATACCAATATCCTACAGTATGAAATATTAGATCAGAAAGTTAAGGCCATACTTCAAGAAAATATAATATAAATAAACATAACGCTCAGCATTACATTTTATATCAAAAAATACAAATAGTTGTTTTTAAATTTTAGACCAAATTTCACAGTTACACTGAGAAAATTCCCATACAAAAACTAAAATCATTTTAAAAATTAAAAACAAAAAGCCTTTTAGCACTGAAAATATACCAAAAAACTACAATAATAAACTTATATTAAATTATAATTAGCAGAGCCTAATGAAAGTGTACAAAGTTAAGGACTAAACTTCACCACAATAAAAATTAAATACCCATCTTATATATAGCTGTAGCTACAGAAAACACATCTCAAAGCTTATGATAAGTAACAAAATACCCAAATTGCATACAACCAGACACAGAAAACACGCCTAATGCCTATCAGAATAGGAATAAAAGTATTTGAGAAACCAAATAAAATTCGTAATCCAGACAAAAATTCATGACCTGTAAACCGTATTATAATATAACCTTAAAGTAGAATACTTTAAAATAGTTAAAGAATGACAACACTATAAAGACTAGTCATTATATACACACCTTACAGAAAAGTCAAGTCTAACCAACAGCTAACTCGATGAAGAAAATTAATCAATTCTATAACATAATTAAAAATAACTTGAAGTCGCAACAGTCAAAACCTGACAGTTTTGTCAGGTTTTAGCTTCACCTCACTCATGTATAGATCACCTAAAGTTCTCTTGCAAGGCTACATTCTCTATCCCATAGTTCAATTCACAACTTCGTCATGTTAGCCCTCAGCTAGATATCTTTTACATATAAATAATCACTATTAACAGGTTAAATGTTCTCACATGTTAAGAATCTAGTTAATCTTGTGCAAGATTATAAAAACAAGAAAAATAACCCCACATGGCACAATGATAAACTACTGTAACCTCGAATGACACAATGATCAACTACAGTAATCTCGTATGACACAGTGATCAACTACAGTAACCTCGAATGACACAGTGGCCAATTCTGATGTATATATCATTTTTACACATGTCTTGAAATGCTAAAAAATATTCTGCAAACTGCTTCAAATTAAATACTTCACGAGGAATGTGCCACCTGACAATCTACATTATATTAACGTTCAAAATCTTTTGTGTCAACAAAACATCCTTCGAACACAAAATCAATACACTATTAACTTACCTCTAACACTGCTAATGATTTCATATCAATTGTTCTAAGTCCTAAAATTTGAGTCAAATATGTGGATAATGCTTTCTCACATTGGCCTCACACACGTAAGAAGAGATCCAAAAATTCATAATTCAACTGTACAAGAAACATTCAGTGACATAATAACTCACATTAGAAATGAAATGAGATAAGCTACCATTCCTAGAAGTGATAGTTACTGAGATATATATAACTTATGTATCATAGGGTTTTACAGGAAACTATTTGAACAGTGTAAATAGGAGTGTCACAGACTACCCAGTTTCATAAATCCTCAAGATCTGTAAAACCGAAATTTCTAAAGAGAGGCAGAGGAAAAGAAATACATGTCAATACAATTTCCTTCAAAATTGGCCGCTCAGAAGAAAAACACCAAAAACAAGCAAAAGAAACCTCTAAAAATCAGCCATATTATTGTATGTGAAAAATCTCTCTAAAAGCTTGAAGAGCATGTGTAAACAGAATAAAGTTGAAGCAGTATTTCGAAACTATAGCACAATACGATCACAGATTGTATACACCAAAAAACGTAAAGAACTTTGTGATAGTTACTAGAATACACTAAAGAAACGTAAAGATCAATAGAAATTAGAAGTTAGGAGCATAAAAGATAACGAGACTCTGTAATACAGACCAAGTTATAATTGACCATCATGGCAAAGAAAAAAGCTCAGAATGTAAAATAGAATAATACAAACAAATGGGATATAATCAGATCAAGCGGAAAAAAACAACGTAAGCTTCCTAAAAACACATAACCTTAATATATAATTCAGTAAACACTGAATACCCATTCTGAGAGTATTCAGATATTTATGTACATATGTGGATGTTAAATATCTCTTTTCCTTTTTTACCAAAGGTGAGTTCAAAAGAAAATCTGTGAAGTACAAGTCTAATGCATTTTCCACTGATTGAATCTTCTGCTGCGGACTGCAGTTTTGCCTGTTGAAGGCCCATCAGCACGGCTTGGATTAGCATACCTAAATTAATTTAGGTTGCTTTACAGTGAAGTGAATGGGACTCAAAACACTATCTATATTCAAATAGTTAGTTGATTCAAGTGCCAAAGGAAGATAAATGTGTGTTTTTCTGAAAGCGAAGCCACATCGGGCTTCTGAGTCTACCGATAGGAACCGAACCCCTAATTTTAGCATTGTAAGTCCGTAGATTTATCGCTGTATTAGCGAGGAACGAAGACAAGTGTGTAGCACAGTAATTTTTCTACTCAATAGAAAAAAAATCAAAGTCTTAAACGTAGTCATCTTAATTAGTGGATATTTAAGATATAAGCTAGTTATTAATTTGTATATTCCTATTTAAAAAACGAGTAATTACTAATTATATTCCGATGGTGATATAACTATTGACTAGAACATTGATAACCGATCACCATAATCGTACACTAAATACTCTAAATGCCCGACATGGCCAGGTGGTTAAGACTCTTTACTAGTAATCTGAGGGTCGTAGTTTCGAATCCCCGTCGCACCAAACATACTCGCCCTTTCAGCCGTGGGTGTGTTATAATGTATGGTCAATTCCATTATTTGTTGGTAAAAGAGTAACCCAGTAGATGGCCGTGGGTGGTGATGACTAATTGCTTTTTCTCGTAATCCGAGGGTCACGGGTTTGAATCCTCGTCACACCAAACATGCTTGCTCGCCCTTTCAGTCGTGTGGGCGTTATAATGTATGCTCAATCCCACTATTCGTTGGTAAAAACGTAGCCCAAGAGTTGATGGTGGGTGATGGTGACTAGCTACCTTCTCTCTGGTCTTACATTGCTAGATTAGGGACTGCTAGTCCAGATAGTCCTCGAGTAGCTTTGTACGAAATTCAAAAAAAGCCAAACCAAAGTATATCATGGGAACTACAATTTTAATATAATTCTATATCATAACCTGAAACAACATATAGCATTATAAAGGATAATATTGATATATTCATGAAGTAGTTAATTTACTTACACAAGATACGGCTTATTCACTGAATTTTGTTTCGGAAGTTACGTTTATAATAATAAATTCAATAATGTGTCGTAAAACACTAAAAAATATCGCTTAGCAACATTACCGCAACAACAAAGTGATGCCTTACGGAGTCATAAACATACGTATATTACACATATATATTTTACAAAGAGTGTGTTAGTTTAAAATATAAAGGAGTAGAAATGTGTAATAACAATATTGTCTTTGATTTACAATGCTTTACAAGAACTTTCCGAATAAAAGAAAATATTAGCATATAGAAGATAAGCAAATAAAATCAGGGTACAAACTAAAATTCGAAAATGATAAAATGTGCCTTGGTAATGGAAGTGTAGCACACATCCATAGATTTATTTGTTCACAAACCTCATGTATGAAGAAGCAAATTAATAGAATTGCGAACCCATACTGATGCTTAAACCCACAACATCTTAAACCTTACGAAAGAGAAGTACACAAATAAAAGCAAAACATTGATAGTGATAAGAAAAACGTATTCCCTGAAACTGACATTCTAGGACCCTTAAATAACAAAGTAAATTTAAATTATCACTCCAAAGTTCAAAACACGTAGTAATAAAAGCTAACAACCTTCCACCCTGATCATTATATTTAGCTTTTTTTTGCATTTCTTTGTGTAGGCCAGGCATGGACACGTGGTTAAGGTAATCGACTCGTAATATGAAGTTTGTGGGTTCGAATCGCACGAAACATGCTCGCCCCTTTTAGTCCTGGGGGTGTTATAGTGTGACGGTCAATCTTAATATTCGTTGGTAAAAGAGTACCTCAAAAGTTGGCGGAAGGCGGTGATAACTATCTGCTTTCCCTCTAGTCTTACACTGTTAAATTAGGAACGGCTAGCGCAGATAGCCCTCGTGTAGCTTTGCGCGAAATTCAACAACAAAGAAATCTTTTTCTATAACTTATAGTCTGTATAAATAAATTATTTCAAATTATTAAAACTGAGACATTTAGATTTAATGTTCTACAACATGTTGTTAAACCTATCACTGTGTATGTTTTTTACCCTCAGTAGACTCCAGTAATGGAGCCAGGAGTTTGAAATATATATCAAATGATATTCACACGGAGATTACAATTTTAGTAATAATCATCTTTATAATGCGATTTCGCTGAAGATAGAATAAGTTATTCCGAAACGTCCGAACTTGTAAATAAAATATTTTATGTTTTGATCAACCGTCTTCATTATTTGCATCCACTTATTCCCGTAGTATTTCTGAAACCTGATTAAAAATGTTTGTTATTGTACATTAGTAAGATTAGTTGTGAATAATGAAACTAGGTTTGCAAAATATAAAAAACAACCTTAGCTTCGACGATTTCGAAAAAAGAAAATACATTACAGATCATTTACTAAATTCAAAATTATTTCAAACGTTTTGTGTACACATATCAGACCCGTTAGATCCCTCTGAGGTATTTTATATGGCCTACGTAAAATTTAAGAACCTGAATATCCAAACAGATCCACAGCTATAAAATATTTTTTTCCATCTCAAGTTTATCAATTTTCTTACAGAAATGAGTACATCAAGATTATATTTTCCAAACAAAAAAAAATACGATTTGATAGCTTGATTAAGCTATGGCCGAATATTGATTCTGTATATAGTCCATCAACTTAATTAGATATTTTATGACTGAGTAAAAAACATACTCTTTGATAGCAAATTTTGATAGTTTAGGGTGTTTATATCTATTGAAACGTTACTTGTGTCTTGTCGTTTAAAATATTAGATTAATTACAACTAATATTCACTTTTGATCAATGCTAACTACTTAAATAAATCATAAGTAAAATAAACCCGGTAACGAATTTCAGTTCTTACTTATAACAATTAAAATATATAGCTTCATCAGTTGGATTACCTCGCTGTTAGAGATATTTCGGTCGTAATTCCAATACCTGACAAGGTTCTGCCAGTTTAAAATATAAATGTTAGTCCTAAATATATGTGATAAGTTAAAACTGTAAGATAATCTTTATAAAAATATCACTGTTATAAAGCAAAAGTAATAAAAACAGATATGCTAAACGTTCCAACCAATCTTGTTAATGAAATAATTAAAATGACATTAGAGAAGGATCTTCATATAACTTATTATAATATTAAAACAAAAAAATATTTATAATATAACAACTTACGGGCCACTAATAATATTTGCCAAAAATAATTTAAGCTTTCTCTTCGTATTATAAAATATAAATCAGAACAGCATGTACTTTGTTACAGCATTCTTAATGAAGTCGTAGTTACTAACATGTGCCACTAAGCATGTTTTAATTAAAATATTAAAATTTTCTACCAAATATTCTAGTGTTTTTATTCAGAGGTTAAACTAGGTAAACAGATTGATGGGTTTGGTTATATGAATATGTTTTGCTCCTAGCTTAATGAACAAATATGTTTTCGTTTTTCCATGCAAAAGTTTGGCTTTAATTCTGTTATATTAATGTGTTTGTTGCTTACGTTCTACTTATTATGCGAAAGATATTTGGCAGTATCTGAATGCAATATATGACAAAAAAGGCGATCATATTAGGATCTGTTGCAACAATACGTGTTTCAATACAGGAGTTTCAGAATAATATAAAACAATTTTAATCGTAGACACCGAAACCTATACGTCCTCTGATCGTAGGTTTAATAATAGTTAAATACAGCTTATATTCAATGGAGAGATAAAATAATACCACGACTGCGTACGTTTTTTTCCTTTAATTTAGCTAGGGGTACATTTTAACATTCTTAATGGTGTCAATAAATAAACTTACCATATTAACATTTGACCTTTTTTAAAAAAATGGATAAACTTTTCATATGCTGCTACAGAAAATTTATACTAAATATATTTATATACTGTATTTATTTACATCCTTGAAATCAAATGCGCATTTAGATGGTAAGGTGCACCAACATTTGTAGAGACAAAAACAAAAGATCACTATAAATTAAATATTAAATCAGAAAGAAACTTGAAGTTGAAGAACAGTTTTTGTGCCAACTTTTCTCAGTTAAATATAAACAGTTTGGTTAAAATTTCATCAGTTCATGATTATTATTTTACTTTGATCGTCTTGTGCTGAAAATAAAAACTGCTGACATTTTAATTAACTCAGATTTCGAAATCACTACATTTAAAGTTTTTCACCTGAAGTTAGACAACACCAAACTGATTTCATGGGTCATTAACGCAACGGTTATGTTGACAAATAGAACCTTTTACACTTTCACAAAACACACGTTCCTAGAAAAAACAAAACAACTGGTTGTACATGAACCCAAATTGCAAGTAACTTTGATCTGACCGGTAACTGTACACCACGTGATCAATTAGATTAATTCAAGTAAACTTTACAGCCTGCGCATGCTCAGTCCAACTGCGGTTTGTTAAAAACCAGTTACATTTAAAAAATGTTCGTACATTTATTGTTTCCACGATTATTCATTCTTGCTTTAAGAGGGCTTTAAAAAGGTTCGTCTTGTGACTGTACTTGTGAAACACATCTGCAGCCAAGTGTAAGGAATTTCTTATTTTTGTCGTTATAGCTGTGACTTCGATTACGAATCTTCAACAGATAGATTTAGAATTGTGTTATAGATAAAATAACTCTCTGAATCATATCTCCATTTATCAACTCAAACATAACCTGAATGACACACTGGGTTTTATTTTCATTATTATACAAATAGACATTTTTCCAAAAAAATACATAATAAAATATTAAAGAAGTTAAACAACTACTTCAAACTACATTACCCACTGAAGCTCAATAGTAAGTTTCAAAACTTCTGACCCTAAAAATCGTATTTCGATTCTCGCAGAGGGCAGAGCACAGATAGTTCATCAAGTAGTTTTGTGATTAACAACAAGCAAACAAGTCAAACTATATCAATACAAATTCATTTTCTGCACTTGCCTATAATATCTTTCGCAGGTAGGTTACTAGCTTGTATAATCTTCAGTACTAATGTAGAATTAGGAAAGTTATATTCCAAACTAAACTGTATCTGTCCAGCTGGTTCATCTGGTTCAGTCATGGCATTAGCTAAATCAGCAGCTTCTTCTTGCTGCTGTAAAAAAACATTAAAAAATAATTAACGTTTAAACATTACATAATCGGTACTTAATAATACGTTAGTTTTTAACACGTTAATACTTTAAACATTATGGAAGCTACCGTAAGCCATATTTTTTTTTAACATTTTGACTCAGACTTTTGTATTTGAAGTGTAACAGGTAGTTATCCTAATTTCTAACCAACTTAAATAACATTCCAAAATACCATCTAGGCGATATTACTCTTTATGTGATTACATCACAATGCTTAATGTAACACTGTTTATAGATTATGTCAATTTTAACCTATTTTACAGTAGGATCACATTTTTCATTTTCGTATTCTAAGTCACAGAGTCTCCCCCCTAAAAAACTTAAATCTGCTAATCAGAGAGATTGCACCAAATAAGCTGCAACCGCTGATTTAAACTACTACCCTTACCGTGTTATGTGTCTGATCGTTATAGTTACAACACCCACCCTCTTAAACCCTAAATTTCACGTTCCGCAGCTCGTCATGCTAGTCATAGCCCAAGCTCGACTATCTATAGGAAGAAAACAAACATAAATTAATAGAACTATCGTATACATGGGCATGATAATAGCACACACACACACACACACAGATATATATATATATATCCTCTTGTGTGATAACTTTACCATAGTAGCAGTTAAACTTCACTATTAGTGTGACATCAACAGCGTCGTGTTACACATTCATCTTTGCTATACGTTGTTACACATATTATAATTTACAATTACTGCTAGTATTTTCAAAACAACAGTATTTCACAGTTCCATTAAACAAAGCGTTCTTTCTTTTACTATAAGCTGAGGGCTGCATAATTATAGCGTGCCGAATTGTGAATATTAGGATCCAAGGTACGTATCCCTTTGTCTCAAAAACACGTTCCGCACTTTAGGATCGTTTGTTCATTTACGAGTTACTGTCAAACAGGTTATAGTTGCTATAACTGACTAGCCTTCTCTGTAACCTATCAGTCAGAATTACAGGTAGCTAGTACGCGTGGCTCTTGCGAATAACACTTTCTGAAGCAACAAACTCTATCAGTTTCGTCAATGTTTACTATGAAGATTTGTAGCAATCCGTGGATTATATACTCCTACACATAGTTCAAATTGCTATGTTACAAACACAATATACTCTTATTTGAGTATCTTATTACATTTTACCTCAACTGTTGGTAAAAGATACTGAAGAAATGAAATTGGTCCCTGCATGGTGGCGCCACTGTTCTCTTTACCGTTTTCCCATATGCTGAAAATAAGAATAAGTTCATCTAATTATAAAGACGTTTACACCGTTATTTTCTTCTTTTTAGAATACTAGAATGACTTAGTTTTGTGATACCACTGTAAGAATATTAGGTAGTTACTTCTTCTAATTGCATTTACATTCTAGATTGTATAATTTTTTTTTTTAAATGAAAGTTATTTATGTGAACCATGAAAAGAAATATTTCTATTATTATTGTCATTTTTCTTGCGGTCAGACGAGTGCAACTTCCTTCAGTTATCCATCTAATGCGATAGTTTCATACTCAAAAATATATTATTTATTCAATATTTTGTGAGATAAGAGCGGTTTTAACAAATCTGGATGCTTACGATATAGGTTGAGATGTTAGGGACGGGATTAGCCGTAGATGCCCTTGTGAACAACGGTCTTCTACGTTATGTCGAGTAAGCTCTTTGACCTCTTCATTTTGTCCAACAGATGGCGGTACTTTTCCAAATTGCAATGGTTCCAGTTCATCTCTTGCCGTCATTTTGTGTCCGAGTTTCTTCCAGTAGAGGTAACACAGGAATAACGTCACAATCATCGCTACTAGTGCCGCCATTGTCCCTAACACTGAAGCAACGATGATAGTAGAGAGGTCCATTGTCAGCCTACTAGAAAATTTGCTCACTTTTACACTAATGATCAGTTATATGTAAACCATTATGGCGGGTTTCAGAGTACCAGAGGTTCTTGATTAAGTCGCCCATGATATACCTGCAATTGGAAGAAATATGTATTGAATAGTAGCTCTTTTCTCGGTTTTCCGTCTACTACTTCCTTGTCTATTTATTTTATAGCAAAGTCATGTTGAATTATCTGCGGACGAATCAAACACCAGATTTTATGGTTATAAATTCTTAAACTGATCGATATCTCACCGGGGAACAATTCTGTCTGCCTATCGTTTTGTTTTGTTTTTCGAAATCTTATAATAATAACATTTCTCTTATGTAGAAGACACTGGTTTAGTTTAGTTGTTTGAGGTTAAGCACAAAGCTACACAATGGGCTATCTGTGCTATGCCCACCACAGGTATCAAAATCGCTGTACCACTGGGGGTAAAAAGACATAACGAGTAAGACACTGCAGAGACTACATCACATCTCTTAATTTAAATTATTTTTTGTGAACACGTGAAGTAAACAACATAAAACGTATCAAAACAAAACGTCATCTCAAAATAAAAAGAAAACTTTATTTACATTTATATTTTACCAGTTTTAAAATGTCTACTATTTAACAAATGCTACAACATACATATAAACATATAAAATCAAACTTTGAAATACTAACTGGTACTGTTCAATATTAGAATTTCTTTGTTTTGTATTTTCTACGAACCGTATCATGTATCAAATTACCATCAAACCTGAACCGTTGTGACCGAGATTTGTTAATAACACAAGATGAATATTTTAAAGCATTTATATCAAATTTAATGTAGAAACTGAAGTCAACAAACATGTTGAATTTTAATATCTTTTTTTTATACCTGAATCTGAGCAGATCTTCACGAAACGTTAGTTTCCCAGACACTTCCAGCAGCTTGAAGTCATTATCTAATCACCATTGTAAACTGGATAAGAAATTTGGAAAAGTACAGCTTTTTAAATATGTCGGTAAACTATTAGACAACAGTAATATCCTACAATAACAAATACAGCAGTAATTACACATATTTATGCGTTTAGTTTCTTTCATATTTTCAACATATAATTACTAAATATTACAAAACATTATGAGGCATACTTCAGAAGTCCTTTATGTACTAACCATTTGACACTTATTAAATACATTTATTCTGATGAAATCTACAAAACTGTTTACATGTAGCGCAAAATATTTAAATAAATCTTTCTATACACTATGGTGATTTAAAAAAATACTACTACAAAAATTTCTAATTTTATTTTAATAAATAGTAACACACAATTAATTCGAAAAACAGTTGATATAATAGCTATAGTGTTTTCACCATAAACGTTATCTTTTCGATATGGATAACTATTGGTTTATTCAAATCCATACTTATGTAAAAACACTTGATGATTTCAAAACGTCTAAGAAGCGTTGTTTTTTGTGCGTTAGGTTTCTTTATGTATGACCTTTATCCATTTTGATGTCTAACATGACGTGATATTCCATGTCTTTTCGTACAGTTTATTTAATGTATCTCTTTCGTTGATGTCTAGTGTTCTTTGAAGCTCAACTTCTCGTTGTTTACAACACTCACGTTTTGATGTTATATTTACTTCGATGGCGGTATTTTATCATTCCAAACATTTACATACCTAGTTTAAGCTGGAGCGTTATTGAACATTTCTACTTTTTTCCGCCCAAAGATTTTTTTAAAATTAAAATAACTCTTGCTAATACGATTTCAAACAGTAATTCATCTAACTTATTTCTGTATCGATTACATTCAGAAAAGAGTTTATCCTATATTTATGTTTTTGTAGTGTCAACATGCATTTCATTGCTGGTCTACTTTGCAGGATAGAAACTTTTATTCGGATTAATGGTCTCTCTCATAACGGTGCTGTTAACGAATGCCTAGTATATAAAGGGTAACGGATTTACTATTGTATGTATATATTTTAATATCGAAATTTGTATGTGCTAAATTTATATTTACAAATGCATGTAATGTATACAGTTAAATGTGTGTTGCAAAATTTACACATATTCCTTCAATTTGTAAAAGATTTTCCAGTATAAAAATAAACAATATACGTTTTATGGAATAGCTCACGTATTGTTCGATCAAGTGAAATTTCTAGAATTTCACTTAAATGTTCATAAATTGATGCGCCGTGAGGCAGTTTTATATTGTTGGTTTGCTACAGTTGGTATATTGACGCTTATTTATCGTAAACTATAGATATTTGATCAGAAACGTTTGTATATTTCAAAAATTACATACCACTTAACTACAATGGATTATACCATAGTATTTCTAAGAAGATTGTGTAACATTGGCTGTGAGAAATAGCTAGCTACCTGTTTGGTTTGTTTTTTGAGTTTCGCGCAAAGTTACGAGAGGGCTTCCAGCGCTAGGCGTTTCTAATTTACCAGTTTAAGATTAAAGGGGAGAAAACTAGTCATCACCACTCACTGCCAACTCTTAAGCTAATCTTTTAACAACGAATAATTGGATTGATTGTCACATTATAACGCCTCCACGGCTAAAAGGACGAGCATGTTCGGTGTGACGGGGATTTGAACCCACGACCCTCGGATTACAAGTCGAGTGTCTTAACCACTATTCCTTTCGGAAATTTTTCCTATTTTCATTTTTAAAGTTTTTTTCATTAAACGAAGAATAGCGTCTGGTAATAGAAAAATTTAAGTTCCAAGTAATAAAAAATATTTTTCTAAAAAATAAAAACATTTTCATGCGTCTTTCCTCAGTTAATATATTTAAAAGGCTAGAACTATCTTTATGTTTTTAATCATTTCATACAAATAGTCCTGCTGTATAGTTTCTTTTGCAAAAGGACCAAGTCAAAAAAATGTCATTTCGAAACTATACCACTGCGACTTTTCATTAAATTTAATGTGTTATAACGACACTTCCTAGCTCCCATTTTAACAGTGTTATCACACAAAATCCCATACAAGCACTGCATTGGGTGACTTGATTAATATGTTTTGTATGGGATAGCATTAATACCATTTTATTCTTCAGCTGTTTGAGGTATGCTACAGTAGGGTGATATGTCATGAGAGAAACTTGATTATGTTGCTGACTGTTGCATGAGACACGTGAGTAACTTATGCCATTGAACTTTGCTTACTACGGCTGTAGTAAGACTAATCATAGGTTTACTTTCGAATGGCGACTCTGGTACCCAAAGCTGATTCACATTGGTTTGTTTTCTAATACCGTTGAGTATAAATTATGTCCCTGTCTTGAAAATCCGAACACTCCGATCTGAATACGCTTTATGGTCTGAATGTATGGATGTTTTGTATCGGATAGAACTCTACGTATACCTTCAAAAAGTGATCAATATTTGGGTGGGGGACTCTCACTAAGCTGGAAACGTCATATAATATCAAAACGCAAATCCAATATATGCCGTTCCACCGTGACTTTATACATGCTTTAATGTGGCTTGCTATATTTTTTTAAATGTTAAAATTCGTTTAATATAATGCACTCAACTCCCTATAGAAGCTAGTGATCAAACTTAATGTTGTGTTTTTGTGGTAAGACTTGCGTTTCATTATAATACACTATAATCTACCTTAGGTTACAATTTTACACTAATAATTTGATTAGCAGGTTCTTTGAAAATGTATGATGAAAGAAAACGTTTTCTTTGAACAGTTCATTCCCGTTTCTCGTGATAAATATCGATTTTCTTATAAAGTAAATTAAATATTGTAAACCTGGTATCACTAATCTTTTCTTAATTACAGATCTTATAATAATGGTACTTTGTTTTGACATTTAAATAAGAGGAGAGAAAATTTCGCTACTTCTTGAATCTATGTCTTATCACATGACAATGGCTGGGAAACACTAAAGAAATTTAATGCTTTTGAGATCCGTTTTCTCTAACAGAAGGAAATTTGCCATCTGAAAGAGTTTAGGTTATCGGGTTTTATTAACTGTAGTGTACATAATTAAGTTATCGCGTTTCATTAACTACAATATACATACATACAATTTACTTTCTTAGGTTGTTTGGTTTAATTTTTTTGTAGAATACACACACACATACACGTGTATATATAGTTTACTTATTATACACAGAGTTAAAGTGTACTATATATATTCATATAAACAGATATCATATAAATGTTTATACACGTTCTGTACCACTGCTCACACAAAGAGCTTTCCCTGTGTGTTCCTATTAATGACACTTATAAAAACGCAGAAAACTTACCTGTCTTAGTTATCCGAGTACCCAATTTTGCACAAACATTTCCATTCATTAGCGCTACGAACTCGAATTTCTACATGTTTGTATATTATTATCTTTAAACGTTTGTTACAGTTAAATCTTTAAAGTGATATTTTATATAAAGAAACAAATCAAACTGTATATAAACTTCATAAACTTAAGAGAAACAGATCTGGATAATAGAAAGATAATTAATTTCTATCAGAGAAGTAGTTTCCTCGAACGAATGTTCTACTTCAGTGGAAGACAAACAAGAGTAGCAGGTTTACTGCTTTCAGCTAAAGTCATAAAACTTTACGTGGAACTACACGTAACATGCTCACTGACACGTTGTAAAATCAACTGTTATGTTATCACAATGCCCATATTTCGTCATTCAAATCCAACTTCAACGGAAGTCGTCTTCATACTTTTATTAATAAAGCGTTTGGATTTATGAAATTATTTCCAGAAATCTCATTCGTACAGCAGTGTTCTTTTCCTTCTAGTAAACTACAAAGACTTACTACGTGTTTTATATATGTAATAAAACGTTGGAAATCTACAAGTATAGTGACTTTCGTCAGATCGTAGGCTATACTTTGTTTAATATATATGATATGAACTTAACACTCACTGTACAGGACGACCCAGTACATAAATATTAAGACTATGCGTAAGATATTGTTGGATCAGCAAAGTTTAATGCTATACGTCTATATGTTTATGATCGCAGTTATTCTCTACATTACATTTCTAAAGAATGAAATCTTCATTACGGCTCACTCATGTATTTCTTATTTACTTTACAAAATAAAATATTTCCAGTAACATTTTAGTTTATTGTACTGTAACGAAACACTTGTTAATAAACCTGGCAGTGTCCCTTTTTCCATACAGAGTTTACTTGCTAACCTTTAACTGTAACTTAGCAACGTATAGAACGTTCTTCAACACGATCAGCTTCATGCACCTGTTACATTATACTCACTGGGAGTTCTGTTACCTATGGTAACAAAAGTACCTAACAGCAACGAGCTGACATATACACGATCTGAAATATTTAGTTATACAGTTTATTCACCAAAAGCGAAGCCAATGTTGAACAATTTTATAGCTACCTCTTTGAAGACCAGATATTTAGAAACGATGAAATACGTTTGACTGCTGTTAGGGTACATTTAACATTTATTATACCCTGAAAACAAAAACGCTTTGTTTAACGAATTCTGATATTTAGTTTATTCAATAAATTGATTTAAATTTATTGTAAACTGCTCCTGATTCAGTAGTTGTTTGTTTGTTTGTCTGAATTTGACACAAAGTTACTCGAGGGCTATCTGTGCTTGACGTCCCTAATTTAGCAGTGTAAGACTAGAGGGAAGGCAGCTAGTCATCACCACCCACCGCCAACTCTTGGGCTACTCTTTTACCAACGAAAAGTGGGATTGACCATGACAGTATAACGCCCCCACGGCTGGGAGGGCGAGCATGTTTGCGCGACCGGGATGCGAACCCGCGACCCTCAGATTACGAGTCGCACGTTTTAACACTCTTGGCCATTCCGGGCCGTTGATTCAATAAATAGGTTTACAGTGGCAGCTGCTGATTCAATAAATAGGTTTACAGTGACAGCTGCTGCTAGAGTAATAAGAGTTCACTCAGTATATTTACTTTTGATCTTTACAACATTACACTCAGAATTTCTCCCTCATTTCAGTGGTTTCTCTACAAGTGTTTTATGTCTTTGTTTAGATGGCAGGAATAGTGCCATAAAATATTTGGACGCTTTTGTGGTGCGAATTAGCAAAATCTGATACAATATTAATCAAATTACGTAAATATTATCCATTTCTCAATTTTCCGAACAAAAGAGCGTTTTTAAAAAAGAAAGAAAACTTCTTCATCAATCCCTTTTTTAAAGGAAAAACAAATTTTAAATTATCGGTTCATATTTGCCAGAGCGAGGAGCGTAAAAAGTTTACTAACAAGGGAAGGGAAAGTACAGAATCTGGGAATATGTAATCAAAATCACGTACCGTTGCAAGTTTATGGGTCACTTCAAGTTGCTTAATCAGCAATTACATTAAGGTAATGGTACATATAACTCTTTTTCCAAGAAACAAAAGCGCACACAACAGAATAAAAGTAAGTGTGAATGAGTTAAATTATTTGTTTTAACTGATAGGTTTCTGGTGTATGGCAAAATAACTGTGGTCAATTATCATAATAGGATAAACCAAGAGCTTTAAGTGTATAATATACTAATATTTCGAAAAGAGGCCGATGGCTGCCTGGAGAGATCACCTGTTTTAGCCGCTGTGTGTTGTCTGTCAGTCAGTCAGTGGACATAAAAATGACGTCACATAAAGGATGTTTAACGTTACAATTTGCAACAAATCACAATAAAAATTATGCACTCTGTCAACTGTGACACAACATGAGAAAACCAAACATTTTGGTTTTATTTACTCTTAAAATGAAATAACTTCAGGAATCCTTCAGAAGTACATCTGGCATTAGAATTCAAAGTGAATATCTCCTCTTGTCACACACACCTTCCCTTTCTGGAAGAATGAAGTAACCCTAAAAGAGTAGTTTTTGAATAAATTATATAAACAAATTTGCACTTTAAAGTTTGTTGTTTATTTTAACAAAATACGACACAATGTTTTAATTGCGCTCTGCTCACCACGGGGAATAGAGTACATTATGTTAACGTTGCAAGTCGGTAAACGTACCTCTGCTCCTTGGAGGACTATTTTCATAATACAAGATAACTTCATTGACTTCGTTTATATAATTTAACACAGTTTTTCAATGCGTAAATTCAATATAACGAGTGATGAAACAACGAACAAAGTGAAATACTAACACATTTACTGTTGGAACTGGATTATCAAAACACGGCTGTCGATTGATTACTCTAACTGCTAAGCTTACTTTAAATACAACTATGCATATACTTTAACCAATTAACTTAACGCATATCTATTATGAAAGTAATTCTGTAAAACCACTAGGACGCACGTACCGATCAAAATCCAATTTTATGTTGGAAGAGACCTAACAATTTCCTTTTGTTGTAACTGATTAAAATAAAACATAAACGATATTGTTTGTTTCTAATTAATCACAAAGCTACACAGTGGGTTATCTCTGTTCTGCCTACTGCTGGTATCAAAACCCGACTTATAGCATTGTAAGTCCGCAGACATACCTCTGTGACACTTGGGGAGCAAATATAAACGAAGTCTTTCAATTTTACTGATTTACACTCTCAATATTATTATTATTATTCTGTTTGTCCATAAACAGTATTTGTAGATAGATATACATATATATATAAAGACTAGAAAAAATATAAATTAGTCATCTCCATGACGTCATATTTAAATATTTTTAACGTACAACTATTGGTATAATTCAGTAACGACTACAGTATTCAAACAGGCATTTTCAACAACAAAGCATCCCAAAACTTAACCGCATCTTCTTGAAAGAAGGAAAGGCAACTAAAGACTACAAGTAATTGTCAGGTTACACTCAACATGTTTAACAATGCAGTTTATGATGTGGGCAGAAGTGTGGAGTAATACAACGAGACAGATGCAACTGTGATCCGATACCATCAGAATATATATTCATAGCATTCTCTACAAAGGCAACGAAGTAGGATTATTTAATCCTCCTCACTTCAAAACATCGACATCGGTTTGAAGTACATATACTTCACACTCTGGTACCTCTTGAGAAACGTTTTGTTTTTCTAGCGAGTCCAAACTTGCACAGTTCTCAGAGAGTAGACCATTCCACGTTAAGATTATCCTTCCATCAACTTTTGTTGAACCGTCTACATGGCACAACCAAATGGTGTCATGTGAGCAGCTGAACTGTTTCTGAACTTAAGTGATGACTTGAAGGTGAGACCATTCACAATTAGTTTTCTGTGGGTATCCTATTCTGCCAGTGGTCTCTTTGTTTTAAAGGTCTAAATTATTACAAAATCAGTTAATACTTTATTGAGTTATTCCTTCCGCCTACTGTGACTATATTTTAACACACTAGAAGTATATTCAAAATAAAATACCAGTAAGATAAAACTGACTCTAGACCAATTTACATGTGCAACAATTATTCTGTGACAAGCAGGCTCCTAAAATTACGGTAATAAAGAAAATAATCAATTTTCTTTTTCGCTGAGCTTGTTTGTTTGTTTTGAATTTCACGCAAAGTTACTCGAGGACTATCTGCGCTAACCGTCCCTAATTTAGCAGTGTAAAACTAGAGGGAAGGCAACTAGTCATCACCACCTACCGCTAATTATTGGGCTACTCTTTTACCAAAGAATAATGTGATTGATCGTCATATTATAACGCCTCCACGGCTGAAAGGGCGAGCATGTTTGGTGTGAGGGGAATTCAAACCCGCGACCCTCAAATTACGAGTCGAACACCTTAACACACTTGGCCCGACCGGGCTTATTCGATGAGCCTTTTAGTTTTAAGAAAATATTTGTTATATAACACACTTAAAATAAATGTTTTTAATAAAAGTGACATATGCTGTAAAGTAATGCAATTTCTAGCTTAACTTGTAAAAACAGATCATACAAGAGAGTGCATATGTGAGATGACTCAAAAGTAAAGCTTTAGAAAATTTCACGTACACAATTACGTCAGATGGAGCTTGTGTTTTACAAATCGTTTCACTGTATAATGTATGACATTACATTTTAATAGAAAAGCCACCAAGCCCGGGAGTTTAAACTGTACAATTGTCAATTTTTCAAATGTGATAGTCACAGCTATATATATAACAGAGATTTACCACCAAGGGGTAAAAAGGCATATTTTATCCGTTTATAAACAAGAATACCTAACTCCTAACGACAGAAAACTAAAATAAAATTATTGGAATTGTCACTGAAACATGATTTATTGAGAACCACCGTGATAACCAAGAAATGCATTCTAAATACCACAGCGGTCATATCAGTACATTTGATATAAAAAATGTTTTATTGCTTAACCACAGAATCTAAGATAGCATTAAATAAATAGTGTTAATAGAAACACTGTGTCAAAACAGAATACAACTTTCATCTGTGTGATAAAAGTGTTCGGTTAGCTTTAAAACAGACAATGAGTTTAAGTTTAGTATTTCCCCAAAGATTGTACAGCGGAAGAAAATATTTTGCCAAGCACACTTCACTTACAAATGGTATATTTATTCGACTGGCATCTATAGAGCTTCTTTGTATATTAGATAACATTCTGCTTCAGGCTCCTTAATCTTGCAACAAAACAAGTCAAAACAGTAACAAAATGAAAAAACATTCATGCTTAACAAATCAGTTACTTATTTTCCACACATTTGTTTTCTAGAAAGTAAAAGATCCTTCAGAACATTTGTTTGAACCTTCGTTTTTGAAGCATGAAGTTTTTACCTTCGTTGCTTGTTTCATAATTTCATAAACAAATATGAATTATATCAATGCTACACCTAAATTTTAAAACGTGGGTCTGTTTTTCGTACTGTAACATGGATTTACATCCATTCCTCCAAACTAAGATGTACAAATTAGCAAAATGAACAACCGTGCACTTAAAGAACCACACGTGTGATGTTCAGATATAGTCTGTTTGTTTGTTTTTGGAATTTCGCACAAAGCTACTCGAGAGCTATTTGTGCTAGCCGTCCCTAATTTAACAGTGTAAGACAAGAGGGAAGACAGCTAGTCATCACCACCAACCACCAACTCTTGGGCTACTCTTGTACCAACGAATAGTGGGCTTGACCGTCACATTATAACGCCCCCACGGTTGGGAGGGCGAGCATGTTTAACGCGACGCGGACTCGAACCCGGGAATTACGAGTCGCATGCCTTAACGCGCTCGGCCATGTATGGCCTTGTTCAGATATAGAAAGAACAGAACAAAATGCTACACTTCCACGAAAAAAAATAAAGTTATAATTAGATAATGACTTTTCCTACTAAAAGTAATGAAGTTACCATGCGGCATGATTTTGATTATGAAATATTTTCTGTAAATTTATATTTTACATTGTTAATAGATTTACAGATAAATTTCAAAATTTGGTCTTATGTATGTTTTTAATATTTTTTCTGTAAATGGTTAACTTGCAGAAATTTTGAGCTGATGGTTCTTGGTTCTTGCACATTATTGCCAACAACGAAAATAAAACTGGGCTCTGTTACTGATGCTCTGGGTGCGTTATAACAGTAACAGTCACCTACCGCAATTTGGTCGGACAAAACTATCTCAAGAGTTGGCGGTGATTATGTTGATTACTTTGCTTTCCTCCAGCCTACTAGTTTAAAATTGAGGGCTGTAACACTGATGTCTCTCACTAGTACAGCGGTAAGTCGAGGAATTTACAATAAAAAATCAGCGGTTCGATTGCGGTCAGAGGACTCACCAGATGGCTTGATGTGGCTTTGCTATAAGAAAACACACTGTAACACTGATAGCCCTCGGCTGCTCCTGCGCAAAATCTTACAAAGACACAAAATATTTTTCTACAATAAATCGGCTACAGTAATACATACATGAGATATTCGTGTATCTATTAAAATTCGTTATCAAATAGAATTAAAACTACGTAAGGTTTTTATTCATAAATATCGTACTTTGTTCAACTGATTTCTGTGTGATCTTAATACATTCAGTAACGTTTAAGATTCTAAAAAACAAGATGCCATCTACATCAGCATTGTGAGTTATAAAGGTAGCTTTAAGAATTCTCGCGTTGGATTATGGTATGTCTTTACGATGTGCGTCAAACTATTTGATGAATTTTTATGTATTCTCAAACTTATATACTTTTTTTAGTTCGTAAATAATGTGAAAAATTATTACATATTTTTGCAGTTTATTATCACAACATTTTAATTACAGTTTTTTCACAATAGCTACACAATTTGCTATTCGTGTTGCGCCCACACTGAGTATCAAACCCGATTTTAACGTTGAGCCAGCAGGGGACGAAGACATAGTTTGTGAGTACAAACTATATAAAAATAATTACTACATTACATTGCTCTTGTTTTCAAGAGCAAAGAGATTGGGACCCAGCATTTTAACATTGTAAACCCGTCACTTAACCGCTAATTCAATGGAAAACCGTTATATAATGACCTTTAAACAAATGAAAATGAGAATCGGATTATAAAAGGGAAAATACAACTTCATTAAGTGTTAACAATTTAACAAAATAAATTTCTGATGCCAGCATAACAAAATGTTCTCCATAGAATAATATAGAAAGTCAATACAAGACGGCCCTCTGTGAACATTTTTTGTTTCCGAGCACGAAAATAAAATACCACTATAGCTTTTGAAGTTCTACACGGCATCACACCTTACGACTTATCTGCACAAGTCCATTTTTCACCGTTTTTAACCTTTATACCTGACAACTGCGATGTATTCTTGGCAGCAGCCAGTTTTAGGCTATGTCTTCATTGGAATTGTTAATAAATTATTGGAAGCTGATGACTGACTTTAGATTGTTGGCTGAACGTTTTTATAGGAACACAGAGAAGTCGTTTTTTATCGACTTTGGTCGAAGTTCAGGATTTCCTTCATTACTAAATGAGTGTTTCAACCTTAGTTAAGTTTTAGTTCAGTCTTTAACCCAGTTTTATCTTAAATGTCAAATAGAACAAAGTTCCAATAAAGACAGTCTAGTGATCGAGTTGAAGACAAAACTTGCTATGCTCTTCATTTCGACTCGTCTTTGTGTCCACGTGTTCAATTAAGTCAGACTTCAGTGTAGCTTCAGTTGTCATTACACTTCTGTAAATTTAATAAAGAGTGTCATTTACAGGACCGAGAGATTACTAAAGAAAAGAATCACTCAGGAATTCTCATAAATAAAGTTTGTTCTAGTTACATCAGTATACTTTGGTGTTTGTGTTGTTTTCTTGACGAAGCATTAATTGTTCAAACATCGACGACTCGAGAATTTTTTCCTCAACTTGTACACTCTCAACTAATGAAATCCTTCAAACTTCCTTTTAATAGTAGTTCTAATTTAGTTGCAGTTGAAGAACTGGGATTTAAGTTTATACAGAAGTGACAATTTCAAATACCTCAATACATTTTAATATTTTATCAGCACTGTCAAGATTATATTCCTTCTTTTTAAAAGTGCAATCTTTCTTTTATCCAATAAAAAACTGTCTTCAACAATGAAAGAAAACCAAAACCACAATTATAAGGTGGAAGAAAAATAAAATATAACTAATTAAATATTGCTGGAATAAATAGGCCCGACATGGCCAGGTTGGTTAAGGCGTTCCACTCGTAACCGTGGGGGCGTTATAATATGATGGTCAATCTTTCGTTGGTAAAAGAGTAGCTCAAGAGTTGGCGGTGGGTGGTGATGACTAGCTATCTTCCCTCTGGTCTTACACTACTAAATTATGGACGGCTAGTACAGATAGCCCTCGAGTAGCTTTGTGCAAAATTCAAAAACAAAGTGGAATAATAAATACAAACGCTATAACAGTGGTAGTTCATTTATATTTAAGAATGGCGTATACTTAAATAATAATAATAATAAATTAATTCCGCTTGACAATTGTTCAAGGAAGTCCATACACATAAATATAAACGAGTTCATAGATTTTTAGCGATATGTCTGCGGACTTAAACTCTAGAAACCAGAAACCAGGTTTCCGTATCCGTAGTGGGCAGAGCACAAAAAAATCTATTGCGTATCTTTGTGCTTAACCACGAACAGATAAGTTTTTGTAAATCCCTATATAGCAATGCAGGTAATTAAAGCTTTATGTACCCGATTATCGTAGCACACTTCGTGTTCTTCTGAACTTATAATTATTTCACTTCGCGAAAATAAAGTATAAAAAAAATCATCTATTTAAACAGTTGATTACAGGTTCTACTCAAACAGATTATTGTTCTACTATTTAACAGTAAAGAATTAACAATTCTAAATAGATATTTTTATTACCAGAACTCTTATTTACTGCACCAAGTGTTAAGTAAAGAACAATTACTTTAGTTCTTCGCTTGTTACGACCAGTAAAATAATTACATAGATCTCACATTTAACTGTTGTTTCAACTTACGTTACATGAACCATCGGCGTGCAACATCTCTGATCGATACTGGAAGAAAGGAGCCCGAGTGATTCTTATCAGCTGTTTAAGAGAAAACGAATACGAAAGGCCAACTTAACTCGGTGGCGGCACCTGTTGTCTAGTCTCGCTAACAAAATATGATGTCTTAAACATACATAAAACTTTAATTCATGTTATATTATTAATATGTGTACAAAATCAACCCATTATTGATGTAACATTTTCACAAGTTGTTACCCAGGAATTTTGTACACTAAATCTCAGAATTAATTCTATGTCAAGAAATATGTGTAATAATAATAATCGTCAAATAAGATGTGTAATAGTTTGGTTTGAATTTCGCACAAAGCTACACTTGGGCTACCTGCGCTAGCCGTCCCTAATTTAGCAGTGTAAGACTAGATAGAAGACAGCTAGCCATCACCACCCACCGCCAACTCTTGGGCTACCCTTTAACCAACAAATAGAGGGATTGACCGTAACATTATGACGCCCCCACGGCTGAAAGGGCGAGCATGTTTAATGTGACGGGGATTCGAACTCGCGACTCTTAGATTACAAGTCGAGTGCTGTAACCACCTGTCCATGATAGGGTCATACGTGTAAAAGTAAACCCACAAATTAATACGTGTAACAGAAAATCATCAAGTAAAATGTGTAATAGTAAACCCATGAAATAAGATGTGTAATAGAAAATCCATTTGCTTGGTTTCTGTAACAAGCTACTTTTCTGCTAAATTTATGTTTCTCGATGTTCTAAATATGACGTAAAAACATTAACTTTAATTGATGCGCGAGAAATATAAAAAACAATATATAAATCTATAATAACAAAGCACAATTAATACATTTAGTGTTTCGATATTTAGCCATAAAAATGTGTGTGATTTATCGTTTTAATTTGTAAATGATTAGAAATCATTATTAATTGAGGTCATAAACGATTTTTGCTCAGTCATCATACTACAATAAATCAAAAGGAAGAGACTTGAGTTTATATTAATTATATGAAAATAGGCAATTTGACTTGAGGTCAGAAGCTCAAACTAACAAAAAAATGTTTGTGATGAACCTGAACTTTTTTTGGATTACAAAAATTAATTTTAATTACCTTTTTTACAATTCAAATTACCACATTTGTTTAATATACTAAAACATAATAAATATGCATTGAATTGGTAAAAACAAATAAAAGATCTTACTTCACTTTTAAAAATTATAAATGGTTGATAATTTGTTAATCAGTGCCAGTTTTAATGCGTGTGTGGAGCTTCAACCCAAACAGCTTAAAACAACCAATGTTTCTGAAGAGCGACAAGACGAAGTCAATTTTATTTAACCCTTGCTTCTCAGAACACAGTGAGCTTACAGGTCTAAGCGTGTTGGCATTCAGTATGATCTAAGAAAAGCATAGAACCAGATGATGTTAAGTAATAAAGCTAACAAAATGTACACATGTCAGACCATAAAATTAATGAAACAACTGTTCGAGCTATAAAACTGACAACAACAAAAATTTTGAGTCAACACTGATAAAATATAGCACTTATGCGTGTTAGTTTAAGTCTTAAATGACATTTTCGTTTCATGTGTTGTTTCTTTTCTAAAGTAGGAAAAGCGATATATCCCTGCTTGTTTAATGTCATATCAATCTATAGCAACACTTCATTATCACAAACCAACTGTTAAACTATTTTTCCTGTTATATTGGATTATGCACAGAAACAAAACTATTGACTCTGTTGTAGTTGTAAAAGTTCAGTTCTACTTTATACGTTTGAAATGAACGACTTATGTTTTGTCAAATTATTTAAAGTTTGGTTCCTGTTAAAGACTTTCAAATAATCAGTAAAAATGTACAAAAAAACGTAAATCAGTAGTTAGTGTTATTTATCGTTTGATAAATAATTTTAAAACCTGTAAATTTACTCTAGAAATAGCGGTTAGCTGTTATATTAAGTATAAAAACATTAAATGTAATGAAACATTACACATAATAGGTGTCGTTTCGTGCGCAGAGATTGCGATATTTTTTTGCATTTTCAAGTAACACAACAGGTTTGTTTCCGATAATAACAATACACGTATGGACGGCCACACACAAAAAAAAATCCCCGGTTTCCTGACTTCATATTTAATCATTTCGATTTTGATGTTTTAATTGTTATTCAAAAATCCGTAATTTTAACATATGTTATTGCTTCGTTTACCTCACTCTGTAGTCCATAATTTTAATGTGAACTGATGTGGTTAAATATTTGATATAAAGTTAAACAAAAATGGTAGTTCACACATCACTGGTTAGATGGAGGACTGTCAAGCATTGGAGAAAACTCAGTACAGAGTGATTCAGTGTGCAGAGTGATTTAGAGTGCAGAGTGAATTTTTCGTTCAAACAATAATGCTGCTTTTATAATATTTTTACTGTTGTAATGTTTTAATACTGTTGGATGCAAAGTGTAAGCATGCACGCTAGTTTCGAAGCCATGACAACTCTTAATAATGAAAGTGCACACAAATGGTATCTCATATAACATCAGTTTCATATGAAATATATACTTGTTCAGCTAAGTGAGCAATATCAGTCAGTAGTCTTCTTCATAAAACACATTTACAGATCCACTTAATTTCTTCTACGGCTGTAATGTCTAACAACACTCATTGTCCAATAAAACGTCTGCTCACGGAGTCCAATAACGACCTAAATTAACTGACCGTAGCACACTCTCACTCACCACTGTTAACTTTTCTACTTTTTAACATTTTTTTTTCAGATCAACGATTAAGTGACGTTTGAGCTGAGATCTGCTGCTCATTCTTTATTTACATTCTTTTGTTACCACAAGTGTCTAACTTGCACAAATGGCATCTCACACAAGAACATTAATATATTGATCTGAATCGGTTACCGATAGATTTTCGAAAGTGTTTTAAAGTTTTGGTCTAATTAGATGGAAAACAAACAACAGTAACAACAATTTCTGAAAGTTAGGTTCTTACAACTTTTATTGGAACATAAACTAACTTCGACTATACAAGAATGTGGAGAGTAATTGGAAAATCTGATTTCAGCGTTATCCGCATTCGCTGTCTGTCGATGTTCTATCACGTTGTCATTGGAGAATTATTTTCTAGAGATATATTTCTGAAGATAGGAAGTTTCGACATGAGTAATCAAATACGTTATACTCTTTGTGTTTCCAAAAGACAAGATAAATTATTACGATTCAATTTGATACATGATTTAGATAATTCATATATTTGTAAATGTTTACGACAGAAATAATGTTTGACTGGTATTGAGTCTGACTCTGTACGTGCTTAATTACTCTGTTAAAGCTTTTCTCGAAAAAATGTTCATTATTGTGGTTTTTCAAAGATGTAATATATTCCAATAGTTGAAAGTAGTTATCCTGTTACAAACATTAGATCTTATAACGACGTTGTTCATCACCTGCCGTTATATTAGAGAAAGAAATATTCTATTACAGCACCGTCAAACAAGAAAGTGCAATAAAAAATTACATTTTGTATAACCCTCAAACAAAGAACTAACGTTAAACAACAAACCAAACATTACAACATTTATAAGTTGCTTGTTCTGATTATCTTGATGTAAAGTAACCTACAATCTTCCGTTGAACGCAGCACTAAATTTAAAATATTAACAATGTGAAATTGGATGCATGTTAATCATCTGTTATTAAGAGGTATGACTTCCGTTCTCTTCTTAGTCGTTAACTAGTCTTTTCGCCTCTGATTTACCAACATCCCTCACACACGTTATGGTAAGATGTCTTTTTAATTTCTAGTAAAATTAATTACAAATTACTTTGCGCTACTTTCTTGGACTAGGTCGCACACATATTTGAAATATTTAAACTGCCCTGGTCATATAATACTTTGAATGAATTTTTTCAATATTGTCAATAAATGTACGGTAGCCACCTGTCTCATAAAGTTTCTTCAAACTATTTTATTAACAGCAACAATAGAAACAAGCAATTGTTATCAATGAAGCTTAGGTGTAGCAATTTTTCTGGAAATTTCAGGTGTATAAATAATAAGAAACAACGAAGTGGACTTCTTGAGCTTAAAACTAAACTTATTAATTTCCATGCAAAGTGTTAGAATGATTTACTAATGCTATCATTTTTGTTTAACAAAGTGATAATTTAAACAGGAATGTATTCTTATAGTATGTATTAATATATATATAGCAGTAAATTATCCTTAAACTATATATATGCATATTTGATTATCAATAAACGGGATTTCACTAATATTGTTTGGTTACTGCTATTCCACAAATGAAAAACAAAGAAAAACTCTTTGCGATATTATGAGAATAAAACGCAATTTCGTATTTGATGAGGAAAGAACTTCCTAAAATGTATGACCTCTAAAAAAGGCCTAATCACGTTAAATACATAGACATAAGGGCACCGCTTTTAAGTATCTAGACGTCCTTTATATTTACTGCTAACTTTTGAACATCATGTATCACTACGGCCCACATTAATAACTCATGTATTCTTACGGCTAGATTTTGTTAAGGTATTCCATTCGCGATCTGCGGATCGCAAGTTCGAATCCCGAAATCCAGCATGCTCACACTTTCATCCGTAGGGACATTATAACGTTTCAGTCGAACCAACTTTCGTAAGTAAAAGCGTAGGAGTTGGATGTAGGCAGTGTTAAAGAGCTGTCTTCTCTCCAGCCTGCAACACTGAAAATCAGGTTTTATAATTTTTGTGTACCTTAGCATTTAACAACAACCAAACCAAATCAAACCCTTGGTCTATTACTTCTAAATTAGGAATGGCTATTGCAGACAGCACTCGTGAAATTTTGTACAATATACAACATACAAAACTTTTTTTTTATTGTGAATAAGTCTTCAAGATTATTTTTACCGCTAACTTTGCAAATACATAAATAAACAATTAATGTAGACAGAACGACCGAGTATGGTTATTTAATTATTTTCAATACAATTAATAAATGCATAGCAATTTAACAACTTTTAATTCTTTTTTTTAATTATGCTGGTAAGCAATATAGTTGAAAGCAATAATTTATTTTCTCTTTGGATAACTATTTATATGAAATATGTCATCCACGTACAAGTGCTTCAGTAAGTCGACAGAATGTAAAGTGATTCATTACATTTTTGTAAAGACTCTAAAATGACCCGGCATGGGCAGATGGTTAAGGCGTTCGACTTGTAATGTGAGGGTCGCGGGTTCGAATCCTCATTGTACCAAACATGCTCACCCTTTCAGTCATGGGGACGTTATAATGTTACGGTCAATCCTCCTATTCGTTGGTAAAAGAGTAGCCCAAGAGTTGGTGGTGGAGGGTGACGACTAGCTGCCTTCCCTTTAGCCTTACACTACTAAATTAGTGACGGCTGGTGCAGATAGCCTCTGTGCAGCTTTGCGCGAAATAAAAAACAGCAACACTCTAAATATCATAACAATCAACAGTAGAATGTCCTTACAAAAGTGAGGTGAGTTAAAATTTGTTAGCAAGACTGAACAGAGTATAAAAAGAAACTAAAACTTTACAAAAAAAGTGATTCTCTTTTAACGTGAGGTCAAGTAATTAAGACGCTCGACTCGCAATCTGAAAACCATGGTTTCAAATCTCCTTCCACCCAAAACATGCTCGTCCTTTCAGTCGTAAGGGCGTTATAATATTACTATTAATCCAACTTTTCATTGATAAAAGAGTAGCCCAAGAGTTAACGGTATGTGGAAAAAATTAACTACACACTCTCCAGTCTTTCATTGCTAAAGTGAGGGCTGGCGTACATAGCTTATCGTATTGCAACTTTGCGCGAAATTCAAATAAGCGTGAGATATTACAGCTGAGTACAAGAAAATAACCAGTTTTCATATTTATGGTTTTGTATCTTTGTACTTTTTTCCTTCAATGAGATTTGTTTAGAGTAAATCACTTGTATATCCAACTTTGTAACGAATTTGCCGTTATACGTAGACCCGGGATGACCAAGTGTATTAAGGCGTTCGAATCCCAGTCGCACCAAACATGCTCGCCATTTTAGCCGTGGGGGCTAAATAGACACTTAAGGAATACACGTACCTTACAACCGGAGCTAAAAACTGGTTTGAAATAACGATAATGTAATTAATTGTGAATTTTACCTCTTCTCACTGAAATAATGTAACTTCAAATAAAGGAAGAATTTTTTTTTATTATAATGCAAAATTTCATGCATATATGTAATTTATTTCTTGAAATGTTATTTGAGATAAACTGAGTAAAATGGAATTTTTAGTTGTGAGATCTACGGCTTGTAATGTTTTTGATTCAAATATTCGTTTGCTGTTGACAACAAATCTTGCTGTCTGATTTCGTTCTTCCATTGAAAGCTGAAACTAATAGAGATTCTTCCGACCGAAAACTATACTACATCGTGAAACCAATGAAAAGAAAAAGAAGACCTTTAATAAGACACTGCTGCACAGGCATTACAAAGGTAAAAGAGAAATGACATTTTACCCATTTTCTTATGCACTGTGTTAAGAACGTCTGAATTTACTTCAAATGTAATCATGGTGGCGCCAAAACTCAGAAGCTACAAATGAATAATCTCACCAATTGCTTGCTATAAATGTTTAAGCATTTGAATATGGAAATCTCGCAAACAAGTCATTTTGTTTGTTGCTTCTATAATACGTGTTTAATTTTTCGAAAATTATTTATTTGGTCTGTTCCTTCTGTTACGTTTGTTTATACATTTAAATTTCAAATTTTGCATGTTTTTTACAGTTTAGAGATTATATCATCAGACTAAAAAACAAACCACACACGCAAAAATGAATGGGATGTTTTGTGTTATTTTATAGTTTGCAAAAATAGCTTTTTCTATCCATTATAACTGTTCATGATTTTCCTTTTCTATCATTAGTATTATAAATAAACAAAATTTTTTAGAAAATCAATAAAAATTTCGATATTTTGTAATGGTAAATGTTTTTAACACATAAAAATACTAGTATTTCGCTACACTTCTTCAACAATTATTGTTTGGATGAACAGTGTTTTTTGTTGGTATGTTTAACTTAATTAAGCCCATTTATAAATATATAAATAGCGCAAAAACATAATTTTACTTAATAACAAATAGTGTTTTTAGTCTGTTTTATCACTATAAAAAAGATGGTGTTCATAATTATCTGACTCAGCAGATAGCCCGATGTAGCTATGCTACTAAAAAACACACAGTTATTTATCCTAATTTTATCTCTTTAAAAGATGATGTATCACAGTTATTTATCCTAATTTTCTTAATTAATAAAATATTTTTCGTTTGTTTTTTTTTACTTTAAAAACGATGGTTTCTCAGTTATCTGATCTGATTATATCACTGTTAAAATGTGATTTTTTACATATTTAATATAATTATATTAATTTGAAAGGAAGGTGTCTTATGGTTCTCTAATCTAATTTTATCGTATAATTTTTTCACTCATAAAAGAGATGTCTCACGATTCTGCGGTTTAATTTTATTACTAATTGTACCTTTATAATAAAAAAAGTCTTCAGTCACCGACACCTAACTTGTACATTTGACGAATGCTTCCCGGATGCCTGTTGATTTTTCAAACTAGAGTTCGTGATTTGAAATATATATACATGTTACAGATAAACATTTTTATAGAAATTTGTATCAAACTACATATATTCGTTTGTGATTTTCCAAGTCCAAAATGTCTATATAAAATAACTATTCCAAACTGTCAGAAAAGTTCATTCTTCTCTGTACTCGAGGGCTCTTTAGATAGGTTGCTTTTTGTTGATCATTAACAATTTCCTTGAGTTCACGAATTATCGCTGGATTTGATGTACGTCGTTACAATAAATGTGGTTTTACTAGTATTTATTACAACTGGCACTTAATGTTACGTCCCCAGAGGCCTTTCACCAACATGAAAGGGGAATGCATCAAGTTCGGTTTCTCTTTGCTCTCAGATGGTTGTGAAGTCTAAGTAAGAAATAAACAAACGATACTCACCACTATTAACCTCCATCGATACGTGGATGTTAAGTGCAGACATCAAGTAAACTTTCATTACTACGTGATTATAGGTATGATGCTATACAAGATAAAAGCAGCATGAAAGAAAATATATGCTATATGGAAAAATGATTTTCCCGTAACTGAAAGAGCTGTTAAAGTCAGCATCACTATTCATGTGTGATTACCAGTATCTTTCTTGTTTCACCAGCTCTAAATTAGGGTTGGCTAGATATGAATACAAGGTTCTTAAATCTAGTCATTTAACTCGTATTTGTCCCTCCACCTCCCAGTAGCACATCGGCGTGTCTGCGGATTCACACCGCTAGAATCCA